>CM051828.1:104077302-105327302 GCA_028451465.1 Erethizon dorsatum | reverse complement strand
TTCTAGCTATCCTAGAACTCAGTTCACCTGCATGATCCTCAACAGTTAAGTATTTTTTTACATTACTTACATTTTTAAAAGAAATACAGGGTTGAGGAATATAGCTTAGTGGTAGATCACCTACCTAGAAATGCACAAGACTTCTGAGTTCAATCCCTAGCATCAAAAAACAAAAGATGGTTGATAAACAGGAAACTCTGCTCTTCAGTACATGTCTAACATCATGTGTGACTATACCTGTGAGCACCTATTATTAATCCCTGTGTGAATGATTAGACCATAATTCATTCCTTACCTCTGGCATGTATCATCATTCTGAAGTACCACTTTAAAATGTAGTAAGATTTATCAGCCAGATGTGGGCTGCATGGCTGTAATCCCAGCACTCAGGAAACTGAGACAGGAGGAGCACCATGAGTTGGAGGCCAGCCTGGGCTACGTAGTGAGTTGAAGGCCAGGCCGAACTATGAAGTGAGACCCTGTCTAAAAAAAAAAAAAAAAAATTATCAGTTCCTTATTCACAATATAAGATACAGAATCAACCTGTGTCCTTTTATAGACGAATGGATTTAAAAAGTGTTCATAGCTATCTGAAATAGAAGACAGATGAAATCTTCAATTATAATAATTAGTAGTTTTAGTGTTTCCCTGACAAGCATAGTTGGAAAGGATTTTTTTAAACATTCAAATTTCTGCTGATTTATTGTTTGTACAGTTATTTCAATCATTTCAGCTCTCAAAGAGGTGTTTTTCTAATTTTTGATGTTTTGTCATCAGGAGAAAATGAAAGCGAAGTAGTATTTTTTGAGTGCTATTAATATACCAGTCCAAATAGTAGTACATGGTAGTTTAATTCTTCACAGTCCTGTGAAATAGACCCTGTTTTATATTCCCCTTGGTGCTGAAAAGAAAATAAAATCTGCGAGAGATTTTAAGAATTGCCTTAGGTAGTATATCTAATAAGCAGAGAAGTAAAGTTTAAATGTATACATTCAGCAAGCATTTTGAGAGCCTACTATGTGCTAGAACCTGATGTAAGTATCAAGAGTTTAAAAAACATTAAGATTTAGTTTTTGTCCTCAAGGAATTCAGTCTTATAAAGAAGACATACAGTAGGGTAGTGTCACCTATAACAAAGATATCTGAAGAATGACTTGAACACTAAAGAGAACATCTGACTTTGGAGGACTGGGGAAGGCTTCAAAGAAGGATGGGATCTTTGATATTTGAGTAGATAACATTAAAAATTCCTTTGATAAACACAACATTTTATTCTTTCATGTTTAATGAAATATTACCATAAATTAATGTTCCTAGGAGTTAATCAAAGCAATGATAATTTTAGAATGTTTTGTTCAAACAACATTTGTTCTCTACCCCAGTTATAAAAAAAATTTTTGTTGTTTTTGTTTCAGTTTTTTTGACGGGCTGAGGATTAAACCCTACCACCCCCGCCTATTGTGTTTCTCCCTCCCTTTTTTGAAATGATCTTTACATGTTGTTTTTGTTATGTGGGCTATGTTAGAGTTTTGGGGTCACATACATAGTCTCAATTTTGTTGATAAGTAGATAAAATGTAAGTTAAATTTCTAATGGCCTTTTGGCATATTAGCCTATAGATTAGCAGTGGCAAACCTACAGCACGCATGCTGCAGCAGGCTCTTTGCATCATTGAAAGCTCTAAAAGGTTCACCATCACTGCTATAGATTAACATGCTATTACACATAACCCACATGTCTTTGGTGGTATAGCTTAAAGTAATATATTGGAATGCCAGTGGAAATCAGGAGATAAACATGACCCCATTTTAAACAGTGACTGTTGCAAGATTTTTTCCATCTCTAAGGGCAGTCTTTTGAAGTGATTATGATAGCAAGGATGGAGTTGATTTTAGATGGCTCTCCTTGTGTAGATTTCAGTCTATTCTTTTAACAGGCTACTATTAAATTACTAGCTCCAGAATGATTCCAGGGTTCACAAAGGTGTCCTAGTCATATTGGGACTTTGCAGACTAAAGCTAAATTCTGGGAAGTGAATTACAATTGAACCAAAAGATAGAAGGTATATGAGCCATGTAGCAAATTAGCTACCTTATTATATTGAAGTAATTTTGAAGTATGATAAATGAAGTATTGAAGTATTATAAATTAGAAAATCATCTCAGTGGTTTTGTTGGTCTTTAAAATGATCTTTTTCTCAGTTCCTTGCTGTATTCAAATACTTTATGACTTTTTGTCAAGAAGTACATTCAAAAGCAGAATAAACTAAGAGTTGGGAACTTGTTAATTGGTCAAGATGGGAATTTTTTTTCTCTATGGATGTAGCTGTACATATTTTGACATTTAGATGTAAGTTTTTTTCTTTTTACTCATTTAACTCTGATTTTTTTTTCTACTTTTAGTATCTGGCAGTTGGAAAAGACAGTAGTTAGCTTCTTGGCTGAGGAAAAACTCCTTTTCCTTAAGAAAATTTTTTTTTTTTTTTTGTGGGTACCGGGGGGGACGACCTCAGGACCTCGCGCACCAACAGGCACCCGTGCCGCTGAGCGATATCACCGGCCCCTTTTTCGTATGTGGGTTCCGGGAGTCGAACTCGGGCCTTCGCGCTTGCAAGGCAGGCACTTAAGCCACTGAGCCGTCTCACCGGCCCTCCTTAAGAAAATTTAAAAAACCTAGCAGCGTCTTAATTTTAGTTCTCTCTCTCTCTCTTTTTTTTTTTTTTTTGGGTACCGGGGGTCAACCTCAGGACCTTGTGCACCAGCAGGCGCCCGTGTGGCTGAGCGATATCACTGGCCCTTTTTTCGTATGTGGTTCTGGGAGTCGAACTCGGGCCCTCACGCTTGCCAGGCAGGCGCTTACGCCGCTGAGCCATCTCACCGGTCCAAATTTTAGTTCTTAAGTAAAGATGAAAGTGAGTGAATCTCTGGCTTTTTCTGGAATTTATATTATATCCATAATTTTCTATATTTCTGTAAAGAATGATACAGTAAATGTCCATATATTTTATAGCAGTGCATACTGATCATAATATAGTTTTTTCATATAATTTATTCCTAATGAGATTAAGTGTGTTCTATAGTCATGCCAGTTATGATCTTACCAGTCATGATCTGGCTGGTAAGATTCACATTCAAATCTAGGATTTGTCACAATTCTTGGAATTTTCTGGAAAATACATCCAGTAAATATGGTTGTTTCAACCTTTCTTTCATTTGAACTACTGCTCTAAAAAATAAGGGATATTAATCATGCCTCTATTGACACTTTATATATGATACAAAATAAATAAATTAGCTGGCTTTTTATCCATGAAGTCTTTTATATTTGATTTAAAAATTATTAAAAATGTAAAACTGAATTCTCAGACCTATGATAGAAAAACAACATTGACTTTTAAAAGAAGTAATAACTTAGTTCTGTATAAATAATTTATTCTAATAAACTTCCACTAAATTTGATTTCTGGTATAATACAACCATTGAAAGTTTAAGTTATTTCTGGCTTTTAAAAAAAATTTTCTGGGCCGGTGAGATAGCTCAGCAGCATAAGCGCCTGCCTGGTAAGCGCGAGGGCCCGAGTTCAAGTCCCAGAACCCACATACGAAAAAAGGGCCGGTGATATCGCTCAGCGGCACGGGCGCCTGCTGGCGCACGAGGTCCTGAGGTCGACCCCCGGTACCCACAAAAAAAAATTGTTTTTTTCTTACAAGGAAGTTATATTTTATTAGGAAGCAGTTTTCCCAAATTTAATTTTTACTGGACAGTTTTCTCCTACTAGAATTCTTAACAAAACAGGTGATAGTCTTTTATCTTTCTCTTGTCTTCTTACAAGCTCAGTCATTAGAATTGGCTCTTTACCAAATTCTCAGTAAAATCTTTGTGGGTTGGTAGATAGATAACTGAGGACCTTTAAAATCTTTAGACTTCATTGTATAGAACAATTTTGAATTAGAATTTTATTTTTATTGTCTTTTGTTTTTCTGCCAGAATTTCCAGGTAGTGTGCTGTTAAAACTAAGAGGGAATTTTCTTCTAGCAATCGGGCAGCCTAAGGGAGAGTTATAATTGTTTTTCTTTGTGGTATGTGCTTACCAGGCAGAGTAGCCACTGTATTCCAGTTAGCAAACCTATTGCCAAAACACCCACTAGAGCAGAAAACTGACCTACTTAATGCTGACAAGTTAAAAAATAAGTCTGTGGAATTGTAGCAGCATTGGATTGTTTTCCTTCTCTGGTGGTGGATAGGGTAGGGGTAGGGTAGGGAGAAAAATAGGAAGGATACAACTGCTGCAAGGGATTAAGAAATACAATAAATGAGTATTTAATTACCTGCAATCAATTTGATTAAGAGCTATTTACTTGGTGCAATTTGAAAATCTTTAAAATGTGGCAGTTCTTTTTAATCACTTTAAAAAATCAAAACCATAAATTTCTAGGACTTTCATGATAATAACCTAGAAATGCCCACTAGTTAAGGTTGTTAGTTAGCATTAAGTTTATTTTGTAAAAACTTTCCAGTTCAGTGCCAGGATTGTAGCTCAGTACCTAGTATGTGCAAGGATCTGAGTTCAGTTCCGAGTGATACAAAAACAAAACACACTTTTAGTTCATTGTTTCGTCAGTATATTGTACCTAAGAAATTATAGATACTGAAACAGAAAATGGTTGGAATACTTATTTGTAGCTAGTGAATGTAGGCCTTAACAACTCATTGATTCTGTTCACCTAATTTTTTACTACTCTCAACACACTGGTATCTGCATTTTAGAGCTGTTCCATTGAATATAGAAGCCATTAGCCATACATGGCTATATAAATTAATTAAAATTGAATAAAATTAAAACTGATTCCTCAAACTAGCCACATTTCAAGTGCTCATTAATTAGTGCCCACTATATTGCACAACACAAATACAGAACATTTTCATCAATGCAGAAAGTTAGATAGGACCATTGTAAAGGCTGCCCCACTGTACTGTACTGTACTTCTGGGTCTTTTAGTCTTGGCACTGTTGACGCATTGGGCCAGATAGTTGTTTTGGAGTGCTGTCCTCACAGGATGTTACCATCCTTGCTGTGATAATCCCTGGCCTCTACTCATTAGAAACCTCTATTCACTAGAAACCTACCTGGTCAGGACAACAAAGAAAAAATCTCCGCTGTGTTAGTAAGCTTTCTGTTACTATAACAAATATCTTAGGCAATTAACTTAGAAAGTTAATTTTGACTCAGAGTTTTGGAGTTTTAGTTCATAATTCATTGACCCAGTTGCTGTGGACCTATAGAGAGGCAGTACATGGTAGAAGGGCATGCCAGAACTGCTCACCTCATGGCTGGGAAACAAAAAAGACAAGAAAAAGAAAGGGCTGGAGTCCCTTCCGCTTCAAAGGCATGCCCCCAGTGATTGGAAGAGCTCTCACTAGCCCCTACCTCTTAAAGCTCCACAGTCCTCAGGCTGAGGATGTAGCTCAGTAGTAGAACACTTGCCTAGTATGTGTGAGGATTCCCAGCACCACCCCCACCCCCAAAATAAACTCAGAACAAGTCTTAACACATGGGTCTTGGGGGGGCATTAAAATCCAAACTAAAGCAGCCAGTATCCCCAGGGCAGCAAAACTAACTCTGCTTGAGAACCACTTATCAATGCACACATATTAACTTTTCAACTTACACATATTCTGTATCAGTCAGCTTTTGCTGCTTAAGCTTAGTGGCTTAAATAATGGTTTGTAATTGGTGGTCTGGCAGTTTGGCTTGAGCCATGCTGATCTTGATGGTCTGCTGGTGCTTTGACTGGGGCCAGATTATATGCAGTAGCCTCACTTGTGTACTGTATTGTTGGTTGGCAGGTATGGGGCTACTGTAGAGGTAGGGGAGTTCTCTGTAATCTTTCCAACAGGCAAGTTCATTCACCTAGTGGCTTCAGAGTTGAAAAAGTAGCAGGAGAGGATGAATCGCAATGTGTAAACACTTTAAGTCTGGTATATCATGATTTCTAATATTCTGTTAGAGAAAGTCACATGGGCAAGTACAAACTCGAGGGGTAGAGATATAGATTCCATCTCTTACAGGAAAAGTAGCAAAGTCACATTGTAAAGGGTTATAATGAAGGATATGAGGAATTATTGTGGCCAATTTTGCAGTACTGGGGATTGAAGACAGGGCCTTACACATAGTAGGCAAGTGTTCTACCATTGAATTACATCCCCAGCCCTTAATGTGACCAGTTTTGCACATAATCTACTAGTATTGTTTTTGGTACCTTACAGTCCTTTTATTCCAATTATCATTCACCTTTTCCTTTTTTGCTTTATGTTCATTGTTGTTATTTTACATAACTAATAGTAATTTAATTTGACCCTTGTTTTTTCTCTCCTGTGTCCTTGATTTTTATCTGTGTTACCTTCACCTGGGATTACTTCTTTCTTATGTGTCTATAGGTGTGTGTGTTCAGTTTTGTCTGAGAGTTTTCTTTGGTGGTGGTGGGGAGGTGGTACTGGGGATTGAACCAGGGCATTCACAGTGAGCTGCATCTCCAGCACTTTTTATTTTATTATTATTTTGTCTCGGCAAGTTCCCCAGGCAAGACTTGAACTTGTGATCCTCTTGCTCAGCCTCCCATAGTGCTGCTTTTTTCAGTGCTGGGCATGGAACCCAGGGCTTTATATGTGCTAGGCAAGTGCTCTACCACTCAGCTATATCCCCATCCCTGAATGCATTTTTTATTTTGCCTTAATTTTTTGAAGGATATTTTCATTGGGCCTAGAACACCAGGTTAACAGTTATTTTCTTTCAGCATTTTAAATATATCATTCCACTTTATTTTAACCCCATTATTTTTGTTAAAGAAGCAATGTTTGTGTGGTTTTGTTTGTTTGTTTGTTTGTTTTTTAATCAGTAATGTGCCTTGGTGTTTCCTTTGTATTTAAGATGCTTAAGGTCCAGTCTTTTGTCACATTTGGAATATCTCTTCAGATATTCTTTCTACTCACTCCTTCACTCATTTTCTTCTGGGATTCTAGATATCTGTATGCTAAACTTTTCTCCAGCTCCTCCATGTCTCTTGTGCTCTTTTCTGTATTATTCACCTCTTTTTTCTAGATGTATCATAGTTTTATTTATTCATTCAGCCACTGAAGATACTTTGGTTGCTTCAGTTATGTCGGTTTTGTCAGTTATGAATACAACTTCTGTCAACATACGTGTGCAGGTTTTTGTGTGAACGTGGTAAGTTTTCAACTCATTTAATTACAGAGGAGTTTACTTGCTGAATTGTATGGGAAGAGTATGTTTAGTTTTGTAAGAAGCTGCTAAACTATCTCCAAAAGTCATTGTATCATTTTCATTCCTATCTGAATTATCATTCATTCCCAATGAGTGAGATTTCCCCTTGCCTGCATCCTTGCCTCCATCCTTGCCTCCATCCTTGCCTCCATCCTTGCCTCCATCCTTGCCAATATTTTGTGCTGTGTTTTGGATTTGACCATTGTAATAGGTATGTAGCAGTACTTCATTGTTTCAATTTATGCTTCCCTGTTATGGAATATCTTTTCATATACTTATTTGCTATCTGTGTATCTTCTTCAGTAAGGTATGTTAAAGCCTTTGCTCATTTTGAATTGGGTTGTCAGGTTTTTTATTGTTTTGAGTTTTTGTGTATTTTGGATAACAGTCCTTTATCAGATATGTCTTATAAAAATATTTTCTCCCAGTCTGTGCCTTATCTTCTTAGTAATTATCTTACTAAGATAATTACTTCTCTTCTTTCTAATTTTTATTCATTTATTCATTTATTTATTTATTTATTTATTTTTGTGGGTACCAGGGGGACGACCTCAGGACCTCGCGCGCCAACAGGCACCCGTGCCACTGAGCGATATCACCGGCCCCTTTTTCGTATGTGGGTTCCGGGAGTCGAACTCGGGCCCTCGCGCTTGCAAGGCAGGCGCTTACGCCACTGAGCCATCTCACCGGCCCCCCATTTATTTATTTTTGTGGTGCCGAATATCAAGCTCTGGGCATAGCACATGCAAAGTACTTGCTCAACCACTGAGCCACATTCCCAGCCCTTCTCATTCTGAAAGTTTTTAAATTTTTTTAAATTTTTTTTTAATGTGGGTACCGGGAGTCGAACTCAGGACCTCGTGCTTGCCAGCAGGCACTTGTGCTGCTGAGTGATATCACCAGCCCTTTTTTCCCTTTATGTAAGTACTGGGAGTTGAACTCAGGACCTTGCGCTTGCCAGGCAGGTGCTTGCGCCACTGAGCCATCTCACTGGCCCTGGAAGTTTTTAATTTTAATCAAGTCCAACTTAGTAATTATCTCTTTATTGATTGTGCCTTCAGTGTTTTTTTTTTTTTTTGTGGGTACCGGGGGTTGAACTCAGGACCTAGCACGCCAGCAGGTGCCCATGCCGCTGAGCAATATCACCAGCCCTTTTTTTGTATGTGGGTACCGGGAGTCGAACTCAGGACTTCATGCTTGCCAGGCAGGCGCTTATGCCGCTGAGCTATCTCACCGGCCCTTCAGTGTTGTTTTTAAAAATTCATTGCTGTACCCAAAATCATTTAAATTTTCTATTTTATCTTCTTGTTTTTTTTTATAGTTTCACATTTAATTTAATTTAATTTTATTAATTTTTTTTTTTTGGTGGGGGAGTACCGGGGTCGAACTCAGGACCTTGCGCTTGCCAGGCAGGCGCTTATGCCGCTGAGCTATCTCACTGGCCCCTAGTTTTACATTTTAAATTTAGGTCTGTTATCCTAAGAGTTTAAGGTCTGTATGTAAACTTTTGGTTTGTTTTGTTTTTTAATGTGAATGGTCAGTTGTTTCAGCAACATTTGTTGAAAAAGGCTTACCTTTTCTCCATTGTCTTGGTTTTTGCTCTTTTAGCATAGATAAATTGACTCTATTTATGTAGTCTATTTCGGGGCCTTCTGTTTTGTTCATCCTATCCATCTGTTTATTCTTTTGTCCATACCATATCTACTATCTTGACTGCTGAACGTGTGTCAGCCTTCTAAGTTTGTTCTTGGTTAGTATTCAGTTGTTCTGGGTCTTTTGCTTGTCCATTTAATCTTCAGAATGAATTCGTCAACATCCATAAAAATAATTTGCTGGAGTTTTGACTGGGATTGTGTCGGATGTGTACATCAAATTGGGAAAAATTGACCTTGAGTTTTCCTATTCACAAACATGGATGTCTCTCCATTTATTTAGTTCTTTGATTTCTTTCATGAGAGGATTGTTATTTTTCTTTATAGATATTTTGTTAGATTTATACCTAAGTGTTTAATTTGGGGATGTAATGGTACTTTTTTTTTTTTTTAAACTTCAAATTGTACTTGTTCATTGCTGGTATATAAGAAAGTGATTGATTTTTGTATATTGACTTTGTATCCTGCAACAGTGTTATAATCACTTACTGGTGCCAGGAGTTCTTTGGTTGATTCTTTCAGAATCAATATTCTATGTAGAAAATAATGTAGTTCAGGCTGGCCTTGAATTCACTATGTAGCTCAGCTCAGGCTGAGCTACATAGTGCTGGGATTACAGGTGTGTGCCACTGCATCCAGCACAAAAACATTTTTATATCTTCCTTCTCCATATGTATGTATTATATTTCTTTTTCTTGTCTATTGCATTAGCTAGGTCTTCCAGCACCATGTTGAAAAGTAGTGTCAAAAAGGTACGTCTGGGCCAGTGAGATGGTTCAGCGGTGTAAGCGCCTGCCTGGCAAGCGTGAGATCCTGAGTTTGACTCCCGCTACCCACATAAAGGAAAAAAAGGGCCAGTGATATTGCTTAGTGGCATAAGCGCCTGCTGGTAAGCGCGAGGTCCTGAGTTCGACTCCCGGTACCCACATTAAAAAAAAAAAGTACATCCTCGCTTTGTTCCTGATCTTATAATGAAAAGTGTTGAGTTTCTCACCATTAAGTATGATGTTCACAGTAGGTTTTTTTGTAGACATTCTTTATCAAGTTGAGAAAGCTTCTCTATCTCTGGTTTGCTGAGAGAATTTATCGTGAATTGATGCTAGATTTTGTCAATTGTTTTTTCTGTATCAATAAAATCATGATTTTTCTGTAGCCTGTTGATATGATAGATTGCACTGATTGATTTTTTTTTATACAATACTGGGGATTGAATCCAGGGCCTCAATCATGCTAGGTAAGTATTCTAGTACCAAGCTAATACCTTTTCAAATTTTATTCTGAGAAAGGGTCTCTCTGAGGTGCCCAGGCTTTCTAACTTGCAATCCTTCTGCCTAAGCATCTCAAGTAGCTGGAGTTATAGGCATGCAACGCCACACCCAGCTCATTGATTGATTTTTGAATGTTGAAAAACCTTGTATAGCTGAAATAAAAATTTGATCATAGTGTGTAATTCTTTTTATACATTTAGATTTGACTTGCTAATATTTCTGCTTACAGTTTTGTTTTTTGTTTTTTTTTTTCCTTTGAGATGAGGTCTTGCTATGTTGCCCAGGCTGATCTCAAACTCTTGGACTCAAGTGATCCTTCCCCCTCAGCCTCTGGAGTAGCTGGGACTATAGGCATGCACCACCATACCCAGTACATTTTTTATTAATAGCCTGATTGGACTCCTTCATGGTATGCTGATTATTCAGCTTAAGCTTTAAAAAATAGCATATATATTAGATCACAGAATTGAAGTCTGAATTTTTCCTCTATAGACTGGATCGGCTAAAGCTAGCAAGATGGTATTTAATAAGTGTATGTAAAGAATTTTTTTTTTTTGAGACCAGGTCTTGCTATGTAGTTCAGGCTGGCCTTGAACTCTGTGTAGCCCAGGCTGGCCTGGAACTCACAGTGATCCTCCTGCCTCAGCCTCCTCAGTGCTGGGATTACAGGCATACACCACCACGCCTGGCCAGGAATTTTTGAAAATTAGTTTGATATGCATAATTGATGCCACACACTGCAATTTAATCCTAGCTTTGCTACTTAGAAGCTATATAATCTGTCCAGCTATACTTCTTTCCAGTGGCTTTCAAACTTAAATTATTTATACAAAAGCAAGCCTTCTTTTCAAAATGATACCTAACCTGAGTACCCTACTACTGCAAACCATGTTCCTTCTCTCTGACCCTAGGACTTTAAAACCCTTTTATCTTTTTCAGTTTTTTTTCGTAACTTACCTTTTAACAAGCTATTTACTTATTATTAACTTTTTATTTACTTATCTTGATAGTTTCTGTCCCCTATAACTCGAATGCAAGTACCATGAAGGCTTTGTTTGCTGAGGTGCCCCAAGCACCTATAACTTAGCCTAGCATAACATGGACACGTGTTAAATATTTGTTGAATGAACAGAATCTTAGGCTGAAGCCCAATACAGTATACCAATAAAAACACAGCAATTTTTTTGAGGATGCTGGGCATGGTGGCACATGCCTGTAATCTCAGGACTTGGGGGGCTGAGGCAGGATTGCTGTGAGTTTGAGGCCAGCCTGGAATACATAGTGAGTTCAAGGCCAACCCTGTGAGTTCATGTGAAACCCTGTGTCAAAAAGACAAAAAATTTTTTTGAGGAGGTGGTATTAGAGATTAAGCCCTGTCTTCACACATGCTAGGAAAGCACTCTGCCATTGAGCTATATCCCTGGCCTCAAATTAATCGACTTTGATTGAAGATGGGTAGTTCTACCCCCTAGGTCTTCCCCTCTTTCACCTTGTGGCGTCTCTTTTGGAGCATAGTTTGAAAACTACTTTACCTGTAATGATCTGTGAGATGCTAGAATACAATTCACCCATTTCATTTTATCCTTCTTTCAGCAATTCCCAGAAAAAACCTGGGCCTGGATGGTGGTGGATGCGTGCCACACCTACAGCAAAGTTCATTCAGACCTTATGGGAAATCAATCAAAACTCGGTGCAACCTCTGGAAGAGAGAAAACCCTGGCAGCAGTGTATGATATCAGTTCAGAATATCAGAGAGCATTCATTGCCATGCTAATGTTTTAGATACTTACAAAACTGAAATCAGAAAATAAAATCAATAAAAATAGGAACAACCCCCTAAAATAATAAAATAGAACCAAATGAATCTAACTGTATTGCAAATAAATGGCATAGCCACACTGAAAGGGGAAAGTAACCCAACTATCCTTTGACCATAGTGTATACTCTGAAATTTGAGATAAACAGAACTATAAACATAATGAACCCTAATTTATAGGCTGTTTTTTATAATATTGTAGTGTGATTTGGCAGTTTTGAAACTATGCCAATTTTAGGATTAAAAAAACGAACAAGTGTATTGAAGATAAAGTCTTTTTTTTTTTTAATTGTTGAAGAGGTTATATATGGAAAAGAGGGAAGGCTCGAATGGAGCCTGTGATGTTGGATTTTTTTTTTTTTTTTTTTTGGTGGGTACCGGGGGTCGACCTCAAGACCTCATGCACCAGCAGGCGCCCGTGCCACTGAGCGATATCACCAGTCCTTTTTTCCTATGTGGGTTCCGGGAGTCGAACTCGGGCCCTTGCGCTTGCCAGGCAGGCGCTTACGCCGCTGAGCCATCTCACCGGCCCGTGATGTTGGATTTGAATAGGAGGTCATAGCTGTTTATATAAATATATATATATATATATATATATATATATATGTACATTTATATATAGATATTTATATTCACATGTAGGCACATGTGTACTGGCATATAGATATATGTGTATGTATGTATGTTCCTGCTTTGTCTGCCAAGATGGCCTAGAAGCAACTTCTCCTGTAACAGTAAGCTTACTTAACTCCTTGGTTTCTAAATAATTAAAGGAAGCCAGAGCTTTGGAGAAGTGGTTCAGAGAAAATACAACGTGAACCTGCAACATTTTATTTTGTCAGAAAGTTAGTAATGGCAAAAGAATGAGGGAACATATTAAAAGGAATGGGAGCCAACTTTGGATAAGCTTCCACTGGCCCAGTAAATAATGGTATATACAGATTATAAAAATAAGAATGCATGGGCTTATACAAATAAAAGTAAATAAGTGAATGAATAAGCCATGGAAAGGGGAAAGTTCCTTCTTAAAAATGACAAATGTAGAACTGCTGGAGTGAGAAAATGACCATGTAGGAACAATTATACTACTTGATTTACATAAGAATTGTCTGTGGGTATCAAAATTACTGGGAGAGATCCAACATGGCTGCCTAGAGGAAGAATCACCTCGAAGAAGATTCACTGAGAAAGAAGGTATTCCAAACTAGGGGAGGGGATTTCACCCTGAAATGGAGAATATTAATAGGAAAGATAACATATGTAGATCAAACCAAACGAATGAACAACTGAAAGGAGGAAGCAGTGCTGCCATGGCTGGTACTCCCGCCCCACTTCTCTGGGAAGCAACCATTTTGAAAGTGTTGCAAATAGACTGAGGGACAGAACTAGTGCTGCAGAGACCAGACTCCTGGGACAGACTTTGTGTACACCAACCCCTCCCCAGGTAGCCTCCCATCCAAACACTGGGAAAGTTCGCACTCCTGTGTTCTGCTCTCTAGCTCTTACTGTGGACAAGGACCCCCCCCAACTCTAGCCAGAGAGAGAGGATGAACAGGTGAACAGCACACTAGCTGACCCCCTCGGAGTCAGGTTGGCCACTGGGTCTCCAGCGTGTGCGCACAGCCCCTGGCACCTGCCTTGAGAGCTTGCTTGTCCACTGAGTCTCAGGAAAGTCTGCCCGATCCACCTGGCACCAGCCCCACATGTCCGCTTTCCTGCTGTGTCATGGCACCAGCGCTTGCCCGCATGTTAAGTCTGCTCTGCACGTCCCTTGCATGCCAGCACACCATCCAAGTCGCCAGAGTGCATGCCTGTCTGTGGAGACCATGTGTGGCCTCCTGCAGCCAGACTGCAACTAAGACAAAGGAATTGTGCGGATTTTTGGCTTGATGGTATAGTGGTCATGAAGGAGTTTCATGTGTGCTCTGCTGTTGGAGTGCGGGAGACGGGTCCTGCAGTTTTTCTTTTTTCTTTAATTGCTATCTTCTCAGCTCCCTACTCTTTTTCTTTAACTCTGGCATCTGTAGCAAACTATTATTGTTTACTTGTTTCTTCCACTTTTCAAATTCTTTCATTTTTTTCCCCTAAATTTCACTCTCTTAGACATTCCTGTCTTATCTCATATTAATGTCCTATCTATTCTATTACTTTTGCTCCTTCCTGTTTCACCTAGCGCCCTTGTCCTCCCTTGTCTCTTCTCCACCTTGTAGATGCACAAATAAATCACCAGTTCTGACAACCTTGCAGCATTCCTTGATTCCTAATTACAGGTCCCTCTTCCTACATCCCACTCCTGCCCCAATAAATATCTTCTTAAAAACCTCAACATTAGCCCTTCATTCCAACTATTAAAGACCTCTAACAGAATCTAACCCTGGATCTATTTTCTTTTCCCCTATTTCTCCTGTATACTGCTCATCCTACTTCTCTTTTGCCCATCCTCCTCACCCCTTCCCTGCCCTTCTCCTTCCACATCACAGACTAGCCACTAGTAACAAAATAAGAGGCTGGGAAGGTTATCGATAAAGGGAGAAACTGTAATGCAAGGTTTAACTCATATAAGTGATATTTAATCAGATCTGTTGATGCTGTTATAACCAATAGAATTCTCTCCACAACGCAGTGGCAGGGTCCAAACTCTTTTAATTAGCGAAAGGGATGAGCAATATCTCTGGACAAATAAAGTTGCAACATAGCTGGAAGAGTCCAACTATAAAAAGATCTTCATATTAACTACAAATTCTCCTTACTCTGCTTGATCTCAGTCCTCAGCACAAAACTGTGTGTGTGTGTATGTACACACGCACAGGAATATGGGAAATAAGGCAACAAAAGTCCTGTAAACTTTCTCATTTCTTCCAAAGCAGAAGAGAAGGCACTATTGGAGAGGAAAGCAAACACTAGGTAGCAGAGCTTTACAAACTGATGAAAGAAGAGATAAAGAACTTGGCAAGTTCAGAAAAGACATGAAACAAAAGTTCTTGGAATTATCATAGAAAATGATCAATGTGGATACGGGGGAAACAAATTTAAAAAATTAGAAGAGCTGAACAAAATGAACAAAAATGGTTCAAAACATGAAATACAAATCCTCCAAAGATATAGAAACCACAAAAAAGTATCAGGCAGAAATACCAGATATAAAAAAAAATTGTATCGAATTGACTATAAAAAATTGTATAGAATGATCAATGTGAAGACAAGGTTTCTGAAATTCAGGAGAAAATGGTAAATTTTAATGAATTACTGAGAAAAAGTCTTAAAAATGATAAGAGAAATTCATCCAGCAGCTTACTAGACAACACTAAGACCAACCAAAGGCTAGTTGGAGTTAGAAACTAGAAGATAGCACAGAATTAATAACAAGTTTGTTTAGAGAAGTCATAATAGAAAACTTCCCAAATATGTGAAAAGAATTCAACATACAAGTGAGGCTTACAAAACACCAACCATGATGAAAAAACTCCACATCTCTTAAAGTGCCAGATGTTCAGCAAAAGAATAGGATTTTTTTTTTTTGTGGGTACCGGGGTCAACCTCAGGACCTCACATGCCAGCAGGTGCCCGTGCCGCTGAGCAATATCACTGGCCCCTTTTATCATATGTGGGATCCAGGAGTCGAACTCGGGCCCTCGCGCTTGCCAGGCAGGCGCTTATGCCTCTGAGCCATCTCACCAGCCCAAAAGAATAGGATTTTAAAAGTTGTCAGAGAAAAATTTAAAAAACACATATACAGGCAAACCGATTAGAATTATAACAGACTTCTCAACAAAAACTCTAAATACCAGACCTTGGAGTGAAGTATTTCAAGCCCTAAGCAAACAACTTCCAACCCAGATTAACATATCTGGCAAAACTTTCAAAGAAGATGAGAAAAAAGATTCCACAACACCTTCACTGGAATAAAGATGGCCTCTTTAATGGTGCTGGGAAAACTAGCATTCCACATGCCAAAAACTGAACCTAGACACATATCTCTCACCATACACTAAACTAATATCCAAATGGATCAGATATCTACATATTAAAACACTTAATTTGCTGGAAGATAGACTAGTTAAAACTCTAGAACACATAGGCATAGGCAAAGACTTAAGAACAAAGCCCCAATTGCACAAGGAGTGTTACAAAAAATCAACAGCTGGGATCATATAAAATCAAAAGGCTTCTGCATAGCAAAAGAAACCATAGTGAAGAGACGACCTACAGAATGGAAAAAAAATTTTTTACCAGGTACTTCTCAAAGGACTAACATCTAGAATATATAAAGAACTAATAAAAAAACCCCCAAATTTAAAGACCCAATCCAGAATGGGTGTTTGAAATGAATAGACATTTCTCAGATGAAGTACAAACAGCAAATAAATACATGAAAAAATACACAACATCACTGGTAATTCAAGAAATGCAAGTTAAAACACCGAAATTCCATTGTACTCCAGAAAGAATGGTTATCATCAAGAAATCAATAACAAATGCTGAAGGGGCTGTGGGGAAAAAGGAATACTTTTCCATTGCTGTTGGGGGTGTAAACTTATATAACCATATGAAAATCAGTATGGAGAGTCCTCAAAAAACTAAAACTAGATGTTCCCCTTCTAGGTATCTTCCTGAAAGTGTTAAAAGTATCTTACCACAGTGATACATGCATACCCATGTTTATAGCAGCACAACTTACAATAGCTTATATAGCCCATATGCCCATCAAAAGATGAATGGAGGGGCCGGTGAGATGGCTCAGCAGCATAAGCGCCTGCCTGGCAAGCGCGAGGTCCTGAGTTTGACTCCTGGTACCCACATACGAAATAAAGGGCCAGTGATATCGCTCAGCGGCACGGGCGCCTGCTGGTGTGTGAGGTGCTGAGGTTGACTCCCGGTACCCACAAAAAAAAAAAAAAAAGGATAAAGAAAATATATACAACAGAGTACTCCTGTGCCATAAAAGATAAATTTGAATTATTTGTAGGAAAATGGATGCACTTCAAGACCATAATCTTTTTTTTTTTTTTTTTTTGTGGGTACCGGGGGGTCGACCTCAGGACCTCGCGCGCCAGCAGGCGCCCGTGCCTCTGAGCGATATCACCGGTCCCTTTTTCGTATGTGGGATCCGGGAGTCGAACTCGGGCCCTCGCGCTTGCCGGGCAGGCGCTTAAGCCGCTGAGCCATCTCACCGGCCCAAGACCATAATCTTAAATAGGACACACAACTGTAAATACCACATTGTTTCTCTTGTGTGAGAAACCCAAAGGGTAAATAAGGGAAGGGGAGCAAGGGAGGGGGGAGGGAAAGAAGGGAAAAGAAAAAGAATGGAAGGGGAAAAAAAGGAAAGCTTGTGTAAATGGGGAGAGGAAGAAGGGTTGAATGAAGGAAAGGGGAATGAAAAAAAAAGATGTGTTATGTATAGGTACAAATTACCTATGGTGGATGTGATCATTATATCAAAAGTGTACCAGTAAAAAGAACAAAAAGAATATTCCATGAAAAAGAACACCTCAAGAGATTTATGAATGCCATAACCAGCACCCCAGAAAACACTGAAGAATATCCTACACAGATAACAACAAAACCAAAAATGCAGATGGAATGAATACATCAAACAAAGCAAATAGAGAAACAAACCAAAAAAATATAAAGAAAAAGTCAGCAGAGAAAGAGTGCAGTGGTAAGAATTAATCAATACATCTCAGTAATAACTCTCAAAGTTAATGGCCACAACTCCCCAGTTAAATACACAGATTAAAAGATTGGCTCAAAAAACAGAATCCAATAATCTGTGGCATTCAAGAAACTCATCTAATCCAAAAAGCTAATTTATAGACTAAAAATCAAAGGATAGGACATGTTTCATGTACCAGGACCCCAAAAACAAGCAGTAGCAGCAATTTTATTGTCAGAATAAACTTCTGGCTAAAACTTATCAAAGAGACAAGAGGTCACTACGTACTAGTTAAGGGAATAATCCAACAAGAACTGGAATACCTGTCTTAATTTTAAAAAATACTGCTGGACATAGAATAAACACTAGAACAGTCATAGTGGGTGAACTCAATACACCACTTTCACAAAGAGATAACAAAAAATGAATATCAGAACTGAACCACACCTTTGATCATATAGATTTATTAGATATCCCAAGAGTGTTCTACCCTACTGCAACGGAGTATACATTCTTCTCTGCAGCACACAGAGCTTTCTCCAAATAGGCCACATACTAGTCCACAACGCCTACTTAAATATAAAAGAATCAGAATCAAAATCAAAATCACCCTATGTTTACTATCTGATCATAGTACAATGAAACTAGAAATCTATCACAGAAGAAACCACAGAAAATTTAGAAACACCCGGAAACTTAGTAACACTCCTGAACACCTAATGGATCACTGGAGAAATTAAACAATTTCTGGAAGCAAACAATGCTCATATAACACATCAGAACCTATGAGATAAAGCAATACTAAGAGGGAAGTTTATTGCAATTGGTGCTCACGTTACAAAACCAGAGTGAGCTCAAATAAATAACCTAATGAGATACCTCAAGATACTAGAAATACAACAATCCACACCCAAACCAAAATTAAGGAGGAAAATCATAAAGATCACAGTGGAAATTAAAGAAATTGAGATTTAAAAACAGTACAAAGAATCAATGAATTGAACTGGTTCTTTGAAAGAATAAACTAAATAGATAAGCCCTTAGCCAAACTTATCAAAAGAAACAAAAGATATCAATGCAGTTAGAAATAAAAAAGGTCAAATCACAAGAGACACCATTGAAATTCAGAAGATGATAACTACTGTCAAAAACTGTATTCCAACAAATTGGAAAATCTTGAAGAAATGGGACTGACTTCTAAGCACATACAAATTACCAAAGCCAAACCAAGAAGACATAATAACTTTAACAGTCCAAAGATAAGCAATGAAATTGAGGCAGGTATTAAAAAAAACCTACTAACTAAGAAAAAGGACTGATGGACTCACTGCTGAATTCTACAAAACCTTTCAGGATGTTTTACCACTAGTACTCCTCAAACTAGTCAATGAAATCGAAAGGGAAGCCAGCATCACTCTGATTGCAAAACCAAAGACCCAACAACAACAATAACAAAAAAAAAAACTAGGCCAGTCTCCTTAGTGAACATAGACACAAAAATCCTCAACAAGATATTAGCAGAATGCAAAAAATCATCAAAACAATAGGGGCTGAGGATTTAGCTCAGTGGTACAGTGCCTGCCTGGCAAGCATGAGGTCATGAGTTTGATTCCTGGTACCAAAAAAAAAAAAAAAAAAAAAAAGATTATACATTGTGACCAAGTAGGTTTTATCCCAGGGTTGCAAGTATGGTTCAGCATGAGTAAATCAATTAATGTAATCCACCACATAAAACAGAAGCAAGGACAAAAGCCACATGATCATATCAGTAGATACAGTAAAAGCCTTTGGCAAAATCCAGCATCCCTTCACGATAACCCTGAAGAAAATAGGTGTAGAAGGACCTTACTGGAATCTGATAAAAGCTATTTTTGACAAACTAATGGCTGACATCATATTAAATAGAGAAAAACTAAAAACTTTCCCTCTAAAATCAAGAACAAGACAATGATGCACAGTATCACTTCTGTTTGACATAGTTTTTAAAACATTAGCCAGAGCAATCCCAAGAGAAAGAAAGAAAAGGGATATAAGAAAGGAAGAAAGCAGATTATTATTTGCAGATGACTTGATACTCTACATACAAGACCCAAGGAATTCTACTAAAAAACATTTAATAACCAATTTCAGCAACGTAGCAGAATACAAAGTCACGCAAAAATCAATAGCATTTGTGTATACCAACAGTGGACTCCAGGAGAAAGAAATTAGGACAATAATATCATCCATAGTAGCATCAAGAAAAATTAAATACCTAGAAATTAACCAAAAAAGTGAAAGGTTGGGCCGGTGAGAAAGCGGCATAAGGGCCTGCCTGGCAAGCGCGAAGTGCTGAGTTCGACTCCCGATACCCACATACAAAGGAAAAAAGGGCCAGTGATATCACTCAGTGGTACAAGCGCCTGCTAGCAAGCGTGAGGTCCTGAGTTCGACCCCCGGTACCCACACAAAAAAAAAAAAAAAGTGAAAGGTCTCTGCAATTGAAACTGTAGTACTCTGAAAAAGATTGAAGAGGGCATCAGAAAATGGAATGATCCCCCCCCCCGTTGCTAGATATGCAAAACAGGTATTGTCAAAATACTCATATTCCAAAACTTGTATACAGGTTTGTTGCAGTCCAAATCAAAATATCAACAGCATCCCTCACAGAGCTAGAGGAAACAATTCTAAAATTTGTATGGAACTGGAAGAGACCCAGAATAGCAAAAGCAATCCTGAGCAACAAGAGCATAGCAGGAGGCATCACAATACTTGACTTCAAGTTTTTACTACAAAATAACAGTGATAAGGACATGATATAGGCACAAAAACAGACATGTGGATCAGTGGAACAGAACAGAGGATACAGAAACATTCCCAGACACCTTCAGCTATTTGATCTTCAACCAAGGGGCCAAAAGCATACATTGGAGCAAAGATAGCCAGTTTTCCCAGCACCATGTGTTAAATAGGCTATCTATATGCAAAAGATTGAAGCTAGACCCATGTCTCTCACCATGTATTAAACCAAAATCAAAATGGATCAAAGATCTAAACATTTGAAACAGTGAACCTTCTAGGAGGTAAAATAGGTAAAACACTTGAAGTCATAGGTATAGGCAAGGACTTTATGAACAGAACTCCAATTGCGCAAGAAATATCAGCAAGGATCAATAAATGGGATTATATCAAAAAGCTCTGCACAGCAAAGGAAACAATCAGTAGAGGGAAAAGACAGCCTATAGAATGGGGAAAATATTTGCCATCTATTCATCAGAGGACTGATATCTAGAATAGACAAAACACTCAGATTAGAACCCCCCCATAAAAAATGGACAAGTGAAATGAGTAGACATTTTAAGAACAAATGGCCAGTAAACGTGAAAAAAATGTTCAATGTCTGGCCATTACAGAAATGCAAACTAAATACTACAATTTCATCTTACACAAGAAATAATAGTAATCATCAAGAAATCAAATACAGTAATAACAAATGCTGGTGTGCCTTTGGAGAAAAAGGAACATTTCTGCATTGTTGGTGGGACTATGAACTAGTACAACCATTACAGAAATCAGTAGCCAGATGTGGTGGATCATATCTGTAATCCCAGCAGTCAGGAAGCTGAGGCAGAAGGATCACTGAGTTCGAGGCCAGTCTGTGCTACATTGTGAGACCCTGCCTCAAAGAAACCAAATTACAAAACAAAACAAAAAACAGTATGGAGAGTTCTCAGAGAACTAAAATTAGAAATTTGATTTGACCCAGCAATTCCCCTTTTAGATATCTTCCCAAAAGGGCTAAAAGACGTCATATTATATTACAGCAATACATGCACAACAATGTTTTTAGTAGCCCAATAATAGCCAAATCCTGGAAGCAGCTTGTATGTTTTTTTTTTTTTTTTTTTTGTGGGTACCGGGGGGTCGACCTCAGGACCTCGCGCGCCAACAGGCACCCGTGCCGCTGAGCGATATCACCGGCCCCTTTTTCGTATGTGGGATCCGGGAGTCGAACTCGGGCCCTCGCGCTTGCAAGGCAGGCGCTTATGCCGCTGAGCCATCTCACCGGCCCGAGCAGCTTGTATGTTCATCAACAGACAAATGGATAAAGAAAATGTATCTATACACAATGGAGTACTACTTGGCTATAAAGGATAAGTTTGAGACATTTGTAGGGAAATGGATACAGCTGGGTAGTATAATGTTAAGTGAAATAAATGAGACACAAGCTTCAGTACAGTATGAGTAAAATAAAGGTCTGATAGAAGGAAACAGCTGGATCTTTTGCAGATGGGAGGGGTTCCAAGAGACTGAGGGTGAGGAATGGGGGGAGGGGAAGAAGAAGTAAAAAGATTTAAGATGTGTCATATACATGTACCAAATGCCCACAATGGATGTAAACATATGGTAAAAATATTAACAGTAATAAAAATGGGTTAAGGGGATCTAGAAATGGTGGGAGGGATATGGGTGAGGATGGTCAGGAGAATAAAAAATAAGGTATGTCATGTACATGTACCTACTCCCTAAGATGAATGTAAATTTCATGTATTGCAAACATGTGCTAATATTAAAAAAAACTACTAGGTGACTGATGAGAAACGTGGTATTCACATAATCTCAAACTAAACCTTACCAAATATTTGCTTATTACAAAGGGAAAAATAGTAAGTTTACAGTGGAGAAACTTGGCAGATATCACCTTAGCCAAGTGATCAAAGTTTGTATCACTAGTAGAACCAACTAGTATGTTGCTAGCTTCTAATAAAATACAGTGACAATGATAAATATTACTTTGTGATGTTCCTACCAGAAAGTGCATAGCCGAAATTTAAACATGAAAAATATCTAAATTGAAGGATGATCTGCAAAATAACTGGTCTATGTTCTTGAGAAAGATCAGTCATAAAAGATATAAACTAGGGAACTGTTAGGAGAAAATAAAAATCTAAAGGTTTGCCTGATCCTAAATTAGATTTTGGACTGGGGGAATAAGTAGCTTTAAAGGTCATTTTGAAGGCAGTTAATGACACTTGATTATGGGCTATAATTTAGCATTGATACAATACTGATTTGCTTAGCTATATTGTAGTTATCTAAGCAAATGTCCTTGTTCCTGGGACAGATTGAGGGCTAAAACGGTATAGTGTCTGTAACTCATTCTCACATTGTTCAAAAAAAAGTGTGAGGGAATGATAAAGTGGGGCAAAATATAAGCAACTTGCAGTTTTTCTTTAGATCTGAAGTTAGGTGAAGATAGAAACTTAGCTAAAATTTTTAAAATTAAAATCTTCGTATACCTGAATTATAATTGAACTAAGTTGAGATTATGTATAGAATTTATTTTTTTTAAAAAGGACAAAAATTATTCTCATCATTTAGAGAAAGTAAAGTAGGGAAAGAAATACTGGTCATGTAGAAAAAATCTGAATTGTTAACATAAAAGCAGAAGGACCTGACTTTGTTTATTGTTCTGTCATTGACTAGTAACCTCAAGCACTTTGTGAGCTATATTAATCTGCCCTAAATATTTATAAAAATAGATAATTCAAAAATTTAAAAACATATTTGGTATTTCAGCAGAAAGCTTTCCTAGAAAAGGATGCTTTGTAAAACTTAGATGGCCTTTGTTCCAGACAAATTCTTCTATGAATTTACTTAGAAAATCTGAAAGACATATTTGCAATTATTTGCTAAAAGGTGGTATGTTAGAGGTAGAATTTATTTATTAATCTCTTTGAGCTACTGTAAATACAATCACTTTAATAATATATAATTCATACTATTAGATTTTTAAAAACTCAACTTGATAATAGTTCTGACGAGCTGTTAGCAATATAGTGGCTGTTAGAGTTTCAACTTGGCTTTGGGATCTGCTCCCACAATTCATGGCACACTTCTAGGTGTGTCTGAGTAGGTCATGGAGGCATGGCCTTGGGATCTTTATCTGGTCCTTCAGCCCCTCTACTAAGGTACTGTTACCCTGCTTTGCTTCCCTGTCACCATGAACTAAGCAGCTTTGCTCCTCCACAGCTTTCCAAATAATGTCTCTGCTTTGGAGCAAGCTGATCATGTACTGAAACCATGAACAAATAAAAGGCTGTCCTCCTTTTAGTTGTGGGTAGTTGGGTATTGTGTCTCAGCAGTGAGAAAGCTAATACAGAAAATTGGTACTGAGAGTGGGGTTTTTACTGTGACTATTTCTGATTATATGGTTCATAAACCTTCAGAACTGGTTTGCAAGAGAAGTTTAGAGATGTGTGCTAGAGAATCCCTAGAGTGTTGTGAACAGTGCTTGATGGGTAATAATGGTCAGAGCTCAGAAGACCAGACTGCCAATAGGAATGCGGACAGTTAAGGCCAGACTGAAGAGGTTTCAACTGGAAACAGACTTTATTGTCAGTGGGCCTGGAGGTCATGTGTGTTACAATCTGTCAGAAAATTCATCTACATTTTGCCCATGCTCTGAGACTTCGCAGGAGTCTGTAGCATGGGTACTCCTGGCTGCTTTTAGTCAGATTATGAGAATTAGGGACAAAAGCCAGAGCAGAAGAAGTTAAATTTTGGTCTAAAAGGAGCCAAATGTAAAGTTGGAGTCAAAGGTGTTGTGTCTGCTGAAGAGATTGGTGCCATTAAAAAGAAGCCAAGTACTTTATACAGGAGCAAGAAGAAAATTACCATGAGACCATCTCAGGGATCGGTAAGACCCCACCCATCACACCCCTAAGGGTACAAAAATGTCAACCTTTCATTTGAGAAAAAGAGTCCCTGGGACCCTGGTTTGAGAAGAGCCACCTAGGGAATTGGTTCTATAGGATTCTTTTCATTGTGCTCAGCCTTCCAGGCACTTGGAGGCTGCTCAGAGACTGCTACTGCCATAATCCAAGGGGACCTAGCTACTGCTCCTGCTGACAACAGACCTAGGAAGCATCCCAGTTATGCTGGTTTTACTGGCATGCAGAATGTAAGAGTCGTAGGGTCAGTGAGGCTTCCACTGGCTTTCGCCCAGTGAGGCCTTCAAAGGAAGGCCTGGGAGGGAAGTCCATGAAGCTGAGGGTGCAGTGGAGACCCCAGGAATTCAGAGATGCCAAAAATGTGCAACATCTGCTAAGGGGAGTTGCAGGCCATGAGTGGAACCAGCCCAAGAAAGAGGTTGTATGGGCTAAAACTGGCAAAGTCATAGGGGTGGGTTGCCCACACCCTTTGAAACTCACAATTTACCACCATCTGCTCCAGTTGCTGAATATGGAGCTATGGGTTTTGATCTTGCTTTGGTCCAATTCTTTTTTATCCCTCTGTTCTCTCCCTTTTGGAATGGGAATGTGTACCCTGTGCCATTATACTTTGGGATTATGTAACTTGTTTTTTTTTTTTTTTTTTTTTTTTTTAATTTTTACAGAAATTCACAGCTAACAGTTTGTCTTGAGTCTCAGAAAAGACTTGGACTTGTAAAAAAAAAATGCTGGTACTGTTGAGACTTTGGGAAAGGGATTATTGTGTTTCTGCTTTTAATCAGGACAGTTGTATTGTTAGCCAGAATTATGAACTTGCTTTGTCTTTATTGGAGGTTAAGCATGGTTTAAGGAGATGTGTTTGGGTAGCAAGTTGAAAGAGGTCGGAAGTTGTGGTTAGGCTGGAATTTCATCTTGATTGGATTTGGGATCCACACCAGGGGTTGGTGGAGTACACTTCTAGGTGTGTCTGTGTGGGTCATGGGGGTATGGCCTTGGGTTCTATGTCTGGCCCTTCACCCTTTCTGCTTTGGCACACTTCCTCTTTCTGTTTCCCAGTTGCCATAAACTAAGCAGCTTTGCTCTCCACACCCTTTGGCTATGATGTCTCTGCCTTGGGGCCAGCTGATTGTGGATTGAAACCAGGAGCAATTTAAACCTCTCCTTTTTTTTTTTTTTTTTTTTTTTTTTTTTTTTTTAATTTTAAAGAGAAGAAAAAAACAAAACAAAACAAATCAAAAAAGAACAAATTTTCAAAACAACATAATAGGAGGGTAACAATGGTTAATGCATTACGTATTGTTATCTTTAAGTTATTCATTTAGGATACCAGATATTAGCATTCAATTGTCCAAACATTATTGGCACAAACCTTACTCTTCAATGAACTAAGTAAAATTAGTAGTGTATCTATCTTAACCATCTTATATATAAATACAATTTTTTTTTCCTTTCCCTTCTTTCTTTTCCCTATTCCCCCATCCCAGTCTCTCTTTCCTTTTGACCAGTTTCTTTTTGATTCACCATGTCTATTGTACATTTTGGATCTTATTTACTCTTTCAGTTTCTTATACAAGGGAGACAATACGATGCTTACACATGTGCATCCGGTTTATTTCACTTATGAGTATTTTCTCAAGTTGCATCCATTTACCTATAAAAGTCTCCAGTTTATCCTTCTTTATGGCTGAATAGTACTCCACTGTATAAAAATACCTCATCTTTCTTATCCATTCCTCAGTTGATGGGCATTTGGGTTGTTTCCAAGATCTGGCTATTACAAATTGTGCTGCTATAAACATGGGTGCACATATATCGCTGTGGTACGATGTTTTTAATTCTTCTGGGAAGATGTCCAGAAGGGGAATAGCTGGGTCAAATGGAACCTCCAACCCTAGTTTTTTGAGGAATCTCCACACTGATTTCCACAGTGGCTGTACCAGTCGACACTCCCACCAACAGTGAAGAAGGGTTCCTTTTTCCCCACAGCCCCTCCAGCATTTTTTATTAGTTGACTTCTTAATAATAGCCATTCTTTCTGGGGTGAGATGGAATCTCAGTGTTTTTAATTTGCATCTCTCGAATAACTAGTGATGTTGCACATTTTTTTGTATATTTATTTGCCATTAGTATTTCTTCATCTGAGAAATGTGTGTTCATCCTAGATGCCCATTTTTGGAGTGGGTCTTTAAATTTGGGAGGTCTGATTTTTTTGAGTTCTTTATATGTTCTCGATAGTAATCCTTTGTCTGAGGAACAGCTGGCAAACATTTTTTCCCACGTTGTGGGTTGTCTCTTCACTCTGTTGGTGGTTTCTCTTGCTGTTCAAAAGCTTTTTAATAAGATGAGATCCCAGTTGTTGATTCTTTGTGATACTTCCTGTGCGGTTGAGGTTTTATTCATAAAGTCTTTGCCTACACCAATGTCTTCAAGGTAAACCTCTCCTTCTTCAAGTTGTGGGTATTTGCATATTGTGTCTCAACAATGAGAAAATTGACTAATAGAAACATCCTAGAGGATTTTTGTGAAGCAATATTCCTTATTTTCCTTTTTATTTATTTATTTTTAAGAATAGGAAGAATTTATTGAGAGAAAAAGCTTCTGTCTAGGAGGGACAGAAGGGGCCCCAGAAAGTGGATTGCCTACCAGCCCTGCTTCTCAAGGGTGTTTATTGAGCAAAGCCACGAGGTGAGGTGCGTTCAAGGTGGGACAGAACTGTAATCAATCAATAAGATTACGAGTATAGTCACTTAGGTAATATTGATCCAATGGGAAATCATAAGGTGGGTATGAGGTGGGACAAGACTATGGTGAACCAATAAGATTACAATCAGTATAGTTGCTTATTTTCCTTTTTAAAGAAGATTTTTATCTGTGTTGCTAAAGTCATCCCCTTCTAAGAAGGACATACCCTTTAAAAAAAAATTTTTTTTTTTTTTTTTTGAGACAAGTACTTGCTATGTAGACCAGGCTCACCTCAAATTACTTATGTAGCCCTAGGCTGGCCTCTGACTCCTAATTCAGCCGCCCAAGTGCTGGAATTATAGACTAGACATATATTACTACTAAGTTAAGATTTGGTTGTGGACTTGGGTTCATGTTGCTCAGAAGTAGAGCATCTGTTTAGTGTGTGTGAGACATTGGCGTCTATCTTTAGCTATACACACAGGCATGTGTGTGTCAGGTATAATAGAAATGTAGCTATTGAATAATTATTTTATTGAGGTTTTAAAGACAACAGTAGTGACGATTTAACGTTTTTGACTAGTAAATTGCCAGGTATGAGTGGACGTAATCACTCTTCACTGGTAATGATAGATTTAGAATAACACTGCTTTTCAAATATTTGCATATTTGTTTTGTGCAAAACTCGTCTAGCGGGAGGGATAAAGAGTGCTGGTTTCCAGGTGTGCTACCACCATGCCTGGCTTCAATTTTTTTTTTTTTTTTTTTTTTTTTTTTGGAGATAGGGTCTCGCTAAGATGCCAGGCTGTCCTCGCCTACTGAGTAGCAGGGATTTCAGGTGTCAGCCACCACACCTGGCTTGCTGTCAGTTTATATCAAGGGTTGATTGAACAGTGAAGTACTGTCAAAGAGAATGAACAGATTATTCCACAGGCAACACTGTGAATCAGATTCATGAACATTATGTTGAATGAAACAAAATAGATACAAAAGAGTATGTGTTAGTCTTGTTATAAAATTCACAACTGGCAGAACACATCTATGATGTTAGATCTTAAGATGGTTAAGATAATAGCCAGGTGTGATGGCGCATACCTATAAGCCCAGAACTCTGGGAGGCCAAGACAAGGAGGATCGCAAATTTGAGCCCAGCCCGGGCAATTTAGTGACTTAGGAAATCCTGTCTCAAAGTTTTAAAGGGCTGGGAATATACTTCTTTGCAAAGGGCCTAGGTTCAATTTCTAGTGTCAAAATTTTAAAAATCTTTCAAGTTCCTTAGTATAAGCTTCTAAAATACTATTTGAAGATAAATGGCAATTGACTAGTGATATAACTGTTATTGTCAAATAGTATGATGACATGGCTAGTATTGTCAAATTTCCTTTTTGAAAATATTCTTAGTTTTTAAAGTACATTTTCATTTTCCACTCTCCATCTTAATGGTAACTGAGAGGAAATATACATCTCATTCTAGACAAATGGAAAGCTTTTTGGTTTTAGTTGTTTTTATGTTCAGAAGTAAGGATTAGGATTATTAGAATCCCACTTTTCAAATGGCACATCTTCCATGAAGTCTTTCTTCCCTCTAATTTAATAATCTCAACTTCCTCTGAATACATGTAGCAGTTTGCGCCTTTCTTAAAGCATTTACAGTGTTCCATTTAGTTTTTAAAAAATTCTTGATTTTAAGAACCTAGACCTTAAAGATTGTCAGTATTTTTCTGTACCCATGCTAATATTGAATATTGTAAATATATTGTATATGGTAGGTACTCTATAAATTTTTGATCTGATGTATTGCCTTGTTTTTAGCCTAAAATACCATTTTATAACTTAATTTTGCATATGTAATTTTCTCTGTAAACCAAAGATCTCTAATGTACAGATTTTCTTTTTGACTATTTTTCATTTATGAACCTTCAGTCCCTGTTATAAACTGTAATTCTGTAATATTTACCATTTATCAACCATTTATTTTCTTTGGAACAAGAAGAAAGCTACAAAACAAAAACAAAATTCTAAGCCAAGTAATTTTTTAACACTCTGCAGAAATATTACTTGCTACAAGATAATGAGTAGGATATTTTCTGTCTTAGCTCATATGAAAAAGGAGATAGATATGATTGGGTCATTTTGAATATGTTTCCCCTGTATTACCGTAATTCTGGATCCATTTTCTACTCACCTTTTTTTACAGCTCTTCCTCTTTTGGGCCTCTTGAATACTGTTGGTCTTAGGAATGTGTGTGGAATGGGATTTGCCCTATAAATAACAATGTCTTATCATTTCTCTTTCTGTAGGTATGTACTATATTTTAAAGACCCAGTGATTTACCTCTAGGCATTTGACCTTTTCCTAGGGTAATTATTTGTTATGTATTAGAGGAGGCTGTGGTTCTATATTAGTGTGGGAATCTTAGAGTTGCTGCAGTGATTTGGAGTTATCATCTTCACTGTGTCATTATAATAAAGTGTTGTTTTCTGGGAGAAAATTGAAAGCTTCCTCTTTATATTTTGTGTACCTGTATTTTGTTTGGCGCTACCATATTGGTGTAATGCAGCAATAGCTATATTACTAACAATTCTGTGAGATGTTTATTATTCTCATTTTACAGATGAGGAAACTGAGGCTTGGTGACATTACAAAACTTGTCCAAATCCAAAGTGATACAGCTTCTAACAAGAACAGCCAAGATTCAGAGCCAGGTCTGTACGACTTCAAAATTTAATCATGGCCATGACACTTTGAAATAGTTGTGAAATGTCAATCTATAATAAGTTGTACTGGTCTTAATATTGCTTAACTGTATTTAACACTTGTGGATTTCAATGGTGAGGCTTTTTTGTCCTGCATGAAATTTCATCTTGTATTGTGAAAAATAGTGTAATACAGTAACTAAAAGTTTGAGTTCTGGAGACAGACTATCTGGGTATGAATTTCTAAGCTTCTCCACTTGTTGTGTGACATTAGGAAAGTTACTTAACTTTTTATGCCTCAGTTTTCCTATCTGTAAAATGGTGATAGTGCTATCATGTACCTGATAGAATTGTTGGGAAGATTAAATTATTTAATATATACAAAACACTATAATAGTGACTGGCACATAGTAATCATTCAGTAAGTGCCAACTACAAGTATTCTGTCTTAGCAACTAGTAAAGAAAATTATGGTTATTTCTAATTCTTTGTTAGACAATTTAGATAAAGCAAAGTTTAGGTAGCAATGTAGAGTATCACAAAACTTACATAAACCAAAATTAAACTTGAATAAATTAGACCTAGAATAAATTTGACCAAGATCAGATATAGTGTAAAACAAATTGGACAACTGTTTGTAAGTCTCATATGGATAAGGGACTTTATTGCACTTAAATGTGGTCTTTATATACATAAAGAACACATATTGTTATAAATGTACTTTTTCTGTTTTACCCTTGATAGTGCAGCTTCAAAGTAAAATGTCTAAATTTTTCAGGTGGCTTTTAAGGAGGTGGTATTTTAACAGTGTTGAGTGATAATTACTGGGAACCAAAACTTTATGTATTCTGTAAAATGTTGGCAATATTTCATCACTTGCAAGAGTGGTACTCAGAACTTACACTACAGCGAATGTGCACACTAATTGACCTTTGAATCAATAGAACCACAGCATATTCAACTAGAATTCACCCGTACTTGTTTAGTGTAGCTGTCAGAATTCCACAGCGCTGGGCTGGTGAGATGGCTCAGCGGCTTAAGCGCCTGCCCGGCAGGCGCGAGGGCCCGAGTTCGACTCCCGGAACCCACATACGAAAAAGGGGCCGGTGATATCGCTCAGCGGCACGGGCGCCTGCTGGCGCGCGAGGTCCTGAGGTCGACCCCCCAGTACCCACAAAAAAAAAAAAAAAAAGAATTCCACAGCGCTCTTTCAGCTTTTACTCAGATATAATTAAAGTAAAACACATGTCCGTGACTAATACATGTATCAGTTGCTAAATTTATACCACGAATGGAAGATAGTTTTGCAAAAATTACCAAGTTTGGAAAAACTCAAAAGCTATTATTTAAAGAATGGGCCTTGTTTTGTGTATGAGTCCAAGATCCCTACAGCTTTTAATCTATAGATGCATTTAATTTATTCCCTTTATTTTAAGGTATTGTGCCTTCCTTACCCATGACCATGGTACATCTTTCTATTTATTTATATATTTGAAAATATTTTTAGTAGAGGTATTTTTCTCCCTAAAGGTCTCTTAGGGCCGGTGAGATAGCTCAGTGGCATAAGCGCCTGCCTGACAAGCGCAAGGTCCTGAGTTCGACTCCCGGAACCCACATAAAGGAAAAAAAGGGCCAGTGATATTGCTCAGCGGCACAAGCGCTTGCTGGCAAGCGCGAGGTCCTGAGGTCGACTCCTGGTAACCACATTAAAAAAAAAAAAAAATGGGGGCCAGTGAGATGGCTCAGCGGCGTAAGCGCCTGCCTTGCAAGCGCGAGGGCCCGAGTTCGACTCCTGGAACCCACATACGAAAAAAGGGCCGGTGATATTGCTCAGTGGCACGGGCGCCTGCTGGCGTGCGAGGTCCTGAGGTCGAACCCCTGGTACCCACAAAAAAAAAAAGTCTCTTAAATCTTCTCTTAGATTTCATTATTAGATTATGGTTTTTTTTTTTTTTTTTTTTTTGTGGGTACCGGGGGGTCGACCTCAGAACCTCGCGCGCCAGCAGGCGCCCGGGCCGCTGAGCGATATCACCGGCTCCTTTTTCGTATGTAGGATCCGGGAGTCGAACTCGGGCCCTCGCGCTTGCAAGGCAGGCGCTTACGCCGCTGAGCCATCTCACCGGTCCAGATTATGTTTTAATTATATTTTACATTATGATTTTTTTGTTACTATCGTAAATGGTATGTTTTTCCTTTTTTCATTTTCTGTTTGTTAATATAGGCCTTTTAAAAAATATGCTGTGCCTAGGTGTAAAGATTTCTCTTTTTTTAATCCTGTATAAGGTTATGACTGTGAAGTGATTATTTTTCCTGGAAAAAATATTTGTGAGTATTCTTTGAGGCCCAAGATGGAAATGTATTACTTCAAGATTATTTGCCTTTGAATTTTTCCAGGTGCCTCAAGGTACTATAGTTTGGTGACTCTCTAAATTCATTATTTGGGCCGGTGAGATGGCTCAGTGGCATAAGCACCTGCCCGGCAAGTGCGAGGTCCTGAGTTCGACTCCCGGAACCCACATACGAAAAAGGGAGCCGGTGATATCGCTCAAGGGCACGGGTGCCTACTGGCGCGTGAGGTCCTGAGGTCGACCTCCGGTACCCACAAAAAAAATAATAAGTAAATAAATAAATAAATAAATAAATAAATAAATTCATGCTTTGAGGTATTTTAATTTTTTTAAATGTATTACTACAATGCCTTGTGTAGAGTTGGTACGTCTACGTAACTCATCTCAATTCCCTTTTTCAACCCCTTCCCCTCCTCTCCCTTCCCTCTTCCTTCCCTCTTCCTTCCCTCTCCCTTCCCTCTCCCTCCATCTCTTGATCTCTTTCCCCTTTAAAAAGGATCTCTCTACTTCATATTTTCTGTCTTTTATTTTGTTCTTTGTTTATACTTTTGGTTTCTCATATAAGAGAAACCAGGAGATACTTAAGCTTGTGTTTCTTCTTTATTTCACTGACACATTATGGTCTCAAGGTGCATCCATTTTCCTACAAGTGACTAAAATTTATTTTTCTTTATGGCAGAGTAGTTCTCCATTGTGTGTAAATACTACATGTCTTTATCCATTCATTTTTTGATGGACGTGTAAGCTGTTTCCAAGATCTAAGTACTGTGAATTGTGCTTATATAATCATGGATATGAATAGATCACTGTAGTATGTTTTTAACTCTTTTGAGAAGATAACCTAGAATGAAAATAGCTGGGTCAAAGGGTTTCAGTTTTTTGAGACTCGCCAGAATTATTATTTGATTTCTTGATGATGGCCATTCTTTCTGGGGTAAAATGGAATCTCAGTGTTGTTTTAATTTTCATTTCTTCATGTGTTTACTGGCTATTTGTACTTCTGAGAATGTCTATTCACTTCAGTTGCCCATTTTTTATTGGGTCTTTTATTTTGGAGGGTCTAATTTTTTTGAGTTCCTTAATCTAGGTATTAGTTTTCTGTCTGAGGAATAGCTGGCAATCGAGGTATTTTAGACCATTAAATGAAGTGAATTTGGGTTGCAAATATATGTATGGGGGCCTAGTAATATTCACAGCCTCTTAGGAATACTTGTTCTGTTCAGCAGTAGGAAGGCAACTTAGAATGAGTATATTTCTACTTTTTTTCGTGAGGATGAAACTGGGGGAGGGGAGTGCAACTTTATATGCAGAAGATCTCTGTTAGATTGCCCTGGCGGATGGGCCTGAATTTGACTTCTGTTCTCTTCCAAGAGACCATCAAAATTCAACTCAAGTTTGTAAGTTAGAGGTCTCCAGGACAAAAACGGTTTTATTGTGCCACTGATTACTTTGCAATTCTTGCTTTTCTCATAGATTTTGGTCTGGTAATTCCTTTGCCATCTTGTCAGCTCTTGAATGCTTTTAAGATTTTTTTTTAATAAAATTTTATCCATCACTTTCAGTTTTCATTTTCAGTGAAAAAACTGAATAATCTAGCATGTTACCAAAGTGCTGTTTTATTCATTTGTTGTTTTTTTCTTTTTATGATACTTTTATATGCTTATCAATTACTGGGTTGTGTTTGTTTGTTTGTTTGTTTTTGGTGCTGAGGCTCAAACCAAGGGCTTTACACATGCTAAGTACACACTACCTCTGATCTATAGCCCCAGCCCTTATTTCTTAATATAAGCATTTGAAGCTATACATTTAAAAGCAGCTCATGAGTTTTGAAATGGGTTTTTCTTATATATATTTAAACTTTAAAATTTTCTATTATGATTGCTTCTTTATGTCATGACCTATGTTTTGAAATGGGTTTTTCTTATATATATTTAAACTTTAAAATTTTCTATTATGATTGCTTCTTTATGTCATGACCTATGATCCACAAGTCATTTACAAGTGTAATTGTAACTTTTGAAATATGTGGATTTAAAAAGATAAATCTTTGTTACATTTATCTTTCAATTTGAATTACAAAGCAAGACTCAACTGTGTGTTTTTTAAACATATTTATATTAGTGACCAATGATATATACTTACATTCGTTAAGCTTGTTCTATTTATTAAATGGACACTGAAGCACCTGATAATGTTCAAGGAAGAGTTAACCCCTGAAACAAAAAAGTAATTATGAAATATAAAGCACTGTGAAAGAAATGAACAATATAAAGAAGTATAGAGGATGGTACAGTATTTAGAAAGTGGAGAAATTAGTCTCCATCAGTGAGATAACATTTAACTTGAGACTTGATGTATGAGGGGAAAACAGAAACACTTGAAGTGTCTGGGAGAAAAACATTTCAGGGAGAGAGAAACAGCAGGCCCAAAGTGGAAAGAAATTTGTAGTTAACTGAAAGGATCCTCAAGAGTGAGTTAAGGAGAGCGTCACCTCAAGGTAAGAGCGTCAGGCAGAGGGCATGTGTTATTATGCTAACATTTACTGACTGTGTGTGATATTCTGGACACTGTTATAAGCACTTCTTGAGTAATTTAAATTATTAGTCCATACTGACAAAATACTGAGAGTTTGAATTTAATTTGAACATGCATTAGAAAACCATGGAACTATTAAGCAGTGCCATGACCCAATTTTTACATTTTTTAAAGAGTTGATCAAAGTGGGACAATAGGAGAAATAGCCATAAATCCTAGTTGCTGGTTTATACTAGTCCTGTAAGACACAAGTCGTCTTAGACCATGGTGGTTCTGGTGGTGGAGATAGGAACAGTGAAATTGAAATATATTTTAGAAATATTTTGTTGATGGCATGGATAAGGGAAAGGGAGAAATAAGATTAGAGGGGATTAAAGAATTGAAGAAATGATGTGTGTAAATGATTTGCCAACTTACCTGTAAATAGAGATGAGTGGAGATGGTATTTTTTTAATTTTTTTTTTATTTTAAAGAGAAGAAAAAAAACAAATCAAAAAAAGAACAAATTTTCAAAACAGCATAATATGAGGGTAACAATGGTCAATGCATTACGTATTATTATCTTTAAGTTAGTTATTCAGGATACCAGACATTAGCATTCAATTGTCCAAACATTATTGGCTCAAACCTTACTCTTCAATAAACTAAGTAAAACTGGTAGTGTATCTATCTTAACCATCTTATATACATATACAATTTTTTTTCCCTTTCCCTTCTTTTCCCCATTCCAGTCTCTCTTTCTTATTGACCAGTTTCTTTTTGATTCACTGTGTCTATTGTACATTTTGGATCTTATTTACTCTTTCAGTTTCTCATACTAGAGAGACAATACGATGCTTACACATGTGCATCTGGTTTATTTCACTTATGAGTATTTTCTTGAGTTGCATCCATTTACCTATAAAAGTCTCCAGTTTATCCTTCTTTATGGCTGAATAGTACTCCATTGTATAAAAATACCACATCTTTCTTGTCCATTCCTCAGTTGATGGGCATTTGGGTTGTTTCCAAGATCTGGCTATTACAAATTGTGCTGCTATAAACATGGGTGCACATATATCACTGTGGTACGATGTTTTTAATTCTTATGGGAAGATGCCCAGAAGGGGAATAGCTGGGTCAAATGGGACCTCCAACCCTAGTGTTTTGAGGAATCTCCACACTGACTTCCACAGTGGCTGTACCAGTCAACACTCCCACCAACAGTGAAGAAGGGTTCCTTTTTCCCCACAGCCCCTCCAGCATTTGTTATTAGTTGATTTCTTTATAGTAGCCATTCTTTCTGGAGTGAGATGGTATCTCAGTGTTGTTTTAATTTGCATCTCTCGAATAACTAGTGATGTTGCACATTTTTTTGTATATTTATTTGCCATTAGTATTTCTTCATCTGGGAAATGTGTGTTCATCTCAGATGCCCATTTTTGGAGTGGGTCTTTAAATTTGGGAGGTCTGATTTTTTTGAGTTCTTTATATGTTCTCGATAGTAATCCTTTGTCTGAGGAACAGCTGGCAAACATTTTTTCCCACGTTGTGGGTTGTCTCTTCACTCTGTTGGTGGTTTCTCTTGCTGTTCAAAAGCTTTTTAATAAGATGAGATCCCAGTTATTGATTCTTTGGGACAGTTCCCGTGCGGTTGAGTTTTTATTCATAAAGTCTTTCCCTACACCAATGTCTTCAAGGGTTTTACCTATCCTACCTTCCAGCAGATTTAATGTTTCTGTTTTAATATTTAGATCTCTGATCCATTTTGAATTTAGTTTAGTGCATGGTGAAAGATATGGGTCTAGTTTTAATCTTCGGCATGTGTAGAGCCAGTTTTTCCAGCACCAATTATTAAAGAGGCTTTCTTTCTTCCACTGAATGTGTTTGGCACCTTTGTCAAAGATAAGGTGGCTTAGTATGTCTGGGGTTGTTTCAGCATCTTCTAATCTGTTCCATTGATCTTCAGGTCTGTTTTTTTGCCAGTACCACACTGTTTTTATCACAGTAGCTTTATAGTATAATTTCAAGTCGGGGATTGTGATGCCCCCTGCCTTGCCTTTGTTGCCCAGAATTGCCTTTGCTATTCTAGGTCTCTTCTGATTCCAAATGAATTTTAGGATTGTTTTCTCTAATTCTGTGACATATGCTGTTGGAATTTTGATTGGAATTGCATTAAATCTGTATAACAATTTTGGAAGTATGGCCATTTTCACTATATTGGTTCTTCCTATCCAGGAGCAAGGGATATCTTTCCATTTTCTGATATCCTCTTCAATCTCCTTTTTCAGAGTACTGTAGTTTTCAGTGTATAGGTCTTTTACATCCTTTGTGAGGTTGATTCCTAGGTATTTCATTTTTTTGGATGTTATTGTGAAAGGTATTGTTTCCCTAATTTCTCTTTCAGTAAGTTTGTTATTTGTGTACAGGAAGGCTATTGACTTTTGAGTATTGACTTTGTATCCAGCTACACTACTGAATTTGCTTATTAAATCTAGCAGTTTTTTAGTGGAGTTTTTGGGGTCTTCTGTGTAGAGTATCATGTCATCTGCAAATAATGATAATTTAACTTCTTCCTTTCCAATCATTATTCCCTTTATTTCTTTCTCTTGTCTAATTGCTCTGGCTAAAGTTTCCAGAACTATGTTGAAAAAGAGTGGGGACAGTGGACATCCTTGTCTTGTTCCTGATTTTAGAGGGAAGGCTTTCAGTTTTTGGCCATTTAGTATAATATTGGCTGTTGGTTTGTCATAGATAGCTTTTACCAGGTTGAGATAAAGACCCTCTGTTCCAATTTTCTATAGGGTTTTTATCATGAAAAGGTGCTGGACTTTGTCAAAGCTTTTTCTGCGTCTATTGAGATGATCATGTGATTTTTGTCTTTGGTTCTGTTAATATGGTGTATTACATTTATTGATTTACGTATGTTGAACCATCCCTGCATCCCAGGGATGAATCCAATTTGGTCATGGTGTATAATCTTCTTGATGATTTGTTGGATTCTGTTTGCCAGTATCTTATTAAGGATTTTTGCATCTATGTTCATTAGGGAGATTGGCCTGTAGTTCTCTTTCTTAGTTGGGTCCTTCTCTGGTTTTGGTATCAGGGTAATGCTTGCTTCCAGGAATGAATTTGGGAGTATTGCTTCCCTTTCAATTTCATTAAAAAGTTTGAGAAGTAGTGGCGTTAGGTCTTCTCTAAATTTCTTGTAGAATTCGGCAGTGAATCCATCAGGGCCTGGGCTTTTCTTTGTTGGGAGGTTTTTAATTACATCTTCAATTTCATTGGTTGATATTGGTTTATTTAGGATTTTTAAATCTTCTTGATTCAGCTTTGGTAATTCATACGAATCTAGGAATCTGTCCATTTCTTCTGCATTTTCCATCTTAGTAGAATATAGATTTTTAAAATAGGTATAGATGATCTTCTGAATTCTGCAGGGTCCGTCGTGATATCACCCTTTTCATTTTCAATTGCATGGATTTGAGTCATTTCTTTTCTTTTCTTTTTTTTTTTTTTTGTGGGTATCGGGGGGTTGACCTCAGGACCTCACGCGCCAACAGGCACCCGTGCCGCTGAGCGATATCACCGGCCCCTTTTTCGTATGTGGGATCCGGGAGTCGAACTCGGGCCCTCGCGCTTGCCAGGCAGGCGCTTATGCCGCTGAGCCATCTCACCGGCCCTCTTTTCTTTTTTTAATAAGGTTGGATAAGGGTTTGTCAATCTTATTTATTCTTTCAAAGAACCAACTTTTTGCTTCATTGATTCTTTGTATTGTTTTTTTAGTCTCCAATACATTAATTTCTGCTCTGATCTTTGTAATTTCCTCCCTTGTACAGGCTTTTGGCTTAACCTGCTCTTCTTTTTCTAGAAGTTCAAGGTTCGCCATTAAGTTGTTTATTTGCACTTGCTCTATTTTCCTAATAAAAGTATTTAATGCTATAAATTTCCCTCTGAGGACTGCTTTCATTGTATCCCATAAGTTCCGGTATGTTGTACTGTCATTATCATTCAGTTGTAGAAATTGTCTAATTTCTTCTTTAATTTCATCAGTGACCCACTGGTTGTTCAGGAGGGTGCTGTTAAATTTCCACGTGTTTAGGGAGTTTTTGTGATTTCTTTTGCCATTGATTTCCAATTTCATTGCACTATGGTCTGATAATATGCATGGGATAATTTCAATTCCTTTGCATTTACTTAAGCAGGTTTTATGAGCTAGTATGTGGTCTATTTTGGAGAACGTCCCATGTGCAGCTGAGAAGAATGTGTATTCTGATGTTGTGGGGTGGAACACTCTGTAGACATCTACTAAGTCCATTTGTTCCAAAGTTTGGTTCAGTTCTATTATTTCATTATTGATTTTCTGTCTAGTTGATCTGTCTTTTTGTGACAGTGGAGTATTGAGATCTCCCAATATAATTGTATTAGTGCTTATTTGATTTTTCATGTCCTTTAATACTTGTTTTATGGGTGCACTGGTATTTGATGCATATATATTTATGATCGTTATCTCTTCCTCTTGGATTGTTCCCTTTACAAGGATGTAATGACCGTCTTTATCTCTCTGAATCATTCTTGGCTTGAAATTCACTTTGTCTGCAAAAAGAATAGCTACCCCTGCTTTTTTCTGGGTTCCTGTCGCATGGAGTATTGTTTTCCATCCTTTGACTTTCAGTCTATGAATTTCTTTCTGAATTAAATGTGTTTCTTGTATACAGCATATTGTTGGATCTTGCTTCTTGATCCATTTTGCCAGTCTGTGCCTTTTGATTGGTGAATTGAGACCGTTAACATTGATGGTTAAAACTGATATGTATTGACTTATACTTGTCATGATATTTTCCTGTTGTTGGTTCCCACTCTTTGTTTTTCCCCTTTCCTGCTATTTAATTATCTGTCCTGCCTGGTGGATTCCTTCTGCTGGGGTTCCTATCTCTTTCTAGAATGTCTTTCAGAACATTTTGGAGTGCTGGTTTGGTGGTCATAAATTTTCTTTTTTTTTTTTTTTTTTTTTTTTTTTTGTGGGTACCGGGGGGTTGACCTCAGGACCTCGTGCGCCAACAGGCACCCATGCTGCTGAGCGATATCACCGGCCCCTTTTTCGTATGTGGGATCCGGGAGTCGAACTCGGGCCCTCGCGCTTGCAAGGCAGGCGCTTATGCTGCTGAGCCATCTCACCGGCCCATAAATTTTCTTAGATGTTCTTTGTCATGAAAGTATTTTATTTCTCCATTAATTTTGAAAGATAGTTTTGCGGGGCACATCAATCTGGGTTGAAAATTATTTTCCTTTAGAGCTTGAAATACGTCATTCCAAGCTCTTCTTGAATTGAGGGTTTGTGCTGAAAAGTCAGCTGTGATTCTGATGGGTTTTCCTTCGTAGGTGATTTGTCTCTTCTCCCTAACAGCTTTTAAGATTCTGCCCTTCTGTTGAATTTCTGGGATCTTGACTATGATATGTCTGGCTGAAGTTTTTTTTTGATCATGTCTAGTTGGTGTTCTAAAAGCTTCACTTATTGGGGGGTCAAATTCTTGAGTGGAGATGTTTTTAACAGCTTCTTTTTTTTATTTTTATAAATTTTCCAGTGGCTTTTCTTCCTCTCTCCATTCTTCTCTGTCTCCCTCCCCCACCTCTCATTCTTGGAACCAAATTATTTTTATTCCAGTCTGCCTCTCCAGATTCCAGCACCTTTTTCTCATCCCACACTTGACAGATGCTTAGAGGAGGAAAGTCAGTGTAAAAGTAGGCTAACATTCTCAGCAATTTTATCCTTTCTCGTCAAGATGTTCCTTGCTAAATCAGTCTTTGCTATCAGACCAAAATTATTTTGTTCTGTAAGTACGGATTGAATCCTTGAAGTAATATTATTCTAATGAAGTCAGTCTGTGTATATGTGTTCTTAGGGTTCTGGGTGATGACCAGATGTATTTTTATCTATATGACATAGAAAGTATTGCTGAATCACAAATTCAGTTCACCAATTTTTTTTTTCTCAGTTGAAAAGCAAGTGACCAGGGCCAGTGAGATAGCTCAGCGGCATAAGTGCCTGCCTGGCAAGCACGAGGTCCTGAGTTCGACTTCTGGTACCCACATACGAAAAAAAGGGCCGGTGATATCGCTCAGTGACATGGGCACCTGCTGGCGCGTGAGGTCCTGAGGTCGACCCCCGGTACCCACAAAAAAAAAAAAAAAAAAAGCAAGTGACCAAAGATAAAATTGGTTTTGTAAATATAAGAATAAACTCAGGGGCCAGTGAGATGGCTCAGCAGCATAAGCGCCTGCCTGGCAAGCGCGAGGTCCTGAATTTGACTCCCGGTACCCACATATGAAAAAAGGGCCAGTGATATTGCTCAGTGGCACAGGCAACTGCTGGCGCGCGAGGTCCTGAGGTCGACCCCCGGCACACACCAAAAAAAAAAGAATAAACTCAGAAGGGATGGCTTTTTAAAAAAATACGGGGGGGGGCGCAAGGTGTCTTAGTTACTTTTCACATAGCTGAGACAAAATACACAACACCCAAAAGTTAAAAGAAGAAAGATTTATTTAGCTCACAGTGTATAGAGGTTTCAGTTCATAGCTGGCTGGCTCCAAGGCAGGGTGGCATGCCAGAGAGGTATCGCAGAGGAGAAACAGTTCATGGCAAAGTAGGGCAGGCAGAAGGCAGACAGCAGCAAGCAACAAACAACTCATGACCCTCTTCCTATCCCTCATATCTTATCCAGCCTACCCACCCTTAAGGCGGTTAGCACTCACACTCGGGGAGGGGCACCCTTAATCCTGCCGAGAACTATGCCAAACCAATCAGTGGACTAATTAAGGACTACACACCCTTAGTCCCAGCATTACACACTCTAGAACTGGCTACTTCTGAAAAAACCCCACCTATGACTGCATCAGGCTTTAGGAGGACATCCAGATTCAAGCCATAACAACATTCTGCCTCTGGCCGCCTAAAGACTCGTGTACATCCCTTTATGCAAAAGGCATTTTGTCCATCCCAAGAATTGCCAGAGTCCTAACAGTTTCAGAGTTTCAGCCTTGCTGAAAAGTCCAAGTCCTAAGTCTCCTCTGAAATTTAGGGCAGACTCTTAGCTTGCAAGCCTCTGTACAAATGAAAAAAATGTTAAACACTTTGGCACAAGCCAGACATTTCCATTCCAAAAGGTACCAATAGGGAGATACAAAGGAATGGGACTAAAGCAAGTCCAAAATCCAGGGCAAGAATTAAGTCCTGTATTCTAAATCCAACATCTGAAGCAATCTGTGGCAATATGTGACCTCTGAAGGGTTTGAGGGCTCTGCCCCTGTGGCACTGCTGGTGGTTGTAGTTCCCATGGTTGTAGCTCTTTTTGCCTGGTTTTGCTCTCTCCTTGCAGCTTTCCTCAGATGATCCGAATTCCTGGCTTCTCCAACCTTCCAGGGTCTCCACTGCAACTTTGGCTTCACACTGCCAGCTTCACACACTGCCCTCTCAGGGGCACACTTCCTGGCCTCCCAGGCCTTCTTCTGAAATCTGGGTGGAAGCCTTCCTGACCCCACAACTCTTGCATTCTTCATGCACCTAAAATCAGCACCACATGGATGATGCCAAGGTCTACAGCCAGCAGAAGCAGTAGCCAGGCTTCCTTCTCTCTTGGCTGTAGCGGTCCAGTACCTATGACCAAATCCCAAGGAACAACTTCCCTAGGCTGATGCCCTTCTGGTACATGGTGCTCTGGGGTTTTCTTCTCAAAGCAAAGTCTTTTGTTTTTAAAATTTTTGAGTCTACAAAGGCAGAGTCCTGCTGGTTCTTGTGATGTCCTTAGGCAGTCTTTTCTATTGTCCTTTTCTAAAATACTTGGCTTTTTCTTGCTAGTCTTTTCAGTGACCAGTTTCTCCTGTCAAGGCCCCACCTATGACTGGCACGAGGCTTTGGGGGAACATCAAGTACAAGCTATAACACAGGGTTTCGCTATGTAGTTCAGGCTGGCTTTGAACTCTTTGTGTAGCCCAGGCTGGCCTCAAACTCACAGCAATCCTCCTTCCTCAGCCTTCAAAAAAAAACCACTTTCTTAAATATATATTCAGGTTCAGCTTTTGAAAGCACCTTTGACTGTAGGATCCTTCCTCATTTTATGATATTCTGACTTTCCACTATTATCTTTAAAGAATGAATAAGAAAGCTCTGTATCAAAACAAAAAAAAGAATTTTGTGGACAAAGTTTAAGTGGGAAGATGAAAATTCATAAGGCAGAAACCTAAAATTAAAGTCAGATAAGGATCATGGACTGCTGTGAAATCAATGGTAAATTTTTTGTGGTTATAGAATCCTTTGAGGGCCATGGATACAGCTCAGCAGCGCAGCAGCTGCCTGGCAAGGTAAGGTCCTGAGTTTGATTCCCAGTACCAAAAAAAAAAAAAAGAATCCTTTGAGATTCTGATGAAAGGTGAAGAATCTGGACCTAGAAAGTACAGACACCTACATTCAGATGTGTACATAATCTTAAGGGGTTGCTGAACCTGAAGTGAGCACTACATTGTGGTCCCAGGGTTCAGAACATGTGGTCTAAATGTTAATCAGGGCTGAGGAGTATGTTGCTAGAAAACTGGGACATTCAAACTGTAACACTGTTCTGTTCTCACATACCAATTTTAGGACAGCCAACACTTAATTTTTTGTGTGTTTAAATCTCTGGTCTGGCAGCTGATGAGCAAAAATTTTTAGTTTTAGCTATTAAAAAGTCAGAATAATCTGTTCTTAAAATTGTTTTCTTTTGAAAGGCTGTAAATGTTAAGAGTTTTCTGAAATAAGCCAGTACAGTGCTCAGGGTACCCTTACATGTGCCCTGTTTAATAAATCGGCTGAGCCTAGTGGCACATAACCTGTAATCCCAGCTACTGGGGGATTGAAAGTTCAAAGCCAGCCAGAGCAAGTTAGCAAGACCCTGTCTCAAAAGTTTTGAAAAGTGGTAGATTACTGTGGTTATAGCTTAATGGTAAAGCGCTTTCCTAGCATGAGTGATGCTGAGTTCAACTCCCAGTACCACCAAATAAATAAATAAGAAGTGGCTAAGTATAGAAGGAGAAAAATAAGGTGATTGTTTAAAGTGAAAATAGAGTTGACAATTATTGGGCTGGGAGTGTAGGCTCAGCGGTAGAGTGCTTGTCTAGCATGTGCAAGGCCCTAGGTTTCAGCTCTAACACTGAAAAAATGAACTTAAGTATATTTTCCTTTGTTTTCTTGACTTTACTGTGAATCTGTGTGTAAGTTAACTTCTGTCAGAATACCATGAACTTTTAAAATGAATTTTATCAGTTCTGCATATTAACTAACACATTTCCTTAGCTGTTGGTGACAAAGCTTGCTCTTTGGTTCAGTGCCTTTGTAGAACACTGAACCAGTGATACAGCCCAGTAAGTTAAAAATTTCCTGTTAAGCAAATTATTATATTGATTAGACCAATATCTAATGTAACCCAGAGTTGTTAAAATTCATTGATCAAGTAGGAGATTGACCTACCTCTACTCCTTGAACGATGACTCTAGGATTCTTTTTATTTTTTTCACATATTTAACTTGATCAAATAAAATGACTGTTTTTCTTTAAATCTTGCAAACAAGCTCTACATCATAAAAAATGCTAAAATGAAAGCAAGACTACTACATAGATGGCAGTTATCTGTATTTTGGTCTTTTAATATTCATGCTGTTATTTTTTTTTGTTTTTTTTTTTTTTCATGCTATGTTTTTTAAAACAGAAATAAATTTTATGCCTGCCATTGTGGTGTGTGCCTGTAATCCCATCACTCAGGAACCTAAAGCAGGAAGATCACAAGTGCAAAGCCAGACTGGGCTCTCCTGTCACATAAAACCCAAGAACAGAAGTTCATTAATATGAAGAAATCAAAGAAGGAAAATTCAAAAATGAAATACTTCATGATTATGTAATACATTCTACTTAATGTCATGATTGAATTTGAATGTTTCAGATTAGATTTCAATGAGTGAACAAATTAGTTTTTTTCTTTTTGGACGGATAATGTATATTTCGCCTTAGAATTTTCCTTTTAAATTTTTGGAATAGAAGTGAATATAATGGGATTGTGTATACAGTGGTACCTTGGTTCACAAACTTAATTCAGTCCATGATTCTGGGGAAAATGGCCAGGTTGTGTTCATCACCCGATGCACTGTTCACAAACAAAAACAAAATTTTCCTGAATGCTTCGCAAACTGAATTGTTCTCAAACAGAAGCCTTTGTGAACTGAGGTATTACTGTATTTATATTTAATGATGTTTGCTTGGAGAATCATAAAGTAAAAGTCAGAGTTAAAACTACTTAAATAGTATAGATGATTCTTTCTGCAGTTCTACTCATGGAGTTTCCTCTGTAGTGTTTTCTGCATCCCATATGAACATGAGTGATTCTAGTGTTAGATTTTTTTCACCTAATATAGCCCCTAAACATAAGACAGGTAACATTCAACTGTGTTTAGTTGATAACAAACTGTTGTGTACTAAGAAAAAAACCCTGGCTATGTTGTATTTATTGCAAAATAATATGATGTGCTATAGATAAGTTAAGGTATTTCAATATAATTTTGAATTTGTTTGCCTTTAGTGTTACCTTTGTATACAACATCTAAATGAAATTAGAATCTCCTAAAAAAGTTAGACTAATTTAAGGTAATATGTGAGTGTACTTTTTTTTTCTCAGATGTTTATAGTGATGGCCTTGGGTTTTTTTTTTCCTTCTTCTCCTCCTCCTCCTCCTTTTTCATTTTTTAATTTTTTTGTTTTTTTGAGACAGGGACTTGCTATGTCATCCAGGCTGGCCCGAGACTGACTTTGTAGCCCAGACTGGCCTTGAGCTCCTGCCTAAGCTTTTCAAGTGCTGGGATTATAGGTGTGTGCCACCATCCCCAGCTCTAATACCCATGGTTTTATATTTTTGTTTCCATATTGTTACATTTGGAACCACCTAATTTAAGAAAATAATTTAACATTTTGGCTACTTGATCTTTTTTTTTTTTTCCTTTTACAGGGCAAAGTAAGGGTCAAGTTTCCTAGGTACAACTTACGTATCACCTATGTATATCAAATGTGTGCATTAAGAATTTATTTTTTTGCTCTGTTTTTTCTCATAGTGATTTTATCTAAAATATATCAGACACCTTTCTTGTCCAACCTTGCTTATGGCTTATATACAAGAGGGATCTTAAATTAGAGTGATTGTGTAACTACAGAACAAAGCAAAGCAAATAAGCATAAATTAGGGTAAAAACACTTAGAAGAAAAATCCCCATTTCTGTAAGACTTGTACCTCTGTAGTAGCTCTTTAAAAGCTTCTAGTTCATTTTTGTTTGACAGAGTAAATTTCAATAATTTTATTCATTTTAGAAAAAATAGACTTTAATTTTATAACTATGACTTACCTTTTGTTAAATATGTCATAATTATGAGTGTTTTTATTTCCACACTGTATTTCTATTCTCAGTTCCAGAAAAGACTTTAAGTGATTTCCTTTCAGTCTAATTAATGTATGAAATAGTTTGTACAAAAGATCATATAGGTATATAGCATGATGAAACAAAGGCTTTTGTACCTACTATTCAGCTTAAGCATTAGAACATGATTAAAACTTTTGCAGTCCCTATGTAAACAGTTCCTGGTTTTTAAAAATTTATTTATTTATTTATTTTGTGGGTACCGGGGGTTGACCTCAGGACCTCGCCTGCCAGCAAGTGCCCGTGAAACTGAGTGATGTCACCAGCCCCTTTTTTCATATGTGGGTTCTGGGAGTTGAACTCAGGACCTTGCACTTGCCAGGCAGGCACTTATGCTGCTGAGCTATCTCACCGGCCCTTATTTATTTTTTTTAAAGACAACAAGTAAACATTCTCATGTATTAACAAACTCAAGAATTAGAAAATGTACAAATACCTTTTGGAGAAAAACATTACTCAGTATAAGATTAAGCCATGTAAAAGCTAGGTAAAAATAGAAGACTAAGGAATCAAATAGTCACAGTGAAATTGAATTTTCATACTAGGGAGACAATACGACATTTACAAATGTGCGTCCGGTTTATTTCGCTTGTGAGTATTTTCTCGAGTTGCATGCATTTACCCATAAAAGTTTCCAGTTTATCTTTCTTTATGGCTGAGTAGTACTCCATTGTATAAAAATACCACATCTTGGGCCGGTGAGATGGCTCAGCAGCTTAAGCGCCTGCCCGGCAAGCGAGAGGGCCCAAGTTCGACTCCCGGAACCCACATACAAAAAAGGGGCCAGTGATATCGCTCAGCGGCACGGGCGCCTGCTGGCGCGCGAGGTCCTGAGGTCAACCCCCCGGTACCCACAAAAAAAAAAAAATCTTTTTTGTCCATTCCTCGGTTGATGGGCATTTGGGTTGTTTCCACGATCTAGCTATTACAAATTGTGTTGCTCTAAACATGGGTGCACATATATCGCTGTGGGACGATGTTTTTAATTCTTCTGGGAAGATACCCAGAAGGGGAATAGCTGGGTCAAATGGGACCTCCAATCCTAGTTTTTTGAGGAATCTCCACACTGATCTCCACAGTGGCTGCACCAGTCGACACTCCCACCAACAGTGAAGAAGGGTTCCTTTTTTTTTTTTTTTTTTTTTTTTTTTTGTGGGTACCGGGGGGTCGACCTCAGGACCTCGCACGCCAACAGGCACCCGTGCCGCTGAGCGATATCACCGGCCCCTTTTCCGTATGTGGGATCCGGGAGTCGAACTCGGGCCCTCGCGCTTGCAAGGCAGGCGCTTACGCCGCTGAGCCATCTCACCGGCCCAGAAGGGTTCCTTTTTCCCCATAGCCCCTCCAGCATTTGTTATTAGTTGACTTCTTGATAATAGCCATTCTTTCTGGAGTGAAATGGAATCTCAGTGTTGTTTTAATTTGCATCTCTCGAATGACTAGTGCTGTTGAACATTTTTTCATATATTTATTTGTCATTTGTATTTCTTCTGAGAAGTGTATATTCATCACAGATGCCCATTTTTGGATTGGGTCTTTAAATTTAGGAGGTCTGATTTTTTTTGAGTTCTTTGTATGTTCTCAATAGTAATCCTTTGTCTGAGGAACAGCTGGCAAACATTTTTTCCCACGTTGTGGGTTGTCTCTTCACTCTGTTGGTGGTTTCTCTTGCTGTGCAAAAGCTTTTTTAATAAGATGAGATCCCAGTTGTTGATTCTTTGTGATACTTCCTGTGCCATTGGGGTTTTATTCATAAAGTCTTTGCCTACACCAATGTCTTCAAGAGTTTTACCTATTCTATTTTCCAGGAGAATTAATGTTTCTGTTTTAATATTTAGATCTTTGAACCATTTTGAATTTAGTTTAGTGCACGGTGAAAGATATGGGTCTAATTTTAATCTTTGGCATGTGTAGAGCCAATTTTTCCAGCACCATTTATTAAAGAGGCTATCTTTCTTCCAGTGAATGTGTTTGGCACCTTTGTCAAAGATAAGGTGGCTTAGTATGTCTGGAGTTGTTTCTGCATTTTCTAATCTGTTCCATTGATCTTCGGGTCTTTTTTTGCCAATACCACGCTGTTTTTATCACAGTAGCTTTATAGTATAATTTCAAATCAGGGATTGTGATGCCCCCTGCCTTGCGTTTGTTGTCCAGAATTGCCTTTGCTATTCTAGGTCTCTTCTGGTTCCAGATGAATTTTAGGATTGTTTTCTCTAATTCTGTGAGATATGTTGTTGGAATTTTGATCGGAATTGCATTAAATCTGTATAACAATTTTGGAAGTATGGCCATTTTCACTATGTTGTTTCTTCCGACCCAAGAGCAAGGGATATCTTTCCATTTTCTGATATCGTCTTCAATCTCCTTTTTCAGAGTACTGTAGTTTTCAATGTAGAGGTCTTTGCCCTCCTTTGTGAGATTGATTCCTAGATATTTCATTTTTTTGGATGTTATTGTGAAAGGTGTTGTTTCCCTAATTTCTCTCTCAGTGAGTTTGTTATTCATGTACAACACTTCCTGATTATATTCTTTCTTTTTCCTCAAAGGTAACAGTATTCCTAATTTTTTTATCATTTTTTAATTTTTATCATTTTTTAATTTTTTTGTTTTACTAAGAATGTGTATATATTTATATACATAAATATACATATATATAATTTTTTCTTGCTTAGTTTTTTTTTGTGGGTACCGGGGGTCGACCTCAGGACCTCACGCGCCAGCAGGTGCCCATGCCGCTGAGCGATATCATTGGCCCTTTTTTCGTATGTGGGTTCCAGGAGTCGAACTCAGGCCCTCGCGCTTGCCAGGCAGGCGCTTACGCTGCTGAGCCATCTCACCGGCCCAGTGTTGTGTATTTTTGAGAGGCAGTTTAATGTAGGATGTAAGACCATAGACTGATGCCCAGAGATTCTGCCATTTAGTGCCCATGTAATTTGCCCAAATTACTTAACTTGGTGCCTATTTCCTCATCTAAAAATAAAATCTACCTGATAGGGCTTGTGGGGATTTTATGAACCATTGTATGCAAGTGCTTAAAACAGACCTGATACACCGGCAGTGTTGACTTTAAGTTGTTAGTGTTTATGAAAAGAATCCTATATTACATTCTTTTGCAGTTCTTTCCTTCAACATAATTTTGTGAAATTCATCCATGTTAATAGTTATGGCTCTAGATCATTCACCGTTACTGTTGTGTGGTGATGTAATGTGTGAATCTTCTGTATTTCTCTTCTCTGTTGGTAGGTATTTAGGTTCTAGAGTTTGTCATTATTTTACCACTGCAAACAATAAATAATGCTACACAGACATTATTGTATATTCCTTCTTGTGCACTTGTGTAAGAGTTCTTTAGTGTATATGTATCTTTGCTGGGAATGGTGGCACATGCCTGTAATCCCAACACTTGGGAGGCTGAGGCAGGAGGATTGCCCTGAGTTTGAGGCCAGCCTGAACTACATAGTGAGACCCTATCTCAAAAAAAAAAAAAAAAAAAAAAAAAAAGGTATGTGTATCTTAAACTTTCCTAGATGATGCCAAATTAGTTTCCAAAATAGTTGTACCACCTTATCCTCCTGTGAGGGTATGAGAATGTGTTTTGTTCTATACATTATTGTCTGATTCATTAATGTTTGCCAAACTAGCAAATATAAAGTGGTATACAGGTATGATGTTTCAATTTGCATTCCCTGATTACTGATAAAGTTAGAAATTTTTTTCATAGTTATTGGCTGTTTTTGTTCTTTGTAAAAATGCTTGTATATTTTGCCCATTTTCTATTACTATTCTATTTTCAACTAATATTTGATTTGCTAATTAATACAGTATTTAGAAATTCTTTAAATATAAAGATAACTTTTTTATATGTGCAGCACATAACTTCTCCCATTTTGTGACTTGTCTTTCATTCTCAGGTAGATGACTTTTCATACATATTTAGGTTAGAGGAAATTATTTTGTTAGACTAGTATCTTATTTGGGGTTTATAACATTTTTCAGAATCCTTAAACCATACTTTTAAAAGGTGAGACTTTTATAGTCTCCCTGACTAATCCATTCCAATGTAAATAACCACAGTAGAAAAAGTCTTGTATCCTTACTGACCAATAGCTTTTTTTTTTTTTTAAATATATATATATATTTTTTTTTGTGGGTACCGGGGGGGCGACCTCAGGACCTCGCGCGCCAACAGGCACCCGTGCCGCTGAGCGATATCACCGGCCCCTTTTTCGTATGTGGGTTCCGGGAGTCGAACTCGGGCCCTCGCGCTTGCAAGGCAGGCACTTAGGCCACTGAGCCATCTCACCGGCCCCCTAAAGCCTTTTTTTTAAAGTATTAAAATCATCCAGCCAGGCATGGTGGTACATGCCTGTAATTCCAGCACTCAGGAGGTTGAGGCAGGGAAGATTGCTATGAGTTCAAGGCTATCCTGGGCTACATTGTGAGTTCAAGGCAAGACTGAACTACATAGTGAGACCCGATCTCAAAAAACAAAAATCCAATTTTGGAAAAAAAAAAAAATTACAGCATACACCACATTGAAATTTTCACATTAAGAAATTATACTTTTTATGCCATTAATTTCTGGTCTTTTTAGTTTTATTATTTTTCCAACAGTTAAGCTCATTTCCAGCCTGTAGGTTGTTTATATGAAACCTAATTACTGTTTTTTATTTTCTGTTAAGAGAACTGTTGTTTGTCTAGAGACATGGTTAGTAGTACACCTTACGTGGTCTGAACTAGCTATGAAATACTCTTTCAGGAATTTTAACTTCCTTAGTTTATGAATATAACAAGTCAGTGAAACTTTGCTTAGCAGTTGTCTTTGTTTACACAGGAGACCACATTTAAAAACCTTTGTTTTATTTTACCATTCTTTTTTAATGATGTCTCATATGGAGCACTTTGAAATGATTCTGCAGTTAGTTGCTTCTCTTTATTGTGAGCTTCTTGTGGTTAGGGGCAATTACTTAATGATCTATAAACTTCCACCTGAAGCACCTTCTAGATTCTTAATGTTTATTGGAGTCCATTACTATGTTGTGGGTGAATATGCATCCTAATCTAATCCACACACACAGAGGGTGAGGGAGAGGAAAAGAGCGCTGCGTTCAAGAAATTTATGTTGTCAAACATAAAATTAATTGCCATGAAAAATATTAAAAATTTAACTGATACTTTGGACAGTATTCACATTTAACTTCCTACTGGAAAGTTGTAATAATGAGTAAAATGAAAGTGAAGCAGCATAGTTTTGTGTCAGAATTTCATCATTGGTTGTGTTAAAATACTGTTGTGGATCTTGAAGTCTAATTTCTGAATCTGGCATTCAGGATCCTCTACAACTTCAAGCCAACATGGATGGCCTACAAATAAGTGCCTCAAAATTAACAAGTTTAAATGTGAAGATATAATATCTTAATTCCACCATAGTGGAATCTAAGACACCTTTCTTAGATTTAAATAACCTAAATGTGATATCAACAGATATTATATCAATGAAATAGTGCGTTTTCTAGATTTCTAGACAGAAACATGACTCAGGAGACACATCTACCTGATTTTCATAGGATTTCATGGGGAAATATTGGAAGATGAGGCTGGAAGCTTTAAAATGGGCACAGCAAGCCTGAAGGTTTATTTCTGACATGTCTCTGTAGTTCTTCCATATCCAGTCCACTGATTGTGGTAATGGATGGGAGTATCAGTATCCCTCTCAGAGGAAGCATTGAAGCCTTTGGCCTATAAGGATAAATATGACCATGTACCCCAGAACCCATTTGGTCTTATCTGTACTATTCTTTGTGCATTTTTGTCCATTTTGCACTGGAACCAATAACCTCCTTTGTGTTCCTTAAGCTTATTCCCTCAGAGCTTTGTATTTCATATTTGCCTTCTAATTCTACTGTCATGGCTCACTTTTTTTTGTTTAAATCTCCTTCAAATCCTGGCTCAAATATCACTTCCATTATTTAAGATATTTTGCCAGGTTGGGGATCGAATGCAGGAGCCCCCTTCTCATGCTAGGCAAGCACTCTGCTACTGAGCTACACCTCCAGCCCAATGTCAGTTTCTTAATTTAAAATTTTATCCCACCCTCAGCACTTCTGCACTCCTCTTAACTATGCTTCTCTTTTTCTATGTAGCATTTACCCCCTACCCAATTTGCTGAGACCTAACACAGGGGTCATACCAGTATTGGGATTTTTTTCCCTCTTTCTCACATTTCTCTCCCTTTTTCACTTTGCATAATCAATCATTACTTCCCCACAAAAAGTATCTTGTTGGTCAAATAATGATTTTAGTCAATGTACTTCAACAGGAAGAACACCACTGACAGAGTACTGGTAGTTAAGGGAAGATAGGTAAGAGTATAGGGTTTCAGGGATCTTGACTCAAAGTAGTTTAAGACAGGCTCTTAAAGGCGGTGGGGGGGGAGGACTGGTTGGGATTAGACCAAGTGTGTAACACAATATTTAGAGTAAGTGGACATCACAGAAAAAGTCTTTCATTTATTATCCTGGCAAGACAGCTGTTTGCCCAGATAAATTAGTTCACAAGAATTTCCTGAAGCAAACAGTGAAACTAATTACTAGCTTCCAGATGTGGGGGGAAAAAATTTTTTTTTTCCTGGAGTACAGTTACATCAAGTTGACTCAGTTCTCACTGCTGCTCTTCTAAGATTTTCTTTAGTCCTCTTTTCTCCAAAAATATCATCACTATTGACCTAATTCAGGTTCTCATCATGGGTTGCCTAGACAGTTTTAAAAGCCTTCAAACTTGTAAATAGTTCATGATTTCCTATAAATTCTAGCTTGTTATAGGACCTGATCCTTATCTGCCTCACCAACCTCATCTCTACCACTTCTCTAATTATGTTGCAACCTAACATTTGATTTCTTGTATCTATGCGTCTTAAAAAATTTTTAATTTTACTAGTACATGTTTGTAGCACATAATAATTATATTCATTGTAGGGAGTTGGTACATGTACATAATACATCTTAATTCTTTTTACATCTCTTTTCCCTTGCTTCCCTTCCCTATTGCAAAGGATCTATATCCCTGTTCACAATTATCTTTTATTTTTCTCTTTATTTATATTTTGGGTTTCTCATATAAGAAGAACCATATGATATTTAAACTTGTGTGTCTGATTTATTTCACTTAACATTATGGTCTCAAAGTATATCCATTTTCCTAGAAATGACTCAAGTTTATCCTTCTTTGTGGCAGAGTAGTACTCCATTGTGTATAAATACCACATTTTCATTATCCATTCATCTGTTGATGGACATATAGGCCACTTCCAAGACTTAGCTATTATAAATTGTGCTGCTATAAACATGGGTATGCAATGTATTGTAATATGATGTTTTTAATTCTTTCAGGAAGATATCTAGAAAGGGAATAGCGGAATCAACTGGAATTTCTAATTTTAATTTTTTGAGAAATCTCCATACTAATTTCCATAATGGTTGTACTAGTTTACATTCTGACCAAGAGTGTAGAAGGGTTCTTTTTTCCCCTTCAGTCTCACTAGCATTTGTCACCATTTGATTTCTTAATTATAGCCATTTGCTCTAGAGTAAGATGAATCTCAGTGTTTTATTTTGCATTTCTCTAGTGGTCATAGAAGTTGAACATTTTTTCATATGTTTATTGGCCATTTGTACTTCTTCTGAGAAGTATCTATTCATTTCCCTTGCCCATCTTTTGATTGGGTCTTTTATTGGGGTGGTCTAGTTTTTTTTGAGTTCTTTATATATGCTAGATGTTAGTCCTCTGAGGAATAGCTGGCAAAAATTTTTTTCCCAATCTGTAGGTTGTCTGTTCACTCTGCTGGTTCTTTGCTGTGCAGAAACTTTTTAATTTGATATAATCCCATTTGTCAATTCCTTTTTTTTTTTTTGTACCAGAAATTGAATTCACAACCTTGCACTTGCTAGGCAGGTGCTGTGCCACTGAGCTATATCCCCGGCCCCATTTGTCAATTCTTTCTTGTGCAATTGGGGTTCACAAAGTCTGTACACAGTGTCTTTGCCTACACCAATGACTTAAAGAGTTTTACCTATTTTATCTTCAAGCAGATTGTTTTATTATTTACTTCTTTGGTCCATTTTGATTTTAGTTTAGTACATGGTGGGAGATAAGGGTCTAGTTTAATACATGGTGGGAGATAAGGGTCTAGCTTCAATTTTCTGTGTGCGTTGAGCCAGTTTTCCCAGCACCATTTGCTAAAGAGGTTATCTTTTTTTATTTATTTTTCCTTTTCTCTCCCTTTTTTTCTCCTTTCCCCCATCCCAGTTTCTCTTTCCTTTTGAGCAGTTTCTTCCCATTTCCCAATATCTGTGGTACATTTTGGATCTTACTTTTTCAGCTTCTTACACTAGGGAGACAATACGATCTTTACACATGTGAGTCTGATTTATTTCAGTTGTGAGTATGGTCTTAGGTTGCATCCATTTACCTATGAAAGTCTCAAGTTTATCCTTCTTTATAGCTGAGTAGTACTCCATTGTATAAAAAAACCACATCTTTTTTATCCATTCCTCGGTTGATGGGCATTTGGGTTGTTTCCAAGATTTAGCTATTACAAATTGTGCTGCTATAAACATGGGTGCACATATAATTGCTGTGGTATGATGTTTTTAATTCTTCTGGGAAGATACCCAGAAGGGGAATAGCAGTGTCAAATGGGACCTCTCATCCTAGTTAGAGAGATTATCTTTATTCCAGTGTATTGGGGCCTTTTGTCAAAGATAAGATGACTGGATGTGTCTGGGGTTGTTTCTGTGTCCTCTGTTCTGTTCCATTGGCCCACGTTTTCTGTGCTAGTATCATGCTGTTTTTATCATTGTAGCTTTGTAATATACAGTAATTTGAAATCCAGGATTTGATGCCCCCTGCTTTGCTCTTTACCCGGTATTGCTTTTGCTATTCTGGGTCTTTTCCAGTTCCATATGAATTTTAGGATTGTTTTCTTTAGTTTTTCAATGAATGCTGTTGGACATTTTTGTGTGTATGTGGGTACCGGGGGTCAACCTCAGGACCTCGCGTGCCAGCAGGCGCCCGTGCCGCTGAGCGATATCACTGGCCCTTTTCTCGTATGTGGGTTCCGGGAGTCGAACTCGTGCCCTCGCGCTTGCCAGGCAGGTGCTTACGCTGCTGAGCCATCTCACCGGCCCATACTGTTGGACATTTGATTGCAATTGCATTAAATCTGTATGTCAATTTTGGAAGTTCGGCTGTTTGACAATATTGGTTCTGCCTAGCCAGGAACAGGGGATATCTTTCCATTTTCTGATGTCCTCTTCAGTCTTTTTTTTTTGGCACTGGGAATCGAACTCAACCTGGCACTTGCCAGGTAGGCACTTTGCCACTTAGCTATATCCCCAGCCCCTTTAATCTCCTTTTTCAGAGTACTGTACCTTTCAATATAGAGGTCTTTCACTTCCTTGGTTAGATTAATTCCTAATTATTTAATTTTCTTGATGCTATTATGAGTGGTATTTTGCTAATATCTTTTTCGGGTTCATTATTGTGTGCAGGAACACTATTGAATGTTTTTTTAATCTTCATTTTTGCCATTGATTTTTGTGTGTTAATTTTGTATCATTCTACATTGATGAATTTGTTATTAATTCTTCAAATCTTGGTGGAATTTTTTGGCTCTTCTATGTAAAGGATCATGTCATCTGCAGGTAATGGTAATTTGATTTCTTCCTTTCCTATACATATACCTTTTACTTCTTTTTCTTGCCTGATTCCTCTGGCTAATGTTCCAAGTACTATCTTGAATAGGAGTGGTGATGGTGGACATAATTGCCTTATTCCCAATTTTAGAGGGCAAACTTTTAGCTTTTCCTTATGTAATTTGGGTTGGTCATTGATTGTCATAAATGGCTTGTATCAGGTTGAAGTAAGGTCCTTCTTTACCTATTTTTTTCAGGGTTTTTTTTTTTTAATCATGAATGAATGCTGGATTTTGACAAAAGCTTTTTCTGCATCTATTGTTTGTGTAGATTTTGTCCTTCTGTTTATGTGATGTGTTACATTCATTGATGCGCATATATTGAACCATCCTCATATCCCTGAGATGAAGCCCACTTTGTGATGATGTATGTATGATCTTTTTTTTTTTTTTTTTTTTTTTTTTTTTTTTGGGGGGACTGGGGGTCGACCTCAGGACCTCGCGCGCCAGCAGGCGCCCATGCCGCTGAGCGATATCACCGGCCCTTTTTTCGTATGTGGGTTCCGGGAGTCGAACTCGGGCCCTTGCGCTTGCCAGGCAGGCGCTTACGCCACTGAGCCATCTCACCAGCCCTGTATGATCTTTTTGATGATTTTTTGGATTTTGTTTACCAGTGTCTTGTTGAGGATTTTTGTGTCAATGTTCATTAAAGAGGTGGCCTGTAGTTTTCTTTTTTAGTTAGAACCTTGTTTGGTTTTGGAATCAGAGTAATGCTAACTTCCAGGAATGAATTGGAAAGCACGTGCTCCCTTTCAGTTTCTTTGAAGAGTTTGAGGAGTGTATTGGCATTATATCCTCTCTAAACTCAGTAGTGAATCCATGAAGTCCTGAGCTTTTCTTACTTGGTAGGATTTTTTTTTTTTTATTACTGCCTCAATTTCATTGCCTGTTATTATTGGATTGTTAAAAGAGTTTTTAACGTCTTCTAGGTTCAGTTTTGGTAATTCATAGGTGTCTAGGAATTTGTCCATTTCTTCAAGATTATCCATTTTGTTGGAGTATAGTTTTTCATAGTAGTTAACTAATGATCTGTGGGATATTGGCAGTGTGTATTATGATTTCACCTTTTTCATTCTTGAGTGCATTGATATATGTCTTTTCTTTCCTTATTTTTAAAAGTTTGGCTAAGGGTTTATTTTATTTTTTCAAAGAACCAGCTCTTTGATTCATTGATTCTTTGTATTGCTTTTTAGTCTCAATTTTGTTAATTTCCACTCTGATCTTTATGATTTCCTTTATTGTACTAGGTATGGATTTAGATTGTTCTTGTTTTTCTGTTATCTTGAGGTGCATCATTAGGTTATTTGAGCTTGCTCTGTTTTGCTGATGTGAGCATTCACAGCAAAAAATTTCTCTCCTAGGCCTGATTTCACTATGTCCCATAGGTTCTGGTATGTTGTACTGGCATTATCATTTGATTCTAGGCATTGTTTAATTTCTTCCTTGTTTTTTTCTGTGATCCATTGAGTGTTCAAGAGTGTATTATTTAGCTGGGCATAGTGGCACACTGTAATCTCAGTCTGTAATCCCAGCACTGGGGAGGCTGAGGCAGGAGGATTGCTGCAAGTTTGAGGCCAACATGAGGTACATAGTGAGTTCAAGGCCGGCCTGGACTACAGAGCAAGACCCTGTCTCAAAAAAAAAAAAAAAAAAAAGTTATTTATTGTCCAGGTGTTTTAAAATTTCTGTGGTTTCTTTTGTGATGAATTTCTAGTTTCAATGTGCTGTGATCTGATAGTATACATGAGGTGATTTCAACTCTTTCATATTTAAGCAGGTTTTTTGGGGGGAGGGTTGTTTTTTGTTTTTGTCTTTTTGAGACAGGGTCTCACTATGCAGTTCAGGCTGGCCTTGAACTCACTTTGTAGCCCAGGCTGGCCTCAAACTCACAGCAATCCTCCTGCCTCAGCCTCCCAAGTGCTGGGATTATAGGTGTGCGCCACCACGCCCGGCTTTAAGCAGGTTTTATGGACTAGTATGTGGCCTATTTTGGAGAAGGTCCAATGCGCTGCTAAACAGAATGTATATTCTGTTATACTAGGGTAGAACACTCTGTAGATACCTGTTAAATCCATTTTTTTGAAGATGTGGTTTAGTGCTGATATTTCTTTGTTAATTTTTTGTTTGTTTAGTTGATCTATTTGTGACAGTGGGGTATTAGGGTCACCCACTCTAATTGTATTGGTGTTTATTTGATCTTTTATGTCCTATACCAGTGATGGCCAACCTTTTAGAACTTCCAGTGAAACAGACAGCCTACTGTGGCACGCATGCCGTAGGTTCTCTACTACTGTCCTATGGTGTTTATGAAGTTGGGTGCACTCATGTTTGGTACATATGTATTTTCAATTGTTATCTGTCCTGTTGAATTGTTCCCTTAAGTAGTATGTAGTGACCTTCTTTGCCTCTTCTGGTCAGTTTTAGCTTGAAGTTTACTTTGTCTAAAAATGAAATTGCTGCCACTGCTTGCTTTCGGGGTCCTACTGCATGGAATATTGTTTTCTATCCTTTGATTTTTAGTCTGACTTCTTACTTTTCTCTGATAGCTTTTAAGATCCTTCCTTTGTGTTGTACTTCTGGGATTTTTTATTATGATGTGTCATTGGGAGCTTCTTTTTTCATTGTAGTTATTTGGTGTTCTGTAAGCCTTGCTTACCTGTATGATGAGTTCTTTGCCCATACTTAGAAATTTTTCTGTTGAGTTCTGTGAACAGATTGTTTTATTCTATGTATGCTGTCTTCTGATTTCTCTCTGACTCCAGTTTGCCTTAGGTTAGTCTTCTTAGTGTTGTCTAGTAGCTGTTGGATGAAGTGTCCTTGCTCTGTTATTGTTTTTAAGGTTCCTCTGAGTATATCATCATTTGAGTCAATTTTGTCCTCAATTTCTGAAACCCTTTTCTCATGTTGGTCATTTCTTCAGTTATATACTTAATAGAATTCTTTATCTTCAGGGTTTCTATTTGGCACCTTTTCATGGAGACTATTTTTTGATAAAATTGTCATTCATGCTTTGTACAGTTTGGGTCAGCTCTTCTAATTTTTTAGTTTCTTCCATAACCACATTGGTCAGTTCGTTTGTTAGTCCTACTGTCTTTTGGATTATGTCATCTTTGAGCTTACCGAGTTTCTTCGCTTCCTTTTTAACCATTTTGTGGAACTCAGCTATCTGGTGTTTGATTTCCTCTCCATTGGTGCTCCTTGGATCTGCTTTGGAAGAGTTGGGAGTCTTTGGGGTCATTTTGTTGCTTTGTTTTTTCATGTTCCTGTTGTATGTGCACACACACCAAAGTTGAAGTCATAGTGAAGAGAATTTGTTGTTAGTATTAAGATCTCTTTAGTTAGGTTCTGTTTTCCAGTGATGTGATCTTAACTTTATTTATCAAGAAGCTTTGTTTACTACTTCGGCCTAATTCAATTTAATTGGTTTGGACCCTATCAAGTGGTTTCTCTTCTTCTCCCTTCTAGGACCATAGTGGCCCTGTCACCTCTTCCGAATGCATTTATGCTTTTGTTGGTGCAGTTGCCTCTGCTTGAAGTAATCTTTTCTACAGGAAAAGTATCCTGAATGTAGACTCTTTCTAAAGTGTACTGTGTATAGTGTTATTATTATATTCACCCTATTATGCAGAAATTAACCTTTTATGAAAGGAGAGAACCACCTAAAGGTAAAGAAGTAGTCTTACTAATTTCTGTATCCACTAGCTTTAACAATGCTATATGTTAATAACATTAACAATAGTATAGAACACAGTAAGTTCTCAGTTTTTACTGAACCGGACAAATTGAGATGGGGGGCACTTTAAGGATGGGAGGTGAGCAGTGATAATTTAAGTTAATGTATGGGAAGCAACAGCAATGAGAAGCAGAGAAATTTGAGTAAAAAAGCAAGACCTAGAAGTATAAATGGGAGAAATCATCGTACTTGGGGTAATAGTTTGCATTAACTGGTTATTTCTTAGAGTGACAATATAAATAAGGGAACACAGATTGAGGACTGGTACTGGGGAATACTCTGAATGAATGGGAGAAAGTAGAGAAGGCTCTCAAAAGAGGCAAACAGGTGAAGATGATAAACCAGAGAAATATTATGGGGAGGGAAGGGGTCTAGGAAGGAAAGAAATATATAAGAGAACTGGAAACAGGGTATCAGGTTTTGCAGAGCAGTTAAGGAAAATAAAGGATTTTCTGAACTTCACAATTAAGTTGTATCTAGTGACCTTTGAAATTTCTAGTAGAATGGAGATTTCTTTTTTAAAAAATTTAGGCTGAAAGACAAAATAAGTTTGTGTGTTTCCAGTCTTTATTCTTACAAAAGTGCACCCATTATATGTGTTCAGTCAGGACTTTTCAGGCCACTGGTAATTATTCTTTATTCATTAAGAAGTAGCAATCAAGATGTCATTTTTTTTCAAATTAATTTTAGAGCTGTTATGTCAGCCATTTTTAAAAATGGTCCAGCCATGAAACTGTTTCCTTAAACTTTTACACAGAACCCCAACATTTAAATCAAATAAAGTGGGACTAGTCTGTTTTAACTGTGATCAGGACCTGAAACCTTTCCTGAAAGTTATGTCCAGTTTTCTAGCTTCTTTTCCTTTCCCTTCAAATAACCAGTGGCCACTGGGCTTTTTCCATGGAAATTGTGGGTCTACTTTGAAGCATAGTTTGAGAATTATTAATATGTAATACTTCACATAAAAGCTGATAGCAGACCATTTGCATACTGAAATGATAGTATTTAGACCCAATTGGTTAATATTTATAGTCTCTTCTCTTACCCAGCAACAGAATAATACAACAATAAATAGCTGTGTAGAAGGCAAATAAACTTGTGCTGATCTCTTAGATGGAGGGCGGAGTCCTCCATCATTAAGGGAAGCTGTCAAAGTGGTTGCTTTGTCAGCTGGAAACTGGACTACTGTTCAATCTACAGTCTCTCTGACACTGACTCAGTATCACACTGGTCTTGTGTTTCTGAACTCGTACCTAGCAAGTGACCTCTACCATGATGGAGATCTATTTTTACCTTTCATTTCTTCAAATTTACAGTATGCCGCATATAACATACACTGTGCTAAGATGTCAGGGTACCATTTAAACCAACACAATACTGCCTACCATTAAGGAAATATAAGTTGCTATAAAGTTTGATGAGTGCGGTAATGGAAGTCAGCATAAAGCATTAATGAGACTTATATGAAGTGAACCAAAGCCAGGTAATTCTAGCTTCCTTAAAGACATTAACTCCTGAGCAGACTCTTTAAAGATGATGGGTAGACTTTAATCAGAGGCAAACAGAGAAAGTTCTTTCTTTCTAGGCAGACTAGGAACATGTAAAGAGGGATCTGGAGCTGAAAGAGGGGGTGCTTTGTTTGGAGAAATGAAAGTAGTTTAATGTATCTGGAGCTTAGTATGTGAGTGGGGACTGGTGAGAGAAGCCAGATGAAAAAGTACTGTTTGCCATGCTGAACAATTTGGACTTGATCTTGAAGGTGTTTTGAAGTGAGTGGAAAATTTTCGCTCCTAGTACTGGGGATTAAACCCAGGACCTTCACGTCGAACTACATCCCCAGCCCATTTTTTTATTATTTTGAGACAGAGTTTCACTAAGTCATTGAGTTGCCCAGGCTGGGCTCCACCTTGAATCTCACTGTCTCACCCTCCCAGAGTGCCATGCATAGTACCACAGGAGAACTATTATCAAATTAGCTAATTTACACAGGCAAGCCAGTCTTCCACACAACCAGGTGTCACCATGCCCAGCTGGTAAGTGAAGGATTTTAAGTAGAGTAGTTGCACAGTCAGATTTATGTTTTATAGGAAGCACTCTATCAGTAGTCAGAACAAATTAGAATGGAGCACTGTTGGAAGCAGAGACCAAGAAATAGGCTTTTGGTATAATTTAAACTTGGTTTAAATTTATTTATCTGTGTATTGAGATAGTCTATTGAGATACCAAGGCTAGTGGCCTTGGTATGGAGAGAGGCTTTGAATTCAAGAGATACTGGCGTTATAGACCAGAGAAGGGGTGGAGGGATGATTTTAGGTGGCTGGCTTGGCCAAGTGGTAAGGTAGTGATGGGTAGGTAGTTGTCTTTGCTAAAAGAAGGAAATTAAGAAGAAAAGAATTATATAGGCCTTTTGTCAGTGGTGCCAACTTGAGCAAGGTTAGAGATGCTTTTTGTTTTTTTCTATTCATGGGTATATTTATTTATTTATTTGGGTGGTGCTGGGGATTAAACCCAGGGCCTCATGCACGCTGGACAACTGCTTTACTGCTGAGCCTGCAGCCACAGCCTCAGTGTATACAGTATTTTTCAAATGTGATTTGAAAGAGTGTAACAGGGCGTATTTTCAAGGAAGGTTATGAAATTCTTTTTGAAAGTCTATTAGATAAAGGTACTCTCATTTAGGTCGTTTAGGAATAATGATCTGCTTAAATTCATTTTTAGAAAAGAAGGGATTTTTACACTCCTGTCAGAATTTTTACCTAAGATGTGCAGTAAGATTGGCTTAGCTAATTTGGTTAATAGTTCTCCTGTGGTATTATGTGTTTTAAAATACAAAATGATTTTACTCAGAATGCAAACTTTGATTCTCAAGTCTTTCACTGGTGTCATGTGGGAATTAACACTTGTGACAGAGAAACAGTTCATATTTTTATTTTGTCACATCATTTTTCTGGAGTTAAGATCACTTTGAGGCCAGTTGAGGTGCTTAAGTCCTTCTGGAAAAGACTGAGTCATGCTCCTTAATATAAAATTGGAGGTATCAGATTCACATTTTGAGATTTTGCTCTATATATGGGCAGTTACTCTAATGATGGTTTTTTTTTTTTTTTTTTTCTTTTCTTGTGGGTACCGGGGGTTGAACTCAGGACCTTGTGCACCAGCAGGTGCCTGTGCCGCTGAGCAATATCACCGGCCCTTTCTTCGTATGTGGGTTCTGGGAGTCGAACTCAGGACCTCGTGCTTGCCAGGCAGGCGCTTATGCCGCTGAGCTATCTCACCGGACACTGTGCTATCTCACCGGTCCCCTCTAATGATGTTTGTTCATCATTTCTTGAATGTTCCATTGTTTGTCATCAGTTATTTCTGTATAGTTTTTTTTTTTTTAATGTGGGTACTAGGAGTTGCACTCAGGACCTCACACTTGCCAGCAGGCGCTTGTGCCCCTGATTGATATCACCGGCCCTTTTTTTTTTTTTTTTTTTGTGGGTACCGGGGGTCGGCCTCAGGACCTCGCACGCCAGCAGGCACCCATGCCACTGAGCGATATCACCAGCCCTTTTTTCCTATGTGGGTTCCGGGAGTCGAATTCGGGCCCTCGCACTTGCCAGGCAGGCACTTAGGCTGCTGAGCCATCTCACCGGCCCCAAATTTCCACTTTTACAAGTGAGAATGGATTTGAGTGGTAGATTGGTAGAGAGAATTTTTGTTGATTTATTACAATTAAAATGCTTGAAAAGTTGTAGAATAACATTTCTTTAAATCCTACTAGAAGTTATTGTCATTTTTACAAGGACTTGTATCAGTTGTTTTTTCAAAAATTAAAATGATTTGTTGAACTTGGTGTTACTCTTAAGAGGAAGTGTACCAACAGCTTATTTTCCCTTACCAAAACCTTTTATTTGGGTCATTTTGGTAATCCAAAGTTTAAATATGTTAAAAGTTAACATCTTTCGCATATTTCTTTTGCTGTCTGCAGGTTATAAAAATTAAAATGAATAAACTACGTCAAAGTTTTAGGAGAAAGAAAGATGTTTATGTTCCAGAGGCCAGTCGTCCACATCAGTGGCAGACAGATGAAGAAGGGGTTCGCACTGGAAAATGTAGCTTCCCAGTTAAGGTAAAAGTGGATATTTCAATAAATCTCTATATGGAAAAGAACTGACAGGTGATTGAGTGTGAAATTCCATTAACCAGGACAATCAAAAGAGAAACCTTCAGCAATGAATCCCTTCATGTTCTGTTTCAGCAATAGAATTAAATGAGAAAAAATATATTACAATTAGAAATCTTTATATTTAAGGATTTCTGCTGTGTAATCTGGAATCAGTACAAATAAGAGCACTTCTGATGAGAATGCTTATCTTGAAATATCTAAATGTCCTCAGTTATTAGGAATCAAATTATTTTTCAGTGGGATATACTTACCACAGGTAGGGTAAGTGATAGGGTAAAAGAAATGGGAGTCTACTTTCTTTTTTTCTTTTTCTTTTTCTTTTTTTTTTTTTGTTTTTGTTTTAATATGCAGGTACTGGGAGTCAAACTCAGGACCTCGTGCTTGCCAGGCAGGCGCTTATGCCACTGAGCTACGTCACCGGCCCAGAGTCTACTTTCTTAAACACAGGCCTGGCATGGTCTATAAATCTTCGAGTTAGTTAGAGTAGTTCAATCTAAGGGAGTTTTCTTTTTAATCTTGTTACCTTTAATCATATAGAGGTCACTGTAGCGAGCAGGCGAATTTTAAACTGAAGAAAAAATAATGCTTCTGTTTTAACAGGAGCAAAGGTGGAAAATAGGGTACACCTAAGTTTGTTGGTGGCTTGAGATTGAGACTTCTATTCTGAAGGCATTCTCAAGGAAATAGGAAGTAGACACATCTGTAGAAGACTAGAGAAGTTGTAGGAGTGAAATTGGATTGTGAGCACAATGGAGCAGCTATCTAGAGAATAGTAGGAAAAAACAGTCAATAATCAAGTGAGATTGCAACTTGTTTCATGTCTGCTGTGTATGTTTCAAACACTGATACCTATGTAATATGATAATTCAATGTTAGCACAAAGAGTAAAGTAGATTTAAACCTTGTTTTGCAATTATGTTACTATAGCATAATTTTTAATGAAGGAGGAATTTTAACATCACAAATGAAACATTACCTAATACTGTATGAGTATATTAAACTTAATCTAGTGGTTCTCAAAGTGGGATCCCAAAAACCTTTTCAAAGAGTTCTGGGGTGCTCTCTTTTCCAACCATATATCTGTATATCTGTGTGAGGCCAGACTGTCCTTACATACTTCAACCAAAACAACAACATACTGCAACAGATTGAACATAGAAGCAAATATGGGAGTCCAGTTTTTTCATATTAAGCCAGATATTTAAGAATTGGGGGCTGGTGAGATGGCTCAGCGGCTTAAGTGCCTGCCCGGCAAGCACGAGGGCCCGAGTTCGACTCCCGGAACCCACATACGAAAAAGGGGCCGGTGATATTGCTCAGCGGCACGGGCGCCTGCTGACGTGCGAGGTCCTGAGGTCAACCCCCAGTACCCACAAAAAAAAAAAAAAAAGAATTGGGGTTTTTGTTTGTTTGTTTGTTTTCATTTTTGAGACAGGGTCTCATTATGTAGTCCAGGCTGGCCTCGACCTCACTGGGTAGCCCAGGCTAGCCTTGAACTCTTGATGATCTCCCTGCCTTAGCCTCCCTCCCAAGTGCTGGGATTACAGGCATGCACCACCATGCCCGGCTCATTATTTTAAAATGAATGGAATTTTTAAAGTTCTTAGTTATAATTTGTAGTAATCAGCAATAGTTATAACTGTCATTAAAAAAAAAAAAAAAAAACTCGAGATTTTCAATGTAATGGGGTCCTGAGACCAAAAATTTGAGAACTGATTGTTTAAATAATACACAGCAATTAAAATAATATACTAAGACTTTATCCATAATTGCCTACTATCATTTTAAGATGATAGTATCAATTTTGGTTATTAAATTAGTTGGTGAAATTCAAGGTGATGGTTTGATTTGTAATTAAAATCTTAGCTATGCATAGTAGAACAAGCTTGTAATCATAACACTCGTGAAGCTGAGGCAGGAGGATCTCAAGTTCAAGGGCAGCCTGGACTACATAGCTAGACCTTGTCTCAAGAAACTAATAAAATAAAACCTCAGTTCTTCGATTATGTAGAACATTTGGCATGCTAAAATGGCTCTTCCATTGGTAGATTTTGGAGGTCACATTATGTTCGCATTTGGGGGTATGAACATTAAGTTTGCAGAATTCATACTTACTAGTTATGTTTATAAATTGGTCTAATTATTTTAACTCTCTGTTGAAGGGAGATGAAAGGGCTTTCATATTCCTTTGGTTTGGGGATACATATAGCACTTACTCATTTGTTACTAGGAATTGTGCCAATATGTATAAATAGAATAGACCAGTTGGAGAACTGAGCATATGGGTGCTAGAATTGCATGTATTTACCTCCTAGACCAACATCTTGCTGTACTGTGATCTACCAGATGGTTTAGGGGACCCCACCTTTCTAAGATACGAACTGCCATTGTGCTAGAAATTATAACAGATATTTTAATAATAGGCCTCTCTTATTTTGTGTGTAACCATGTAGCTGTGGCACAGAAGGTAGTGCTGTACTGCTTCAGTATTTCCGAGAGACTAGTTTCTGGTTCATGTAACATTTAATAACTTGTAATTTCAGAAGATTTTGGCCCAAAGTGTTACAAAAAGTTAGAAGTTGCTAAATATATCAAGGAAAAGTACATAAAATAAAATGAAAAAATAGTCACAGACACTGATGAAATTGTAAAAATTGACTCTGTACAAATAAATATGAAGACATAGGTAAAATTTGTAATATTCTTAAACTGGCCAAAACTGAGTCCTAAAAAAATTGAAAATATAAAGAGATCTGCTAAGATAGAAGAAACACTGTCAGGCATCGAAGAGGTAAGAAGTACCTCTTACTTCTAATGTAAGTGTAAGGGAAATATTAACTATTTTCATAAAAATGATAAAATTTATGAGGCTTTATCTGTTCATCAAAGCCTTATACAGTCATAGCATGATACTCACCTGCTTTGAATCTTGTAGAAGTCGACTCATTTTGACATGAAAATTTTGTCCTGGTTCTCTTTGGTTGGTTGCTTAATGTGCAAGCTACAACTGCTCATTGTCGATTGCCTCATGGCTTGACACCCTTTCTAGCCCAAGAATTTTGTTTGGTATTTGTCATTTTTGGTACTCATTGTGTCTTCCCAGTCCAATTAATGACAAGTGCCAAGGTACCACTGTAAGTTTTGTAAAATTTATAAATTCTTTTTATACGTGTAGTATTTCAGAACTTGACATAGAGCATCTAAAACAGACTCCAGCCTAAATTAATTTACAGATAACAACATAAAGCTTTTAATAAAATATTAATGTACAGAGTCCAGCACCCCAATTAAAGAATAATATATGCCCTCACTCATCTAAAGAGTAAGGAAGTATCTTTTATGTCCAGATGGAGCAGCCCTGGACACACACACACACATACATACACCACTGATTCTTATTGAGTAGGACTGAAGCAAATGCCCAAGTCATAGTTGCATGGTCCAAGAAAGCAATTATTTTGTATTTACAATCTGTGCCACAGAGGTAGGTATCTAACAATTTCAACTGTAGTTACATTTACATCATATCAAATTTATTAAGTTTTTACTTTTAATTGACATAATTATACATATTCATAGGATACAGCATAATATTTTGAAAGAGTACAGTGATCAGGGCAATTAGCATATATATCACCTCAAATATTTATCTTTTCTTTGTGTTAGAAACATTTAGAATCCTCTATTCTATTTTGAAATATACAATAAATTACTATTAACATAGTCACTTTACCATGCTATAGAACACTAGAACTTAATCCTTTTATATATTCATTCTTCTTAAGTATCTAAGAAGTATCTTATAGCTAAGGCCTTTGTCTTCTTGTTTTTTTAAAGTACATATTAATTATACAGGTTAATGGGTTTCCGTTTGGCAGATTCATACATGCATGTAGCATACTTTGATCATTTCCACCCCCTAGTTGGCCCCTTGTCCCCCCATTCCTTATTTCTTTCCTCTTTTCTAATAGTCCCACTTCTACTTTCATGCCCCTCCCTCTTCCATATATGAAAGAAAATATATAATGTTTGTCTTTCTGGGTCTGTCTTATCTCACATGATGATCTCTAGTTCCATCCATTTTCCTGAAAATTACATGATTTCATTCTTCTTTATGGCTGAATAGTACTCCATTGTGTTCTATATACCATATTTTATTTATCCATTCATCTGTTGACAGCACCTAGGCTGATTCCATAGCTTAGCTATTATGAGTTGGGCTGCAGTAAACATGGGCATGCAAGTTATCTGTATAGTTTGCAGACTTTAATTCTTCCAGGGATATACCGAGGAGTGATATAACTGGAACAAATAGTATCTCCATTTTTCTTTTTTTTTTTTTTTGTGGGTAGCGGGGGGTCAACCTCAGGACCTCGCGCGCCAGCAGGCGCCCGTGCCGCTGAGCGATATCACTGGCCCCTTTTTTGTATGTGGGTTCCGGGAGTCGAACTCGGGCCCTTGTGCTTGCCGGGCAGGCGCTTAAGCCGCTGAGCCATCTCACCGGCCCTCATTTTTAGTTTTTTGAGGAACCTCCATATTCATTTCCATAGTGGCTGTACTAATTTACATTCCCACCAACAGTAGAGTTCCTTTTTCTCTGCATCCTTACCAGCATTTATTTATTTTTTTTTTTTTTTGTGGGTACCGGGGGGACGACCTCAGGACCTCGCGCGCCAGCAGGCGCCCGTGCCACTGAGCGATATCACCGGCCCCTTTTTCGTATGTGGGTTCCGGGAGTCGAACTCGGGCCTTCGCGCTTGCAAGGCAGGCGCTTAAGCCGCTGAGCCGTCTCACCGGCCCCAGCATTTATTATTTATTTGTATTCTTGGTGATAGAATTCAGATTGGGGTGAGATGGAATCTCGGTGTAGTTTTGATGTGCATTTTCCTGGTGTCTAAAGAAGTTGAACATTTTTTCATATACTTATTGGCCATTTGTACCTCTTCTCTTGAAGTGTCTGTTCAGTTCATTTGCCCATTTATTGATTAGGGTTTTTTTTAGTGTTAACCTTCTTGAGTTCTTTGTTCTGGATATTAACCCTCTGTCAGAAGATTAGCTGGCAAAGATTTTTTCCCTATTCTGTAGGCTCTCTCTTCATTCCATTGTTCCCCTTGCTGTGCAGAAGCTTTTTAATTTGATGTAATCACATTTGCAGGTTCTTGCTATGATTTCCTGTACTGTTGGAGTCCTGTTCAAGAAGGCTTTGTCTGTACTTATGACTTGAAGTGTTTCCCTGTTCTTTTGTTGTTCTAGCAGTTTCAAAGTTTCAGGTCTTACACTTTTAGGTCTTTGATTCATTTTGAAGTGGTTTTTGCACAGGGTAAAAGATAGAGGTCCAGTGTCAATCTTCTGTATAGGTATGTCCGGTTTTCCCAGCACCATTTGTTAAAGAGTCTGTCTTTTCTCCAACATACGGTTTTGGTCCCTTTGTAAAGAATCTGATGGCTATAGTTGTTTGAGTCATTTCTGTGTCCTTTATTCTATTCTCTTGGTCTCTGTGTCTGTTTTATGTCAGTACCACACTGTTTTTGTTACTATGGCCATGTGGCAAATTTGAAATTGAGTATTATAATAAATCCAGCATTGGTCTTTTTCCACAAAATTGCTTTGGCTATTCTGAATCTTGTTTTGATGTGAATTTTAAGATTGCCTTTTCTGCTTTTGAAGATTGCTGGTGGTATTTTGATGAGGATTGCATCAAATCTGTAGATCTCTTTTGATAATGTGGCCATTTTAATAATATTAATTTTGCTGACATATGAACACAGGAGGTCTTTCTGTTTTCTAGTGTTACATCCAATTTCTTTCTTAGGGTTTGTGTAATTTTCATTGTAGAGGTCCTTTGCCTTTTTGGTTAGGTTGATTCCCAGGTTGGGTGGGTTGGTTGCTTGGCTTGTTGATGTTATTGTGAATGGAATTGTTTTCCTAATTTCTTTTTCTGTGGGTTTATTATTGGTGTGCGGACAAACTGTAGATTTTTGTATGTTGATTTTATATCTTGACACTGTGCTCAATTTATTAGATCTGAAAGTCTTTTGGTGAAGTTTTTAGGGTCTTCTAAAATAATAGATCAAATCATCTGCAAATAGGAATAGTTTGACTTCTTCCTTTCCTATTTGTGTATCCCTTTTATTTCTTTCTCTTGCTTAAACACTCTAAACTTCCAAGTACTATATTGAACAGAAGTGATGACAGGTGACACCTTTGTCTCATTCCTCATGTTAAAGAAAATGCTTTCAGTTCTTTTTTCCATTCAGAAATCTTGGAAATTGGGCCAGTGAGATGGCTCAGCGGCATAAGCGCCTGCCTGGCAAGCGCGAGGGCCCGAGTTCGACTCCCGGAACCCACATACGAAAAAAGGGCCGGTGATATCGCTCAGTGGCACGGGCGCCTGCTAGTGCATGAGGTCCTGAGGTCGACCCCCGGTACCCACAAAAAAAAAAAAAAAAAAAAAAAAGAAATCTTGGAAATGAAAAGCTCTATTAACCAAATAAAAAATTCAGTGGAAAGCTTCACCAATAGGATAGGTCAATCAGAAGATAGAATATCAAGGCTTGAAGATAAAGTAGATGAATTATCACATTCAGACAATAAAGAAAAAATAATTTTTTGTTGTTTTTCCAACTGTCATTGGTTTGATCAGGCCTCATCCACTTTTTCCCCCTTAGATCATTACCAGAACTCTTGATTTACTTCTTGCTTACAATCTTGTCTCCCTTCCAAACTATTAGTTCAGTGCTGTAACAGTGATCTTCCTAAGTAAGTCTTGTAACTTACCTCCTTCATGTCTTTCTGTGGCTCTGTAATAAAATTTTAGACAGGCATTGAGAGCTCTTCAAAGCATATATTTTTAAACTATACTACCTGAATCTGAATATGGGTTTTGCCATTGAATAGCTGTGTGACCTTCAGCAAATTACTTAACTTCTCTGTGTTTCAATGTCCTTATCTGTAAAATGGGGGCTGGTACCTACCTAGTGTAAGGGTTCTGAGAGTTAAGTAAATACCATTAAAAATACAACACTGCCTGACACATAGTGGGTGTACAGTAAGTGCTATTTCTGCTGCTATTGTTATTATTGGATGCCAACTTCATATTGTAATTTTTGTCTGCATTTCTTATTTCTTGCGGGTTTTCTATAATGGAGTTTTTAACACTGGGAATTTAATATTGCTACAGTTTGGATGTTGACTGTCCTCTAAAGATCCATGTGTTCTCAAAAATAAATAAATAAAATTAAAAAATAAAAAAAGTAAGCTGAGCGTGGTAGTGCACACCTGTAATCCCAGCACTGGGGAGGCTGAGGCAGGAGGATTGCCGCAAGTTCAAGGCCAGCCTGGGCTACATAGTGAGTTCAAAGCCAGCCTGTTCTCCAGGGTGGTGCTACCAGGGATGGTGAAACCTCTAGGAGGCCAGGCCTAGTAGGGAGGTCCTTAGGTCATAGTGAGCAAGGCCCATAGAGGACTGTGGGACTCCAGCTCCTTCTCTTTGCTTCCTGGCTCATGTAGTGAGCAGTTTGTTCTGCTACACCATCCCTGCCATTGTCCCTGCCATTGTCCCTGCCATTGTCCCTGCCATTGTCCCTGCTGTTCTTCGATGCCTACCAGAAACCAAATGCACTCTTAGACCAGAACCTCCCAAACTGTGAGGCAAAACATGTTTTCTCTTAAAAGTTAATTATCTCACGTATTTCATTACAGTGACAGAAAACTAACACCAACATCTCTTTAAATGGGGGCCTGAAGCTTTTCATAGATTTATTCATTGCTTACACCAACCGTCTTAGCTTTAGTAATTCTGTTGTTTATCCCAAGAGATGGGGCATTTCTGCTGCCTATAATGTTATTGCCTTGATGTGAAATCTTCTACATCCACAATAACGTTTCATTTCAAAGCTGCCTCATGGCATAATTTTATGGAAGATACAGTGCTCTGTATGACAAATAGTGATCTAACTTAGTATTCAGTCATGAGTAGTACCAGTGAAGTAAATCAACTAAAGTAACAGTTGAACGGATATATTGTATTCATAGCTAAGTTTGTTGGCATGCTAGCAAAGACTACTTTATAATTTGTTCCTGTCTGAAATGTTAAAAATGTAAAGAAATGTGTCTTTTGATCAGAGCAGTAAGATATTTGAGATGTTTTCAATATGAATTGTAAAATGTTATTGGTTTTTTCATCCTAAGATCTCAGTCCCATGTGATTTTCTATATATTTTCCAAAGAAGGTTAAGCTCTAGTAATACTTAAGAACTTACTTTCTTTGTGACATGATCGGTAGTAAGATTTCTATTACATGATAATTGTTAGGAAATAGTTGGTGATGTCTTGATTATTAGAAGCCAGGATCTGGACTCCCAATAGTCTAGGTCTAGAGCAGTGGTGGCGAACCTATAGCACACGTGCCACAGAGGGCTGTTTGTGTTACTGAAAGCTCTGAAAGGTTCACCATCACTGGTCTAGAGAGTCCTGTTCTTAAGCACAATATTATAATTTTATGGCATAAGATTATCACCCATGATATGACAATTTTAAAACTAGTTTATTAATTTAAACTTTAAAAAGTTTTCTGTCGAAGTAATAAATCGTTTTTAACCATATCCTTGTGGTTAAAAACACCTTCTCTACCCCTACTTTTACAGGTGATACTTTTAAATATTTTTGTTTGCGTCTACATTAGTAATGTTTAATTTCTTTAGATAGTACAATTTTACTATCTAGTCTTAAAATTACCATTTTTAATCATTATTTCCTCCTACAAAGGAAAAGTATTATTTAACTTGTGCATCCCTCTGTCTTCTTTTGATTCATCTTCATCCAGATTTGTAATTAGGTTACTTTTGGTTCTACTGTTGGTTTCTCATACTTATAAATTTCTTTTTTTTTTGGTACCAGGAATCGAACTCATGACTTCACACTTGCCAGGCAGGCGCTGTGCCACTGAGCTATATCTCCAGCCCCTTATAAATTCCTTGTTCTGTTTATTTTAGATGGAATCTCTTGTTTTATTATTAAATACAACAAACAAATTTCCTACCATTGTGGAATCTATAGTCTAATGGAAAAAGCCTAGGGACTTGGATTAGACAAAGACTCCTTAGAACATCAGAAGCACAGTGCATTGAAAAAAAATTTAACCTCACCGAAATAAAAACTTATACTTTGCCAAAGACACAGTTGAATGAAAAGACAAGCCACTGACTTGGAAGATTTGCATATTTGCAGTTCACATCTAAAAAAGGCTTGAACCCAGAGTAAATAAAGAACTCTCAAGACCCAGCAGGAAAACTACTTAATTTTTTAAAAGAAACAAAAAATTTAAACAAATAGTTGATCAAATACATGTGAATAAATGCATAAGCAGATGCTCAGTACTATTAGTCTTTAGGAATATACAAATTAAAAATGTAAGAGATGCCACTGTACATCTGTTAGAATTGTTTTCTAGGAAAACTGACAATACCAATTGCTGGCCAGGATGTGGAACAGCTAGAACTCCCATACATTGCTTGTGGGATTGTAAAACGGTACAGACACTCTGGGAAAGTTGCAGCAGTTTCTTATAAAGCCAGGCATACAATTGCCATGTGATCCAGCAATATACATATTGTGTTCACATGAAAACATAAGAAATAATTACAGTGGATTTACTTAGAACCCAAACTGGAAATAATCAAGATGTTCCTCATCTAGTGATTGGATAGACTCAGTGATACATACAGACAGTATACTGTCTCGGCTATAAAAGGGAACAAACTACTGATATACTCAACAACTTAGATGACTCAAATTTATTATGCTATTGAAATATAACCCAGAAGTATCACACTACATATAATTTTATTTTTTCCCAGCATTTTTATTAGTGCATATTGGTTATATAGATTAGCGGGTTTCATTTTGGCAGATTTGTACATGCAGATACATACTTTATTCACCCCCATGCCTTCGTTTTACATGATTTTGGGGGAATAATTTTCTTTATGTGACACCCTTTAAAAGGCAAAATTATAAGAAAACAGATTGGTAGTGGAGGAAGCTTGGAATGGGAAGGGAAAATGTAAATAAATGGGCAGCATGAGGGAATTTTTTCAGTGACTAAACTGTACTATATCTTTTTTTTGGGGGGGACAGGGTCTCACTATGTAGTTCAGGCTGGTTTTGAACTCACAACAATCCTCCTTCCTCAACCTCCCAAGTGCTGGGATTACAGGTGTGTGCCACCACACCTGGCTTGTTCTGTACCTTAATTGTGGTGGTGGTTGTGAAACTGCATGCATTTGTCAAATCTCAAAGTCTAGAACAAAGCAGTTATTTTCCTGTAGTTTAAGAAAGTGAATAAATCTACCCTCTACTAGATATGTATGAACTAAAATGATCCCTCAGAACCAGTCTTACTAGAAAAGTACAACACTCCATCAATTTTAATTATTTTTAAATTTTGCTCAGTAATGATAAACATTGACAGTACCATATTCCAAAATGTCCTTATACCTCCTAGTCTGCCTCATATTAGTAATTTTTTTCAAAATGGAAATTCTGATACTTGAAAGGAATTGAAGAAGTACATGAAAATGATAAACTAATTCTAGAGTTTTCACTGAATTTTCAGAGGGGCTCACTTGTTACTAACAGTTTCAGCCCAGTGAGAGGGAGAATTTGCCAGGTGAAATGGCTTTTGCTTTTACAAAGTTGTGGAAAACAAAATGACAAAAGGAACATTTTCTTCCTTGGAATGAACAACTAGGAGAGTTTTCTTGAATTGAGTTAAAGTCAAGTGAGGAAACCCTTCGATTTTGGAGTCATGAGTATAAACCTTTTTTCTACCTCATCAACTGTTTATGTGACTGAGGGCAAGTTATTCAGTATTCCCAAGCTTCATTTTCTTTCCTCAGTTTTAAAATTGGATGATCATACATACTTTCCTGAGAGCTGTTCAGGAGAACAAAATATGTAAAGCTCCCAGGCTGGGCACACCTATAATCCTAGCAGTCTGGGAGGCTGAGGCAGGAAGATCACAAGTTGGAGCTCAACCTGGGCTATTTAGTAACTTAGTGAGATTCTGTCTCAAAATTAAAAATTAACGGGTTGGAAATGTAGCTCAGTGAGAAAGTCCTCAGTTCAATTCCCAGTACCACCGAAGGGGAAAGAAAAAAAAAAAAGTTTCCAGGTCACTAGCATGTTGGAAGTGATCAGTAAATACTATTTTCTTTTTCCTATGTTCACTCCTCAACCACTTTTGACCTCTTGTTTATAGTATATGAGCATATGTAGGAGCTACAGAACCAAAATATGTGCAGTCTCTCTGAAGTATAAACACAGGTGTGCTGACTAGGAGTAGTGAGGGGACAGTCCTGCCTTGTTTCAAACCTAAAGGGCAAGACATCTGGTTTCTTACCCATTGGCTTTGATGCAAGATATAAATTCAGTTTCAGCTGATCGATCTTCAGGCTCATAGACTCTTTCCTCTGTCACTTCCATTCTCCTGTTGAGTCATGCATGTCTGTGTGTATGTGTATTTCAGTGATTGTGTTTATCAGTTTCCAATTGGTTCTTAATTATATTTTCTCTGCTGAGCGTTTTCATTTGTTTCAAGACTATTCACTGCTTCTTTGAACATTTTATAATACCTGCTTTAAAATCTTTGTTAGATAATTCTAACATCTGTGTAATATTGTTGTTGGTGAATATGGCATTTTTTTCATGCCAAGTAATTTTGGATATTGTGTTGTAAAGCTTTGCATCTTATTTAAATCCTGTAGAGATTTGGGAGAGCACTAGAGATTAAACCCAGGGTTCCCCCTCACCAAGGGAGCCCTACCACTGAGCTACATTCCCATTCCACCTCCCCCACTTTTTTATAATTTTTAGACAGTGTCTTGCTAAGTTGTCTAGGCTGGGCTTGAACTCACAACCCTTCTGCCTTAGCCTCCCAGAGTGCTGGGATTACAGGCATATGCCACCACGCCCACTGAATCCAGGTCCTTGAACATGCTAGGGGAGTGAGTGCTTTCACACTAGCCTCAAGAATGTTTATATTTTATTTTAACACACAGGCAACTCAGTTAGGTCTCAGGCTGCAGCTTGCCTTGTATTGACTGTGGTTCTGATACAGTTTAAGTACCCTTCTCTGAAATGCTTGGGGCCAGAAGTTTTTTTAAAGATTTTGATTTTTTTTTTAATTTTGGAATATTTGCATATTCATAATGAGACATCCTGCACAGGGTACTCAAGTCTAAAGATAAAACTTATTTATGTTTCATACTACACCTTATATACACATTGTCTGAAAATAATTGTATAAAATATTTTTAGTACACCTCTGTTTTGTCTACGACTCATTACCTTGAGGTCAGATGTGGACTTTACCACTTGTGGTATCATATCTACACTCAAAAAGTTCCGGATTTTGCAGAATTAAATTTTTGGATTAAAGGTGCTTACCCTGTACCAGTCTAGTTTTGAAAGCCATAAAAATACTATCCTATGTATGCACCACCCATTAGTCAGTTTAGAAACTGGGAAGTGGCCTATCCATTGGTTCAATTCTGAAAATCTTTGATGTGCTAATTAGCATCAGATTGTTCCTGTACAGCTCCAGGATAAGCCCAGAAATTCATAAACAAATTCTTGGTGTCACTTTCCCAAGCTTCTCCCTCTCTGTGCTTTTTATCAATGTTTTAGGTCCTTGGAGCTCTCTTTTCTGGTCCTGCAGTTCTTTGATTATTCTGCTTTATTTCATATTCTCACAATTTCGCTTGAATCTAGGATCAAATGGAGGAGGGAGAGAGAACGAACGAATGAATTTGAATGAATGAATATAAGAGGGGTGTTGGCTCCATCTTCCTGGAATCACAGTTCCACTAAACAAAGAGGAAGATTGCCCTCCATTTCAAGTGTGGCTCTTTCCGGTTTTCACTTTTTGCTACTTTTGTTCCTGCGCTGCCGTTACTATCACCATTGGACTTCCCGAGACTCCTTTACTCCCTGAGCATAAGAGTTCCCATCCTGGACCTCAACCCAGAGCTAGAGGTGTTTTTCCAGAGCTCTGTCTGTGCTCCAGCACTTGTGGATTTCTGGCTGTGAAGTTTATGCACACAGGTTAAATTCTTGGTGGAGATACCAAAGAGGTTTGGGGGTGAGGATAAATTCCTTGCCGTTTCAGCGATGCTGTGAATTCTAGTGTTTTTCCCTGATTAACCTTCTACTGTTTACTTTTCAGAAACTTCAAATAAGCTGCTTCATGCATTCTGTCCAGATTTTAAAGTTTCATTCAGTGAGAGGGCCCATGTATGTATAGCGTATCCACTCCATCTTCCCTTGAACCAGACCCTGTAATTCCTTAAAGAATACTTATAATATTGCCACCATCCCTTCTGCTTTTCTAACCTAATCCCCTACTAATGTGTAATTTAAATCATATTTCTACCTTGCCAAAAAAAAATTCTTTATTAGCTCTCTATTGCCTCAGGTTAAGTGCATACTCCTTATTTCAGCATTCAAATTCCCCAAATATATCTCATGTTGTAGCCAAGAGGGATACTTGCTGATTGATAGTTATCTTATTATATACTCATAACTTTATGTATTTCTCTGTCATAATAGTTTCTTAACCTTCCAGTTTCTCTCTTCAAAGGCTACCCATTTTTTAATGCTTAGGTGCACCACCTTCTTTAAAATTGTTCTAGTTATCTGCCCTGCTCTTACATACTTCCTATAACAATAGTGTGATTTCTTCAGCCTTTGAAAAGCCTGTTTTTGTTTGTGCTTTTTCATGATATGTGCATATACTTTGTCTTGGTGGTATTTTTATGTGTAGAGATATAGTATTGGTGTGGAACTTCAGATAATTAGACTTCAGATAATATCAGGCTTCACAGCCAATAGATATCAATAACATTTAGTGCCTACCATGCCCTTTTTTCACATATTCCCATGTAACAACTCTTTGATATAATTATTCCAAGTCTCATTCATATGAAGATACCGAGGGTAAGTAAAATCAGATTGCCTTTTCTGCTGTGGCTGTGAGTTTCTTCAGTGTAAGAATTTCAATTTTCTATCACCTAATAACTACCATATAGTAGTTACTGAAAAAACAGCAAGGGCACTAACTTATTTCCCTCTTTCTACAGTACCTTGGCCATGTAGAAGTTGATGAGTCAAGAGGAATGCACATCTGTGAAGAAGCTGTAAAAAGACTGAAAGCTGTACGTACATGATAGTTGCCAGTACTGATCTGTAAACTAGCAGTATTTTTTATGAGATTGTACTCAGTAAATTTTAGTAATTCAGTACCACTAAGAGCAGTGTTTCTCTTAAGACCAGAGATGTGGGCTTACTAAAAAGAATATCTCGTTATCCTATCTCTTCAATTTTGGCCAAACATTATCCAAAATGTACTTTTGCAATTTATATGAAGCAAGTGGTGTGAAATCTGACAGAATAATATTCTAAAACCAGGATAAAACCATTACAATTAACATCTTAACCTAACTAAGGTAAATGGGTTATATATTGCTAATTTTAAATCTGTAGAAAACAGCTTTCCAGAAAAAGCAGGAGACATGTGTTGATGCCTGATAATGTTTTTTTGGGGGGGCGCTTTTCATTATTATTTTGACTCTTGCTTCCCCGTCTTCTTCTCCACACTCCTTTAGCATAAGCAATCTATTTCCACTGCCTTTTACATAAACTTTAGCGCACTTGGGCTGGAATGCCGTGTTCCAGGATAATACTTCCTCAGCGTGTTATGCCATAGAACACATCCAAAGCACATGTCCTTTTGTATTTAACAAAAGGAAAGAATGGATTCACAGTTCATAAAGGTTCAAATTAAAGTGCTCATTTCACACTTTGATAGGCTTGAGGAATGTTCCATAGATTGTGACAGTTGTCTTCAAATCTTCCTTCTCTCCAATACATGGCCTTTCCCCACTTGGCTGCAAAAAGCTTTAAGCATTACTTCTGCATGCCCTTGCCCCAAACAGCATTAAATACATGTTGCTTTGGGTTTGCTGGTATGGTGGGCTGCCACGAGTTTGACTACTAATGAGTGCTTTATTTCTCAGTTTGCTTAATAACTAAATTTTCTGTTTATTGGTATCCTCCAGTGATGGCAAACCTTTTAGAGCCTTCAATGATACGAACAGCCCACTGAGGCATGTGTGCCATAGGTTTGCCACCACTGGTATAGTCTCTATTACCTCTTATCTGTAATCCATTAACGTAAAAAGTATAAAATTTAAAAATATCTGACAGGTAAAATTTATTTTGAAACAAATGCCTGAATCTGTTGTAGAAAGGAAAGGAAGAGAAAAATAACTGATAGTAGCATACAAAGACTAAATAACAACAGTAACCTAAATAGACACACGTACACATACATACATTCTTATATACCTGTGTATATACTTTACCTCATAGTTTAGTCATTTGAATTCAGGGTTTTGTTTGGTTTGTTTAAAAATTTGTTTTATTTTTCTTTTTTCCCTGTACTGGGGATTGAACCCAGGGCCTTGCACTTAGCTATACCCAGCCCTTTTTATTTTTTGAGACAAATTCACCATCCTCCTGCCTCAGCCACCTGAGTACCTGGGATTATACCATGCACTATGACGTCTGACTAAATTCTTAAATGATGAAGCCCTTCCTAGTTTATGCCCTCTCTAATTCATCCATAATGTTGAGAGGACTGATATCCATGTAATATTATACATGAAACTGTAGTTGATAGATTTGCCATGTTACCTGAATATATTTCCCAATTAAATACAGACTCAGATAATTTAATTTTCCATTTTTACCAAAACCAGTTTAAAAGAAAAAGATTCAATTTCTTCTTTTACAAAATAATTTTTAGTTCTCCTAGAAGAATAATAAGATGAGTTTATCTAAGAACATCTTAAAGTTGGATATGGTGGCACATGCATGTGATCCCAGCTACTTAAGAAGCTGAGGCAGGAGGATCACAAGTTCAAAGTCAGCCCAGGCAACTTAGTGAGACCCTGTCTTAAAAGAGGATGGGGTTGGAGATATAGTTCAGCTCTCCCTGGGTTCTGCCCCCAGTACCACAAAAAAGAAAAAGAAAAAAGAAAAAAATTTTAATCCAATGACTTGTCCCACTTAAAGACTATTTTTTAACACTATATTACTAATGACTGAAAACAACAGACAAACTAGTAAACAGATTAGATGGACCTGAAACAAACTACAAATAATTATTAAAATCTTACAACTTATATAACTTAGAGTTAAAAGGCCACTGTGGAGTAAGTCTTTAGAGAATCTTCTCATTGTGAGAGTATGGGTTCATGTTCATTCTCTAAGTAAGGACAAACTAAAGATGGTTTAAATTTGTCCAGAAGATTTTGAGAAATGGTATTTAGGTGTTTAATGAGGACTCAGTCCTCTTAATTGTTTAGTTTTGTTTTTGTTTTGTGGTGCTGGGGCTCAAACTAAAGGCCTCACACATGCCAAGCAGGCACTCTACCACTGAGCTGAACCCTCAGCCCAACTGAGTTGTTTTTTAAATTTTTCTTTTAATTAGAAACATCTTTTTTATATAGGCAGTATATACATTTGTTATATAATACACAAATGAACCCAAAAATCTGTAAGAAATATCATTTTTTTCAGTTTTTATTTTTTTCATTAGTACGTGTTTACAGTACATAGTGATTACATTTCTTGTGGGGAGTTGGTACATGTGCATAACACATCTTAATTCTTTTTTTCACACTCCTCCCCCCCACCATCTCTTGGTCCCCTTCCCTTTTGCAAAAAATCTTAACTAAAATCTTTTGGAATTCCAGATAGGTAGTACTTAACCATACAGTTTCAAAACTAATTTTTTAATTGAGTGGATTTTTTTTTTGTAACGTTACCTTTTTATTTTTTTAACTAAGAAGATTATTAACAATAAGCATGTTTATTTGAGGCATAGGATTATTTCGATACAATTTATATTCTTAAGAAATAGGAACTGGGGCTGGTGAGATAGCTCAGCAGCGTAAGTGCCTGCCTGGCAAGCGTGAGGTTCTGAGTTCAACTCCTGGTACCCACATAAAGGAAAAAAAAGAGCCAGTGATATTGCTCAGTGGCACAAGCACCTGCTGGCAAGTGTGAGGTCCTGAGTTTGACTCCCAGTACCCACATTAAAAAAAAAAAAAAGAAAGAAATAGGAACTAAATTGCCATTTTTAAAACATTTTGGGGCCGGTGAGATGGCTCAGCAGTGTACGCGCCTGCCTGGCAAGTGCGAGGGCCCGAATTCGACTCCCGGAACCCACATACGAAAAAAGGGCCAGTGATATTGCTCAGCGGCACGCGAGGTCCTGAGGTCGACCCCGTACCAACAAAAAAATAAATAAATAAATAAAACATTTTGTTTTTAAATTTTTGCAGTGGTAGGGCCTTGTGCATCCTAGGCAGGCACTCTCCCACTGAGCTATACCTCCAGCCACTTTTTATTCTTTATTTCCATTTTTAAAATTATGCCTGTATCTAGAACTGTATTTGGCACACAATAGCTAATCAAAAACTATTTCTGGAATGCATACTCAGTATTGGATCCAGTACTCAATATGAGGTCAAATTAAATCTTAAAATACTGTAATTGTCAAAATCGTATCTTATGTATAATTTTTTAAAGTTTAGAAAACCATTTTGCATATCTCTACAGATCTTATTTCCCTGTGGTCTTGTATGACTAAAAAGATAGATGGATAGTAGATAGGATTATAGATAGAGATATGTATAGATGATTGCTTTTTTGGACATAAACTTTTGAACTCTGAGGGGAAAATGACCACTTCTGAGCTGTCACCAAGAAGTTATATAAAAATCATCAGACAAAACCTATCTAGAAGAGACTTGGCTCAAGTATATATATATATATCTTTGCATTGGCAGACATGTATTACAAAAAAATGTGGCTGAATTATTGGATGATGGGGTAGACTTCCTGTTTATTATGCTCAATGAAACTTCCACCTTCTATAAATACCCTTTCTAGTGCTATACTGAGAATCTTGGAGCAAGCTGGAAGTCTCTAGGATGTTGTTCTTCTTAGATCATACTAGATTCATAGATTCATAATTTTGGTCTTCTTTCACATTTTTGCTATATAGAAATACCTAGGTGTCATTTCCCACCTTTCCCCCAATATTCTAACAAAAATCCCTGAGGATCTACAACCTGCTGTGCGAGATACTAAAATTGTGCCAACTGCTGTGTCTCTGGAGGTTTTTATTGGCTTGATTTTAATCATAAAGCTTCCTTTTAAAATTTCTTAAATGGAAACAAATATAAGTGTGCATAAGCCTACAGAAATAAAACATCTTTGGAATTAATTTGAATGTCAAAGTTTTAAAATTTAAGGAATTATATAGTTAAGTAGCAAACCAAATATTTTAAACCTATATGAATGACCTTTATAAACATTTAACATTTCTAGTACTTTTTAAATTTGTGGAGAATTGAGAAAGAAAGTAATTTCCAAGTATAGTTGTGTATGGGGGTATTTTTACCCCAAAGTAGTCCCTTATAATTTAGAATTACTTTAACCTCAGCTGGAAGCCATCTGCATATTTGGTATTCTCAAATGAAAACTACTCCCTCACTAAATAAGATAGTTTCAAAAATATGCTTCTAAAAGCATAAGTATGTTTTTAAAATTCTTACACTTTCTATACATAGTGTTAGTTATAGCTATTTTCAACTCATTTCCTTTGTGACATAATTTCACTAATCAGCTACTACAGGATTTAGATTATATAAAATAAGTGACAGAAGTGGCTATTGCCAATTTTTGTTGCCTACATGACATAGTCACTTGCAGAGTGAGGAATATTGTTATTTATCAGTTGGCTTTATAAATATTATTTCAAGCCTTTGGTTAGTCTTGTTTCACTCTGGTCCAAAATGCCCTTCATTTTAAAAGGTCATTTCTTCCCATTGTCTCTTAAGTGTCTCTCCCTCTGCCTTGGTTTTAGACTAGTTTCATTATACTATCAGTTTCTAATATGTTGGGTTTTTATTCACTATTTGATATATTTGTTTTAATGTATGTTCTTGTTTTAGCAGGTAAAAGAATCATAACTTAATTTTTTAAAAAAATTAATATTCTCTAATCTAATAACTTTTTATGCATTTTGCACGTCAACTTTTTTCATTAACATCTGGGGTCTAAGAAGAGGGTTCCATACTTAACAAGAGCTTTTCTAGGAGCTATATTAAATATTAACAAATCTCCTTCCCTGCCCTTCCTATCTCTCAAGAATGGTGAATCTTTTAACTTTGGCTGCATCCTTGAAAGCTGATGGTTACTCATAGTTTAATAAAACTAGGGCCACCAAATTTGGCAGCAGAAATAAACTTAGTCTTACTGTCATAACTGCCCCAGTTACATTATTATTCTTCCAGTTTAAGTTAAGAATATCTTGTGGGAATGCTTGATGCTATTTGTGACTTCTATACCTTAAGGAAATGAAAAAGTTCCATTATTTGAAAGTATTGAATGAGTTTATAAATTGTCTCAGAGTCAAACTTCAATACAGTTATCTTTTCCTAGAGATTTATCCAAAGTAAAACTTGATAATTATAAAAAGTAATGGCTTAAGCTACAGTTCGACCCCAAGTAGGAAATGTAAAGTTGGGTTGGGTAAGTTAGAACCCACCTACTTTTCGTAAATTCTTCAGAGCTTAATTAGTGGCTGGTTTTTATAAATAGTGCTTAAAATTTGTGGTAGAGGGCTGGTGAGATAGCTCAGGGGTGTAAGCGCCTGCCTAGCAAGCACGAGGTCCTGAGTTCGACTCCCAGTACCCACATATGAAAAAAGGGCCAGTGATATCGTTCAGTGGCACGGGCGCCTGCTGGCGTGCGAGGTCCTGAGGTCGACCCCCCGGTACCCACAAAAAAAAAAAAAAAATTTGTGGTAGAACCATAAATAACTATGCTTCTTTTATCTAGATAGTTTCAGAATTGCATATTTATAAGTGTCAGTGCACGTCTCTTTATTTTAAAACAACAGCATTTAAAAAGAAAAGCTGGGTGTGGTGGTGCATGCCTTTAATCCCCGCATCTCTGGAGGTTGAGGCAAGGTGATCACAAATTCAAGGCTAGCCTAGGCAATTTAAAGAGATCCTGTCTTGCCGGGCGTGGTGGCACACATCTGTAACCCCAGCACTCAGGAGGCTGAGGCAAGAGGATCACTGTGAGTTCCAGGCCAGCCTGGGCTACAGAGTGAGTTCAAGGCCAGCCTGAACTGCGTAGTGAAACCCTGTCTCAGAAATACCAAAAAAAAAAAAAAAAAAAGAGATCCTGTCTCAAAATTAAATAAAAAGGGTTGGGTATGTCTTAGCAAAGTCCACATGTCGCTTGGGATGTAGAAGTGCTTGCCTAGCATATGTGAGGCCCTGGGTTAGATCCCTCTGCCAAAGAGGGGAGGGAGCTAGAAAGAAAACAAAACCCTAATTCTTAGACTTTGTCTGTGGCCTACAGACATGGTTTGGTTCTCAGATATGTTTTCTCGGCTCCATTGCAAACCTTAGCATTGTGTTTTTTATAGGTGATTTTTTTATGCCTGGAGTAAAATATATTTGTTATTTCCCTGTGTATGTTGTGGAATTAATCAGCACACAAATACATACAAATTGATACTTATGTATAAGGAAATAGGAAGCCAGTGGTTAAGCTCCCCTTAAGTAGAATGGGCTTCTCTATGTGACATCCTGAATGCAGTAAGAAAAAATATTACAAGGACTGTTGATACATGCTCACAATTTAATTTTATGTGTTGCAACTTCGCTTTGTTAGTGGTGGTAGGGGAATGAACCTAGGACCTCCCACGTGCTAGGTAAGAGCTCTACTACTGAGGCACTTTCCCAGCCCTATTGCAATTTTTACATGATTGTGTGGTCATTTGAATTTTAGTTGATAACTTCCACATAGTTGGCCACAGTTGACCACTGATTTTTTTTTTAATTATTTTTAAAGAGTCAGCTTCTTACATGTTGCTCAGGCTTATCCTGAACCCCTAGACTCAAGCAATTTTCTTGCTTTATCTTCCCAAGTAGCTAGGAGTGTAGGCACCACTGCACCTAGCTGCCACTGATTTTAAATTGAAAAATGTATATGGAACCAATCTTCTATTTGTTCCTTACTACTATGAATTTAAAATGCAAAATCATACCAAACCAGTGTATCCTAATCTTTTTCTCTGCTGCCAAATTTGGGTAATCTCTGTTTTAAAAGTAAATAGAGATTACTAAATTAGTTGCATGAATACAGGTTCTGATTTCTTCTCTTTCCGTGGATTCCTAGGCCATACAGTGTGTTTCCCTGCATTTTCATGCATCTTCCTTTCTCCTTGTCACTCCTGGTATGGATAACTCTTTCAAACTCTCACTCCCTACCTTTTCCCACTTCACCCCTTCCCCTACTTCTGTATGTGCTTATTGATGTGAAACCCTGGGACATTTAGCCCGTACAATAATAGCACTCGACTTGTCCCCCTGTTCCTCCAGGAAAGGAAGTTCTTCAAAGGCTTCTTTGGAAAAGTAAGTTTGATGCCATGTTCATGCTTGCTATATAAGGAGTTACACCCCTAGTATAGCACTGACATACTTAAAAAAAAAAAAGTATAGCTTTGGTTTCTTTATAAAACAGGAATTGATTTGACTGTATATAGAAATTAATGAATCAGATAATTGCTATCTATGGTATTACCTATGTATCTTTAGTACTAAATCTGATGATTTCTAGGAGAATCCAATAATGAGTCAAAAGTTAAAAAGACTATTTCTTCAGTACTACGTATTAAATTTTACTTGATCTTGCAAAATTCTATTTATGTTAGTTGTATTTTTAGCTGGTGGATTTACTTATTGTCCAATATTGATAGAGAAATGGGAAGAAATATTAAATTCAAGCAAAAACTTAAGATACCCCAAATGTTGCATTCAGTGTTATTACTTTCTCCATCTAAGTTAAATTTGAGGTGAATCAGTGAAAGTATATAAATTTACATTCGAGGATCCTTCTGATTTTTAACCTAAGTTGCTAATCTAAGAAAATCTTAATTACTAGTCTACCAAATATCTGTCACATGGAAGATTGTTTATGTAAATGCTTTCCTGATAATAATTGCTTAATGTTCAGATATCCTTAAAATTAAGGGTATGAGGGCCAGGGATGTAGCTGAGTGGTAGAGTGCTTGTGTAATATGCACAAAGCCCTGGGTTAAATCCCCAGCATCTCCAAAAAAAAAAAAAAAGAAATACTTAAGATGGCAGTACCCAAACAGGTAAATATATTTTTGTTTCCAAGTTTATCATTGTCTAGTTTTGAATAAGCGCTACAGAGTAATCTCACCAGGAATGTGCTTTTAAATGAAAAACTTTAATTTGAAGCCTTTTAAATCCTTTCAGTTGCCATCAATTTGTCCTCACACTAGTCTGTAAGAAATAGGCTGGTGAAGAGGCTTGATTTGAGTTTGCTAGGTCAACTGTAGTTTGATGAAAGCTGAACACGAAGAATCTCATAAAATAGCATAAGACAGGGTTTCTCCCCTAGCCATGGCACCCCACACCTGTAAGGCAGGAGAACTGCAAATTCAAGTCCAGGGTGGGTACCTTAGTGACTTAAGAGACGCTGTTTCAAAAATTTTTTAAAGGGCCGGGGATGTAGCTCACTGCAAAGGGCCTGAGTTCAAATCTGCAGTAACAAGGGGGAAAAAAAAGAGAAATTTTTATCTAGAAACTGTTGAATAGAAGAATTGTTAGCTTTAGCCCTGATTCCAAATTTATGAATCAAGGCCAGGATGCTTTGCTTCCTCTTTTCCATAAGTCACTGTCTATATCCAACCACTATGGGCAGTGTTTCCAGAAACTAGCAGTAGGGAACAGATAAACCTGCTTTGTTATAGAATTGTATTATAAACATCGTAAAAGAAAAGGGAGAGAAAAATGAGGACCTCAGATACGTTTTTCCAAACTGGCTACATGAAATTGTTCATCGCCTTAGGAAATCCAGTAGTGCACTCAACCTTTAGAGATTATAAAAGCAGCTTCGCCAGGTTTGGTAGCACATGTCTATAATCCCAGCACTCAGGAGGCTGAGGCAGGAGAATCAGTGCAAGAGTGAGGCCAGGCTGGGCTACATCATGAGTTTAAGGCCAGCCTGAACTACTACATAGTGTGACCCTGCCTGTCTCAAATTAAAAAAAAAAAAAAAAAAGGCTTCATTAATGTAAATTGGTCATACTAAGCAAATGCTTTATTACCAAGTATTACATGGCACTTAACATTTGAAAAGGATTTACAATTTTAATATATTTGAGAAACCCCATGAACTAAGTAATCTGTATTCTCATTTTATGAGGAAACTGACTCAGTATAGAAAATAAAATGTTCTTAGATTACTCTATTAGGTCTCTTTTAAAAGCCATTTACTTGTAGTTACATCGAGCTTTATAGTTTATGATGTGCTTTGACCTACTTTCTAATTTACTATTTAAAACAGCTCAGTGAATTAGGCAGTAGTTCATAACATTGCATTTTACAAAAGAATAAACAGAAGCTCAAAAAGGTCATCCAGCTAGTAATAAATGGCAGCACTTACCCTGAAATCTAGCCTTTCTGAAGCTTGGTGCAAGGTTCTTTCACCTACTCCATGTCGATATTCTTTCATTCAAAAATATTGACCTGTGCTGATGTATACCTTAATTATAATGAATGCCAAAATAGAGGATGCTAGACAACTCCAAGACCTGAACACTTCCATAAACATACATTATGTTGTCTGCACAGAATTTACAAATTTGAATTAGTTGCAAATATTTTAAATATTGAGAGATTTCACATAAAAACTAGGACATCTAAAGAATTAGAAAATTTAGTAAAACAGCATGCTTTCTATGTGACAACAGTGGCTTTAGCTAAGTAGCAGCTGTGCCCTAGGGTTGCCTGTTCATCACAATTCCTGCAACTCCATGTTGTCCCTTACACACACACTGCTTCATTTTGTTACCTGCCTTTAACCCTATAGGCCTTTGAGTTTGTGAACTCCTTCCTGGGCTAGTATGTCAATCCTGATGGTATAAAAAATCAATAAAAATGTTACAGTTCTTGTTCTAGCAGATCTTGTTAAAGTATTGCCAATTTTTTTTCAGGTTTGTATGCTTCTGTAATTATTAAATGGCACCATTAGAAATGGTTAAGTTTTAATGAATTTGTGGTCAAAAAGTAACACACGGTCACACTGTTTTTATCTAATACTTAAGAGTAAAACATTTTGTGGTATTTATGACCACTCTTAAATCAGCGTATTCACATCTACATTCTATTTTAAATTTCCTTTTTTTTTTTTTTTAATGCCTCTGTGACAAATTGTCCTTACTGTTTTTCTTCACTCTGGATCATTTTCTTAAAAGTAGGGGCATATCTGCTACCTTTTCTCTTTTCTTCCTTCTTTTTACCTTTTTTATTTATTTATTTTTTTTTTTGTGGGTACCGGGGTGTCGACCTCAGGACCTCGCGCGCCAGCAGGCGCCCGTGCCGCTGAGCGATATCACCGGTCCTTTTTTCGTATGTGGGTTCCGGGAGTTGAACTCGGGCCCTCGTGCTTGCCGGGCAGGCGCTTAAGCCGCTGAGCCATCTCACTGGCCCTCTTCCTTCTTTTTAAATTCCCATTACCCTTCTTATATAAGTTTTACCTTCTCTAATATTTTACTAGATGGTTTTTTTAAGATTTGGTTTATTATGACAAATGGCAGGGGGAGTGAAAAGGCAAGAGTACTCATAAGATTTCCATTCACCTTTAGTTTCGTTTTTTTTCTGTGACATAATCAACTAGTATGTTAAAAGTGTTAGTCACTGACCTTTTATAGATTAAAAAAAAAATCAACTTTCAGAGTTGTATTTCTTTCAACTATGGCAACCCATTGTTTCTCAAGCCTCAAGTCAGAGCATGTAAAATATGCTAAGGATTGTGCTATCCATATACAAAGATAAACAAGAGCTCAATCTTTCAAGAAAGATGAACAGTCTTTTTTTCTTAACCCAATTATTCTCTGGTTTTTAGATGACTGTTTCATGCCTCCTTTTTCCTTAAACCTCCGGAGTTTCTTTCTTTGTTCTTTTTTTCAGCTTTCTTCCTACGTCACGGAGAACATAAAACCAGTTAGAAGCAAACTTTCACATGTGTCATCCACCACATCCACTCACCTACCTGCATCTGTGCCCATGTGCTCCGTTTCCATCCTATTCAAAGGATGACTGGTCTATGGTCCACTCAAGAAAGTGCAGGATGCCTTTAATCCCAGCACTCTGGGAGGCTGAGACAGGAGGATCACAAGTTTAGGCCTAGCGTGAGCAACTTTGCAAGACCTCGTTTCAAATTTTAAAAATAAAAAAATAATTTTTAAAATTAGGAATGTAGCTCAGTACATAGGTCCAGTGTTCAGTCCCCCAGTACTGGAAAAAAGGGCTGGTAGGAAATATACCTTACTGTTCCAGACTAAAAGCTACTATATTTTTAATAAAGCGGCCATTAGAGTGTCAATCTCAAATCTTAGAAAGCTGTGTTTCTCTCCCTTCACTGCTTTGGGGAATACAGTGTTCACTGTATTTGCTCATTACATCTTTCAGTTCAGAAATTCAAATACTACATTATAGACTTCAAGTCTTTTCTTCTCAAGTTTAAAACAAAAACTGAAGCCAAGTTCCCTGTGAAAGAAGTCTCTCGTTGATTTATTACAAGGCACGCTGTGCCTTGGTTGCCTGGCTGGTCGTCGTTATTCTGTAATGATTGGGTTATCTCTGTGTGTAGGTGTGACAGAAAGCCTGAACAGCGATTCTTTACACATTGGGTACCCTTGAAGACCTCTTTGGTTTGTAGCTGAAAGAACTTTGCACAGTGAAAATGCAAATCATTGCTGCTTAGAAAAAGTGATTTGCTTTGTGCCTTCTGACCAAGTTGGTCTGTTTGATGCTGTTGCTTCTGAATAGCTCATAGCTATCTATGCCAGTTATGCTTCCTTGTGTCTTTATAGCATTTCTCCACTTTGGCTTACATTAGAACATCTACTTAACCTTTTTGCTCTTATCCATCATATGCCCAGCATAACTGTCTTGCCCTTAACATATCACTCTGTTTATGTTGGTTAATTGCATGTTCTTATCTCCTAGTAGTCTTGGAAATCATAGAATTTTCAATTTGATCAGAACCTAAGATGTGAGTCACACTAAAATAATAGGCCATAAATACATTTGTCAAAAGGAGGGGACAAAATTCAGGGACATGATTTCATACAGGTGCAATATTTCAATATAATGAATTATCTTTCAAAACATAGTTAATGATAACTTTATAGAGATCATGATATTGGCAGACTATGTTCCACTATTTGTTTTTTAAAATAAAGTTTTATTGGAACAAAGCCATGTCCATTTGTTTACCTATTTTCTGTGGCTGCTTTTGTGCTACATTGACAGAGGTGAGTATTTGAGTAAAGATTGCATGGCTCTCAAAGGCCAAAATATTTGCCAGCTGGCCCTTCACAGAAAAAGCTTGCCGGAGCTGGGCTTGGTGGCGCAGGCCTGTAATCCCAGCATTTGGGAAGCTGAGGCAGGAGGATTGCTGTGAGTTCGAGGCCAACCTGGGTTACATAATGAGTTCGAGGCCAGCCTGAACTACATAGACCCTGTCTCCCGAAAAGAAAAAAGAAAAAAAAAAGCTTGCCAGTCTTTGATATAAACAATTTAAAAATTCATTCTTCCAACTCATTTCCCCCAGGATAATATCAGTATATAAAATTAAAGCAGTGGAAGAATCTTTCAGCCTACCAAGAATATCACCAACTTGTTATCCTCATCTTTTTTCAATTTATTTTTTAAAAAGTAGTTTCAACAACAACAACAAAAATACTCTGGAGATAGGTAGGTAGATAGCAGTTCTTTATTGCAATTGGTTATTTTACTGGCCTTTTACTGTGGGCAGCTTTTACATTTAGGAGAAAATAATCTTACAGTGTGCTTAGCTTAAGTTACTATTTCTGTAGCCATTTTGTGTACCTTTAACAGTTTTTCATGGTAAGACTACATGTAGATTTCTTCTCATTGTACAATTTTCCAGTTTAGTAATTTGTAATAGATCAACCAACTGCTATCATTTTTTCCAATGTCAGCCTGCTTAATTGTGCTATTAGTTTATATTTGCCCATAGTAAAAAGAATTTAAGGCAGATGTTACTTCTTAAAATTTTAGACAGGCTACTTAGAAAGTAGAGTGGTTACTTGGAAGTTATACCTTCATTTGTCTTTTTTTTTTTTTTTTTTTAATGTGGGTACTGGGAGTCGAACTCAGGACCTCGCACTTGCCAAGCAGGCGCTTATGCCGCTGAGCTATATCACCGGTCCTCATTTGTCATTTTTAACATATAGGTTAGTTTAATCCTTCTCAGATTTCACTAGTTTAAATCTAAGTTACTAAGGTTTTGTCCATGTAAGACTCATTTCCTTTCTTTAAAGAATAAGGAATTTTATCTTTATTTGGAAACTTTTGCATGACATTAACTTTAGTCAGTGTGAATTCCATCTCTAAGTTTGAAATTATTAAAGTAGAACATGTTAGAACATTGTAATAAGATAATTCTTAGTATCTCACATCTGCTTTAATACAACCACATTTTTATTAGTGCCTATGGTATGCAATCTTTTTCTAAAGGGTGTTTGTGCCACTAAAGTATATGCAAGTTTATATTTCATACTTTTGTCTTTTTTTTTTTTTCAGTTCCTTTAGTTAGCTAACTTTGGTCTGATTTCCTAGGGTTATTGGTTTAAGTGAATAGTATTAAATCATACAAAAGCAACACATCTCTTTTTTCTTTTTTTCTTTTTTTTTTTTGGTGGGTACTGGGGGTCGACCTCAGGACCTCACGTGCCAGCAGGCGCCCATGCCACTGAGCAATATCACCAGCCCTTTTTTTCGTATGTGGGTCCCGGGAGTCGAACTTGGGCCCTCACGCTTGCCAGACAGGCACTTACGCCGCTGAGCCATCTCACCGGCTCATGTCTTTTTTTCTTAAAAGTTTATATTATCAGAATGAAAGAATCTAAAGTTTTCAATACTGCAGAACTATTGCTATTATAGAATTTGTGAGAGAAAATCTAGACTTAATTTCAACTACAGGTATCTTTGAGTCTTAATATCTCAACATCTGCCTGAAGAAATACTTACGCAGCAAACTCTAGTGGCATGTCAGAACCGACACCCAAATGTGTGAATAAATACAAAAAGAATATCTGTTTTTTACTCCTGTTTAGAGACATCAGAGGCTGTGAAATATGACATATAATTCCTCACTCTAATATATTAGTATAATACCTTGAAAGTTTTCATGAAGGCATATCTCAAAAGGCAAGATATTTTCATAACCTATAACTGGGCTAAGAAAATGTTATATTTCTCTGAAAATCGTAAGGAAACTAATGGAGACCTACTTTTTCCACCTTCAGTCTTCCAACCTTGAAGCAGTCCTTCTGTTGCCTTTGATGCTGAATATTCCAGGGTATAATTATACAACGTGCAGATAGATAAAAACTGCAAATTTAAATATCTTACACAGGATTTTCAGTGTCTTTTCTGTGTCATTGTCTTCCATACTCTGCAATAGATATTTAGCACATTTCTTTTTTTTTTTTTTTTTTTTGGGTACCGGGGGGTCGACCACAGGACCTCGTGCGCCAACAGGCACCCGTGCCGCTGAGCGATATCACCGGCCCCTTTTTCGTATGTGGGTTCCGGGAGTCGAACTCGGGCCCTCGCGCTTGCAAGGCAGGCGCTTACGCCGCTGAGCCATCTCACCGGCCCAGCACATTTCTTTTTTGAATAACTATTTCTTAAACTCTTTTGTTCCATGCATTGTTCAGATTCTGAGATGCGGCAGTGAACAATATAGTAGATGGAAAAAACTCCTGCCCCTTTGGAACTTATCTTCCAGCAAAGTGCTAAATGTTACAGAATTATTGGTTAAATATGGAAAACTACTGTTGTCAATGGGAGTGACTTGTCCCATTTTGCCTGGAGCAGCCCCAGCGTGATACCTGTTTGAAGGTTTTACTCTAAAGCCCTCTTTTATTTTAAAAGGGATCCTTCTAAAAGGGAGGATAAAGTATATGACCGGCCTAGTTCTAAACCTTTTACATACATTAATCCCATGAGGTACATGAGATTATTAACATCATTATACAGATATAGAAACTAAAGCATAGAGAAAGGAGATAACTTGCCCTTTGTCATACAAGTTGCAGAACCAAAATCGAACCCGAGACAATCTCATCCTCCCTCCCTCAGGCTGATCTCAAAGAATTCCTGGGTTCAAGTAATCCTCCTGCCTCACCCTCCTGGAGTTACAGATTTGTGCCACTGCACCTATCTCAGCTTTCTTCATCCCTCCATTCCAGAGGAAAGAACATCCCTGTCTAAAAGTTGTACTCTAGTTTCATCCCATCCGGCCTCCCTAAAGACTTTATTCTGTGAATTATTCTTTTCTTTTTCCCGGGCCTTGTCTCTATCTTGACTTCGGCTTTTGCTGTTCAGCATATGAGTATGACCTGTTGTCGTCATTATTGTTGAAAGTCACTCTTCACTACTGGGGAGAGGTTTTTTATCAACAGCAATATTATGATAAATAGCTATCAACATTTATTACTGTATTTAAATTCCAGATACTATATGCAATCTCATCCTTTTAACAAGCCTACAAATATTTCACAGATGAAGAAGTGGAAGCTCAGAAGTCAGTATCATTTCTTTAGCTTATGGATAGTAACACTGAATTTAGGCACTGAGACAGAGCCTATTCTCTTTCTCATGTAACGTGCTAGTTTATCACAAACCTTATAGACTTCCTTGATCCTCTTGCCTTGCCCCTGCAACCCAAAGCTCTCCTGCTTTTTATAGAAAAACTTTTTTTTATTTTAAACAGAAAAAAGTAAGAAATAACAATAAAACAGAGTTTCAAAACAGGCTAGTAGGACAGTAACAATAATCAACACATTGTGTATTGTTATATTCACAGCAGTTGTTCAGAGTACAAGATATAGTCGTGAAACATTGTCCAGAAAATTACTAGCACAAAATTTTCCCCTCAGTGAATCAAGAGAAACCAGCTGTACAACTATCTTAACTGTCTTGTGTTTATAAATATTTTTTCCTTTTCCTTTCCTTCCTTTCCCCTTTCTCCCATCACAGTTTTTGTTTTCTTTTGAAAAGTTTCTTCCCTATTCACAATATCTATTATATTTTTTGGATCTTGTTTACTCTTTCTGATTCTCATACTAGTGAGACGATACGACATTTACACATGTAGGTCTGGTTTATTTCACTTACGAGTATGGTCTCGAGTTGCATCCATTTACCTATAAAAGTCTCAAGTTTATCTTTTTTATGGCTGAGTAGTATTCCATTATGTAAAAACACCACATCTTTTTATCCATTCCTCGGTTGATGGGCATTTGGGTTGTTTCCAAGATTTAGCTATTACAAATTGTGCTGCTATAAACATGGGTGCACATATGTCGCTGTGCTATAATGTTTTTAATTCTTCTGGGAAGATACCCAGAAAGGGGACTAGCTGAGTTGAATGGGACCTCTAATCCTAGTTTTTTAAGAAATCTCCACACTGATTTCCACAGTAGTTGCACCAGTTTACACTCCCACCAACAGAGGAGAAGGGTTCCTTTTTCACCACAGCCCTGCCAGCATTTATTATTGGTTCTTTTCTTGATGTAGCCATTCTTTCTGGAGTGAGATGGAATCTCAGTGTTGTTTTAATTTGCACCTCTCAAATGACCAATGATGTTGAACATTTTTTCATATATTTATTTGCCATTTGTATTTCTTCATCTGAGAAGTGTGTATTCATCTCAGATGCCCATTTTTGGATGGGGTCTTTGAATTTTGAGGGCCTGATTTTTTTCAATTCTTTATATGTTCTAGATGTAAGTCCTTTCTCTGAGGGACACTGGCTATAATTTTGTCCCACTCTGTGGGTTGTCTTTTCACTCTGTTGGTGATTTCTTTTGTTCTGCAAAAGCTTTTTAATAAGGTGAGATCCCATTTGTTGATTCTTTGTTGTATTTCCCATGCAGTCTGGGTTTTGTTTATGAAGTCTCTGCCTATACCTTTGTCTTCAAGATTTCTACCTATTTTCTCTTCCAGTAAATTTAGTGTTTCTGTTTTAATATTTAGATCTTTAATCCATTTTGACTTTAGTGCATGGTGATAGACATGGGTCTATTTTTAGTCTTTGGCATGTGGGAAGCCAGTTTTTCCTGCACCATTTACTAAAGAGGCTATCTTTCTTCCAGTGAACATGTTTGGCTCCTTTGTCAAAGATAAGGTGGTTTAGCGTATCTGTAGTTGCATCTGCATCTTCTAATCTGTTCCACTGATCCTCAGGTCTTTTTTTTTGCCAATACCATGCTGATTTTATCACAGTAGCTTTGTAGTATATTTTCAGGTCAGGGATTGTGATGCCTCCTGACTTGCTTTTTTTGCCCAGAATTGCTTTTGCTATTCTAGGTCTCTTCTGGTTCCAAATGAATTTTAGGAATGTTTACTCTAGTTCTATGAGATATGCTAATGGTATTTTGAATGGTATTGCATTAAATCTGTGTAACAGTTTTGGGAGTAGGGCCATTTTCACTGTTGGTTCTTCCTATCCATGAACAAGGGATATCTTTCTATTTTCTGATATCCTCTTCAATCTCCTTTTTCAGAGTACTGTAGTTTTCAGTGTATAGATCTTTTACTTCTTCTGTTAGATTGATTCCTAAGTATTTCTTTTTTTTTTTTTTTTTGGATGCTATTGTAGAGGGTGTGGTTTCCCTAATTCTCCTTCTATGAGTTTGTTGCTTGTGTACAGGAATACTATTGATTTTTTTTTTAATGTGGGTACTGGGAGTTGAACTCAGGATCTCACACTTGCCAGCAGGCACTTGTGCCGCTGAGCGATATCACAGGCCCTTTTTTTCCTTTATGTGGGTACTGGGAGTCGAACTCAGAACCTCATGCTTGCTAGGCAGGGGCTTATGCTGCAGAGCTATCTCACCAGCCCTGCTATTGATTTTTGAGTGTTGACTTTGTATCCAGCTACACTACTGAATTTGGTTATTAAATCTATAAGTCTTTTGGTGGAGCTTTTGGGGTCTTCTACGTAGAGTATCATGTTATCAGCAAATAATGATAATTTAACTTCTTCCTTTCCTATCCTTACTCCTTTTCTTTCTTTCTCTTGTCTAATTACTCTGGCTAATGTTTCCAGAACTATATTGAATAGGAGATGTGGACATCCTTGTCTTGTTCCTGATTTTAGAATGAAAGCTTTCAGTTTTTGACAATTTAGTATGATGTTAGCTGTTAGTTTGTCAGAGATGGCTTTTATCAGATTAAGATAAAGACCCTCTATTCCAATTTTCTGTAGGGTTTTTATCATGAATGGGTGCTGAACTTCGTCAAATGCTTTTTCTGCATCTATTGAGATGATTATGTGATTTTTGTCTTTGGTTCTGTTAATAGGGTGTATTACATTTATTGATTTGGGTATGTTGAACCATCTCTGCATCCCTGGTATGAATCCCACTTGGTCATGGTGCATAATCTTCTTGATGATTTGCTGTATTCTGTTCACCAGTATCTTGTTGAGGATTTTTGCATCTATGCTCATTAAGGAGATTGGCCTGTAGTTTCATTTTTTGGTTGGGTTCTTCTCTGGTTTTGGAATCAGGGTAATACTTGCCTCCAGAAATGCTTTTGGAAGTATTGCTTCCCTTTCAGTTTCCTTAAAGAGTTTCAGCATTAGTGGCATCAGTTCTTCTTTAAATTTCTTGAAGAATTCAACTGTGAATCTGTCAGAGCCTAGGCTTTTCTTTGTTGGTAAATTTTTAATTACATTTTCAATTTCATTGGCTGATACCAGGTTATTTAGAATTTTTATATCTTCTTGATTTAGTTTTGGCGGTTGGAGTGTGTCTAGGAATCTGTCCATTTCTTCTGTGTTTTCTATCTTACTAGAATATAGGTTTTCATGGTAGGTATTGATGATCTTGTGAATTTCTGTAGGATCTGTTGTGATTTCCCCCTTTTCATTCCTAATTGCTTGAATTTGTGTTTTTTCTTTCCTCTTTTTGATGAGGTTGGCTAATGGTCAATCAATTTTATTAATTCTTTCAAAGAACCAACTTTTAGATTTGTCGATTCTTTGTATTTTTTTTTTTTTTTAGTCTCAATTGCATTAATTTCTGTTCCTATCTTTATAATTTCCTCCCTCGTATGAGCTTTGGGTTTGATTTGTTGATCTTTTTCTAGAAGTTTGAGGTTCAACATTAGGTTCTTTATTTGAGCTCATTCTGTTTTCCCAGTGTGAGAGTTTATCACTATAAATTTCCCTCTTAGGACTGCTTTCATTGTGTCCCATAAGTTTCCGTATGTTGTATTGGCATTGTCATTTAATTGTATATACTGTGTAATTTCATGTTTAATTTCCTCTGTGACCCACTGGTTGTTCAGAAGTGTGTTGTTTAATTTCCATGTGTTTGTGTGGTTTTTGTGATTTCTTTTATCATTGATTTCCAGTTTCATTGCACTATGGTCAGATAGTGTGCAAGGAATGATTTCAATTCCTCTACATTTATTTAAACATGTTTTGTGGGCTAATATGTGGTCTATTTTTGAGAACATCCTGTGAGCAGCTGAGAAGAATGTGTATTTTTTTTTTATAGTGGGTACTGGGAGTCGAACTCAGGACCTCACGCTTGCCAGGCAGGCGCTAATGCCGCTGAGCTATCTCACCGGCCCAGAATGTGTATTCTGATGATTTGGGGTGGCACACTCTATAGACATCTACCAAGTCTGTTTGTTGACAGGCTTGGTTTAATTCTGATATTTCTTTGTTGACTTTTTGTCTGGTTGATCTATTTGTGAGAGTGGGGTATGAAGGTGCCCCACTACAATTGTGTTAGTGCTTATTTGGTTTTTCATGTTTGTTAATATTTGTTTTATGTTCTTGGGTGCACCCGTGTTTGGTGCATATGTATTTATGATTGTTATCTCTTCTTGGAGTTCTGCCTTAACAAGTATGTAGTGACCTTCCTTGTCTCTTTTGATCAGTTTTGGCTTAAAGTTTTCACAGTCTGCAAATAGAATAGCTACCCCTGCTTTTTTCTGGGTTCTCGTGGCATGGAGAATTGTTTTCCATCCTTTGACTTTTAATCTATGAATTTCTTTTTGGGTTAAATGTGTTTCTTGAATGCAGCATATTGTTGGATCTTGTTTCTTGATTCATTCTGCGAATCTGTTTCTTTTGATTGGTGAGTTGAGACCATTTACATTCATGGTTATAACGGATATATATTGGCTTATCTTTTTCATGTTATTTTCCTGTTGTTGGTTCCCTGTCTTTCTCCTCTATTTAATTGCTTGCCCTGCTTGGCGGTTTCTTTCTATTGGGGTTTATGTGTTTGTGGTCTTTGTTATCTCTTTTTAATATATCCTTCACAGTATTCTGTAGTGCTAGTTTGGTGGTCATGAATTTCTTCAGTTGTTCTTTGTCATGGAAGTATCTTATTTCTCCATTGAATTTGAAAGATAGTTTTGCAGGGTACATCAATGTGGGTTGATGATTGTTTGCTTTTAGGACTTGAAATACCTCACTCCAGGTTCTCCTTGATTTGAGGGTTTGTGTTGAGAAGTCTGCTGTGATTCTGATGGGTTTTTCTTTATAGGTGATTTGTTTCTTTTCTCTAGCTGCTTTTTTTTTTTAATGTGGGTACCGGGAGTCAACCTCAGGACCTCGCGCTTGCCAGGCAGGCACTTATGCCACTGAGCTATCTCACCGGCCCTCTCTAGCTGCTTTTAATAATTTGTTCTTGTGTTGAATTTCTGTAATCTTTATTATTATATGCCTTGGTGTAGATTTATTTTGGTCATGGCTATTTGGAGTTCTATGTGCTTCATTTATTTGTATGTCAAATTCTTTAATCCATGTTTGGGAAGTTTTCTGCCATTATTTCTATGAAGAGGTTTTTAATGACATTTGCGCTGTCTCCAGCTTTCTTACTGACTCTAAGCAATCTTATATTGTTCTTCTTTGCTTCTTCTTGTAACTGTTGGATTGATTTTTTGTGGTCCCTTGCTATTTTTAAGGTATCTTTCTTTTCCTGGTCACTAGTCACATTCTTGTCTTCTAGGTCTGATATTCTATCCTCGCCTTCATTCAGCCTGTTGCATATACTTTCAGTGGAGTTTTTAATCTCCTGGATTTCTGTTTGGATCTTTTTCATTGATTCCCTTTCTTGTTTATGTTGGGCATTCATGGTTTCCATCATTTTCCTAATGTCCTCTATTTTTTTTATCTGTCTGCTTTAATTTCTTTCATTTTGATTGTCATTTCTTTTTGTGTCTTAGATATTATTTTTTCTATGGCCTGTTCCATTCATTTTTTTCACTTCTGCTGCTATCATTTCAGAGAGTTCCAGTAGTTGGCTTCTGATGTCCTCTATCTCTTCGTGCTCTGGACTTGCCCTGGGTTGGCTGGGCATTTGGGGTTGCATTTTGCTTCTTCCTCTTGTCATTTTCTATTTTTTATTTTATTTTGTTTTCTGTCTTGATGCTTGTAGATTTCTTAGGTGTTAGATAGCTTTATCCCTGGTGTCAAGGTTTTCCTAGGTGATGTCTGTTCCTCAAGGATGTCTTCTAGATATAGGTGCTTCTTGGTCTTTCTGTCTATCCCAAGAACCTACCTTCCCAGTATATTAAGAATGTGGAGTTGCTATCTTTCTGACTCAAGGCCCCTTCCTTTGGTACTGGACTATGGTGATGGTTTTGGCCCCTTGCAATCTCAGTGTTGTCATACAGCAGAGAAAAAACTGATTATAACAGGTATGGAATCCTGGTTAAAGTAGTACAGTTAGCAATAACAATAGACTGAAGCACAACCTGGCTACTGACAAACTGTGGTAACTATTAGCCTGATATCTTTAACTGTAGGAGCAAGTTCTATAGCTATATAATCCAATTCATACCAGGAACTTCTATGCAACATTTTTCCACTTAGTAGAGTGATATTACCCTGTCATGGGGGGCGGGGATTAGGAGGGGTAAGGTAGGATGGAGAGGTAGATGAGGTTAAATATAATAGAAGCAAATTTGGTGGGCAAAGGATGATCATCCAAGTTTTGGGTAATCATAGGATATAAGAGGGAGGGATTGGAAGAGAAAGCCTAAGAGTATTGAAGTGAACCAGAAAAGGAAGAGACAATGTTTACCCACATGAAAGTCTCATAAAATCAAGTGAGATAGTTGATGGAAGAGAGCAAGAGGACGAGTGGAATAATACAAAGGGAAAGATTAGAGATCTAAATCATGAATGAGAGGGAAAGGAAGGTAGAAAAGAGAAGAAAAAGTGAAAAAAAAACAGGAAACAAAAATCACACACATGTAGAAAAACAACAAACATATAGAAGGAAAAACCAAGGCAAAACAGAATGGAGAGAAAAAGAAAAGGGAAAAAACACAAAAAACAACAACAATAAAATAAAAATAAACAGCAAGGGCCGGTGAGACGGCTCAGTGGCTTAAGCGCCTGCCTTGCAAGCGCGAAGGCCCGAGTTCGACTCCCGGATCCCACATACGAAAAAGGGGCCGGTGATATCGCTCAGCGGCACGGGTGCCTGTTGGCGCGCGAGGTCCTGAGGTCGTCCCCCCGGTACCCACAAAAAAAAAAATAAAAAAAAAAAATAAACAGCAAAACAAAACACATTAACCCAGCAGACTACCAAAAGGAAAATCCATCAGACAGGGAAAAATAAAAGTAGTGAGCTTCCTCTAGAGTCTACAGTTCTGTTGTAGGTCCCAGTCTGATCCCGGAATGTCTACTCCAGCCAAGATTGCAGGTGGATTAGTGCTGGGTTTGGGTCTGATCTTTGTCTCTGGATTTGGGGGATGGGATTAGTTTTCTGGGGCTGGTGTTGTTGCTGGCTGTTTAAAAAAGAGAAGAAGAAGAAAAAGAGAAAAGAAGGTGTCAGTACCCACCCTCTTCTATTCCACGTGTTTTTGTCCCCAAGCACAAAGCTGGTTCACCTAACTTACCACCTGCTGGCTTGTATTGTTACTGTTTCTTCGGGCATTTCTGTGCCACTAGTCCCATCTGCATATCGTGCGTGCCCTAGCCAGGGTCCTACTGTGTTGCTGGCTTTCCAGCCGGTCTCCAGTCCCTGAGTCCCATCAATGGAAGGAGATAGAGCCAGTCTCAGACCCACTTCCTGCCAGTCACCACAGCTCCTGGTCAATGGCGGGGATGGGAGCCGGTCTCAGGAAAACTTTCATAAGAGAGTATTTAATATTCATAAACCTCCATTTACTTCTCAACTCATTCAAATCTAACTTCCACTTTTTTTTTTTTTTTACCGGGAATCAAACTCAGGACATTGTGCTTGCCAGGCAGGCGTTGTGCCACTGAACTACATCCCTGTCCCTAACTAAACAACTGGTAGGGGTGTGTGTGTGTGTGTGTATACATGAGAGATTGTTTTAAGAATTGGCTCATTTGATTGTAGGGTTAGCAAGTCTGAAATCTGTAAGACATGTCATTGGGCTATGGAAACTCAGACCAGAGTTGCAAGCTTGAGAATTTCTCCTTCAGCTAATTAGATGAGTTCTACCCATATTATGAGAGCTAGTCTCTTTTACCCGTCAATTGATTATAAGTATTAATCTTATTTATAAAATATCTTCACAGCAACTTTCAGACCAGTGTTTGGCAAACACCCGGCAACAACAGCCTAGCCATTTTGACATATAATTCACCATATCAACTTCTGTCACTCTAACATGTCTTCTTTGCTAAATCCAGTGGATACTTTTCGCATCTTGGCTTGCTTTCTTTTCTTTTTTTTTTTTTTTTTTTTTTTTTTTTGGTGGGTACCAGAAGTCAACCTCAGGACCTCGCGCACCAGCAGGCGCCCATGCCGCTGAGCGATATCACCGGCCCTTTTTTCTATATGGGTACTGAGAGTCAAACTCAGGACCTCACGCTTGCCAGGCAGGCGCTTATGCCACTGAGCCATCTCACCAGCCCCTTGGTTTTCTTTCTTGATGGATAGTATCACATTTGATACTTCCAACCATTCATTACTTTTTAAACCCTTCTCCCTAATGTTCTTGGCCCTCTTACTTCAATCATTGATATCTCCCAAATAAAAAATTCCACCTTAGAATTTCCTTTTGCACTTCAGACCTGTATATCCAATTGTCTGTTGAGTGTCTCCACCTGGATGTTGCACGGACACCTCAAACTTTGCTTGAAATCCTATTCTTCCCCTTTCAAACTTGCTTTTGCATCTCTCCTATTCTTTTGGTTGGTGGTACCTTTTCCACCCAGTTACCCAATCCAGGAACCCCAGGGGGGAATCCTCAATTCCTTCCTCATATTTACCAAAAATCATCTCATCTCCTTGCCTGTCTCAGCCAAGAGAACTCAATCCTCATTTTCTCACATCTGGAATTCTATACTCATTCTCCTAGTGAATCCCGTTCTAGCTCCTATATGCTGCCGTCAAGATGAGGATTTAAAAGCTCAAATCTGAGCTGGGTGTGGTGGTACATGCCTATAACCTCAGCAGTCTGGAAACTGAGGCAAGAAGATCACGAGTTCCAGCCCAGCCCTGGGCAATTTAGTAATTAAGGGATACCTTGTCTCAAAAAAAAAAAAAAAAAAAAAAAAAAAAAATCTGTTTCATTGTGTTGAAATTCCTTCAGTAGCTTCTAATTGCCCGTAGAATTAAGAGGCATACAGGGCCCTGTAGGACTATGTCTTTCCTACTGCTTCTCTCTTATTGTACATCAGTCACTTTCAAGCCACACTGAAATATTTACAGAACCTCAGAGTTGCATGTTGTCTCCACAACACATACTAGTGTTTCTTCTTCCTTGCATATTCACTACCTCTGTTACTCCCCTGCCTCCCTACCCCCTTCCTAGGCATCAAGAAAAATTATTTCAGGATCTAGTCCAATCATCTTGGTGTAGACATCCCCAGTTCCACAGATAGATTTGATTGTGCCTCCTTTCTGGCATTACTATAATTACTATAATTGTTTTCAGCTCTACTCTAGTACCTACTATTGTATAATTTATTTTCTGTTTATCTGAGTGTTATCTTTCAAGGGACTATGAGCTCTTCTAGTATTTCCACTGGCTAACAAACCATGGGCACTCATCAGATATGTGGTGCTGGTGGTCATGGCACAGATGATGTGCCTGAAGGGGATTAGCCAGTTCATTTAAATAAGACCGTGCCTCCCATATTAAGGGTTCCTGGACACTTCAAGGCCTGGACACTTGTAGAGGACAATGGTAGACAGTTGGTTAGTCTTACTTGTCCATTCTGAAGGCTGCTCCAAACTTGGCATCAGGTTCCTTTGATTTATACTTTTATGATAATCTGATACTCATTTTCAGCCTTTGTTCTGTTTGTTTTATTTTGTTTGTATCCTTGGAGCAGTTAAGAAGAAAGGATATTGTTAAGTTTTACTATTCTATTCCATCACAGAAAAAATATCAGCTTGTTCTCACATGATTGTTTTATGCCAAAGAGTCTTTTTCTCATCCAGTTAAAGAAAAAATTCATGTTAGAGGACAGTTTTCTCTGTACTTTTAAAACCTTCCTGTATCCCCAAAACATCTCCATGCGTTTAATGTCAAATTAAAAACTAAACTAGTTTTGGGGCTGGTGAGATAGCTCAGCGGCATAAGTGCCTGCCTGGCAAGCACGAGGTCCTGAGTTCGACTCCCAGAACCCACATACGTAAAAAGGGCCGGTGATATCGCTCAGCGGCATAGGCACCTGCTGGCACGCGAGGTCCTGAGTTCGACCCCCGGTACCCACAAAACAAAAAAGAAAAAACTAGTTTTGTATTAATCTTGAGAGGTGAAAGAGTGGCTTTTAAGCGTTATTAATAGAATAATGAAGAATTCTTGGCTTTTTTAACTTGAAAATTTTGTGTAACCAAAGGTCCTGCTATACACAGTGGCATCAGAGGATAGAATTGTCAGCATTTCAGTTTAGACCTAGCTGTAACTTTGTATGCTAAATACACTGGTAGAAGCTACTTGTGGTGTAACTCCTTATGTATTTAATACTTAACTGACTCTTGGTTGTCTTGGTTGATTTTTTTAAATGGGTGAAGAATCTACTTATGAATTCTTTGCCCTTTATGGAATGTAATATCTTGGTTTTGATTCCATTTGTTCCTTCCCCCTTACTTATTGTTTTGCATTGTGTTCCTAAAATAATGGCTTTGGCTTGTTTTTTTCCTGAATGTTTCTGCAGTTTGGTTTGAGTATCTGGCTTTGGGCACCCCTCCTGAACTTGGACTTCATCTGTACTTGTGACTTTTGAAAGGCAGAAGTCAGTGTTTTCTGTGGGTGATTACCCTTTTTTAATATTATATATGTGTGTCTCCCCCTTCCCCTCCTTTTTTGGTTTCTCTTAAAAGACTGGAAAGAAAGCAGTGAAGGCAGTCCTGTGGGTATCAGCAGATGGACTCCGAGTTGTGGATGAAAAAACTAAGGTAAGATTTTTATAAGCTTAAATGTGACTGCTCATATGACTTTTTTATCTCTAATGATCAAATGAAATACCATTAACCTGTTTTAGTGACTCTATATCCTTCTACTTTGTCCAAAGTACAGTCTTTCAGGAGACTATTTAATATTCAGGATACCAATTTAGTTACTTATTTACTTCATGAAAAATAGAATTTTCTCAACACTTTGTTCTATGTAACATAGCATGTTTAATGTTCTAAGCTTTAACACTTAATGTTAAAATCTGAGTTCTATTTTTGTTCTTATATATTTGAAAAAGTTTCACCCCTACAAATGTAAGAAATGATGCATCCTTTTCCATAGTTAACGTTTTTTAAAAGATGACAGGCCACATCTGAAAATTTTTTCTTACTCTCTAAGAAAACATTATTTTTGAAAGTGTTAGATGAACTAATTAACTTACTATTTTATGGAAAACCCAATTTAAATGAAATTTTAAGTGCTAGTGAATGGCTATTTGGTTAACATTTACTTAGGATCCAAACAATATCATTATACTATAGTATAAAATATCTACACAGTATCTCTAGTCCTAGGTAGAGAAACTAATGCTGAATGACTAAAAATAGAGACAAAGACTGTACCTAGAAACTGTGGTGCTATGTAAGTGCATTTAATCGTTAATTAAAATTTTATAAGAGACCTGAAGTCAAAAAAACTTTAACAAGAAGAGACAGTTTTTCAAAAAACCCAAACATCACTGGACAGGGAAAAAGTCTGACTGATAAAGAGCAGGCAACTTGACTGATAAATTTTGAAATTTTTTTTAATGTAGCTAGCTGCCTTTTCGTCTTTTGACCTACCATTTTAGTTTTTTTTTTTTTTTTTTTTTTTAATTCAAGAGAAGCAATGGTGCATTGCTTTTGGAAACAACAATTAATTAGCTTATTTTTAAGAACTTGTATCGTTTTCATTATTGTTTTGGATGATGTGTATTTAAATGCTGTGTATTTAGTTTTATACTTACTGTAGTGGGAAGTGCTATTGCCCCCTGGTGGCTACTTCTATTCATTAATTTAGTTCTTTCCACTTTGAGGGAGTAATTGGTGGATTGTCACTATCTTCCCATCTTTGTGTTTACCCATAAGCAGGGACAAATATAATGTTAGGGCCACTATTTGTGATACGGCCATGCCATGATCTGCACAAATTTACCATGGTGTGGAAATCAGAATTTGAGGTCCCTAACCTTTAAGCAAGAAACTGTCAAATTGTCTTGTCCCATCTCCCCACCCACGCATACCTTGGTTCTAATAGTGTCCCTACTCAGGAGTACAGTAGGTAACTCTTGGGTAGTTTCTTAGAAAAGGGAACAAATTAATTTAGTTGTGAATAGAAAATGAAGTTTATATTACTAAGAAGAAAAACAATTTTTAGAAAGTATCTTCAGTATGTTTCACTTCTAGCAGTGATTGAATAAAACTCATACTGGCCTGACTTTCCTGAAAACAACTATAAGTTCTGAACAAAATAAACCAATTATTTGAAGGCACTAGAGAATAACACAAAGCAGGTAAATTCTGGAGGGAAGTTTGACACTTAGAAGAAGGAGATAGCACTGAGTGATTTCCCACTTCAAGCTTCTACCCTGAGAACAGTCCTAGTCTGTACCGTATGGAGTAGCTACAACTCCAATAGAAAATTCTTAGTCTTTCTGACTTAAAACACCAGAAGACAGAGTTTGAGGCAACAACAGCCACTAGAAAGTGAGAGAGAAATCCTGGCTGTGAGAAAGCCAAAGAGGGTGCATAAATTCCACGAAATCTCTGATCCCTTCACCACACAGGTGTGAGGCAAACTCTAGATAGCCTAGCTAACAATATAAAAACTGGGATTTAAACTGCTGGCCAAAAGGTAGTTATCCATTTGAGTACATAATCAAATTACCTGTTAAAATTAAAAAATAACACTTCCAAGGAATGTAATAGAATTAGACACTCCGTATATACTATACACAGTGTCTACTGTGCAGTGCAAAATTACTCAACATACAAATAAACAGAAATGTGTGACTTGTTCTCACAGAAAACAGTAGGGACCCAACCTCCAGATGATCTAGATCATGGGTGCCCAATCTTTTGGCTGGCCTGTGCCACACTGAGTGAAGAGGAATTATCTTGGGCAGCATGTAAAATATCTAATATAGTTAATATATATAACTAACCAACTCCCCTTTTTATGTTTTTCATTATAACATTTAGGAAATAGGACAACATAAACAAAACTAGTGGGGTATTTGACCCTGACTTGGTGAAATGGTTTATGGAAGTAGTTGCAATTTTTAGTTTTCAAGGTGGTTGTCAGAAATTTTTTATTATCTAATTTTATTTTTGATGTGCTTCATACTTGAAAATACTTCACAAATGTACATATTTGTTATGTATGTTACATATGTACACATTACATATATGTAACAAAGGTAGGAACATGATATCAAAAAGCGATGGCATGAATAAGGCATCATGAAGCAACAGCTATTTTTCTCTGGGAAGATGGTTCTTAACTATAGAAGAGAAGTGATCAGATATTTCTTTGAGTTGAATGTCTGATTTCAATTCTGTACATTCCAAAAATTAATAACTTTTTAGTATTAGTGATATCATATATATAATTATAACAAGATGGTGAGCAAAAAACTGGTACATTTTGTACTTCCATACACAGCTGCTAAAAAACTATTTTGACTTATTACAAAATAACACAAGCTCAAGTTTAATAACAAAATAGGAAAACTGACACATCTTCTTAATAACAAAAAATGACTGTCTTCACAGATATACACGTACCACTATTGGTAGGTTGAAATACTATTACTAGTAATCATTGTGTTTTATTCACCAAGTTCCACAAGAGTATGACATCTGTTATGTGTAGGGTGTTTTTTTTGTTTTGTTTTGTTTGTCTTGAGACAGAGTCTCACTATATAGCCTGGCCTTGGGCTTACTGTGTAGCCCAGACTGGCCTTGAATTTGCAGTGATCCTCCTGCCTCAGCCTCCCAAGTGCTGGGATTATAGGTGTGCGCCACCACGCACAACTCTACATGTGGGTTTTGGTTTGACAGTGTGTCAGGCCCGAACGTTGAGCCTAGCACAGCCCTACGCCCTTCCCTACTCAGTGTTCCGTGGTCACCTGTGCAGTCTGCTCGAGCAGCACACAATCAAGTCATGAAAAATGTTGCTAAAAATCACATAATAAAAAGCTGGTCTTGTGGGGCCATATTAACGGCTGTCCAGAGCCACATGTCTCCCATAGGCTGCAGTTCGGACGCACCTGATTTAGATGTTGGTATTAGCAGATAAGACCTTTATTAAAGTGGGCATTATAACTATATTCAGTGATATAAAGCAAAATATGCTCATATTGAATGAACAGCTAGAAAATCTCAGAAAAGAAACTAAAAAAGAACCAAATGGAAATTATACACCTGAAAAATATAATACCTGAGGAAGGATGAGGCAGGAGAATTGCAAGTTTGAGGCCAGCCTAAGCAATTTAGGGAGGTCTTGTCTCAGATTTTTCAAGTAAATAAATAAAAAGCTCAGTGTGTGGCCCTGGGTTCAATCTCTAGTATTGTCAAAAATAATTTTTCACTGGATGGCATATATTACTAGTTGAAAAGAGCGGGATGCAGAACAGTATATATTATTGTGCAGATTTGTGTGACAAAGAGTAGGGACATGACTGTCATGTCTTTTTGCTTATATTTGCAAACAAACCAAATTAAATATATTGATTTACATAGATTGTCAAATCATACAGGGCAACTACCATGAAAGATCTGAAACTAGGTTCAACCAACATACATTTTAGAAGATGTAGATAAAATGAGGGAGGCACCTGGGCAAATGGTTGTCTTCTCTAACAGATTCTCAGTATTCAAACTACTGCAGATAGACCTGTTCCCTAGCCGAGTTGTATCAGATTGGAGATTCTGTGTCGTGACGTGAACATCTTGTGTGTATTCTGAGAAGACTGGATAACCTCATAAGTCTTCTTTTCTCTCATGTCACCCTCATAGGACCTCATAGTTGACCAGACAATAGAGAAAGTTTCTTTCTGTGCCCCAGATAGGAACTTCGACAGAGCCTTCTCTTATATATGTCGTGATGGCACCACTCGGCGCTGGATCTGTCACTGCTTCATGGCTGTCAAGGACACGGTGAGTCCTACAATGAGTATTCTCAGCGGAGCTCCTTCCAGGTTATCTCAACCAAGCAGTTTCCGCTACCCTTTCAGCAAGTACATGATGCTAAAGCTGCTCTTGAAAGTGCCTTTTATTCAAGATTTTGCTCCTTTTACTGAGGTAATTCACATTCGTGGTGTGTGCATGAGTACTGCAGTTCTTAGTGTGATACTATGAGTTGCAATTCACAGAACAAAATGATTGGATGAGATCCAGCATCATTAAAGGAAAGTAAAACTGCCCTGGTGTGCTGGGTGGGGCTGGAGCATGCATGAGGCTCTGGGTTCAATCCCCAGCACGACAGAAAAAATCCAAAAAGAGAAAAAAAAAACTGCTCTAGTAATGATGGTTACCAAATTTTAGTTGGAACTTTTCATTAGAAGTGTTCTTGGGATTTTTAAATGTATTTGTTTGCTAACACATCTGAGTAGAAACATTGGAAGCTGCTTATAAATGTATTTAGTACCTAAGAGGCTACTACAAATGAAAACTGAATTGGAGTATACTTACAATTAATTAAAAATATAAATACTAAATTATGGTAGAATGAACTGCAGTAAACTGTTACATGGTAAATTTTTTTCCTTTTGTACTGCAGGGGGTCAAACACAGGTCCTCATGCATGGTAGGCAGGTACTCTCCCACTGAGCTGTATCTCCTGCCAGAAATTTTGGTGTTTAAAAGTTACCCAAAATTCTGACATGAAAGACAAGTCTGTTAGGTGACCGTGATCTTACTACATGTAGTATTGAGTATGTAATTTCTGGGTGTTTAAAAGTCCAGACAGAGTAAGCCATCTACGAAGGCTACCACTCAGTAAAGCTCTTGCCAAAGTTCAGCCTGCCACAGAAGTATGGCCATGCTCTAAAACTGACCAAAATATGTTTAAAGCTATATGAGACAGTGTTACAAACAAATGTCCAACGCCCGAGGCTGTGAGTTGGATCTGGGGTTCAGTCATGACTCTTGTTCCTACTAGCTGGGGTTGTGGGTTAACATTCTCTAAGTCTTAGTATTCACTTCTATTAAAGGAAATAACTGTGAAAGACTAAATTAGATGCTTATAAGTACACTTAACAGATTCTATCCAACAGTAACTTTTCCAAAAATTCTAGTTAATGTAGTCAAAGCTGGTGTGCTTTGAAAATAAGTTGCAATAACTGAATTACTTTCTTCCACCACCCCCCTTTCAGACTATAAGAAAGCCACAGAGAGTATATATTTTGCTATCATTATACTCACAAAATCCAGAGCTCTCATATCCCAGTATTAATTTTAAAACCATTTTATTGTCAAATCATAGCGCTAGAGGCTGTTTGAATCTTCTAGGCCAGTGGTTCTACTGAATCACCAGGCCCTACTGCTGGAATTTTTCATTCGGAAGGTCTGGTGTGGGGTTTAAGAATTTGCATTTATTTCTGGGTGTGGGGTCAAACACCTGTAATTGCAGCACTCTGGGAGGCTGAGACAGGAGGATGGCAGGTTTGAGACCAGCCTGCGCAAATTAGCAACTTAGCAAGACCCTGTCTCAAAAAAAATTTTTAAATGGCTGGGGGCCAGGTGCGGTGCAAGCCTGTAATCCCAGCACTTGGGAGGCTGAGTAAGGAGGACCACTATGGAGTTCCAGCCAGTCTGGGCTACATAGTGTCAAAGCCAGCCTGAACTACATAGTGAGACCTTGTCTCAAAACAAACAAATAAGGGGTAGGGATGTAGCTCAGTGCTACGACCCTGGGTTCAATCCTAGTACTGCCAAATAAAAAGATAAAAAAGAATGTTTGCCCTGCTGGAACATGGTAGAGCTCAATAAATTATACCTATTATTACTATTATTGTTATGATTACTGTTTTTCAGGGGAAATGAAATAAGTAATAGCCCTTGGATCTCATAATTTGATTGATTATAAGTAATGTCTGCCTTTGTCACTGAGCTATGGCTATTATGTCATTTTTTGCAGTCAAAAAGTAAAAAAAACAAAAACTTAAATCTAAAACTTGTATTTATTTGTATTTGAACAGATAAAATGATTAACAGAATTGTTGATGGTAAAAGCGTTGTCTTACCAGACATGGTAGTGCATGCCTGTGACCCCAGCCCTTGGGAGGCTGAGACAGCAGGGTTGCAAGTTTAAGGCCGCCCTAGGCTACATAGTGAGTCCAAGGCCAGCCTAAGATAGATATATGATATAAATGTGGATAAAAATATATAGCAAGACCCTGTTTCAAAAAAACAAAAAAGTATTGAGTCTCTTAAAGACCATATTTATGATAAAACACCCAAGTCATTAAAAAAAAAAAAAAAGAACTTCTCGCCCAGCCCAGGAGAAATAATAAACCTTCTTGGCTTATAGCTCTGTCCTTATAATAGAGCTCTGCTCAAATGCCATGGGTTCATCACTCTGGCTTTATATTTATCCTGCTGGGAAGTTAAAAACCGTATGAATGCACAGGGTAAGTCTAACTGTCTTTAAGCAGTCAAAAGGGTTCCAGTCATATAAAATCTTAGGGCAAAAAGCGTTTTAAACATTACCTTTCCTTGTGATACTGATACCAGCTGTACAAATCCAATGAAATGACTTGTTCAAGGATATATGTAGAAGCAGCTGCCAGCATAGGTTTGATTTTGAAAGGTAATAAATACCATGAAAGCCTCCCTGTCCCAAATATCTCTTCTCATTATAAATGATGCTGACAGTTACTATCCCATCTCTATTTTGTTCTACAGTTAGGGATATGATTTAAAATACAGATAACCCTGGTAAAAATAATCCATTGGATTTATTAATTGGGTAATGAGTATATCTATAAAGCCGTGTTTATATAAGCTCCTGGCTCTTCCCATGCACAAGCAAATCATTTTAGCTGTTTAATTTGTAAGTGGAGAGTGTAGGTGAAAACATGTTTTCTCTTTCACCTGTGTGTGGTTGGTAGGGAGAGTTGGGGGTACGAGAGAGCTAGAAGAAGATAGGGAAGGCACGAAGGAAAGTCTGAAAGCACTGAGGCCTTCAGTGGGAAAGGTTGCTTGGCAGAGGTGGGAAGCATTCAGAAAAGGGAAACAGGAAACTAAGCTTTCCTTTGAGTCTTTTTAATCAGGAGTTGTGTTTATTAGAAGTTCGGGGGGAAAAAAGTTGTTTTGGTTTTTTTCCTTAGACTTTTGAAAATGTATTTAAGTGATTGAAATTTGCCCTGCCTCTCCATGGTTTCTTAGAAATACCTGGTAAATATTTGTAACCCTTTGCCTGAAGAGCAACTAAAGTTTTATGCGTGAAGGCTTAGAACTTTGAGCAGTGTGTCCTAAGCTGGTGGCTGCATGACAAATGGAGCCTTAGTAATAAGGACCTCCCTGTGGCTGTTCACAAAAACACAGGTTGCTGGTGATTGCTTTACTTAAGGACTGTAACAGTTAATATAATTGAAGTCTCGTAAGTACTTTCTAATATTATTTATCTAAATTGAGGGTGGTAATATATTAAAACTTAGTTTTAAGATGGAGTTTGCAACATTTGGTCTTGTGTAAAAACAGGCGTAAGAGTGTATGTAATTGTTGGTATTGTGACTCTTAAAAAGCTTTAAAAACCTTTGCTTTCTACAGGGTGAAAGATTGAGCCATGCAGTAGGCTGTGCTTTTGCAGCCTGTCTAGAGCGTAAGCAGAAGCGGGAAAAGGAATGTGGCGTGACTGCTACTTTTGATGCCAGTCGGACGACTTTTACAAGAGAAGGATCATTCCGTGTCACAACTGCCACAGAACAAGCAGAAAGAGAGGAGATTATGAAACAAATGCAAGATGCCAAGAAAGGTATGATGTGTTCCACTACACTATGTGTTTATTTAATACAGTTTTCCCCAACAGGTTAATATTTTAAAGCTGTCAAGGACAAGTTTTCTCACAATCAAAGAGAACGCTTGGGACTGGGAGTGTAGCTCTGTCATAGAGTGCTTGCTTAGCATACTTAAGGCTCTGGGTTCTATCTCTAGCATCTCCCCCGTAAAAAGAGAGAACCCTTAGCAATAGGTGAAAACCTTAATAATAAAGCTGAAAATCTTACAGGATTGCCTTCCTTTAGGATGGCTGCTTTAGCAGCATTATAGCAGAAATACCTGTGCAAACACTGAAGCAGTTCAGTCTGTGAAGTTGGGTTGGGTGCCCTTCTTTTTTTCTTTTAGTTTTTTGAGACATGGTCTTACTATATAGTCCAGGCTGGCCTTAAACTCATGGCAGTCTTCCTGCCTCAGCTTCCCTAGTGCTGGGATTACAGGCATCCGCCACCATGCCCAGCTAGTTGGGTACATTTTAAAACTAATAGGTCTTGGGGAAAATGCTTGTATTCTTGTATATAACTAGGCCAAAGCCAACAAGAAGTACACAAATAGTTCAGTATAACTAATAGATATTAATATAATTTTGTTAATTTTTTATTACATCCTTAATATCTGTTAGTTATACTGAACTATTTGTGTATCTCATCATTAATACTGACCCAAGCAGCTCTAATTCTTAAGACCTCCCAAAATATACAATATTTATTCGAAATTACTGATGGTGTCAGGGGTGTGGCAGTCAGGCTGATATTATATTGCCCAGGCTGGACTTAAACTCCTGAGTTTAAGTGATGCTTTTGCCTCATCCTCTTGAGTAGCTGGAACTACAGGCACGTTCCACTGCACTCAGCTGAGTGTGATTTTTTTTTCTCATTTCTTGTAAACATTTGTGCCAGGATAGCAAAGAATCAAACACGTGCTGACCAGGCATGGTAGCATGTGCCTATATAGTCCCAGCTATTTGGAAGGCTCAGACAGGAGGATCTTCCCTGAATAGCTATTATTTAGTGTACTGTAGTAATTTTTAGACTGCAGGCTGCATGTGTGTGGTGCTGGGGATCAAACCGAGGACCTCACACATGCTAGGCATTGTTCTCCCACTGAGCTACATCCCCAGCTCTGAAAGCATATTCTTTGATACCACCAAATAATACTGCTGTGCATAGCATCTGACGAAGAGATCGAGTCCTAAGATCTACAAAGGATCATGAAGGTTGAGGTAGAGATTTGCTGCAATCACAGTGGTACTCAAAGCTGGGCATGGTGGCACACACCTGTAATCCTGGCACTCTGGGAGGCTAAGGCAGGAGGATGACAAGTTCAAGCCCAGCTTAGGCAACTCAGTGACTTAGCAAGACCCTATCTCAGGCAGAGCTGGGGATATTGCTCAGTGCAAAGACCCTGGGTTCAGTCCACAGTGTCATGCACACGTACACACAACACACACAATCACGCAAGAGTGGGACTCAACTGGTACTCACTGGAAGCAGTCATATATTTAGGTTTAATCCAATTTAAGATTTTCCTTCTGTATCCTTTTATTCAAATGAACCCCAAGTACATGTGTTTGTGATTTAAAGATTTTTGACACTTAAGAAAAACATTGACCTTTTTGACTCTGCTACTCTCAAAGTCACCTGCCCAAACACTGAAAACCACGAACCATCATTCTTTTTTTTTTTTTTTTTTTTTTTAATATACGGGTACCGGGAGTCGAACTCAGGACCTCGCGCTTGCCAGCCAGGCACTTATGCTCCTGAGGTATATCACCAGCCCCGAACCATCATTCTTTAAAGGACCTCACATGAGAAGTTCATTGAAACTGGATTTTTAAAATCTTGTTGAAAGTCTTAATTTATAAATTACTGCATGAGAATAAAGGATCTAATATTTAAGTTTTATAAATATGCTATGTGACATGTACTGCTTGTAACATATCTGAAGACACATTGGGAAGGAGAAGAGTAGAAGGACAAGAGGTCTTTTGAGGTCCTCAGCCCTGTAAATTCAGAATATTTGAAGATCATTGCTAAGGTCTTCTTGCTCTTGATTTTCTTGAGCTGAAACAGATAAGACAGCTGCTGGTGCATCAGTGGCCTCTGGCAACACTGCCCCGTCCCCGTCCTCTCCCACTTCTCCCACTTCGGACACCACCGCCTCTTTGGAGATGAACAACCCTCATGCCATTCCACGCCGCCACGCACCAATTGAACAGCTCGCTCGCCAGGGCTCTTTCCGAGGATTTCCTGCTCTTAGCCAGAAGATGTCACCCTTTAAACGCCAACTATCCCTGCGCATCAACGAGCTGCCTTCCACTATGCAGAGGAAGACTGATTTCCCCATTAAAAATGCAGGTAACGCGGCACGCACCTGACTCTTCCCATGATGCTGTGGCACGGAAGCAGTATCATCACTTCTAGTGGTGACAGAGCCCCTAAGCCAGCCGCTCCTCTCTCTGAGGCTCATTGGTGGTTGTATCTTGTGTCGTTTCTCACGGGAGAAAACAAAAGTCTGTGGAGGGGACATGAATCATTAATTTCTCTTCAACAAATAGGTGGAATATCTAGCCTGATATTCTAGGTTTGTGGTTTTTCCTGATGTAAATGCACTACGTCTCAGCCAGTCTGTTTCCAAACATCAAGGGTTTCAAGTTTCCATTCTTACTCTGCCACTTGGGACCCAAGAGGAAATTAATTAAAAAGGTGTTAGGAACACATACAATTAAATAGCACTACCGGCAGATGTACCAGAAGCAATGGATAAGTGTTCATTGTTCTTGTGGCTGGTTGGCTCCATACGGAGGAAACTCTAAATGGGTCTCTTGTATAAATCTAAGATCTGTTGTTCATCAGAGGCAGTGGACTTGTTCGCATTCATTCATTACCTTTCAGAACTGCCACACAGGCCTTTGTGTGGCTTCTGTTCAGCTGAGCCAGCCTCTAACCTCTGTCCTCATGTGCTCCGGAGCTACAGTGTTAGATCTGGTCAATACTTTTTTGAGCCCTATTTTACTTCCCTCTGAAACATGTCAAGGTATTGCTATAATGGATGATGAGGATGCTCTGTCTCAGGATGCACTCCCACTGATAGTGGTACAAAGGTACAGAGAGTTGAGTTCTTTTGACAGATGAAACTAGGTTTAAAGAGCAGTTGGACTAAATAATCACTGAGGGCCTTTTCAGCTTTCAATGCCTTTAAAAACTGAAACCCCAGATATTTCAAGTACTTCATTTCAGTTTCCCTGTGGGGAAACAGGTAGAGAATAAAAACTATTCTCTTTTCACAGATGAGCTTCTGCACACGTAATTAGGTTCCTCAGTGTTACAGAAGTATCCTAGAGTCAGTATTAAGAACAAAGTCTCCAGAGTCCTACACTACTTCTTTTTATTACAGTTGCTGTACTTGGTGCTAGAGACTTTACAGAAAAATGAGTGATGACATTCTTAGTTCATTGCAGAGAAAAGCACTGCACATCCACTGTTGGCCTGGACTTTACCCCGTTTTTCTGAATTACTCAATGGCTCCAGAACTTAATTCAGACCACAGCCATGGGAACCGGTTGAAAGGCAAATATGTTGCAGCGTCTTCCAGAAAGATCTAGCTGGCTGAATATCTTGGCACAAAAAGAGAAAGGACACCGAATTCCTAACAGTGTCACAAGAAAAGGAAATAAAGAAATTTGGAGATGTATAAAGAAAAAAGATGTATTTTAGTATATGAATTTTTGACATTTTATACTTTTCCATCAGAAAAGCCAATGAAATGGTGGTCAATAAATTTTTGGAAACTATTTCTATAGCCCCACCAGACAGTTGAGCCTTTTCTTTCCACAAAAAGAGATACAAAAAAAAAGGAGATACAGCATAAAATGCCAGCTGGTTTCATATTGTTACAGTTCAGGATTATTCCATTTTTCTGTCTGGAACCATATTCTGTTTGCCTTACAGTGCCAGAAGTAGAAGGAGAAGCAGAAAGCATCAGCTCCCTGTGCTCACAGATCACCAATGCCTTCAGCACACCCTCTGAGGACCCCTTCTCATCTGCCCCAATGACCAAACCCGTGACAGTGGTGGCACCACAGTCTCCTGCCTTCCAAGGTCGGTGCCCCCAGACCTGCTCTGCTGTTCTCTTTTAAAGTAGTGCTGTTATTTTACTTGTCACTAGCTATAAGTTGGCATCCTCAGCTTCCCAAGAGCTGGTCAGACCCATTACCAGTGTCTTGGAACCACTGATTTCCCTATTAAGTAGTATCTTTGTGCTTTGTTTCCCTTCCTGTTTCCTAAGCTGTTGGCATTCATCATTTTGCATGCATGTGCCTTTCTTTTGTCCCTTCTATTAGGAGTTTCTGTAACCCCAGTCTACTGCTTGATTTGCCACTTGACAGTTAAGGGTCAGAGTGTTCAGCCAGTTTTCCAGAAGCAGCAGTCATCAGGATTGATTCTAGCATTATGCTTTATTTAGCATAGTGGTTGTCAACCAGGTACAGTTTTGCCCCCTCAGGGAAAGTTTGGCATTCATTGTATGGAGACATTTTGGGGTTTTGCAAGTTAGGGGGAGGGGTGTTTTGCTGGCAACTTGATAGAGGCCAGGGATACTGGCAAACCTCCTTAAATGCACAGGACAGCACCCACAATGAAGAATTATCAGGCCCAAAATATCAACAGTAGGGCCGGTGAGATGGCTCAGCGGCGTAAGCGCCTGCCTGGCAAGCGCGAGGGCCCGAGTTTGACTCCCGGAACCCACATAAGAAAAAGGGGCCGGTGATATCGCTCAGCGGCACGGGCGCCTGCTGGTGCGCGAGGTCCTGAGGTCGACCCCCAGTACCCACACAAAAAAAATAAAAGAAATACCAACAGTATCCAGGTTGAGACGCCTGGACACACCTAGTCTCCGTCCTGTCATAGAAGTCCATAGAGAACAGGTTCTCCTTTTGGCTCTCAAGGTCATCTTCTATAACAAATGTCCTAAAATTTGCTTTTGCAATTGAAGACTTACTACAAATTGTTTTTTCAGAGATGTTGAATTAATAGTTGGGATTGACTCAGTTTGACAAAGAATATAATTTAAATTGAAGACTCCTAATACGAGTTCCTATAATTGCCCTTTCCTCATTCTCTTTTGAAAAAGAGCTCAGAGAAAGTTGTGCCCTGGAGACAGAACCCCGCTCCTACTGGAGGATGCTGCTGTACACTTTGACTCCAGGAGAGTCAGCGTCTGTCTCCTCCCTCCCCTCCCCTCGTCTCCTCCCACCTAACCTTTATGTGCTTTTCATGCCACCAAATAGCCTTTTCATCTCATCTAACAAATGTTTATAACACTAGTGATAATAGGAATAGGCACAGTATATTGAGCACTTAACACAGCGCCTGCCACACTGGTGGTGCGTATTCATGCATTATCTGATTTAATCCCACAACAGCCTTTGAGGTGGGCATTACCAATTAAAAAAAAAAAAAATGATAATCAGAGAGGTTAAGTAAATGTCCAAATCATACAGCCAGGATTTAAACTCAGATCTTTCTGAATATAGCACACATTACATTCTACTGACCGTGCCTGTTTATAAGACACTGGGTATAGGAAATTGAATAGAACATAGTGATTGGGCCGGTGAGATGGCTCAGCGGCATAAGCGCCTGCCTGGTAAGCGTGAGCTTCTGAGGTTGACTCCCGGTACCCACAAAAAAAAAAAAAAGGAGCATAGTGCTTTCGCTGCCTTTAAGGGGACCCCAGTCTACAGATAGATTGTTTTTAGACAGCACCTGAGTAGGTGTTACCAACACCATAAGCATGGTTGCCCAGTCCTAAACAGTGAGTTTTATATTACAAAGCAGGAGGAGACACTGTCTGCACCATATTAAGTATGATAGAGGGATAAAGAGTGGAGACCAATACAGATTTCTGGAATAAAAGGAACAGGGTTAGGAGGTTTTAATAGAGATGAGGAAAAGATAGTAGGCACTTTGTTATTGTGAACATTGCAAGTAGAAAAATTTTTCAAAAGAGATAAAAGTATAAGTTTATTAAGCAAATGAAAATGTATCAAGTTTGAGTTCTTTTATATGGAAATACATAATATGGTAGTTTGCCCTTATTTATGGTTTCACTTTCCCAGGTATCAGTTACTCATAGTCCACTGCCATCTCAAAATGTTAAATAGAACATTCCAGAAATAAGTAAGTCATACATTTAAATATTTTGTACTATAACATATTGTTATGGTTATTCTATTTTTTATTGTTATTAATCTCAGTGTGCCTGATTTATAAATTACACTTTATTGTAGGTATGTATAGGAAAAAACATAGTATATAGAGGGTTTGGTTCTATATAAGTTTTCAGTCATCTGCAGAATGTCTGAGAACTTCTCCCAGTGGTCCTACTGTGCCAGTCTTAAGGGGTTTTTGAGAGAATTAAATGAGATGATGCACATAAAATACTGTTAGCCTGGTGCCTAGCACATAATAAGGAAATATATTTAACCATTATTATTATTGCTATAATTTGACTTAGAATATAGGAAGAATATAGAAGAAAGAAGTGCCTTATCTACTTCATTAAGCCAAATGCTAAGTTATATCTGGAATAGCTAGATCTTTTTGCTGCTTATAAAAGCAGCTCTGTTCAACTTAATTTGAAAATTTTTGTAGGCTTCATTTCCCCTCTTCCTATGCATATATTTTCCCAAAACAGTCATTTGACTTTATCACTACAATCATTGCAATTATAGCCTCTGATTCCTTCTTCGCCAAAAGGTCTGTGTACCCATTGCAAGATAGCATGGTTGTCCCTCCATCAGCTCTTCTGTCTTTCCTCTTCCACCAGTGTTGCACATTGGCCTGACTGACCCAGCTCCGTGAGGTCGCTCGTGCATCTTGCATGAATTAACTGCATTGATGTTGTCTGCTCCCATTGTAGCTAATGGCACTGACTCAGCCTTCCATGTGCTTGCTGCTAAGCCAGCCCATACTGCTCTATCACCCGTAGCAATGCCTGTGCGTGAAACCAACCCTTGGGCCCATGCCCCTGATGCTGCTAACAAGGAAATTGCAGCCACACATCCGGGTAAGGTGGCCACAGATGGTGGTGAGGATTCTGGGATCAGACCCTGGTTCTAAAACTAGAGGATCCTTTTTAGGAAAAGTATGTTCCCTCCTAGACAGGATGGTAAAGGAGAGGAACAAAAACTGCTGGATCGACAGTTCTTAGAACTATAGAGCTGAGCCATCCATAGAGCTTTTCATGAGATGCAGACTCCTGAGCCCCGCCCCCAGGGAATCCATGCCTGGGATTTGGCAGTGGGCAAACATGCCTGTAGGAAGAGGGAACCTTGCCTCCCATGTGGCAATGCTTTTCTGTATTTACTAGTTTTTCTAAACTATAAGACAAAAACATTTTAAAATAGTAATAATCATTCACCAGAAAGGCATACCATGTGTCTAGAAACCAGACAGGGACCAGCAAGGTATGGCCATGTCACTGGCTATGCTATTTTTGCGCTGTTAGACTGCAGATGAATCCCTTGAGTGCTGTGGAGCATGTGCAAGCTAGTTTCTATACTGTGGATGAGCCATGGGAACAGGGTTTTCTGACGCCAGCCAGCTGCCTTAGTTCAATGCATATGAGGCATATTAAACAGCTCCTCAGCATGGCTGAGACGGCAGCACGGCCTGACAGGGTCTCTTTGTCCTACCACGAAATCTCCTCAGCTGGTAATACAATACTTTGCTCTCACCTCTCAAAGCCACAGAACATCCCATTAGGAGGACTTCTTCCTTGCCTTGTACCAAGGAAAGATCCTTGTTGGGATCATTCAAATAACCAAGGCCATGAGGTGAGGGAAGAGACTACTAACTCTTCTCTCTTCCCGTCTTGCTGGTTCCAGGCACTGAGTGGGGCCCATCCTCTCCAGATCTCCTCCAGGCCGGCCATAGACGCACTCCCTCCGAGGCTGACCGCTGGCTAGAAGAAGTGTCCAAAAGCGTCCGGGCCCAGCAGCCCCAGGCCTCAGCTACCCCTCTGCAGCCAGTCCTGCAGCCTCCTCCACCCACTGTCATCTCCCAGCCAGCACCGCCTTTCCAAGGGAGTGCATTCCTCACCTCTCAGCCTGTGCCGGTGGGTGTGGTCCCACCCCTGCAGCCAGCCTTTGTCCCTGCCCAATCCTATCCTGTGGCCAACGGGATGCCCTACTCATCCCCTAATGTGCCTGTGGTGGGCATTACCCCCTCCCAGATGGTAGCCAACATGTTTGGCACTGCAGGCCATTCTCAGGTCACTCACCCCCATCAGTCACCCAGCCTGGTCAAGCAGCAGACATTCCCTCAGTACGAGACAAGCAGTGCTACTGCCAGTCCCTTCTTTAAGCCTCCTGCTCAGCACCTCAACGGTTCTGCAGCTTTCAATGGTGTAGACGATGGCAGGTTGGCCTCAGGAGACAAGCACACAGAGGTTCCTGCAGGCACCTACCCAGTGGATCCTTTCGAAGCCCAGTGGGCTGCATTAGAAAGTAAGTCCAAGCAGCGTACTAATCCCTCCCCTACCAATCCTTTCTCCAGTGACTTGCAGAAGACATTTGAAATCGAACTTTAAGCAATCCCTATAGCTTATGTATCTTGTCTGTACTTAGGCAAAAGCAGGGGGTGGAGGTCAAAGGGGACTTTGTCTTCCCGCTCAGTACACTTTTCACTAATCCCAAAGGTCCCAAGGAACAAGTCCAGGCACAGAGTCCAGTCAGGGGTGACTTTTGAAAGAAGTGGGGCAAGCCATTCCTAGCAGATACTGTCTTGCAGCCAGGCTAAGGAAGTCAGAAAATCCTGCCCACATTCCCATTCCTCCCTCACCCTCATACGAATCTCTGGCAACAGCGAGGCAGAAGTACCTGAACAGGAGTCTATTCAGAGCACATTTACTGGAATATAAAACTCCCTTTATTTTTGAGGCCCTTCACCTGGCTCCTCCCAGTACTGGCCTTCACGCTGGAGAGAGGGGTTTGAGCTTGGGCTGGGAGGAGAGGCAGGCAGTGCCGCCTGGAAGGCACAGACACAGCTGCCCAGCAGGGCTGTTTTGGGGATGTAAAAGGTGAGCTTCCATTTTGGGTAACAGAATAAGTATATATATCAAAAGCCAAAATCTTTATTTTTATGCATTTAGAATATTTTAAATAGTTCTCCATATTAAAAAGTTGTAAGTAATCTTGCCAAAAAGGTTATTTGTAAGAAATTGTACATAAGATTGATCATTGATGCCTATTGAAGAGAAGGGGTGGACGTTGCAGGTGCAATCCCTAGCTTGTTTGCTGTCATTGCAAATAGCACATTGCAACAACAATCATTCTTATGACCAACAGTCAGTAGGTTGTAGTTTTAAATTAAAAAATGAAAGCAGTATGTCCTGGTTTTAAACCTGTGATGAAATTCTAATGTCATTTTAATGGAATCAATCTATGCTCTATGGAGAATGTATTTTATATATCGTTGGAATTTCCTTTTAATCCTTTAACATTAAGGTGACAGTGACATCACACAGAAGGGAACGCAGGTTACTGTGGTGGTTTGTAAGTGGCTCTTGGCCTTTAAATTTTGTTCCCACCGTCTGTGGGGAGGAGGATCCTGGTTTATTTGCTTTGGGTGCCCCCGCCCACCACCCCCGTGGTGAGAATATCCCATTGCCAGTTGCAGCCGCTTGACCTCGGGTAACATGAGATCCCATCTCATTTTTACTTTTGAACGTTGGCCTTACAATCAAATGTAAGTTATATATATATTTGTACTGATGAGAATTTATAATCTGCTTTAACAAAAATAAATGTTCATGGTAGAAGCTTTCATCTGAAGGGCTGGTCTTTCCTCTGATGAGTTTAAAGTCTTATTCTGTCTCTACGACAAACTGCTAGTCTAGTGGCTAGAAAATTTTTGTGACCATTACATCCTTGAAATTCATCTATAGCGATGTATGGAGGATCAGCCAAAGGCTAAAGGCAGATGCTTGCTGCTCAAGTGTGGCCTGGAGCATGTGTCCAGCTCCTAGCTGAGGTCCAAAGGCGGCATCTTAGTCCCCCCAGGGCTGGCGCTGTCCCCCTCCACTTGGCTGTGTATTAGACTCACTTCAACTTTAAAGTCCTAACACCTGGGACTGGGAGTGTAGCTCAGTGATAGAACGAGCACTTTAGCGTGCACAAGCCCCCTCTACACACACTCCCCCCCAAAAGAAAAAAGTGGGCCGGTGAGACGGCTCAGCGGCTTAAGCGCCTGCCTTGCAAGCGCGAAGGCCCAAGTTCGACTCCCGGATCCCACATACGAAAAAGGGGCCGGTGATATCGCTCAGTGGCACGGGTGCCTGTTGGTGCGCGAGGTCCTGAGGTCGTCCCCCCGGTACCCACAAAAAAAAAAAAAAAAAAAAAAAAAAGCACAAAACTCCTACTGCCCAGCCTACACTTGAGACCAATTAAGTCAGAATTTTAGTGGGTTTAAGGGAAGGGGGGCACGGTTTGGTTTTTAAGTTTCCAGTGTAGAAGAGGGTTGAGAATCGCTGGGCTAGAGTGAATAAACGCCACCTCTAAACTTACTATTCTTCGACTAGTTCTAGGAAGGGCTGGCTGCAAAGAGCTCATCCTAGCTGTACCTTGTGAAGCGTGTGCCTGTAGTTTCATTAAACTGGGAAGTCCAAGCAAGCGGCTCTTTCCAATTTCAGTAAACAAAGCCAGCCCTGGTAAATGGAAAGGGATGCTTCTCGGTGTTCAAATGGGGAATGAAGCTCCCTACCCCGACCCATTCTTTTGACCGAGAGGCAGACTGAGCCATGTCCTCCTGTGACACCGTTTCTTTTCCAGCCCATTAGTAACTAATGAAAGTCACCCTTCAGCTCTTTGGTCATTGGAATGCCTGTCTTCCCCACGTGCAAGAATAACCTCTGTTACTAGGCAGGCCTCTGGAAGAGCTGGGGAAAGCTAAAGTGGAAAGGGACTCATTGAACTCAGGCCTCTTATTTCAGTGTTGAGGAATCAGAAGTTCTGGAAGATGAATTCCTTCCTGCCGCTCACATTTCTGAAACCACTTCCCCGTTAGTACACTCTTCCCCCCAACACACAGACACTGGTTCCCACTCCACGAATGCTGTTTGTAACAGCAGTCTTCTCCCTGGCAGCACACATTCTGCTTCACAGATTCCTACTTAAGAGGTTCCTTGTCACTACAGACCAGGCCAGCCAGCTCTGCAAAGGAGTCGCGGACTGTCACAGCCAGCTGTCCGTGTCAGCCTCAGAAGGGCTCCAGGACCAGCTTCCTAATGAAGGAAGCAGCTTTTCCAGGCCTTCCATGCTCAGATGACAATGCCACCTATGGCTGGTTCATCTCAACACCATACGAGCCTGCATTCCACCTTGTTCAGAGCTTTCCCAAACTTGATGCTGCTAACCCTATCACCAATGGGATCTCCTACCTAGAAAGGTGAGAGACCTGAGCAGTGCACCACAGGCCCCAGATGAGACTTGGTTCTAGCACAGAATACTTCACTAACACAATAGGAGTGGGTGTTGCCCACCTCTCCACCCAGCTGTAAATCAGGTAAGCCCTGACACCTTGCTTTAAAGTCCAGTGCACCAGTTGGGCCAGGAGGCTGAGGCAGGAGGATCACTGAGTTCAAGGCCAGCCTAGGCTACATAGTTCAAGGTCAGCCTTCTCTATATAGTGAGGCCCTGTCTCAAAAGACCAAAAAAAAAAACTGATCCTTTGGACAAGGTGAGCATCCCTAAGCTGAAACCCAAAATACTCCTCCAAAGTCCAAAAATTTTGTGCACCCACGTGACATAGAAGTGTTTCAGGATTTTGGGGATTAGGGATGCTCAACCCTAGTCTGCAAATATTCCAAATTCTGAAACACTTCTAGTCCCACACATTTCAGATAAGGGATCCTCAACCTAGAACAAATTTTAAAAGGATGGTAGAGGAAAGGCTGCCCTCCAACCAGCCTGCTCTTCACAACTCAGCAGCAGCTGGGGTTCTGTCAGAGATGCAGACTCTGCTGAGGACTGCAGGGGGGGCTGGTCCTGGGGGCTGCTGAGGCGCGACACTGGGTGGCTTTCTCAAGGGCAGTGGCTCCGGATGATTCCCTTTCCAGCCGGGAAGAGGAGGCAGAGTTTTCCTTCTCAATTCTTCAGAACTGGGGCCAGAGCCAGCCTTCATCCCTGCTGCTGGGTGGGCTGGGCGGGCTGAGCGTGTGGCTGAAAACGGGAACAGCTGGCGCAGCAGAAGCTGGCATAGTACTCATTGCCACAGAGCTGGGCCTGCAGAATCAAGTCACAGTTGGCCAGCTCTGGCTGATCGATGCACTCCCCGCCAGGCTCCCTGGGCTGGGCAGCTGGTGCTGCAGAACAACAGAGAAGAGAGGGGTGAGGCAGCCCTGCGTGTGCGACGGATTCTCACCTGCCACCGCTACAAGCGTGAGGAGGATTAGGGTTTCCACTGCTTGTTGGCCTTGCTCAGCATGCAGCGGTCCTCTTGTTACTTGTACTTGTGGCCTCACCATAGTGCACAGCCCTTTACAGACTCGCAGCTCATTACCGACTAGATGACTAAACATTTCTTTCTTCAAGTTATCCCCCTCCCCTCACTCTTGAGAGCTGAAGAGTGGGTGGGATCAGCCCTAAGTAAAATCTGAGTCAGCAGGAGCCTGTGTTGTCTTCTCTCTTTCACTGCTGGGTTCTTCCAACACCCAAAGAGTTGTGCCTTCAGTGTCCTGAGCTAGGGTGGAAGTCTAGGTCAGAGGTGCAGCACCCGCCTAGCATCTAGCATGTGCAAGGCCCTAGGCTTCATCCCCAGCACCCCACACACATTTGTGTGTAATTTTTATATTCTATGTTATAGCTAGTAGCACATATTTAAGAATATATTAATTTTATTTTAGTGTTAATATACTGAGAACAAAGCCCTTGTTGCCTCCCCTCTACCTTTCTAGGAGCTTGTACCTCCCTGTGGGAGCTGCCCCCCACTGCTCCATCTTAGGACTGGGCCTCCTGCCCAGTTAACTCCTTTCCGCAGCAGCTCTTATTGGGCTTCGGCTTGTGCGTGTCTTCCCTAAAGCCAGGCCTCAAAGGGTGGGAAAACCCTTCATCCTCTCCCTTGTTCCCTCACAAGTTACCATGAAAAGACCAAACCTAACCAGGGAATGGCCTTAAGAAAGGTCTGGTATACCAGCATAACCAGGACTAATGCCATTCACATACATGGCAAAGCCATCGTGTTTAAAAACCTGTAACTTGGGCTGGTGAGGTGGTTCAGCGGCATAAGCGCCTGCCTGGCAAGCGTGAGGTCCTGAGTTCGACTCCCGGTACCCACATACGAGAAAAGGGCCGGTGATATCGCTCAGCGGCACGGGTGCCTCCTGGTGTGTGAGGTCCTGAGTTCGCCCCCCGGTACCCACAAAAAAAGAAAACAAAAAAACTAACTTTGGTATCAATTTCACCTGGTTCTTAGAGCATCCAGACCTGTAAAGGTAGGCACTCAGCATGGTGATTAATACTCTTGTCACCTACTACCCTCTTTCCCCAAAAATAAGACCTGGCCAGAAAACAATCAGCCTTGAAAACTAGAGATCAAAAATGCCAGCCCCGGGCCAGTGAGATGGCTCAGCGGCTTAAGCGCCTGCCCAGCAAGCGCGAGGGCCCGAGTTCAACTCCCGGAACCCACATACAAAAAAGGGGCCGGTGATATCGCTCAGCGGCACGGGCGCCTGCTGGTGCGTGAGGTCCTGAGGTCGACCCCCCGGTACCCACAAAAAAAAAAAAAAAATGCCAGCCCCAATCAGCCTGTCCTTCCTTGCCTTACCTGCCATCACTTTTCTCTTGCTCGGTGGCCACTCTGAGACAGGAGTTTGCTCTTTCCCCTCACAGCAAGTTCATTCTCATTTAGAAAATGAGTGACAGCCTATCCTTCATCCCTGCAGTATTTTCTGCTCCTATACTCCACTTTTGTTGTTGTTTTGTTTTGAGACAGGGTCTCACTGTGTAGTCCAGGCTGGCCTCAAACTCACAGTGATCCTCCTGCCTCAGCCTCCTAAGTGCTGGGATTATAGGTGTGTGTCACCACGCCCTGCTCCTCACTCTACTCTTAAGCAAAATGACCAAGAAGTCCTCACAGTAGAACCACTTCCCTTGCTCCAGAGCATGACCAGCCCGAGGCCCACTCCCTGATGTCAGCATTGTAATTCCAGGTGCCCACAAGCCATCAATCAGGCAGCACTGGGCAGCCTCATTTTATGCGATCCTCAGAAACAAGGGAGAGCGCAGACAACTGCAGTCTGATCAGTAGAATGACTACAGATAGAGGAAGGGGATAGCTTGTGGCCAGGAAAAGTACCCCAAACTACCTAGAACTAGCACCATTCACCCAGCAGAGGGCAGGTGAAGGACTGAGGCCATGTCCTGTCTGGGACTCATCAGATCCCTTTGGCCCCACCAAACCGTCACCACACAAGTTTCTGATTATAATCTGATTTCCTATGCATACATCTACAGCTAATTACAAACCTGAGCATCCAGGTCAAGGGCAGTTAGTATGTGCACAAAAGAGATTAGTTACCTGGACACAATAGCAGTGAAACTAAGTCCCTACAATATGGTGCTTTCCCGGGGCAGGGCCATCACACACATGCACACATCACCTAGTAATGCTGTGCCCTGGGGTCTTAGCCACTGCCTAAGGAGCTCAGTCCCACTTACAAAGCCACATTTCAACCGCAGACCTGCAACTGCAAGCACTGGCTGGTTCCCCCCTCAGCTGGCAGGCAGGAGGCACTTCCGATGGGCTGCAGCCCTGACGGCACGAATGGCCACGCAGAAACCAGACAGAAAGGGCCCGGCACCTCCACGCCCACTACCCTCCCCGAGTCTGCATCACACCTGTAAGAACCTGCTGCGTGGCCTGGGGCACGCTACTCATCCCTCAGTGAACTAGGACCGAAGACTCGGGGCGGAGAGGGCAGCAGGGGAACATTAAATCATCAGTTCTCAGATGCACTTTTCACATCTCTCAAATCTGTCTGCGTCTTAATGGATAGTGTCTCAGCACTGTGTCATTTAATTGGCAGCATTGTTTCCATAATGGTAACGCCCTGCAATATGGTACTTTGATTTGTTAAAATATAACTCACCAACAGTAGGAGCTGGAGAATGTAAGGCTGAAGTATCAAGTTACTGAATAATGCACGTAAAACCCCACTCCTTTACAAGTGTGATAGTTCAGTGAAAATACATAAACAAACTCAGAAGTCCAGAGACCTGGGTCCCAGTCCCAGCTGGCCACTACTCCACTGTGACTGGTGGAAATCACTGAGCTCTGGGCTCCAGTCTCATGTGGAATGATGGGTAATGATGACCCTGGCCCTATCCGTTGTGGGTCACAGATGTCCTTTTAGCACCACTTTTTGCCACCCTGATTAGAATGGACAGATCTTAGGGGTCTGTTTGCTTTAAGTATTATAATGAAATCCCAGCCAGTTATATTTTTTGAAATAAATCGCTAAGCCTAAAACAGTCCTGTGCTCACTTTGGCAGCACATATACTAAAATTGGAACGATACAGAGATTAGCATGGCCCCCGCCCAAGGATGACATGCAAATTGGTGAAGCGTTCCATTTTTAAAACAACAACAAAAACAGTGCTGTGAGGCCATTACCCAGCCCAGCAGGCAGTTTCCTTCACCTTCACCTCGGCCTCAGGTCGTGGGCAGCCCGGCTCCACAGAGGAGGAAAGCCAGGCTCTGGGCGGGGAAGCCCCTTGCCCTGAGTCACAACCAGAACCTGGCAGAGTGAGCCAGGGTTTAAACTCAAGGCCCTCCGACTGCTGAGCCTACATCTTCCACAGCTCACAGCCAGCCCGGGAGAATGAGCCAATGCCCTGGGGAATGTGTCACCCATGCCCCCAGACAGGCTACACACCTGGCGCAGCCACCTTCACCTCAGTGCTGCGGCTGACTGCCTGGCTCCCACGGTAGGCGCTGCATGTGTAGGAGCCTTCGTCCCGGGGCCGCAGGTTGTGGATCAGCAGCGTGCCGTCTGGGGACTGGTGCACACGGCCACCATTGGCCTGCACCGGCAACCCATTCCTGGAGTGGAGAGGACACGGGAGCGTCACCCAGCACCTCTGGTCTTCAGGCCTATGAGGCCTGGGACACCGAGAGAGAGGAGACTGTCAAACATCCTTCCAGAGCCAACCTCCCTTGCCTGAGGGCAGACAGATGACCCAAGGAAGAGGGGACAGGCACAACAAAAAGGCAGAACGTTAATGAAAGCAAAGTAGCAAGTGAGATAAACCCACACAGACACAGAGTGCACAGGGCCGTGTCAGAGAAGCCAACGGAACTGCCTGGTATCTTCTGCCCCTGTACGCTGGTGAGGAAGCTGCTGGCTGAGACCTGACCTGACTAACTGGCCAGCAGCGGGCCAGCAGCTGGCCAACCATGAGGGAGGCCATGGGGAACTCGGGAGCAGGCATGAGGGAAGTTCCAGCTGGCGCACAAGATGGGCGGGCGGGCAGGCGCCATTCGGCAGGCCTTGGCTCTGGCCAGGAGTCGGGGCCGGCTCCTGGGAGATGGAGGTTTGAGCTAAGCAGGGACTGACTGGGGGATGCACGGAAGCACTGAGCCCAGGGGAGCGGCTGCTGCCTTGGTGCACAAGGGGTAGATGGCATGGGCAGTGACATAATGGGACTTGGGTGAAGGTCGGAGGTGGGAGGTGGAGGAGAGGAAGTAATCGGCCTGGGTTACTGGAGCTGGTGGTTTCCCTCCAACCTGGAGAGATCCTGGGCTGGGGTGAGGTTAGGCTCCACCATTTGGAGTCAGGTGTTCATGAGATACCAGGAGGCATCAGATTTAAGGGTTGGAGCCCAAGAGAGTCCAAATCCATCTGTGTGTCAGCATGAGGGGCCCCAGGAAGCACACGTCACCAAGGCCATAGGACTACCAAGGACAGCAGTTTCCTGGAGCCAAGGGAAGGGAGCATTTCGGGAAGGAACAAGTGGCCAGCAAAAGAACCCCACGGGTCGTAAGGACTGAGAGGTATCCCACGGGGTTAGCGACAGGTAAGTGGTTGACAGCCTCAGCCAGGGCAGTGTCCCTGAGCAGAGGCTGGATGTGAATTGGACCAGGTGAAGATTACCCAGATGAACGGCTGAGCTAAATGTGCAGAGCAGACAATGTAAGCACTGAGGCTTTGGGCGTCAGGGCCACACACCCGACAGCTGACTCTACAGTACCACTGCCTCTCCCTACAGCCTGCGGCACATTCCCACCCCAGCATCCTCTCCGAAACACCAGCTTCAGCCTTACTGCTTCCCCCTCATAACACCCTTCCCTTTTTAGCCCCTTCCCCTGGTTTCCCCTCCCTGGACCCAAGCAGCCTCACCCTCCATGCTCTGGGCAAACCTCGTCTGGAGCTCCTGGGACACAGAGCCATCTCCTGCCTTGGGCCCCAAAAATCCCTTAGACCTAACCTAGTCCTGACATATTCCAGGAAGGGAAGGGCAAAAATGCTGAACGAATAAATAAATGCAAGACCAACTAGTCTGGGATTAAAGGCCACCGAAATCCCCAAAGCCAACTGTAAGAACCCACTGGCTCTCAACATAGGGAACACAGCTTTACCTGGACCATCTGATGTTCACACTTTCATCTCCCACCACACAAGGCAGCCTGGCTGTGTCACCCTCTGGCACTGTCACAGTAGGGGGCAACCCTGTGATTGTCAACTCTCCTGGGCATAAAGAGGAAGCAATGTCAGCCATGGCACAGATCTGGCCTAACCTTGCCACTTAACCTCGAAGCTGTCGACCCCACTCAGCACTCCTGCCTTACCCAGAACTCTGAGCTGCACCCAGCGCTGGTCTCGGTCCTGCCCATTGAAAGCGACACAGGCATAGAAACCACCATCTTCTACAGCCACTCGGTTGATGACCAAAGAGCCATCTGGCTGCGTCTGATATCTGGGGACAAAGCACAGTTAATAATAGGCTTCCGCCTGAGAGGGACCAGGAAGAGGTGGGAAGCGGTGGGGGGCTGAGCAGCCACTACCGTTTAGCAAGGTCGAGCCAGAGACCTGGTGGGCCTCAGGCCCTCCAGCTACCTGCACACTAATTTATTGAAAATGTTTGGCTTTTAAGCCTAACAATAAATAAGTTGTACCAAGTTTTCTATTACTTTTTTTTTTTTTTTTTTGTGGGTACCGGGGGTCGACCTCAGGACCTCGCATGCCAGCAGGCGCCCGTGCCGCTGAGTGATATCACTGGCCCTTTTTTCGTATGTGGGATCCGGGCGTCGAACTCGGGCCCTCGCGCTTGCCAGGCAGGTGCTTATGCCACTGAGCCATCTCACTGGCCCTACTTTTTTTATTTTGTTCTTTAAATTATTTTTACTTTGGGTTTCTCTTATAAGAGAAACCATACAATATTTAACTTTGAGTTTCTGGTTTATTTCATTTACCTTTACAGACTCAAAGCGCACCCATTTTCCTACAGATTGGCCAAATTTATTCTTTATGGCTGAACAGCACTCCACTGTGTGTATATATACATTTTCTTTACCCATTCATCTGGTGATGGGCATACAGGCTACTTCCATGATTTAGCTATTGTGAGTTGTGCTGCTATAAACACAGGCATGTGTGTATCCCTGCAATATGATGTCTGTAACTCTTTGGGGAAGATACCTAGAAGGGGAATAGCTGGGGCAGGTGGAGTGTCTTATTTTTAGTTTGAGGAATCTCCAGACTAATTTCCATAATGGCTGTACTAGTTCACACTCTCACCAACAATGTAGAAGGGTTCCTTTCTGCCCCACAACCTGGCCAGCATTTGTTGTATTTTAAGTTCTTGATGACAGCCCTTCTTTATGGAGTAAGATGGAATCTCAGTGTGTATCAAATTTTCTAAATCAGGGCCGGTGAGATGGCTCAGCGGCTTAAGCGCCTGCCCGGCAAGCGCAAGGGCCCGAGTTCGACTCCCGGAACCCACATACGAAAAAGGGGCCGGTGATATCGCTCAGCGGCACGGGTGCCTGCTGGCGCGCGAGGTCCTGAGGTCGACCCCCCGGTACCCACCAAAAAAAAAAAAAAAAAAAAATTTTCTAAATCAAAATAATTCTGGTTTCCATTGGGCATGGTGGTACAGACTTGTAATCCCAGCACTTTGGGAGGCTGAGGCAGGAGGATCTCAAGTTCAAGCTCAGCCTGGGCAATTTAGCAACTTATTGAGAACGTTTCAAAAAAGGAGTGGGAATATAGCCCAGTTTTGTAAAGGATCAGGATTAAATCCCTGATACCGGGGGGAAAAAATCTGGTTTGTTTCTAGTTGTCGTAAAGGCCTACCACCTACGAGCTCTGCGATGCTAAGCTCCTGTGTGTAAACTGAGGATAAAAGAGCACCTGCCTCAATGTGGCTCCTTTGCTGATTATACCACAGAGGACAAGCCTCACGTTCAGTATGTGCTCAGTGACGCCAGCAATTACGTTCAGCCAGAACTGTTCTGGCTCATCACCCTCCAGCTTCTTAGTTCCGCCATCAACCACACTCAGGAAAGACCCAGGGACCCAGACGTTGCTCCCACCCCAGCCCTGAGCCCCACTCAGACTGCGTGGGAGGGGTGGACCTGGGGGAGGAGAGGGCCTGCCCGTCTCTCTGCCACTCGATGACTGGGGGCGGGAAGCCGTCTGCGCGGCAGGTCAGCCGGATCCGCTGGCCCGGACTGGCGTCCACCACCCCAGGCTGGGTCCGGTCCAGACGCAGCCTGCAAAACAAGCCGCCCACAGCCTTGAGGGGCCCTCGCCGCTGCCTCCCCTTCTCCCTCTCTGGCCAGAGTCACGTCCAAAATCACCCCTTTTCTCTGTTTACAGCATCAATAAAGGGAGGGAAGCCTGAAAGCACCCCCCCCCAACATCTCACCAGGCCACTGCGGCTGGCTAAACACAACCACCACCCGGCCGCGTTTCTGTCTCCTTGCCCCACAGGTTCACCACCAGGCCCGACTTAGGACCCCCTCGGCCCTCTGATCCCCTCTGTAAATGGAGCTGATCCTCAATGCCAGCTCCAGCCACCCTTCCCCTCCCAGCTGCTTGGGGACCAGGGGCTTCCCTCCTCCCCTAGGGGCCCAGCTCAGGAAGTCAGTTTTCTAACCCTCACTTCAGAGCCCTGCACAGGGCCAGGAAAGCCTGGTCCCAGAGACCCCCTTCTCCGCTCACCCACAGAGACCAAGGGCCCTGGCCAGTGGGAAGAGCCAGGAGCCAGATGGCCCTGCTGAGCTGTTACCTGGTTGCAGGTCGTGGCTGTGGAGAGGGGACAGCCCCCGGCCCTCCATCTCCCCCTAGGAAGGAGTCCCGAGGACTGTGGCCCTGGGCTGGGTCCCTGGTCCTTGGGAAGTGCCTCGGCCTGGTCTCAGATGGTACTGCCAAGTCACCCCCTGTCATGAGGCCAGGAAAGGCAAAGCGTGAGCTGTAGGAGATGGGGCTGGAAGGGTTGGCCATGAGGTCAGTGGGGACACATGAGGAAATAAGGGCCAGTGGCCCCTCGAGCATAGTGTAGCAGCGGCCCAGATCTGCCCGTCCAGTCCTTCCCACTCTGGGGCCCGGGTGACCCCAGGCGCAGACAGGGTGGGAACGGGGACCTGTGACACTAAGCTGGATCTTCTGAGAGTCATGGCCTGGCCTGTTGCCGCCACAGCTGTAGATGCCAGCATCCTCTGCCCGAAGGGGACTGATGACCAGGGAGCCATCAGGCTGCAGCTGGTGCCTGAGGGGGAAGGAGGGGAGACGCTCTCTTGAGCCGGCTCACCCTCCCACCCAGGGGAGGCCAGAGGGGCTGCTGTCGGGGAAGACTGTGTCACACACGCCAGCGGTGGGATTGCCACCACAACACATACCTGTCAGAAGAGATGGGCTGGCCGTCTTTCTGCCACCCAGCCTGGGGTTCCACGGAGGTATCTCCGGGGCAGAAGAGCCGCATCGACTGCCCCAGGGCTCCCTGCACCAGGGCGGGCTCCGAGCCTGCCAAGCTGATCCTGGAGGGGGGCAGTGAGGAAACCACTACTGACACGGGTGTGAGGGCCGGGGCCAGGGCCCACCTCTCCAGCACCTCAACACATGCCTTCTTGGGCCAGAGTCCCATGGGAGGCGAAGCTCCAGAAGCCAAGGGTCCTCCCCAGCATGACCCCTGCTGCTGTCCTTCAACCAGCAGCAGCAACAAGGACTGTGCAAAGCCCAGGAGCTGGGAAGGGACTCACACCCCCCAGATTTTGTGTGAGGCTGAAACACATTGACAGCCCTATGGCAGAAAATTTTGGTTGCTTTTTTTGTGGGATTTTGTGTATTTCTCTCTCTCTCTCTCTCTCCCTCTTTACCCCCTCTGTGCGTGTGCATGAATATGTAGTACTGAGAATTAAGCCCAGGCTCTTGCATGTGCTAGGCAAGTGCTCTACCACTGCACTACAGCCCCATGTTTTTATTTTGAGGGTCTCACTAGGTTGACTAGGCTGGCCTTGAACTTGGATCCTCCTGTTTCCCGAGTAGCTGAGATTACAGGCATTCACTAGCACGCCCAGTTAAGTTTGGGTATGTTTATTTCAATTTTCCAAAATCTCTTATTAACATGACCCAATCCTAAGGAGAATAATGAAGAGAACCCACACCAAATCTATGAGAGGTGCAGAGCAGGAAATATCACCGTCTTACAGGTCAACTGAGGCTCAGAGAAGTTGGTGACTTGCCAGAGACCATGAAGCCAGTAAGCTTCCCCAGCTAGACAGGCCCCAGGGTACATGGGCAAGATCCGATGGAGAACCCAGGTGCCCACATCTCTAGCGATATCTATGAGATGTCAGATGAGCCTGGCATCTCTAGTCTCAGCTTCCCACCGGTAGAGTGAAACTACCAAGGCCCATCAGGCAGGGGTGTCTGGGGAATAGAAGTTAGGGACGGGAGGCAGGGCCAGCTGAGCTCAGCCCTGGCCGGATGCCCTATCCCCCTCACCTCACCTGTAAGAGGAGCTGGGAGAAGGTGGAATGGGCCATCTGGAGTCTCTGCCCAGTCCTGGGGTCCTGGGCCCAACCTCCTGGCCCCCAGGCCGTTCTCTGAAGGCCCGGGTTGGGTGGGCCTCCCCTGGCACAGGCTCCTGCTCTCTTCGCCAGACGCCACCAGAAGATGAGGACTGTCTCGGGACTGTGTCCCCCGTCCTGTGCCTGTTGGTCTGCCAGCCTCTGGGACCACTGCCGGGGCCATCGGTGTGAGTGCCCAGGCCAGTGGCCCGAGGCTCGGGGTGGTGGGGCCCATGCTGGGCACCCCGGCAGCTGCTCATGCACTCCTGCTCCGAGGCAAAGTTATTGGCATTGCCATGGCAGCCGCCATACCAGAAGCGGTTACACAGGCCCACGGAGGCAATGAAGTACCAGCGGGGGGCCCAGTCTACGCAGGAGCCGTGGGCACTGGGCAGCAGGCACCGCACTGGGTAGGCTGGGGCAGAGGTGAGACCTGTCACCAAGGCGGCCAGTGATAGAGTGGTAGCCACCACCCTTCCACCTCAGATGTAGATGCTACATCTTCCAAGTTTACAGAGCATGGCTACACCCTGCCTGGGTCCCCAACCCAGTTTTAGGGGTCTGTTTACCACCCAGACTTGCCCTAGAGGGCTACAGCAGCCTCCACCCTAAGCTAGAGCCCTCCAGGGCCACAGGTCCAGGGTTCCCTGGGCAGGTGGCCTCGTGTCCCTCACACACTGGACCCTGGTGTACGCACAGCCAGCAGCGGAGTTTGGCTTTGCTGGGCTCAGCTTATGAAAGAACCCTGGCCCTGAGCCACCCCCACCCTAGGCCTAGGCAGATGCCCAGTAAAAGACCCATGCTTGTCCCCAGTACCCTGCAGCAGCCTCTCAACCCACCCTGTCTGCCCATTCTAACAGCCCTCCCGGCCACCACAGCCTGCTCCATCTCTCCACATTCGGATGTGACCACCGTCCAGGTGCCCGACCTCTTGCAGAGCCCTGACCAGCAGCCTGTCTGGCTTTCGACATCCATGATGGTCCCTGGCAGCTCCCCTCGGGCTCCAGCCTCAGGGACCTCCCCAGCCCAGCCCTCCCTCCTGGACAGCCCCCACTGCCCCACCCACCCCCCAGGCAGAGGCAGGACACACCGGTCTCCCCAGCACTGCCCACCCTGGCACTGTCTCTCCGGACTAAGGTACAGGATGGGCCTTCCCAAGATTATAACCTCCCCCAACTGCCACAAGCAGCCAGAAGGCCTCAAATGCAAACAAGCCTGGTACAAGAACAATCCAGCACTGTTCTTGGGCCTGGCATCTAGCAGGCACTCAGGTATTTGTAGCAAAAATGCATCTACCCAGCAGGAAGGATGAGAGGGGCATCCACTCACCGGAGCTGGGCTGGCCCTCGCACCCTTCTCCAAGGGGGCCAGCAGCAGAGGCCACATTGTCATAGCAACAGCCAAACCGGGAGCCCCGGCACTCAGTGGGTTCATTCTGCTGGGCCTGGGGCCTGTGGGCTTTGGAGGCCTGGAGAAGAAGCCCAAGGTTGGGAAGTTGGGAATGGGTCTGACTCCTGGGAGCACCCTGGGCTGCCTGGGGGAGGACGGCAGGAAGGTGCGCGAGTCCAAGGTGCATAACCCCAGCTGAAGGAGACCAGAGGCCAGGATAAAGCCCCAGCCTCAGCCCAGGCCCACGTCAAGCCGTGCACCCTCAAGAGGACGGCCCAGACGAGCAGGCCTTCCCCAAGGCCAAAGCTGCAAGAGCCTGGGCCAGTGGCACCAAACAGACTAAGGGGCTGCAATCTTTCCTGACCATCACCTCTTACAGCCACTTACAGTGGAAGGCACCGCCTTGGACCCTGGCCTCCTCCCAGCGTCGTTGCTGCCGTAAGACCCGGTGCAGCCAGCCTGCTGGGGCCCCTTGGCTGCAGACACCCCGTCAGGGCAGCACCCGTACCTAGGCAGACAGCACACAGCCTCCCTTACTGCCAGCCTGGACCCCAAGCTCCCAGGGGCCCTGCACGGGGCCGACCGGCAAGGCCCCGAGGGAGAGGGCGAGTCCCCGCCAGGGGCCCCACACTGGGTGCCCATCTGCCCATGTCCACTACCACTCGGCAGCTGCCAGGGAGGACAGTGGTAAGAAGAGGCCCTGAAAACTGACAGATGCTCGACCCCAAAACCACGAAGGGCGGATTCATCTGAACCTGTCCAAATGTCAGGGCCCCAGGGAGCTTTCACAAGATAATGACAGGGCAGACCAGGCAGCTCAAAGGAGCCCACCGCTCATCTCACTCCGCCAACCAGCTATGGGGAGGACGCAATGTGGAAAAGAGATGGATCCAAGCACCTCTATGTGCCAGTTACCTTCTGATTTATTCCATCCTCACAATAACCCCACCCCCACGGCTATCACTGTTCACAGTTCTTGGAAGAGGAAGCCAAGATCAGAGAAGTTAAGTAAGTTGCCTTAAGTCAGCATGCAGCTGGTAAGTGACAGCTCTGGGAATCATCCTGAGCCTAGCACCCCAGTCTCTAAGGGGACCTGTCCGGGGCAGGCCTTGGAAGAAGAGCCTCAGGGAGAGCATGGGGGGTGGGTGGCTCAGCTCCTCTCTGCAAGGGGTGGGATTAGGGGGAGATTGCTGGGAACTGGTCAGCTCTGACCAGCTCTATACTGGGTTCCCTAGGTCTGCTTTGGGTCTCAGAGCTGGGACCTCCCCTCGGGCTCACAGTCCTACCAAGAAGGCAGGGGCTGTGTCCCTGCTTGGCTCGAGACAGAGCTCACTACAAGGAAGCCATCCCCTAAGATCCCACAACCAGGACAGCTCAGAAACAACACCTCAAGTCTCAACTCCGAGCTCGCAAACCCGCCCATCCCCTTTCCCAGCAGAGATTCGGGGACTCCTATCAGCAGCCCCACCTTCCCTCTCTGACTGCCCCAGCGCCCACCTGCTCCGCTGACACCAGGCCTCGGTCCTGGCACAGCCTTGCCCCTGTGGCCCAGGAGACACCGTGTGGCCATCAGGGCAGCACCCATAGGGGCTACGTCTGCAGTCTTGAGCCCCTGAGCCAGACCTTGGGGGCTGCGTCAGAAATGGGTTTGGGCCCGGAGCTGAAGGCGAGGAGCCATGGAACTCCCCGGGTCTACCTGGGACCCAGGGTCGCTGGTCTCTGGAGTCTAGAAAGGGGAGCAAAAACCAGGCCAGTGGGTCCCCCTGGCTCCTCACCCATCACTTGTGTCCACCTCCAGCCCACCTTCTTCCATCCTCGAGGACCCCTCCCCCACTCCGCCACCCTTGATCTCCACCTCCAGGTGCCACCCACACAGCCAGAAAGGGCAGCCGGGGCGGGCGCTGTGCCACTCCTACCTGAGGCGAGGGCCTCCCGAGGGCCGGAAGGCATCCAGGGGCCCCTGGGGTGGGTGTGTGGGTCCTGCACACTGGGGACCTCTGTGGGGAATGAGGGCAATGGATGTGGAGGGCAGAGCCCAGCACAAAGAATACCAGACAAAGCTTGTAACCCAACTGCACAGGTGGTATTATCGGGATTTGTTTCCCAATACTGGGATTGAGTCCAGGGAGCACCGAGCCACATCTCCAGTCCCCTTTTTGGAGGCAGCGTTTCATTATGTAGCCCAGGCTGACCTCAAACTTGTGATCCTCCTGCCTCAGTCTCCCAAGTAGCTGAGATTATGGGCGTGCACCACTACACCAGGCTTCAGCCACATCAATTTCCGCCCCCCCAGTACTGGGGATTGAACCCAGGGCCTCAATACTGAGCTCCTACATCCCCAGCCCTTTAAATTCTTACATGGAGACAGAGGCTTGCTAGGTGCTAAGCTGACCAGACTAGGCTTGAACTTGCAATCCTTCTGCCTCAGCCCAAGTAGCTGAGACTACACTGGGCTTCAGCCAGCTCAAATTTAAAGGCATCACTGCCCAGCCTGTCCTGTCCTCTGGCCCCGTCACATGACTCTACTTCCCCTGGACATCACCCTTAGCAAGCTCCTCAGAGGGCCCCCTGCCCTGGCCAACTCCCCTGTCTCACTAATACCTACCAGCATGCACTGCAGCACTCAGCACAGTACCAAAAACCCCTAAATCCTATGTGACCACCCCTTGTGGACTTGAGTGGAAGCCCTAGCAACCAAGAGACAGGGAAATGTTCAGGCACAAGATAGAATGAAGGGGAAGCAGCAGGTAACAAATTATAGAAACGTTACAGGAAAAAACACAAAAGACTAATCTGAGTAACTGATGAGATTAAAGGCAATTGTAAGTCTCTATTTACTACACGCTAAGATCTCCATATTTTCCATGCTGTACACTACTTTTATACTTATAAAAACAGCAGTGAAGGTTATTTCTCTTGCATCCTACACTGCCCGAGACTGCCTTTTCCCTTCCCCACCCTCCTGTGAGTCTCACTGCCCTCTGGGGTGGACTCAAGTCCCCTCTTCCAGGATGGCAGCAGAGCCCTGGGCAGTTGAGTGGCCCCTGCTGGACCCAACCATGGAATCCAAGGACCTTCTTCTGGCGAGGCCAAGCTCCGGGTGGGCTCCTCACCACCACTTTCCACCGAGCACTCACAAGCCAGGGCAGCCACACCTATCCACCCCACTGTACCGGTGGACAGGCAGAAGCAGAGAGGGGAGCCATGTGCCTAGTTCAGACATCTGGTTGGCCACGGAGCTAATTTGAATCTCAGCCTGCTGTTGACTCTGAGGTATGGGTTCTTGACCACTCTGCCACCTGCCTCCTTTGGAATTCTGATGTCCCCCACCTCAAGGTCCCTACAGCTCAAGGTGCCCATCACTAGCACTTCAAAGCCAAACACAACTTACCGCAGTATAAGCAGCTCACCCACCCCAAACCTAAAACTCAGCCATAACCCACACCCTTTCTTCATGCCAGCCTCTGTGCCTTCCTCCTGCAAGTCCTCATGCTGGGGGGTGGGGGGCTCCGCTCCCAGCAGAGGGGATGAAGGGGGTGGGGAGACAGAAGCAGCACATGAGGACAGTCGCCAGGGCACTACCTTCCCTCTGCCCTCAGTTACTCAGTCTTTCAACAAACAATAGCTGGGCCGGTGAGATGGCTCAGCGGCGTAAGCGCTTGCCTGGCAAGTGCGAGGGCCCGAGTTCGACTCCCGGAACCCACATACAAAAAAAGGGCCAGTGATATCGCTCAGTGGCATGGGCGCCTGCTGGCATGCGAGGTCCTGAGGTCGACCCCCGGTACCCATAAAAAACAAACAAAAAAAAACAAACAAACAATAGCTGAGCCACCTATGTGTCATGCTAGGGTTGTTCTATGGGGGATACAGGGAGGAATGAAGGACTCGTGGGTCCAGCCCTTAGAAGCCTAGTAAGCCACGTACAGCCCTGATGGCACAGGAAACTAATCAGCAACATAGAAATGAGACATTGTGGCCAAGGACAAAGAAGACGACACTGCTTCTGGGTGGAGGAAAGCAGGGCTGGCTCGAAAGGTTGAAGAGATGGACTTTGCCACAGCAAAGGCTTCAGCAGATACATCCAGGACAAGAGGGTTCAGAGGCCCAGCACCTTGTGGGCAAAGGCCCCAAACAGGAAGTGCCTGCTTGGTTTGCGGGAGGGGGGCAGGGGGAGCGGGCACGGGGAAGCAGGAAGGGGGTGGATTCCCAGCCCATCCTCACCCTGAGGGAGATGGCAGGGCTGCGTGTTACAGAGCTCCACATCTCTGGGCTTCGACTGCTGTAGGCTCCTACAGTGGCTGGGTGGCCCAATGGCACAGACGACCTGTCGCCTCCGAGTGCCCGAGCTGCAGCTCTTGGAGCACTGGGGTCAGCGGGTGGGGGTGGGAAAGAGAGACCTGAGGCCAGGGCACCCAAAAGAAGAGAGAAGAGGAAGGTGGCCCACGACACGTCACGTCACTGACAGGTACGTGTGTACCCACCTGCCCGAGGTGCCAGTCTGGGCAGCAGAATGGAGGGAGAGGGAACAAGCACTCACTAAACCCCAGGCGCTGACATGCCAGGCCTGGTCACGAAGGAGGGGACAGGCTGCTTGCACACAGGTCTCCATGAGGGGTGGTCGGTCTTCCAAGGAGCACGCCGAGGCAGGGAGCAGGGACCCCTCATCACCCCGGCAACTCACACTCCGCCTCTGGATGCCAGCACCACAGGTCACAGAACACTGCAAGAGCCAGGTGTCAGCACACGCTCATCCCAGCCCAGAGGAGCCACACACAGGGGACAGCTAGAGGCCCAGAAGCCTGACACAAAGGGCAGACTGCACCCTACTGCTGTATCCTGCTCCCAGGCCCAGAGAGGCTGTGTCACTCCCCTGAGGTCACACAGCCCGATCACGGTGGCGGACACCAGATGGGGGATACTGTGCTTTCATCTGTAACTGGAGCAAGTGTAGATGCTGGAAGCAAAGACCAGCAGCCCCAGCCCTGCAGCCCATCCATCACCACCAAACACCATCCCCTGCTGCTTATTCAAGTCAAGGCAAGGTCTTGGGACCCTAGAGAAGAGCAAAAGCTCTGGACCAGGGGTCCAGGGCCTAACTTGCCTCTAGCCTCAGCCTTGGACACAGCTTCCAAGATGACCTGCTAGGTCCCTTCACCTCCCCGAACCTCAGTGTCCATCCAGAGGACAGACCCTCAGCCTGGCCCTGCTACCTCTAGGGCCCAAGACCCAGCTCCTGCTCCAGCCCTATCCCGGCCTAGGCAGGGCCTCACCTCTCCCCAAGGCCCAGCACTCCAGGCTGCGCAGCGATGCAGGTTACAAGCCTGTGTGGAAGGGGGCTTCCCGGGCAAGCCGGCACACTCAGCCTCCTCAGCAGCCTCCTGGCCTCCAGCACCATCAGACGAGACACAGTAGACAGAGCGGGACTGGGAGCCGCCCCCGCAGGAGGCCGAGCAGGGTGCCCACGGCCCTACCTTCCAGCTGACAAGGAATGGGATTCAGGTCAGGCCGCCTGGAGCAGCAGCCCTCCCCTCTGAACATCTGGGCTGTGCAGTGGACCAAAGAGCTCTGCACGAAGAGCATGGCCCCTCCTCCACATCCCCCCGACCGCTCCATGGCCATCTGAGGGGTGGGGTCCTTACAACTCAGAACCAGCTCTTGCCCCTCAGCTTTCCTATCCTCACCCCAAATCCCCCTTTTTCCTTCTCAGTGGGTTCCCTTTCACCAAGCCAGACTCCAGTCCCACAGGGTCCAACCTGGATGGGGACATCTCCAGAGGGGGTGTGCTGCCCTGTGCATGGAATGGCCCTGCCTGGCACCAGGTGCGAAGACTGGAAGGGCAGCCCCCACCACACCATGCACAGCCACGCCCACCACCATCCACAAGGCTGCTGCCACCAAGGCCGGGTGGGCAGATTACCTGTTCCCACACACATGCTGGGCCCCGGCATGGCGCCACGCTCCAGGCCGGTACAGGTAAGAGGTCCTTTGTGCACGAACAAAGGATTGTGGATGCCAACACACCCTTGGCCAGATCCCTGGCTCAACCCTTGACGTGTGCTGAGTCTAGCCCCCTGCTGGCTCAGACCAGGACTTCCAGTACTGTCCCCAACCCTCCTGCCAGCAACCTGGACATTGTGAGTACTGCATGGGCACACGAGGCCAGAGAGGATGGCCCTAGGCCTCATGCTCGAGTCCCTTTGCTGCCTCACTCAGTGACAGCTGCCAATCCACCCACTTAGCCACAGCTGTAGGGAGTCTTGGTACCCCAACCTCCTCACTATACTCCTAAAGCAGCTTCAAGACCCCCTCCTGCCCTCCCTACCCACCCCTACCCTCCCACCATGGGTGGAAGGGGCTAGCAAGGGCCTCACCGCTTGGTCTGTGGGCAAGGGTGGGGGTTGCAGGGGCGGCGGTCAGCTGGCCGAGGCTGGCGCTGGCACATGTGGTAGGGGTAGGCCTCACTGTCGCTGGTGCAGAACACCAGGCGGGACTGGTGGCCTGTGCAGGGGCCAAGCCACAAAGCAGCTGGTCAGTCTTCTCTCTCCAAACACCTTCTAGGGCGGGCACTGTTCTGGACTCAGTCCAAGGTCACCCTGGTTAAGTCTCAGACAACCCTCTGAGAGAGATGCCGTTTACAGATGAGGAAACTGAGCCTCAGAGTATTTCCACTACGAGCAGCAGAGCCCTGTGTGACCCCGGCCATCAGCTCCAGGCCTGGCCTCCACTCCCAATGGAATGTGAGCTGCTGGGAGATGCCACCACTACTGCATCGCCCTCCCTCTTAGTTTAGGTTGGATCCCCCATGGTGTCCCCCACACCACGGTCTCCCCTAAGGTGACCCTATGACATGGAGATTTCTCACCTCCTTGCCTACCTCCCCTGGTAGCACAGCCTTGAGGAGAGGGCTGTGCCTTCCCTGAACCTGATTGAGCCACCCCACCCCCACCCCGGGCTACCGGGACCTCACCTCCGCCACACTCCACACTGCAGTCATCCCATGAGGTGTGGCTCCAGCTGAAGGCCTGGCTGGACCCAGCGCTGCGCAGGGGCAGGTAGTACTCGTAGCGCACACCAGGGTTGGCCTCCTGGCTGATGAGCTGCAGCAGGGAGTCCTCCCGAGGTCAGCCTTACCCCACAACCCCCCACCAGCCTTGGACCCAGTACTCCTAGCCACCTGTGCACAAGGCTTGGTGACTTCTCAGAGGCCCCCAACTTCCCACCACATTCTCACCTCGATAATCAGGGGCTCCGAGGTGGGGCCCCGGGCCTGAAGCCGTTCAGGGGCCAGGTCACCCTCAGCACCCCGTTCATAGTGCAGGATGGTGCTGGCCACCGGCAGGGCCTTGGCCTCCGCAATGGTCCAGTGCCCGTTGAGGTAGTACTCCCCACGGACGCTCCTAACGGCTGCACAGGGGCAGTGGCGGAGCTGGAGGAGGGTGCGCCTCAGGCAGCCCAAACTCACCCCGCACCCAGACCGCAGCCTCACCCAGAAAGTTCTTGCTGGCCGCAGCCTCCTCAACGCGGATGCTGGTGGCTCCAGGGGGAATGATGAAAATCCGGTTGTAGCCTGATGAGGGCAGAGATTCAGGTTGGAGGTGGGTGACCAAGCTCCCCTCACCCAACACCACTCAAGCCCCTGAAAGGAGCTGTCCCTGGGGACTCCCAGGGCCATGCAGCACAGAAGAGGAATGGGCTAGGCTGCTTCGGAACCAGTGTTTAAGGCAGACCAAACAGCTCTACAAAGGCCAGAAGTCTCAGGGCACCCAGAGTAGGCTGGGAGAAAGCAGGGTCAGGACAGGGACCAGGGGAAGCGATGAGGTGGGGTAGCCAGGTGGTGGCAGTGAGATTAGACCAGGGTCCTAACTGACAAAGGCACATGGAGGCTGCTGTGAAGAGTGCAGCCCCCGCCCTGTGCCCAGCCCCCAGGTGCCACAAGCGCCACTCAGCCTCGAGCCTTGGTCAGAGAAAGAGATAGGAGAGCATGAGGCAGGTCACAGACCCCAGCGGGGACCCCACCTCTACTGAGGTCATTGTCATCGAAGGTGCCCATGACAGGGTAGCAGGTGGTGCCATCTCCCCCACACTGCAGACATTTGTCTTCCAGCTTGGACGAGTCAAGCTCGTGGTCACAGCCGACAACCTGCCGGGGAGGATGAGAGACGAGAGCCGTGGGCATGGGACAGCGCAGCGGGGAGACGAGACCCAGCAGTATTCAGGCGCTGGTCAGCTTGTCCTACGCAGCACCCCCAGGCTCCAGGCAGGACAGGGTGCCAGGATCAAGAATTATTCAGCAGAAGCCAGGTAGATCTTGCTGCCTGGCTCCTATCTCCCATCTCCCCTTCTCTGGTAACCACAAACTCCCTCCCACTGGAGACCCCGGCTTCCCCTCAGAGCTTGGATGACAACCCCCAGGATGGGTTTGGGACAGTTAGCAGGTATTTTATTCCCCGTCCTCAGAGAGTGAGTCAGGTGAGGCCAGGGCAGGTGAGAGGTGACACCAGGCTGTTGGGACTCCTGGGAGCCAGCCCTTGCCTTGGGCCTTGCTGGGCTGCTACAGCAGAGGCCTGGAGCTGCCATAGGAAGAACCTCCCTGACCCTGGTGCTGACCAGAAGGGAGTAAAGCAAGGCGCGAGGAGAGACGTTTCTAGTGGCATTGTCCAAGCACCTGCAGTCACCCCTTAACATTTGGTTTCGCTGCAGTCAGTTTTAGTCAGGTTCCAACAACATGCCACCCAGGGTTTCTTTTAGGAGGTTAGCATTCTCGAAGGGCAAAGTGAGGGGGTCAGAGGGCAGCTCTCATGGCTACAGGGCATCCTAGGAGCTAGGCTGGGCTTCCTGATAACTTGAGGTGACTCTGCCCAGAGCAGAGGGATGCCACTCACCCGGCAGCGGCCATCCACACAGACGTCCCGTCCACCAGGCTCACAGGGCGTCCCATCCAGCACGGCCTCCCGGTGCTTGTAGTAGAAGTTCTCCCCCTTCGGGATGCAGTTCAGCTCACACTTGTTTGGGGCTAGGGTGGGCAAGAGGGGGAAACTGAGGCGAGGGCCCAAGGCCTAGCCTAGCAGCAGGGATGCAGGGGCCAGAAGCACTTTCGTGACTGGGAGAAAAGGCCCTCGCAGCAGCTGCCCCTACCAGATGGCACGGAACCCAGCCCCATCTCAGGGAGAAGGGACAGTGTCCACAAGAGGGCTGTATCTCTGGGGACCACGTCAAAGAAATCCCAGAAGAGGGGACAAATGTACACTTAAAGAGGCCTAGCCTAGCATTAGGTACAATAATGCAGGTGTTAACAGGCTGCCCTGAATTGTCAGTGGGGCCTCAGGCATGCTGGCCATGCGGTTAAGATGATGAAGACCGTGCATTTGCATGGGAGATGCTCACAGCGGAATGCAAAATGGTGAGAACTCTGCAGTACGTGCAGATATTCAAACACACACAGAAAACATGGGGAGGGCTAGGATGAAATGCCAACAGTGATCCTAAGAGACAGGTAGGGTTAGAGTGACCTTTTTCTTATATTTTTCTTATTTTTACATAATTATTGTGCTGAGGACTGAAGCCAGGGCCTTCACATCGAGCTACATCGCCAGCCCTTTTTTACTCTTTGAGAGATCTTGCTAAGTCACTTAGTCCCACAGGCTGGGTTTAAACTTGTGATTCTCCTGCCTCAGCTTCCCAGAATGCTGGGATTACAAGCATGTGCCACCACACCAGGCTTTTTCTTGTTTTAATCAACATACAGGTATCACGTACACATTGTTTAAACTGCACAAGAGTGCCCAACGTGGCAGTGAATGCCTGAAATCCCAGCACTCTGGAGGCTGAAGGAGGACTGTGAGGCCAGCCTGGGTTATATAGTAAATTCAAAGCTAGCCTGAATTACATAGGGAGAGCCTGTCTCAAAAAACCAGATACACACACACACACACACACACAGCCTGAGAGTGCTAACAGCTTCATAATTAACTCTGGAGCAAGGCAGGCATACCTCAACTACTCTTTTTAGCCTTTTTTTTGTGTTCAACTTCTCTATGATGTGGATTTAAGTTATTTTTAATAATTTAAATTATTTTCAGGATCCAGGAGAAGTACTGAATACCAAGGGGCCCACTGGGACAACCCATACTGGCAAAAGAACCCACACACGCACACGTGTTCATTGGTTAGGAATCCAGAGGCCCCGGAGTTGCCAGGAGTCGCTCGCATGGAGCAGCTCATTACACACACGTCCGTGTTTTTTCCTGCGCCGTATTTCGCTAACATTACTGCCCTCCACCCCTCAGCGTCTCCCAGACCGTGCCCCCGGAGGTGGGTGCGTGGGCTCTCGCCAGGCCAGACCACATCCAGGGCCCTCCTGCAGTTTGCCCCACAGGATGCCAAGCCCACCCTTGGCTCCCTCCTGGCCCTGTGCGAGGAGGAGCCTCTGAGCACAGGCGGAACCAAACCCGGGCTCCAAATAGCACAGACCGCCAGAGGTTTGAGAAAACGCATCCATCGGGGGCAAGGCCGTGAAGACCTCAACGTGACCACTGCCACAGTCGTGATGGGCCCATGCTGGGGGCACTGGCGACAAGGCGCCGATCACAGGGTCCATGGCGCTCACCGCCGTAGTAGGGCAGCCACCGGTACCGCCGGCCGTGGAAGGAGGCGCCGTCCAGCTCCGCGCACTGCTCGGCCCTGAAGTCCCGCGCGCCGTCCGGGCAGCTCTGCGCGGCACGGAGGGAAAGCGGGTCCCCAGCGAGGGTCCCCGGGGAGGCCAGGATCCTGCCCACCCCTTCCCTTCCCAGCCCACGACCGGGGTCTCTGCCCCCGCACCCCACCCGCCTGATCCAAGGGCGGTCACGGGCCTTACCTCGGTGCTGCAAGTGCGGTAGCTCCGGGCGGGGCCCACGCAGCTGGCGCCTCCATCCCTCCTGCGGGGAGAGAGCCCTGGTAAGACCCCGCGTCCCCGGCCCCCCTGGGGTTCTCCCGCAAGGCCCCAGCTTTGGTGGGGCTCCCAGGTGGGCAAAGCTGGGCTAGAGGCGCCGCCAGAGGTAAGGGTGTGCATCCCCCTGGATGGGTGTTAGTGGCCTGATGTCTGAGCGGGAGAAGCTGCTCCGAAGCCTTACCATCCTGAAGTTGGCCTAACTCAGGGCCACTCTGCCTCTGAAAGCAATTTTCCAGAGAAGACCCAAATCCTGCCCTTGCAGATGAGAGGTGATATATACCCAGGTGTAGGGTTGGTCTGCAGTGCTAGCAGCAAGTAAGTATGAGCCACTTAGAATAAGCCCTCCTCTCTCTCCTGCCTTCTCTCCGGAGCAATGAGCTCACAGAGCCACCTCATTGCCCTTCCTTTGTACCCCACCCCCTCTGCGGAACCTATCCGGGTACAGAGCAGGCAGCGCGAGCTTAACAAGTTACTCAAGTGGGGAACATCTATCTACACTTAACAAAGCAGCTGAGGACAAAGCAGCCGCAGGAGTTAGGAATTGCTGAAGATCATTTACTCCGCTGCACCTGCCTTGTGCTGGAATCATTCAGGAACCAGATTCAGGTGCAGGAAGCGCACATGCTCCAGCTCCTCCCAATCTAGGCTGATCTCCAGAGTCACAGGTAAGTGTGACAGATGAGCTGCTTTCCTACACTCTACTGAAGCTGCTTCCAGAACGCATCACTTGGTGGCCAGGGGCACCTAACCCCAGACCCAGCAGCCAGCCACCTTGCATCCACCTCTTTTTAACCCCTGGCTCCTTCTAGTCCAGCCTACCTCTGCGAGTAGCAGGGCCGCTCCCGGAAGCTGATGCCCCCTCCGCAGGTCCGGCTGCAGGAGCTCCACTCGCCCCAGGGGCCCCAGGTGTCACTCTGCTGCCTTGCCTCGGGAGCCTGCAGAAGATGCCTTGGGGTTTGAGCCCGGAGCCCCCACCAGGGCCCTTTGCCTACAAACACCCCCTCCCCAGTTCAAGGGGCCTAGGAGTCTCCCTTCAGGACTCCACAACTCTGCCAGGTGCCCCAAGACGTTCATTCACAAAATTAGCCAGCTTTCATCATAAGGAGCTGAGACCTAGGCCTGGGGAATGAAAGGGATGAGGCAGCCAGAAAGACCAGAAGTTACAGGAGCCCCCAGGAAAGCCCAGGCACTTGTGGTCAATTGTAGGGGAGGAGCCCCTAAAAGGGAAGCAGCAGAAGTTGGGGCACACAGCTGGCAAAGTAGCCACCATCAGCGGCGACTCTCGAGCTCCGCTGGTTCGCCACACACAGGGGGGAAGCCTAGCTGCGTGGAGTCTGGCTTGAGAGCCACGATATCTGCAAACATCTGGAAGCGGCATCAGTAGAATATACTCATTGTGATAAAAAAAAAAAAAAGGTGATTTTTTTACTTTATTACAGTAAAAGACACATTGCCATTAATCTCCCTCAAAATACTCTCCCTCACTTTGAACACACCTCATTGTTCGCACTGCTTTCTGTGGCAGTTCTGCAAGTCCTCGTTCGTGTCTTTAGTTGTACCGTCTTGGCTGCCTCGACATCCTCAATCAATTCAAAACGTTTACCTTTCATGGTGATTTTGACTTTGGGGAAGAGCCAGAAGTCACACAGTGCCAGATCCAGTGAATATGGTGGATGAGGATACACTGTAATATTTTTACTTGACAGAAATTGCCATAAACGTTTTGAACTGATTCAAAACATTGAGATAACCACAAAAAAAAAAAAAAAAAAAAAAAAAAAACCACTCACAAAAGACGACTTCCAGAATGGTTTCAGAAAGTGGCAAGACCTATGGGATGTGTGGTTGAAGTGAGGGGAATATTTTGAGGGGGACTAATGGTTGCCTTTTGCTGTAATAATTTTTATTTAAACATTCACCGTATTTTACTATTATCATCACAGAGCATGGGAGCCATGTATCATGAGAGGGAGCCCTTCCCAGACAGACAGATAAAAGGGCAGGGATTGCAGGGCCTGTTCTCGGTGGGAAGGAGGCCCCCAGGCGGTGAGTGCTTCACCAGAGTCCCGGAGAAAAGCTACACACAGCCTCGGCCGGCGCGGCTGCTCCTGCCCTGTGTGGTTATCTCACTCTGGCAGCTCTGGCCTATTAAACTAGCAACTTAATCTAACCCCGTAGGGGAAACTGTAGTCTCTTCCAGCTGATCTGTGGCAGAGACTCCAGGGGTACCCCTAGATTATCGCCCTTTTCCCATCACGAATCTTTCAAAATTTAACTCAGCTTTCTGCAGCGAACTGTGGCACCATTACTAAGTTCTCATCAGTGAAATGGAAGCAAGCGTTGGGCAGCAGTCTCCGGTAATCTCCTTAAAGCAGGGGCTCCCAACAGGGGGGTGCAGTGTGGCCAAAACAATGGCTCCCCTGCCCTGGAGCCATCTCGCCGCGGACAGGACGAGGTGGGAGTCTGGCCGGGATACAGCGCTCTCTGGGTCAGAGCCAGCCGAGAGCCGGGCAGGCATCCTCCTGCCTCTGCACTGCTACAAGAGGCTTCATGAGGACGGCATCACAGAGCCCTGGACAGCGCCATCTTGCGGGCACATTTTGTTCCCTGTAATTACCCAAACCACGATTGATGCCTAGCGGTGTGAAGTCAGGAGCTGCTGCAGCCCTGCCTCGCCCAGCCTGTCCCTGCCTGTCCCCACCTGCAGCAACCCAGAAGACCTCTTTCTGCTGCTCTGTTTCCAGGGGAATCAGCTGCCCACTGTGCTGGGGGAGAAGGATTGGGCCTCATGGCACAGTGCCTTTAACCTGGGTTAACAGTCCGGTCCTCTGGGCAGCACCCAGAGTGAACCCCAGATGGTGTTCAGGGATCCCTCAGTGGTCCCCGGCTAGAACCAGAAAGGAGACAGCTGAGCTGCGGCCTGGGTCTCATCCTTCCTACCACACCGGGAGGGAGAGCAGGGGTCCCAGACCAGGATGTGCCCGTCCCCATTTGAGACCACACTGGAGGGAAGGAGGAGGCAGGAGAAGGCTACTTGGGTCTTGGCTGCGCCTAAGAGAGAAGGGACCCGATAGAGTTCAGGGTGCTTTTCTGATGGGGGTCAGTACTGAGGAGTGAACTCAGGGCCTTCGCACTGGGTTACACCCCCCAGCCATTTATTTTTTCTTGTGTGTGTGGGTACCGGGGGTCGACCTCAGGACCTCGCACGCCAGCAGGCGCCCGTGCAGCTGAGAGATATCACCGGCCCTTTTTTCGTATGTGGGTTCCGGGAGTTGAAGTCAGGCCCTCATGCTTGCCAGGCAGGCCCTTACGCCGCTGAGCCATCTCACTGGCCCCATTTTTATTTTTTGAGATGAAAACTTTTTGAGGAAGTTGCCCAGGCTGGGCTCAAACTTGTGATCCTCCTGCCTCAGCCTCCCAGTGTGCTGGGATTATAGGCGGATGCCACCATGCCTGGCTGGCTCAGGGCACTTTGTAAGCCTTGATTAATTTCATCTGTGCAAAAGCATTTAAGCAGGCATTGAAACTCTCACATTAGAGTTTGGGGAATGCAGTTGTCATGGGGACCCTGTATTTCATTCTGGGGTCTTGATGCCACCACCATGGTCCCACCACATAGGCTTTAGCCTACAAGTAGCTGGGGCACCAGCACATAGGGAAGGAGTTTACGGGTGGCACCCAGGGAGGAGAGCCACAGGGGGCAGAGGTGGGAAGAGGGAGAGTGGCTGTAGCCCACCTGCCACTGACTGTGGCCTGCGTTAGACCCTCAGGCTCCTGGAGGACAGCCCCATGCCCACTGCTGACACCCACCCCTGCCTGCCCTTCTCCCCTCCACCTGTACTTCCCAGAGGTGACACTGTTCCCTGCCTTCCCCAAGGTAGCACAGCACTGGGGTCCTTCCTCTTTCACTGGTGCGCGCCTCACAGAGGGGGGCAGGCTGTGCTTTCCCCTACCCCAGGGAGCGCTCTGCAAGGGCAGCCCATGGCCCAGCTGCCTCTGTGCCCTCCATTTCGTCCACCAGCAAGCCAGGGCAGCACCCTCTCCTCCCCGAAGGTAGGTCTGCAGCCTAGGACACTCCCTGCCTAGCCTTAGGACCCAGGCATGTCCTCCGGGGAGTCCTGTCCTTTAGACCCCTGCTAATCAAACAGCTACTCTGATTACCAATTGGTTTCCTGTATCCACTAAATTTGTACTAATATCATAGCCAGTAGCCACATGCAGCTATTTAAGTTAATAACCAAATCAAATTAAAAAAGTCTTCGGTTGCACTGGCCACATTTTAAGTGCCCGCCAGCCATAGCGGACCTCGTGGCTGCCTACCGGGGAGCAGAGATAAAAATGATGTGGTTTCTGTCATCTCAGAAGGTTCCACTGGACAGTCCTGCTTGGTTGCTAACCCCAAGGAGAAAACAGGTGACAGGTACCCCAACCCTGCAGGCCCAAAGAACCCAGTGAGTGGCAGCCATATCTGGTCCTGGCAGGTGTCTGGTGGGATGGACCTTGGCTGATCCCAGTGCCGCCCCCACCTGTCTCCTTGGAAGATCACTATGGGCAGGGCCTTCTCCAGCATCAGCCAAGGCCCAGCAGAGAGGCACCCAGCACCCTCTGAAGGGAGCCATCCCTGTAGCAGGGCAGGCAGTTCTGGGCACCCGGGCCAGAAGGCTCCAAGGTCCCACGGCTTCTGAAGGAGCTGAGCACAGCGGCTGGTCTGCTACCCATCGCCCCTCTTCTGCCTAACCCCAAGCTCCGGTAGACAGCAGGCACCAGGCTCCACCCCGCCTCCTCTGCAGAGACCTGGCTGCACTCACCGAGGACCCGGGCTCCGAGGCCAGCAGGAGGGGCACAAGCAGGATCAGCCGCATCTCTGCCTGAGCCTGCGGGAGAAGTCTCGCTCGGATCCGCGCCGCCAGGCAGGTCACACCCTCACCCCACACACACCCCGCCCGCTGCAGCCCAGGGTGATGGCAGCAGCCTTGAGCGCTAGTGCCAGTTGTGCGGGCGTCACCTTCCCTCTCATGGCCCACGGGTGACCGGGAGACCCGCTCAGAGAGCTCCGGGTGCACAGGAGAGAACTCGCGCAGGGGCCGCGCCACTCACACGGGTGGGAAAGCAAGCGCCCATCCACGACCGGCAGACGTTCAGGAACTTGGTTCAAGGTTCCAGAAAAAGAAAAAGAGGGCAATTACAAATCGTGGAAAAACACGAAGTTCAGGACCAAAGTGGGCAGACACTTAAATTTAGCAAGGGATTCCCTTTATAAAAGTCATTTCATAGTTGTCTTTGAACAACTGACCCCCCTCAAAAAAAATTGTAAAGCAGTTTTATCACTGAAATAGATTTTTAAAAACACAAGTCTTGGGCCAGTGAGATGGCTCAGCGGTGTAAGCGCCTGCCTTGCAAGCGTGAGGGCCCGAGTTCAACTCCCGGAACCCACATACGAAAAAGGGGCCAGTGATATCGCTCAGCAGCACGGGTGCCTGTTGGCGCGCGAGGTCCTGAGGTCGACCCCCCGGTACCCACACAAAAAAAAAACACGGAAGTCTTGGAAAATATTTTGTTGTTGTTTTGAGATAGGGTCTCGCGATGTAGTTCAGGGTGGTCTTGAACTCACTAGGTAGCCCAGGCTGTCCTCAAACTCGCAGCAATCCTCCTGCCTCAGTCTGCTGAGTGCTGGGATTACAGACGTGCACCACCACACCCGGCTGAAACTAATTTTTAAGTTCAACTTTAAGAAAAAATGTTGGCTGACTACGAGTATAGCTCAGGGGTAGCGCAGGTGCTTAGCACTGTAAAGCCCTGAATTCGATCCGCACCGCGCGCACACATACAGGCGGCCCTCTGTAGTCCCAGCGATTCCAGAGGCCCAAGCAGGAGGAACACGAGTTCAAAGAGAACCTAGGCCACTTAGCAAGACTCCCAAAATAATTTTTTAAAGGCTGGAGATATAACTCAGTGCTCAATCCCCAGCAGGTTAAAACTAAAAAGTAACTGTATCCTACTTAAACCAGCATTTCTCTGCCCTGGGAAGGTCCTCCATCAGCAGGCTCCACAACCCGTGTGCACCGGGTGCTCGCGTGGTGTGCACGCGTGCAGTGCGGGTGTGCGTGCGCATGGTGTGGCGTCGGTTCACGCGCACCCGCTGCCATGTGTGCACGTGCGCCCCTGTCACGGTGACGCAGGGCAGCGCGCGCCGCTCAGTACAAACTCTAACAAGTACTGTCTTGTGTGTCTGCGTTTTTAAATGTGTAATTCTACCTATGTTCTAATTGTTTTTTTTTTTTAAAGTATAAATGACTTCGGATTACAAGGATAAAACAAAATAAGCCAGCCAAGTTCAGCAAAATCTACCCTGGCACATTTATCGACTGACACACGCACGGGTTCATTTGGCAGATTCACTTCATTATTTTCAGGAACCTCGTCCTAGGGCTGACAGGGGCAAACCTTTAAGGGTGGGTGACCTTAGCTAAGGGACGGGTTGAAAAAAGGACAGAAGAAAAGAAAACTGCTGCCTGCGCTGCCGTCGCCACTGCAATGGCACTGGACGGCGATCCCATATCCGCAGTTCCAAAATGCCGCAAGCCTGGAAGTGTCGGGTTGTTTTCAACTCGATTGGTGGTAAACAGCGCGCGCGGCTCCAGCGCCAGCCCTGGGCCCGGGCACCGGGCTCCCCCGCGGGCCTCGCCCTCCCCTGCTGCCCGGACGCGGGAAACTGCAGCCGGGCTTCGGAGGCGCCCACTCCGGCTCCCCGGGTCCCCGGGCCGAAGGGGCGGCGGGGGCGGAGGGGGTGCAGGCCGGGGGCTCGCGCCTAGGGGGCGCCGGGCGCCTCATCCGCACTGTCCCCAGAGGACACGAGGACACCCGGGGCCGGCGCGACACCGTCCCCCGCGCCAGGCAGCTCTGCGTCAGCCTTGCCCTGACCGGGCGCCTGCGTCCCCACCCGGGACCGCGCCCGTGCGCCCGAGGGCGCAGAGCTGCGACGGCCGGGCAGGGGTGGCCGCAGCGGAGCGGCCGCAGCGTGCGTGCTCGGGCGCCCGGCCTCGCCTGTTCGCCCGGGGAGGAGACGCGGGCGCTTGGGGGCCGCCAACCTCCGCGTCTCCTCGCCGGCGACCTGCGCCTGGCCCGACGGGAGGCGATGCTGAGCGATGGCTCAGTCGCGCGCTCACCTCGCTGTAAATGGGGTCTCCCGGGGCCCCCACGTTCTCGGACACAGCAGTCGCCGCGAGCCGGGCGGCGCGAATCCCTGCCTGGCCCTCGCCGCCCTACCTGCGTCTGTCCGCGCCGCGGCCAGGAGCGCTCTGCCGCGTCCGCGCAGCCCCGGCCCCGAGGTCACCCGCCAACCGCCCGCCCCAGAGGTTGGACTTTCTCTCCCCGCCCCATCTTCCCCCCACCAGCCCGGCTGACACCAATCCCCGTGGGCGGGCAGTGCCCCGCAGAGCGGCCCCTGTAGTGACCCGCGATGCCCGTGCCTCCACCCCCTGCGTCCGTGCCGCGCTTGGCTTATCCTACACTCCGTGGGTCCCAGGTGATTCCTGCCTTGGGTCTGAGCCGGTAACCTCTTCAATCCCATTTCCTTTTGCCCCAGCCCGCCTGTTCTTTGCTGTATACCCCCTCACCACAGCTACCTGAGCCTCCCCCGCATGTCCAGGACTGCCTTGTCCTCCAGCTGAGTTCTGTACTTCAGTCACAGCTGAGTTTCTCCACATACATGGCTGTGTCTCCACCAGCTTTTCCCACTGCCTAGCACTCCCGCATCCTAACTCCTCATTCCTCAAAACCCAGGTCAACTTGCACCTTCCTTTGAAGCCTTCCCCACACCACCCCCAGGCAGAGTTGCTGCACCCTCTGCTTCCTCAGTGCCTGTCCCTGCCCAGTGTAGTTCTGAGGAGCATCACACAGCTAGGCGTTCCCAGAGGGTAAGACCTGCATCCCCCATGGCCTTTGCCCACATTAGCTGGCAACAAGATAGATCAATAAATGTGATAAATGCAATTTCCTTTCCTAGTTGTCCTGTTATTTTCTCAACCAAGGCACTCCTTCCTTCCTTGCCCGGCATCCCTTTTCTGAAACTAGAATTCACCTCTCCCTAGGAATATGGGCCTGGGCTTGTGGAGGTGGGGAGATCACAATGGCTGGTCCCCTTCCCCCTCTGCCTTTGGCCCTTACTGGCCCTGGCGTGAGTTGTTTCTCCCCTGGCATCAAGTGGGCACAGAAAAGTCACCAGTCCTGAGCTCAGAGAGAACCCTCACTAAACAGAAACCTCTCCAGCCTGCTGGCTCTTACCTAGCAGTGCAGAGGAGGGGCAGCAGCTGTGTCTCAGGGGCCCCTGGGGAGCTCTGTGAATTCTTAGGCACAGATAAAGCTTGGCAGAGAAAGCAGGAGTTGAATTACCCAGATCCTCTCTAGAAAAGGAAAACAGTTTCTTCCATTGGAAGAGCCCCACTCCCTGCCTACCCCCGAAGCTGGGACCTTTCTGAGCTTGGTCAAAGGTCCCTGTAAAGTGGGAGGAAAATGCTTCTCCTGCTGCAGGGTGGGGGCAGCTGAGGCCCAAGGAGTTCAGCCTCCTGATCGGTCCCTGGTTCTCCTCTGATCCCTTCTCAGATGCCCACAGCCATGATCTCTCACTCCCACCCCAGCTGCAAAGAGGCCTGGAAAGTGGAGGAGACAGAAGTGCACACAAGGATAAAGGCAAACTTGGCCCCAACCAGCCAAGCCCCAGTGATCGTGGCTCAGGCAGGAACTTCTCTGCAGGCCTTGTGTCCCCGGCCTGCCTCGGATGGCCATGTTATGGGGAGTACGGTGCCCAGCATGTACTCAGCGCACAAGAATAGAGTTTAGAAAGAAGATTCCTCCCATTGCAAATTCCCTGCATGCCGGCTCTCTGCCCACTTTGGCAGCACCCAGATCCCTTCTGTCAGGGTGTCAGGGTCTCCTGGGGCAGCCAGAGCACAGCCCTGGGGGGCAGCACACCTGGCTTGGAAAGCTGCTCTGCTCTGTGTGAAGCAGGGAACCTGGTGCCAACCTACTGAGGAAATGGGGACAGACGCCCACTCTGCTCTGCTGGCCTCACTCCCAGATAATACCTGCCCTTGTCAAGTCTACACTCCAGTGGGTCACATTCTCACGCTGTGCGTTAGTTTAGACTAAATGTGTGTCACCTCCTTAGGCCACAACCTGCTCCTGTGAGCTTCACACTGAGCAGGGAGGGGAGGGAAGTAACCGATTTCATAAAGCTCCTACGAGGTGCTGAGAACAACTTAATCCCCCCCCATAGCTGTACCTTAATTCTCTATGTTTTGATCGTTTCTGCAGATTGCAGATTCAGGAATGGGGGTAAGAAATATGTGGGCGGATCTCTTCAGGAGGTTGGGTTGGGACTGAAGGCTCAAGAGAAGGTGAGATGGCGAAACCTCAAGAGCCTCAGGGCTCCAAGATTCACCCCGTCCAGGAAGCTTCCCTCACATGTGCCTCTGTGTGCCCCTGGACCAGGCTCTGCCCTGGCACTGAGTGGTATATTTCTCTTTTCCATCTCCATGAACTTCGTTATGACAGCAATCGCTTTTCTGCAGTTCTGCCCAGTCCTGGAGGTTGCCCTCTACCGGGCACTCTGAGAAGCCTGGTTGGCTGCCAGCCTGGCTCTCTTCCCCAGCCCCCAGCTCCCCGGCGGTGCCCTCCACCTTTATCTTCGCTGGCCTTTTCCTGGGTAGCGCTCTGGCACAGCTAATCCCATGGTGGCATCTGCCTCTCAGCCGACCTAACCTGACCACAGAGTTCCTGGCTGCCAACCGCAGAAAAGGAATGGGTCAACTTAAACAGACCACTGCCAGGGAGAAGGACATTGGCAGGAAGGCCGGAGCACCAGACACGGAAATGGGCTGAACCCTTGCAAATGTCATAGATCGTGGCCCAGGAACAGATCTGGTGAGGACCTGGCCTGCTGGACACTGGGCTACTGGCACCACCACATTTAGGCAGTGCTGACCCCTGTCACTCTAGAGCAAACCTGGAGTGGGCTTTGTCAACGCAAACCCACTAAGCGTGCCTGCACCTTGGCTGCCAGAGCCTGAGGAGCAAGAATCAGCCAGTTCCCCAAATGGGGAGTGCAGAGGCTGAGCCACGCCAACATCTCCACTGTCTCCCTGCAGCACCCCGCACGTGGTATTGGGTCCACACCTGTAAAGCTGAACCCCTCTTCCTTCTTTTTGTGGTGGGTGTTCATTCATGTATGTTCTCTGAATATCCAAGGGCCTAGTGTGCCCCAGAAGCTGAGGGTGGTGAATGTTTAACGAGGGCTCTGTGGAGGGGAGCAGCCCTGCGGGCAGGGGCTGGGGCTGCCGGGTTCGCCGGTGTAAATGTTCCCACCAGGTGGTTCGAGGGTTCGAGGGTTCAAGCTGTGAGGTGAGGGGCCAGGTGTGCAGGGCAGGCTAGATCCCACCCCGCTCTCCCGCCCTGCTCCCTCCGCACACCAGGCCCTTCCGCACTTGGGGTTACTTTCCAGCACTGAGTTCTTTGAGACTAAGACAATCTTATAATAAGAATACTCAGATCTCCTGCTGTTAAACATACTGGTTTCTCTTAAGATGGTCTCCAACTTACAACAGCTTGACTTAAAATTTTTCAATTTTATGATGATGCAAAATGTGAAAGCAACACACATTCAGTAAAAGGAACTTTGAATTTTGAATTTGGATCTTTTCCCTGACTAGCAATATGCACATTAATATCCCTGTCAAGCCACAGGTCCCATCAGTCCCTCCCTCACAAGGGAAGGAGCCACCATGTGCTATAGGTTAGGGTATTCAAGGCATTTTCCACTTACAGTATTTTCAACTTGCCATTGGTTTCTCATCCCATCGAAAACTGAGCAGCTTCTTTTATACAGTCAACCAAAAGTTGGGGAAAGAAGCTGTAATGGTGCACACCTGTGATCCCAGAACTCTGGGAGGCTGAGTCAGGAGGATCAAAAGTTTGAGCCCAGCTGGGCAACTTAGTGATTTAGTGAAACCCTGTCTCAAAATAAAAAAATTTAGAAAAGGGCTGGGATGTAGCCCATGCGAAGGTCTTGGGTTCAATCCCCAGTACAGCAACAAACAAATAAAGTGGGGGTAGAAGAGTGTTAAAACTCCAAGTGCAACTCTGCCCCTCAACTTCGTGCTGTGCCTCCAGATGTCACTTCCACCTGCCTTCCTCGAGGTTGCTCTGAATCCCGGTCAGCACTGTGGGGCTCCAGCCAGGGCCAATAGCATGAGGACAGCACTCAGTGCGCCTGACACACGACCATCATGAAATAAGCCATCTGGCCTTTGGAGGGGAGTTTTATCCTCAAAGCTGGGACAGACACATCCCTCCCTGCCCTTCCCACAGACAAGAGGGCCTTCCAGAGAGAAAAAACGGGGACCCTGGGATGTTGCTTAGGGACCTTGGCCCTCTACCCCCTCCTCAATTCAGATCCCAGGAAAGGGCACCAGGAGGAAAGGGAGAAGCGAGGGGAGGCAGGAATCGCCCCAGGGACAGGGCAGCGGGACAGAGGGTAAGGAAGGGGCCCCATCCTGAAGGATTGCCCCTGGCAAATATCTCAGCCCCTTCCTTCTACGTGGCAACACACACTCATGCACGCACGCGCACGTACACATACACACACACACCCCATCTTGGAGGATCAGACTACCGTCCCTCTGGAGAAACTGATTATCTGAATCCTGCAGATGTTAACAGAGCTGGCGGGAGGGATCCAACTCATTTCCCAAGTGTGAGGGACTCAGAGTCCAGACCCCACAGGGCCCAGGCCTGCAGGCACCTCTGGCCTCACAGCACAGGGTAGGCACCCAGGTCTTCCCAGGCTTTCTCCTCTCTGGGCCTTTCTCCTCTCCTTGCCCTCTGTCCTCTCTGGGCCATTCTACTCTCTGGGCCTTTCTCCTCTCTTGGGCACCTCAGCCCCAGAGTTTGAATGCTTCGGAGCCCAGATGCCTGGAGGCTGCCTGCACCTTGGACCAAAGTCTGTGCACACAAGCCAGAAAGACAGTGCAGATCCTCATTCATTTGGGAAGTATAATTAATTATACTTCCCAAATGAAACTGAAATGAGGAGGAAGCAACTTTCCAGTGTCTTTGCAATGCATCTTTAACTTCAGTAATGTTGGGACCTGTTATCCTGGACCCCTATTTTATTTTATTTACTTATTTTGTGGTGCTGAAGATGCAACCCAGGGCTTGAAACATGCTAGGCTAGTGCTGTGCTACCGAGCTACACCCCTATGCATTTTTATTTTTTCATTTTTAAAATCTTTAATCCTTTGATTATGTGGCAAGTCCATCACTGTTTCGGGCAAATCACTGCTTAAGCAAAAAAGAAAAATAATGGGCCGGTGAGACGGCTCAGCGGCTTAAGCGCCTGCCTTGCAAGCGCGAAGGCCCGAGTTCGACTCCCGGAACCCACATACGAAAAAGGGGCCGGTGATATCGCTCAGTGGCACGGGTGCCTGTTGGTGCGCGAGGTCCTGAGGTCGTCCCCCCGGTACCCACAAAAAAAAAAATAAATAAAGAAAAATAATAATATTCAAAAATATTTCACACATTTGTAAACATTGTATTGTCTCCCTAGTATGAAAATGCAATTTCACTGTGACTATTCCATTCCTTAGTCTTCTATTTTTACCTAGCTTTTACATGGCTTAATCTTATACTGAGTAATATTTTTCTCCAAAAGGTATTTGTACATTCTCTAATGCTTGAGTTTGTTAATATATGAGAATGTTTACTTGTTGTCTTTAAAAAAAATAAAGTTTGAAAAAAAAAAAGACAGTAAAACTGAAAATTCTAAGAACCCACAGCTCAAGGCGTGGGACAGGGCCCTCAGGGTCTCTCCCTCCCACTGCAATGGGAGCGGCCTCCAGGGGAAAGTCGGGAAACATCAGACTCTGCCCCGAGGCCGCCCAGACAGGTGATCTCCGTCCTGCAGGCCAAGAGTCAGATGACCCCGGGCAGCACAGTCACTCCCTTTTATTTGGTGTGCGTGACTCTGGGGATGTTACTCATCTTCTCTGATTGTCATCTGTGAGTGAGGACAGCAGTGCCCTCCTCACAGGGTGGCTGAGGATGACACACACAGTGCCTGTGCCAGTGGAGCTCAGCACTGGGACTGTTTGTTTGTAGTGAATGCTACATAAACATGGCTTCAAGGGGTAGGTACCTTGCTCCGGAGATTTTCTCAGTCAAATAAGGGTAAGTATTAACAATGGAATCACCTTGTATTCCTCTTGTATTCAATGTGGTAACATCCACCCAGGACAAATCCGTCTGTTTCTCAGGATGTGACCAGCGTTCTTGCATTCTCTTGGGAAGACTCTTGTTTGGGTTCCATCCTACCCACCTGTTTGTAAACACTAGGGCTCTTAAACAGACAAGGCCCCAGCTCCCCGGCACAGCCTTGTAAACAGAACCAAAGCTGGCTAATGTTTGTTCTTACTCAAAACACAGTCCCCCACACCAGCCTGCTTAGGTCACTGTGCACGGAAACCCCCTGCGCAGAACCCTTCCACCCTTCGTCTCCATGGTTCACACAACCGTGAGCAACCTCTGGAGCCGGGGACTCCCAGCAGCTCGGGGACAGGCCCTAGTCGCTTACCTGGGAGCAGAATGCCCTGGGGGACCCGGGAGCTGGGTGGCCCCCAGAGGCAAATCCACAGGCTGTGTGTGTTGGCCATCACCAGGTCCTGGAGCCAGGCGAGGGTGAAGGAGACATTTTCTTCTGCTGGCTTCCCTGCCCTGAGAGCCAGTCTGCAGACAGAGCCTGGACTTTCTCTGAGAAAGACAAGACGGGAGGGGAAGACACAGGAATGTCAAACCTCAGGGAAATGGACGCAGGAATCGGGTCCCTGGCTTCTCTCCAGACAGAGGCAGAAGCCAGGGGCAGAGAAGTCTGGTCAGAAAGGGGCCAGAGAGGTGAGAAAATGTGCTGCGCCTGGGCCTGTGTCAGGGAGGGGCTGTGAGAACATCTGGGTTGGCCTAGATCCCAGTGGGGAGATGAGGCCAGACTCGTCTCCAGTCCCAGGGGCACAGGGGGCCTCAGCGGGGTGGCAGGAATGCTGCCAGGAAGCTGGGAGACCAGAGAGGAGCCCAATCACCTCCCACCTCAGTGCCGGCCGCAGGGGGCCAAGGGCCCAGGCCTGGGCTCCCCTGAGACTCTGGAATGGGTCTCTCTGGTAAGATCATCCCCTGCAAGAATGCTGGCCAGGGAGCCAGTGAGATGGCTCAGCGGTGTAAGCGCCTGCCTGGCAAGCGCGAGGGCCCGAGTTTGACTCCTGGAACCCACATATGAAAAAAGGGCTGGTGACATTGCTCAACAGCACGGGTGCCTTCTGGCGTGTGAGGTCCTGAGGTCGACCCCTGGTACACACAAAAAAAAAAAAAGAATTCTGGCCAATAGTGTATTTTGACTTTAAAAAATCAATTCATGCAATAATTATCAAACGTTTGGAGCGCTTCGGTGACTTTTTAATGACCAAAGTTGTATAATCACTGGTAAAGTGTCTATAACTTAGCTCACAAACTTATCTCTAGTACAAGAGGGAGAATCCAATCTGTGCCTACTAGGAGACGAGTCAAAGTATCCCTGCCATATGGGGACAGGGAGAGGCTCAGGTCCTTGTCTGTCACTACAGCAGGAAGCTCTGGGGCCATCAGCATGGGCCCATCTGACACCAAAGGGGTACCCAGGCTTAGAGGGCAGTGTCCTCTGTGGCCAGCGCAAATGGCCTGTGCCCTTGACAGCACACTAACCTGGCAGGCTGGCGAGACACCACTGCAAAGCACTTAGCAACCAGCCATGGAGGGGGCTTCTGAAGGCCTGCAGGAGTAACCTGAGAGCCAGAGCAGCCATGTTGATGCAAAGCAAGAGGTGCTGCCCACCCCCCACAGGTGAAGAAAATGCACAGGTGTACACCCCTCCCTCCAGCTTAAGATGCTGTCCCTGGGCACATTCCTCAGGGCAGAAAAAAGCCCATCCTCCACTGGGATAGAGCTAGACACTCTTATTCTTTTATTTTATTTTATTTTAAAGAACCATATTCCCCTTTTTTATTACCAAAATGTGATTTGCAGTATACATTTATCTCCTTATCACCCTCCCCTCATTAGCCGAGGTACAATTTACGTGTCACAGAAATCTGTCCAGTGCTCTACAGTACTTTAGAGCTAGAGTTCTCTAACAGAACCAATGACCTGACAGGATTTTTTTGGTGGTAGGGGGTGTTGTTTTCTTCTCATTCATTTGTTTAAGATGAGGTCTTGCTAAGTTGCCCAGGCTGGGCTTGGATTTACAATTCTCCTGCCTCAGCCTAGGCCTCCACCACTATGCCCAGTTTAGGGGGGTTATTATGAGATGTCGCCTAAACTGGCAGGCAGGAGACCGAAGCAGAGGGAGCACAAGCCCTGTGCAACATTTCAGGAGGTCTGAAGAATCACACATTCCCGCTACCAAAAAAAAAAGGGAACCATACATTCATTTCCATTTCTAGTCCACCACATCTCACTAAGCAATTAAGTTTAATGTTATTTATGAGATATGTAGGTAACTCTGATTAGTAAACAGAAAAACTAGTTATAACCTAGTAAGTCATAGTTTCTTGGTGGACAAAAATCTTTAAAAACCTGGGTATAGGATAAATTTCCAAAAACCCTCAGCTTCCTCCTCAGGAATTTGAGAGGTCACTAAGTGTCCGTCACTGTGACAGCCACTGTATGGAGGAGCCAGCTGCACTTGAAGAACCCACTGATGTTCCAGTGCCAGGGCTGGTATGTGGCGCAGTGGTAGTGTGTGCTTAGCATGCCAGAAGGCCCTGGAGTCCATCCCCAGCATCAAGAAAAAAGGAAAGATGGCCAGGCATGGTGGTACATGCCTGTAATCCCAGCACTTGGGAGGCTGAGGCAGGAGAATTGCTGCAAGTTCGAGGCCGGCCTGGGCTACATAGCGAGTTTAAGGCCAGCCTGAACTACATGATGAGACCATGTCTTAAAAAAAAGGGGGAGGGGGAGAAAGGGAGAGAGGGAGAAGGGGAGGGGAGGGGAGGAAAGGAAAGGAAAAGAAAACAGAACAGAACAAGAAAGAGAGAGAGAAAGAGAAAGAAAGAAAGAGAAAGAAAGAGAGAAAGAAAGAAAGAAGGAAAGAAAGAAAGAAAGAAAGAAAGAAAGAAAGGAAGGAAGGAAGGAAGGAAGGAAGGAAGGAAGGAAGGAAGGAAGGAGCCGGTGAGATGGCTCAGCGGCATAAGCGCCTGCCTGGCAAGCGCGAGGGCCCAAGTTCGACTCCCGGAACCCACATACGAGAAAAGGGCCGGTGATATCGCTCAGTGGCACGGGCGCCTGCTGGCGCGCGAGGTCCTGAGGTCGACCCCTGGTACCCACAGAAAAAAAAGAAAAAAAAAGAAAGAAAGTAAAGCAAAGCAAGCAAGCCAGGCATGGTGGCATATGCCTATATTCCTGCCATTCTGGGAGGCTGAAGCAAGAAGATTATGTTTGAGCCCAGCTTGGACAATTTAGCAAGACCCTATCTCAAAACTAAAATAAAATAAAATTTTAAAAGGGCTAGCTAGGGATGCAGCTCAGTGTGAAGGCCCTGGGTTCAATTCCCAGTACCAGAAAAAAAAAAAAAAGAGGAGGAGGAAGAGGAGAAGGAAGAGAAGAAGGAGAGGAAGGAGAGAAGGGGAAGGGGAAGAGGAGGAGGAGGCGGTGGCAGTAGCAGCGGCAGCGGCAGCAGCAGGCTTTTACAAACAGTGTGAGTATATGAGGCTGGGACAGGAATATAAATCAGCGGTAGAGCACTTGCCTAGCATAAGGCTCTGAGTTTGATACCCAGCACCATGAAAAAAATCTTTCTTTCTTTCTTTTTTCTTTCTTTCTTTCTTTCTCTTTCTTTTCTTTTCTTTTCTTTTCTTTTCTTTTCTTTTCTTTTCTTTCTTTCATCTATCTATCAATCATCTGGTGTCAGGTATTGTTATATTTTTAAATCATCCTTGTACATCTATCTTTGAGTTTATTCTGCTACCCAAGAATTTTACCTATAGGCTCACCTTGAGGTCTGCTATTGGTTTACTCTATAAGCGGAACATTCTTTTTTGCATGAGAAATTGACCTTGGGCTTATGAAAGTTGTGAGACTAAAAATGGAGTCACTTATGTCAAACCCCAACAAAACAAACAACTCCGCAAGGCTGTGAGGGAGGACATCTCATACATGTCTGTCAGAGCCCCAGCCCTGTTCATTCCTGAATAAATCCCCTAGTTTTGGAGAATCTCTCTCCATTTGCTGTTCAGGTTGACATAATTCAGGTTCGAAGTGGGACCCTAAAGGAAAAAGAAAGGAGTGAGACGGAAGTAAGGTCACCTTCGGAAGGATGGAATGGGGGTGGAACACAGAGCCCTCTTGAGATCTCTAATTCTGGGACCACCTTTTCCCACCTGCTGAGCCATCTCCCAGCCTGGTGCCTCTTTCTGGAAGGTGAATTCAGTTGACTGTATTTGGTGACCGGTCTGATTTTAAGGCCACCTTAACAAAGCTACATTCTCTGGCAGTCCTTTCCTGACAGTAGGCATTGTCGCCACAGAGCACACTGGTTTCTGCAGAACTGACACGGTTTGTGACAACCTCATGTCTTCTCTCAAGAATTCACTTCTGGTTTTCGCCCCTGGTTTCAAATTTGTGTTTGCTCTGCAACATCTGGTTTAAAATTACTTTATGTAAGCACTTTTTTTTTCGTTTTGGTTTGGTTAACGTGCATCTGCAAATGATTTGGTTCTTGCACTTTGTCTTTTCTGCTCGTTCCTGAACATTTTAAGGAGCAAATATAAACACCCAGAGCTTATAGGATTTTCTTTTGCTCTTGAAAGACTAACAAGATCCCTAAATTTTGAAGGCCTGCCAGACCAGGACTTCTTGGCAGGACTGTCACCAGCTGTAGTATGGTCCATTCTCATGAACATTATTTTTAAATCAATGGACAAATGATACCAAGGATAAATTCTTAAATAGCAACTACAGGGTTAAGCAATCTGGAAAGGATCGAACAGGTAGAGACTTCTAACCTATGTCTCTGTGTTTTTCCCTCTGCTCTGAATCCGCTGACTTTTTTGCCTATATTTTAAGACAAAATGCTGTTACTAATTAAAACAAAACCAAGACTGTACTCTTGGTAATTTTTGTTGCTCTAGAAGTTTTTTCTTAGTGCTTTACAGCCAAGATAAGGGAAAAAAAAAAAAAAAAAAGGCCTTCCAAATTAATGGCTTTGCAAACTACAGTAGCTCCATGGCAACCAACAATCTAGACACCTGAGAGTCATCCCTTTTGGAAATATAAATTTGGGTTTGAGCAGCTAACAAATGATTAAGGTGATGGAACAGTTAATTAAATGACTGATAGTCTAAAAGGAAAAGAACTAGACAAGTGTTTATGAAAGTTAGGCTGAGATCAAACAGGTCAAAATCTTGAGCTCAGAGCAATAATAAAAGGTCTCTCTGCACTTGCCTGGCACGCACAAGGCCCTGGGTCGGGTCCCTGACACAACAGCAAAACCCTCTCTGTCCTTAAAAAAAAAAAAAAAAAAAAAAAAAGCAGCAACAAGAAACTGTTTTCTGCCACACTAGCAAAAGATTAGGAAAAAAGCCCCAAACTGCAAATTGACTCATTTAAAAACCACTTAATGTGTTTTCCTAGCAGTGTTGACTAGTCAAGTAAAATAGACTGCCAAAAAATAAATAAATAAAATAAAAATCTGTTACTAAAATTTAGAGCTGCATGGAGATTTTTTTGTTCATTTGTTTGTTTGTTTTTGTTTTCAGACAGGGTCTCACTATGTAGTTCAGGCTGGCCTCAAACTCACTATGTAGCCCAAACTGGCCTCAAACTAACAGTGATCCTCCTGCCCCAGCCTCCCAAGTGCTGGGATTACAGGCGTAGGCCACTATTCCCAGCAAGATTTTGTCTTTCTTACACAACTCATCTAGCACTTCCTAAAATCTAAACATTTGAAAAATTAACTCCCAAATTCATTTGAGATTTAAAAATGAGTAAAAGAAGCTTGTTAAAAATGAAATTGTAGGGCCGGTGAGATGGCTCAGCGGCATAAGTGCCTGCCTGGCAAGCGCGAGGTCCTGAGTTCGACTCCCGGTATCCACGTACGAAAAAAGGGCCGGTGATATCGCTCAGCGGCACGGGTGCCAGCTGGCGCGCAAGGTCCTGAGGTTGACCCCCGGTACCCACAAAAAAAAAAAAAAAAAAGTGAAATTGTAGTTCCGGGATGATGGTGAACAGCAAAGAAATAGCCTCTCCAAGATTTGGTGTCCAGACACTGGAATATAGCAACATGAGCAAGAGAAGGAGGAGAGAAGTCGGTCCCCAGGACCCAGCAAGGATCTGAAGCAAAAACTGAAGCCCACGAGGACAGCAGAGAGACTTCAATGAAGAAGTGGGTGGCAACCAGCTCTTTCTCCCTGAGCCCTGACTCACTGCATAGGAGGGGTGGCTCGAACCTGCAGACGCACGGTAACTACTGGAGACCCCAGAGGCCTCCACAGAGAAAAGAAGTAGTGGAAACAAGCAGTGGACCTAGCAGACTATGGTGACTGGTGAGTTATTTGGGTTTGGATGTCCCCCAGGGGAGGGCAACTGGCTGATTGCCATCTTGGAGAGAGGCTAACTGAGCTTGGAACTCAGAGCAGCTACAGGCTGGCTACACCTAGAGGCTCCCAGGGTCAAGGTGAGGTGGAACCAAGTTCAAGGCAGCAGGAGGTCAAGGAGCCGAGTTCAAGCCAGCAGGGAGCTGAGTTCAAGCTGGCAGGAGGCACAAGGAGTGTTGTTGAACAAATAGGGTTCCAGCCTCACAGCCAGAAATCAGCCTGAAACTTCAGTGGAACTGAAGGTGCAGGCTTGCTGGGATCATCCACTATCCCGTCGTAAATTTATGGCCAGTTTGCTGGGATTAATCAACATGGATCTGAACTCTGTCTGCATACTTCGTCTACCAGTGACAGCACAGATACACCTTGAAGTGGACATTTGTTTTTCTTAGTTTCATTTTTTTCTTGTTTTTTTTTTCATGATTGCTCTTGTTTTTACATGAATGTGAACATTCTTTCTAGCTTTTTTATGTTGTCGTTCTGTTCTGTTCTTGTTTTTATTTCTTCTTTCTCTCTCTCCCTCCTGTCTTCTTCACCAGTTTCCCAAAGTTTGCATAATCTTCCTTTGTCCTCGAGCCTTGCTTCTAATCTCTTCCTCTTCTCCTATTTCTCTATTTTCCCCCTAACCCCTTTTAAATTTTCCCCCATGAGGGTAAAATTGCCATACTGAGGGCATATTTATTATATACAATTTTCTAGTTTGTTTTAGATTTTGTTATATAACCACAAATCTAGTTCATAGGGTTAAAGGTGGTAAGTTAATAGTTACCACAGTTTGTCATTTTCCAGGCCTTTTTTGATCTATTGTTAGTGCTGACTGTACTAGTTTAGCCAAGGTGACATAATTATTCTAATCAGTTGTTCTTCCTGGTATGCCAAGACTGAGATTGCCTAAGGGTCATAAAAAATACTATAGGCCAGCGCCAAAGAACCAGGGGCTGGGCCAAATAGGTAACAACCTCTCATCCCCAACAAACTGAAGAGGTAGGTTCTCGCAACAGACTCAAACCCGAAAGCCAGCTACGCCTGGAAGACATCTCTGAGAAGTAGTCATTTCCTGAGAGTACTAAATACTGGCAATAAAGCTACTTGCCATAAGCAATTTACAAGCATCAACCCAGGAATTAAACTAAAAAAAAAAAAAAAAAAAAAAAAAAAGAAAGAAAATGAGAAGATACTTAAGCAAGATGCATCCTGACTTCCAGCTCACCAAAGGCAAACCTAGGGGGCAATGAGGTGAAACAATTTGAAAGCCACCCACCTGAACTCTCTGTGGAAGTAACAAAGCAGATGAATGAGGCTCTAGAAAAAGACCAATCAGAAATAATTTCTCAAATAACTACAGAGATGGTGACCATAATGAAAGACATGGTTAATGACTCTAGAGCAGATATAGATTAAAAAAATAGAGCAGTTTAGGAAAATGATGGAAACCATGAACTCCCAACATAGGAAAAAACAGAATCCATGAAACAGATTCAAACAGATATCCAGGAGATTAAAAATTCTGTTGAAAGTATATGCAGAGAATGAGCCAATGTGAGGACAGAATAGCAGATATAGAAGACAGGATTGTGGTTAGCAATAATGAAAAGAAAAATTGCTTAAAAATAGCAAGGGACCAAAAAAAAATCCAACAGCTGCTAAATGATTCAAAGAAAATAACATAAGTTTGCCCAGAGTCAATGAAAAAGCAGGAGATAGCTCAAATGAGGTAAAAAAAAAAAAAAAAACCTGTTCACAGAAGTAAAGCGGGCCGGTGAGATGGCTCAGCGGCGTAAGCGCCTGCCTTGCAAGCACGAGGGCCCGAGTTCGACTCCCGGAACCCACATACGAAAAAGGGGCCGGTGATATCGCTCAGTGGCACGGGTGCCTGTTGGCGCGCGAGGTCCTGAGGTCGACCCCCTGGTACCCACAAAAAAAAAAAAAAAAAAAAAAAAGAAGTAATGGCAGAAAACTTCCCAAGCAGGGAGAAAGAATTCGACATACAGATAAGTGAGGCATATAGAACTCCAATTAGCCACGATAAAAAAAAAATCTATACTAAGGCATATAATAGTAAAGATTCCAGAAATTCAACACAAGAACAGAATATTAAAAGCTGTTAGAGAAAAGAAACAAATCACCTATAAAGATAAGCCCATTAGAATTACAGCAGACTTCTCAACATAAACCCTCAAGTCAAGGAGAATGTGGAGTGAAGCATTTCAAACCCCCAAAAGTAAACAAGCCCCAATGTAGATTGATGTACCCCACAAAACTATCTTTCAAAATTGATAAAGAAATAAGATACTTCCATGACAAAGAACACCTGAAGAAATTCTTGACCAGCAAACCAGCACTGCAAAATGGTCTGAAGGACATTCTAGAAAGAGATAACAAGGACTACAACTCCATGAACCCCAACAGAAGGAATCCACCAGGCAAGGCAAGCAGTTAAACAGAGGGGAGAATAAAGGGAACCAACAATGGGAAATAACGTGACAAGGATAAGTCAATACATATCAGTTATAACCATCAATGTTAATGGTCTCAATTGTCCAATCAAAAGAAACAGACTGGCAGAATGGATCACAAAGCAAGATCCAACAATATACTGCATATAAGAAACACATTTAATTAAAAAAGAAATTTATAGACTGAAAGTCAAAAGATGGAAAACAATACTCCACTTGACAGGAACCCAGAAAGAAACAAGGGTAGCTATTCCATTTGTAGATAAAGTGAATTTGAAGCTAAGACTGATTAAGAGAGACAAAGAAGATCACTACATCCTGGTAAAGGGAACAGTCCAAGAGGAAGAGATAACAATCATAAATATATATGTACCAAATACCAGTGCACCCAGCTATATAAAGCAAATATTAACGAACATGAAAAATCAAATAAGCACTAATACAATTGTAATGGGGGACCTCAATACCCACCATCACAAATAGACAGATCAACTAGACAAAAAAATCAACAAAGAAATATGAGAACTGAACCAAACCTTTGAACAGATACACTTAGTAGATGTCTACAGAGTGTTCCACCCCACAACATCAGAATACATTCTTCTCAGCTGCACATGGGACATCCTCCAAAATAAACCACACAGTAGTTCATGCTTAAGTAAATGCAAAGGAACTGAAATTATTCCATGCATATTATTAGGCCACAGTGCAATGAAATTGGAAATCAATGGCAAAAGAAACCACAATGTGGTTTATGAAATCACATTTCATAAACACATGGAAATTAAATAATACACTCCTAAACAACCAATGGGTCACAGATGCAATTAAAGAAGAAACTGGACAGTTTCTACAATTAAATGATAATGCCAATACAACATACCAGAACTTATGGGGTGCAGTGAAAGCAGTCCTATGAGGGAAATTTATAGTGGTGAATTACTATATCAAAAAAACAGAGTGAGCTCAAATAAACAACCTAATGTTGAAGCTCAAGCTTCTAGAAAAAGAAAAGTAAGTCAAGGTCAAAGCTCATATGAGGAAGGAAGTTATAAAGATTGGAGCAGAAACTAATGCAATGGAGACAAAGAAAACAATACAAAAAAAATCAATGAATCAAAGAGTTGTTTCTTTAAAAGATTAAATAAAATGGACAAACCCTTAGCCAACCTTATCAAAAAAAGGAAAGACTCAAATCCATGCAATTAAGAATGAAAAGGGTGAAATCACAACAGATTCTGCAGAAATCCAGAAGTTCATCAATACCTACTTTAGGAACCTGTATTCTAATAAAATGAAATACACAGAAGAAATGGACAGATTCCCAGATACATGTGAATTACCAAAGCTGAATCAAGAAGATATAAAAATTCTAAATAAACCAATATCAGTCAGTGAAATTGAAGATGTAATTAAAAACTTACAACAAAGAGAAGCCCAGGCCCTAATGTATTCACTGCTGAATTCTAAAAGAACTTTAGAGAAGACTTAATGCTGTTACTTCTCAAACTCTTTAATGGAATTGAAAGGGAAGCAATACTCCCAAATTCATTCCTGAACAAGACAAGGATGTCCACTGTCACTACTCTTACTCAATATAGTTCTGAAAACATTTGCCAGAGCAATTAGACAAGAGAAAGAAATCAAACAAATAAGGATAGGAAAGGAAGAAGTTAAATTATCATGATTTGCGGATGACATGATACTCTATGTAGAAGACCCCAAAAACTCAATCGAAGGACATCTAGATTCGATAACCAAATTCACTTGTGTAGCTGGATACAAAGTCAACACTCAAAAATCAATAGCCTTCCTGTACACAAATAACAAACACACTGAGAGAGAAATTAGAGAAAAAACACCTTTCACAATAGCATCCAAAAAATTGAAATACCTAGGAATCAATCTAATGACGGAAGTAAAAGACCTTTACCTTGAAAACTACAGTATTTTTCTTTCTTTTTTTTTTTTTTTTTGTGGGTACCAGGGGTCGACCTCAGGACCTCGCACACCAGTAGGTCCTGAGCGATATCACCGGCCCTTTTTTCGTATGTGGGTTCCGGGAGTCAAACTCGGGCCCTCGCGGTTGCCAGGCAGGCGCTTATGCCGCTGAGCCATCTCACCGGCCCAAAACTACAGTATTTTGAAAAAGGAGATTGAAGAGGATATCAGAAAATGGAAAGATATCCCTTGTTCTTGGGTAGGAAGAACAAATACAGTGAAAATGGACATACTTCCAAAATTGTTATACAGATTTAATGCAATCCCGATGAAAATACCAATAGCATATCTCACACAATTAGAGAAAACAGTCCTAAAATTCATTTGGAACCAGAAGAGACCTAGAATAGCAAAAGCAATTCTGGGTAACAAAGGCAAGGCAGGGGGCATCACCATCCCTGACTTGAAGTTATACTATAAAGCTACCGTGATAAAAACATCAGGGTACTGGCAAAAAAATAGACCCAAGGATCAATAGAACAGATTAGAAGATACAGAAACAACTCCAAAAACACTCAGCCATCTTATCTCTGACAAAGGGACCAAACACTTTTACTGAAAGCAAGATAGCCTCTTTAATATACGGTGCTGGAAAAACTGGCTTTCCACATGCTGAAGATTAAAACTAGACTCATATCTTTCACCAGGCACTAAACTAAAATTGAAATGGATCAAAGATCCAAATATTAAAACAGAAACACTAAATCTGCTGGAAGATAGAATAGGTAGAACTCGAAGACATTGGTGCAGACATAGATTTTACAAACAAAACCCCAATCATGCAGGAAATATCACAAAGCATTAAAAACTGGAATCTCATCTTATTAAAAAGCTTTTGCACAGCAAAAGAAACCATCAACAGAGTAAAGAGACAACCCACAGTGTGGGAAAAAATTTTTGCCAGCTGTTCCTCAAAGGACTAATATCTAGAATATATAACGAACTAAAAAAAAATTAGACCCCCCAAATTTAAAGACCCAGTCCAAAAATGGGCAACTGAAATGAATAGACACTTCTCAGATGAAGTAGAAGCAGAAAATAGATATATGAAAAAATGTTCAACACCACTGGGCATTTGAGAGATCCAAATTAAAACAACACTGAGATTCCATCTCACTCCAGAAAAAATGACTATCATCAAGAAATCAACCAATAACAAATGCTGGTGGGGCTGTGTGGAAAAAGGAACACTTCTCCACTGTTGGTGGGAGTGTAGACTGGTGAAAACACTGTGGAAATTGGTGTGGACATTCCACAAAGAACTAAAACTACAGGTTCCATTTAACTCAGCCACTCCCCTCCTTGGTATCTTCCCAAAAGAATTAAAAGCATCATACCACAGCAATACATGCATACCCATGTTATAGCAGCACATTTTGTAATAGCTAAATCTTGGAAACAGCCCAAATGCCCATCTACTGGTGAATGGATAAAGAAGATGTGGGGTTTTTTTAGTACTACTCTGCCATAAAGAAGGATAAGCTTGAGACATTTCTAGCTTAATGAATACACCCTGAGACCATTCTCTTAAGCGAAAAGAATCAAACACACATGTTTAAATACAGACTGTTTCTCTAGTGTGAGAAACTGAAAGTGTAAATAAGGACCAAAATGTGTAACAGATATTGGGATATTGGAAAAAAAAAATGTTCAAATGAGAAAGGGAACAAGGGAGGGGGGAGGGGGAACTAAAGAAGGGACAAGGAAAAAAAAGAGAAGGAAAAAATAGAAACAAAGCTTTGGTAAGTAAGGAGGGGAAGTGGGGTTGAAGGGAGGGGAGGGGAATGGGAAAAAAAGCAGCAAGATATATCATGTACAGGTACAAATTCCTTATGAATGTGATCATTATGCATACCTAAAATGTACCAAGTTTTTAAAAATGCAAGAAAAAAAAAAAAAAGAAATCACAAGCCAGGTGTGGTGGTACACACCCATAAGCCCAGCACTTGAGAGGCTGAGCCAGGAGGATTGCCATGAGTTCAAGTCTATCCTAGACTATAGAATAAGTTCAAGGCCAGCCTGAACCACCTAGTGATATCTTGTCTCAAAAAACTAAAACCAAGGGCCGGTGAGATGGCTCAGCGGCGTAAGCGCCTGCCTTGCAAGCGCGAGGCCCCGAGTTCGACTCGCGGATCCCACATACGAAAAAGGGGCCGGTGATATCGCTCAGCGGCACGGGTGCCTGTTGGCGCGCGAGGTCCTGAGGTCGACCCCCCCGGTACCCACAAAAAAACAAAAAACAAAAAAACTAAAACCAAACAAAAAAATCCCAACCCCCTCCCCCAAGACAAAGAAAGAAATTGCAGCTGGCATGGTGGTGTACACCTATAATCCCTGCACTCAGGAGGCTGAGGCAGGATGATTGTAAAGTTTGAGGCCAACATGAGCTGCAGAGCAAGACCCTGTTTTTAAAAAAAATATAGAAAATACTTTATTTGTAATTCAGTCCACACAGACTTCATAAAATTACCTATTAGGAAGAAATAAAAAAGTATTTAAAAATGTCTTCATAAATATTGTTAAAAGCCTTTAACCATCTGAACAGGTGACCAAACTTACCCCATTTTGTCAGTTGGATTCAACTATCTGTTTGATTTTTGGTGATGTGGGGGATTTAACTCAGAGTCTTTGGATTGAGATACATCCCAGAACTTTTTTTTTTTTATGCAGGTACCGGGAGTTGAACTCAGAACCTCGCACCTGCCAGGCAGGCGCTTATGCTGCTGAGCTGTATCACCGGTCCCAGAACTTTTAATTTTAATTCTTTATTTTGAGATAGGATCTCTCTATGCCACTAAGTTGCCTACATTGGCTGAAACTTGTGATCCTTTTGCCTCACACTGGTGTTAACAATACTGAGTTTTACTGTCTCATGACTACGATTCTAAAACTACAGCTTTATCATGTGTGCACATGTAGCTATATGTATTTATGCATGTATATGTCTTACGTGTTGTGTCTACATGGTAAAATCCCTTAAGGAATTTTATTTAAATGATAAATGAGCGCTCCATAAAAATTATACCCAAAACTGTTGGAATATATAACAAGCCCAAATGTCTTTTAGTTCACATGACTAAAGTAAATCTTCGATAAATAAGCTGGGTTTAAATTTGATAAAAATGAAGATGTCAGTATCACTAGCACATTTCAGTTGGGTTTGCTGAACATACAGGGTTGTCTCTGCCAGATGTTTTAAAGTCATAAAACTACAAATACTGCCTAAGAGCAGAGTGATCTTTGTTCGTGTAACTCTTTCATAAGACTAATATTATTCATTTAGTGAAAACAGCTGTACTTTTTTTGAGTTTTTTTTTTTTTGTGGGTACCGGCAGTCGACCTCAGGACTGGGGTTGACCTCAGTACCTCGCGCGCCAGCAGGCGCCCATGCCACTGAGCGATATCACCGGCCCTTTTTTCGTATGTGGGTTTCGGGAGTCGAACTCGGGACCTCACGCTTGCCAGGCAGGCGCTTACGCAGCTGAGCCATCTCGCCGGCCCCCTCCCCTTTTTTTTTTTTCAGACAGGATCTTGCTAAATTGCTGTACTGCTTAGGCTGTGGTTAAACTTGTGATCCTCCTGCCTCAGCCTCCCAGTTGCTGGGATTACAGGCATGTACTACCACACCCTGCTTGATCTTATTTTTTAAAAGATGCGTATTTATTCAATTTACAAAAAGATGGTATTGGGGCTGGTGAGATGGCTCAGCGGTGTAAGCGTCTGCCTGGCAAGCGCGAGGGCCCGAGTTTGACTCCCAGAACCCACATACGAAAAGGGCCGGTGATATCGCTCAGCGGCATGGGCGCCTGCTGGCGCGTGAGGTCCTGAGGTTGACCCCTGGTACCCACAAAAAAAAAAAAAAAAAAAAAAAAGATGGTATTAAATTGTCATAAACAGCTCCACTGATACACAAATACCACTGTATACTGCACCAGCAACGAGCTCACACTGCATTCCCAATATGCTCTCCTGGCTCCAGCTCTGTGAGGTGAGCACAGAATCTCATTCTGCCACCGATGTTAAAAAGTCCCTCAAAGATCAAATGGTTTTGTTTTACATATTCACAGGTGGGAAAAAAAAAATCCATCTGCCCAACCCTTTCTTAGAGGTGAGCTTTTATCTGCATGTCCTGATCTTTTTAAACCCCGATCTTTCCTTATGAAAAAAATTTTTTAAAACCGTCTCCCCCTCCCCACCCACCTGGTTTAGAAATTGAATCCAAGGCCTTTGCATGGAGTTCTACCCCATACTTACTTTTTTTTTTTTAAAGTTTTGAGACAGGGTCTCACTAAATTGCCTAGACTGGGCTCAGATTTGCAATCTTCCTGCTTCAGCCTTCCAGAAAGCTGGGATCACTGCACCTGGCTAAACCCCATCTTTTGTGGATGCCTCTTTTACTCTGAATTTCTGTTCAATTTACGTAAGTTAGCATTATACTCACTGAATTCAAGTGTGGTGTCGTTTCCGAGGGCGGTGTGAAGTGGGCTGACAGAAACCTACGGTGCTTACCTGGTGATACAGAAAACCCACCTCTTTACTATGACTTCTCCATCCAGCACAGGGTCCTTCCAGTCTCATCACGAGCACCATTGTCAGGGATCCTAGCGCACACACGCGGATAAACGCTGATGCTTCTGCAGCAGGCCCATGACACTGCCTTCAGGGAGTGTGAATGAATGGACCCTCCCGTCCCCACAGGAGGGGAGCCTGCCCTGCTCCCTGCAGCCCTGTGCTCGGGCAGCTCCTCTGCCCCTCTGCGCACGATGGCCCACTGTGGATTTTGTCTTTATTAGTACCTGTTTGCAGTATGTGAAGCTTACCTTCATCTTAGGGAGTAAGTACATGTACTTAACATATCTTGATCTTTTTTTTTTTTTGTGGGTACCGGGGGGTCGACCTCAGGACCTCGCATGCCAATAGGCACCCGTGCCGCTGAGCGATATCACCGGCCCCTTTTTCGTATGTGGGATCCGGGAGTCGAACTCGGGCCCTCGCGCTTGCAAAGCAGGCGCTTATGCCGCTGAGCCATCTCACCGGCCCCATCTTGATCCTTTTTATTCCCCTTCCCCTCCCCACCCACCTCTGTCTCTAAATCCCTGAACTGTGGATTTTCTGCCACAAATTTATTTCCACTCAGTCATTCTCCAGTGTACATGTTGTTCACTTTTTAGAAACAAAAGTTTTTGTAGCGTTCAGGGATGGAGTGAGAGGACATACTATACACTAGACACCAGTTCAATAAAAGTAATGTTACTTTTTTTATGTGTGACCCTGTTTTGGGGATCGAACCCAGGGTCCCATGTGTGCAAAGCATGAGCTCTACTACTGAGCTACACCCTCAGCCCAACCATTTGAGATAATCCTCTAGCACATGAAATTTGTTTTGACAGGCTTTAATGTGAAAGATTCTAGAAAAAAAATTTCAGAAATTAAGTTGTCAACCCTTGGTATCTATGGGGGCACTATACCAAAATCCACAGGTGCTCAAGTCATTTATATAAAATGGTATCGTAAAAGCCAGGGATGGTGGCTCATGGTTGTAATCTCAAGACTCGGGAGGCTGAGGCAGGGGGACCATACACAGTGAGACCCTATCTCAAAAAAAAAAAGAAAATGGTACTTGTACATGATCTATGTACATACTTTAAATCACATCTAGATTACTTATAATACCATGTAAATGCTATGTAAAGTTGTTATACTTGCTGGTTGCAGTGGCACATGCCTGTCATCCCCACACTTTAGGAGGCTGAGGCAGGATTCCAAGTTTGAGTCCTACCTCAGCAACTCAGTGAGACTGTCTCAAAAAAATAAATAAAAAGGGCTGGAGATGTACCCCAGTGCAAAGGCCCTGGGTTGAAGCTCCTGTCAAAAAAAAAAGCTGTTACACTGTACTGTTTAGGAATAATAAGAATTTCTGTACATATTTAGTAGATAGTTTTTTCCTCTAGTTTTTTTTTTTTTTTTGTGGGTACCAGGGGTCGACCTCAGGACCTTGCGCGCCAGTAGGCGCCCGTGCCGCTGAGCAATATCACCGCCCCTTTTTCTGTATGTGGGTTCCGGGAGTTGAACTCAGGCCCTCGCGCTTGCCAGGCAGGTGCTTATGCCGCTGAGCCATCTCACCAGCCCTTTTCCTCTAGTTTTGATCTATGAATGGTTGAGTCAACAGGTGCAGAACCCATGTATATGGAGGTGGACTATATTGTTATAAACAGATTTAATATTGCACCTTTCAGAGGTGTGCCCTGCTACAATCCATATCACTTTATTATGAGGGGACAGAGGTGCACTTGTTTCTGAACTGTGTCTTGATAACAACTGCTCATCAGCCCTTAGAGTCCACATCACAATGCTTCTGTGTAAGAAAATTAACACAGCTGGGTTCATGCAGCCTTTATTGATTTGACAAACACAGGAAAATGTGCAATCATCTATCAAAATTATATTTTACTGAGAATTTGAAAGGTATTTAAAAAATCATATTCACAGTCTATCTGAATTCTGTCCAAAGCAGTATCCACAGGAGCAGAAGCTAGGCAAAAGCTGCATGGGAAAGTGATCCCACCGAAGCCCTCCTCCTGCAGCTCCCACCACACCAGCCAGACAATCCTGTACTCCACGCAGCTGGGTTGGGGCTGCCTACTTTTCAGTGGTGTATTTCAAAAGAAAAAGTGCTTTCTGGGAAATCTTTCCTGCTACCCAAACAGGAGAGCCAGCACCGCATTCCAAGGCCAGGGTGGATCCAGCATCCAGTTACCAGGCCCCAGGAAATGGCTTTGACATTCAAGGAAGGGGTTCATTTCAGCACCAGAGTGCTTTGTATTACGGAAATCTGAGGATTTTCCTAGCTGACGAGTGGGCTGTTGCAAAGAAAACATGCAGGTGATCCTGAGACGTGTGCTTGATGAGTGTTGTTAAGCTCCCTCGGCTCCAGTCAGCGATTTCAGCGAGGGCTGCGAAGAGCTGAATCCACCATGTTTAATCTGTTGTTTAGGTAATTTGAGAAGAGGTGCGATCACAAGCATCACCTCTAGACTCAAATTTATAATGATGATAGGGTACTGCCTCCATCTGAAGGGCAAAACTGAATGTCTAGTTTTCAAGTCTGCCGAAACAGCATTCAGAATACCCTTGGAGGCAAGGAGAATGAAGGAAAGACTAGTCCTCACATACGCACTGCCCAAAAGCAAGTTTAGCGAAAAACAGTACCTTACTGAAAGGATTGGTTTCTGAAAAAAGTCAACTTTATAGCATCAGTTTTGTAAGCCCTCGGTAAACAGTCTGTGAAAAGTGGTTACTGACAATATTTTAGAGACCTTAAAGAGGTCACGCCAGGAAACAAGAGGCTCCAGCTGCACTCTGACAACGTATCTTATTCATCTTTGCATCCTCAGACTCCAGCACCATGCCTGGCACCTAGAAGACAACAAATCCTTTTAAAGCGGTTTCTGAGCTTTTTTTCTGATTTTAGTACATGTGCTGCTGAAGCGAGCACATGAGCTCTTTTCCTTACAGGGTCAGTCATGGATGTCACACATGCACAGCCCAGCTCTGGGGGCAGTGCTAACGGCTTCCTGTAGATGTCGACTCGGAAGACCTTATCCGGTCTTCCTTAAACTTCTATTTCATATCCATACCTTGTGATTGAGAATACATATTAAGTTGTTTGAGGCCAAGTAAGAACAAAGAACTAAACATCTTATTCCTTTGGCCATCTATTATGGAAAGAAGAGCTCCTGGAAACCAGAGTTTTAGCAGATCCAAGAGTTTAAAATAGGAAATTAACATCTTTAGTTGTTGCTTGTGTAGTAAAGTTGGTATATATATATATTTTTTCTTTTGCAGTGCTGGGGACTGAATCCTAGTACATGCTAGGCAAGCACTTTCTATTTTCTTCCAGGTCACTTACAAAACTTCCTGCTCTCTGCTTTTTCTCACTGAGAAATTTAGTCATTTAGAGAGCTATGACCCTTGAACCACACACTAACCAACTGAAAATCAAAAACAGGAACGAGAGCCCTTCCTCTCTGGCACAATTCTGCAGGTCTTCTGAATATAGCTGGCATTATTCCCGTGGGCACGTCAAGCTCCTCCATGTAAACACCCTGCATCCTCAGGCCAGGCCGTCCAGACCCTCAGTGGCTGCTTCTCTCCCCACTGCTTCCTTCTTTTCACTGAGCTGGTTGGCTGGCCTGGTTGTGCTTTATTGTTGGTTCTGCCCTCTCACAGTCATCCCTCCTGTGTGTGTGAGGCAGATCCTCTGCAAAACTGCTGCTGTTTTTCATGGTTGACACTGTTTTTCATGGTGGAAGACTAGCATTGTGGTGTTTCAGAAATCGAGATGTGGCTCAAACTTGGAGAGATAGGATTATTGCCATCTTTCTACATAGGACAATATATAGGCTGGACTTAAACACACACACATACACACACACACACACACACACTCACATCCTCTTTGTCATGAAATATTCAACACACTTAGGATCCTTACTCAAATCAACTACTCTAGGTTACAGCTCCAAAAATGCCTTGAATCACAAATGGTGTGTAGATGGCTTTGCTGCACCTGTGCTTTCCAGAGGTTGACACCCATGTTGCTGTTTGAGAGCAGAAAAGATAGAATCTTGGGAAAAAAGGGGTTAATGAAAAACAGATGCTAGGACCTACCACCGTGCGCCCCACTCTTTCCTTGCATAGCTCTTATTTTTCCTGCTCTTCTCTATGACCTGAGATGAGCCAGTTTTTACTGACACTCAGGTTAGTACTAGCACCCTACTACTGAAACTCTTCTTCTCCTTGAGGTACTGCAGATTGAACCCAGAGCGTCTCACACATGCTAGCTAAGTACTCCAGCACTGAGCTACATCCCCATGACTGAAAACAATATTCCAAACTTCAAAGAGAACCCCCAAATAGGTCAAATGATAGGCGGGGAGGGGAAGCAGCAGGCCAAGAGGAAAAACTGGCCTTTCTTCATCCACAGGAAGAAACAGGTTCTTAAAAATGCTTAGTCTATGACCATGGCCGAGGGTTCTCTGTGGTAAAGAATGCTCGTGCCTCTAAGAGTTCACTTAGAGGTGCCACAGGTGCTGCCTCTGTTGAAGTGCTTTGCCTGACGAACAGAGCCTGGACAACAGTTAACTTCAGCCAGCACCTCCACTACCCAGTTCATGTCACACAAGTAAACTGAAAGAAGGGCAATGCAGCCAGGGGGCCACAAAGTGCCCACAGTAAGGTTCCTTCCCATCGCCCACCATGAGTGCACTGCCTCTTGACTGGGGGACTCTTCTCGCTCGCCTTGGCAGCTGGTTCTTCTGACTCTGTATTCTCCCGTAGCTCACCAAGTAAGGTGACAGTTGTCTCCAGACTCTTGCTCTGTACTGATACAACTGGTTCATAAACTTATAAACCACAGGGTAGGGCTACTGATCCAAACATTTTATCCCAGTATTGGGAATTAAACCCAAAGGAGCCACATTTCTAGCCCTTTTTATATTTTGTGAAAAGGTCTAAGTTGCTCAGACTGGCCTTGAGCTAGGGATCATTTTGCTCAGCCTCCAAAGTAGCTAGGATTTTTTTTTTCTTTGCAGTGCTGGGGCTGAACCTGGGCCTCAGGCACGCTAGGGAAGTGCTCTCCCTCTGAAGTACTCTCCCAGCCCATATATGAAATTCTAACTTCCTGTCAGAGACAAAAGAAAAAAGCCAGGACAGAAAGTGCTTCACCAGCCATTTCACTCTTCTTTAATTCTACTCTCTTTGGGCACGTATCTTATTTGCTAATGAAGGAGTTATGATAGCAAGGCTGATAGCACTGTTCATAACACATCTTTTTGCACCAGACAAAGAATAAAACTCTGGATTAACAGGCCCACCTGCTGCCACTCCAGAGCTGTCTCCTTTGCTGCTGAAGCGAACTGCTGTGGGGGGGATGAAGGAAAAGACGGCGCAGAGGAGGCCAGCAACATGTAAATATATCTAAAAATTAGGAATTTGATGGAAAACCCAGAATTTACTTAGGGATGATAAGGAACTGTTGAGCAATAGTTCCGTTATTTCCAGAAGTTACTGAATTTGGAACCTGAGGTTAAGACTTTCAGGATAAAGCAGATAAGCTCAGACTGGTGGTGGGAAGAAATGGCAATCACAGATGGTAAAGGGATGCTTTAGAACACTGTTAAAATCAACCAATGCACCTGATGGGACTCAAAGCAGGGAAGGGGATGTCTTCTTTAAAAATTAAGTCTGCAGGGTGGGGATGTAGCTCAGTGGCACGGTGCCTGCCTGGCAAGCACAAGGTCCTGAGTTCGATTCCCGGTACCAAAAAAAAAAAAGAAAAAAGTCAGCAGCAAAAAAAGTCTAGAAGTGAAAGCTTGAGCCCCTTTTGACCCTTCCATTTTGCTGCTGGGGCCTGCTCTTCTCATAGTACCTCCTGAAAATGTTCAGAATTCAATTAATACAGATTTATTAGGTTGATTTCCAACATGTAGTTTAAGGTAGAGTTCTGTTTGGTGTCAATCACTTCGTTCAACCTCTTGGTAGTGGTAGTCCTGAGAGTTCGCAGTGTTGGTGAATCTCCTGCAACCAAGGGTCGCACTGCTGGTAGAATCACGGCAACTTCCTGGCCTGTCACGTTTGCTTGTCCTTGTCCCTCAAATCTGTAGGTTTTGCACCGAGGGACACAGTCCGCCATGATGAAGTACGCCCAAAGCCATTTCCTATAGACACCCCCTCCCAAGGTCTGATAGCGCAGGCGGTCAGGAAAGCCTGGAAGAAGCTGCTGAAGTCCAGCTGGGAATTCTGACTTGGTGAGATGAGGACACAGACAAATCTCTGTGTCCCCCACATTTTATTATAGTCAAAGGAGAAACATCCACGGGATTCTATTTAGCAAGTATGCTAAATATAAAACTGATGGAATGCTAACTGGTCCATAAAGGGCTGCACAAGGTAATCTGTGGCAAAGTAGAAAACAAGCCCGAAGGTGATGGAGATGGGAAGAGCTGGCAACGCTTTCTTGAAAATGGCGAGGAGCAACAGTGTAAGGCACAGGCCCTGTGGAGGACAGAGACGGGAAAAGGCACATACTCATGCAAAACAACTCAGTAGCAAGTCTTGGTTAACACAATACTTTCCTCTGGGGTTAAAAAAAATTTTTTTTTTGGCTTTTTTTTTGAGACAGGGTCTTGCTGTATAGTTCAGACTGGCCTTGAACTCACCATGTAGCACAGGCCTCAAACTCACAGCAATCCTCCTGCTACAGCCTCCCAAATGCTGGGATTACAGGCATGTGCCACCATGTCTGGCTTCTGGGGTTAAATTTTATAGCAGATGTTTCATTAAATGTGGAAGAAGTGCCATGAAACAAAAATGTAGCTGCTGCTTTTTTCGTTTTTGGTGCTGAGGACTAAAGCCAAGGCCTAGTGTATGCTAGATGTGTGCTCTACCAGAACTGTACTTTCTTCTTCTTTTTTTTTTTTTTTTTTTTTTTTTTTTTTTGTGGGGCTTGAACCCAGGGCTTTCACACTAAGCTACATCCCCAGTCCATAAAAAAAATTTTGTTTGTTTGTTTTGTTTTAAGACAGGGTCTCACTAATTCACTGAGTTTCCCAGGTTGGGCTTGAACTTAAAATCCTCCTGTCTCAGCCTCCAAGAGTACTAGTATTACAGGAGTGCACTACTACACCCAGCAAATGTAACTTTTTGACAAAAAGAAAACCACACTTATTTTCTTTCACTATATAGAACTGACTGCATACTGTTGCTGTTTTATTTCCTAATTCCAGGAAAGAAACAGAATCTGAAAATAAGTGAAATGATTTAAAAATAAATAATACTGAAATTTCTATCTACAGTGTGGGCTTCGGTGACTTTAGTTAGGCTGGTTGAAATCCCAGGGGCAGAGTACTCCTTGTGCCATGTAGGGAAAAAGAAATGCTCACAAGAAAATGGATAACAAAGTGAGCGCGTGAAGAGTACACTGCTTTCTTGTGAACACACAGCAGGTACACAGCATGTTTCATTTTTTACCCTAGTTACTGAGACACAAGCTATAAACTCTGCAGGTTGGGTACCATTTCAGTTTACTGAGAATAAGTGATTTTTTCTTAAAAGATACCCCACATGGCTGGGGTGCGTCTCAGCAGAGCCACATGCCTAGCACACATGAGGCCCTAGGTTTGATCCCCAGCACCAAAACCAAATAAACAAAGATACAACACAGCTAGTAAATACTTTCAAAGCCAGAAAACTAACCTTAGGGAAATAAAATACATGAAAATTCTAACTGGTTTTGATCACAATAAATCAGAAATGTAATCACAAAATAAATGCAGAAGTAAAAGTTCTCACCTAGACTCTCTTCTAACCTCACACTACTCATCAGCAATGTAACAGTTTTAGCAAAAGAGCAGGAAGAAATACTAGCTGGGCTGTTTACTGAAACCATAGCTGCGAAGGGCTCCATGGTCCCTCTGCAACTGAGCTCTAGCGGAGCAAACTTGCAGCCCCGACTGCTAGGCTCCGGACCGTGGTTCCTGATCTGAAGGACTCGGAGTTTCCTGGAGAACTAATGAAACTACACAATTAAAACAAATGAAGATATCTCAGGGCAGAGCGAAGTTTTAACAGCCCCATGTGATTTTCACAAGCGGCCAGAGTGCAGAACTACTCAGCTCAGGCCCAGTTATGCAGAGTTACAAAAAGCTTCTCAGGTGGTTGGCACACCCGGCCCACCTGGGGTTAAAACTAACTGCCTTAAAGGGACACAGAACTCAGTTTTCACATCAGGAGTCCCAACACAGTTTTACGAGTGTATACTTACAATTAATATGGCTACAAAACAGGCTATGGTTGTGTTCCAGTCTCCACTGGCCGTTGCTGAGGCTTTACCAACCAGAACACTGTAGAAAATGAAATCTCCCAACCCAAGTTTTACTCCCCCTGAAAAAGGAAAGATGTTTTCATGTAAAAAGAGTTGTCATTCTTTGCTCTGATTTCCTAATTCAAAAACATGATTCTGAGCTGAGCGTGATGGCATGTGCCCATCGTCTCAGCTACTCAGGAAGCTGCGGCAGGAGGGTCATTTGAGCCCATGAGTTGGAGACCACTCGGACAACACAGAGGGATCCTGTTTCAAAAAACAAAACCAAAAACAAAGATATGATCCAGCACTAAGTGCAAAGTCAATAAATGGTAGACAACCTAGCTCTAGTTAGGTTATTTATTTATTTATTTATTTATTTAATTTATTTATGGTGCTGGGAATCAAACTCAGGGCCTTGTGCCTGCCAGGCAGGCACTGTGCCGCTGAGCTATATCCCCGGCCCAGGTTATTTTTGTTTTTTGAGACAGGGCCTTTGATGTTCTAGGCTGGTCTGGAACTCACTAGATAGCCCAGTCCTGCTTCAAACTTGTAATCCTCCTGACTCAGCCTCCCAGAGTGCTGGGATTATAGCTATGTGTAACCATGCTCAGCTTTACTAGGTTTTTTTTCTTTCTTTTTTTGTTTTCTACAAAGGAGTTTCAGGTTTTATGCAACTGACTCTGGAGCCTCAATAGACGCTGCTGTTACATATCAACACCAACAAACCCTCATTGTCATCCCCTGAATGCCTACCTCATACCTAACACTTACACTAGTAAAGCCTCAGAAGAACCCCGAGACTGGGCCGGTTATATCGCTCAGTGGCATAAGCGCCTGCCTGGCAAGCGTGAGGTCCTGAGTTCGACCCCCGGTACCCGCAAAAAAAAAAAAAAAAAAAAAAAGAACCCCAAAACAGCCTGCCTGAGGTATCCTTTGTTTCATACAATTCACCACTGTGTCAGTGTCAGTGCGTGATTCAAGGACTGCGGAAAACGTGCAGAGCTATATAACCACCATCATGGTCCACATTTCCACCAATCCAGGAAATACCTTGCACCCATTTACAGTTAGCAACCCCTGCGGCCCTGGCTCTGCGTGACTACTCATCTGCCCTCCAGCTCTAAATTAGCCTTTTCTAGACATTTCATATAAACAGACTCATACAAAATGAAGTCTTTTGTGGATTAAAAGTTGATTTTTTAGAGGTTGTTTTGAAAACATATGTGCCTTTTAGAAACCAAATGCTGGAGTAAACGGAGACTTCACTGCAACTGTGTCTGGTTAACACTCCTGTGGTGAGAGGTGGCTACGCATGTGCTGGATGCTAAGATGGTGCAGAATGTGTCACTAGGCCCAGAAAAAGAAGACACTGAGTTGAAGGTATGAGGGGCAGTAGTTGGGTTTTCCTTGCACCTACTTTCCTCTGGGTCTTCACTGGCGAGGGTGTTGCTGGACAGTTCCTGGACAGCAGCCCGCGACTCAGGTGTCGAGCGATGAGGCCCCAGGTGACTGTCCCTCTGGGCCTCCCATTCCTCATTAAAGCCACCATCGTCATTCTCTCTACCAGTGTCCTGTGACTCCCTTTCTGTGCCTTCAAGAGAAAGTGGAAATTATAGCTTTAATATTTAGAAACATTTTTGAATGTCTTCAAGAAAAATACATGGAAACAGTAACAACCTGTTATGGTAACTAGGTTAACTAGCTTTCAATCCACAAAGGATGAGCTGCACAGTGGCTCCCGGCTGCCCATCCAGGAGCCATTTCTCCCTTGTTTCCTGAGGGCAGAGTCCTGGTTTGCTTGGGTTCCCTTCCCTCGCCCACATGTTTCTGGTGGCAAATCCTGATCCAGCCAAGCCAAGCATGGTGATCCCACCACTCATTCCTCTTCCCTATGGAAGTCTTATAGGATTCCCTATAGGAATCAAAGTCCTACGGCTGAGGGATTGTGACACAGTACAAGCTGATGAGTGCTGAGCAAAGTCTACAGGAAACTGTGGGGAAATTTTCTCCTTTCCTCTTTTTGTGGAAGAAACAAACAGCCCCTTTCTCCCCCATGTATTTTGTGTAATCTGGATATGATTCCTAGAACAGCAGTTGTGACCACGAGGACCACCCCTACACGCTAAAGATGGCAGAGCAGGAAGAAGGAAAGAACTGGGCCCTTGTTAACATTAGTGAGCCCCCAAATTAACCAACCCCACAAATGCTGATGCATCAGGACTTCTTCAAGAAGAGAGAATATATTTCTTCTCTAAGGCACCTGAGTTGCTTCTGTTCTCTGCAGCAGAAAGCTTGTAACTGCACAAAACACTGGCTTCAGTAACCAAATACAAAAGGGGATCATGGGGGATGGTGGATTTCTTTATGGCCAGTCATTCTGTTTCAAAGACTATCAGTCTGACTGAAGACGGTGAGCATGACTGTTTTTGAGATACTGCCACACATTAAAAATACTTAAATACCCAAATGGAGCTGGTTATACTTTCTCCCCGCTGTCTTCTGCAGTGCTGGGGATAAAATCCAGGACTTTGCACATACAGTACTAGTCAAGAACTCCACCACTGGGCCGGTGAAATGGCTCAGCGGCATACGCGCCTGCCTGGCAAGCGCGAGGGCCCGAGTTCGACTCCCGGAACCCACATACAAAAAAGGGGCCGGTGATATCGCTCAGCGGCACGGGCGCCTGCTGGCGCGCGAGTTCCTGAGGTCGACCCCCCGGTACCCACAAAAAAAAAAAAAAAAAAAAAACTCCACCACTGGGCCGGTGAAATGGCTCAGCGGCATACGCGCCTGCCTGGCAAGCGTGAGGGCCCGAGTTCGACTCCCGGAACCCACATACGAAAAAAGGGCCGGTGATATTGCTCAGCGGCACAGGCGCCTGCTGGCGCGCGAGGTCCTGAGGTCGACCCCCAGTACCCACAAAAAAAAAAAAAAAAAAAAAAGAACTCCACCACTGAGCTACACCCCCAGCCCTCCCTTTTATTTTCTATAAAAGTAACATGTGTTCACTGTGGAAGCAGCTTTATCATGAGTAAAGAAAGCTTGTGAGCTTTAGGGCTCTCACATGCGTAGACTTCCTCTGTGAGGGCTTGAAGCAATTTTGTATTGGTCATTCTCACATTCTTTTTCTTAAATGGGTCTCTAGAAAACCTGAAATCTTAGCTGGTTCAGAGTTTACAAAATCATGTAAGATTTATAAATAAAAACACCAGTGTCTAACTGTCTCATCCTTCTTCAATCGCATCCTCCTTCTTGCTTTCAACTTATAGCTGTTTCTTTTGGCATTTATCTCCACAATTAATTATGAATAGCATGCTCATGGCACCAGGTCTTGATGTTTTAATTTTAGGTACTTATTCACACCTCCCCCATAAATATAAATTTAACTCTTCCTATCTTCCCATTTATGTTGAGCTCTGCTTTTATATTACTGCTATGCAAAAAGTATTCACAACCAAACTACTTTGCCATAGCTCCAATGTATAACTACATTTGCTTTTTTGGAACAATCTTGTTTTCTCTGGAAAAGTGCCTTTTTTTCCCTTGACTATTTTCTATGTACTACCTATGGCTGGGTTGTCCTGAACTCTTGACGGCATTCAAACAACACATAACCTCTCAGATCTATTATTTTTTTCCTTGCACAGACAATGCTCTTGGAGCCCAAAGCCCTTCTGTTCTAATCTCTAACTTCCAGTTCCTCCAGTAGAGTGGTCCTCAACAGAGGTTGCACCTTCCTTGCAGGGGGTGTGCGGAAGGAACGTGAATGGAGGAGACTGTGGCTACTACAATGCTCCGAGCCACTACTGGCACTGAGTGAGGGGCAGGGATGCCACCCATCCTGCGGGGAGGCGAGTCCTCCCTCAATGCCCAGGCACTCTCAGGGTGGAGCTCTGCATTCATGCAGCTCCTCACTGCAAAGCCCTTGCCCACATGTCCCTCTCGTGCAAAGCTCTTCTTCCACTTTGCAATGAGCCATTGTCACCTGTTGTAACTTGGACAGTCCAGGATAAATGAAATTCCCCTACCACAAATGTTCACAGTAATTTATATATTTTTTAATAGTATGTATCATAACTGTATGAAATATTTATGTAATTACACAAATGCCTGTCTGCCCAAAGATTATGAGCTCAAAACAGGAAGGAATGTCTTGTTCAGTGCTATTATCTCCACAGGCTAGCAAGGTACTGGGCACACAAGTGCTCAATCAACATTTGTCAACAAAACAAAACAAAAAATCCCTCAATGGACCAAATTCATATAGACACATACATGTGTAGTAACAGACATTTTAATTTTCTTTGGCTTAGCACAGTAACCAGGCTCGTAGCAAGTGTTTCCAATTATTTCCTACTTTTCTACTGTCTCCTACTGGTCTAACGCCACCTTCTGCTGCCTTCCACAGTGCAGAATAAAGCCTAATGTAGTTGGGTCCAAATCAGGAGTCCCTAGTAGCAAGCGCCTCCCTTGCTAGTGTTTTTTTTTGTGGCGGGGGGGACTGGGGATTGACCTAGGGCCTTCACACTGAGCTACATCCCAGCCCTTCTTTTATTTTTTATTTTGAGACAGGGTCTCGCTACATTGCTAAGTTGCCCAGTCCAGACTTGAACTTGTGATCCTCCTGTCTCAGACCCCTAGCACGCTGGTCACTAGTCGTTACTTTGCCTCTATTTTTCGGGTTCCTCATAAGCTTGGCTCTTTGTTTTCCTTTTTTTTTTTTTTGTGGGTACCGGGGGGTCGACCTCAGGACCTCGTGCGCCAACAGGCACCCGTGCCGCTGAGCGATATCACCGGCCCCTTTTTCGTATGTGGGATCCGGGAGTCGAACTCGGGCCCTCGCGCTTGCAAGGCAGGCGCTTACACCGCTGAGCCATCTCACCGGCCCTTTGTTTTCCTTTTTAAAAAATTTTCCTTTCTTTTTTACTACTTATATTGTGTTGTTATTCCTCAATTCTAAGAACAGCTTCTAATTTGCATTCTCTTTCATATTTTCATTCTGTAGCATCCCCATTAGGCCTTGCAAGCTGCCATTCTTGGTCATTACTATTATCCTCTTCCAGAAAGTCATATCCATCTTGAATATTTGACCTTTTCTCAAATCAAGTATATTTGTTACTCTGGTCATGTTGGACAATAGGCTCTCAACTTTGTATGTCTGGAGAAAGCTTAGTTTTTAAAAAAAAAATCATGGGCTGGTGATATCACTCAGCGGCACAGGCGCCTGCTGGCAGGTGCAAGGTCCTGAGTCTGACTCCTGGTACCCACATTTAAAAAAAAAAAAAAAAAAAAATCATAGCCTCCATTCCGGTATTATGTATTTAATGGTGTTTTTGTTTTGTTTTTGAGACAGGGTCTCACCATGTAGTTCAGAATGGCCTTGAACTCACTATATAGCCCAGGCTGGCCTCAAACTCATGGTGATCCTCCTGCCTCCGCCTCCCAAGTGCTAGGTGTGTGCCATCATGCCCGGCAATGGTATTGTATATTTAACCCAGGGTGCCTTGACTGGTTGTTCGGCCCAAGGTCTCCAAACTCCTTAGATATTTATCTGTGTATTTACCGGGGGTTGCCATAGCTATTTCAGGAGATTCTTAAAGTAGTCTATAACCAAAAGAAAGAGGTTAAAAGCAGTGCTTTGTAACTCACTGTTTGCCTGTGAGATGACAATGACCTTGCAAAACCAGGATATTCCCAAGCAAAAGTCACCTACTTTGTGTGTTATACTTGGAGTTCTTGGACACCCTTCTTTGGGCTTCTGGGTCTCCTTCGGCCATATTCACCAACCACACCATTGTTGCTATTGGGAAAGATGAAAATCCACATTAGCACTAGAAACACAGCAGGAAACTGCATAAACAGATAGATGGTAGGCCATTATCTTTCTGTGGAAATCACCAATCTTTGTAATACTGCCTCAGCAGACCTAATCAGAAGTCAGTGTGCACTAAAACCCATAGATGATTCTCTTTGGTTTTTTTTTTTTTTTTTTTTTTTTTTTATTTTAAAGAGAAGAAAAAAACAAAACAAATCAAAAGAAGAACAAATTTTCAAAACAACATAATAGGAGGGTAACAATGGTTAATACATTACGTATTACTATCTTTAAGTTAGTTATTCAGGACACCAGACATTAGCATTCTCTCTTTGGTTTTAACAGATTAAAAAACAACTCTCAAACAGAATGTTTGCTGTACTGTTCACACTGCAGCTGTTATCAGGAAACACCATTTGTTGTCCCTGAAAAGCAACCGGAAGGAAACCTATTTAGGCCAGGGAGGGACTCTGAAACTGCCCCCTAGAGGATGTCCTAAAGCAGTGTGAGCCTATCAATGGAAAAGAGGTTCTGGAATTAGATTCCAGGACAAACTGAGTCTTCCAAAAGCCTCAGATGATAGTTATTATTCTACAGAAGCATGGAATAAATTTCCTTCATGTTATATCTCTTTTTTAGAAGCTTTAATAATGCTAAACTGTTTATACATGAAGTATAAAGAAAGGTTAAAAGCAATAAACACAGAGAATAGTTAATTGGCTTCTATGTTCTTTTCACATATATATTTAGATATACAATTAAGAGAATGTGAATACTTTAAAATGGTGCTTCTCTCTTTTATATATTGTAGTCAAAATAAAAAACGGGATCGCCTCTGGGAGAGGAATTTGGTATCATCTAACCAAACAACAGGTGCATTAACCAGAATACAACTTCTGGCTGTTTCTCTCCCCCTAGTACTGGAGATGGAACCCAGGGAAGCTTTACCACTGAGCCCAGCCTTTCTTATTTTTATTTTGAGACAGGGTCTTGCTACATTGCCCAGGTTGGCCTCAAACTTGTGATCACTGTGCCTCAGCCTCTCGAGTAGCTCTCTTGCTTTTTGTTACTATTCCTCTATAATTTCATTCATGTTTTTGAAGAACTTAAGGTTTCTTGAAGAATTTATGAAAGAACTACACAACCAAAGAAGCTAAAAGTTCCATCAGAGCCACACTTACTCATTCACCATGGTCTTGAATTCCTGAGGTCAAACAAGTTTCCTTACACTATAACCCAATCTAACTAGAAGTCAATATAAGCCAGGCAGGCAATACACTATTTAAATCCAGATCCAATAAAGAGAAACAGAAGGGCAACTATCACGTACAAGACTGATGAATTTCTATAGCCGTCCTGGCAATGAAGCAGCATGTAAGTGGTGCCTCAATTTACGAACTTAATTCTTTCCACGATTCTGGTTGCAAACTGAGTTGGTTGCAAACTGAGTCAAATTCAATGGTTAGGTTCAATGTTTAAGATTTAAATTCTAGGTTTAAAAAAAACCTCTCAGACTCAATAATTTATAAAATCTTCACCACAAGTTTAGTATTTCATGAAAACAGATTTATCTTGAATCTATCCGATCTACACAGAGGTAAAGGGTTACACTCCTTTTTCCTCATATATGTTGATTTCTCACTCAGATATGTGAGAATGTCAAATGTTCTGTGATAATTATTTATACAGACTTGATGCTATATGTGACAGATATTTTATTTTGTTTTTGTTTTTTTTGAGACAGGGTCTCGCTATGTAGTTCAGGCTGGCCTTGAGTTCACTATATAGCCCCGCTGGCCTCGAACTCACAGCGATCCTCCTGCCTCAGCCTCCCGAGTGCTGGGATTACAGGTGTGCACCACCACACCCGGCTAGTCTTGGGCATTAAAAAAAAAAAAATAACTGGACATATACAGAGCTATGTTTTTTTTCTTTTCTTTTTTTTTTTTTGTGGTGCTGGGGATTGAGCTCAGGGCTTCATACATGCTAAACACATGCTCTATCACTGAGCTACATCCTCAGCCCTGCCCTATGCTTTTTAATGGCTGCACAGTTACCCATGATACGAATGTGCCACAATTATTTAAAAGTGCCCCTTATGATGGACACTTAGGTTGCTTCCAGTTTTTCCCTAATATGAGCACTGCTTCAGCGATCATCTTTCTATACTTTCACCAGTATGTTCCTTAGTATACATTTCTAGCATTCATTATTAACATTTCACCTAACATTTTGTATACACCAACAAAAAATATGTAAGTAGGCTATAATTTCCAGGAATAAGCAAGAAGTTCACACTTAGGTGTTCATTAAAAGGAAAATGCTGATGCCCAAAACTTCATGACTCTTTTCTGCCAATAAACACGGTGAGTATATGATAATCAGTTTACGTTGCAAAAACAGTAAAAGATCCTAGCATTCTATAGCTACAGGCACAACCCCATCTCCTCCTACAAATGACCACATACTGAGTCTGTCAGAAAGATCCAGGTCACCTAACCTGTGCTCCCAACTTCACCTCCCTCCATTTCGCTCTGTCTCTCTTTTGCTTTTCAGTCGCCCTTTTCCTTCAGTCCAGGTCCAGCTCCTCTTCCTGAACGCGGAGAGCAAGCTCTATCTACTCTGTCAGGAACTCGCGCCGTAAATTCTTGGGGTCTCTTCAAAGCCTTTCTTCACTGTCTACTGGTCAGCTTTAGAAAATGAGTAAATCTTCCCTCTCCTGGAAGTAACCTTTCCTCAAACCTGCTCTCCTCTCGAGTTACCACCTGCTCTGCCCACCGGACAGGAAGCTTCAGAGTAGTGCGTGGAAATCGCTACACCCCTTCTGCACCACCTTTCTGTCTACGCCTTCACACCCACTGCCAGCACCAGCGAAATCCAGACACACACACAGCCTTCTCTTTGGAATACTAGATCTGGTCCTATCGTTCTACTGAAATTGCTCTCTTGAATGTCATTAATGATCCCTATAGGATTTACTTAGTCTTTATTACCTTTGACTTTATGGATTTGAGAGACTTTCCTTGAAACTCTGCTTTTTCAATAACCCAAAAGAAAATAGGCGAAAACAAAAAATCCCCTCAAAACAAAAACCAAACTAAAGACCAAAAAATAGAAACCGCAATAATATACATCAAACTGATAATGAGGGTAACTACATGGTAAAGTTTTAAGATTGGGGCTGGGTGTGGTGGCACATGCCTGTAATCCCAGCACTTGGGAGACTGAGGCAGGAGGACTGTCACAAGTTCGAGGCCAGCCTGAATTATAATGAGTCCAAGGCCAACCTGAACTACATAGCAAGACCCTCTCTCAAAATAAAACAATAAAAAAAAAATAAGATTGTGGATGATATAGTGAAATTTATCATCTTTAACTTTTACCTTTTTTCAAGGATAATGTGTTAATGTATTGCTTGTGTTAATTAAAAATTAAACATGGAAATGAATACTATACCAAGTGAAGTGAGACACAAATCAAAACCAATTATATATCTAAGAAATACATAAAAATGTTTAAATTATCAATAAAAGCAATTAATAAACAAAAAATGCGTGATAAGACGTTATTTTGCCTACTGGATCTCATACACACATGTGCACACACATGCATACAAGCTAGCATCAATGAAAGGGTAAGGAAGTGGTACCTTCATACTATGAAAAGGAGAGGTAATTTAGCAATATCTATATCAAGACTTAAAGATACATGTCCTTTGACTTAGAAATTCCACTCTAGGCGCCCGGGGAAGCCCCGTGCCCGCCGCCGCCGCCAGTCCCTGTCCCTCCACCTCCCGAGGCCCGGGGCAGCCTCCTCGGGCCGCGCCGGGGGCCGCCCGCACTGCGCATGAGCGGGAGCCCGGCGAGCCCGTGAGAGGAGCCGCCGCCGCCGCCGCCGTCCATTCGCTGCGGAGCCGGAGGAGGAGGGGAGAGGCCTGGAGGACACCAACATGAACAAGTTGAAATCATCGCAGAAGGATAAAGTTCGACAGTTTATGATCTTCACCCAATCTAGTGAAAAAACTGCAGTAAGTTGTCTTTCTCAAAATGACTGGAAGTTAGATGTTGCAACAGATAATTTTTTCCAAAATCCTGAACTTTATATACGAGAGAGTGTAAAAGGATCATTGGACAGGAAGAAGTTAGAACAACTATATAATAGATACAAAGATCCTCAAGATGAAAATAAAATTGGAATAGATGGTATACAGCAGTTCTGTGATGACCTGGCACTTGATCCAGCCAGCATTAGTGTTTTGATCATTGCATGGAAGTTCAGAGCAGCAACACAATGTGAGTTCTCCAAGCAGGAGTTCATGGACGGCATGACAGAATTAGGATGTGACAGCATAGAAAAGCTAAAGGCTCAAATACCCAAGATGGAACAAGAATTGAAAGAACCAGGACGATTTAAGGATTTTTACCAGTTTACTTTTAATTTTGCAAAGAATCCAGGACAAAAAGGATTAGATCTAGAAATGGCCATTGCCTACTGGAACTTAGTGCTTAATGGAAGATTTAAATTCTTAGACTTATGGAATAAATTTTTGTTGGAACATCATAAACGATCAATACCAAAAGATACTTGGAATTTTCTTTTAGACTTCAGTACAATGATTGCAGATGACATGTCTAATTATGATGAAGAAGGAGCGTGGCCTGTTCTTATTGATGACTTTGTGGAATTTGCACGCCCTCAAATTGCTGGGACAAAAAGTACAACAGTGTAGCACTAAAGGAACCTTCTAGAATGTACATATTCTGTACAATAAATACAATGGAAAATTGCACAGTCAATTTCTGCTGGCTGGACTGAACTGAAGATCAATCCTCTATTCAGACTGAGGGTTGAGACAAAACTTTAAGGATACGTTTTGGACCATATCATATTTCATTCTTCTAATGGTGGTTTGGGCTTGTCTTCTAGTCTGGGCCGCTCTAAACATTTATAATTCCAACGTTGTGGATTTCATCTTAATATCTGTGGACCATCCTAGTTTATTCTCCCATAAGTCTTAGCAGCTTTATGGTGATTATTTTGAGGTTTCCATTCTTGCATAAAGCACAATGCTGTCTTCATCAGAAAACAGTTTGGCATAAGAATTAAACATAATGAACATCACAAACAATTTATAAAAACTTCTTAAATATATGCTTTGGGCTAGTTGCAAAGACTATGCTGATAGCACTTCCAATGAGAGTGATATATTTAAGTGTACGGGATCTGGAATGGTGTTTTGGTTGGGGGGGCTTTTTTTTTCCTGGCAAATCACATGTATTGTTGACATAAATAGAGTATCTGATGAAAGAAATGTCGGAACAACCATCGTGAAAAATTTTTAGAATAACTTGGTGCCTACCTGAAAAACGTATTGTGTTTTAGGCGCTCAATTTCAGAAAGGTTCCACAGAATTAGTCTGCACTTACCTTACCCGTGTTTATATGTAATGGTCCTGCAGGGAGCTTTTATTTAGCAAATGTCTGCATAATGTTAGATTCCACTCTTGTCTACATTATGCACCACATAATTGGATTTCATTATGCTTTTGAAATGCTCATATGCCTATCAAATAAGTTAAACTATTTAATTTGTTTTGAATGTTCTGAATTGCTATACAATACAATATCCTAAATTTAGGCATGAGGGTTTATTTTTTTGTTTTTGTTTTTTCCTTTTTGGTCATCGCGCTATGGAACACAAATGAAATTCTCTTAATTTATGAAAGGATAGTATGAATTAAATTTTGGAAATGATTGTGATGAGCCATGAAGTTCAATCTGTATAATATAGGTACTGCTCTTTCAGACAAGTAGTCCATTTTTGATGACTTCTTATTTTGTTGAATTGCTTTAACTGCTGATCACTGTGGTTGCCAAATATTTACTTCAGGAGCAAAAATTTTAAGATAAGCATATACTTGATGAAAATTACCAATCTGGCTTCTATTTTTGTAAATTATTTAGTCTCTTTACTGTTTTTGTTTCACTCATGTTAGCTCTGTTTTTACATCAAAATAGAATGCCACCTTGTATGGAACCCCCTCCTTTTTTTGGTTACGAGACCCATGAACAGCTTTCCTGCCTAAATTGCTCATTTTTGTTTACTTACTGTCATGTGAAGAATTAATTGCTTTCTTAAACATTTCTATAAGGCAGGTTAAAAAATGTTGAACTTCCAAGTTTTGGATGACCATGGTCTTTACTAGGAACAGATTTTGCTTGGTGTACCCAGGTACTCTCTGAGGCCTAGTATCGATATTAAAGGAATGTACTTCAGAATAGTGGTACATTTTATGCAGATGCAGAAGTGATTTCAAGAAACAATGAATTATTAAAATTGCTTTTTACTCATGTAATTTTGAAATTGCTGAGATATTTTTTTAATATTCCAGTCATAACTTTTAATTCAAGAATGTAATTTTACCAAAAGAAAAATTTGAAAATTTCTCTTCAGGTTATTGGAATTAGTTATTAAGAGAAAAAGAAAAAAGGGGAAGAATCCTGCTGTTTTCAGTGTTTCCTGATTTCATTTTTGTAAATATAAAGAGGACTTTCAATTATGAAAAAAATTTAAAAGATACAAATATATGTACTTTTATTTCCTGTCTTAAAGATTTTGAGTTACAATACCATTTTCAGATTATTTCAAGTATGCTGTGTGTTGAAGTGAGATCCCATTTTTTTCCCCAATATAAATTGTTTTCATAAAAATCTGGTATTGGTTGTGGCCTAGTGCCTTGGGTTTTACAGATTTTTTTTTTTAAACGCAAGACCTTTTCAACAAAATAGTGTTTGTCATCAGTTTGGTACTAATCATTTATAATTACTGTGTAATTATAAACAAAAGTACATAAAACTTTGAATATAATTATGTAGCATAAAAGTTAAGGTTGTTCACTATGATGGCATCTTAGAATTAAACAAAGCTATTACTAGGGCTGAAAAGAAAAAAAAAAAAAAAAAGAAAAGAAATTCCACTCTAAGAATGCACCTTGCAAAAATATTCATAAATTCATTAATCTGTAAGCACTGTTTGTGATAGAAATGAAATGGATATGATCTAAATGCCAATTACTAAGGCTGCCCACTATTGAATAACTGTAAGTGAATACCATACAGCCATTTCATGTACTTACATGAAAAAAGTCAAGAAATGACTACACGAAATAGTCATGACTAGCTGGTTAATTAAAAAACACTGGCTTTTCCAGTTTTCTGGTATTTTCTTCTATTCTCTTTTGTATTCTCTCTGTTTTCTCACTTTCACACTTTGCAGTAGTTGGCCAAGCTCTACTCTTTCATGTGAATTATGCACTCAGTTGCAGAGCTTAACTACCACCTCTGTGCTGATTCTTTGATTCTGCTTCCTGTTATCAACTTTTCCCCAAGCACTAGTACTTCACTGCTGAACTCCTGCTGGAGCTTGCTTTTTTCTTTTTCTTTCTTTTCTTTTTTTTTTGAGACAGGGTCTCACTATGTAGTTCAGGCTGGCCTGGATTCCCTATGTAGCCCAGGCTGGCCTTGAACATGTGGCGATCCTCCTGCCTCAGCCTCCCGAGTGATGGGATTACAGGCGTGCGTGCGCCACCACCCCTGGCTGCTTTTTTCTTTCAGGGGATTACGGTTCTTTTTTTTTTTTTTTTTTTTTTGGTGGTACAGGGGATTGAACCCAGGACCTTGCACATGCTAGGCAAGTGCTCTACCACTGAGGTACACCCCCAGCCCTTTTCACATTCTGAGACAGGGTATCACTAAATTGACCACGCTAGCCTCAAACTTGTCATCCTCCTGCCTCACCCCCTCAAGTAGCTGGGATTACAGGTGTACATTACCATACCCTACTCTCTCCTGCTAGAAATTTCTACCTGGACAGTCCACATATCTCATCAACTAAATCAGATGGCCACAGCTGTACATAAAACTAAATAGATCTCTAAACAAGATACATTTTTTCTTCATTACCTTTCCTTCAGGTTTAAAATTTTTCTCCTTAGGTGCTAACAACTAATGATCCTCTCTCTGAAACCTCTCAGCAGGTCCCTCCCCTGGTGGCCACTGCCAATAACAGTTCAGAAGCTCAGTATTTTCCATCTACATCAAGGCAATATCCTCTCAGTGATGTTTAATACGCATCCAGGACCTCAGTACCCACCCCCGCAACTCACCTCACACAGTGCTGCCAGCTTACTGAGACAGTTACTCTGATCACATTACTCTTCTCAAGAACTTTCTATGACTCCCCAGTGACCACTGAATAACAAATAGATATCTGAACCAGTCAAAGATATCCTTGATCTTGCCTTAATGTGCTTTCCCAAATTCATCCCTTAGTACTACCTCTGATCAGTATTTACTGAATGTTTAGGAAGAGTATGACTCTTAGAGACCAAAAAAAAAACCCCCAAAAAATCCCCACAAACAAACAAACAAAGAAGAAAATAGGCAACACATTTTGAAGAACAGTACAATTTTTGCAGTAAGCTAGGGCAAGATTAATCTGTAGTACCTATTATTCATTCATTCATTCATTCATTTTTTGCAGCACTGGGGGTTAAACTCAGGGCCTTTGCACTGAGCTACATCCTCAGCCCTTTTTTGATTTTTTATTTTGAGACAAGGTCTAAGTTGCCCAGGCTGGGCTTGAACTCACAACCCTTCTGCCTCAGCCTCCCAGAGTGCTGGGATTATGGCATGTGCTACCATGCCCGACTTGCTCAATAATTTTTTTTTTTTTTTTTTTTTTTTGTGGGTACCGGGGGTCGACCTCAGGACCTCACACGCCAGCAGGCACCCGTGTCGCTGAGCGATATCACTGGTCCTTTCTTCATATGTGGGTTCCAGGAGTCGAACTCGGGCCCTCACACTTGCCAGGCAGGCGCTTATGCCGCTGAGCTATCTCACTGGCCCTGCTCAATAATTCTTGACGAATAAAATTTTAAACAGAAATAACAGTTCCCTGATCTCTGGATATTTCCCATTTCCAGTCATATTGAAAACTCTTGAACCAAGGGCATGTAATAACAACAGTTTGCAAGGAAATGAAAGATCTGCAGGACTTCCACTGATAATATATATTTAAAGTGAGAGAAAGTACCATGATAATGACCATAATTACATGTGCTAGAGTTCTACAAATTCTAAGCTGATTACTAATTTACTATCATTTTGACATACTTACAGGAGTAAATGAGAGCTGGAAAGAGAGTTTCATTTCTCTCCTGAGCTGTTTCGACAAGCATTCGAAGTGGACCTTTTGGGCACAAAACAGCCACTAAATCTGGAAAGAGAAAAATAAAAAAAGACCTCAGATAAAATGTACTGGGTAAATGTGTAAGTGGGTATGTTAGGAAAGAATTAGTCAAGGGAAAATATTTAATGTTTTCTGGTTTTATATAAAAAGGTATTGAATGAATATGGAACAACTGGTAGGTAAACTGATAGGGATGGGGTGGGGACCACCTAAACAAAATAGACAAAGCCAGATAAAAGATATATGAAAATTGTAATCTGGGTTTGACTGCTATTTACTTAGTCTACTGTATATTATCACTGGAGTCTAGTGATGGAAGCAGAGAATGAGTCTCTTAGTTTGAAGGAAGGAGGTAGAGGTAACAAGGCAGAACTATTCTAGAACACATGTCAATCTGTAACAAGCAGAAACAGGGAGTTATTTCTAAACTAAGCTTTTAATAGAAGCTTTACTCAAAGTATTTTTAAATATTTTTAAATAGGAAGAGCAGAGAGAGAAGATATCCATCCCTTCTCCTTTTTAAAAATAGTATAAGGCTGGGGGTACAGTTTAGTGGTACAATAGTTGCCTAGCAGGTGTGAGGCCCTGGGTTTGATCACCAGAACTGCAAGATAAAACAAACAAACAAACACACAAACAAGCAAACAAACAAAGTATATGTACTACGTAAGAATACTTCAAATACGGGCCGGTGAGATGGCTCAGCGGCGTAAGCGCCTGCCTTGCAAGCGCGAGGGCCCGAGTTCGACTCCAGGATCCCACATACGAAAAAGGGGCCAGTGATATCGCTCAGCGGCACAGGTGCCTGTTGGCGCGCGAGGTCCTGAGGTCGACCCCCCGGTACCCACAAAAAAAAAAAAAAAAAAGAATACTTCAAATAAGAACACTTCAAATTAAAACAGAAAAAACAATCAATAATTCTTTGCATGAAAAAGTTTAGTATTTCTTTAGTTTCCAGTCAAATACAAGTACTCCACAAATATTCAGGTCTCAGAATACATGTGCTGAAAACTGGCTTATTTTATAAAAATAGCAACAAAGAGAGGAAGCAAAATGTCTAAATTATTTACAATTCTACCACCATTTCCTTCTGTCAATTTCAATTTTTCTTGTATTTTCTGTGTCATGAAGATTCAGAATACGGAAAATTTCAAAAAGACAGAACATGTATAGCTAAATTTTTAAAGGAAGACTTGATATTTTTTGTTGGTTTTACTGTATTAGATGCATTTATGCAAAAAAAAACCCTTCATGTTTGCAAGTGGTCATGTTTCTATTAAAGCAAGAAGAAAAGGAACATAGTAACACACACACATGCAGACACACCTAGACGCCTCTACTCTCGCCATTTCCATTTCAATTGGTCTGAATGACAAAGGGACATTTGTCTTGCTCTGAAATGATGAGATCGTCAGCTTGTCTGAAGGTTCCACAAGCTGTAACTATTTTGGTTTTATGACACACTTTCCCTTTACAGAACTTCAAAGTGAAAAACTCATTTATTTTTAGAGCAATTAAAGTGAGTGAAAATTAACTTTGTTTTGAAAGTTTTAGAACAATTATGACAAAACATCTTGAGACTTTGTAAAAATGAAGAATCACTACTCTAAATACTGGGTATAAGACCCTCAAAGGAACTCAAAACTCTGAAGAGATAATCATTTGTATAATGTGTGGAAGAAGTAGAGGGTTGATGGTAGTGTAATACAGTGGAAAAAACACCGAACTTGGGATTCAGATTCTAGATCAAACCATGTAAAAGCCTGGGTGAATAATTTACATCTATAAATTTCAAGTTTCTTAGTAGTAAAACATGGATAATAACTACCTTATTTCACAGGATTATAGATTTTTTAAAAAGCTAACATTTACTGTTAGATACTGTTGTAAATACCACAATTACTGAAATTTAGGGGTTGAGTAACTTGTCTGTGCTCCTAAAGCCAAAGAGTGAGACTAGTGGAGGAGTCTGTTTTAAACGCAGGCAGTCTGCCTCCAGATCTGGCGTTCCTCATCACAGCTATGCAGTAACAGATGATGGACTCTAAGAACCATTATGAACTCATTATGAAAGGCAGGCATAGGAGTACATGATTTCTATAATCCAGACTAGTTGCTCAAATACAGAACAGAACTAGTTCAATTCAATTTCTGGACTTTTTCTTTGGAGATGAAAAGGTTTCTACTGCAGGTCACCAGACATTTTAACACATATTTGAACAGTGATAAAACAACATAATCTCTAGAATACAGAGACCACCATCTGGCCTCTGAAAATGACTCTCTTTGCTTTCTTGTGGGGACATGGGCAGAGTACTCAGCTCTATGGCTGCCTCAGTTACAGCTAGGGTACACTCTGACTTTTCAGGACCCATGTCACATGAGTTGTTAAAGAATCTGAGTTATCCAAGTAACTTTAATCTTAAAGGGGTAATTTAGCCAGGCGTGATGGCCCATGCCTGTAATCCCAGCACTAGGGAGGCTGAGGCAGGAGGATCATCGTGAGTTCAAAGCCAGTCTGCACCACATAGTGAGACCCTGTCTCAGAAGGGGGGGGTAATTCCACTCAATCTGCTTTATGAAAAATAGGTGACCTAATTTTGATTTTAAAAATGAACTGAGCATTTTATGTGTGTCAAGAACTCCACCAGGGGCCGGTGAGACGGCTCAGCGGCTTAAGCGCCTGCCTTGCAAGCGCGAAGGCCCGAGTTCGACTCCCGGATCCCACATACGAAAAAGGGGCCGGTGATATCGCTCAGCGGCACGGGTGCCTGTTGGCGCGCGAGGTCCTGAGGTCGTCCCCCCGGTACCCACAAAAAAAAAAAAAAAAAAAAAAAAAGAACTCCACCAGTGCTTTTCTAACATATATTCAATGTCCTGAACTCTTTTTTTTTTTGGTACTGGGGATTGAACCTAAGGCCTTTGTACCGAGCTACATTCCCAGACCCTTTCTTCCTTCTTTCATTCCTTCTCCTTTAAAATTTTGAGACAGGATCTCTCTAAGTCACTGGGGTCAAACTTACGATCTTCTTGCCTCAGACTCCCAGAACACTGGAATTACAGGAATGTGCCACCATGACCAGCTTCAACTCACTGAACCTTTAACAATCCTGAAGCAATGGTCCCAATTCACAAATGAGGAAACTGAAGCTCAAAGAGCTGGAGCCACGTTCCTAAAATCATGAAAACTGTTGGTGGCAAAGTGTTTTCCCCTCGGTACTGGGGCTCAGACCCAGGGCCACATGCATGCTAAGAGATGGGTTTTCAGTCCAAATATTCTGACAAAGTCCATGCACGGCTCCTCCAACTAACCCACTGCTGAGTTAAAAAGGGAGCAACGATAAGACACTGTCACAGAACTCCGCCTCAGGAGCTGGTGGTATGGCGATGTGGCTGTGGTACAGCATTTGTCTAGCATGGTCAAAGCCCTGGGTTCAATCTCTGGTACTGGGGGAAAAAAAGAAAAAAGAATAAAAAAGATAATCCTTCTACTGAAGAGCTATGGGATGTAACTGCTAAGAGTCTTTCCTAAGCCAAGAGAACTAGACGAGGAAGGAAAACACCAGCGAGGCACTTCTGTGATGAACAAAGCGTCGGCTTTGGATTTTACCATATACTGAAATCACAGCCAAGATGAGCCACGCCGTCCACTCGGGGAGGTATTTGATGAACACCAAGGCCATGAGGGCACTGATCATAATAAGATATGCCTGCTGCAGTCGAAGGGGACCTTTCCAGTGAATGGAAATCATTCCCACCACACCAAAATTCCAGATCAGGAGTGCAACTGTAATGTAGTCCACGGCAACATTATAGGTTTTAAACACTTCCCTGAAAAAAATTAAACAGATTTAAAAAGATTTATGTGCAATAATTCTTACCAAGACATTGTTCAGAACTATGGTTCCCAAATTTGAGATATTCAAATGCTACCTTCATATTTTTACCATGTTCTATGTTAACACTTTTCTTTAAATTCACTTTTTCCTCGTGGAAATTATTTTTGTTTTTGCAGTTACTGGCGATTGAACTCAAGACTTCACACATGCTAGGCAAATATTCCACCCCTGAGCTACACCCCCAGTCCTTTTTATTTTGAGACACGTTCTCACTAAATTGCTCAGCCTGGCCTGGAACCTGTGATCCTCTGGCTTCAGCATCCCAAGCAACTGGGATTAAATGCATGTGCCACCACACCTTTGAGGCATAAGCCTGGGTCCAGGGGGCCCCATCTCTTACTTTTCTACCATAAATTTGTACTTTAGCATAATAGTAGTCAGCTGTGCATCTCAGTACCTTTCCCTGAGGGATACACGAAGCAATCTAAGTGTTAACCCAGTTGGTATGATGAACAGCAAGGAGTGTGCATGTGTGCAAAAGTGACAAAATAGGACTTGGACCCACCGTTATGCTCCATCTAACTGATTTTATGTATGTTTACCTGTGCATCACAGAGGGTCCTATAGACCCACACCACTCCAGGATTTGTTAAAAAAAAGTTGTCTTCTGATTTTTCTGGTAGAAGTAGCCCAATTCAGTACAATGGCACATGAAAAACCAGATTTGCAAGTTTCAGAGGAGGTCAAAAGTGAATCATCAGGGCCGGTGAGACGGCTCAGCGGCTTAAGCGCCTGCCTTGCAAGCGCGAAGGCCTGAGTTCGACTCCCGGATCCCACATACGAAAAAGGGGCCGGTGATATCGCTCAGCGGCACGGGTGCCTGTTGGCGCGCGAGGTCCTGAGGTCGTCCCCCCGGTACCCACAAAAAAAAAAAAAAAAAAAAAAAAAAAAAGTGAATCATCAGATTACTCATGCATGGATGAGGAAGATGATCCATTATGGTAAATACATGCTTTCATAACAGAAGAGTGGTGTGGGTGGATGATGACAATGATGATGATGATTCTGACATTGGCCATGTGGGCCAAAGTACCTGTGACAGTGAAGTGGTGCAAGAATCAACTGATACAGGGCCGGTGAGATGGCTCAGCGGCATAAGCGCCTGCCTGGCAAGCGCGAGGGCCCGAGTTTGACTCCCAGATCCCACATACGAAAAAGGGGCCGGTGATATCGCTCAGTGGCACGGGCGCCTGCGGGCGTGCGAGGTCCTGAGGTCGACCCCCCGGTACCCACAAAAAAAAAAAAAAAGAATCAACTGATACAGACACAGGGAATACAGACCTTGATTCAGATGACAAAGAAAACAGCAATGTGAGTATATATTTGACAAGTTGAAATGATCCAATGTTAGAGCTAGGTTCGAAAATATAGTGAAGCTCCTGGTAGGGGTAAAATGTATTGGACAGAATGCCAGCACTGCCATTCAATGTTGGAAATTGTAACACACGAAATGCTACAAGATGCTATGAAATACACAAAGGCTGAAATGGTGTAAAACATTCATGATAGCCATATGAAAAAATGTACTTATTATGACACCTCACTAGCTGAACTGAAAGCATTCATAGGTCAGCTGTACTTAGCACAGTTTTTGTTTTTGTTTTGTTTGTTTGACTTTTTGAGACAGGGTTTCACTATGTAGTGCGGGCTGGCCTTGAACTCACTTTGTAAGCCAGGCTGGCCTCAAACTCATGGTGATCCTCCTGCCTCAGCCTTTCGAGTGCTGGGATTACAGGTGTGCGCCACCACACCCAGCCAGCAAAGATTTCTTATGGTGACTGCAGTAATGTAAAAGACTTATTTGATGTTTTATTTTATTGACATCTTATTTCCCTGCTAAGTGCGTGTTGTACAATATAGTAGGAAGATCCTGACAAAACAGGAAGAGAAGAGAGGTAACAAGATTGCCACATAGGAAAGGAAAGCTAAACACATGTGCTGTCTGTGTAAGCGAGACGTGTGCAGGTAGCATGCAGTTGTCATGTGAAGACTGCCTTTGGCGTGACAGTTGAAGCAAAGCTTATTTTTATGGTAGAGTTCTATTGGTATTTTCATTGTAGCTCATACAGGAATTTACTTCTGATGTTATCTTTTAGGTTTTATATGCAAGTATACAGCTGATGTGAAAATGTTGATGTCTATTCTAAACGCACAATACATATTAAGAATTTAATACATTTTAATGATATTTTATGTTCCTGTTAACTACACACTATATAATATAATAAGAATCTCCTGACAAAACAGCAAGACCACTGAGATGTCAAGTATGTCCTACAAAAAGGCCAGGAAAGCAAAACACACGCGCTGTCAGTGTAAGCGATGTGTGTGTATGGAGCGTGCTGTTGTCATGTGTGCAGACTGCCTTAGGTGTGACAACTGAAGTTAACAATTTTTTTTTTGTAGAGTGCTACTGGTATTTTCATTGTAGTTCATATGGAATTTATTTCTGATGTTCTTTTTTAGATTTTGTACCAGTCAATGTTGAAAATTTTGATGCTTTTTTATAAACAGTAAATATTTAAAACTCAACACTTGGGCCGGTGAGATGGCTCAGCGGCTTAAGCGCCTGCCCGGCAAGCGCGAGGGCCCGAGTTGAACTCCCGGAACCCACATACAAAAAAAAAAAGGGGCTGGTGATATCGCTCAGCGGCACGGGTGCCTGCTGGCGCGCGAGGTCCTGAGGTCGACCCCCGGTACCCACAAAAAAAAAAAAAAAAACCAAAAAACTCAACACTTTATTTTTGTGATTTTCCTTCCTGTTAAGTACTCATTGTTTAATACAACTCATAAAATTAAAATTAATAATTCATCATGTGCCAGGGATGTAGTTCAGCGGCACAACGCCTGCCTGGCAAGCACGAGGCCCTGAGTTTGATTCCCAGTACCAAAAAAAAAAAAATATTCTAAAGAATAAACATGTGTCTCACAGACCCACATTTATGTGCGCCTTGATGACAAAATTAGTCTTATGCTCCAAGGGCTACACATGTACCTATAAATTTTATAGCTAGAACATAAATGATGTCATTTTCATACAACAAAATTTAGTGCATCCATTAGAAAATGTGTATTTTTAAGACATACACACAGAACACAGCATGTCATTTTGTTGAAAAAAAGATGACATTTATGAGAAATAGCATATAAAAAGGGAGATCAAGATATTGACATACTAATTCCTGAAAGATGAAAGGATTTATCTGTGGTCTTATGTCTTTTATTTCTAATTGTATGTGTTTATATATTTTATGCGGGGTATCCTGGGGAGCAAGCCCAGAACTTATGCATGCTAGGCAATTTTCTTTTTTTGCAGTGCTAGGGACTGAACCCTCACACATGCTAAGCTCACCCTCTACCACTGAACTACTCTCCCAGCTTACTTTCTTCTCTTTTTTTCACAGTGCTGGGTATGGAATCCAGGGCCTTATGCACACTAGACAAGTGCTCTACCACTGAGCTACATTCCCAGCCCCTACCTTTTTTTTTTTTTTTTTTTAACAATAAATGCTTAACATTTGTATAATGAAGAAAAATACTATTTATATTTTGGGGAAAATATCCACCATTTAAAAAGAGATTGTGACTGTGGAAGATGTCCTGGGGTAACTGAAGAGAAAGTATTTATGTAAGTGCAAACTTTGGGTTAAAGGGACCATCCAGGAAGATGATTCTTCCCCTCACTTTGAAATTGCAAAATAAATGCTGAAATTTCTGGATAATGTTGCTATAGGTACTAAGCATTTCTGATACACTAACACTCAAACAAAATGAAATAAACTAATGTCAATCTTTAGGATGTAACACATGAACCATGAATAAGATAAAATTAAAAAGATACTATAAAAAGCAAGTTTCCTTCCCCACTTTCTCCCAGTTTCCTCTCCCGAGGAAAGCACTACTGTATTATTAATTTGCTGTGCATCCTCCCAGAGAGTCTAGGAAAATATGTATATAAATACATACTTTTTTATTAGACACTAAATGAGAGCATATTGTATTTACTGTTCTATAACACACTTTTTTTTTAACAATACTTAGGGAGAACTTTCCACATTAACACGTTATAGCTGCCTCAATCTATTTAATTGCCGCACTTCATGGATGTAGCATAATTTCGTTTTCTATCAGTTTAGACTGATTTTGTTCTTTCCCTAACGGCATACACTGCTGCCATGACTATTTCTATAAATTACTGGGTTCACTTAAAATTTTTAATGGCTGTGCCAAACAACTTTTCGGGGGGTACTGGGTTTTGAACCTAGGGCCTTTACAGTGAGCTATCCCCCCACCCTTTAAGTTTTATTTTGAAGCACAGTCTTGTTAAGTTGCTCAGGCTAGGCTCGAATTTACAATCCTCCTGCCTCAGTCTCTCATGGAGCACTGGGATTACAGGCCTGTGATATCATGTCTGACTACCAAACTGGTCTTAACAAAGTATATCAGTAGCTAAGAGTTTATTTTTCTGCATTTTTGCCAGTTAGGAAATTAGCAAGCTATTTGATCAACATTAACTTAATGTGTAGCTTTAACTGGCATTCATCTTGTGAGGAAGATGTGCAAAGTTTTCACATATTTAAGAGTAATTTGTAAGTTAGCAGCTTGTCATTCTTCCTTTGATTTTGTTCTTGGTATGTTTTAGATCTTTCATCCATATGGAGTTCATCCTGGTATAGAGATAAAGAAGGAATCTAAAATTTTTCTCCCAGTGGCCTACTCAATTATCCCCACAATAATCAGTAAATAATCCATCAAAAGCCTAATGCTGTAACCTTTAACAAAAACTAAATTCCATTATAAATCTGAGCATTTTTTTTTTCTAGCCTTTCTAATCTTTTCCACTGATCATCTATTTACAGTGCAGGTATCACTATTTTTATTTTTATTTTTTGTGGTACCGAGGCTTGAACTCAGGGACTTTGTACTGTGCTACATCCCCAGCCCTTTTAATTTTGAGACAGTGTCTCACTAAGTTGTCCAGTCTGGGCTCAAATTTGTGACCCTCCTGCCTCAGCCTCCCGGAGTGCTGAGATTACAATGGTGTGCCACCATGGCTGGCTCAGATATCACTATGTTAATACTGCAGTTCTATAATTTCTTATCAAGTAGGCCTAGGACTCTTACATTATTTTTCATTTCCAGAAACCTAGATATTCTCATTTATTTTTCCAAATAAACTTCAGAGTCATCTTGTCCAGATTAAAAATAAATCCAATTCAGGATTAAAAATAAATCCTACTAAAAATAAAATCAAGTATTTTTATTGGGTTTATAGCAAATTTTAAAATAAAGAAAATCAACAGCTTATGCTATTGAGTTTCTATGCAACCTGGTATAATTTCCCATTAGTTTAAATCTTTAAGCCATTCAGAAGCATTTAAGAATTTCTTATAACATCTTGCACAACAATTATTTAATCCTCAGGTTGGTTTTTATTTTTGCTGCTATCATAAATGACATTTTTCTTTTCACTAAGTTTTCTAACCTAGTTGTGTATGTGAATGTGTCCATATGCATTTATAACTGTTGTATGCAATTGTCTTACCAAATTTCTATTTTTGGTTAGTTCTGATGCCAAATTATCTACAAATACTGATAATTTAACCTTTTCCAAATTAAATAGCTCATTCCTTTCTCCCACTTAACTGTGTTTGCTAGAGAAAATTAGACTACAGAGTAGTAAAGGAAACCATCTTCTTGTTCCGGACCTTAATGCACACACTGCTAGTTTCCCTGTGAGGGTGACACTGGCTTTGAGAACAAGATCTGTTCATTTTACCATGTGAGAGAAGTAACCATCCACAGTATTTGTCTTATGCAGGAATCGGATCGGCAAAAGGTGCTAAATTTTACCAGATGGCTTTTACTCTGTACATAAGTGATGATCTACTAATGTGGTAACTTACACTGGAATTTCATAATAATGAATCAGTCTTCTACTCTGCAAACAAACTCTACTTGGCTGTAATGTATTATTCTTTTAATGTATTCCTGCATTCTATTTGTTATTATTATTTTTTTTTGCATCAATAAATAGGACTGGTCTACAGTTTCCTTTTTCCTGATAACTTACAGGGTTTTGGTTATCACTCTTATGTTCATAAAATGAATCCAGGCTGGACATGATGGCACATGGCTACTTGGGAGGCTGAGGCAGGAAGATATGAAGTTTGAGCCCAGCCACAGCACCTTAGCAAGATCCCATCATCATTACCATCATAATAATCTGGAAGCTTTCCTTCTTTATCTATGTTCTGTGATAGTTAAAATACTATTAGAGCTATCTATTCCTTAAATATTTAATAGAAATCCATATGAAACCATTTGGGTCCCTACTGTTGATACTAGTGGAGGTAGGGTGGCTGATTTATTTCACTTAATATTACGGTCTCAATCAAAGTGCATCCATTTTCCTACAAATGACTTAAGTTTACCTTTCTTTATGGCAGAGTAGTACTCCATCATGTTAATTCCTTGATTTATTAGTCTTACTGCCTTCCTTCCTTCCTAACTTAAGAGGTAGAAAGGTTTGCAAATCGTGTTCTGCCACTGAGGCTGAGGAAGGACAGGCTGGTAAATCTCTGAGCCTAACTATTCTCAATAGAATAGCCCCTCTTGTTATTTCACATGTGAAAATTTCACTTAAGATTTGATAAAAACAACAGGTAAGTCAATTAATTCATGCTTATATACACTTTTTTTTTTTTTTTTGTGGGTACCGGGGGTTGACCTCAGGACCTTGCGCGCCAGCAGGCACCCGTGCCACTGAGCGATATCACCGGCCCCTTTTTCGTATGTGGGTTCCGGGAGTCGAACTCGGGCCCTCGCGCTTGCCGGGCAGGCACTTAAGCTGCTGAGCCATCTCACCGGCCTTAAAACCTTTTTAAACATTCTGATTCATGTCTTTTTTTTTTTTGAGACAGGGTCTCGGTCTGTAATTCAGGCTGGCCTTAAACTTACTATGTAGGGCCGGTGAGATGGCTCAGCGGCATAAGCGTCTGCCTGGCAAGCACGAGGTCTTGAGCTCAACTCCCGGTACCCACATATGAAAAAAGGGCCGGTGATATCGCTCGGTGGCACGGGCGCCTGCTGGCGCTCGAGGTCCTGAGTTCGACCCCCGGTACCCACACACACACACAAAAAAAACTTACTATGTAGCCCTGGCTGGCCTCATACTCAGCAATCCTCCTGCCTCAGCCTCCCAAGTGCTGGGATCACAGGCGTGTGCTACCATGCCTGGCTGAGAACATCCCTATCAATAATATAACTCATCTTTTATATTCCAAGTATGATAGTTACATGGAAACAATTATAACTTAAGAATAATTCATCAATAAGGGACATGGCTTTAAGACTATTTATGGAGCCCAAACACAGTTTAAAAAGAGACTAGGGGGCTGGTGAGATAGCTCAGTGGCATAAGCGCCTTCCTGGCAGGCGCGAGGTCCTGAGTTCGACTCCCGGTACCCACATAAAGGAAAAAAAGGTCCAGTGATATCACTCAGTGGCACACGTGCAAGCACGAGGTCCTGAGGTTGACTCCCGGTAGCCACATAAAAAAAAAAAACAAACAAACAAAAAAGAGACTAAAAATTCCGCCACTTACCCCAAGTAAATGAATGAAAAAAAAAACAGCAACAATAGAGATGAAACAATAAGCCAGGCATGGATGACCTAGAAAAGAAAACATTTTAATATAATCAACAGATTATTAGCTTAGATACTTCACAAAATAATGCTGTATTAATCTTTACCAAGGCAATAGGCCACATATGTTAATTTGATGTTTTAATATGCATTCTTCTTTTTTAACTAGTGAAGAAACATACACACATTTATCCAGCTGTCTATCTATCTATCTTTCATGTACACTGTATTTCCTTTGCACCTCCTCGGGTTAGGTTTTTTAGACTTACTATTATGTTTGTAAGTGCTCTTTATGTTGTAAAAATATTAGCCTTTGCCTGTAATAATGATTGTAAACCGTTTTCCTCATTAGATTGATCATTTATGTTACGATTTCCTGAATTATTACCTGAATTCAAAGCCCCTACTGATGATAATTAAATAGCATCCCCCTTTCCTAGAACATCTGGTAGTGGACAGGCCGTTTTCATATTGCAAAATTGCTAGTTAGCTTCCTTGTATTAAGTAAAGGCTGGGAAAGGCAACAGCCCTGCTTTAGTACACAACAAGGAGTATATCCTCGAAACTCAACTCTCCAGGCAGAAATCATGTGAATTTAGTAAGTTGTAGCTCCATCTACAGCAAATGATGTGCAATAATTAACTGTCTTTTCTGTTGCTACTTTTATAAGGATCATCTGGTCTTTTCTAGCTTCTTGTGCTTTTTGAAGGCACTGCACCCACAGATATGAGAAGTCCTTGGGGTTAATTTCCAAACAGGTTCCGGCAAGTTTTTGAATTTCTGACTCAAAAGCTCCTTTACTTTACTAGGTGTCAAGGTAAACAATTTCCTTCTGTAGAGCTGCCTATGCTTGCTAACACATGAACATTAAAGAACAAAACACAAATGGACAAGTGTGGAATGTGGCTATGAACACTTCAGACTGTGTGAAATTCAGCATAACTAAAGGACACACAGAACTGACCCAAAACATATTAAGACGGGTTCCAGGTATGACAGAGTAAGCATATTCCACTCCGTCTCTCCCACCAAGTGCAGCTACAAAACTGGACAGAAAGTGTGCCACAGCTAGCCAAAGACTATAAAAAATAGAGAGGCAGGTGGGCTGGGGAATTGGAAGTACCACCAAATTAGCAATGAATTTACCACTTTTCCCCCTTTCAATCCACTTTCCTCCACCTGAATTCAACAGCACCCAGGCGGGCATTAGTACGACAGTGGGAGCTGCGGAAGTCTAGTGGCCTAAGGGGCAGAAACGGGTCTCCCGACACCCAGAAAGCTGTGAAATCTTTCTTTCTTTTTTCTTCTCTTTTTTCTGATTTCTCATGCTCAGCTCCCACTCAATGCTGGGAGGTAGCAATGGGGACACAGAAGCCCACAGTTCAGAGAGAGGAGAACCTTCTTTTCTGACTGGAGGAGTTATAGTCCTCAGAGAGTGGGCAAACAGCCTTTGCTTTGTTTCTCTCTCTGATCTCCCAACTCCCAGCCCTGACACTAGGAAAACACAGCCCAGCTTTCTGGCTGAAGGAATGGAAGAAAGAAGCTCAGAGAAGCAAGAAAGTACCAGGGAGGTCACAGGAAAGGAGAAACTCAAAAGAGCAACCATTGAAAGCTGTTCATGAGAGCCAAGGATATAGCTCAGTGGCACAGCACCTGCCTGGCAAGCATGAGGTCTTGAGTTCGATTCCCGGTACCAAGAAAGAAAATGCAAACTGTTCATGAACTCGTAGGACACTTCCAAGGTGAGCATGTGTGGATTTGACCCTCATGAGCATTCAGACTCTGACAACCAAATTCTAGACAAAGACTAGAAACCAGTGGCACACACTTGAGCCCTATCTGAGAAGCAGTACAAAGGCTCTGGATCTGACATGGTAACCACAGCCTACAGCAGGCTGGCTGGAACGTGGGACCTAAACCAACCAGTTCAACTGGCCAACAAAACAAACATATCAACATTCTCCATAGAGTAGAAGTAAGAGGGGCCGGTGAGATGGCTCAGCGGCATAAGCACCTGCCTGGCAAGCACGAGGGCCCGAGTTCGACTCCCGGAACCCACATATGAAAAAAGGGCCAGTGATATCGCTCAGCGGCACAGGTGCCTGCTGGTGCACGAGGTCCTGAGGTCGACCCCCGGTACCCACAAAAAAAAAAAAAAAAAAAAAGAAATAAGAGCAGAGCTAATAATATACATCATAATATTTTAAATGTCTCTTAAATATTTTAAAAGATATGATCCAAAATAGTTGCCATATAAACAACCTGAAAATCTCAACTTGCATGAAAAAAGACTCAAACCAATACTAAGATGACACAGATGTCAGAATTTTTTTTTTTTCAGTTGTAAATCCTGGAGTTTATTTTTCAATGTCATCTACCAATTTGCAATTTCTTTCCTTCTTTCTTTCTTACTTCCTTCCTTTTTCTTTCTTATTTTTCAATGTCATCTACCAATTTGCAATTTCTTTCCTTCCTTCCTTCGATGCCAGAATTCTAAGTTTTTAAAGCAACTATTATAAAAATACTCCAAGAAGTAATGGTAAACACTTGAAAGGAAATACACAAAGTTGGGGGAGGGAAGAGTGAAGAACCAAATGGAAACTTTAGAGCTAAAAAATATAGTAACAACAACAACAAAAAAAGTTGATTGGATGAGCTCAGCAGCAAAATGCAGATGACAAGGGAAAGAGTCAGTGAGTTTGAAGCTAGATCAGTAGAAATTACTCAAATGGAATAATGGCAAGAAAGAAGATTAGTAAATGAATGAACAAGCACCCGAAAGACCTGTGGAACAACAGCTTGGAGTAAGTATCCCTTATTTGAAACACTTGGGACCAGAACTGTTTGATATTTCAGAGATTTCTGGATTTTGGAATATTTGTACTGACTACTAGTTGAAGATCTAATAATCAAACCAAATCCAATATTTGAAATGCTCTGATTTTGGGACTAAACACCCCCCAAAATGGGGGCTGGAGATACAGCTAAGTGGCAGCGTGTGTGCTTAGCACGCCCAAGGCCCTGGGTTCAGGCCCAAAGTTTCAAATATGGCCCTCAAAAACCTTTGAGTGAGCCAGGTGTGGTGGCATATGCCTATAATCTCAGCACTTAGGAGGCTGAGGCAGGAGGATCACTGTGAGTTCTAGGCCAGCCTGGGCTACAAAGTGAGTTCAAGACCAACCTGAACTGCATAGGGAAACCCTGTTTCAAAAAGCCAAAGAAGGGCCGGTGAGATGGCTCAGCGGCTTAAGCGCCTGCCCGGCAAGCGCGAGGGCCCGAGTTCGACTCCCGGAACCCACATACGAAAAAGGGGCTGGTGATATCGCTCAGCAGCACGGGCGCCTGCTGGCGCGCGAGGTCCTGAGGTCGACCCCCCGGTACCCACCAAAAAAAAAAAAAAAAAAAAAAGCCAAAGAAAACCCCCCAAAACAAAAAACAACAACTTTGGAGTATGTTAGCACGAGTCTATAGTCCCAGCTACTCGGAATGGCTGAGACAGAAGGACTGCTCGAGCCCAGCAGCTTAGGGCCTGCCTAGGCACTGTGGGGAGACTCAAAAAAAGAAGGAAAAAAAAACCCTTCAGATTAGGGATGCTCAACCTGTAAAAGGTTGTGTTATCAGTCTTAGAAGATGAGGGTAAAGAATGTGGTATAAAAAATTTTTTGAAGAAATGATTGAAAACTTCCCAAATTTGGCAAAAAGAAATAAACTAGAGATCAAGAAGCTCAGTGAACGCCAAACAGGAAAAACAAATTCACAGTCACATAATTAAACTCCTGAAAACTGAGGAAAATCTCCAAAGTGAACAGAAAAAAAAGACATATTACTTATAGGAGAAGGATTTAAATCTGATTTTCATCAGAAGCCATCAAAGCTGAAAATGAAATACTTTTTTTTCTTGTGGTACTGAGACTGAAATAATACTGACTTTAAAATGCTGAAAGAAAAGAACCAAGACAGAGTTCTACGTCTGGTAACGATACCTTTCAGTAGTAAAGGTGAAGTAAAAGCATTGTAGGAGGAAGGCAGGCTAAGAGAAACTGAAGCCAGCAAGCTTGCTCTAAAAGAACTACTCAGAGACGGCAAATAATGCTGGAAGGAAACTTAGAACATCAAGAATAAAGTAACAACAACAACAATGAAAAGATTACTATAATAGGTTATTTTTCTCTTAATGTGTTCTTTCACCCCACCCCTTTTGTTTTTAGGTACAAGGGATTGAACCTAGAGCTTCACTCATTCTAAGCTGGTGCTCTACCACTGAGCTACACTCCCAGCCCTTAATATAGTCCTCAAAATATGCTTGATGGTTGAATGAAAACTATAACATTGTCTGATGGGCAACTTTTTTTTTTTGGAGAGGGAACTCAGTATGTTGCCCAGGCTGGCCTTGAACTATCCTCCTGCCTCGGCCTCCCCAGTACCGGAGATTACAGTGTATGCCATCATGCCTGGTTTTCTGATGAGCTTTTTAACATATATAGATTTAATATATAAATCAACGGTTATGTAAAGAGAGGAAGGTAAAGAGATGTATACAATGGTAGGATTCTTACATTTCACTTGAAGTGGTAACATATTGATCCTAAGTAGACTGTGAGGAGTTAAAATAGATACGCTGGAAAATCCTGTATCTGAAGAAATTGGATTTATAGCTTGCAACATTCCAAAAATGGAAATTCCAGGCACTTACAAAGTTTACCAAACATTTCAAGAAATGGCATCAGTCTCTCCTAGAAAACAGAATAGAAGGGAACACACACTTCCCAACCTATTCTATGAAATCACTCTTACCCTGTATTATAGTTTAGATAAAAAATTTTCTCCAAGATCCTCATGATGTCATAGACAGGCTTTTGGAAAGTGACTGGATTATGGGGGTCACTGAAGCTGGCTACTATTAGGAGGCAGAGTCTGGTAGGAAGAGGAGGGTCCCTGGGGGCGTGACCTGGAAGGGTATATCTCCCTACCCAGATCCTCCCTCCCTCTCTGCTTCCTGGCTGCTAGCAAGTGGGTAGCTTTCCTCTGCCCAATCCTTCTACTGTGCCTTCCCTTGGAGCCAGTTAACTATAGACTAAAAATGAGAGTCAAAATAAACCTCTCCTCCTTTTTAAGATGTGGGTTTTAAGTACTGTATTTTGTCCCAGTGATGAGGAAAGCAGCTACGACACTCTGATAACAAAACTATTCAAAGACGGTATGAGAAAACATCTGTATCTTGAATACAGATGCAAAATCCTCAACAAAATGTTTGCAAATTGAATCCAGCAAAATATAAAAAGAATGAACCACGTCAAATGGGGTTCATCCCAAGAATGCAAGGCTCATGCATAGCGGTACATGCCTGTAACACACACTCTGGGATCCAAATTTGAATCTAGCCTGGGCAACTTAGTGAGACCCTGTCTCAAAATAAAAAATAAAAAAGGGCTGGCTAAGTTCGAAGGTCCTGGGTTCAATCCCCATTACCACCACAATTAAAAAAAAAAAAATCAGTTTATTTACAATCTAGAGAGAGAGAGGAAAAAAAAAACCCACATAATCATGTCAACTGATACAAAAAAAAAGCACTTGATGAAATTTAACAACTATTAATGCTAAGACCCTAGGAATAGCCAGCATCATACTTAATGATGAAAGATTAAATACTTTCCCCCAAGACAGGCAGCAATACAAGTATGTCTACTCTCATCACTTACGCAAGATAGTACTAGAAGTTGCAGCTGACAAGGCTTCTGTGGGACATGCCTGCCCTAGCACTTTCTGCATGTTTCATTTTTATCATTAATTCTCTATGCAGCAAATGACACAGGTAACCAGAAAACTAGAGACAGATATAACTACAAAATTCAATTCCTTAACAATGGGCCTGTATGATTCCATCCCACACACATTTTCCATTCCATCCACCCATCCTGTGGGGCGTAAACTCACTTGTGCATGCTGATTCAGTGCGAACGAGGATGGGTGAATAGGCTCAGTGGGGAGTTACAAAGACAATGTTTATAGCACACAGAGTCCCTTCATAGAAAAGTTCAAAAAGAACTTAGAAAAAGCACTGTCAACACATAAACACAAACAATCTATTTCATCTGTACCCTAATTGCTAGAAAGACATGAGGTCAACAGCTGACACGGGAAATCAGCGCAGGGGTAAGAAGACAGCACTCCAGCTGGAGAAATATGGAGCACCTGTAGAGCAGGAAAGGTGAGAGTCGTTCTAGACACGCAACAAGGCGGTAAATTGGGGCAGACATTGAAATGACTGGATATAGAACAAAAATAACTATATATGTAATGAAAAAAAAATTTTAAATATGACCAAGGAAAGAGACAATACCTAAACATTTAAAAACAATCAAGTATCCCCAGCACCACAAAAATAAAAAACAACAAAAAACACCAGAAATTCTAGAAATATATTTTATTTCTAGAAATTCATTTTATTTCTAGAAATAAAATATATACAATTAGTAGTATTTGAAGAAAATCACCTGAGATGAAAAGAATTCCAAAACATACTCTTAAGTTAGAAAAGAAAGGAGATGGCAGAGAGGAGAATTACTATTATAAAACAGGAGATTTAATATGCCTCGATTTCTGTTCCTGAAAAAAGTATGCATTTATATTTATTAGTATTCTAGTAAAATGCAAAAAAAAAAAAAAAAAAAAAAAAAAGGTGTCCATCAAACTATTAACAGCAGTCCGTCTGAGGAATGGGAGTAACGGTGATAACTCCTTCATAACAGTTTTATCTAGTCTGAATTTTTTTTTTTTTTTACAGTGAACAGTGCCCGCCTCCTCCTATTATTATTACTATTTTTGCAGTGCTGGGGACTGAACCAAGGACCTCACCTATGCTGGGCAACATTCTTGCTCTGAGCTATATCCCTAGCCCTACTATTTTTGCCTTTGTGGTATTTGAAAGGGAGAAGGTAAAGTTTAGAACAGTGATACCGGACCTTCTAGAGCTTTCAATGATACAAACAGCCTGCGGCAGAACACATGCCATAGGTTCACCACTGCTGGTTTATAAGGTCAGCTATTAAATCGAGCTAGAACAGTGCAGAAAGGGCAGGCATCAGAAATGCTAGACACAAAGAACTAACAAAAGTAACTGATAGTTATGGGTAATAATAATGGATATAACAGATGGCAATGATTACAAAATCAAGAGCAAGAAGGCCCTGACAAAGTAGACCTAATGATGTTAAGGGGATGGCATAAAAGATAATTAGTTCAATTTATGTGCTAGCAGATATCTGAGCGACATTGAGATACAAAGGAAAAAAAAAAGATCAACTAACCTTGGGCCTAATAAGCAGAGATTTCAAGGCTAAAAGCTGTATTCGAGGGTGCAAACGTAAGCCATAAGTTAAGCCATGAGGTTATATACACTTTTCAAGAAGCAATGGGAGAGACAAAAAGTCCAACGTCAGAGACTCAGGACTGGTATGTTTTAGGAGAAACTCTGAAGAGGACTTAGGAAGGAACAAAGGCAAAAGTAAGAAACAACGTCAAGCTGAAGAGGGTGATCAATAAGCCAACAGCAATAAGGTCCAGAGAAATTAAGTTCAAAAGGGTCAGCAGATACAACCAAGTAAAATACTTAAAATAATCAGTTTCTATGGAGCCACGAGAAGAACGAGGAGAGACTACATTTCGGGGCATTGAGAATTGCATCTGAGAGGAGTAACAGCTCAGTCATGTAACAGCTGTGTGCTGACCCAGGCCAAACTCTGGGTAATTCATGTAACTGTGTGATCTACCTCAGTTCCCCAACTGTAAAACAGGGAGAATAGCAGGGCTACTTCAGAGCTGTGTGAAGATTAAATGAAACAAGGCAGAAATGGTTTGTATGGTTTAATACATTGTCCTCTAAATGGAAAACTCATTCACATTTAAAAGCAGAGAAGTAGTAGTTTAGAGATGGTGCTTGTATTTGAAAATAAGCAAATACATAAAAATTAAGTAATTTCTAAGATTCTTAGGAAAAAGAATTTAGGCAATCTTTTTTGTGTGTGTGTGGGTACCGGGGGTCGACCTCAGGACCTTGCGCGCCAGCAGGCGCCCGTGCCGCTGAGCGATATCACCGGCCCCTTTTTCGTATGTGGGTCCTGGGAGTCGAACTCGGGCCCTTGTGCTTGCCGGGCAGGCGCTTAAGCCGCTGAGCCATCTCACCGGCGCAATTAAGGCAATCTTAAGTAGAGTTCTATCTATCTAATGACACAGGTATTTTGAAAAAGAAAAGCAGAAGACCTGGGAGTGAATTCTAAATTACAAGAAAGAAAAAGTAGAAATTCACCCCTTAATAAAATCTGAAAGAAAACAAAATAGCATACAATTTGGATAAAAGTCAAAAAGTGAGTCTAGTAAAGCAGAGAAATGGAACCAGCAGGTGTAATAGTTGATACACTGTGTGAACTTGGAAAGTTTAAAAGTTTAAGCGACTCAGCAGGGCCCAGGGTCCTCACTTTGTAAACATCCTCATCCTGTGCAAGAGGAGGGCGGGGAGATGGTGTGAGGGCTGCACCCGCCTTGGGGGGGGCTTGCATACAATATAAGGGAGGAAAAGAGGCTTGCTCCCCCTTTTGCTCTTGTTGCTTTCGCTGTCTTCTGCGACCCTGAAGTGTTGCCCCTGTGCCATGCCACTCTGCCTTGGAGCCAGCTGAGTATGGACTGAAACCTCCACAAACTGTGAGCTAAATAAACCTTTCCTTCCTTCATTTTTGGCATCTCGTATTTTATCTCAGCAACCAGAGAAAAGTAACTAAGACAGCATTTAAACATTTGCAGCTACTGATAAGATACAGCTGGTGGTAAGTATAAAGAAAACTAAGAGCATATTCAAAGCAGAAAGAGGATTTAAATCATTTGCTCTTTGGCTTCAGTGTTGAGGACGTATTATCACACATGCCTTTCATCTTCTCTCCATATAATAATAATGGCAGCCCACAGACAGTCCCTTAGGGTAACTGTTCTACCCACTCACAGGCTCGACAGGTTCAACAAGCTAGGTTAAACTCTGTATCATTGTAGAGTTTTGTGAGAATTAAGAAAATATTCCATCTTGGGCCGGTGACATAGCTCAGCGGCATAAGCACCTGCCTGGCAAGCACAAGGTCCTGAGTTCGACTCCCGGTACCCACATATGAAAAAAGGCCCGGTGATATTGCTCAGCAGCACGGGCGCCTGCTGGCGTGCGAGGTCCTGAGTTCAACCCCCGGTACCCACACACACAAAAAAAGAAAATATTCCATCTTAACTAGTAATCAACTACATGCAAGTTAAGACATTTTTTCTGCCTATAAAAATTGCCACCACTTGAAAAAAGCTTGCCAGGCGTGGTGGTGCACGTCTGTAATCCCAGCACTTGGGGAGGCTGAGGCAGGAGGCTCACTGTGAGTTTGAGGCCAGCCTGGGCTACATAGTAAGTTCAAGGCCAGCCTGAACTACACAGTGAGACCCTGTCTCAAAACAACAAGAAAAACAACAAAAAAACCCTCGATGTTGGGAAGGTGGGGTAAGATAGATACTCTCATTCATTACTGGTGTTACACACAAACTGATATAACCCTTTTGAAAAAGGAAGTTTGCATATTGAGAGTTAAAAATGCAGATGTAATTTGCTCCAGAAATTCCTTGTCTAGGATTTTACCCTAAGGAAATTATCGAAAAAGTTCTATGCATAAAGATATCATTGTTTTTTATAATAGTGAATAACCGGAAACAAATTGTCCAATATCAGAGGAATTAGAAAACACAATTACAATATACTCATTGAATCAAATATTATGTAGCCACAGAAATATTTTCTAAGAATTTGTAACACAGAAAAAATGCTTATGCTAAAGTAAAAGCTAAGGAATGACACATACTGACTGTATATTTTAACTGTGTTTTTAAAACATACTAGAAAATACTGAGAAGGAAATAGAGTAGACTCTAGTATTTGGAAAGTTAACATAATTCCTGATACTTGAGAATGATCGTAAAGGTTTACGACTTATAATAATTCATAACATTTTGGAGCTTGAGTCTGAAACATATGCCCAGTGGCTAGAATTCAGGAGTAAGTCACTTAGCGAGCGACAATGAGGGGAAGAGAGGGTGGAGGTTTGGGTCTGTGTCTTTTCTGCATGACCTCCATGGCCCACTTCCAAGGAAAGAAGCGGGGCTACCGCAGAAGAGACCTGTGCAGATGGATGGCTAGTTTAGAAGCAAGTCATGGCCAGTCACCAATGTGTTTTAACACCAGCATCTAAAGGTGGCTTTACTGTTCTGCCCTCGAATATGAGAATCTGAATTTTAAAATATTTTATGGGGAAAATTATATCCTGTGGTATTTGTGAATGAGGGCATATAGAAAGACTTTAGGGTATATATTCCTTCAGGAAATCTTAAGCACACATGAAAATACTTGTTCTCCACTTATGCCTTTTTGTATTTTTAAAATACTCCACAATTACAGGGAAGACAGCAAAAAATTAAGTAGGTCTGACCTTTTTTCTTTACTAGCCCAAGTAAGGTATGTGACAGGAAAACCCAAGCACAAACAGAACAGGCAGAAAGCCCGGCTGTGTCTCGGGCTTACCTTATAGCACCTGTATTTATACAGAACCACCAGGAGGATGGTCATGACCACAATGACACTGATCATGATGGCAGCGTTCAGCACTGAGTGGAGGGCTCTTTGGCCCACAGTCTCCGTGTCTTCTGTGAATGGGGTATAGATTCTATAATGAAACACAACACAAAGCCCGGGGTAAGTGTTAATGCATACTCCAAATGACATACTCTCTCCAACACCATAATTTTGTTTTATTTTATTAGACTGACACAGGTCACTTTTTCCCATTTCATCAGTCTGGCTAAGAATTTTTAAACTAAGAAAAATAGTTACATTCTAAAATGCTTCAAAATAAAAAGAAGTATCTAAAATAGGGAGATGAACTTACGTGTGAGCCAGGCACTGGCTCCATCTAGTGGATGCTTTAAACTGAAATAATTACCTCACCAAAAGTTTTCTTCACAGTATACGTATTAGTAATCTGCTAGATTAACAAGATTTTGCTGCATAAACTACCTAGGCTGACCAGTGGTTTCTGAGGAAGATAGTATGGTGTACAATTATTGTCTTTCATCTGTAGAGTGCTTGCAACTCGAGTGGTCTTGACAGAGATCTTCCCTTTGTTTCTCACTCACATTAAAGTACTTTTATTCTAGGTGCCGGTCTCAGCCAAAAGGCTTATTTCTGCCTCCTGTACAGCTGTGTGGCCATGAGACTAAGTAATGGCCAGTGAACTGTAAGCAGACATGCCGCATTACGGAACTTTCCAGAAAAGAGCGCATTCTACTACAGAGATGCCCTGTATCCTTTTCTTCCCTGCTGTCTGGATGAAGGTGGGATCCAGCGTGGACCTGGAAGCAATTTAGACGACAAGAGTCAAAGAGGAAAGAGGAGCCCGAGTCCTGGATGACCACAAAGCCAATGCACAGGCATGGACTGCCTCGCTCCTCACTGCTCAGTGGGGAGAGAGAAAACAGGTGTGTCGTCACTGAACGCAGCTGTTCCGATTTTCTGTAACAGGATCAGGATACAGAGGGCCAGATGGTAAATATTTTAAGTTTTGTGGGTTACAGAGTCTCTGCAACCATTCAACTCTGCCTCTAAAGTGCAAAAGCAGCCATAGACAAAATATAAACGAATGGACATGGTTGTGACTCCAGTGACTTTATTCACAACAGGAGGTGGGCAGATAAGGCCTCTGGGCCACAGCTTGCCAAGCCTTGTCCTATAATAGGTAGCCAAACCTCACCCTTTGTAGGTAGTTATTATCTCTAACCCCTGCCCTTCACTCATGGCTTAGTCAAAGCCTGGCTTTCAGAACACCATGAAGTTTTCTGGATACTTTCCAATTTCACCTTCTAAATCTCACTTAAAATTCTTCTTAAAACTCTAGTTCCTAGAGACAGAACTAGATGGACATCTGAATTACAGCATTTTTCTTGGAGACCTAGGACTAATACCCACAGCACCAGGAATCCACATGATAGTTTAGAGTGCTGGCTTCCATTAGTTTTATTCATCCTTTCAATTAACAACTTTTTTTTTCCTCTTCACTCTGTACCTCACCCTTGGAGGCAAAATACCCTCCCCAACCTTACAGTAAAGGAGGAAATCATACATTCAATAATGTAAATAAATATACTTGCAAACTGTGACAATTAAAAAAGAACAGGTTGAGCCGGGCATGGTGGCACACGTCTGTAATCCCAGCACTGGGGATTACAGCTGAGGCAGAACAATCGCTGTGAGTTCAAGGCCAGCCTGGCCTACATAAGGAAGTTCAAGGCCAGCCTGCGCTATGTAGTGAGACCCTACCTCAAAAAAACAAAACAAATGGCTCTAAAAGAATTAAGATGTGTTACATACATGTACAAATCCCCCATGATGAATGTGATCATTATATACTGCAAACATGTATTAATAAAAAAGAAAACTAAAAAAACAAAAACAAAAAAACCTAATGAAAATTTAACAACTTAAAAAGACAGAGCCTTAGGGCTGAGCCAAGAGAAATCATTAGACATATGAAGGTCACTTTCTGGTTCTATAAACTTGGGAATGTTATTAATCTCTCTAGCCCTCAGTTTTATCCTCAGTAAGATGGAGATAATACTACCTACCACATAGTGTACGATTAACTGACATTTGTGTTTAGAGTGGGAAACTTTTATATTTTGGTCATGCATGATCTCAACTACTAAGTGACTGTAGACACACTGCATGTGCGTCAGTCATAGTGGTATCAAATGTAGGTACATGACCAAGACTGGGATAATCAAAATCTCTTTCTAGAAATCTGTGTCTCACAGAGAAACACATTGGGATGGGTCCATTTTATAAGAATTATTACTGCTGAGATCTTGGGAGCCATCCTGTTTCCTATCCTAAGACTTGATTTTTTCAGTTTTTCCTTTGATTCTGTTAATAACACAGCCTTCTTGGGGGAAAAAAAAAAAAAAAGAACAATGACCCCAATGCCCTGATGAGGGAAAAATTATTCTTAATTTGCTTAACTTCCAAATGAATTCTGTTCTATCCAATGACACCTTCGAGAAACAATTCTGCAGCATTCATTTCATCACTTAAAGGAAGTAATAACCCCTCATTCAGCTGCTTCTGGCCGTCAGGGAAGATAGACTCCCTCATGCTCCTCCAGTACAGAGGCCTTCAAGGTGGTAATGAAATGCTGTGGAGAAAAACCTCATTGCCCTTGAGAACAAAACATTCATACGTACAGCTGCCCGTCTTTCCGGGTATAAAAGCTGACTGATTTGATGGTAGCCACAACCACCACCATGCAGAGGGTCACAGGGACAAAGAGCATGATGACATGTTTGGCGCCATATTTCAATGTCAGCTCCTCATCTTCTTCCTCATCTTGTTCCACCACCTGCCGAGAGTTCCCCTGGGGTCGACCATTAGATACCGGCTCAGGGTTGCCAGGTCTCTGCCTATCACTGTGCTCCTGCCGGTCCCGACTGTCATTCTAAAATCATGAGAAAAACCTTGTCAGTAAGTCAGAGTCTTAGAATCAGAGTATTCTACATCAAAAACAGAATATGCAACAATTAGACCTGGGACTAATGAAAGACTGTAAACCCTTGAGTTCTAAAAACTTGTGGTAAGAAAAAGCCAACTTGCAAGCAGTATGCAGTTCAGCAGTCAGCGTTACTTACCGCTCTTCCCGAGGCAGCCAGGTCCAAGCTCTTACCAGGTCCTCGCCCATCTCATTCCCTCCTTTCATTCTCAACCTAAGACAACTGTACTCATCCCTGGAGGTTTGGCTTCACTATGGACACCTACATCAAACCTTTACTTGCCCCAGCTGCAAGGCAAAGTAATCTCACCTTTTTAAATTTATTAAGTGCTTTCTATCTGCAGTTTTACATCAGCTATGCAAAGAACAAATGTAATCTTCATTACTAATAAGACTTTAAAACCTGTGTAGTGATGTTAAGGGATCTCTCTGCATATTTCTTACAATTGCATATAAAGCTACAGTTATCATTTGAAAAGTCAACTGACCAAACTGTAGGGAGCAACTCTGCTGTAAACAATGCTGATGGCCCATGTGTCCCACCCCTCTACACTCTACAAAGTAAGGAAACCACACCTGGCTACCTGGCTACACTACTCATACCTTAAAACTCAGACTTTCTGAAGGGTAGAATGAATAACAAGAACAGTAACAACAAACAGTAATAAAAATAACAGATGAGAGAAAAAACAGGCACTCCCCTTTCACACATAAGCGAACAGGAGATGAATGCAGACTGACAGTCACTGTTGCTGCTAAGATGAAATCAGGTTGCTGAGATTTTGCAGGAAGAGCATTTAAGAACAAGCTACTTGGACCGGTGAGATGGCTCAGTGGCATAAGCGCCTGCCCGGCAAGCGCGAGGGTCCGAGTTCGACTCCCGGAACCCACATACGAAAAAAGGGCCGGTGATATCGCTCAGCGGCACGGGCGCCTGCTGGCGCGCGAGGTCCTGAGGTCAACCCCCGGTACCCACAAAAGGAAAAAAAAAAAAAAAAAGAACAAGCTACTTTTGTGCCTCATGTTTTTAATATGGTGTAGAACTATTACTGTGGTATTATTCATTAGAGATACATTCCATATTTAATGATAGCTTAAAATTATTGCACTGCATTAGGGACTATGACGTGCACTGCTTTTAACTCTCAAAGCCCCACAACGACAACCACCACCACCACTTCACAGGAGAGGAAACAGCCACAGCCAGGTGCATGAGAGGCCCTGAACCCAGACTGGCCTCCAGGAGGGCCCCCTGCCCTCCTGGGATTGAACCCAGCCCCTTCGTACTGAGCCACATCCCAGCCTTTTCTTACTTTGAAAAAGGGTCTCGCTCAGTTGCTAAACTGCCCAGGCTGGGTTCAAACTTGTGTCCCTCCTGCCTCCGCCTCCCAGAGTGCTGGGATTATAGCCATGCGCCACCATGCCTGGCTCAGAAGTTCTTGTCTTTTACTTCTTCCTCCTCTCTACATTTTTTATTAGTGCATACTGGTTATACAGATTAATGGATTTCATTTTGGCACATGTGTACATGCACATAACATACTTTAATCATCTCCCCTTCAAGTCCTTAACCATCTCCTTAGCTGCTGTTTGTAAGACAACAGGGGGCCTCTTCAGGTTCACTGTGGTGAGGTTTCTCTTTTATTTCATTTTCACATCCTACAAGCAGTCATCGAAATTCTGTGACATCCCAGATATTCTGCTGTGGCAGTACTGAAATTGTTAACCCTAAATTGTTAAGATCTACACTCTGCCCTTTAAAAGTTTGTAAGTTAGTTTTAGGAACAGGTTGTAAAAAACTTGCCGTGCCAAGGACTTTAGATTTTATCCTGTAGGCAACAGAAAGTCATAAAGACTGTTACGGTTAGGGGAAGTGACACAGTCACGTTATATTTCTTTTTTAAGAAATTTGAGTGCCAATGAAAAGAGAAGTACAAAGAAAATAATTTCAGAAGTTGAATTGACAGGGCTTGGTTACAAATTACTCGAGATGGTCAGGAAGGAGTCAAGGACAACTCTTGAGGTTTCTAGCTATAAGGGACCAGGCAGGTGGTGACCGCGGTGACAAGAAGATAAGCAGGCTGAAGAGAGGAGAAATACTTTAGTTAGAGAGATAAGTGAATCTGAAATACCTGCAATGAAGTAGGAGAGCCCAAAAGCAGCTAGCAACAGGAATGTCAGGTTCAAAAGGTTGGAGCAAGTTGTTAGTCTCTACAGTTACAAAAATGGATGAAAATCTCAGAATACAGACAGATAACAGGATTCTATGAACTTGTTAATCACTAATATAAGCAGCTGTGAAAGTGAGACAGAGACTGCCATGGGGGCAAAGAGCAGGTGTACTCCTCTGTCTTACTTAACTAGGGACAGGTTACCACTGAAAGGATGGCATGTATTCTTCCCTACTCCTCACCTCCTCCAGCAATCTTATGATCTCAAAAACCAGGTGCAGCATTTAAGCCAGGATGACTTTGCCACGGAAGTCTATGATAAAAAAATTAAACTCTTGCGAATCATCACAGAAAGAGAGAGGACAAACTAATCCGGCCCCTTAAACTGTTACTCATTAAAAACATGATTTGAGCTGGGTGTGACAGTGCACATCTGTAATCCCAGCACTGAGGCTGGGAGGCTGAGGCTGGAGGATTGTCGTGAGGATTGTCGTGTCGTGACCAGCCTAAACTACATAGTGAGACCCTGTCTCAAAAAAAGCAAAACAAAATAAAACAAAAATATGATTTGTGTTTTCTTCAGAGACAATCAAGGACTTAAAGGCTGCTAAAAAACAGTAACTGTTCACTTACGCCTACAGATGCCCCATGGGTAACTAAAAACAGGACAAAGCTTGGCATCTCTGCTTTCATTTTGTCTGTCTCCTTTATTACTTTAAACTTGGGGTCAGACCCCTACTTAGCTCTGCATATAGGGACATTAATCATTTAGGGAGTGTCTGTCTAAAAACTGCTGACACAAGGTTTATTAGTCCTAAATTTACCTAACCTATCTCATTGCTTTCGAGATTGAGGACACCGAGATAAGAGATTTGCAGGGTGTTCAACCGCCAGCTTTTACCCCTGGCATGGTCACCTAAAAGTCTCCAGTAGTTGCCCTAACTCCCCAGTTGCCCTGGATTCCAGCAGAGCCTCTGCAAAACAGACATGGCCCCCGCCCAAGGAGGAGTCATTATTTCATAAAAACTGGATCACCTCCTCAATAATGAGGACTTCTCCAGGGCCATGCTGCAGAACCAGAACTGAGGTAAGAATCAACCAGATGCTTGCCCATCCCCTGGAACCTCATCAAAGCTGATTCCTTCCTTTTGAGAGACAGTCTGATCTGTCAGAGCTGTGCTCCCACCAGCGCTCCTCTGCCAGCTGAAGCTCCTTCCCAGTTTTACTTCTCATTATCACTGAAGCAAAGACTCACAATAGCCAGTGACAAAAGGAAAAATAACACAATCTGAGAAGATGACCAGGTAGAGATGTGTGGATGAACCCTGAGCTTAAGCAGCATGTGGTGGGAGAAAAAACAGCAAAAGAAATTAGGAGAACAGGGGAGAGGGCCAAACACCCAGGAACCCATGTAACACAGAAACAGAACTGGAGCACAATCCCAAGAGATGTTATCAACAGGTCGGATGAGAGCTGCAAAGCCACTTGATTTAGCAAAGGGAAGTGCAACATGGTTTTTATAAAACAGTGCAGAGGGAAGACAGATCATAAATTCTAATGGTGTGGAAAAAGAATGGAAATTGAGGAAGTAGAGGCAATCATTCTTTGACTGCCCTCCACCAAAACAGTTTGACAAGAAAGGGATTCAAACTTGAAAAAGGCTGAGAAGCAATCGAAGAAGTTGTTTTAGAGCTGTTAGAGACTTGAGCATACTTGTCAGAAATGACTGCATATACGAGAGGGGCACGATAAGTAATGGAACTGGGTAAAGGATAAAATGAGGAAAACAAAAAAAGACAGTTGGCCTTACAAAGGCATCAGTGCTCTCTTCTTCAGTCTGGCCATCAGGAGTATCTTAGACCTCAGAGAAAATGTTTATGAGAACCCAAACCATCTGAGGAATGGCAAGGAAACAATTCCAAACATAAAAGTGTATATTTGGAAAATATACACTACCAAGAAAGATAACTGATGCTGAACACAAGTAATAAGAGTGGCCATCCAGAAACCTGGGTGGCAATGGTTATGAGGAAGGACAGGGACACTGTGACACTGCTGAGGAGCAGGAGAGTTGAGAAAATTCACACTTCTATTTCCCAGAGAAGCCATCAGTTAAAACTGGGATATCTGTGATCCACGTTCAGCAATACAATTCTGACCAGCACTATGGGTTGATTGATGTTCATTATAAACTAAAATACAAGTCATAACAGCAATTTTACATAATATTTGATAATTTACAAAGCACTATTAATTTATCTCATTTATTCACAAAAGCAACTTGTCCCATATCTCCCAAGGAGAAAAGAGTAGGTGGAAAAATCAAACGCCACTCTCCTGCTTCAAAACCCGTGCTTTTCCTGCCTGGTGTGGTAGCGCATGCCTGTAATCCCAGCATTTGGGAGGCTGAGGCAGGAGAATTGCTGTTGAGTTCAAGGCCAGCCTGAACTACATATGAGACTGTATCTCAAACAAACAAACAAACAAACAAACAAACAAACAAACATCCCTGTGCTTTTCCTGGGACCACAGCCTTCCCGTCAGGCTATGTGAACAGAAGGACTAGGAAGTCTGCCGTGAGAGGCCATCCCAGGCTTGCTCACAGGATTGGACCTTCTGGTTTATGAAGAACAGCAGCTAAACACACCCTGCCCTGGACCCCAGGCTGAAATGGTCTACTAGAGAAATGTTTACCTTAATGCTAACGCACTCACCTCCTTCCTCCACTCTTCCCTTTACGCTCTGTAGTACTGGACTTTGGATAGTGTTTTTTAAACTATGGTTTAGTTTTTTAAAGGTACAATTGATTTAAAAGGTAAAACACATGGTTTTAAAGTACAAAAGTATGAACAGGTATACAGCAAAGTCTCCTTCTTAACTATCTACCTCCTTTCCTACCCCCCTTACTTGTGAGATTCCTTTCAAAGTTTTGTTACACATACGCAGGCAAATACAAATATATACCCCTTTTTCACACAAATGCTAGTAAATGCATATGCCACACTTTGCTTTCTTAACTATGTAATTTATAGTGTTTTCTTTTTTTTTTTTAATGTGGGTACCGGGAGTTGACCTCAGGGCCTTGCACTTGTCAGCAAGCGCTAGTGTTGCTGAGTGATATCACTGGCCCTTTTTTTTCCTTTATGTGGGTTCCGGGAGTCGAACTCAGGACCTCGTGCTTGCCAGGCAGGTGCTTATGCTGCTGAGCTATCTCACCGGCCCTAGAGTGTTTTTAAAAATATATTGGGGGCCTGGGGATGTGGCTCAGTGGTAGAGCTCTTGCCTTGCATGCACAAGTTCCTGAGTTCGATCCCCAGCACCACAAAAAAATAAATAAAAAATAAAAATAAAAATATAATGGTAAAGATGTTCTCATTCTTTTTTCTTGGACCAGGGTCTTGCTACAGTATGTTGCCCAGGCTGCCTGTGAACTTGTGATCCTCCTGCTTCAGCCTCCCAAGTAGCAGGGATTACCAGTGTGCACTACCAGTGCCTAACTCTCCATTCTGCTTTTCTTTTTCATATACATAGCCAGTATATGATTGTAGCACAATTTATTTGGTCAATTCCCTAATGATGGACACTTAACTTGCTTCTAATTTTTTGCCTCATAAAACACTGCTACAATGAATGCTCCTATAAGTGAGTTAGCACGTGTGGCCATATTTATTGATAGTGTAAGTTCTCTGAAGTATAACTGCTGGGTTAAAGTACATTTGCGTTTCAAATTCTGAAATATACTGCAAAACTGCCCTCCTTATGGAGTGCGGCAGTTTAGATTCAGAACACTGGAAATAGTCTATTTCCCCATGCCCTTGCCAAAACATCATGTTAGCAGATGCCTGTAATTCTACCAATCTGATAGATGAAATGTGGAATCAGAGTAATTCTAGTTTTTATTTCTCTTAGTACCAGGAGCTTGAGCACTATTTTATTATTATTATCTTTTTTTTTTTTTAAATAAACTCTCTGTGTCTTCTGCAATGTTTCTACTTGGCTTAAATTTGTTTTAGTTTTTGAGTACTAAGTGTTATGTTCATTAATTTAAAACGAGAGTGAATGCCAGCTGTGTGTCTGCTGCTAGGCATATAGCAGTGAACAAGGTAGATAAGGGCCCTGCTCTCACAAGCTGCTCTGAAGCAGGGAGAGACAGACACAATCAGACAGGGGAGAGCACTGTGGACATGGTGGGAAGGAAGACATGGGATGGGGCTGCTCGTGGATAGTAACCAGAGAATACCGATCTGAGGAAGTGCTGCAAGCTGAGACCTGAAGGATGAGATGTGAAAGGCCTGTTGTGGAATAGAGGCATCAACTCAACACAGCAGGGCTGTCTAAACACTGTATAAACAAAAAAAGAAGACTAGGCCCCTGCCTAGCTCCTGGAAGATAACCTCTAAGCCCTGGGAACACCTTGTCTGTTCAGACATCTTTGTTTATGAGAGGCCTTGGGCTGTGTCAAAGCTGCTGTCTGCTAAATAGGGTCTATGGTGGGGGCCTTGGATCACACACTATCAGTTTGTCCTCTGAAGGGGCAACAGAGCTGGGCCAGCCATACCTCTGAGGCCCATCTCCAATAAATACCCCAGATGCCAGGCCTGGTGTGTGTCCCTGGTTAGCAATATCCCAAGTGTGTTACTGCACACACTTGTCAGGAGAAATTAAGCACTGTCTGCACAACCGTGGGAGGACAAACAGAAGTTTGTGCCTGGTGTCCCCTGGATCCTACCTTTTGTGCCTTCTTCTGTTGTTACTGTTAATCTATATTCTTTTGTTTTGTCTTTTTGTGACAGGGTCTCGCTATGTAGTTCAGGCTGGCCCTGAACTCATTAGGTAGCCCAGGCTGGCCTCAAACTCGCAGCAATCCTCCTGCCTCAGCCTCCCTAGTGCTGGGATTACAGGTGTGTGCCACCACTCCCAGCTATATTCTTTCACTATAATGAACTGTAACAGTGGATATAACAGTTTTTTGAGTTCTGTGACTCACGTCAGGGAATTATTGAACCTGAGGGTACCATCAGTAACCTCCAAAATATCCTATGCACTGAAAATTACAAAACAGGGGCTAAGAGAAATTAAAGAATAGAAGCAAAAATAGACAAATGAGACTATGCCAGACTTAAAAACAGAATCACAGGGAACAGTCAACAGAGTGACAAGATAACTTACATACTAGGAGAAAATATCTGCAAATTACATCTTTCTATATGAAATCTGAACTCACAACCATTAGGACAGTCATTATCTCCCCCCTACACACACAAAATAAAATTGAAAATAGCCAGGCATGGTGGTGCATGCATGCCTGTAGTCCCAGCACTCTGGGAGGCTGAGGCAAGAAAATCACAAGTTTGAGTCTAGCCTGGAACTTAAGAGACTTGGCGAGATCCTGTCTCAAAACAGAGAGCTGCAGATGTAGCTCAGTGCAAAGGTCCTGAGTTCAAACCCCCGTATAAAACAAAAACAATAACGATAAAAAAACAGAAAATAGGAGCTGCAGGTGTAGCTCAGTGGTAGATTGCTTGCGTAGCATGCATAACACCCTGGTACATTCCCAGTACTATAAAACAAAACAAAACAAAACCAGAAATAACAAGCAATGACGATAATATGAAGAAACTATAACCTTTGTGCATTATTGGTGGAAATGTAAAAAAATGATGCAACCATTAACAAAAACAACTTGTCATTCCCTCAAAAAATTAAAAACATAATTAGCATATGGCCCAGCATGCCCATGTCTAGGCATATATTCAAAAGATCTGAGTTGAAAACAGGATCTGGAAGAGATATTTGCACACCCATGTTCACTGCGGCATTATTTTTTTTTTTTTTTTTTTTTTTGTGGGTACCGGGGGGTCGACCTCAGGACCTCGCGCGCCAGCAGGCGCCCGTGCCGCTGAGCGATATCACCGGCCCCTTTTTCATATGTGGGATCCGGGAGTCGAACTCGGGCCCTCGCGCTTGCCGGGCAGGCGCTTAAGCCGCTGAGCCATCTCACCGGCCCACTGCGGCATTATTAACAATAATGAAGGGGCGGAAGCAGCCTAAATGTCCACCGGCAAATGAGTAAAGAAAATGTGGTATGCACAAACAGTAGAACATTATTAGCCTTAAAAGAGAACACTGGCCTGGTGTGGTGGTGCACACCTGTAATCCCAACAATCGGGAGGCTGAGGCAGGAGGATTGCTGCAAGTTCGAGTCCAGCCTGGGCTACAAAGTGAGATCAAGGCCAGCCTGAATGGCACAGTGAAACCCTGTCTCGAAAAGGCTGGGGTGCAGCTTAGTGTGAAAGCCCTGGGTTCAATCCCCAGTATCAAAAAAAAAAAAAAAAAAAAAAAGAATACCCTAGATGGGTGTGTTTGTGTGTACCTGCGGCTCCAGCTACTTGGGAGGCCAGGATGGAAAGATCACTTGAGTCCAGGAGTTTGGGACAAGTCTATCTCAAAACCAAAAACAGCACAAAAAAAAAAAAAAAAAAAAAATCCTGTCACATACCACAATATGGGTGAACCTCCAAGAAACTATTCTAAGTGAAATCAACAAAACACACACACACGCACACACACACACACACACACACACACAGAGTATGACTCCACATACGTGCAGTATCTACAGTTGTCAAACTCATGGAAAAGCATAATTGTGATTGCCAGGAATTAGAGGAAGAGGGAAATAGAGAGTTGTTCAATAATGAGAGTTTCAGTTTTGCAAGATTAAAAAATTCTAGAGATCTGGTTCGCAACAATACGAGTATAGTTAACCATACAGTACTGTACTTTAAAAATGGTTAAGATGGTAAACTTTAATTTTTTGTTTCCCCAGACAGGGTCTTGCTATGTTGCCCAGGCTGACCTCAAACTCATGATCCTTCTGCCTCAGCATCTCAAGTAGCTGGGATTACAGGCATCCATGTGCCACCACACTCAGCTGAACTTTAAATTTTATGTTATTTACCACAATCAAAAACATTTTTTTTTTGTGTGTGTGTGGGTACCAGGAGTTGACCTCAGGACCTTGAGCTTGCCAGCAAGCGCTTGTGCCGCAGAACGATATCACAGGCCCTTTTTTCCTTTATGTGGGTTCACGGGAGTTGAACTCAGGACCTTGCACTTGCCGGGCAGGTGCTTATGCCGCTGAGCTATCTCACCAGCCCAATTAAAAACATATTTTAACTAAAAATATTGTAAAGCATATATATTATACAGATGACTTGTCTCCAGAATATAATGAACTCTCAAAATTCAATAATAAAACAATTTTAAGATAGGCAAGAGATTTGAACAGACACTTTACCAAAAAAGATTATCAGAAGATATCAGATAAACTAGGCATGGTGGTACAGGCCTGTAATCCCAACACTCTAGGAGGCTGAGACAGCAGAACTGCAAGTTTAAGCCCAGCCTGGGCAACTTAGCCATTTAGTGAGACTCTGTCTCAAAAACAACAATAACAACAACAACAACCACCACCTAAAGGCTGGAGATGTTGTAGCTCAGTGTAAGGACCCTGGGTTCAATTCCCAGTACAGGGGGGAAAAAAGCTATTAAATATGCACATGAAGATACCAACACCATCACTCATTAGAGAAATACAAGTTAGAGCTGTAAGGAGATACTAATTCATACCTTCTAGAAGAGCTAAGAAATTAAAAAGACTGACCGTGCCAAGTACTGACAAGGATGTGGAGGAAATGGCACTCTCACGGCTGGCTGGCAGGTAAGATCACACAATTTGGAAAATGGGTAGTATCTTAAAAATATATATATAACCTACCATATTGGATTATATTCTCCTAGACGGCGACCCAAGATAAACAAACCAAAGCATATGTCCATACAAAGATTTGTAGATGAATATCCATAGCACCTTATTTATAGTATCTCAAAAACTGAAAATGATCCTCATATACAAATAAGTAGATGGAGCGAAAAAATCATATCATATCCATACAATGGAATACAACTTGGCAATAAAAGAAACATTACAACATTGATGAACTCAAAATAATTATTTTGAATGAAAGAAACCAGACCAAAGATTCCATTTATATAAAATTCTAGGAAACAAAAACTGGATATAGTGATCACTGGTTGCTTCAAGAGGAAAAGGGCAGAGAGAGACTAAAAGAAACAGGAGGAAACTTTGAGGTAAGGATATACTCATTTTCTTGACTGTGGTAGTGGTTAAAGGTACTTACATACGTCAAAACTTATCAACTTATATATTTTAAGTATGTTTAAGTTATTAGCTGGCATGGTGGTCCACACCTGTAATCTCAGCACTCTGGGAGGCTGAGGAAGAAGGATTTCAAGTTTGAACCCAGCCTGGACAACTTAGTGAAACCTTGTCTCAAAATTTAAAAAAATAAAAAAGAACAGGAATGCAGCAGCTCAGTTCAAAGGCCCTGGTTTCAATTCCAGAACCACCAAAACAAAAAAACAAACAAAAAAAAGTTAAAAGATGTATACTTTACTATTTGCCAATTATAACACAATAAATCTGTTTTTAAAAAGTGTCTTTCTTGGGCTTGGAATGTGGCGCATTGGTAGAGTTCTTGCCTTGCTTGCACAAGGCCCTGGGTTCAATCCCCAGCACCACAAAAAATAAATAAATAAAAAAGTATCTTTCTCAGCCGTGTGGTGGTGCACACCTATAATCCCAGCACTTGGGAGGCTGAGGCAGAAGGATCACCACAAGTTCGAGGTTAACCAGGGCTACATAGTGAGTTCAAGGCCAAACAAGACCCTGTCTCCGTGCCCTCCCCAAAAGAATGTCTTTATCAAAGGATGTCCGGATGCTTTGACACTGTTAAATGAGAAGATGATACTAGAAATACTGATAAATTTCTCAAAATGAAAAATCTTGGTACCTAAATACTAGAATGATTTAGGCAAAGTACTATTTTGAAGCTAATTTTTTTTTTTGTGGGTACCGGGGGGTCGACCTCAGGACCTCACGCGCCAACAGGCACCCGTGCCGCTGAGCGATATCACCGGCCCCTTTTTTGTATGTGGGTTCCAGGAGTTGAACTCGGGTCCTCGCGCTTGCAAGGCAGGCGCTTATGCCGCTGAGCCATCTCACCTTGAAGCTAATTTTAAAACACTTTTCATTATGGAAAAAGTTTAAACACTGTCAGAAGTATATAATGAAGTCCCACGTGCAGTTTACTCAGCTTCAATAATCATCAGATCCTGGCTAATCTTATTTCATCCTTCTCCCACTGACATTGTTGCTCCAGAATTATTTTGAGGCAAATCTCAGATGTACCATTTCCTTCATAAATATTTTAGCATGCATTTCTAAGTGATTAGAACTTAAAGGGTGTATGTCTAATTTCTTTCTTTCAAAATATTGATTTAGAGCAATTTTAGGTTCAGAGCAAAACTTAGCAGAAAGTAGAGTTCCCATCCCCCTTGCCCACATGTACACAGCCTCTCCCACTGTCAACCTCTCTGCATGAGAACAGTAATTTATTACAGAAGAACGTGCTTTCCCATGTCAGAATCAACCAAAGTCCACAGGAGCTCATTCGGGCTCACCTTTGTACCTTCCACGAGCTTGGACAAATGTATATGACGTGTGCCTACGTTACAGCACCATACAGAATAACTTCGCTGTCCTAAAAAGGTTCTGTACCCTACTGATCCTATCCTCCCGTACATTTGATCTTTTAACTATTCCAAAGTTTTGCCCTTAAAGGCTATTTTTAAGAAAGAAAACCCAGCCTTGTAGCCATTATAAATGATTTCACTTCAGTGGCAAAGGGAAGGATTACTCAGTACATAAATGCTCTAAGTTTCAGGGAGGGTGAGGGCCTATGGGAAGGATCAGTGTGTGGGAAGTGAATTCCACAGAAGCCAGCTTTCTTAGAGTTCTGTGGTGTTAGTTTGGGACTTCGCTTTAATTCTTCCTCCCCTCTCTTTGCTTCAGAATATGATATAAGTACAAGCCCAGCCACCCAAGGAGCAAAAGTACTCCTTTTCTCACAGAGCAAAAAAGTGGAGAGGTATTTTTATTATAGTATAATACTTGCCTGGATTAAAAAAAATTGTTTTTATTATTTCTGTAATTACAAGAAATGTTATGGCTGGGCCCATGCCTACAATTCCAGCACTGGCAGGCTGAGGCCAAATTCGAACCCAGCCTAGGAAACTTAGCAAAATCCTGTAGCTCAGTGTAAAGGCCCTAGATTCAATCCCCAGCACCATGGGTGGGTTGGGGGAAGTTCTCAGCAAAAGTTTATAACATAGAAAGTATAATCCCTAATCTCCTCTGGCCAACAAGATGAATACGGTAAGCAACACAATTCGCTGCTAGATTTTTATTTTACTTTAATTTTACTTTAGCAGTGCTGGGGATTGAACTCAATGTCTTGTGCATGCTAGGCAAGCGCTCTACCACTGAGCCATACCCCCAAAACACTTTTAGATTTTTTAAAAACCATTTTCTGCAATTTGTTTTTATCATTTAATATATTCAGTACCTTTCTACTCTGGACATGTAAATATACCTCAAACTTCATTTAAAAAACAAGGATGGGCCGGTGAGACGGCTCAGCGGCTTAAGCGCCTGCCTTGCAAGCGCGAAGGCCCGAGTTCGACTCCCGGATCCCACATACGAAAAAGGGGCCGGTGATATCGCTCAGCGGCACGGGTGCCTGTTGGCGCGTGAGGTCCTGAGGTCGTCCCCCCGGTACCCACCAAAAAAAAAAAAAAAAAAAAAAAAAAAACAAGGAAACTGCAGGTTAACAAGGCGAAATCATTTACCACAGGTCACAGAGTGAAGAAGTTCTAGAGCAGAGATTCACACTGAGACATTTTAGTCGACAGACCCTGCTGTTGGCCATTACCCTACACCACCGACTGGGCGACCGCAAGTGACTAGTGTCTCAATGATCAAAAGCAAGATTATCTCCAAATTCTCATTGTTACAAATAATACTTCACAAAAAAAAAAAAAAATTTTTTTTTTTCCTGTGATGCTGGGGTTCAAACCAAGGATCTGGCACATATTAGGCAAACACTACCACTAAGCTCTTATCTCTTCACTAAGAGCCTTAATAAAAATTCTTTTCTACATTGCTCGGTACTGTTGTGATAATGTGTTTTTTTTATTAATAAGTTTATTGGTACATTTTAGGTATACATAATGATCACATTCATGATAGAGAATTTGTACCTGTATGTGATATAACTCAATTCTTTTTTTCCATTCCCCTACCCTCCCTTCAACCCTTCTTGCACTCCTTATTTACAAAAGCTTTGTGATAATATTTTAATAGAATGAATTTCTAGAAGTGGAAATGCTAGGTCAAAAGATTTAATTGCTAAATTATCTCTAAAAGACATATGTATTTGTAGGTTCAGTTGACAGCTGGCCTCCAATAAACTTAACTCCCATGAATAATATATGAGCATGTGTATTTCCCCACAGTCTCAGTACCAATGGGTAGCAATATTCACTGTAGGTAAAAAATGAAGTTTTAATTATTATGAGGTTTTCCATATATTTATTGTTGGTTAAGAGTTCTTTTGTGTATACTGTTTATATCCTTTCCTTATGTTTCTACTGATTTGTTCACGTTCTTTCTGACTTCAAAAGAATTTGGTGTCATTACGTATTCTAAGCCTTTGATTTTTTACTTTATTCAGGGCAATTTTTACCACACATCTATAATTTTGTGTAAATAATTTGAATGTAGGTGATTTTGCAAGGAAAACAAAAGCTTAATTTTTACAATACCCCCAATTCTAATGTTTTTCAACATATGCACATAGTTATAATGAATATTTACTAGTATTTTATGTCTATCATTTAATACTTTCTTTATGCACACATTTTCATGTAACCGTCAATATCCCTAAAAAGTTACAGCGTTATTTTATTATGTTGATTGAATTATAGTGTGAATATTGTTTTGGTTTTTGTGTGTGTATGGTATTTTTGAGACAGGTCTCAGTATGTAGTGCAGGCTGGCCTCAAACTCACAGCAATCCTCCTGCCTCAGCCTCCGTCCCAAATGCTGGGATTACAAGCGTGCACCACCATGCCCAGCTAGTGTGAATATTATTTAATTACTTAAATTAATATTTATTTATACAAGGAATCAATCCTAAGGCTGGGATGTAGTGCAGTGGTAAGCACTTGCCTAGCATACACAAGACCCTGGGCTCGATCTCATAAATCCTATTAAACTTTATATGTATTGCTTGGATTTCTACACTTAGAAATGTGGAGTTCTAAGGCTGCATAAATTAGACAAGCAACTTAAAGGACTGGCAAGTTAAGTGGAAAACTTGAAACATTTATTAATGATAGCCAATGTTTCCAGCAACACACAGCATCCCATCCAGCACCTGCCCAAGCTTTCCTTGGAATAAGAAGTGTAATCATTACTTAATGCCAAAGAAAGCTGTTGTTTCCCTGAACAGCTGACATCACTGGTTAGAGATACCATTTAACATTTATGGAACTGTTGTGTTAGGCTTGAGCCTAGTATTTCTTGACAAATTATTAAGATCTGTGCCTATGATTTTCAATTTCAGTGTCATGCAAAAGCTGGCTTGTTCTTGTAGATGTCACTGAGCTTTTCAGTTCTTTCTTTCCTTATTTTGCTTTGACATAACTGAGAAAATTTCATTACTATTAACAGTACAATAACACTGTTAGAGGCTGATTGAGCCTGTGGATCTAACTCAGTTTAAAGTCAGATCACCCCTTAAAATCTTTTTCCGGGCTGGTGATTTGGCTCAGTGGCATAAGCGCCTGCCTGGCAAGCGCAAGGTCCTGAGTTCGACTCCCAGTACCCACATACGAAAAAAGAGCTGGTGATATCGCTCAGCGGCACAGGCGCCTGCTGGCGCGCAAGGTCCTGAGGTCGACCCCCAGTACCCACCAAAAAAAAAAAAAAAACACACAACTTTTTTTCCTCCAGGTCCCAAAGTACTTACACACCACTTTATACAGCTGATAGGCTTGGTCTGTTTAATTTTATAGAAAATTTCTCACACTCAAAAAAGTGACCCAGCCAGGTGTGATAGTGCACACCTGAAATCCCAGCACTAGAGAGGCTGAGCAGAACTGCTGTGAGTGCCGACCCAAACTACATAGCGAGACCCTGTCTCAAAAAAAAAAAAAAAAAAGAAAAAAATGACCCATCATCTAGAAAATGAGACTACTTCTTGTCATTCTATGATTTGTTAACAATTTACCAAAGTTCTCTGCATTCAATGTTTTGAAATCTGGACAGGTAATTGCAGATGACCTTCATTTATAAAGACCAGACATATTTTAATATAAATTTGGCAGCTGAACGTAGACTTATAAAAATGTTCTTCAGCAATTGTTTTTATATAAAGAATCATTTTTGGTCTTTCAGTGATTACTACTTTAAGGCTTCTTTTTTAGTTAACAAATGACTATTTTCTATGCTACATCAAAACAGGTGCTGACAATTTGTTTCCTTAAAAACTAGAAAATGTGAGTCAGAATAAACTAATATGAAAAAAATACTAAGGACTCATATATCTAATAATTTTTTCTCCAATGTCATTTTTCTTTTATTTATTAATGCAAATACAGTTGTTCCTAAATTATGGTGCCTGAAGCAGCAGCATTGTCAAGGCCTAGGGATAGGTCAGAGGTGCACAGTCCAGTCCAGCCCCATTCCAGAGCTACAAAATCAAACTCCAGCTGGGGCTAGAGAACTTCTTTTAACAATCACTTCATCCAAGGCACACTAAGGTCTGAAAACCAGGACAATAATATATATTCTGTAAGGTTTAAAAAACAATATAGGGGGGCCGGTGAGATGGCTCAGCGGCTTAAGCGCCTGCCCGGCAAGCGCAAGGGCCCGAGTTCGACTCCCGGATCCCACATACGAAAAAGGGGCCGGTGATATCGCTCAGCGGCACGGGCGCCTGTTGGCGCGCGAGGTCCTGAGGTCGACCCCCCGGTACCCACAAAAAAAAAAAAAAAAAAAAAAAAAAAAAAACAATATAGGGGGCTAGTGAGATGGCTCAGCGACATAAGCGCCTGCCTGGCAAGCGCGAGGGCCCGAGTTCAACTCCCGGAACCCACATACGAAAAAAGGGCCGGTGATATCGCTCAGCGGAATGGGAGCCTGCTGGCGCGAGAGGTCCTGAGGTCGACCCCCAGTACCCACCAAAACAAAACAAAACAAACAAACAAACAAAATATATAAATTAGTTTCAGGTTTATTTCAAAAAATTTATTCTTTTGTATCTTAGAAAAGGAGAAAAGTCTCAGTTAACTCATATAAAAACTGTAAGTGCATGCCAAATCAAAACCATGAATTTTCACTCTTCTTAAGTTTCTACTTTCACTTTCTTTTGGTTTTCATATTTCTATAATATCAGTAGAAATGGAATGGAGGCTAACTTATGACAAAAATTATGATAGGTCAAGGCAAAAGATCTCATCAAAATTTTGCAACAGAAAAATATAACTCTAAAAATTATTTTGATACAGTGAAAGTAAACCAAAGAATTGTGATAGGTAATTTATTGTCTATCAATAGACAAACTATAGAAAAACACCCAATGTCCTTGTTACTTTAATACCCAGTGTACGTATAATTCAGGAAACCAAGAACTTCAGTTATTTCACAACTTTTAAACTTTGCCCTCTTTCAGAAACAGCTAAATCATTTGCCATTTTATCTTCTAATCTCCACACCCTATGGAGTAGTCAACCATCAGCAAAAGCAAATGTAAAAGCCAGGCTAACTTCTAGTCAGATGTAGAATAAAGTCATGGAAGGCAGTAAAAGCTCCACTTGAATGCCCTCTTCTAAGGAAGCGGGACATCTATCCCTGAGGAGAAAGAGAGCATGGATTCTCCACTGTGTTCTTGTGACAGGTCAGGCTCTCATCAATAGTTCTTCTACATACAAACTGTAGGTCTGCGCCCTCGCTGTGGGGAGAGTGGTGCAGCTGTACTGCGGCAGCTGAGCAGCGACACAGGTGGTTAAGGAAGTGCGCCCAGAGGACGGGGAACTCAGAACCCTCCAGAGGAACTCTGCAGCCCTTAGGCAATCAAGACGGCTCATCTCAGACTTTGACTTACAGTAAAAAAATTTAAAAATATCTCTTGGTACTGTAAGAAAAAACTCCAGGACTACCTTCTTTTTTGCCGTGAGATTGGTACTGAACTGGTTTGAGTGACCTTCAAACTGTAAAGGCAGCTCAGAAACATGAACAGAGCTCTGTTTTTAGGACATTTATTACCAAGATGGAGTCAATAAACATAAAAATAATCAAAAATTCCAAAAAGTGACAAGGTGAGAATGCCATAACAACTGTCTTTGACACTGACATGAATTTTATATGGGTGAGTTTTCCAGATAATCAAAATTTAAAGGGTAAATCCAAACACTTTATTTTTTTCTTTCTGGTACTGGGGATTGAATCCAGGGCCTTCACACTGAGCTCTATCCCCAGCCCTTTTTATTTTGAGACAGGGTCTCACTAAGTTGTCTGGGCTAGGCTCAAACTTCTGATCTTCCTGCATCAGACTACCAGAGTGCTGGGATTACAGGCATGTGCCACCATGCCTGGCCTATTTTAATATTTGTGATGAAAATGTTCAAAATGTGTTATAGGGCCAGTGAGATAGCTCAGCGGCATAAGAGCCTGCCTGGCAAGCGCAAGGTCCTGAGTTTGACTCCCAGAACCCACATAAAGGAAAGAAAGGGCCAGTGATATCGCTCAGTGGCATAAGAGCCTGCTGGCAAGCGCGAGGTCCTGAGTTCGAATCCCGGTACCCACATTAAAAAAAAAAGTGTTATAAATGTTTCAGTCTTTTTCTTTTTCTTTGCGGTGCCGGGGAGTAAACCCAGGACCTTGCACAACGAGACAAGCACTACCACTGAGCTACATCCCTAGCCTAGCATTTCAGTCTTTTTATTTTTATTTGTTTTTTGGTTTTGGTGCTGAGGACCAAACCCAGGGCTTTGTGCATGCTAAATGAGCACTCTACCACTAAGCTATACTTCCAGCCTCTCAATTTTTAAATGGAAACTAACAGTCATAACTGAAGCTTTTCCTGATGAGTTTATAGTATGAACTCCAACTACCAATAAGGGTGCTCTCAAAAACCCCATGCTATGTAGCTTTTTTTTTTTTTTTTTTTTTGTGGGTACCGGGGGGGTCGACCTCAGGACCTCGCATGCCAACAGGCACCCGTGCCGCTGAGCGATATCACCGGCCCCTTTTTTGTATGTGGGTTCCGGGAGTCGAACTCGGGCCCTCGCGCTTGCAAGGCAGGCGCTTACACCACTGAGCCATCTCACCGGCCCTATGTAGCTTTTTTGGTTTCTTTCACAGCTGTGGTTCTAACTCCTCTGTTATTCTAGTCAGTCATCACAGAAGCCCTTAATTCTCTGCCCCCTTTCCACAGATATTCCCCACATCCCACATTTGCCTTCTTCCCACTAAAAAAAATTCCATTTCTAAAATAGTTAATAATAGTTAAAATTAGAAGATAACTATATTTATAATACAACATTTGGAAAATGAAAGGGGAAAGTCATCAAGAGTGCCCATCTTTTTCTTCTTTTCCCAGCATAGATTAATATAATGATGGCCAGGCATGGTGGCACATGCCTGTAATTCCATCACTTGGGAGGCTGAGGCAGGAGGATTGCTGTGAGTTTGAGGCCAGCCTGGGCTACATATGCAAGCTCAAGGCCAGCCTCCACTACATAGTGAGACCCTGCCTCAAAAAAAAACAAAAAAATAATACAATGATAAAATAGCTGAACAAGGGCCGGTGAGATGGCTCAGTGGCGTAAGCGCCTGCCTGGCAAGCGCAACGGCCCGAGTTCGACTCCCGGATCCCACATACGAAAAAAGGGTCGGTGATATCGCTCAGCAGCACAGGTGCCTGCTGGCGCACGAGGTCCTGAGGTCAACCCCCGGTACCCACAAAAAAAAAAAAAAAAAAAAAAAAAAAAAAAAAAAAGCTGAACAATAGCTAACCATACAGCAAGTTCTGATAGGGTACTTATGCTTCAATCTCTATAAGATATAGAAAGCTGTTTTTCTTGTTTTGGGCTGCCAAACCTATGCTGCATTTTTTTCTTAAAATATTTTAAATTGAAAAGATACAAATAAAATTTTAAAGGAAAGATGAATTCACTTTACTTAACCTAAGCACTGTAAACAAACTGAAGCTACAGATTAGGAGAAAATATCTGAAAAGCACGCAGTCAATGTAAGTACCCCATCCCTCCTAAAATGTGTGTATTTTCCAAAATCAGTAATAAAAAGCCAAACAACCAATTTAAAACACGGGCAAAGAACATGAATAGGCAACTCACAAATGAAATACAAATGGTGAATAACCATAAGAAAAAAGCTCAACCTTATTAACAACTGGGGAAATACAATTAAAATCACATGAGGGCTGGGGTGTAGCGCTATGGTGAGTAGGTCCTCAGGACACACAAGGCCTTGGCTTCAATCCCCAGCATCAAAAAAAAAAAATAATATGAGATACCATTTTAAGACCATCAGATTGACATGTAAAGACTCAGACAATACTAATAACTGGCAAGGATGTTAAAGAATGGATCCTGGGCCGGTGAGATGGCTCAGTGGCTTAAGCGCCTGCCCGGCAAGCGCAAGGGCCCGAGTTCGACTCCCGGAACCCACATACGAAAAAGGGGCTGGTGATATCGCTAAGTGGCACGGGCGCGCAGGCACCCGAGGTCCTGAGGTCGACCCCCCGGTACCCACAAAAAAAAAAAAAAAAAAAAAATGGATCCTGCAATGCACTCTTGATGTAAAACCACTTTGGAGAGCAATCATTAATATACTGTAAAACCCACATACCCAATCACAGAAACTATCTTTGAGAAACTCAATACATATAAGCAAGGATCAATGAATATCACTCTAGTATTACCGGTTATTGTGAAAAACTGGAAACTATCAAATATTTGTAAACAGAATAATTTTTATATATTCACAAAAGAAAAAAATGAATGAACTAGGGCTACATTGCATCTATACATCCATCAGTTCCAAAAACATGGGAATATCTCTTTTGTAATGGGTAGTTACATACGTAAATTTCAAAAATGTATTTTTTAATTTATTTTTATTCTTTTTGTGTGTGTGCATGTGACAGGGTCTTGCTATGTAGTTCAGGCGGGCCTTGAACTCATAGGGTAGCCCAGGCCAGCACTTGGGAGGCTGAGGCAGGAGGGTCACTACAAGTTCGGGCAGCCAGGCTACACAGTGAGTTCAAGGCCAGCCTGAACTACACCGTGAGACCCTGTTTAAAAAAAGAAAGAAAGAAAGAAAGAAAAACTAAGGGTACAGTTCAGTAGTAAACTGTTTCCCTGGCTTGGGTGAGTCTCTGGGTTTGATTTTCAGTAATGACAAAAGGAAAAAGAGAGATGGTGGGGGAGGGAGAGAGGAAGGAAGGGAGGGAGAAGACAAGGGAGAGAGAGGGGGGAGAGAGGGAGAGATGGAGGGGGAGAGGGAGAGAGAGACAGACAGAGACAGAGAGACAGAGAAAGTTTACTGAAAACGACCTTCAAAATCCTACTATAAGGTATAGTAGTGTGCACACCTGTAATCCCCACTATTCGCAAGGCTGAGGGAGGAGGATCTCAAGTTTGAAGCCAGCCTGATTTACTTAGCAAGTCTCTGACTCACAATAAAACTGTAAATACTGGATGGGGATGCGGCTTATGGTAGTGCTCTTGCCTAGCAGGTGAAAGGCCCAGGGTTCGATCCCCAGCACCACCACAAAAAAAGAAACCAAATCAAGCACCAAAACAAAAAAGGTATACACAGCAAACAGTCAAGATGTGAAAATCTAATAAAGTTAGGTGGTAAATGCGTGAAACATTTCACAACAAAAATATGAGAAATAAAATAGTTGGGCTAAAAAAACCCCACTATTTTCAGCTCTCGAATACTCATCAAACTTCAAACATGAGACTCCGAGAATATGATTATGCTAGCTGATGTGATGGCACAGTGGTAATCCAGCACTCTGTGAGGTTGAAGCAGGAAGACAGCAAGCTCAAGCCAAGCCTGGCTGATTCTGAGACTTAGACCCCATCCAATAAAAGAGGTAGGGATGCAGCTCAGTGCAAAGGCCCTGGGTTCAATGCCCAGTACCAAAAAGACAAGACAAGAGGAAACAAAACAAAATCAAATAAAAGGTTATACATAGCAGGTCACAAAAGGAAAACTCATCACAGTCTATCAATGTGTCTACTAAAACTGAAAAAGTAAAGCCAAAGACACCTGACCTTTGGAACAAGAAAACTGCTTTAGATATTATTTCAATACACGCTATCTAACAGTTTATGACTGTAATGGTACTGGAAGTTATATGAGACAGTCAACTAATCAGGTTAAGATTTGGTTACTCATTTCCAAAATGAGTCCTATTGCATACTTGCGCTACGGTGACAAATTCTACCTTGATCCTATTGGCTCAGGACTGTCCCAGTTTGAAAATTTAAAACTGTGTTCCTGAACCTCTAGTTTCAGGCAAAATGGGATAGTTAGCCACTCTAACTTTTGGTCATATCAAAATTTTTGAGCTAGAGAAGAATTCTGAGATTAATGAGTACATTACCTAATTTTACAGATGGGAAAAGGAATTCTGTATCTTCAGAGTACAAAGAAAAGCTCCAGCCATTGAAGTGCTCCAGTTTGTTCGCCCTACGGACTAACCCTCTGCAGATCTGACTGGTGTCTTCCAGCCCTTTATGATTACTTGTGGTGAGGAGAAGCCTTGCGCTTCCCCAATTCTGATCCCACCTCTATAATTCTCTAGTCAATTTACAGGCTTTCTGTGGAAGCAGTGCTCATTCTGTAGTGATGAGCTAACAGGGTTGCAGGCAGATCTGATGTCTGAGTGTGTAGCCAGTGAAGAGTCTCTGCGTCCCATGCCATATACTATATCCCTTTCCTGATTCCCTCCTTTGAACTTTTACACTTAGCCGTGCACTGTGCAATCATTCAGTCAATGAACACTCACTGAGCAATGTCAGGAACTGTGCTAGATACTGGAAAAAGTACATAAAATGTACTCAGCCCCATAAGAGTGTTAAGAATAAAATAAGTAACTAACAAACAATGTGGATTATGAGGTGCTTCACTTCAGGAAGTCGGAGAAGGCTTTAACTGAGAAGGTGGTATCTGACAGCCAGGGAGGAAATGTATCATCCATGTCTTAAACAGCCCCATGGGGTTCAGGGTATAGGGCATGGCTAGCATGAGAGAAGCCCTGGGCTTGATTCCCTAGACCACAAAACAAACACAAACAACAACAACCACCACAAACCAGCCTTGTCTCTCCTACCACCAAAGGGACCAAGGGTATAATGCTTTGTTCTCAGTTGAAGTTTAACAAATACATAAATTTGGCAAAGTCAAGAAAGCCTGCCCTTCTCAGATGAATACACACTTCTCAGATGAAGAAATACAAATGGCAAATAAATATACGAAAAAATGTGCAACATCATAGTCATTTCAGAGATGCAAATTAAAACAACACTGAGATTCCATCTCACCCCGGAAAGAATGGCTATTATTAAGAAATAAACTAATAACAAATGCTGGAGGGGCTGTGGGGAAAAAGGAACCCTTCTCCACTGTTGGTGGGAATGTAGACTGGTGCAGCCACTGTGGAAATCAATGTGGAGATTCCTCAAAAAAGTAGGACTGGGGCCAGAGAGATAGCTCAGCGGCATAAATGCCTGCCTGGTAAGCGCGAGGTCCTGAGTTCAACTCCCGGTACATGAAAAAAAAAAAAAACTAGGATTGGGGGTCCCATTTGACCCAGCTATTCCCCTTCTGGGTATCTTCCCAGAAGAATTAAAAACATCGTACCACAACGATATATGTGCACCCATGTTTATAGCAGCACAATTTGTAACAGCCAGATCTTGGAAACAACACAAATGCCCATCAACCGAGGAATAGATAAAAAAGATGTGGTCTTTTAATACAATGGAGTACTATTCAGCCATAAAGAAGGACAAACTGGAGACTTTTATAGGTAAATGGATGCAACTTGAGAAAATACTCACAAGTGAAATAAACCGGATGCACATGTGTAAACATCATATTGTCCCCCTAGTGCGAGAAACTGAAAGAGTAAATAAGATCCCAAATGTACAATAGATATGGTAAAACAGGAAGAAACTGGTCAAAAGGAAAGAGAAACTGGGATGGGGGAATGGGGAAAAGAAAGAAGGGAAAAGGAAAAAATTATATATATATATATATATATATATATATATATATATAATTACATAATTTTATAAAATTTTATATATATAATATAATTTTATATATATATAAGATAGTTAAGATAGATACACTACTAATTTTGCTTAGTTCATTGAAGAGAAAGGTCTGTGCTGATAATGTTTAGACAATTGAATGCTGATATCTTGTACCCTGAATAACTAAAGATAATACGTAATGTATTCACCATGTTAACCTCCTATTATGTTGTTTTGAAATTTTGTTCTATTATTTTTTCTCTTTAAAATAAAATTAAGGGCCGGTGAGATGGTTCAGTGACGTAAGCGCCTGCCTGGCAAGCGCGAGGGCCCGACTTTGACTCCTGGACCCACATACAAAAAAAGGGCCGGTGATATCGCCCAGCGGCACGGGCGCCTGCTGGCGCGCGAGGTCCTGAGGTTGACCCCTGGCACCCACAAAAAAAAAAAAATTAATTAATTAATTAATTAAATTAAAAAAAAGAAAGCCTGCTCTACCTGGGCATGATGGCACACGCTTGCAATCCTAGCACTCAGGAGGGAGGACTGCTGTGAGTTTGAGGCCAGCCTGAGCTACACAGTGAGTTCAAGGACAGCCTGAACTACATAGCGAGACCCTGTCTCAAAACACCTAAAAGAAAGAAGCCTGCCCTACCCCCAGCATATTTTGGAGCTGAGGGCAGGGTTAACTGAATCCTCTAGCAAGAGAACTTTCAGAGGCTGACACAGTACCTGGCTACGTACAATGTTGCTCAGGTGGTTGTCCTCAGACATCTGTGCATTTTGGAAGTAGGACAAGGGTGCAGGTAACTCTGTCATTGGAGCAACTGTATAGAAATACTTTTTCACAGAAAACAAAACCTCTTGGGGGTCTAAAAAGGAAAAAGAAAACATAACATTGTGCATTATGATTATACTCTTATTTTTTAAACACTCTCATAAATTTCATTCAGCAGAAACGAACCTTTCTGTCATGTGTTCTCCTCCAGGCCACGCTGATCTCAGACCTCAAGGGCAGCTGTCACTGGCGGGCTCCTAGATTAGGTCTGAAATTGAATTTTATTCAGTCATCCACAGTTGGTCAAACACTAGTAAATCCATTCACACCCATCAAATACTTATGTGGCTAATTTGTAAACCAGAAATGTTTATTTGCCCCAACCTTTAATTGACAGATTTATTGCCAGTGGAAGACATCTCTTCAACTATGAGCTCTCAAACACAAAGATACCGCCAGGCATGATGGCACATACCTGTAATCTCAGCACTGGAGGCTGAGGCAGGAGGACTGCCATGAGTTTGGCCAGCCTAGGCTACATAAGTGAGTTCAAAGCCAGCTTGCACTACATAGTAAGACCCTGTCTCAAAAGAACCAAATTTTTAAAAAAACACAAAGATACCTAATGACTTCAGATTTACAGCAAAGGGAATTGACTGATTTCATGGAATGTTCTCAACATTTCTTTTTCTATGCTGAGCATTCCAACCTAATTTTTATATCTCCATAAAATTATTTGTCTAATGTGTCTAATTTTGTAAAATTCTTGCTGTCATCTCGTTTCATCCTAATCACGACATTCCAAGGCAGGGTGGACAGGTAACATAGCTATTTTATAAAAGCAGAAGAGGGCGCACAGAGAGACACTGAGTATATTAAGTGATAAAAGCAAACTGCAGATCGTGTTTTTTAAAAAAATCTAAAAGTGGGCCAGGGTATAGTTCTGTGGTAGAGCATGTGTTTAGCATGCATGAGATCCCGAGGGCAACCCTCAGAACAACAACAAAAAGGCAGAAGTGCATCTAGAAAAGTCCAGTGAGTTGCTTAAGGACACACACTCAAACTCAGGCAGACCACAACAAGAACCAGACTCCTGCCTCCCAGCCTCCGGTGGCTCTTTTGTCCCTGGCACAGCCTCTTACAGACAATCTCTCTCATCTCCCGAGAGCTACATTCCCATTGTCTGGCTACCTTAATTTCCATTAGCCAACTCTGTAGGACTTCTACTTTTCCTTTTCATAGATAGTCTTTAGAACTATACGAGATCTGCTTACATACTTAAGAAGCATATTTCTTTTCTTTTTTTTTTGTCTTTTTGAAACAGGGATTCGCTATGCAGTTCAGGCTGGCCTCGAACTCACAGTGATCCTCCTGCCTCAGCCTCCCGAGTGCTGGGATTACAGGAATGTGCCACCACGCCCAGCTCAAGATGTATATTTCTAATAAATATGTAGTATCTAAAACACCATGGGGCCAGGAGTATAGCTTGGTGGTAGAACACTTGCCTAGCATGTGTGAGGCCCTGGGTTAATTCCCAACACTACAACAAACAAAAATATATAAAATAAAAACAAAGCATTATCAAGTACATATTTACATAAAAAGCATTTTACCAATATCCTGTTTCTTTTTTTTTCTTTTTCCTGCCAGTACTGGGGACTGAATGCAGGGACTTTACGGAGAGTTACTTCCCCAACTCTTGTTTGTTTTTTGAGACAGGGTCTTGCTGTGTAGTGCAGGCTGGTCCTGAACTCACCATGTAGCTCAACCTGGCTCAAAATCACGGCAGTTCTGGGGCCGGTGAGATGGCTCAGCGGCGTAAGTGCCTGCCTGGCAAGCGCGAGGGCCCAAGTTCGACTCCCGGAATCCACATACGAAGAAAGGGCCGGTGATATCGCTTAGCGGCACAGGCGCCTGCTGGCGCGCGAGGTCCTGAGGTCGACCCCTGGTACCCACAAAAAAAAAAAAAAAAAAAAAAAAAAAAAAATCACGGCAGTTCTCCTGTCTCAGCTTCCTTAATGCTGTGATTACAGGTGTGTGCCACCACACCCGGCCGGCTCTTTATTTTTTGAGGCAGGATCTTGCTAAATTAGCCGAGCTGGCCTCAAATATATGATCCTCCTGTCTCAGTCTTCCAAGTAGCTGGGATTATAGGTATGTACCTCTGTGCCAGGCTCATTTTCACTTTTTAACTTCAGGATTTTCTAATCTTTAAATATTCCATTTATTTCTTCTAATAATTTGTCACTAAAATGGGTAAAGTGGCTTTTTCCTTTAATAAAGGTATCAAGTTCTAATCAACCGTCATTTACCTATATTTGGATTATCTAAATCACGAGAAACTTTTTCAGGAGCGTGCTGGGGACAGAACCTAGGGTCTTGTGCATCCTAGGCACGTGTTCCACCACTGAGCTACACCTCTAGCTCATGACAAATTTTTTTTTGTTCAAACTCATTTAGCAATTTATAACCTTTTTCTACAAAATGGCTCATTTTTCAGCCTAAAAAATCCAGTTTAAATAATTTTTTCCCATTTCTTTTTTCTTTCTGTTCGACCAGGTAATTACAGGTATCAATAATCCTTCAAGTACATGAGGAGTAACAGTTCTGTGCTTTTTCTCATTTGTTCTGTTTCAGTTTTTTTTTATCAGACGTTTGCAGTACATAATGTTTACATTCCTTGTGTGAAGCTGGTACATGTATACAACACATCTTAATTCTTTTTTCATCCTCTTCTCCTCCTCGCTCTCCCACTTCCTCTATCTCTTGATTCCCTTTTTGAGAAAGATCTATCTCCCTACTTCCTATTATCTATCTTTTATTTTGCTCTTTATTTATATCTTGGGCTTCTCATGTAAGAGAAGCCTTGCGATATTTAAGATAATGTGTCTGATTTATTTCACTTAACATTATAGTCTCAAGGTGTATCCATTTTCCCACAAACGACTCGCTTATCCCTCTATACGGCAGAGTAGAACTCCAACGTGAGTAAATACATTTTCTTTATCCATTCATCTGTTGATGGACATATAGGCTGCTTCCAAGATTTAACTATAATAAATTGTGTTACTATAAACAAATAAACACTATAATATGATGTCTTTAACTCATTTGGGAAGATACCTAGGAGAGTAGCAGGTTTGATGGAATTTCTAGTTTTATTTTTTTTTATTTTTTGAGGAATTTCCATGCTAATTTCCACAGCGGTTGTAGTAGTTTACATTCCTACCAACAATGTAGAAGGGTTCCTTGTTCCCCACGTTCTTGCCGGTATTTATTATTATTTGACTTCATCATGGCCATTCTTTCTGGGGTAAGACAGAATTTCAGTGTTGTTTTAATTTGCATTTCTCTAATGGCCATGATGCTGAATATTTATTCATGTATTTACTGGTCATCTGTACTTCTAAGAAGTGCCTGTTCATTTCACCTGCCCATTTTTTTATTGGGTCTTTTATTTGGGGGGGGGGCTAGTTTTTTTGAGTTCTTTATGTATTCTAATATCATTCTTTCACCTGAGGAATGGCAGGCAAAATTTTTTTCCCATTCCGTGAGTCTTTTCACTCAGTTGGTCAGTTCTTTTACTGTGTGAAAGCTTTTTTTTTTTTTTTTTTTTTTTGTCTTTTTGAGACAGGGTTTCACTATGCAGTTCAGGCTGGCCTTGAACTCACTTTGTAGCCCAACCTGGCCTCGAACTCACAGTGGTCCTCCTGCCTCAGCCTCCCGAGTGCTGAGATTATAGGTGTGCGCCACCATGTCCGGGGACAGCTTTTTAATTTGACATTATCCCATTTGTTGATTCTTGGTACTGTTTCCTATGCAACTGGCATTCAGAAAGTCCTTGCCTATGCCTACAATTTCAAGAGTTTTACCTATGTTATCTTCCAGCAGATTAAATGTTTCTCTTTTAATGTTTAGATCTTTGATACATTTTTAGTTTAGTACATGTTTTTTTTTTTTTTTTTTTTTGTGGGTACGGGGGGACGACCTCAGGACCTCGTGCGCCAACAGGCACCCGTGCCACTGAGCGATATCACCGGCCCCTTTTTCGTATGTGGGTTCCAGGAGTCGAACTCGGGCCCTCGCGCTTGCAAGGCAGGCGCTTACGCCGCTGAGCCATCTCACCGGCCCTAGTTTAGTACATGTTGAGATAAATGGATATAGACTCAATCTTCAGTATGTGAATAGCCAGTTTTCCCAGCACCATTTATTAAAGAGGCTATCTTTCCTCCAGTGTATGTTTTTTTGGCCCCTCTGTCAAAGATCAATAGTTGAATGTACCTGGGATTGTTTTTGCATCCTCTATTCTGTCCCACTGATCCACATGTCTGTTTTTGTGCCAGCACCATGCTGTTTTCATCACTCTAGCTTTGTAATATAACTTCAAATCCAGAATTGTGATGTGTCCCGCTTTGCTCTTGTTACCCAGGATTGCTTCTGCTATTCTAGATCTCTTGTGGTTCTCTTCATGACAAATTTCTAACCAACACAGGCTTTGCCTCTACCCTCTACATGCTTTTATATGCCATATCCGCCTTTCTCTTCCCTTCTTCTTCAGCCCAGTCAGCTGGCATGCGATCAGGGAACTACACAAATTTGCTTAAAAAATAAAGTGAACTTAGGCATTGTGGTATGCCTTGTAAGCAATCACACCACTTTGGGAGGGTGAGGTAGGAGGTTGTGAGTTCAAGCTCAGCCTGAGCTACTTAGCAACTTAAACCCTGTCTCAAATTTATTAAAAAGGGGCCAGGGATGTAGCTCAATGGGAAGGCCCTGGGTTCAATCTGCAGTACTGAGGGAGGGAGGGAAGGAGGAAGGGAAGGAGAAAGGAAGGAAGGAAAGAAGGAAGGAATTCAAAAATTCAAACAGATTTTCATATGAGTAAACCTATACTTGGGTTATTCATCCCTTTGGCTCTTTGTTTGTTTGAGATCGAGTCTCACTATGTAGCCCAGGCTGGTCTCAAACTCACAGGCAACCCTCCTACTTCAGCCTCCTAAGTGCTGGGATTACAGGCATGCACCACCACACCTGGCCTTATTTATTTATTTATTGGTGGTGCTAGGAATCTCACTGAGATACATCCCCAGCCTTTTTTTTACTTTGAGACAGTCTTGCTAAATTGCTCAAGCTGAGCTCAAATATGCAATCCCCCTGCCTCAGCCTCTCAGAGTCCTGGGACTAAATGTATGCACCACCATACCCGGTTAGGTTCTTTTAATGCAGATAAAAATTAAGATCTGGCAATATGTATATTAACATACCCGAAAGAGAGGTGGAAAGAATAGTTCTATTTTCAAAAGGCAATATATGTTCAAAATAACACTAATGCTTACAAGTAAATGAAACCTTACTAACTGCTTTAACTATATATTAAAACCTGGAATCCCAAAAAGCAATCTCCATACACAGAATACACAGAACTGATTTAAAGAAAGAATAAGCTATAATGAGATCTAGCCACTTTAATTTATATAGTTTCCTTCCTTATCCTTATGCTTATAGGATCTGTTTAGCTATTACGAGAAACCATACAAACTGATCATCATATTGGAACTTTCTCAGAGAACTCTTGTAAGAACATGTGTTATGGCTTGTATCTAGATGCCCCCAAAGCTTCATGTGCTTAGAGGTGGGGCTTTTGGAGCTGGCTGGATCTAGAGCAGTGATGGTGAACCCATGGCATGCTTGTTATTTTTCTTTTAAGATGAAAGATATTCATGTATGAGTTGTTTTTTTCTAAACTAAAACCTCAGTATTCAGGTTTAATTGCAGTGCTGGCACTTTGTGATAAATAAGTGGGATTTGGGTTGCAGTGCAGGCACTTGTCTCTAAAAGGTTAGCCATCACCGACCTAGGGTGTAGGCTACTGGGATTAAGGGTTTGTGGTACTAAATTAGTCCACTAATTGGTTTAGTATAGTTCTGGATATGGATGATGGGAAGGTCAATCCAGGGTGTGGGTGGCACCACCCAAAAAATCTGTAGCCTGGATAGAATATAAAGGGACAGAAAGAAGGCAGGCTTCCTGCTCGCTACTTCTTGCCTGTCCTGGCATGGACTGTTTCTCGTCTGCCATGCCACTCTGCCTTGGAGTCAGACAACTATGGATTGAAATCTTTATAAACTATGAGTTGAAATAAGCCTTTCCTCTTTTAATTTGTGGATGCTGGGTATTTTGTCTCAGCAACAAGAAAGGTAATTAAGACAACATGGATAATACAGAAGTCACTGTAGCATACCTCAATACTATTTTCAAAGTTCTTCTCACATGCATTATTCCATCTGACTCTTTAAAAAAAAAATACCAAGAGGAAAAGAATCTTTACGGGGATATTAAAAACAAACTCAGGAAGCTGGGTATGTTGGTCCTTGCCTGTAATCCTAACCCTTGGGTGGCTGAGGCCAGATAATCCTGAGTTTGAGCCCAGCCTGGGCTACATAGGAAGTTCAGGGCCACCCTGGATTACACAGTGAGACCAGCCTCTAAAACAAACAAATCAACAAAACCCAAAACACCTCTGGAAAGTTGAAGGAATTTTTCTGTGCAGGTTAAGGGGGGCAAGTGAATTACACCAGTTCCAGAACTCAGGTTGTCTGATGTCAAACCTAGGAGTTTTCCAGTCACCCAGAGAAATCACAGACCTCCCATGATCCTCTGAAGGTCTCAGTGCTACAAAGGAAGGCTCCCTGAAAGAGCTGTCCGGAGGAACTCAGCAGGAAGCACAGGCAGGCAGCAGAGCCAGGGCAGGCTCTGGGAACAAATACCCACTGTTGTTAGGAAGAAAGGGACACGCCAAGCAGAGTTGCTTTTGGTCCAGTAACAGCTGAAAACAACTGATGAGTGCATTGCAAAAGATCAAAGACCCTACTGTTTAGGCAGTGTGGCAAAAGACACTTGTAGATCTTACATTTTTCAGCTAAGCCTTGTGAACATGGGAAAAGACAGCTGGGAAGTAAGGATCTTTCCTATGACCTGGATTGCAGAGGAAAAGAGAAGAGGGACATAAATAATTTTGGTGCTTTCTTCTCTGGCCACCTGCTGAAGACAAGAAAGCACAGCACTTCAGTTCACTGCTATCCATATATCTCTTCTCTCAAAACACTTGCTCAGACAAAAGAAATCATTCTTTGATAGAATTTCTATTGTATATAGAGATCAAAACAGCTGCAAAAGAACTATGAATAATCTCAAAGCTTAGACTGTACCACAGAAAAGTCTGTCCACTAGAAAACCTTCTCTTCAAAAAGTATCTCAGGAGCAATGTGTAGAATCTCAGAATAAGTTTATTAAAAATGCTATTCAAGGAAGCATTCAGAGAAAATTACATTTTTTTTTCTCACTACATCCAAGGTAACAACTGAACCTCGAACTCCTACAGAATATGGTTATTTAGTTATTGATATCATTTTCTTTCTTCACTCTCAGAGATAGGTGCAAACAGAACTGGTACAGTACTCTACATATCTTCATGACACTTAATCATGAGCTTTTCCAAAGGGCTTGTGGCTTGCTTTCATGTCTCTAAGCCACTTGCCTAGTTGGTCTTTTAGAAAACTACTAGAAGTATTTTCTGCTGCATCTGTACTGGAATACTAAAAGGTTTTCAGGGGCCAAATGTGCTTGTGATTTATTTTCCTTTTTTTTTTTTTTTTTGTGGGTACCAGGGGTCGACCTCAGGACCTCACGCGCCAGCAGGCGCCCGTGCCGCTGAGCGACGTCACCGGCCCTTTTTTCGTATGTGGGTTCCGGGAGTGGAGCTCAAGACCTCACGCTTGCCAGGCAGATGCTTATGCCGCTGAACTATCTCACCGGCCCGATTTATTCTTTTCTTACAAAAGTATTTAATCAAAAGTATTGTGGGGCCAGTGAGATGGCTCAGCGGCGTAAGCGCCTGCCTGGCAAGCGCGAGGGCCCGAGTTCGACTCCCGGAACCCACATACGAAAAAAGAGCCAGTGACGTCGCTCAGCGGCACGGGCGCCTGCTGGCGCGTGAGGTCCTGAGGTCGACCACTGGTACCCACAAAAAAAAAAAAGAAGTATTGAATCAGCTTTGGTGTCACTCAGATGGCCTCTTCCTGATAGGCAGCCCAAGTTCTGACTACATAGATGGGCAGGGAAAGCTTCTATTTGGGTTTTTCAAGGCTTATATTCAACAGTAAATGTAACCAAACTCTAAACTGTATTGTGCAATCAGAATGAATAAAAATAACTTTAAATTAAAATTTTTCCCAAGAACCACACACACACCTTTTTTTTTTTTTTTTTTTTTGGCAGGGGGAATACATCCTGGAGAAACTCTTCCAAATTTTTTTTTTTTGGTGGGTACCGGGGGTCGACCTCAGGACCTCGCACGCCAGCAGGCGCCCGTGCCGCTGAGCGCTATCACCGGCCCCTTTTTCCTATGTGGGTTCCGGGAGTCGGACTCAGGACCTCGCGCTTGCCAGGCAGGCGCTTACGCTGCTGAGCCATCTCACCGGCCCCCTAAATTTTTTTTTTTTTTTTGTGGGTACCGGGGGTCGACCTCAGGACCTCGCGCACCGGGAGGCGCCCATGCCGCTGAGTGGTATCACCGGCCCGTTTATCCGTATGTGGGATCTGGTACTCGAACTCAGGCCCTCGCGCTTGCCAGGCAGGCGCGTACTCCGCTGAGCCACCTAAATTTTTAAGGTATTAGGAGCAAATCATTTCCCCAGTCCTACTTTTGAAAAGGGGTAGATGCTAAAAAGAGCAAGGATAGTGATATATCCCATTTGGTAATTCCTCCCGCTTCATCCCACTCCACCTCTGTAAACCATCTGTGGTAGATTAGATTATTCAGCAAATATCTACTTCCTCCCCCAGCATCCCCAAGGGAGGACTATACAGTCAGCCTTCTATATCCTTGAGTTAGGCATCCTCAGGTGCAATCAAGATAAAAAATATTTGGGGGCTGAAAATATCTGGGGGAAAAAAAGAATTGTCAGTACTGAACATGTACATCTTTCATTGTTGTTATTCCCTAAATGATACAGTACAATTACATAGCATTTGGACCATATTACATACAATCTAAAAATGATTTGACTTTGTTATGAAATTGTTTTATTTTTTCATAGAAGAGTGCTTTTCATATTTTCTTTATTAATACCTACTGGTATTACATTAAATTTTTTTTTAAATGGGTATATCATCCAAAAGAAAAAAAGTATACAGGAGGACATGTGTAGGTTACACGTAAACACTACATTTTATGTACACTTCAGCACTCTCAGATGTTGTGGAACCAATGTCCTGAAGATATCAAGGGACTACTGTTACTTTTCTCCAGTGATGTTGGGACTGCCCTTGTGACTTGCTGGGCCTCATGCAAGGAACAATCCACTACCCACCCTAACCTTTGGTCAACGTGATCTTAGCAGACACAGTATAGGCAGACACTTGAACTATGCTTGTACAGTTGGCCTTGCCTTCTTCTACTTCTGCTGTTGTTTTGAGAAGAGCTTACCTTGTGTAGCCTCTGCCCCCTCAGCCTGAGCCCCAGAATAAAATATGCAAATAAGAACGCTCCCTGCTGATCTACATACCTACACCTTGAAGCAGAGCTCTGAACTGAATTTGGGGGAGATGTGCTATGTAGAGTTGCTGTAGCAACTTGTTTTAAAATAATGGTAATGCTGGCTCAGAAAATGCAATGAAGATGAACTAAGGTAACCACAGAATCACCGATCTGCAGCTTAGGACCAAATTTTATGAAGGTAATATGATGCAAATATCTCAGGATCACAAAATGAAACATTATTAAGTCTACAAGTGAAATAAGTCTATATATAGGTTTATGTTAGATTTCTGTCCAATTAGTGATGAAACACTTTATAGTTTGGGGATTTTTGGATTTTATAATTGTGGATATGGGACAATGGTCCTGTATACCAACCTTTTTTTTGTCTTTTTCTTTTAGATGGGGTCTTGCTATATTGCCCAGGCTGGCCTCAAACTCCTGAGCTCAAGTGATGTTCCTGCCTCAACCTCCCAAGAAGCTGGGATGTCAGGCACAGTCACCACGCCTAAGTTAAATTCTCAATTATAAAGACTTGTTCCCAAAAGATTATTTAATTTCAATAATTTTGTAATGAAGGTACAATTACCCCCAAGTCATTGTTTCAAATCCTCTGTGGAAATGGATAGAATGCAACTAATTTTTAATGAAAAAATTACTCACATCTAATTAATTTGTAAACCTCTGGATATACTCTGCATTGCCTAAATTCTTTGGCTTTGGATCATTTGTGAGGTTTTTTGTTTTTGTTTTGTTTTGTTTTGTTTTGTTTTGTTTTGAGACAGGGTCTCACTATGTAGTTCAGGCTTGAACTCACTTATGTAGCCTAGGCTAACCTTGAACTCAGGGCAGTCCTCCTGCCTCAGCTTCCCGAGTGCTGGGATTACAGGCGTGCACAACCATGCCTGGCTGCTTTGAATCAATTTAAACAAGGAACTGTATAAGCCATTGTGAAAACCAAACATAAACACTCACTGGACTTCTTCCATACAACCAGACATTGTGACAGGTGCTGGGGATACTATGGAATCAGATATACTTCTGTTTACATGAGGAGTTTACTACCTAGAGAGGAAGACAAGCAAATTTTTAGATTGAGTAAATCGACTGTGGTTGAAATAAAAGTGTTAGATATATCGGGTTAAATATTTAAATTACTGTCACCTGTTTCTTGTTACCTTTGCAAAATGTGTTTATCAGAAAATTTAAAATTAACTTTTGGGGGCCGGGGATATAGCTCAGAAGCACAAGCGCCTGTCTGGCAAGCACAAGGTCCTAAGTTCAACTGCCAGTAAGAAAAATAAGTAAATGACTAAATAAATAGGGTACTTATTAAAAAATAAAATTAACTTTTGGGGCTGCAGATGCAGCTCAGTGGTAGTGCTTGCCTAGAGTGTATGAGGCCCTAGTTTTAATCCCCAGCACCACAAAAAAATAAGTAATATAAAAATCTGGCTCACAATGTATTTGTACTGCAGCGTTTTTCTAAATTTTCAGTTCTTTCTGTTACACCAGGCTTAACGTTCAAAATCTCTCGCAACGTTTTCCTTCCTGAAGCTTCCCTCCCTTTCTCTGCTTTTGTGACAACTTCACTATTGTGGTTCTCCTCCTACTACACTCATTCTCCTCAGCTGCCTCCTTGGTCGCCTAAGTATTTGCCCATAGCCTCTTAGTCCCCTCTTTCCCTTAGGCATAGCCCCCCCACTGCTCCAACATCAGCTGCTAAGTCTACCTAAATGACTAATGTTTTCAGCTCTAGTTTTGGCCACTCGGCATTTTCACCCGCCGACACTTCAAAAGTGGCACTTCCACTGCACTTCCTCTTCTTCCTCTTTATTCTTTCCTTCTAACTTATTTCTGAGATAGTGTTTTCCATTCTCTAAACTTAAATTCTCCTGGTCAGCAGTACACTTTTTTCTTTGCTCAATTGATTACCGTGTCCTGCTCACGTTTCTCCACCTATGCCTCTACCAACACCCCAGACCAAACTCCTTGTATCTCACCTGAATTATGCAAAACTCACCTCAATTCTCTTATTTCAGCCTCTGCTACCAGACTGATGTGCCCCAAAACAAAACTATGGCCACAACAGTGCCACACACTTGAAAAGGATGAGAGGAAGAAAAACCAAATACTGAAAACACAGCCATGCACGGGCCACGAATATATCGCGACTGCCCGGATCAAGAAAAAAGCACCAGACGCTTTTTCCGCGTGCCGTGTGAGACATGAGGGAAGTTAGCCCTGAGTGCCACTCACTACTGGACAAGGGCACACTAGGGCACGAGCCACGGCGTTGCACCAGTTGCTCAAGCAGACCCGGCCCAGGTCACTTCCTCTCTCTCCTGTTCCACTCGTCGAGAGCCTCAGCCCGACCCGTGAGAAGCACCTGATCCCTGAGAAGCCGGGAAGTCAGTATTTCCCGACCACAGCCCCGAGGGGCCTCTTCACCCTGACCGCGCGCCGAACCCGGGCCAAGAAACTGGCCGCCCCTCCTCGTTTTCCATGCGGGGTTCCTCGGTCTCCACCCGGCCGCGCCCCGCCCCTCATCATCGAGGACACCGGCTCTGGCCAGAGGCGACAAAGGGCCAGGCCCAGACTGCGGCTGCCAGTGCCCACACCGGAGCACAGACGCCTGCCTTTCTCCCCAGATTCGATCACGCACCTTCTCTTTCCCAGCCGGCGCCCGCTCACAGCACAGATCTCTTCTTCAGCGGCCGCCGTTTTGTTTCCGATGTGAAATCTCAGCCCCTGGAGCTGCCCGTCCCAGGCCCCGCCCTAGAAATCTCATCGGTGTCGTCATTTCCGGCTCTGGCGCCGTTGGCGGCGGCCCGCGAGGGGGCGGAGCTTCCGGCCAAGAGCGTAGACCTTGGGGTGGGGGAAATCCATGTGCTCCAGGCATCCTGGAGCAACTGGAGCAACCGGTTTAGCTTGCGGGCGTGGGTCTGGGGCTGTCGGGCATCCGAGGCCGCGGTAGAGCTGAGGACGAAAATTCCCATGTGCACTGCACCAGTGTGCGCTTCTCCCAGCCTGCGAGTGATGACACCTTAAATCTAATGTCCATTTCACTGTAATACCTATTTGTAGTTTCTTAAAGTGTGAATCACAAGACTGCTAGTTAAAATTGTAAATGTGTGCTCCCCCACCCATGAATCAAAACTTCTGGTGGGTGGAGAGAACTTGAAAAGCTGCGTCTTCACCAGCTTCCTGGGTTCTAGGGCTCCAAGTTTGGGAATCAGTCTTCCTAGACAGTAAACTTCTGAAAGGCTGAAAATGTGTTTCTTCTTCGTAATTCCCAAACCTAACACTTGGTTCACAGTGGATTATTCATTTCTGCATCTGCCAGCTTTTATCCAGCTGTAAAGGCACTACCTACAACTAATTCATTAAGCAATTCGCCACATTCATCTGAAAGCTAGAAGAAAAACGTGAACACCCCATCACGCCAAAGGTTAAAAAAAAAGTGTTCAAACTCACAGGTAATCAAAACTAAAAATGAAAATTAATGATAGCACCTATTACATTTTTCTAAAATTCTTTACTTTCCCAGACTATCCCTTTCACATTCCAGAACACCAATCCCAAATCCCTCTCTTCCTGCCAGGTACTCGAGCCTGCTTCCAATACTGTATCAACAGATTTCAATAGCTCCTACACCCAATAGCTTCACACTCAAGTAATCTTTTTTTTTTTTTTTTTTTTTGGTACCGGGAATCAAACTCAACCTCCAGGTTGCCAGGCAGGCTCTGTGTCGCTGAGCTACCTCCCCAGCCCAGTAATCCTTTCCTTAAAAGTGGAAAAAATATACTAGTGGGGAGGGGGCTTGGTTGAACAACCAAAACAAAAAAACTATCTTTTAAGAATTCCTAGGGCCCGTGAGATGGCTCAGCGGCATAAGCACCTGCCTGGCAAGCGCGAGGTCCTGAGTTTGACTCCTGGTACCCACATAAAAGAAAAAAGGGGCCGGAGATACCGCTCAGTGGTACAAGCACCTGCTGGCAAGCGCGAGGTCCTGAGTTTGACTCCCGATACCCACGTTAAAAAAAAAAAAAAAAAAATTCCCGGTCGGGCGTGATGGCACACATCTGTAATCACAGCACTTGGAAGGCTGAGGCAAGATTGCCACAAGTTGGAGGCCAGCCTTAACTATATAGCGGGACCCTCTCAAAAAACCCAATTCCTCATCCTCCCTTTCACAACTTAATATTCACGAATAGGGTGTTTTGTTCCTTTGCTCATTTATGTATTACAAATGCTAAGAACAGTGCCTAGTACGTGGAAGAATTCATAATTTGTTCCACAAGCATAGGCTAACACCCATCTAATTGGTAGTTTTATCTGTCTTATTTCAATTGTTAATATGAGGACATCTTAAAATGCTGTAAACTAACACAGGCATGGTGACACAAGCCTATAATCCTAGCACTTGGGAGGCTGAGGCAGGATTCTGAGTTCAAGGCTAGCCTGGACTGCATAGGGAGACCCGGTCTCAAAAAAAAAGTTTCAAACTATTCTTAGAAACAATCTCAATACAAAAAAAACTTTCTGTGTAAAGATATCCACAGAGTATCCACATGGCGAACACTGGAAAGCTAAATGTATTTTTTTTTTGGTACCAGGAATCGAACTCAGGACCTTGCACATGACAGGCAGGCACTTGTGCTGAGCTATATCCCCAGCCCAATGTCTCAAATTATGATTCGCCCATTTAATGTCATTAAAATTGTTCATTAAAGTTATGTGCAAGAGAAATTTTTATTCTGTAAAATGTAAAGACAGGGGCTAGGGATATACCTCAGTGGCACAGGCACCTGCCTGGCAAGCATGAGGTCCTGAGCTTGATTCCTGTACCAAAAAAAAAAAAAAATTTTTTTTAGAATTAGGCCAGGTGGGGCCGGTGAGATAGCTCAGCAGCATAAGCACCTGCCGGGCAAGCGCAAGATCCCGAGTTCAACTCCCAGAACCCACATTCGAAAAAAGGGCTGGTGATATCGCTCAGTGGCACGGGCACCTGCTGGCGCACCAGGTCCTGAGGTCGACCCCGGTACCCACAAAAAAAAAAAAAGTATTAGGCCAGTTGTGCTGGCACATGCCTGTAATTGCAGCATTCAGGATGAGGCAGGAGGATCACCAAAAGTTCCAGGCCAGCCTGGGCTACAGAGTGAGTTCAAGGGCAGCCTGAACTGCATAGTGAGACCCTGTCTTGATTGATTGATTGATAGATAGATAGATACATATATACATACATAGACAGACAGACAGACAGAGACGGGACAAACTAAGAAAAGAAACAAAAAGTGGGGTGAAGGAAGTCTTTCTGGACAGGATGCATGAAGTATCTCTACTTCCAGAAAGGAGAAGTTTACAATAGGTTGTCAAACCGGAGAGTCAGAACTGCAGAGAACATGCCTGATAAAAGTTCTGAAGTTTTTGTGCAGTTTGAGGGTTATTTACTAAGTGAAGGGAAAGGCAAAAAATTTATCAAATGCCATTCATTGAGTTTTTTCAAGACCTACTGCAGCACTGAGGTTAACAGTAAAAACTACAGTGTCCATGAAAAAGAATGACCAGATACCACATAAGTCCCAGATTCTCTGCAATGGAACATTTATATCTTACCCAGAAGTTTTCCAAACTTGGGAGCAGGTAGAGAGAAGACTATAAAAATAAATGATGACAAAACCCAGCAATGTGGTGAAAGATAAAGTAAAAGCTGGGCATGGCGACACATACATAATCCCAGCAATCAGGAGGACTGCTCAGAGTTCCCCAAATTCAAGGCCAGCCTGGGCTACAGTGAGATCCTGTCTCAAAATTTAAAAAAAAAGTAAAAATTCAGAGTGTGGGACCTGAAAGAATTACTAACTGAAGAGCTTGATAAAGAGACTGAAAGCTGGATCCAATCACCATACCTAAGTCAGGACCTAGGACCCAGTCAATCAGAAAACAAAGACCAGGTCTTTACACCAGAGATTTGAAGGTAATGCAATTCATTAACATTTCCAGAGCAAAGTCATCTGCCAGGAATATGCAATTAAGTATTCATTTTCACAGGGTTCAATGCTTGGCCACATCCCATCCTTTTATCTCTGACACTTCAATTCATTGCAAGCACTGGTTACCGTAGACTGAGAACTGCTTAAGATCAGGGACTGCTTTCTTAATCATCCTATTTTTCTAGCCTTAGGTTTTAAATATCTATCACTGTTTTACTATATTTCCTTCTTTACAAGAATGTGGACCCCCTAATTTAGAAACCTACCTCAATAATATACGTCTTAAAATTTCACTATCCACAGTTTTCCACCCACAGTGACAGTCAAGTCTCTTCACCTAGGTTCATTTACCAAAACAATAAAGCTGACAGAAAAATAATGAAACTTCAGAGTTCCTGGATTCTACAATATAAGGTGTTCACTAATTTTTCCTTTGGTAGTTACTATATGGTGATGGTGCACACACCATGCAAATGGTGCAACCAAAGACTGGATATTTTATATACTTTTGAACCCTGGAAGTACCACTGGTGTGACTACAGGAACTGAGCTTAAAATTTTCATTATGAAATTACAGTATGTGTCATTAATGACTACTACTTGAGAAAGCAGAGTTAAGACCATGAATGAGAATTCCAATTGCAGGCCTCTAGATAACCATCTGTAGGGAACTTTGTAGTTATTGCACTGGGCAGAATGGGGCAGTATTCTCTTAGTCTCTTCCATATAGTGCATCTGCTGAAAATATTCCTATTGGCCCCTTCCCCTGGACTTTGAACTCAGCTAATCAAATTTGATAATTCACAGAGCACTTTGTACACGGATACTGGTGCTTCCACATTCCTTGTTGTTTTTTTGGGGAAAAAAAAAAATTTTTTTTAATATGCAGGTACCGGGAGTCGAACTCAGGACCTCACGCTTACCAGGCAGGCCCTTATGTCGCTGAGCTATATCACCGGCCCTTGGCAACTCTTAAATGATCACCAACTAAGAGAATCTCATGCGTAACCTCCACTTAGCTTATAACACAAATGGCACATAAGTACCGCAGTCCACTGAATAATAAATAATAATAATAAAAAATAATAATAAATGTCCACTGAATGAAAAGAATATATAAAAATATCTAACTGTAAGAGCAATTTTAATGGGTTACATCATTAATACTGTAAGGGTATCAAATTCTTTTTTTTTTTTTTTTTTTTTGTGGGTACCGGGGGGTCGACCTCAGGACCTCGCGCGCCAGCAGGCGCCCGTGCCGCTGAGCGATATCACCGGCCCCTTTTTCGTATGTGGGATCCGGGAGTCGAACTCGGGCCCTCGTGCTTGCAAGGCAGGCGCTTATGCCGCTGAGCCATCTCACCGGCCCTCAAATTCTTGTTCCTTGAATTATTCTAGGCAATGTATGAATTTCATGCAAAAATCAAAAAAATCGCAACCTTCACCATAAATAGGTTAACAATTCAGTCCCATTTTGTGTAGGAGAATCTAAAAGTCATCAATCTGACTAATACATGATGTGGCAGAGTAGACAAACTCTAGAGTGTCATTTAATTCAAACAACATGGCTTGAAAAGAACTTTTATTCATTTTTGTTTATAGAAATTATTGCCTTTTCCTGGGCATTTTAGACTGCCATTCCTAATTTGGCTTTTGTGGCTCAAGTAATAAAATGAAATGCAAATCAGCGAACATAAATATTTCAATTTACAATTATTACATTTCCAAAAAAAAAAATTAACCAGCTTATCAAAAAATTATAAGCTCACTTTGATCTACAGTATGAATGTAATATTTATAGCTCTTGGGTTTAATATGAGTCTCCTTGACACCCAGACTGGTGGTTGTATTTTTTGGTCTGTTTGGAACTCCTCCTTATACTATTCCCAGTGATATTCACAATTCAGTTTCATCATCTTTTGCTAAGCAAAGCTACTTCTCAACTTCATACTGTTAATAGAAAGCTGAACTATAACCCAGAAAAACCTGAAACCATTTTGACACAAAATCTTGCATCAGTTTTAGGGTATTAATTGGGGACATTCATAGAATAATTATTAGCAAGAGTTGGGTAAATAAGACGTATATAAACATTATATATCTGCTTACATTTATGCTTTAAATATTTTTCTTTCATACATACTAAAGAAAAAAATGATAGTGTTCAGTACAATTTGGCTCTCAAGCCCACGAATTTTTTTAATTTGTCTGCCAGAGCTGGTAATGATGCTTAATACTTGAAACAGCATTATATACTATTACAGTTTTACAGGGAAGCACTATGAAAAATATTTTCTAAAGAGAACATCTCCAGGGCCCAGCTGAGATAAACCCTAGAATATTAGAGTGGTTCTCAGGCATCAGTCTAGTCTGTAAGATTTCTTTATGTCCGTAAGAAGATTCGAGTATGTTTTATTTGCTTTATAAGGTTTTCTTTAAAATATACTTAAAAAGAAAAATAAGTTGCATTTATGTTGTCTGTTAGGATAAAATAATACTGAGTAGTTACTTAAAGTGCTAACCAGCTGGCCCCTTGACTACCAGGGATAATACCAGGCCCAGCCACCTAATCAGAGTCCAGGTGACTCAACTACACATTAAAAGTTCTAGAAAAACTGCCTCAAACTTTTCACTTAGCATTCATCCCTTGTGTACAGATATATTTACCTAAAATACTTTTTAGGGCCAAATGAGAAGAAAACAAATTTAGTGTTCTCACTGCCTGATCAAAAATGTTAAGACTTTCATGTACTTTTATAGTAACTTCAATGGACAATATGAATTAATGTACGGTTTCCAAGCTGAAATTAATGTATACACTTATGGTAAAGAAAGTTCCAGGGATCAGAAATATTTTAGGCCTATTTTCCCAGACACTAGAATATGCCACTTTACACATGTCCAATTCTTCATATGCAACTGTGAAAGACGAAACTGAAAACAAGGTTTTATATAAAGCTTAGTGGTAAAATTTGATTTGAACTAACATCAGGCTATTAATTTAGTGGTTTTTTAATCCACTCACCATGACCATTCCTGCTCTGATAAAGAAATGCTGAAATATGAATTTTGGATTGTTCACATAAATCTCACTGGAGGTGTTCTCCAGTATAAAAGGTATCTACTCCTAGGGACTTCAGGTAAGTGACATCTCTAGTTTGTAGAGAGGCACTTTAAGATAAGCCATAGATAAAAGAGCCGGAGAAGATACCAGTAAGATAAATTAAATCTGTGTGTCCAAACATTCATACTAATACTGTCTAAATAAAAACCTAAAATGATACCTCAGAAGCAGCAACTACACAGTATGCTAAGACAGGAGGGCAAAATAAACTGCTTCAACAAAAGTCTCAGGCTGGAGAGGGGATGAATCTAAGGGTAGTAAGCAAATGTGCAAATGGCAAGGACATCTTTCTCAAACATTCCCTTTAGATATCAGAATTTGGAATACTTTAACACAACATAGTTATTTTCATAGACATACAGTAGATTCATCCAACATAAGATAAATAAGTAGCCTCTTTGACCTTCTGACACCAAGTCATAAAAATCAAGTCCACTAAAACATTGAGCCCCTATTTTCAAGCTAAGTTTTCTAGTATGCACTGAAGAATTACAACATGATGCCATTTATTTACAAGACTCTGAAAGAATTTTGACTCTCCCAAGATCAAATATATACAGTTTTAATATGTGAAATATTTACATAATAGAACCATACCACGGTTCAGTGTTAAGAACAGTGTTTTCAAATGTCCTCTTAAGAAGTAAAAAAAATCTAGTTAACACAATTTCACAATTACGCTTTTCTAACAGCCCAAACTTTATCTTCTTTTGAAAAAGATATGGAAATAACTGCACCCTACTTGTGTGAAGAACTGTTTAAAACTTGTTACATCTGCAGGCAAATTTTGCTCCCTGCTGACACTCTGATCCACAATTTTAAACCCACAGGTATATCTCTAAACTTATCAGTATAAACTTTGATGAGAATAGGTAAAAAATTAGTGGTTGGTCTGGTGTAACTGCCTTGAATGATTTATCGCTGGAAATAAGATGTAAACTTTGAAAATTGCCACACTGAATTCTTATTGTGTCTTGTCAAACTCTCCTAGACTCTCAACTTACCTAACTTTATCTTTTGTCTTTATTTTTAAATTTTTGGTGCTGGCGATTAAGCCTAGGGGGCCTCCAGCATGCAAAAAACATGAGCTCTACCACTAAGCTACATTTCTAGCCACATTTGTTTTCAAATGTTCTTAGTTAGAAGATTTTTTTAAACTAGGGACCAGCTAGTGCAAAACTAAACTTTCCAAAATTTTATGATCTGCCTCATTTCTGAGCAATGAAAACAGGGCACTGTGGAGGGGAAGGTCACCATGATCTACTCTCCATTACAATGGAAGCTGAAACAGCCAGCTATCAACAAGGAAACCCCTGTTTAGCAGATAATAACCTAATTATACCAGACATTGGGACTTGCACAATATCAGTTTTCTTTTATGCTTCTGTAAGTAAATTGGGGAATATTTTTATACATACATTCACACAAACACATTCATACAGATACATACTGTAGGAACAGATTGTCTGCTAATTTTTGCATTCTAATTTTAACTTCCATGCCTCATGAGGGCTTGCCATTTCTGATCCAAGGGGGAAGAGGTGGTAGTAGATATGAATGGTATTCTTCCAACTAAAATCATTCATGTTGTTTCCTATACAGTACAAGTCAATATTAAGTGAAATTCTGCAAAAGAATTGGGGAGTCATTTTAATATTTACAAGGAACAAATCAGCAGAACAAGATTATATCAGATAGGCTGTGTACAGTAGCTGCAGCTTATAAAACATACCAGTAATTTGTACCTGGCAAGTATAAAGACAACCAAGGATTCAAATGACTTTACAACCAAGGAAGTACATAGGTCGTTGACAAATTAAGAGGACCGAAAAAAAAAAAATTCACATTTTCTACATTTAAAAAAATTACAGATCTCATAAATGTCTCTGAAGACAAAGAAAAATTCAAAGTTCTTTAAAGGATGAGAAATAAGATATTTGAAATGGAACCCTAAGTGTGAAAAGTTTTACTTCACAAGACCAATTTTCTTGGCTTCTGTTTCATATATCAATAATCTCCACATTTTTACTATAAAAACTTCTGCTTCTTCATCAAGTACCTATAAGAGGAAAAAAAAAGGTAACAAAGTAAGTAATCATCAGCATATTCCAACTTAGATAAACAAAGGTTTTTATACACAAGCACTTAATTTCAATGAGACGACTTAAAGGAAATCAGTACAAGAAACATATTAAACAGTACATGTAAATTAACCCTCCCAAATTCATTCAGCAAAATTCACTGGCTTACTGAACACTAACACCACATTACTTTTTGGTCAAACTTTTTTTTAAATCTTAGCTTTAAAGATACTGTATTTATGCATGTTTGGCAAAACAACAACTGAAGAAAGCAAATGCTTGTCCTAGAGACCACAGTTAATTTAGGAAGAACTAAATGTAACTACACAACACAGAAAGTATCACTTATCCCCCCCCAACATTACAATCTTAACATCTATCATGTGCTTACTATGTGACACTCAAGAAAAGTTAAATGAGAATATACAGAGAGCATTTAATACAGGCTCTGTAATACAGTAAACTACTTAAAAGAACACCATCATCACCACAGGGGACAAAGACTACTGAAAAACACTTCTTCCATCCACAAATAAACCAAATTATTTTCCTATCTACTTAGGAGTTAAGATGCCTCATGTTCCCTTATCTCCTATCCTGTGTTCCCATATCTCCTGTCCTAAGTCTACACACACATTTGGCCCTTGACTCCAGGGTTGTTGTGAGGACAAATGGATCATCTTACTTCCTTCTGAAGGAGGCAGCTGACAGAGTTTGAGAGTATCAGTGCCTGGATGGAAAGGTCTTCCTAGAGACAGTATAGGGGAGGAATCTTCTTTAGAGAACTGGACCTCTAGTCAAACTACACAGGATCAAATTCCACTTCTACAACCTACTCCTACTAGGTATGTGTCCTCGGCAGAGTTATACTTAACCTCAGTTCCTCAAGTAGCTATGTCACAACAATAGGTACTACCATGGGAATTAATGAGTTAATAGTTACTAAATGCTTTGAAGAGTGTTTGATATATAATTAAGGCTTAAAAATAATGGGCCGGTGAGATGGCTCAGCGGTTTAAGCGCCTGCCTTCCAAGCGCGAGGGCCCGAGTTCGACTCCCGGAACCTACATACAAAAAAGGGGCCGGTGATATCGCTCAGCGGCACGGGCGCCTGCTGGCGCACGAGGTCCTGAGGTCGACCCCCCGGTACCCACAAAAAAAAAAATAATAATAATAATAATAATTAGTGTTCAGTTAAATTCTCAAAGGAAGACATAAATTTTGATTTTTCTGAGAAATTTTATACAATTTCCCAATGATGTCAATTTAAAAACTTTTAACCAGCTGGGTGTGGTGGTGCACGCCTATAATCCCAGCACTCGGGAGGCTGAAGCAGGAGGATCTCCGTGACTTCAAGGCCAGCCTGAACTACATAGTGAAAACTAACTTTTAACAAAAAAACAAACAAACAAAAAACTTTTAACCAAACTTCTATGAGCCAAATTTGACCTTAGCTTAAGAACTACATTCTAAAAGTAATTGATATGGAAGTCATACTTCATAAATATAGTGGCATAATACTAAGCCAAAGTTCCTTAATTTATGTAAAATGAGGAAAGCTGTAATTTAAAAGAAAAAGATTAGGAGTAAAGTCCTTCTTGAGCTTTGAGTTTTTAACAGAACTATTTGACAACACAAGTTCCAAAGGGTTCCTCCCATTCTGATAAACAATGAACTGGAAAATATTCAGAAACAATAGCGTCAAATTATACTACAAAATCGGAATATTTCAACAGGTCAAAATAGACTGAACACTGACACATGAAATTGTCAACTCTATCATAAGAGTTGGGACTACAACTCTACCATAACCAAACCAGAACACCTACCACACCCCCTGCATGGGGAATTGAACCAGGGCACTCTACCAACCACTGAGCATCTCTCTAGCCCTTCTTATATTTTGAGATACAGTCTCATTAAGTTGCCCAAGGCTGGCCTAGAACTTATGATCCTCCTATCTCAGCCTTCTAAGTATAGTGGACCCTCCAGTTATGACCAGCCTCACATATGAACAACTTGGATTACAAACAGTATTTTAGGTTTAACTTATGACCAAAGTCTTGAGTAACAACCTGAATGCTGGCCGCTTGTGCAATTGTAAACAAAGACTTGCGGTGCCATAAAAGTATATGTAAGTGTCAGTCTGAGCCTAGATGAGTGTTTCTGGTTGTGATTTCGGTCAATGCTTTATATAATTGCTACAATTACTGCTATCAAAATGGCCCCCAAAAGCAGCTAAGGAAGGAAAGGAAGGTAAAGAAAGCAATCACGGTCAAAAAGAATAAAGAAATTGTGGAGAAATACGAGAGTGGCATTCGTGTGACCAATCTTGCTAATGTCGAAATCCACCATCTCAACAATCTTACAGAGAAAGATTTGTGTAAGGAAGCTAGTGTTGCTGAAGGTGTTACTCAAACTAGTAAGTCACGATCATAGTGTCAGACAAGGTAGAAAGGCTATTAATGTGGATAAAGGAAAGGCAGATGGCAGGTTATACCCTGAGTCTATAATCTGTGAAAAAGCTAGGGCTACACACACAGATCTCGTAAAGGATAATCCAACAAGTGATAATGGTGAAACATTTCATGCCAGTAAGGGGTGGTTTCACAATTTTAAAGCAACAAATGGGATTCATAGAGTGACTAGGCATGATGAAGCAGCCAGTGCTGATAAAAGGGCTGCTGAACATTACATACACCACTTCGAAATGATAACACGGAGAAATGGCTTTTGCTTTCATGAAGTTTTCAACTGGGATGAAGCTGGCCTTTTCTGGAAGAAAATGCCCACGGGAATATACATTACCCAGGAAGAGAAGAAAATGCCACACCCCAAGCCTATGAAGGCTAGGCTAACCTTATTGCTATGTGCCAATGCTAGAGGTGACCTCAAGATAAAGCCTCTCTCTTGGTTTATCACTCTGAGACCCCTGAGTGTTCAGAAAACATAAAGTCATGAAGAATTAGGGATCATGTGGAGATCTAACACAAAAGCCTGGGTAACAAGAGTACTTCTTCTTGAGTGGATCAGGGAGGCTTTCTGTCCTACTGCTAAGAAATACCTAGAGGACAAAGGTTTCCCACTCAAGGCTCTCCTCGTCATGGACAATGCTCCTGCTCACCCATGAGATTTGGAAGAAGAATTGGCTGAAGAATTCCCATTGCTCCCAGTCGAGTTCCTCCCACCTAATGCAACTCCTCTACTGTAGCCTATGGGCCAGCAGGTCATAGCTAACTTTAAGAAGCTATACACCAAGGAATTGTGCCTGAAGTGCTTCCAGATGTTCTCAGATACAGATTTAACCCTTAAAGAGCTCTGGAAGGAATATTACAACATCTTTCCCTGTGTGGGGTTCACTGAGAAATCATGGGCCAATGTCTCTCTAAGTACACTGAGATCTGCCTGGAAGAAAGTGTGGCCTAAAATTCTACAGGAGAGAGACTTGAAGGTTGTGTAGAGGAGCTCGAGCCTTCAAATGACCCTGTGGTTGATGACACTGTCACTATAGCACAGTCCATAGGCTTGCAGGTAGACAGTGGTGATGCTGAGGAACTGGTGTAAGAACACGCAGAGGAACTTCTACAACTTCTGGCTGAGCAACAGAGAACGGCAGCTGAGGAGCTCTCTGAAGAGGAGGGGGAATCAACAATCAGTGGAGCAAAGTTCTTCTGAAATAAAGGAAATCCTGAAAAAATGGACAGAGCTACAAGCACTGTAGAGATGACCCACCCAGACAGAGAAAAAGCCAATCATTGCATTCACTTGCTTAATGACAATGTCATATCATACTACAGAACAGTGTTAAAGAAAAGACAGAAGGGGTCAGTGAGATGGCTCAGCAGCGTAAGCGCCTGCCTGGCAAGCGCAAGGGCCCGAGTTCGACTCCCGGAACCCACATACGAAAAAGGGGCCGGTGATATCGCTCAGTGGCACGGGTGCCTGCTGGCACGCGAGGTCCTGAGGTCGACCCCCGGTACCCACAAAAAAAAAAAAAAAAAAGACAAAACAGAAACAGACAACCTTAGACCAGTTTTTAGTTCTGAAAAGGTTGAGACCTCGTGAGCCAGAAACAGGCCCTAGTGGGCTACAGACTCTCCGGGGAGAGGAAGGACACCACAGAGCCAGGTTCCTGATGTTCTCATGGAAGGGGACTCTCCTTCCACACAGTGACCCCCTTCCATTTCATCCTCCCTTCCTGCAAGCCAAGGATGTCCACTTGAATGTGAGTACAAATTGTTGTTGAAATTGTTGTTTCTAGTAAACTGGGCACATTTTATAACTTCTCAGTGAATACACTAGGAAAATCATTGGTGTTTCTGGTATATTACCCACATTATACAACCCTTTTTTATTATGAAAAGGTTAGTTAAGAGGTGCTTTGGAGGTTCAGAATATATTATGGGTATTCCCATTGCTTTTTTTTAATATGCGGGTACCGGGAGTCAAACTCAGGACCTTGCGCTTGCCAGGTAGGCGCTTATGCCACTAAGCTGTATCACTGGCCCTCCCATTACTTCTTATGGGAAAAGTAATCATGATTTACCAACCAGCCCCTGCAAAGGAATTGAGTTGTAAGTCAAGGGTCCACTGTAGCAGGGATTGCAACTGTGCACCACAGTACCCAGGTAGAACACTGACTTTTTTTTTTTTTTTTTTTTTTTTGTGGGTACCGGGGGATCAACCTCAGGACCTCGCGCGCCAGCAGGCACCCGTGCCACTGAGCGATATCACCGGCCCCTTTTTCGTATGTGGGTTCCGGGAGTCGAACTCGGGCCCTCGCGCTTGCTGGGCAGGTGCTTAAGCCGCTGAGCCATCTCACCGGCCCTAGAACACTGACTTTTAAAACATTCCTTCACCCAGGCCTACATGCAACACTCTTTCTCTACCCCTAGCATAACACTTAAAGAGAAAGCTGAAGAAGTTCAGAATTTACAACTTAACCCAGAGGACAGAGGCTATTCACATTTCTCCTTTCCTCTGAGTCCAATCACCGTGGAGGCAACAAACTTTTCGCAGGTGTTTTTCTCTCTCTTTTTTTTTATGAGGTACTCTAAACAATGTATCAGGCTGGCCAGGCAGAAGAAAAAAATGACATCACGTAGTGCATGGACACAAAGCATCTTGACCTCAAAACTACTTCTGGTTAAGAACCCCACTGTAGGGCCGGTGAGATGGCTCAGCGGCTTAAGCGCCTGCCCGGCAAGCGCGAGGGCCCGAGTTCGACTCCCGGAACCCACATGTGAAAAAGGGGCCGCTGATATCGCTCAGCGGCACGGGCGCCTGCTGGCACACGAGGTCCTGAAGTCGACCCCCCAGTACCCACAAAAAAAAGAAAAGAACCCCACTGTATCTGACATCTTTGCTATCAGTCAAAATCCAAGCTCCCGGGCTGGTGAGATAGCTCAGCGGCATAAGCGCCTGCCTGGCAAGCATGAGGTCCTGAGTTCGACTCCCACTACCCACATACGAAAAAAGGGCTGGTGATATCGCTCAGCAGCATGGGTGCCTGTTGGCGTGTGAAGTCCTGAGTTCAACCCCTGGTACCCACACACACGCGCAAAAAATAATCCAAGCTCCCTCCTGGGGCCTGGGATATAGCTCAGTGGCACAGCACCTGCCTGGCAAGTACGAGGTCCTGAGTTCAATTCTTGGTTCAAAAAAAAAAAAAACAAAAATCCAAGCTCCCCCTGTTATTTATCGTATCATGTTTGATGCTTATTCTTCCTCCCTGACTTGGCCCACTGTTGCATTCTCATTCTGCCCTTTGGATTCCTATTCCATTTCATACTAATCATCCTTAACTTTAAATCAGTTTTTTTGTATTTTACCTTAATGGAAACTCTTGTCTGTCCCCTAGGGCTCCTGACATTCTTGGAGCCTTCTCAGAAGGTTCCTAACACGGGCATGGTGGCATATTCCTATAATCCCAGAAGTTAGGAGGCTGAGGCAGGACAATTGTCGAGAATTCAAGGCCAACCTGTGCTACATAGGGAGTTCAAGGCCAGCTTAGAGTACATAATGTGAACCTCTCAAAAAAACAAAGATAGTTCTCTACTCTCAAGTCTTAACCACTTACCAGTCCAATTATTTAAATACAGGATGACCAAAAGTTGCATATTTTCTCATTAATTTGTATAAGGTAATATAACAGGAAATATAAAAATGACAATGTTATCAAACTTATTCAATGCAAGAATAAACTGTTTGAAATGACACCTGCCCAAGCAATGCTTGGGATAGTCAGTACATAAACACGCTGCCTGGGTGATGCTTGGGGTGAACTGTTCAGTGGCTAAGTCTCTCCATTTTTAGAAGGTGTTGGATCTTCACTCTTTCTATCCATGAATAGTCAAAAGATGTCACTATACCACTCTATCATTCCAACAGCAGCTATCTAGCAAACACCTAGTCTTTCCCCACGTGAAATGAATGCTTTCATACCTGATTCCAGCATTTTTCTCCGATCTCTGTCCCCAACACCCAGGATTTTTTTTTCTTTTATTAGTACTGGGGACTAAATTAAGGGCCTCTGCACTGAGCTATATCCCTAGACCTTTTTTTATTTTGTGACAGGGTCTTGCCAAGTCACTAAATTAGCCAGGTTGTGCTCAACCTTGCAATTCTCCTGACTCAGCCTACATGAGGATGGGATTACAGGAATTTGTTATCACCCAGGAATTGGCCCCCAAGAATTTCTGTTTGCCATATTTGTACCTTGTCATCATCTGGACTGATCTACCACTTACATTTTTACACTTTAACATGCTACTTTCTGACCACAGACTCTCCATACCTCCCATAACTTCACTGGAATTCCAATCTTTAGTTCAGTGAAACCATCCATTTTCTTTGGGTATTATTTTCTTCTCTTTTTAATGAGGACCTCACAGTTCATTTAATCACTTCCTCCCCTTTACGATCAATTCTCTTTTCCTTCCTTTTCTCATAAAATCACAATGTGAAATAAATGTAACCATTAACTCTAATCCCAAATTAAATGCAATTGTAGACTTGATGTTTAAACACTGCCCATGCCCACCAAAAATGATAAAACAGTTAAACAAACTTCATGTCTCAATTTAGATGATAATACCTGTTGGCACTCTCCTTAACTGACCTCAACAACACCAGATGCTCTATCTCCTCTGTAATGGAGCAGATTTTGTTACAGCAAGTACAATAGAGTTCTGTGGTGGCAAATTTATGGCATGTGTGTTGTTTTTCTTTTAAAACAAAGATGTTAATGTATGAGTTGTTCTTTCTAAACTAAAACCTAAGTACTCAGGTTTAGTTGCAGTGTTGGCACTTTGAGATAATTAAGTAGGTTTTGGGTTGCAGTTAGGGCACTACTCTCTAAAAGATTTGCCATTGCTGTTACAGTTTCAGCATTTGTATACTGAATCCCTGTCAGGACAGAGTCTACCTTTCACGCTTCTAGCACAATGCTTTAATAAGTGACCACTTAATAAATGTACTAATAAATAAATGCTAACCTAGGATTTAAGTTATATAAACAGGAAAGGGGGAGAGAAGGTACAGATGGTTTAAAAAAAAAAAAACCCTAATTTTTAAATGATTCCTAGCAATATATTACTGTGGGTGCCTTTAACCTCTTTTAATACATATTAAAAAAAAAATTTTTTTTTTTTTTGGTGGGTACCAGGGGTCAACCTCAGGACCCCGCGTGCACCAGCAGGTGCCTGTGCCGCTGAGCGATATCACCGGCCCTTTTTTTATATGTGGGTACCAGGAGTCGAACTTGAGCCTTCGTGCTTGCCAGGCAGGTGCTTATGCCGCTGAGCCATCTCACCAACCTATACATATTAAATTTTAATTCAGGCCTATAAAAAATTCTAAAACCAACACAGGTAGAAAATAAATTCAAAACTTAGTTTGTTTACTTAGATATTAATTAAAATAAGAATGAATTTCTAACTTACCATGGCAACATCATCTAAAATGCTCTGAGGTGAACTATGTGCCATAACCTAAAAAGAAACAGTATCATAGTGAAAGGAAACAAAAAGCAATACAGTCAATAAGTTTTAAGGTACACAATCTCAAAGTGATATGGGAATTTCTTGTGGCTGAGAAAACTGTCTATAAGCTTTTTATTCTGGGGATCTTGATCACTATAGTATCTATCTTCTAACAGTAAAACCTTACTTACATAATTCTGAATGCTATAACAATTATAAGTGAAGAAGGCAGCCTGGTTTGTTCTTTTTGTTTTGTTTTGAGACAGGGTCTCACTATGTAGCCCAGGCTGGCCTGAACCCTGCCTCAGCCCCTTGGAATGCTGGGATTACATGTATGCTCCACCACATCCAGCTAAATTTACTCTTCATAATATTAAAAGGGCAGTTTGGAAGAATGGTAGTCAGACCTTTATAGGAATATGGTGCTTCCATTACAGTAACTATCCTATTAAAGAAAATACTATGCTTTGAGGGGCGAATGGAAGGATATGATATACTTTGGAAGTTAAGAGCCTAAGTTTAAGAGGCAAGACACTGCTGTTTATTATACAACCATGGCCAAAACATAATCTTTCCCTAAACCTTAGTTTCTTCATGTGTAAAATGCAGATAACATTAGTGACTTACACTTCCTAAAGTTGTTCAGACATTTAAAGATCGAGTTCTATAAAATGTTAACACAGTACCTGCCAAGAACCTAGTAATCAGTCAATGAACACTGACCTCTATCATGATATGGAAGGAACCATTTTACTATTTTAAAATGGGTGACTGTAGGGCGTGACAGCGCATGCCTATAATACCAGCACTTGGGAGGCTGAGGCAGAAGGATCACAAGGAGTTCTGAGACTAGCCTGAACTACAGAGTGAGACCCTGTCTCAAACAAAACAAAACAAAACAAAAAAGATGAACCACTAACAAAAAAGTTTCATAAGACAAGCTATAGGCTGCCTCCATAAAACCCTGACTGTTCTTCAGCAGTATTCTAACCAAGACAAGCCAGATGGTGACATGGCATTCTCAGCAAAAGAAAAGGCAGGCATAAGGGGCGCAGCCAGCAATTCTGTCAAGGGTTCATTAAAGCAGCAATGGATCACTTAATCGAAACTGAACTATCATGGACTTCACTAAGCAAGATATTTTATTTTAGGAAGGGTCTGATGTTTTAAAGTATAACAAAATGCTGGTGGTAGAAGAAATAAAAGACTAACCTTTGAACAAACAAAATCAACTAATGTAGCTTCTTCTTCACCTATGTATTCTATGATTTTCTTATTAATCCATGGTCTAATTCGTCGTTCCATCAGTATCTGCAAAACAAAGCACAGTTAACGAATTAAAGAATTCATCTTTTATTACAGGTATTAAAGTCTCACAATTTTTAAGACTAAAATATACTATGTTCATTCACAAGTTGAAGACAGGTATGTATCAAGAAATAATTATTCATTTCTGATCTATAAAACCAACAATTTCCCCGATAATATAAATTCTTCGACCACAGCATTTACATGGTATCAAGAGGATTATCTTTTTTATGACATTAATGGAATCAAATGAATTGTATGCCACAATAAGAACCATTCCCAACAATCTGATGAAACACCACTACTCACAGAATCCACAATAGACCAATCCAGAGGATAAGCAAAGAGCTCAGGTTTGGCTGTTGGGATTTTCTCAATGAGACTCTTTATATGTTTGCGCTTTTCTTCAGTGTTCACAGTGCCTTTGGCAGCGTTTTTATCATCTTCACCATAATCCAATGGAACCAGTTTCCTTTTTCGCGGCACATCATCACTATCTTCATCCTCAAATTTGTTAAATACACTATCTACAGGTAGCTTCTTCCTTTTCACAGAATTAGGCTGACCGGGACTATTAGAAGCACCTATAGTAAAAACACTATTTTAGCATGATTTCATTTTCGAATGTTGTATCTGACAACCCACCATCCCTCAAAAGCAGTCCAAATACTTTCACAAATGTCAGAAAGATCCCAACTGTAAAAAGTAACTCACTACTCACAAGTGCTAGAAAATTTAACTTTTCACTTCTTCTCAGTACTCGAGGCAGCTGCAGATATAGGAGCACTAGTAGGACTACGAAAACAATTGTGAGCTAGAAAGACATTTTTGAATACTTTTCTATCTACCTATCAAGCAGTACAACTTCTTCCCTTAAAGCAAAATATAGGAATATGCAGGGAGAGGGGAGAGAAAAAGGATGGAAATGCTAACGTACCCAGTTTAAGACTTAATCCTATTTTTGGCCTATGTTCCTCGGGTTGCTGTTGATCTGGTGAGTTTTCATGAGGAATAATAATACCACAGGGAGACTCGTCCCCAGGAGTGTTGGGTGTTGCATTGCCACTGGCAGAAGAAACAGATGGTGCAGAGCTGATGGGCCTCAGAGTGGGTTTCAGACAAGGCTTTTGTTCGGGCTCTTCTTCTTCTTCCATAGGTTCTTCTCGTTTTTCTTCCTTTTCTTGCTTTTCTTCTTCTTCTTCCTCTGATTCTGGCTCTTGCTTTATTTGTGGTTGTCTGCGCCTCTCAGCCTCTTGTTCCATCTATGAACAAAAGTTAACTGATTAAATTGGAATAGACTTGCTTTTTAGTTTACAATATTTCTTTATTAAAGAAAAATTTTTTTTTGTACTGGGAATCAAACTCAGGACCTTGTGCTTTCCAGGTAGGCGCTTGTGCCACTGAGCTATATCCCCAGCCCCTATTAAAGAAATTCTAATGGAAATTTTATTTTAGAATACTATAGGTAATACATAAAGAGCAAGCCAACCGGTGATATCGCTCAGTGGCACGAGCGCCTCCTGGCGCGCGAGGTCCTGAGGTCGATCCGCAGTACCCACAAAAAAAAAAAAAAAAAAAAAAAGGGGGGGCAAGCCAAATCCTCAGAGGATAGTCATTCACAATTATTTGTTCTCTTTAGGTAAAGACTGGAAGCTAGTAGTCACTTGAGTACTGGTAAACAACAGAGAAAAGGAAGAAATAGGGAATACAAGGCAATTTTGGAGCCAAAGACCTATACCAAAATGAACACCCAAATCCACAGAAGACATATGAGAAGTTATTGTAAGGGAGTTATTAAAAATTAGGTGACTATGGGCCGGTGAGATGGCTCAGCGGCTTAAGCGCCTGCCCGGCAAGCGCGAGGGCCCAAGTTCGACTCCCGGATCCCACATACGAAAAAGGGGCCGGTGATATCGCTCAGCGGCACGGGCGCCTGTTGGCGCGCGAGGTCCTGAGGTCGACCCCCCGGTACCCACAAAAAAAAAAAAAAAAAAAAAAAAAAAATTAGGTGACTAGATCAATAAATTGCTTCATTTTTGTTTTCAATGCCATCTCAACATTGTTTACTCAAAGTGCTTTATCAATGAGAACAAAAATATTTCATTTTGAAAATTAAAAGGAATGTGTAAAAAGATAAGATTTTAGCCAAAGCCATTTAATAGATTAAAAAAAAAAAAAAAAAAGGTTGAGTGCTGGGCCTGGTGGCACATGTCTGTAATCCCAGCTACTTGGGAAGCTGAGGCAAGAAAACCTCAATTTCAAACCCAGCCTGAGCAACATACACATAGCAAAAAACTATTTTACGAAAAAAAAAACCCAGAAAAAAATGACATACAAAATTCATTCATGACTAGATTCATAATATATAAGAACTAAAAACCAAGATATTTGGCTTTATTCATTAAGTCTTTCTTGAGGTTACTTTATGAAAAGGGGATGAGGAATTATATTTTTGGTGCTTGAGCTTAGCCATCAATAAACAAATTACTTGTCCTGCTATGGTAATCTTATGAATTTGACAGAAGATAAATGGAACAGCTGTTAAAGTACCGTTCAAAATTTGAAGTACAAAACAATATAAGATATAACTGTATTTTTTTAAACTTGCAAGCATCTATAATAAGGGCATTTTAATTGTACCAGGCCTAGTGGCCAAATACACATTATTCAACAATGGCACCCTACTCTTGAATGTAAATTTAGGTATGCCATGACCTATAACCCAGTCTCTTTCTTCTTAATGAGAAGATGTTAATGAAAACATTTTAGTAAGAGATAGAACTCAAATCACAAAAATTTATTAAATGTCAAATAATAGGAATTCCAGCAAAATTTTATGAAACAGTCACCAAAACCAAAGGAACTATTTCATTTGTAAGATGTGCATAAATTAAACGACTTTTAATTGTTTGATAAGATGTTTAGAACTGAGTTGTAAATCAACTAACACTGCTGATTTTCATAATATAAATAAAAAGTACTAAAAATCTTCAACAAAATAGCAAGTTCTGTGCAACATAATGTATATTTCTCATAACTAAAATTAAACATTACTATAGTTGGCTTTAAAATGACACGATAATCTTAAAATCATGGTGGGTATTGTAGTATCTCACCCTCTGGAGCTCTGCATCTGGATCTGGGTGCCCTTCTGCCAGAAGGCGTTGCCTGATTTCCTCAAGCTCTTCCTTTTCTCTCTTCCTATCTCGTTCATCTGCTTCCATTTCCTTTTCCCTATCACGCAATCTTTTCTGAAGAGCACTCCCCCTGCAAAAGTAGCAAGCCTCACTTAATATCATTACCTATTTTACAGATGTCTCCAACAGCACCTTTTTTCCACACTACAGACTGCATGCCAAGGACTGAGATTGTCTTTTAACGTTCTATGTCTACAGACAGAGAGAGAGATAGCTGGCTTCTTACGTGTTAGCATGTGATAAGTGAGCACTGTCTTCTCATTTATCATCACGCTTCATCTTGATAATCCCTCTAAGTGTTTAACCACTTAAAAGTTTACCCTGAGCATCACTCAGGCAGTATGTTTATGGACTATCTCGAGTGTTGGTCAAGCAGGTATCATTTCAACCAGTTGATTATTGTAGTAAATAAATTTGATAAAATTATCATTTTTATATTTCCTGTTATAGAAATTAAGGAGAAAAAAATGCAAATTTTGGTCATCCTGTATGTAAATAATTAGACTGTTAAGTGGCTAAAATAAGTGAAAAAGTAGCTCTCAGAAGGAATAAAATTCTCATCGTGAATCTCCAACATACAATTTGGTTTTTCTCATATCCTAAGGTGAAAAAAAATAATACAAGCAACATTAATTCCACAAAGAATAGTTCTGGGACCGGGCATGACAGCACACACCTGTAACCCCAGCATTCGGGAGGGTGAGGCAGGAAGATCACCATGTGTTCAAGGACAGCCTGAGCTATATATATAGTGAGACCCTGTCTAAAGAGAACCAAAGTACAAGAATAGTTCTGGGCCTTAGGTGACTAATTCCACACTTTCAATTTTTTGGCTATAGTGTATTAAATGTAACTATATATTAAATGCCCTCATTATTCCTGCAGCATGTCAGACACACTATAGATAATGAAATGGTATCAAGACATTGTCCAGGGCCAGTGATATAGCTCAGCAGCATAAGCACCTGCCTGGCAAGCACGAGGTCCTGAGGTCGACTCCTGGTACCCGCATTAAGAAAAAAAAAGACATTGTCCATATCCTCAAAGAACATATAGTTTGACTGGGAAGTAAAAAGACAATTTCACTGTAATGTCATAAATGGGACTTTTAAAATGCTAGGAGAAAAATGGGAAACAGGCATTACAACTCTCACTTTACACTAATATAGTAATCAGATCAAATCTTACTGTTAAGTAAAAGTAACTTATAGGGTATGGGGGAGTCAGATTGCTATTCTTTTCTTTTTTGAAACAGGGTCTCACTATGTAGAGCTCAGGCTGGCCTTAAACTCACTATGTCGCCCAGTCTTGAATGTACAGTGATCCTCCTGCCTTGGCCTTCCAAGTGCTGGGATTACAACAGTGCACCATCAAGCCCCACTGGATTACTATTCTAAAATGCCTTAAAGACAAAAATTTCTATGTAACCCCAAGTACTTATAAAAATTAGTTATAACCTGTAATAAAAAGTGGACCTATTTAAAATACATAAAGGAAGAAAATAGGATTTTTTGGTATAATGTTATCATGGGTCCCACCTGCAACCCTCCAAATACACAAAATACTCCAAATACACACACACTGCAAAAACAACATTATCGGCTGAAGGGATGATTACAAGATGTACTACAATGATTTCTACTTTCTTTTTTTGGGGGAGGGGACTGGGACTCGAACTCAGGACCTCGCACTTGCCAGGTAGGCGCTGTGCCACTGACCTATATCCCCAGCCCCCGATTTCTACTTATTCCACGTAATAACTTTATACTCAAGTAGACAAGGAAAGTACATCTAACAAAAAGCTGAGAAGATGAGTTCATAAAGCAAAGCTTCTTTACCTGTAGTATTTGGGATCATCTCTATCATCATCATAATCTTCTAAGAATTCTTTTAGTCGTTTAGCCTCTTTAGCCTTTGCAGAAATGGACAATGTGTAGAAAATTAACGCAAGAGTTACTCAGATTATCCTATTCCCCAGAAAAATTTTTTCTTATCCATACCACTTAAACCTTTATAGTTTTTATACACTTCATGTATTGTGTGTTTTGTATTACACACTTTTTATCTTTCACCTATAAAACAAGTCAGATTTAGGACTTATATCTGTGAATAAAAACTACACACATCTACATTATGTTACAATAAATATCTTCTCCAAATATAATCTTCAAGTCTAATAATAATTCTCCAATGAAACCAGAACATACAAGGAAACCAGTTATCTTACTACATTTATTAACTGGACAAAAATATTTTAAGTTTCATTTTGTAGATGAATGAGGCAGCAAGCAGTTTTTAATTTAGTACAAGAATAAAAATTCGGGGACTGGGGATATAGCTCAGCGGCACAGCACCTGCCTGGCAAGCATGAGGCCCTGAGTTCGATTCCTAGTACCAAAAAATAAATAAATAAATAAAAATTTATATCATTTTCATGCACCAATTCAACAGTAATGCACACCCAACTTAAGTTTAAAAAAACTTTTCCCACCCACAACTCCCACCTACAAAACTTTAAACTGGTAAGTTTCTCATTTTCAGAATTTCAAGTACAATAATATATATACCTAAATTATACGCATTTTATCTATATATCTATTACATATAACCACTTTATCAACAACTATCACAATGATATATAAAACAGAGAATCAACTGTGACTTTCAGTAAACTTTTAACATATTTCATCTAGTTCAAATGTTATGTCTCTTTAAAAACTTCCCCAATCTAACCATCAATCCACGAACAGCCCCTCCATACAGGCAACATTAACATTCTTCCTATATTTCCAAATTATTTTGAATGTATCTTTAACCATCTGAAACACACACATACACGACACCCTATTACAATAAATCCCTTATCTGATGATATTGCTGCTTCTTATAAAATCAGGGTTATTAGTTATTTCTATATGCCCAATATGTAAGCAAAAGGCTGAGATATGACAACTGCCAAACTAATAAAAGCAGTTTTTCTGTTGGCAACTGCAGTGTTATTTATATATATTTTCAATTTCTTAAGTATGGACATACAGGAAAGACCATAAGGTACAAAACAATACGGTTTGCTATTCTTTTTTCCCCTCTGAATGTGGTACCAGGGACTGAAGCCAGGGTCTTTGTACTGAGCTACAACCTCGGCCCTTTATTTTTATTTTGAGACAGGGTCTTGCTAAGTGGCTAAACTCCCCAGGCAGGGCTCTAACTTATAATTCTCCTGCCTCAGCCTCCCAGAGTGCTGGGATCACAGGAATAACCACCACAACCGACAGTTTGCTATTAAGCAGATGGGGAGACTTTCACTTTTACCTCATGTATTTGTATGACTTCACATAAGCCATGAGTCACTGCTCCTGTGACTGGATATTTTAAAGTTCAAAGACAAAAAAAATAAATAAATAAATGAATGACAGGATTCACTAGAAGGCGAAAGGATTCACTAGAAGGCAGCAGAATCTTTTCAAGAGTTTATTCCACAACATTGTTGATGGCATTTCTTCTTCTTACTATACTATTCTCTTCCTACTTCCTAAGAATGAACAATGAATTCTAAAATGGGATGTATAACCTCACTTTCAGCGTAATTTTGACAAACTAGAATTACTGTAAATAAATCTATGACATTAAAGGATCTAGTATCTGGGAAACCCATAATATCTATCTAGTTGCTGCATGCACCCTTTTGGTTACTTACAAAAATTCTCTCTATGTCTCATGTTCAAAAGCTATTTGAAGAAGATTCCTAACTTCAGTGAAGTTTTTGGATGAATAATCTCCAAACTGGAGATTAAGAAAATTTCATATTCTGGCAAAGACAGAACAGATGGAACATACTACTGAAGCAAATACTATGATAAATAATATTTTTATTAATTTACTTAATAACTATGCCAATTGCTTCATTGTTACAGCTTATCAACACTGTAAATATAAAAGGCAAAATTCATTTTATAATTACCATGCAGTTAAAGGATAATATGGTAATATAAGGAAAAACTAATTTGCAAATATTATACACAGAAACAATACCTTTGATTTATAAAAACTTCACCACACCATTTGCTTCATTCAAATGCACTGCACCAATTCAACAATTTTGCAGGTTCTTAATCAAAGAATGTTCTGTTAATTTTATGTGTTATTTCATTATAGATTTACTTTGACAATATGCAAATACAATTTTGTTTATGGGCAGCAAATATTTGAGAAATAGAAAAAAACACTGTGTACTGAAATTGTCCCAAGGTTGCTTGAAATACACAAAAATTATCTGTAAATGCAACTTCACATTTAATAAGTTACTTCTACTTAACAGTAAGATTTGATCTGATTTTCCTGAAAAATCACTTGTTAACCTAGAATCTTACCATTTCTCTTCTTCTTTCCTCTTCTCTTTCAGCCTCTTTCTCATATTCCCGAGTTTTTTTTCGTTCTCTGATTTCCCAATTTTTAAGTCTCTAAAAAAAGAAAATTTCAAACCTTTAAATAAAGTTCTACACATTTTGACTAATCTACTAATTATACTAATTTTTAACAACAAAGGATAAAAAGGTTGTATCAAATAAAAAATAGTATTAAACTTGCAGAAATGATTTTAAATAAGTGTTTCTTCTCTTACCTCTTGATAAGCAGCCTCTTTCTCTCGGAGTTTTCTTTCAAGTTTTCTTCGTTCATATGCATCTTCTTCATCTTCTTCGCGATCTCGTTTCTTGTCTTTCTCTCTTTCACGCTCCCGTTCCCTCTCGCGCTCTCTCTCACGCTCACGTTCTCTCTCACGTTCCCTTTCTCGCTCTCTCTCTCTTTCCCGCTCCCGTTCCCTTTCACGGTCTCTGCTCTTTTCTCTGTATACATAAAAGATTTTTAAAAAATCTGTCACTTTGTTTTTCTTTAAAGACCAAAGGAAAGAAAAACACATACTATGAGATATACAAACTTCTAAGCCAAAATTTAACATTTGATTTCTGTGGAACTGTAAACTCTGCTCATAAAAAGACAAAGACTAGAGACCAGAGGTATAGCTTTATAGTCAGTTGAGTGGTTGCCTAGTTAACATTGGCAAGCCCTGGGTTAAATCCTCAGCCACAAACACATAAAGAAAGATAAGACAAGCTGGGTGTGGTGGCAGACACCTGTAATCCCAGCTCTCCGGAGACTGAGGCAGGAGGATGAGTTCAAGGCCAGCCTGGGCTACAAAGTAAGATCAAGGTCAGCGTGAACTGCATAGTGAAACCCTGTCTCAAAAAAAAAAAAACAGACAGACTATAATTCCAATGGGAAGGGAAACTAAAGAGACAGGGCAGGGGCCGGTGAGATGGCTCAGCGGCGTAAGCGCCTGCCTGGCAAGTGCAAGGGCCCGAGTTGGACTCCCGGAACCCACATACAAAAAAAGGGCTGGTGATATATCGCTCAGCGGCATGGGCGCCTGCTGGTGCGCGAGGTCATGAGGTCGACCCCTGGTACCCACAAAAAAAAAAAAAATAAAATAAAATAAAAAAATAAAGAGGGCAGGGCAGAGGGGATACTATAGTAGAAGGAACAATAGGAGGGGAATGGAGAGAAGGAAAGGAAGGAAGAGAAAAGGGGTAAGAAAGTATGAAACAAGAGGGAGGGAGGAAAGAAGTAAAAAGAATTAAGATGTGTTGGGGGCCGGTGAGATGGCTCAGCGGCTTAAGTGCCTGCCAGGCAAGTGCGAGGGCCCGAGTTCGACTCCCGGACCCCACATAAGAAAAAGGGGCCGGTGATATCGCTCAGCGGCACGGGCGCCTGCTGGCGCTCGAGGACCTGAGGTTGACCCCCCAGTACCCACAAAAAAAAAAAAAAAAAAAAAAAAAAAGAATTAAGATGTGTTATGTACATGTACCAATTCCCCACAATGAAGTAATCATTATGTTCTGCAAACATGTACTAATAAAACTTTTTTTAAAAAAAGACTGTAATTCCAACTCCAAATTGCATTCTAAAGTACATCAATACTTAACTGGCACACAAGAAAAAACAACAAAAACCCCACAAAACCTGTATGTGAAGTTATATAAAAGATTGAGAAGTTCATAATGGCCCATCACATATTAAAATATTAGTTAATCACTTAACAGTGTACAACAGAAAAAAGGAGCACTGTTCATTCCCAAGAGAAATACAAAGGACTAATGAACATGTTAAATGACAATCTACCTCTAATGATCAAGTAATACAGCACTGGCAAACGTGGAATAAAGAATTTTGCCATGCTGCATGGCATGGATAAAAATTAGAACGGTATGTATTATCATTTCAAGTTATCAAATATTTAATTCAAAACAATAACAACATAAAACATATACAGTATGAGGTCAGTGATCTAATAAAATCTATGTACACATGTCACAAAAGTAAAAGAATTCTTAACCTTATGTATGTCAAATTCTCAATAACAGCTATGGGGAAGGAACTGACAGATATTAAAGGCCCACTAGTAACAGAGAGCATTGCACTTCCAGTTCTAGCAACATGGTTTAGTGATCAAAAGTAGACCCCTTCCTGCTACGAACAAGCAGAAAACTACCAAAAGTCATGTGGACTTTAAAAATGGCTTGAAAAAGATGAGCTTTCCATTCTCTTCTGCTTCCCTTTTTTTGGTTCAATCTTGCTCTACCTAACTCCTGAAGAATGAGATGACTCATCAAATGAATTCCAGCTACCAAGAACTTGAAAATAAAACAAAGCCCCCCAAAGATGAAATTATCAGAAGCTAGGAATATAAGTTGTAGCCAGTGGGCTACACACCCCCAGACCCACTCCAGGGGCCAAAAGGAATGGTGCTACAGCTTATGTCTCAATATACAGGACCTCAAAGAAAGGATAACTAGAAAAACTGCTCACCACCCTAAGGAGATGACAGGGAATTATGTCTTCCCAGGTCATTGAATATTAGACACACAGGTGTGTTTTGGGTCTCTGTAAAAATTGGCTTCACAAAAAAAAAAAAATCACAGTTGAAAGCTATTACTTTTACCAATGTTATCCATGTATGTTAAAAAGCCAGATATGATGTCATGGTTAAGGAAATTCCCCCATCAGATTAATGCAAATAGCCTAGAGAAGGTAACACTGTTGGTTCTACCAGAAACAGTAAACTCTATAAAGCCTTACCTTGATCGACTCCGATCCTTATTTCGATCTGAGCTCCTTTCTCGATCCCGGTCCCGATCTCGCTCTCGATCTCGGTCCCGATCTCTCTCCTTGGTCCGGTCACGGTCCCTATCCCGTTCTCGTTCCCGCTCCCGTTCCTTCTCCTTTTCTCGTTCACGTTCTCTTTCCCTTTCTCGTTCCCGTTCTCGCCTTTCTCGTTCCCTTTCACGCTCCCTCTCTCTTTCTCTCCGTTCTTTCTCAATTTCCTGTCTTTCTTTTTCCTTTTTGCCTTTCTCTTCTTCCAGTTTCTAGAAACCAATAAAAGTACTTTTAGAGTTAATTCCGTAGCTCCAGTATTCAGCTTCTTCTCGACGCAATGCCCAATATTGAGAACAAAAACATTGAACCACTGGTATTTTAGTATTAAATACTTGTGGTTTTACTTGAAAAATTAAACTGAAGCACTTATAAAACTAGATTTTTGTGCAAAACCATATACTCTACATAAACGAGGAATCTCCAATCTTGGATGTTGAAAGAATGTGTCAAGTGTGGCTGGTCACTTAATGACTATATAATAATTAAATGACCATGAGGAATGCGGTAGTTCATAATAATTTCCAGAAATACAATTACTTGGCTAAAACTTATTTCTGCCCATTATGAGTATGTATAAATCAGTGGCACTACGAATTATGACGCCAGACTTCCCATTATCTAAAGTTAGATGTTGAGGGCTTTAAAAGGGAGGTGGGGGAGATATAAGTCACTGTAATGCAACTAACCTTCTGTACTCTGGTCTACCCACCCCTCCAAAGAAACAAACTGAATTCAGTCAAGTTCTGCCTTTTTAATCTACAAAAATATTTATTCCCACAAGATGGACAGCCCACCAAATACAAAAACTTTGAAAATTTTTCATTTCAAGCAAAATGTACATAATTGTATTATTTTCCATAAAATATTTAAAAACAATATATTAATGCCCATTATGTCTGCTAGACAATAAAAAAATATATTTACAATGATAAATCCATCCTTGGAAGGAATGATTGTGTGTTAACTTACAGATGTTGTGCTAGGACATGGATCGCCAACACTGGATTAACCTTGCCTACAAGCTATGTTTCTGGGAGGAAGAGCAAGTACATGGTTCACAAATAACCAAATAACAAAGTCAGACCAAGTTTGTACCCGGAAAGATTACCAGTGTATCACAAGGTTTCTATGCAAACTCAGAAGGGAGAAAAAAATAACCAAACAGATAAAACAAAACAAAAACAAAACACATTTACCCCTTTGGTTCCGTATTTAGTTTCGCCAAAATGAAATTTAAACTGCAACAATAAATTCATTTTTCTTTTCTCAGTCATGTAAAGCATTTAAAACAACTTTAAAAAGCAGTCTTACCTGTTAGATACTCTTTTTCCCTTGTTCATGGATCAGAGAACTGATATAGAATTATGAAAAAAAAAGCTAGTGCATGAGACATCAATATATTCAGCAGCAGTGCCAGTCTAAATCAAAGTAGAATTCAGGCAGAGCCAATACTGAATACATTGAAGTTATAAAGGAGAGAAATAAGAAATGGTAGAATGGACAGAAACTAAAAGCTATTAAAGGGGCAAAATCTCATTTCTGAAACAGTTCTAATGGAATATAAAATTTATCCTGTAAAATGAGGCTAAATTATATAAAACTTACCTCAATGTCATACACATAAAGAATTTTATTTCTGAGATAATACTTACAGATTATTTTTAGTTGTTCCAATATTAATTTCTTTTGTACAATTCCTCAATTTTTTACTCTTAAGCTCATTCACTGTGCTACTTGTTCTGTTATGTAAAATAAATGTTTCAGAACTCATTTCAAAAGTGGTTCTAAATAAATGAAGTAAGTGGATCTAGTCTATACTGAGTGATTTTCTGAAGTTATATATATACATACACACTATAGATGAGTATGCAAACAGGTAGATATATATATATATATATATATATATACACACACACACAGCATATATATGGTACATTTTTAAAGAGTGGAAAAAGAAGAAATGAGGTGAGTCTAAAATGTGAGAAAGTAATGAAGAGGAAAGGACAGATTAAAAAAATCATAAATCTTACCTTATTCTCTCTTCAGACTCATCCGTGCTGTAAATGGACGCCCCCTGCCACGCTGATACCCTGACAGTCTGTGGTTATTTAATAAACTCATACCAAAACATGCAAAGGTTCACTGAGCTCATTTCTTGTTACTGGAGTTTCAAATATCCCCCACCCCTACTCACACCACCCATTGAGAACTGTTTTTTTGTTGTTGTTTTAGTTTCTTACTTTTAAAACACATTTTGGAAATTCAAAACATTCCCCCAATGAAATAATACTAAGCCAGTGAAAGTGTGAGAGATTCTTAAAATTCTGAAGCAAGTATCTTTTGAAATTTTTTACCACATGGTTTCTTCATAATTTACAAATAACATTACAAGGTTTAACAAATGAAACAAAAAGAGGGTAAACCACACACACAACTGTATACCATTTTTAAGCTTACTCAGCCCTAAATTTGAGTACTGAACTTAACCAAAAATATTTCTCTAATATGAATTCCCACAGACCACCATTTTAACACTCAAAATTTGGGGAGGGTTACATTTGTGCTTTTAGACATGTTTAATTCCTCAGAAAGCACTGTGTATTTGAGCCATTAAGTGTGCAGCACCACTGATTCTTTGGCATTATCAACTTGGGGTTTTGAAACCAATGGGAAAAAATAAGACTGACTACCACTTAACACTTCACTGAGTTAAGATCTCTCAGTCTATTACTAAGAACCAGTAACATCTTATTAACTCTTAACATCAAAATACATTTCATGCAATGTTTGCATTTCACCATCCATAAGCATCACCTTCAACACCAGCGAACATTCACAGATGCACTGTCATTGAGAGAAGCTTTAAATAGGCAAAACTCGTGAGTGGGATTTACTACACATCAATACCCATTTCCAAGCCAGTTACCCCTTTGCATATTTTTCTGAGGGGGCATCCATAAATATAATAAAAAACAGAAGCTCATACTTACATCCTATTCCTTGTTACTTTCCAAGCTGACAGTTTCATCTTGCATTAGTCACCATATGATCTCTATCATAATGGTGGGGGTCAATGAATAGATTAGCTTTACGGGAATTTACAGTTCTTCCATGCATCTAAAATTTGGTAAGTCTGGTAACCACTGACCTACTTTTTAAAAATCTCCCCCACTCAACTTAAATCTATACAAATATAAATCTCAAATTTTAATCTCGGCACTAAAGAAAAGTTTTTCCTAAGATCAAGTTAAATAACTGTCCCCAAAAGTACACTAGATGTATGTTATGCTGCTGCCCCCTTGAATCTAGTTTAAATCTGACCTTGATTTTTATGTTGAACTCTAAAAAATTAGATTTTACTCATATTAAAGTGAGATGACTGCAGAGTAGTTAGCAATTGAAAAACTAAGCGCAGTATGTCAAGGACCACTTTAATATGGTACTAATTTTCCGTTTTTTGTTTTTACCTAAATATCAATTAAACCTACAAAAAGCACTTAAAATTATACTCTAATGTAAGGTTGATTTCCTTGTCTGTTTGCTCTGGATTCTGTAAAAAGTCTAGATTGGTACCAAGTGAAAAAACAAGAATACTACCTTGTGTGTGTCTCTGAATTTGCTGATCTCTCGAGATATCAGGTCTCTTTTGTCCTCTTCCATTTCTATAGCATTTATATCCTCCTAAAAGACAAGGGGAACATGAGGTAATGAATAAAGATCTACATACATCAACATAAAAAGTTACGAATTAAATATTTTGTACGTCTTACAAATGTATGATTAAAGAAAAAAACCTACAGTGACAAATCTAACATTCTGAAGTTAAAAACTGAAAAATTAAGACACATAAAAATCACAAATATAGCAGTTTTAGCATTAAACAAAGATACTGTCAAAGCTTACGTTTAAACGAACCTTAGCGATGAGCGGATAAGGGATCAGTGGAGCAACTGGAAATCTGCGGAAAATCTGCGGGAAAATCCAGAAAGATTTTTAAAAACCGGAGCTCACACTACTCTGTACTTCAATGCCCTCTACATTTATACTGTAAACATCATAATATGTAACATTTCCATGACTGCAAATTACTTGCCATTAAAAGCTATTTCATTCTCTTTAAAATTCCTCTCATCAATCACCACTTGCTCTCCCTCCAATACTCCCAGACAATGGAACAAGAAGGATCTCACTGCAGCAAGGCTTTCTCTTCAATCTGTTCTAAGATAGAAGAAACACTGCAACAAAATTTGCCTATAAACGCTGCCAAAGAACAGGATTTTTTTTTTTTTAATTTCCTCCTCTCAACCCATATCAAACAAACGCCTAGTTATTTTTCTTCTTTTCCATTAATGGGGAAAGAACAAATTATACAACCTTCAATTACCCTGTACCTGACTGACCTTACCAATTACAGTTCAATAGAGTATACTTTGACTAGACACGTTTATGAACACATGAAGAACAAGCCAAGTAATAAAAATATATTTGGGGCCGGTGAGATGGCTCAGCGGCTTAAGCACCTGCCCGGCAAGCGTGAGGGCCCGAGTTCGACTCCCGGAACCCACATACGAAAAAGGGGCCGGTGATATCGCTCTCAGTGGCACGGGCGCCTGCTGGCGCGCAAGGTCCTGAGGTCGACCCCCCGGTACCCACAAAAAAAAAAAAAATATATATATATATATATATTTGGGCTCAAAGAAAACTGAAGATAGCCTACAAAGACCCTGAAAGTAACCATACCCATAAACATTTTATAATAGTTTTTCATGGAGTGTAAAATTCACGCACATAAAATACTTCTGATATTTTAAAAGAACATTTTCCATAACTTTTCTAAGTATATTCAAAAGAAATGAATGCAAGAGAAGCAACCATTTCTTTCAATTCAGATACTGCTAAAATCCTAGTCATTAAGCTTTCCCCTTAAGAGTTAAAATGCAAAATCAAAGCACAAGAGTAACATCATAAAAATAACTACAGATATGATTGTATGATGTCAGAACACATACGTCCTCCTTCTTTTCCTTTTTCTTCTTCCTGGGATGAGAGTCAGACTCCTGTGAGGGGGCATTTAGCTCACTGGAGTATTCTCGTATTAAAACTTCAATGGCCCCTTTAATCATCTGATCTCTTCTTTTTGTCTCTTCATCTAAAGCTTCTTCATCATCATTAGTGACAGTTTCAGGCCTGGCATTCTTAAATTGAAGAAGAAAGAAAAATCAAACAAGAAAATTAAAGTTCTTCTAAAATAAGAATAAAAATGTGTTCTCTCAAAAACATCTCTACAGTCCTACTAAACAGCTGGTTTAACTCACAGCTACCATATAAAATAGACAAAAGCAATAAACAAAAAATACTAGACAGCAACAATATACACCGAAATACAAGCATTCCGGAGAGGCTAAGGACTGAAATGTTGAGTTCTTTTCACCGTTCTGCTTCTAGAACTTTTATAATTGTAGGAAATGCCACTTAGAGAAATCATCCAACTACCAAAAAAAAAAATCAACTCCAAATACTGAAGAAGTCTTCTTCCCCATGACTAGCTCATGTAACATTAAAAAAAATACACACACAATGCACGTCATGCTTCTCAGAAGTATTTGTTATACTCTACAGATAATCATTTAAGAGATGAAGTCTAGATTAACTTTTTGTCTCTTGGGGAAAAAGAATTACTGTCTTATATAGTGCTGCTATCTTACTGCTTCTCAACCATAAAGAACTTCTCAATTCCCTGTTTCTTCTTCCATATTAGCAACCATAAACATAATGAGTAATATCTGGGACCAAAAGGTGAAAATTTAGCCATATAAAAGATTTACACAAATCAATTGTTCACCTGGAATGTCTATGAGGCCCCTGATTTTGTTCTCTTCAGAGGAATAAAGCCTCAATACTAAAGCTACTCACTATGAAGTTGTCAGAGAGCTCTTATAGGCTCAGTCTTTGACTTCTAGAAACCAAAAGAAGAACCACTTTGGAAAAGTAAGCAGAGTTCTTTTGAGAAAATGTTGACTTAACTAGACTGATTTCTAGGCAAAGATGTGAAGATGTTCTCCTGGAGCATCTGTTTTCTACTAGAGTATAATATACTTGGTTGTTATCCTCCAACCTCAGTCTCCTGAGTAGCTGGGGTTTTATATGCTTTCTTTCAAAATTTGAATTCAGTTATTAGCACAGGAAAATTTGAAGATTACTATTGCAGTTGTTTTAAGGTTTCAGTAATATGAAATATGAAAGACAACACTGATGATCTAAAATACAATTTATAATCCAGAGAAACTGTATTTTATTATTTGCATACAAAGATGGGTAAAGACAGTAAAAATAATAAGTAAGCAAGATAACTATAACTGTTATTAAATAAATGTTCATTCCATTCTTACTATAGATAAGACATTTCCAACTCACTGCCCTTTCTATCTGTAATGAGAGATGCAGAGGGGAGAGATATGCGAATAAGATCCAGTACAGGAAGCTGTAACAGACAGATACAAACAATATATACTACAAAGTGGACTGACATGTCACAAAAATCTGTTTTACAAAGGAAGAAGATATCTAATTCTGTCTAAAAATAGGATAGATAAAGGCTGTATAAAAGAAGGGACATGTTAATTATAATTAGAATAGGTAGAATTTCAACAGGGAAGCTGGATGTCCAACAAGGATCTGAGATGTAAGCAAAACACAATGGAAACTTGTGTGGGAAGATATGTGGAGTGCTACATAAAGGGAGGAGGAGGAAGCCATGTCTGGAAAAACAATCAAAATGTCAACAGTGGTTATTTGTGATGATAGGTATGGGTGTTATTTCTTTTTATACTATAATACCATTTTTTCAGATTTTTTTTTTTTTTTTTTTTTTTTTTTGTGGGTACCGGGGGGTCGACCTCAGGACCTCGTGCGCCAGCAGGCGCCCGTGCCGCTGAGCGATATCACCGGCCCCTTTTTCGTATGTGGGTTCTGGGAGTCGAACTCGGGCCCTCGCGCTTGCCGGGCAGGCGCTTAAGCCGCTGAGCCATCTCACCGGCCCATTTTTTCAGATTTTTAAAAAGAACAAACATACAATGTGGGTACAAAGGAGGGGACAAAAAACAATTTCTATTTGAAAAATAATGAAAGCCTGATGAGTTCAAAGGCTATTTTGGTTTGTTTTTCTTGGTGAGGAAGACAATAAATAAACTTTTGGATCTGTTCAGCTCAAGGTGCCTAAAAGAAACTAGGAAGGGAAAGTGAGGCACTATGTACTTAGATTTAAACCGTTTTATTTTGGTAATAACAGAACATAAAAAAATTTCCTTCATTTTATCTTCACTTAAGATAGCCTGAATAAAGCCACCCAGCTGAGTAAAGTAATACTCGTTATTTTCTTTCATTTTGGAATCTATGTACTTCTAAATGAAAGGGCAACTAATAAAAGTTGTGTAGGTTGAAATATATTTTGTACTTAGATAAAAAGCTGTCTTAATAAATTAGCTCTGTTTGGAACAGTCTGTACCCATGTTTTCTCTGGCAAGTTAACCTTGCCCAGCCTCCCTTACAACCTTCAACCCAACCTCGAACAAGCAAACCAACAGTCATCCACACCCATTGCAGGTAGATAAAAGGCTTAAAATTAACTACGAACCAAAATAGCATCCTACATTTAAGCCACAGCGCATTTTATGGTGATGGTGATCTTGTCAATCTTCATATTAGATTCATTTATAGTGGAAAGTATTTACACTGAAATATAACAAATGGATCAGAAAACATACCCCATTAGAAGCTTTCTTCTTTGCTTTCCATTCATCCAGTTGTGCCTTTGTTTTGGCATCAACTTTCACAAGTAGCTTCTTCTCTCCAATCTGAAGGTCATGTAGTAATCTGAGTGCACGGAGGGTAGATTCAGGCTCCTTATACTCACAGAATCCAAAAGCTATTAACAAATGCAAAGAATTAGTGAATATCAATGCAATTATGTAAGATGAAAACACAGTATGGAAAAAACAAAAAGAGATATGACAGGAAAGATTAAGTATCTTTTAGTCCTCAATTTAGTGTGCATTAGTAAACTAAAAACCAAAGACTCAACCAATTACAATGAGTACACCTAGTGATTAGATTGTGATTTTGAAAATAATTTCCCACTAAACGCTCCTAAAAGAAAGGGCTGGGCCGATGAGATGGCTCAGTGGCATAAGCGCCTGCCTTGCAAGCGCGAGGGCCCGAGTTCGACTCCCGGATCCCACATACGAAAAAGGGGCCGGTGATATCGCTCAGCGGCACGGGCGCCTGTTGGCGCGCGAGGTCCTGAGGTCGACCCCCCGGTACCCACCACAAAAAAAAAAAAAAAAAAAAAAAGAAAGGGCTGATTCCAAGACTGGAATAACAACAACAAAAAAATAGATGATCTTTAAACACCTTGTTATAGCAGACAATAAAAGGCAGTGAGAACTGTATCAAAACCACTGGATATCCAACTTGCAGAGGCAACGTAAATCAACCTAAGCTTTGAAGTGATGACAACTATAGCGAATCCATACTAAATACAGAACACTGAATATTGAATTCTAAATTAAAAATGATTGGAAAAAGCAAAACAAAACATCAGTCAATGATGAATGCTGAGGACACCAGACCATTTTCCCCAGAAAAAGAGCCATTTATCCTATCTTTCCTGTATCAATTAGGAAATAAGTAGTAGACAGAAGGGAAAGTTTCTTCTTGTAGAAGTACCCTACTGATAAATGAAGACTTCTTCAATGAAACAGTGACAGAATTCTTCAACATAAACTATTACATTTTGCAAACACCTAAGAAATGAAATGAACTAAGAAACTGATAATTGAGGGCTGGTGAGATGGCTCAGCAGCATAAGCGCCTGCCTGGCAAGCGCGAGGGCCCGAGTTCGACTCCCGGAACCCACATACGAAAAAAGGGCCGGTGATATCGCTCAGCAGCACGGACGCCTGCTGGTGCGCAAGGTCCTGAGGTCGACCCCCCGGTACCCACAAAAAAAAAAAAAAAAAGAAACTGATAATCAGAATCTTCAAGTATTAAAAAAAGAAGACAGGAAACCCATTTGGGACCCCTCCTATCTCTCAGGAGTTAATCCTATTCCCCATTATTTCCCAATACATTTTCCTTAAAAAAAAAAAAAAAAAAAAAAAATGACGTGTGTCCCCTCTAGGAAAAATACTGCCTTTATAGTATTCTTACAAAACAGGTACTAAAGAAAAAACATAAAAATTCAAATCTAATCAAGTCTCCAGATATAATACAGAGGAGAGCTTACAGATAATACAGAGGAGAGCTTCACAGCAAATTATACTACTAGAACAGGCAAACACCAGACTTAAATGCTACTGGGCAAATGACAAATGATTCCGTTTCAAAAAATAAATTGCAATGGAAATAAGAGGATAGACAGAATAACAAAATATCAACAGACTCTTAAAACCAATTGGCAACTAACTGCAATGTGTGGACCTCACACATATCCTGAAATAAATAACATTTTAAAAATTAACATTTGGGGCCAGGGATATAGCTCAGTGGCACAAGGGCCTCCCTGGCAAGGTCCTGAGTTCGATTCCTGGTACCAACAAATAAAAAAATTTTAAAAATTAACATTTGAAGCTAGACATAGTGTTGTAAACCTGTAATCCCAGCTACTCAGGAGGCTGAGGCACAAGGATGCATGTTCCAGACCAGCCTAGGCAACTTGACAAATCTTATCTCAAAAAGGAAAAAGAGCCAAGGATATAGCTCAATATTAGAGCACGTGCCTGGCATGCATGAGAATCTTGGTTCAATTCCCAGTACCATCTGTGTCCCCCAACTCCCACATCTGAGACAAGTGAGCATTTGCATAGTGACTGGATATTTAATAATATTATAGTTAATTCTTTTTTAGGTGTTTTTTCCTGTTTGTTTGGTTTTTGGGGTTTTTTTAGTTTTTTCTTTGTTTTTTTGAGACAGGGTCTCACTATATATTCCAGGCTGGCCTTCAACTCACTATGTAGTCCAAGCTGGCCTCAAACTCGAGGCAATCTTCCTACCTCAGCCTCCCAAGTGCTGGGGATTACAGGCATGCGCTACCATGCCTGGCATCTAAAAGGTGTTTCTGCCAGTGAAGTATGAAAAGCACAGTTTTAAGAGTAAAGGCCATCTAATCAACTTTTTCCCTCATTTTTCCCTAAATTCTAATTGTTCCAACTTTTTTTGGTAGTAGTGGTACTAAATATTGACCCCAGGGCAGTGTACATGCTAAACATTCTTACCCTAATTGTCTCATCTTCATTACACAGTATTGCTTCCAGACAAAAAGGACAACAAACTAGTCTGAATTCTTTTAAATTTTTTCTCTTCTACCTCCTTCCTATTCTATTTTGCCAACTGCTGACCTCAAATCTCAGCCAATAGCTTCTCAATTGCCTTTTAATCCCATTCTAAGAAAACAATGGAAGTAAAACATAAAACAATGACTTACAACAGGTAAAAGTGATCTAAATAAGGAAAAGGTATCTTACCTTGAAGTTTTCCAGAAGCACCTTGTACTCTCTTCCAACTCAAAACCAAACCACATTTCTTAAAAAGAAAAAATTAATTTTGATACAAGTAAGAGCACAATCCTTAGGGGAAGAAAGCACAGAAGTAAAAAGTAAGAGCATAACAGCAACTAAGTTTCTTAAAATCTCAACTCCCACATTTATTACAAGAAATGTGTAAGAAATTTTAAGAAAAATACAAGTTCTGACTAATTCTTAAGAAAATTCCCTAAGTTTTAATAAATTAGAAATTGTGCAGCATCACTCACCCTACCAAATTATTTAGATAGGTAGATGGAGGGATGGAGGGAGGGAGGGAAGAAGGGATGGAGGGAGGGAGGAAGGGATGGAGGGAGGAAGGGATGGAGGGAGGAAGGGATGGAGGGAGGGAGGAAGGGATGGAGGGACAAACAAACCTACCCACCCAAGTGCCTGACTTGGTCAAATGTGCCTAAAATGATTAACTCCAAAGAAACTGAGTCCATTAATACTGTTTTAAAACTATATATCATATGTAATGGCACAGGAAAATGCTTGAGATCATATGTAAAAATAACTATGGACAAGAAATTGCTAATACACAGTGATATTTTAACTATAAAGAAAAACAGTTTGTAAAATACCAATCAGAAATATCCCAGGAGAAGCACGGGTATATAGCTCTATGGAAAAGTCCAAGCTAGCATATGGAGCCAATTCCCAGTACCCTTCAAAAACAGAAAAAATGGGCCGGGGATATAGCTCAGCAACACAAGTGCCTGCCTGCCAAGCACAAGGTCCTGAGTTCGATTCTGGTACCAAAAAAAAAAGAAAGAAAAAACTCCAAAATGTAAAGGGTAGGGAGGAGGGGTGGGGAAAGGAAGGGAAAAGAGAAAAAAAGAATACAAGGATAAAATGGAAACCAAGCTTTTGTAAATAAGGAGAGGAAGAGGGGCTGAAGGGAAGGGAGGGGAATGGGCAAAAAAAGAAGAATCAAGATATATCATGTTGCCAGCGATATAGCTCAGCAGCACAGGCACCTGCCTGGCAAGCACAACGTCCTGAGTTCAATTACCGGTACCAAAAAAAAAAAAAAAAAAAAAAGGATATATCATGTATTTTTCTCCTTCCTCACAGCTGTGCCAGGGGACCTTGCAGCATGCAGCTTCTCCACTCTGGTCAAAGCTGAATGCTGCGGCAGAAGCAGAGTTCAACATCCTCCTGACCACCAACTCCTACAAGGTTACACTATAAACAATACCCACCCAACAAAAGCAAAGTTTATTCCTACTTTGAATTCTGTGAAAAGAAGACCGAAAACTTCAAAGTAAGGAAGGTGAAATATGAAGAAACTGTTTTATGGGCTGTAACACATTCTTAGTACATACTTAAAAGGTAAGGTTGTGACCAAAGAGAAAATCCAGGAAGCCAAAGAGATATACAAAGAACATTTCCAGGACGAGGTTTTTCATGAAAAGGGATGGAACTACATTCTTGAGAAATATGATGGCAATCTCCCTATAGAAGTAAAGGCCATGCCAGGAATGGTGGCACACGCCTACAATCCCAGCACTCGGGAGGCTGAGGCAGGAGGACTGCCAGGAGTTCAAGGCCAGCCTGGGCTACAAAGCAAGACCTGGTCTCAAAAAAAAAAAAAAAGTAAAGGCTGTTCCTGAGGCCTGTCATCTCCAGAGAGGTTCTCCTCACAGTAGAAAACACATATCCACAGTACCTCTGGATTACAATTTGGATTGAGACTATTCTTGTTCATCCTAGTATCCAATTACAGTGGCTACAAATTCTAGAGACAAGAAGAAAATATTGGCCAAATACTTGATAGAAACTTCTGACAACTTAAGACACTCTGAAATACAAGTTACATGATTTTGGCTACAGAGGAGTCTTCCCAAGAGACTGCTGGCACAGGGGAATCTGCTCATTTGGTTAACTTCAAAGAACAGATACAGCAGTGGGAATCGCTCTAATTAAAAATTACTATGGCATGAAAGATCCTATTCCAGGTTATTCTGTTCCAGCAGCAGACACAGTAAGGTAACAGCTTGGGGGAAAGACCACAAAAAAGATGCTTTTGAAGATACAGTAACACGTTTTCCATCAGAGCCTGTATCTGTCCTCAGCGATAGCTATTACATAATGCACATGAGAAAATATGGGGTGAAGACCTAAGACATTTAATACTGTCAAGAAGTACAGAGGTATCACTAATAATCAAACCTGATTCTGGAAATCCTCTTGATAATGTATTAAAGGTTTTAAATATTTTAGACAAAAAGTTTCCTATTACTGAGAACTCAAAAGGCTACAAGTTGCTGCCACCTTACCTTGAGAGTTATTCAAGGGGATGGAACAGATATTAATACCTTATAAGAGACTGTAGAAGTCATGACACAAAAAAGTGGGAGTACTGAAATGTTTCCTGGCCAAGTGTGGTGGTGCATGCCTGTAATCCCAGCACTCAGGAGGCTGAGGCAGGAGGATCACTATGAGTTCGAGGCCAGTCTGAGCTACATAGTGAGTTCAAAGCTAGCCTGTACTACACAGCAAGACCCCGTCTCAAAAAATTTTTTTTCCTTAGGTTCTGGTGGACCTTTGCTACAGAAGTTAACCAGAGATCTCTTGAATTGTTCCTTCAAGTTTGATGAATGTGTTCAAGGACCCAGTTTCTAATCCCAACAAAAGATCCAAAAAGGGCCAGCTATCTTTACACAGGACACCAGCAGGGAATTTTGTTACACTCGAGGAAGGAAAAGAAGACCTTGAGGAATATGGTCAGGATCTTCTCCATACTACCTTCAAGAATGGGAAGCTGACCAAAAGCTATTCATTTGATGAAGAAAAAAAGAATGCACAGCTGAATATAGAACTGGATGCAGCGCCTCCTCATTAGGCTCTGTCGTGTGACTGGGTGCATGCACGCTTGTGTACTCATATAAGAGTATGTAATACATAGTATTTATGGTACAGATGTGTGGGGTTTGCGTTTTATGATATATTACAACCAAATTACTTGTTGGTTTACACACATACTGCTCTGTTTTTCTTTTCTTTCTGGTGTTTAGATGATCTCAAATTAGGCAACATACATAACCACTGTGAAAGATTAATGCTAAAGTAAGCTTTTTAGGGTCCTTTGCTGATAGTAACTCAATCTGGTATTGATCTTTTCTCAAATAACAGAACCAAAAAGCTATTATATATAATGAAAATAAAACAGATTTGCATAAAATGATCATGACTGCTTTATATTTAAGTTGTATTTTTGTACAAACAAGATTGTATAAGATATGTTTAAAGTTTCAGTGATTTAACAGTCTTTCCAATTTTTCATGATTTTTATGGCACAGACTTTCAAGAAAATACTTGAAAATAAATCACATTGCCTCTTGTCCACTAATCAGCAAATCAAACATGGCCTTAACAAAATCGTTTGTGTTACTGTACAATTTGAAATTATGTCAGGACTCTACAGAATTACTAACATCACTGCGCCTTGTAGAACATTAATCATTCTACACCTAAGAAAATAAAGGTTCCTAATGGAATGTCTAGGCACTGTACAGTTACATACCTTGGTCACTGTATCGTACCAGTGACATGCTAAATTTGAAAGGCCTGTACTACAGTTTTATATGTCAGATATTGCCTGTGGCTCTAATATGCACCTTACAATTTTAAGGAGATAATGTTTTTAGAGAGAAATTCTGCTTCCACTATGGAATATATACATATATGTAAAATAGTATCAAAAATGGAGGTAGTGTATTTTTTTTTAAAATGTGGGTACCGGGAGTCGAACTCAGGACCTCAAGCTTGCCAGCAGGCGCTTACACCGCTAAGCTATCTCACCGGCCCAGAAGTATTGTGTTTTAAAGTAATTACACTTCTGAATTTATTTCTCATATTCTTTAGTTGGTATGACAAATTAACTGGAGTGGGTAGTGAGTGTATTATTTTAAATGTTTTCGTTCTATTTTTCATTAAGTTTTAGAAAAATTAAATTGGATATTAAATTGTAAAAAAAAAATGTATTATGTACAGGTACTAATTCCCTATGATGAATGTGATCATTATGTATATTAAAAGTGTACCAATAAAATTTCTAAAACAAAGAAAAAACCAGAAGGTTAAAAAAGATGCTATTTGTGAAAATACTATAAAGATTACCTGCCAAAGCTAAACATACATACATTTTTCACATCTTCCTTCAGAGAAACCAATAAAATGATAATTGACAGACAGAACCCTCTAAGGTCAAATGAATGAGAAAATAGCAACAGAGGAGATTTCAATAAAATTTTGAAAGCAGAAAATGCAGATGGATGGTAACTCATTTAGAAAAGCAAGGCAGGCTATACCTTCAAGAGTCTAAAGAGACAGATACAAAGGAGAACGAATTGAACTAATTGATCCTACAAAGTGAGCTGTATCTGGGACAGAGTAAAAGGTATAGTAGAGAATGGAGCTTGAGACTAAATTTGTAATAACATGCTTGGTGACTTTATGAAATAATCTGAGCCTCACAGTTCACAGCTTCAGGTGTTAAAGTCTGAAGTGAACAGAACAGACAAGGGGTATGAAGAACCAGCTGTGATGTACACAAGACCTGCATGAGGCAGACTAGGTAATAAGGGAAGAAAACAAAAGTGTCTATAGGAAATGGCTGAACCCAACCCTTTACCTCCAACCCTATACAGGTAACCAATGATACTTAATAGAGATGGAGAGGTTTTCTAGGAAAACCAACTAGCCCTAAAGAAAGACCTGCATATACTATATACTAACATCCAAAACCTTTGGCTGCATGCTAAATTGTAAAATTTTTTGGGAAAGCCCCACATTTTTTTTAACCCAGCTTATGCACACACAGCATTCTGGCCTTGAACTGTGGCAATCCTCCTAACTCAGGCTCCCAAGAGCTGGAATTACAGGTGTGTGCCGCCATGCCTATTAACTTTAAATATGAACAGATAGCCAAGCAAGTTGATAGTCTGTAGTTCCAGCTATGCAGAAGGCTATGACAAGGATGCAAGCACAAGCCCAATCTGTCTTAAAATAAAGAATGAACGACTAGGGGTGCAGCTCAATGTGAAGACTATTCATTCCCTAATATTGGGGGGCCGGGGGGTTTGCTAACAGGGCCCATAGAAGGAAAGAGGAAGGGACGGGAGAGAAGGAAAGGGAAAGGAAGAAAGAAGTAAGAACATATGAAACAAGGGGGGAGGCAGGGAAGGAGAAGTAAAAAGAAGATGCACTGTAGGTATTCTGGGGGTGTTTTGGCGGGGAGGGGTTTGAGACGGGCTCTTCCTAGGTAGTTCAGGCTGCTATTGAGCTATGTAGCCCAGGCTGGCCTTGAATTCACAGAGATCCTCTTGCCCTCAGCCTCCCAAGTACTGGGATTACAGGCATGCACCAGCATGCCCAGCTCAAATTGTGTTATGCACATGTACCAACGCTCCACAATGAATGTGTTCGTGTACTACAAACATGTGGTAATAAACTGGGCATGGTGGCACACACCTATAATCCCAGCATTTGGGAGTCTGAGGCCAGCCTGGGCTCCATAATGAGTTCAAGGTCAGCCTGAACTACATGGCAAGACCCTGTCCAAAAAAAAAAGTACTAATAAAAATGAAAAATTGTTTTAAAGTATGAAATAAATGAAAGAGAATCCAGGAAGCCAAAGAAAGCTTAAAAGCAGCCAGGCATGGTGGCACACGCCTATAATCCCAGTACTCAGGAGATTGAAGCAAGAGGATTGCTGTGAGTTCAAGGCCAGCCTGAACTACACAGTGAGACCCTGTCTCAAAAAAAAAAAAAAAAGCTTAAAAACATAATTAAAAAAATACATAATTTGTTGCACATATACATCAAAAACAGGTTTTAAAAAGGAAAGTTTCAAACAGAAAACAAAAGCTAGAACACGAATATTTACAGCACCATTGCTCCTAAGAGCCAGAAAGTAGACAACTCAAATGTCCATCAACTAAAGAATGAAACTTAAAAATGTGATACTGTATAGCCATAAAATAGAATATTATTTAGCCACAAAAATCAAATACAGATACATGCTACCACATGGATAAACTAAAGTAAAAGAAACAAAAAAGGCTATAGTATATTCTTTTTTTTTTCTTGGGGGGGGGTACCAGGAATCAAACACAGGACCTCACGCTTGCCAGAGGCTACAGTAATATTCTATGACTGTATTTATATAAAATATCCAGAGGTAGCAAATCCATAGAAAGAAATTAAAATAATGGCTGCCAGAGGCTGAAGGAGAATAAGAAGTGTCTGCTAAAGAGTGCAGCACTTCTCTTCTGTGTGATTAAAATTTACTAGAATGAAGGTAGTGGTACTGTTTGTACAACTGTCTGAATATAGTGTACATTACAGAAGGCTAAATTTAATGATACATGAATTAAATTTAAAGATGTCTAGGAGAACCATCATGAGGGGGGCAAAGAAGAGGCAGAAATGTTCCAATCAACATACTATTGTTTTGTTCACCCACAGCTGTGTTTTCAGGAACCTGTCCAGACCCCATAAATTGCATTCATTTATTCATCCTTCCACCCACATATTCAATCATTAATCCATCCAAACCAACAAAACAAGGGGCTGTGTTTATCCATCCATCATTCATATGTAGCCCAAATCCAACAAATATCTCAAGTCCCTATTGAACACAAGGTACAAAAGATTTGACTGAAATGTCTGATATGTATGTTTGTCACAGTCTCTGACCCAGTGTTTCTCAACTCAAAACAGATTCTTCCCCTGCAGCGGATACACTGGACAATGTCTGGGGACAAAAGAGGGGTATAGTGGTGGGAAAGCTGCTGAGAACAAAAGAAAGCTAACAAAAATTTAAAACATGATGCCACAAATTAAAAATTTCAAGTCTGGAGGATAAAGTTGAGGACAAATTCCAAGAAACAGACCAAAAATACTAAGAAATGGAAAACAGCAAGGAAAAGAGACCTAGGTCAATCCAGGGAATTTGAATTGCAAATACAATTAAGTTCCCAACTTAGAAACATTCAAGCTGTGAACTTTCACAGATACAAACAGACCTTGCATTACGAACATTTGTAGGTGTGAACAAATCGGGGAAATAGTCACGTATCTGCCAGACATTGTCACAGTTGTGCTACTATGTGCTTACTGTACAATATGATAGTCTATACTAGTACAGTGCTCAATCAGGATGTCAGACCAGGATGTCCAAAGGCAAGAGGAAAAGCTGTGATGATGTAGAGGGGACTGCCAGGAAGCACAAAGCAGTAACCATGGAAACAAAAGTAAAAATAATTGAGAGACTGGACCGAGGCAAAAAAATGGTAGATATCACTTGTTCTTATACTGTATATGCCCGCTGTACTGTACCAGCATTTAAAGGTAACTGTAAAAATAAAAATAATTTACATTATTTTTGTGGGTATATATATATTTTTTATGCTTTACATGGTATTTTTGTGTCAAAAATGTAAGGTGTGTAAGACTCACTTTGTCAGACTTACGAATGAACGTGACTTATGAACAGTCTCCCAGAATGAAACTCGTTTATAAGTCGGGGACTGACTTTATTAAAGAGTGCTGAAGCCAGCACAGCAGCAAAGACCTGTAATCCCAGCTACTCCAGAGGCAGAAGCAGGAAGATCACAAATTTGAGACCAGTGAGGGCAACTTAGCAAAGCCCTTTCTCAAAATTTTAATAAGGACAGTGAATATAGCTCAGTGCTAAGAGTGGGTGGCTGGCACGCATGAGGCTTTGGGTTCAATCCCCAGTAAGGGGGTTGAGAGAAGAAAACTCAACAATCAGAACATTTCACACAACCAGGATTAAAACTATCATGCAGTCAAATCCAAACAAGAGACACAGCAGAGTCACAAAGATGATGCAAAAATAATGGTAGTGGAATTTTCAAAACCATATGAGAGCTGGGCATGGTGGCACATGCCTGTAATCCCAGCACTTAGACGGCTGAGGGAGGAGGACTGCCAGGAGCTTGAGGCCAGCCTCGGCTACCTAGTGAGTACAAGGCCAGCCTGCACTACAAAGCAAGATCCTACATCAAAAAAAACAAAAAATCATAAGCTTCAAAATAGAATCTCAGATTGAAGAGGATATCAGAAAATGGAAAGATATCCCTTGCTCTTGGGTCAGAAGAAACAACATAGTGAAAATGGCCACACTTCCAAAATTGTTGTGCAGATTTAATGCAATTCCGATCAAAATTCCAACAACGTATCTCACAGAATTACAGAAAACATTCCTAAAATTCATCTGGAACCAGAAGAGACCTAGAATAGCAAAGGCAATTCTGGGCAACAAAAGCAAGGCAGGGGGCATCACAATCCCTGATTTGAAATTATACTACAAAGCTACTGTGATAAAAACAGCGTGGTATTGGCAAAAAAACAGACCTGAAGATCAATGGAACAGATTAGAAGATGCTGAAACAACTCCAGACATACTAAGCCACCTTATCTTTGACAAACGTGCCAAACACATTCACTGGAAGAAAGATAGCCTCTTTAATAAATGGTGCTGAAGAAACTGGCTATGCACATGCCAAAGATTAAAATTAGACCCATATCTTTCACAGTGCACTAAACTAAATTCAGAATGGATCAAAGATCTAAATATTAAAACAGAAACATTAAATCTGCTGGAAGATAGAACAGGTAAAACTCTTGAAGACATTGGTGTAGGCAAAGACTATGAATAAAACCCCAATTGCACAGGAACTATCACAAAGAATCAAAAACTGGGATCTCATCTTATTAAAAAGCTTTTGCACAGCAAGAGAAACCACCAACAGAGTGAAGAGACAACCCACAATGTGGGAAAAAATGTTGGCCAGCTGTTCCTCAGACAAAGGATTACTATCGAGAACATACAAAGAACTCAAAAAAATCAGACCTCCCAAATTTAAAGACCCAATCCAAAAATGGGCATCTGAGATGAATACACACTTCTCAGATGAAGAAATAGAAATGGCAAACAAATATACGAAAAAATGTGCAACATTCGAGAGATGCAAATTAAAACAACAATGAGATTCCACCTCACCCAGAAAGAATGGCTATTATCAAGAAATCAACTAACAACAAATGCTGGAGGGGCTGTGGGGAAAAAGGAACACTTCTTCACTGTTGGTGGGAGTGTCGTCTGGTACAGCCACTGTGGAAATCAGTGTGGAGATTCCTCAAAAAACTAGGATTAGAGATACCATTTGACCCAGCTATTTCCCTTCTGGGTATCTTCCCAGAATTAAAAACATCATACCACAGCAATATATGTGCACCCATGTTTATAGCAGCACCATTTGTAATAGCCAGATCTTGGAAACAACCCAAATGCCCATTAACCGAGGAATGGATAAAAAAGATGTGGTCTTTTTATACAATGGAGTACTATTCAGCCATAAAGAAGAACAAACTGGAGACTTGTATAGGTAAATGGATGCAACTCGAGAAAATACTCATAAGTGAAATAAACCGGATGCACGTGTGTAAACATTGTATTGTCTCCCTAGTGTGAGAAACTGAAAGAGTAAATAAGATCCAAAATGTACAATAGATATGGTAAATCAGGAAGAAACTGTTCAAAAGGAAAGACAGACTGGGATGGGGGAATGGGGAAAATAAAGAAGGGAAAAGAAAAAAACTGTGTATATATATATATAATAGTTAAGATAGACACACTACTAATTTTGCTTAGTTCATTGAAAAGAAAGGTCTGTGCCAGTAATGTTTGGACAACTGAATGCTGATATCTTGTACCCTGAGTAACTAATTTAAAGATAACAATACGTAATGTATTAACCATTGTTACCCTCCTATTATGTTGTTTTGAAATATTGTTCTGTTTTTTCTTCTCTTAAAAAAAAAAAAAAAAAAAAAAAATCTCAGGCCAGGGGCCATAGCTCAGTGGCACAAGCACCTGCCTGGCAAGCGCAAGGTCCTGAGTTCGATTTCTGGTACCAAAGGGAAAAAAATAGAATCTCATATCCAGGTAAATTGTATTTTAGATTATGCAAATCTAGAAAATTTATCAATCACATCCTGTTATTAATCTCGTACATATACTATCATTATACTCATGTATAGAAAGCTACTTTGTTTCAGCAAAAGATCAAGACACAGGAAATCCAGGATATCCAACATGACAGAGCAATTTGGAAAAATCCAAGGAAGGCAATAAATCCCAGGATGATGGAGAGTGCAACCAGGCAAATAAAAACAAGAACAGAGAGATCTGACAGAGGCTTCAGAAAAAGGAAATGAATAGTTTACTTGATATATTTCAATAGTTGAAGAACAAAAGGCATGTGTAACGTAGAACTGTTGGAGAATTTTGAAATTTTAAATAAACATAAAAAAAGCATAAATGCAGAGTTGGTGATGTAGCTCAGGAGTAAAGCACTGGCCTGGCATGAGACCCTGGGTTAGATCCCCAACACCACCCTACCAAAAAGAAAAAGGAGAGGGGGAGGGAGGAAAGGAGGGAGGGAAAAGTTGTAAAACACAGAAGAATAATGTAATTAACAATTCTGAGAAAGCAGAAGAAATGTAATCATAGTACATGAGTTAGTTCTACCAGAGTATCAGCCATAATAACAACACTGATTAATGATTTCACTAAATTGTGACATCTGCATTAAAATCTGCGGAACGAGGGCTGGGGATTTAGATCAGTGGTGCAGTGCCTGCCTGGCAAGCATGAGGTCCTGAGTTTGATTCTAGGTACAAAAAAAAAAAAAATCTAGGGAATGAGACAGAAGCATGTGAATGAGTTAGGTTTTATCTACCAAAATAATAAGTTAATAGATTAAACCAAAAGAAACTAAATTAAACCAAAAGCAGCGAGGTATGGTGGCACATGCTTATAATCCAAGCCCTTTGGAGGCCTAAGGCAGGATGATCAACAAAAGTTCAAGTCCAGCCTAGACAATCTGGAAAAACCCTGTTTCAAAAAAAAATAAAAAACAGGGGCCAGTGAGATAGCTCAGCGGCACAAGAGCTTGCTGGCAAGCGCGAGGTCCTGAGGTCGACTGGGGTACCCACATTAAAAAAAAAAAAAAAAAAAAGAATTTATGTGTACAACTCAAGTTGGCTTATAGATAACTGTCATTAGAGTTAAGGACATACTTCCATCCAGGTTATCAACTGATCAAAATGATGTCAAGACTAGTTTTACAAATGCAATGCATATTGTTTTCTGTGTACAATAACTTGGAGAGTCTTTCATTGGTCAAGAATTAAGTGTTGTTATGACCTGGCTCTCACATGTCATCTGAAATATTTATTAAAATAATTAAATGGGAACCCCTTAGGCTTGGGGAAACTGCTGGATGAGACTCCCCTTGGTGAATAAAGGAGCTGCTGCCTGGGAACATTTATTCCAGTCTTTATTCACTAATGGGACCCCAATAATTTCCATAGCCTTAAGGGAGACACACCCCAATAAACACTGCTGAACATATTACTGTAATATGTTTACACTGGTAGTCATCGAAAGGTTAAGTTTTCTGTGGGTAAAACACTAAAGTTTTATTAAAAGATGCTCGTGGTACAAAACTAAATTAAGACAGGTTTCCATATAGCTGTGACATTCATTATTGCTAATTTCATGGTGTACTAAATGTATTCATGACTTCCAGGTGTACAAGTCTTTTAAGAGATAAAATTAGGTTTACGGTGATAATCTTTGCTTTTAGCTGGGCATGGCAACACATGCCTGTAATCCCATCACTCAGTAGGCTGAGGCAGCAGGATCGCTTAGTTTGAGGCCAGCCTAGGCTACATAAGCAAGTTCAAGGTCACCCTGCACTACATAGTGAGACCTTGCCTCAAAAAAAAAAAAAAAAAAAAAAAAAAAAATTTTTTTTTATTTTAGACTGACATCTGCCTTTCTCTTGTGCTCCAGCTACTTGTGATAAAAGGTACATGGCAAGCCAACCTGAGCCCACCAGTCAAGTAACAGTTTTTTTTAAAAAGCTTATGTGATGTGTATGTTATGTATGTGTCACTACACTTAGAGATGCTCAGGCACTGAGCAGTCCACACAACATCACACGCTTCTTCAACCACATCCTATTAAAGGATAACAAATTAGGTGGGAGTGTCTAAAAAGGCTATTCTATACTTAGACATTTAAATGTGTTTCAAAGATAATATCATGACTGTCATGCTGAAATACTACTATGTGTGGCTCTTAATCTCAAATTAACAGTCTACAGGAATTCAACTTCTAAAACAACCATGACCAGTAAGAAATAATAGTCCTCTGGCTATACTTTCTATTTCAAAATGCTTGATATTCAGATGAAATTGTAATAGTTAAACTCACTGCTCCCACTGCAATACTGATGTAACTGATCTTCTCTTCTGGGTGTTCAATAATGTAAATTTGGAGACCAAAACCAGAAAGGTTCTGGCTAAAAGGAAAGCCAATATTTTGGTCTTGGTCCTCCAAGGTCAATGAGGAACCAGTATATGAAGGAAACTTTTCTAAGGGATCCTACAACTTTGGTGAGTCACCTAACCTTCTGAGCAGGAAGACTCCTGCTGGACTCAAGAGGACAGGAATCAACAAAAGTACATTGTGCCAAAAAAAGGGTCCCCAAAGAAGGAAAAGTCTCTCATGCTTTCACAGAAAGCAACATGGCAAGCAAGAACATGATCTATACTGGTGGCTGACATGACCAAGGAGCTGTGAAGCTCTGTACAAGGTTCCAAAAGTAATGCCTGAGGATGCTTAACTGACCTTAATAGACAGCAAGAGGTTAATTTTGATTAACAGAGGTTTCACTTTAAGTCTTAAACACCCAGCAGAAAAGTATAACCAAAAGATATATGAAAACAATACCACAGTAATAAAAGCTAGATATAAAAATTGCTGATCCCTTCTGGCAGTTTCCAGGTACTGTGATACCTGACCACTGCTATGGTTCAGTGAGGCAAAAAAACTACAGTGGAAGCTATAAAAGCTCAACAAAAGTCTTTAAATTCCTTAGCTAAAATTGTCCTTCAAAACAACCAAATTCTCCATCTTCTTACAGCTAAAACTAGAGGGACTTATGACAAGAAATATCAGGCTTATAGATAACCTCCCTCACTAGAGGGGTCTAAGGGCCAGCTGGTTACAATCACTATTCCAGTCCCTAAAGTGGTAGGGAGGGGTGGGAACAGGAAAAAATGAAAAATTTTAAAGAATAAGAATTATACTTACAGGGGTCGGTGAGATGGCTCAGCGGCGTAAGCGCCTGCCTGGCAAGCGTGAGGGCCCGAGTTCAACTCCCGGAACCCACATACGAAAAAAAGGGCAGGTGATGTTGCTCAGCAGCATGGGTGCCTGCTGGCGTGCGAGATCCTGAAGTTGACCCCCCGGTACCCACAAAAAAAAAAAAAAAAAAAGAATTATACTTACAGCTAAGAGCTGTCGTATGAGCATGTCTGAGGCTTTCTCGGAAATGTTTCCAACAAAAACTGTAGTAGTAGGACCACAATTTTCATCATTTTCTTTAGCCTTTAAGCCTGGATGATCCTTTCTTGCTCCCAAATGCTTTCCAACCATGGATACAGTGGGTACTAGGACCTGAGGTAAAGCAAGACAATAAAATTTTATCTGACAATTTCCTACGACATTTAATGTAATATAAAGTTAAAAATATCAATTCTAAGACAGTAAATATGAGATGTGATCAAACTATAAGGTGAATGTTGAAATTTTTTAAATTTATTGTAGTAAAAGACACACTGCCGTTAATCACCCTCAAAATACTCTCCCCTCGGTTCAAACACACTTTTCCCATTGTTCTTGTCACTTTCTGAAGCTGTGCTAGAAGTCCTCTCTCATGTCTTTATGAGATGTGATAAAAAATGCTGTTAATGCTACTGCCAATTGCCATCCAATGGAAAGGCAGGCTTGTACAAATATTACAGTATATCCTTCCCTGCCTTATTTGATGGTCCTACTTCTGTGCAACTTTTCGCTCTTCCCAAAAGTCAAAGTGACCATGAAAGGTAAAGGGTTTAAAAATCAATTTAGGACACTGAGGCTGCAACAAGAGCACAACCAAAGACATTCATGAAAGCATTTCCAGAACTGCTTTTAGAAAGTGGCAAAAATGATAGGCTAAGTGTGTTCTAAGTGAAGGTGTTTATGTTAGGGGGACTAATATTAATGTTTCTTTTACTGTAATAAATTATTCTTAAAATCTCAGCATATTTTTAGATCACATCTCATATAGCACATTATTAAAGCCTGTCTTTAAAGCTCTTAAAGCAAATGGCACATTCCTTGAATGCAAATTTATTTGGACAAAAAAGTTTCCACTATTAGAATGCCTTTGGGAAAAAACTCGAAAAAGGTAATAAAAACTAAGTCAGTTTTTAAGACAAAAATTTTAAATGTTTAAAACATCATAAATCATTTATGATTAAAAATATCTTAAAGTTTTTTACAACTCTGTCACTACATCTATAAAGCAAATTCCAATTATCCCTGCTAATCCTCTAACAGAATATTCAAGTATCACATACCATTCTCCTGAACTCCACCGTTTTCTAGTTTGAAACAGGAGGAAGAGTATGTGTCATATGAACTCTTTCTAAAATTGTCTATGAATGTCCAATTCAAGAAAAGCTGCACTCCCTCTGGACTGAAAACCAAAGCTTCTCAGTGGTACACCTCACAGATTCCCATTTGCCTACGTAGTATCTCTCTCACTTATACTATGGATAACACTCCCTCCTTTTTCAAAACCCACAGGTATTTTTTAAAAAACAGCTGAAAGAGGAGCCAGGCATGGTGACACACACCTGTAATCCCAGCACTCAGGAAGCTGAGGTATGAGGATCACAGTGAGTTTGAGGCCAGCCTGGTCTACATAGTGAGTTCAAGGTCAGCCTGGACTACAGAGCAAGACCCTGTCTCAAATAACAACAACAAAAAAAAACAGAACAGCTGAAAGTAACAAAATCAACTCTCCCTCAAAGCAGAGTTCCAAATGAAGCCTGATATACCAATTAACTGAAAGAAAAATTCTACCTGAACATAAGAGGATTATTATTTATTCATGTGCTACTGTACATCAGCACTCTTAATTGTTCAGAGGCTTTGATGAATGTGGAGAATTCGAGACACAAGGATGAATTAAGTACTTCAGAAAAAAGGCTTATAAAACTTCAAGATATAATAGGAAAACATAAAATGGTAAAAATAGTTGGAAAAAGGCTAAAGAACTGGGTGTGGTAGTGCACAGCTAACCCCAGCACTTGGGGGCTAAAGCCATGAGTTCAAGGCCACCTTGGGCTACATAAGCGAGTTCAAGGGCAGCCTACATTACATAATGAGACCCTGTCTCAAAACAAAAAAACAGAAGAAAAGGGCTGAAAAGGGCTAGAGAAGTGGGAGCAAGGAGTAGAAAGCTACTGAATAGAATTATACTTGAATTTTTATGAGGACCATTCCTACACTCCTTTCAAGAGATCATATAGGCCAGCTGTGGTGGTGCACACCTATAATCCCAGCACTCCAGGAGGCTGAGGCAAGAAGATTACAGGTTTGAAACCAGCCTGAACAATTTAGCAAAACCCTGTTTGAAAATTAAAATTTAAAAAAAGGAAGGAGGGGCCGGGGATGAATCTAACTTTGCCGGCTCCACATTTAATCTCTAGTACCACAAAAAACAAAGATAAGATGGATAACCTCATTCCAGCTCCCAGGATCAAGATGAAATGAGGAAATTATAAAAGAACCAATGTATTAAATCTATAACAAGTATAGAGTCTAATAAGAATAAGAGGGGGGAAAAATCATAAAACTATTTTGGGGACATACCTTAGGACAATTGCATATATGCATAGCTGAGTGAAAAAAATCAAATTAAGTGATAGAATATTTAAGGACATTCTTTTCGTTAATGTTTTAAGTACTTACAAATAACATCTTAAATATTTATAAATAACTTATCCAACTTCACCACGTTTTTTAGCTTTAAAAGCACTACCACTACCATAACTTCTAATTCCTCCTTTAAATTATACTTACAGTTGGAGCAGGAGCCATAATGCTCATTGGTACCGGAATCATTGGGGTACCTATGAAAACAGGAAAATGTGGCTTAAGAACATTACATCATCACACTCTAATCAACTACATGGATTACAGGTATCCTCCTAACAGTAAATATAAATGAAATATAGAATCAACCACTTAACAGTTTACCCAACGCGTCACTCGGGTACTGTGTTTACGTAGTGACTATCCCGGGTATGGCTCAGGTAGGTGTCATTTCAACCAGTTGATTCTTGTATGGAGTAAATTTGAGAAAATTGTCATTTTTATATTTCCTGTTATAAAAATTTTAAAGATGCAGTTTTTTGTCATCCTGTATTTAAATAATTGGACTAATGAAAATGAGTATGAATGAGTAATATTTTTCTAAAAGCAAGGTTCTATCAGATCAGTCTCTATCAACTTAAACTATTCTGAAAAGAAAATGGTTGTCATGACATACTTTTATTTAAGGAGTACAAAGTTCCTAGATACCAGTTCATTTTCATCTGGTTCTCTGATCCTTAAAATAAGCACTTTCACAAACACTTCAGTTATGGGTGAACAATGGTGTCAATGCATCTTTTAAAATTAAAAACACAGAACAGAAAATAGTAATTTTGGGGGCGGGGGATATAGCTCAGCGGCATAGCGCCTGCCTAGCAAGCGCGAGGTCCTGTGTTCAATTCCCAGTACCAAAAAAAAAGAAAACAGTAATTTTTAAAATGTAAAAACACATCATACAACCTTGTAGTTGGGCACTGTGCTGCACACCTATAATCCCAGCGTTCAGGGAGAGCGAGGCAGGAAGATGGAAAATTTGAGCCCAACCTGGGCAACTTACTGAGACCCAGTCTCAAAACGAAAAAGCCTGGGGATGTACCTCAGGTTTAGTACCCAGTACAGCAAAAAAGAAAAACAAAACACCCCATGTAATAAAATAAAACACGGTGACCACAGTTAACAATGTATTGTAATCTTAAAAATTGCTGGAAGAGGGCCGGTGAGATGGCTCAGCGGCATAAGCGCCTGCCTTGCAAGCGTGAGGGCCCGAGTTCGACTCCCGGATCCCACATACGAAAAAGGGGCCGGTGATATTGCTCAGCGACACGGGCGCCTGCTGGCGCGCGAGGTCCTGAGGTTGACCCCCCGGTACCCACAAAAAAAAAAAAAAAAAAAAAAAAATTGCTGGAAGACTTGTAAGTATTCTTAGTGCAAAAAAGATAAGTCACCTCAATTTAGCCATTCTATAGTGCACATAACTTCAAGACATGTACTTGATATATGTAATTTTGTTAAATATGTAAAAACAAGCCCTTTGAAAATTAAAAACAAGCCAGGTGTGGAGGTGCACACCTGTAATCCCAGCACTTGGAAAACTGAGGCAATAGGATTGCCATGAGTTGGAGGGCAGCCAGTGTTACATAGTGAGTTCGAGGCCAGCCTGAACTACATAGTAAGACCCTGTCTCAAAAAAATTAAAATACAAACAAAAGCTATCAAATGAGAAATTAATTTAGAAATCTTGTTATTCGTGGTTCTTTCAAGAAAATGAAAATCATGCCAGGCTTGGCAGCGCATGCCGGTAATCCCGGCTACCTAGGAGGATAAGGAAAAGGATCCCAAGCTCAAGCCCAGCCTGGGCAAGTTACTGAGAAACAATCCCAAAATAAAATCTGAAAAAGGCTAGGGATGTAGGCTCAGTGATATAGCACCTGCCTAGTATATGGAAGACCCTGGGTTCAATCCCCAGTACAGTGGAATGGAATGGAATGGAATGGAATGGAAAGGAAAGGAAAGGAACTAAAAAAATGATATCAGTAATCTCAGCCACTGTTAGAGGAAACTAATCTCTGAAGCAGGCATCTGTTGCTCTGAATAACTCACTATGCGAGTTTAAGAGCTGTCAATGGGCTACCTACTACTGACAACTTTGAGATACCTGCTTTCAACTGCACCATTTACTAACCAATAGTTGCTATACTGAGTCCATTTAAAACGCTTCTTAAATGCCAAGAAGTTCTGAAACCATCCTTCAGTTCAGATTTAATATTAATTTGAAATAATTCTCCATTCCATCTAAAGCTAGTAATAAATTTTTTTTGTGTGTGGGTACCGGGAGTCGAATTCAGGACCTCACACACCAGCAGGCGCCAGTGCTGCTCAGCGATATCACCGGCCCTTTTTTTGTATGTGGGTACTGGGAGTCAAACTCAGGACCTCGTGCTTGCCAGGCAGGCGCTTATGCCGCTGAGCTATCTCACTGGCCCAATAAATTCTTAAACAATTAACATTATCACTTTGTTTTCTAATAATTTACTTAAAACAATTTCAGTATTCGAAATGACTTTTCAGTAAGTATAAATCAAGATTCCTATAAATTAGTGTAGAATAAATTGTACAGAGGAAAAAAAGACTTAGGAATCAAATTTGGTTTCAATCACTTTACTTCTACAGCTCTGGAACAGCTTGTTAACCACTGCTTCAGTTTCATCACTTCTATTAAGGTAATTACCTCCTCATATTGACTGTGAAATTGATAATGTATATGAACCACTTCAGTAGAATGGATATGCAAAATTGTACGTAATTCATTTATCTAAATTTTTTTACCTTAATGTTGCAAGAGAAAAAAAAAAAAAACCCAAATATTCTTTCATTTACCAACTACAATCTATAATGGCACATCTTCTTACGGTAAACTTTCTATTGAAGAAAAACATTGAAAGCTGGGTATGATGCATATGCTTGTAATCCCAGGGCTCTGGAGGCTGAGGCAGGAGGATTGCCATGAGTTAAAGACCAGCCTGGGTTACATGGTTGAGTTCCAAGCCATCAAAACAAAACAAAACAAAATTTCAGAAAAAGACATACAGTACTAAAAACCATTTCTTTTTATAGTAACTCACAGTATGCTTCCTATCCCAATTTCATTCCCTGAAACCATATTTTTTTAAATGGAGTTGGAGGTCCAACCCAAGGCCTGCACATGCTAAGCACATCCTCTACCACTAAGCTGTATCACCAGCTAATTTCTTGAAATTCAGAATTTACCCTGAAAAATGTAGTGTCATCCATAAAGATCAATGCATGCTAAAATAAAAAGGAAAATGCATAAAATGTGAATAGTATGTTACCCTTTGAGTTTTTGAAAAAGGAAATGGGGAAAAAGCAAACACAAACACAGTGGAAAATGTTTACCATATAGAAAATGACAAGGCTGCTATGGGGAAAGGAACTAAGGAATTGTGGGTGAAAACTTTTCTGCAGACGTGTTACTTTTTACAGATAAATAATGACTACTAGAATTCCAAACTTACTTTCTAATTTAAAATATAATGTCGGGCCGGTGAGATGGCTCAGCGGCATAAGCGCGAGGGCCCGAGTTTGACTCCCGGAACCCACATACGAGAAAAGGGCCGGTGACATTGCTCAGCGGCACGGGCGCCTGCTGGTGCACGAGGTCCTGAGGTCGACCTCTGGTACCCACCCAAAAAAAAAAAAAAAAAAAATATATATATATATATAAAATGTGATTGCCACATACATTATTTTACTTAAGATTAACCTCAATTAATTGTATCAATACTTATTAGTTGTATTAGGACAAGAAAAAAATTAAATGAAGGGAACTGTAGTTCTGAATTATTACAGTAGTTTGGCATACTATTTCATTATCTGTACTGCCTTTTAAAGTATTGATGCTTGCACAGAATGCCAATAGTGACTGGACTACAATCAAACTCTGATTTATCACCCAAGTACTTTGCTAAACAGAAAAAAAAATTTGCTGCTATAAATGGAATCAGAAAGGCAATAGCATTACCACTATGAATAAAGGTCCACATTAGTGTGCCCACATTAGTATCGAAACTGGCAACAAGAAAACATCAAAAATCAGATCTTAGGGTCTGCCAACCTATTTTAAAAAACTGATAGGGAGGAGCCTTAAGAGAAACATCTCACACTTAAGACTCTTGTTGTATACAGTATTACCTTATGGAAGGATAGAGAAGGAATCTTGAATTTTTACAAAATACTTTCAATCCCATTAAAACAGAAAATACCTAAAGTATTGCCTAAAAGTCAAAGGAAAACTTTCTGTTAGGCTAAACAATGTTAACTATGTATACATCACGATAATGGTTCTCAAATGTGGGTTTCTGCTGTTTAAACATACACTTAGAATTAGCTATGAATGTGTTACAAATAAAGATTCCAAAGCCCCAGTGTCTGAGAATCTGATTTAGGGGGATGGTGCAAGGCCTGAACACTTTTAACTCCAGAAAACTTCAGAGAATGCTTTTATACACCGATTTGAAAAGCTCTCCAAGATACACTGCCGAGTTAAAAAACAAAAACACAAACAAAAAAAACCCAACAGATAAGACTAGTAAAGAATGCTATGAGCTAGATGTGTGGTGCATGCCCATAATCCAATCACTCAGAGGTTGAGGAAGGAGGATCCCTGTGAGGCCATCCTAGGCTACACAGTGCAAGGCCAGCCTGAACTACATAGGGACACCCTGTCTCCAAAATAAATAAATAAATAAATAAATAAATAAATAAATAAAAGAATTGCTACTATGTAGCTGTACTAAAAAACACCTCCAGGGCCAGGGATGTAGCTCTGTGGTTCAGCGCCTGCCTGGCAAGCTAGAGGCTCTGAGTTTGATTCCTGGTACAAAAAGAAAAGAAGAACAGAAAAGGAAAGAAAAGAAAAAGAAAAACACCTCTGAACTAAGAGATAAAATATACATTTACATTTTGGCTTAAAATCCATTTTAAAATACCTGAAAAGGGGCTGGGGATGTGGCTCAGTGGTAGAGTTCTTGCCTTGAATGCACAAGGCCCCGGGTTCGAACCCCAGCACCACACAAAAAAAAAAATAATAATAATAAAATAAAATACCTGAAAAGATGAAAAAGAAACTAATGGCTCCATCTTATTTCCTTTCTCAGAAAGAGAGGAATAAAGGCAGGTATATGGTATGTGAAGGGAATTTGTCACTCTGTAATTTTCTATACGTTTTTGAACCACATGAGTGTAGCACCTATTATTTTTAAACAGGAAATTCTAAAAGAATTTTCAAAATAAGCCATATATAAAATCTACTGCCATAGGGAAACACATTCATTTTCAGAATGATACTAAAAGATAGCTTTACTACTAACACAGTCACATTTCTATCATTCTCCTAAAATTAATATTACAATCACAAAAGTACAAGTTCAGGGCCAGTGATACAGCTCAGTGGCATAAGTGCCTGCCTGGCAAGCATGAGGTCCTGAGTTCGACTCCCAGTACCCGCATATTAAAAAAAAAAAAAAAAAAAAAAGTACAAATTCAAAAAAAACCAAACTTACCCGGAGGCACTGGTGGAGGAAAACCTGGAAACTGTGGGGGTGGGATCCCCGGTGGAAGTGCTGGGATTCCCATGGGAGGGCGATTCAAATGAGGGGGGAAAGACATTCTTACTGCAGCAGTCTAAAGAAAGAAATCATGTCAAGTTATTGTATTTGAAAACTTAATAATTTCACATGCCTAGTTTGTTGACCTTCATTTTTAGAGTATCTGCAAAAGTCTAAAGTTTTCTTACCCAAAGCAGTTGGCAAAGACCCTCTTTTCTCTGTCTGTCCATTCAGAATTTTTAAAACTTAGATCTTTTCTAAAATAAGCTCCCAAAATGTAGATCTAAGTTCAGGATAGACTCCTACGATCATGTAGAAATACATATAAAGGAAAAGAAATTTTTAAGGTTCAGTTAATATCCAAAATTGAAATACCAAACATCAACGAATCTTTTTAAACCAAACTTACAATATAAGAAGGCATCTAATAGTTTACTCTGACGCTTTTTTTTTTTTTGGGTATCCATCAGCACCCTACAAACTAAATTCACAAGGCTTAAGATTATTTGACTCAATATTGTCCAGTTCCTGAAGAACAAATGTATCAGTGAATACGCGTACAAATCTCAAGGCGTGGAAGAAAAGAATCCGGACATCAGATCACATAGTAATCACTCAAATATAAAGAGAACATGCAGCTTATGACAATGAAAAAGTCATCATTTTTCTTACATTTAAAAGCAAACCTCTTAAGGCTGGATGTGGTGGCACAAGCCTATAACCCCAGCACTCGGGAAACTGAGGCAGGAAGATAGCCATGAGTTCAAGGCCAGCCTGGACTACATAGTGACACCCTGCCTCAAAAAAAATTAAAAAAAAAAAAAAAAAAAAGCAAACCTCTTTTTTTTCCCCCAGGACTAGGGATTAACCCCAGGCCCTTCACACTGAACATCTCCAGTCTCCCCCACCACACACACCTTTTTCAATTTTGAAATGGGGTCTAAGTCACCCACTCCGGGCTCAAATTTGTCCTCCTGCCTCAGCCTCCCAGAGTTTAGGATTACAGGTACACACCACCATGCCTGGCTTAACCATTCCTAAACCAGGTATTAGTCATTTGATTTTTCAAAATGTAAGAACATAACAGCCAGACGTGGTTAGTACATGCCTGTAATCCCAGCACTCAGGAGGCTGAGGAAGGACGATTGCTGTGAGTTCGAGGCCAGCCTGTACCACGTAGTGAGACCACACTGTCTCAAATAAAATAAAAAAAAAGAGAACATAACAAATTGTTTTTGTTTAGTCTTATTGTATTATTAAAGGAAAATTTCATCTTTTAATGAAGTACTTAAAATATTCCCTCCCTCAAAGTTTTTTATTTCATGAACATATTTAAGCATCCATATCTATTGGAAAAAGTGAGAAAACAATGGTAGGGTGTCCTAGGAGGGTTCTGTGCACCAATTTTTAAAAAGCAGCCAAAATAAGTAAGTTGATCCCACATAAATAATTCCACTAATATTAGTGATTTGATAAACAAGAGGCATGTATTTCTATTGGACATTAGGAAAAATTCTTGCACCTGTAACTGCAATCCCCCCGTAACTAAATCAGTCTAGAACTATTAAAAGCTTTTTAAAATATGTCTCTATTATTTTCTCTTTAGTGTTTTATGATTGCTTTACTCACCCTTCAGAAGACAGATGATGAAAGTTTAAGTCTTCCACTTTCTTTCCCACTAATCTCAACAGGCACATTATCATTGTGTTTTCTACAGATCTTTGTAAGTACAAACTAATATATAATAATTCATGCTTTTTACAATGAATCATACTCTATTGTTACCTGAATTTATCATCACTGACATCTCATCAGTTCATAAAGTTCTATTCCAGTCTTTGTAATACAGTAATTATAACACAGATGTAGAATAATTATTCTACCACAATTAACAGCTCTACCTTTTAATTCTCACAAATAATGCTCAACATTCTAGGACATATTGAACATATAACACTATGTACCTGTACAAGTAATTCTATAATACAAGTTAGTACTAGTTTACGTATATCCACACTTTATCTCGTCGATCCCCAAAACTAGCATAGAAAGGTACATGTTCTTTCCACATATCCTCACCCATGTTAGAATAAACCAGTATTTAAATTTTAATAATTAAAAAAATAAATTTTAATAATCTGATAGGTTAAAAAAACTCATTCCAATTTCTATTTCCTTTGTCACTGTAGAGGTTCAATATATTTTTACCTGTTTATTAGATATTTCTTTCCAACAGAAAAGCACATCCTTCATGCTCACAACTGTTCTTCCTCAGAGTGTTCCCATGACTTAGTAAGATAGGATAATACAAAGTCTTTAAAATCTAAACTTCAATTTCAAAAGCACAGTATACTTAAACTATTTAGAAAACTTTACAGGTAAAGGGATTTTTAGGATTATTTATATATTTAGCGAATAAGGTACTATTCTGTAAATGCTTTGAAATTTAGGTAGAAATTAAAAGAGTGTATTACAAAGGAAAAACACAAGCCAGGCATGGTGTTACATGCCTGCAATCCCAGCACTTGGGAGGCTGAGGCAGGAGGATCGGCCCAATTGTGAGGCCAGCCTGGCCTACACCGTGAGTTAAAGGCCAGCCTGCGCTACATAGTGAGACCCTGGCTCAAAAAACCAAAACAAAAGAGGCAAACACAAGACTGTAGGACTGTGAATGTGCTGAGTTTCCTAATAATCTTTTTATAATACTTTCTGCCCCAAAACAAAAACAAATATTCTATATAAAAGGGTGGGAGGGCATGTATTTTCTTTTAAAACAGAGAAAGCTACTACTGTCCTACTTACAGAAGCTCTTGTGTTATTATAATACTCTACCTTAGCACTTTCTTAGGAGGGCAGTTCTTATAGTACCTGTTGAATAAATAAATTAATGAATCAATCAGTAAATAAAGTCTAAGGACTTCTATAGACAAATTTATTAAGCAGCTACCATATGCCAGGTACTACGTCAGCAATGGACTAATGCCTCCTTTCACAATGCTTGCAAAATCGGATCATGAATTCATTTTTAGAACTACTTTCTCCCACCAGTCTTAGACACAATATTTTAAGAAAAAACTATATTCTTGGTGTTTAAGCTATATTTTATTGTTTTTAATGTTAAGAGTTAACTAGATATGCTGGGCGTGGTGTTGCACACCTGTATTCCCAGCACTCGGGAGGCTGAGACTAGAGGATTGTCACGAGCTGGAGGCCAGACTGGGCTACACAGTAAGTTCAAGGCCAGCCTGAATTATAGAGCAAAACCTGTCTCAAAAAACCAAAAAAAAAAAGAGAGAGAGAGTTAACTGGATATGTATTTAGTTCACACCAATATATCCATTCCATTCATTTCTAATTTTTCTATGAAATCATTTTATTTAAAGCTGCTCAGAACTTGGCTTGTTAATAGGCTGGATCTCAGAAGCGAAAAAATATTGTAGTTAAGGACTAAATTTCATGACTTTATTTTTTCCTTTATGAGTTAATGGCCCCCCTCCTATGGAAATTCAGAAAATAAATATTTCTGGTGATCTTTAATAAATACTAATGTTCCCTTTAAACATTATATACCAACTACATATTGCAACAGTTTTATATGTTTTTCTATGTGAAAATGATTAAGTATAAACTCTTAAAATTGTAAGAGGGGCCAGTGAGATAGCTCAGCGGCACAAGCGCTTGCTCATAAGCGCAAGGTCCTGAGTTCGACCCCCGGTACCCACAAAAAAAAAAAAAAGCTTATGAGCTGCTACTTCAGATAACAGTAATAATGATAATTTACAATAGTCTCATACCTACATTGAAAGTTGATGGGTATTTAGTAGAAGAAAAAAGAGCTGGGGAGTGGTATATTTCAAATCCAGTGATCAGGCCTCACAAAGATGGTGAAGATTTGAACAAATACTTGAAAGAGGATGAGGCAGGAAGCATTATTTACATTATGGGGTGGGGGAGCCTTCCAAGCAAAGGAAATGGCAAATATGAAAACCGGAGGTAGGCATGGTGGTTGAGCAAGGAATATGAAGGTCAACAGTATGTCTGTACCAGAGTAAATAGGAAAATCAGAAGCTGCGTGTGGTGGCACAGCCTGTAATACCAGCACTCGGAAAGGCCAAGGCAGGAGCAATGCCACATTCAAATTTTGTCTGGGCAACTTAGTGCCATCCTATCTCAAAATAATTTTAAAGAAAGGGCTGGAGGCCACGCATGGTGGCACACACCTGTAATCCCAGCACTCAGGAGGCTGAGGCAGGAGGCTCACTGCGAGTTCGAGGCCAGCCTGGGCTACAAAGTGAGTTCAAGGCCAGCCTGAACTACACAGAAAAACCCTGTCTCAAAAAGACAAAAAAGGGCCAGTGAGATGGCTCAGAGGCGTAAGCGCCTGCCTGGCAAGCACGAGAGCCCGAGTTCGATTCCCGGAACCCACATATGAAAAAAGGGCCAGTGATATCGCTCAGCGGCACAGGCGCCTGCTGGCGCGCGAGGTCCTGAGGTCGACCCCTGGTACCCACAAAAAAAAAAAAAAAAAAAAAAAGGGCTAGAGTTGTATGTAGCCCTGTGCAAAGGCCCTAGGTTCCAGCCTTGGGTTGGGGTGGCCAACTGTGAAATCAAGGATGAATACTATTACTTGGGGAGGGTTTCAGAAAACATAGGGCTTGCCAGTATACTGTAAAACTTTTGGTTATTACTTTGAATGAGACGGAAGACATTTGAAAAGTTTTTGACCTGGCTTATATTTTAATAGTAGCACTGGCCACTGAAGGGAGCCAGGCATGGTGGTGCAAACCTATAATCCCAGCACTGGGAAGGATGAGGCACGATTTCGAGGCCAGCCTGGGCTACACAGTGAGTTCCAGGACAACCTGAACAGTTCACGAACTTAATTTGTTCTACAATTTTTGAAAAGATAGCCACATTTGTGTTTGTGTGGCAAGGATGGCCACAGTTGTGTTTGTCACCCCATGCAGAGTTTGCAAAAAACAAAATTTTGCCAAATGCTTCTGTTTGAGATCCAAATTGTTTGCAAACAAAAGCATCTGTGAACCAAGGTAGCACTGTACATAGCTAGACCCTGACTCAAAAAAAAAAAAAAAAAAAAAAAAGAGAAGGGAACAGGATGGAAGCAAGAAACAACTCAAAAATGTAACGAGATTGTGGCTTGAAAAAGGTAGTAGTAGTGCAAATGGTATCAAAGTTGTTGGACTCTGGAAATTATTTTGAAGACAACCAACAGGATTTGCTAAGGGATTAAATGTGGGGTTTAAGAAAGAACTATTAAAGAAAATAGTTATTTTATTAGTACAAAATGATTTAAGTAGTATTTTTAAAAATGTTTAACTTTTAGAAGGTACAAAGTATTTAACCTACTAAGTGCGCAACTTTATAGCCCAAAATAACAGAAACAAACATAATGAAATGCTCCCAATCTTTATAGGCTGTAGTGTACACATCTCAAAACTCACTGAAATTAAAATGGATACTTTACTGGGCATAATTTTTGTCTCAATAGATTTAGTCCAAGAGAAAAAAATCTAAGATTTATCTCTTTTAAATTCAACATTTTATGTACTTTTTCATTTTTTTCTCTTTACCCTTTCAAACCATTCTTTTTTGACAATCCTGAGAATACCACAGGTACATAAAATACCATGAAATACTGCTTATAAACATTCTTCTGTTGCAGACTTACCCAGACAGAAACAAAGTATTTTACCAGGGATACATTTACACATTAGCTCTATCAGGACATTATGCACCAAAATGTCTAAAATATTAACAATCAGCCAGGCGTGGTGGCACATGCCTGTAATCCCAGCACTCGGGAGGCTGAGGCAGGAGGTGTGCCAGCCTGAACTACGTAGCAAGACCCTGTCTCAAAAAAAATTATATTTCTCTAGGTATTATTTGTATTAGCTATGAAAGAGTAAAATTTAAGTTACTATACAAAATTTTACAGCTAATCCAATGGTTCTACAACCAGTATCAGTGACTATCAATGTAATATGCACTGTTTCCTGCCCTAATTATAGCCTGCATGGCACACTGGAGGCTAACATAATTGCCTCAGCCTAAGCAAAGCATGTCCTCTAATACATTATTTCATAACCTAAATTTCCATGGGACTTAAGTCCAAAGGAATTATTCCTAGGGGGAAAAAATGTGTTCAATGCCCAAAGAAGAATGTGAAATGTTTAACAAAAAAATTTATTTTACAGCAAGAGTTTTCAAGGACATGAAAATACTCAGCAGGCTGGTGGTGTACAGCTCAGTGGTAAGAGTGGCTACACATACTTTGATCCTTGTTGGAAGGAAGAAAGGAAGGAAGGAAGGAAAAAGAAAAATGTTCAAACGTTTTGAATCTCCAATAGGGAACTGATCTTTTTCTAAGAGATTTCCAGTTTATTTTTCCATTTTCAATTATTAAAAAACAATACCTCATATACACAAACATTAATGGCTGCCACGAACTGAAGCAGAATACAGAATGACTCGTGAATAGGCAGGAGGGATACTTTTGGGGTAATGGTTGTACAAATTTATACATTTACTAAAAATAACTGAATTATCTGTCAATTACACTTTCATAAAGCAATTAAAAAAAATCAATTTAGGACAACTGGCAAAATCTTTGACCTGATAACTAGACAATATTGTATTAATGTTAATTTCCTGATTTTGATAATTATACTGTTGTTAAACAAGAAAAACTACTTCCTAATTTTTAGAATATCCACTTTAGTAATTATGGGTTCAGGGGCAACACATCTGCAGCATAGTAGCAAAACATTTCAGAAATAAACCATGGAGAGAGGAAAGGAGAATAAAGACAATTAGTAAAATGTTAATATTTGGGTAATCTAAGTGCAACACTTGAGAAGTTGTGCTGTTCTTCCAACTTTTTTGTAAATTTGCAATTATGTCAAAAAATTAAAAAGCAGTATCAGTACTTCTGAATACTGTTTTTCCTTTTATTTTCTGCTCTGCATTTTTCTTTTCTATTCTTTGAGACAGGGTCTCACTATGTAACCCAGGCTGGCTCACAGCAATCCCTTGCCTCAGCCTCTTTAGTGCTGGGATTACAGGCACAGGCATGCACCACCAAGCCTAACTAAAAAATACACATTTTTAAAAGGTGAAATTACTTTTAATAATGTTAATGATTTAATAGTGTTAACTATTGCTTGTAAGTTATAAACAATCAATACGGCCAGGTATTATAGCTCAGCAGCACAAGCACCTGCCTGGCAAGTGCAAGGTCCTGAGTTTGATTTCCAGTACCAACCCCCCCCGCAAAAAAAAATCAATATAATTTTTCTCCAAATCTTGTATAAATAAGGCAAACTGGTAATTTGTCTTTGGCAAAAAAGGCAATTTAGCTTGAAAAAAATCTCAAATTCTTATTAGGTCTGAAGACAGTATTCCATGTTAATATGGACTAATTTAATTCCAGAAATATATATTCTGAGACCTAGTACAGTGAAATAAAAAAAGAAATCACAAAATAAAAAATTGCAGCACTCATTTGGCTGAAACAAAGAATTGCAAGTTCATTGCCAGCCTGGGCAACATAGCAAGACCCTGTCTGAAGAAAAGAAAAAATATGGTAATTCCAAAATGTTTTAATAAAAATACCAACATTATTATTTACTTTTATTTACAAAAGTCATTATCTCATTTAAGCTCCCAAATTACCCACCGGGTATAGATTATTCTCTTTACAGATGAAACTAACTTTCCCAAGGAAACATAGTTAAGTAGTGGAGACTCCAAGATTCCCCACTGTCCTGAAATTACCCAAAAGTTTTTATTCCACCACAATGTTTCTTTCTAGTAATAATATACCAAAGAGAAAGAAAGGAACTTACAAACTATGACTTTATGAAAGTCTATTCATTAGCGAACACTAAAAAAAGTGAAAGTCAAGATAAGGCTCTGGTACACCACTGAAAATTCCCAAGTAACATCATCAATTAATATGGACTAAACACTTACTGAAATGTTACTGGAATAATGCATTAAGGATTTTATATATTTTTCTCAATCCCCAAACCCAATAACATGAAATGGGTACTATTATAATCTTTATTTTACAAATGAGAAAAACCTAGGCAGCTGGCAGTGTGGCACATCCTGCTGAGGCAGGAGGATCACAAGTTCGAGGCCACCTTGAGCTACTATATTGAGTTCAAGGCCAGCCTGAGCTGCATAGCAAGACTCTGTCTCACACACACACAAAAAAATTTTTTTTAAGTTAAATAATTAAGAGTGGGGCCGGGGATTTAGCTCAGTGGTGCAGCGCCTGCCTGGCAAGTGTGAGGTCCTGAGTTCAATTCCCGGTACCAAAAAAAAAAAAAAAAGTTAAATCGTGTTATATACATGCACCAACTCCCCATGATGAATGTAATCATTATCTGTGCAAACACGTACTAGGGCAGGGCGTGGTGGCACACGCCTGTGATCACAGAACTCAGGAGGCTGAGACACAAGAATCGCTGAGTTTGAGGCCTGTCTGGGCTACACAGCAAGTTCAAGGCCAGCTTGAACTACATAGCGAGATCCTGTCTCCCAAAAAGAAGTACTACTAATAATTTTTTTCAAAATTTAAAGAGGGCCAGGGATATAGCTCAACAGCACAGCACCTGCCTGGTAAGCGCGAGGTTGAGTTCAATTCCCAGTACCAAAAAATAAAAAAATAAAAAATAATTTTTTTTTTTTCTTAAAGAATAGGGCCGGTGATACAGCTCAGCGGCATTAAGCGCCTGCCCGGCAAGCGTGAGGTCCTGAGTTCGACTCCCGGTACCCGCACATGAAAAAAAAAAAAAAAAAAAAAAAAAGTATAGTATCTACTTGAATCCTGAGAACTGATGAAGAACTGAATTGCTCTCAAGGCCTCTGAACATTTTGGGAGTACTCTTTAAAAAAGTAAAGATCTCCAGGGGCCAGGGATATATAGCTCAGCAGCACAGCGCCTGCCTGGCAAGTGTGAGGTCCTGAGTTTGATCCGCGGTACCAAAAAAAAAGGTAAAGCTCCCATACTAAATAATCATGTTCATGGATTGGAAGACTCAACACTTAAAAACACCAATCCTTCCCAATTTGATCTACAGACTTAACACAGTATCAGTGGCATATAATAACCCTACACTACTTTTGAAATTTCCAGTCTAAATAAAATTACCTCAATAAAAATGTTTAAACTGTAGAAACAACAAGAAAAGCCGGGCGTGATGGTGCACGGCTGTAATCCCAGCGCTGGGGAGGCCGAGGCAGGAGAATCGCCATTGAGTCGGAGCCCATCCCAGGCTACATGAGTGAGTTCAAGGTCAGCCTGCACTACATAGTGACACCCTGCCTCAAAACAAACAAAAAACACAAAAACAATTTTTAAACGACAAAAAACAACCCTACAACAACCCAACTACAAAAAAAAGCTGCTTGTACACTACCAACAACTACCTAATACAAGTACTTCACCCTAAAGCAGTCTAGTGCAAGACAAGTCCAATCTCTTCCCTCCTTTTGGTCTACTCCACTCTGCCCAGCATAAAAATGGCATTTCCACGGCAATGTAAATCCATATTACATGCCTCGAAAGAAACCTTCATACTCCTAGACCTATTTCAAAAAACGTATTTAAAAAGCAATACTGAAAACCAAAGAAGGGTGGGAAAGAAACAACACATTTTAATGCGGAGGTCGCTCTTCACTTAGAATGAATGGACACAAGTTACTGCATCCTTCAATGCGGAAAGGGGATAGGACGGCAAAACTCATCACGGTGCTTAAAAAAAAAAAAAAAAAAAAAGTGGGCTTTAGCTAAATTAGGGGGCCAGTTCATTTGGTGGCGGGCTCTAGATGACCAAAGAGGAAGGGAGAGAAGTCTGTTGGAGGCCAGCACCTCGCTAAAAAGGGTGAATGTGGGCTGGCTTAAAGGCAGAGCCTAGAGCCAGTATATCCTAGGCCCGGAAAACTACTAGGGGGGCTCTGCAGGCCTCGGGGAAGGGTCCCCCAGGAGCAGGCTGTTCCTTTTGTAGCTAACGCGGAGCCCAGATGTAGCCGAGGCGATTCACTCCGCGGCGGAACGTGGAAGGGAAAGTGGGCGACAATGCGAGGAACCATCAGGCCTCCGCGGGCTCCCGGGCCCAAGGTTTTTCGCGGCCTTTACAGAAACGGAGAAACCCAAGCCTCGTGCACGCCACCACCCTCACCCCACCCCTTCACCCCAATCCCAACCCCAACCCAACCCGTTCGCAGCCACCCTGGCTTTTCCTCCCCCCTCCCCCAGCTGAGGTAACCAGTCACCAGGTTTCCACACAAGCTCAGAAGCGTGAACTTACCCACCGCTAAGAAAACGGTACTGTCTTCGCCGCCTTCTAGGCGCCAGGTTACAGCAAGCTGTATGAGTTCGAGGTCTCTGCTCGCCGTCCGCTCAGAAGACAGGTTCCAAAGAGCCTATTAGCACAGGCCGCAAACACAGCCGCCTAGCGCGGGGAGCTTCTGGAGGTCTTCCTCTTGCCCAGCGTGCATTGCGGCCAGGAGCGTGGAACTAGGAACCATAGAGAAGAGAGCATATAGATAGTCTCCACTATTGGCGCTGACTTACCCCTCAAAGAAGAAAAACCATAGAGAAGAGGCTCCTGGGGAGAATAGAAGGGTTCAAACTATAAACTACGCCCCACCCTGCCATTTTTGATTAGAGCTGATTGAATCTTATGACTACGGGACGCCATCTTGAGGTCAGGGTTTTTCCTAGGCACCGCGCGAAGATTGTTAAGAGGATTTCTCGCTTTTCGAGGTTTTTCCGGGAGTTAGAACTTTGCTGTCTGACTGATTGAAGTTCGATGAACTGATAATTCAGTCCCACCCGGAACCGCCGAAAAAAACTCCAGATGCTAATTTTTCTCTAGAAAACTGACTTCCTATGAAGAAAAAACTGGAAAGTCTTTGTGTTTTGGTTTTTTGGGGTTTTTTTTGACGTGAACACACCTAAAGTGGCTTGTGGTAGTAGACCCAAAGAGGTAGCTAGATGTTTGAAACACGTAAAAAGACATGTCAGTATTTAATACAGCTTTCATCTGTGATACAAACAATGCAAAGGTCTTCACTTACTGGTGGAAGTGGATTTCGGACTGCTTGCTTTCCAAATGGCTTACAATTTTTTCAGTAGAAAGTTATTCCCTGGCTGGGTGCTCGGTGCTGTGCTAAATGCTGGCAGTGTGAAGGCAAACGGGAAAGATTTGTTTCCTGTAAGCACTGTAGTCGAGGTGAAATAGGTAACAAACACTGACCACCCTATATAGAACGGATACATACCTGAACACTTGCCTGGCTTACCTCTGCAGCACTTGTCACCACCTACCATATTCTTATTTATGGTCCACCTGCCCCTACTCCACTAGAATATTAATTTAAGTGTATGAATGAATGTTTCCTTCACTGCTATAGCTCCAGTGCGTGGAATAGTGCCTTGTACTTAGCAAAAACTCAGTAATATTAGTTCAAGGAATGATACAAATACCACGTGCTGGGTAACAACAGAACACACTGCAGTGCGAGTGCTAATGAGACCGTGTATATATAGGAATATTGCCATCTGCAAATTTTACATTCATATGTACTTGTGTTTATTAACGTTTGTGGGTTTTTTAAACCATTAAGCGTGATTAATAATACTTCCCAGGATCATTGCAAGGATTAACTAATGTGCGTGAAATTATTTTGTTCAGTAAAGTGCCAATTAAATACTATTTACATTTTGTAAATAGTCTGTGCTTTTTTTTTTTTTGACAACCGGAGGCACTAGACACAAAAGTCCAATCAAGTTACTCTAGCCCTTTGTATTGTTAGAAACATTGTACGGGAATTCTTGCGTTGTTTCAGTCAACAATTTGCTGACTTTCCTGTAGCAGATATTTGTTATTTACATTTATCTCTTTACAAATTCCTGAAAAGAAACTGTACTTGTGGGCATAGTGGTAGTCTGTAATCCCAGCTACTCAGGAGGCTGAGGCAAGAGGATGGCAAATTTGAGGCCAGCCTGGGCAATTTAGTGAGACCCTGTCCAAAAAAATAAAAACAAACAGAGCTGGGTATGTAGCTCAGTGGTAGTGCACTCTGGATTTGATCCCTGGTGCCAGCGCCCTCCCCCAAAGAAAAACACACAAAAAATGCAATTCTACTATTGGGATGCAGTGAAGAAAGAGAAGCCTGGTGTGGTGGCACACGCCTGTAATCCCAGCACTGGGGAGGCTGAGGTAGCAGGATGGCTGCAAGGTCGAGGTCAGACTGGGCTACACAGTGAGTTCAAAGCCAGCCTGAACTGTAGCCAGAGTCTATTTCAAAAAACAAAATCAAACAACAATTTTTTTAAAAATGAAGAAAAAGAGGTTTACAGAAGATAAATAATTTGCCAAAACCATTATACAACTAGTGAGCCAGTCTGGTTACTCAGTTCACGCTCTCAACTATTGCACTATACTGCTTATCCTGTTAACCATTACGCTATACCACTTCATCCTATCAGGAATGAAGCTAAAAGGAGGACAGAGGACACTATATTTTACACTTGAACTTGAGATGATTTAAGCTTGAAATTCATGGGAGTAAGAATGAAACCATTGCAGGATGTGGTGGTTCATGCCTGTGATCTCAGCACTCTGGGAAGCTGAGGCAGAAAGATCACAAGTTTGAGACCACCCTGGGCAGTTTAGCACCTTACTGAGATTCTGTCTCAAAATAAAAAAGGGAGGCTGGGACTATTGCTCAATGTGAATGCCCTGGGTTCAATACCCAGTACCACAATAAAGAAGAATGAAATGCTGTGATTTGCAGAAAAACAGAGCCTGAAACCAGAATGCTAAGTGAAATATGTTAGATATAGAAATTTAAATATCACATGATCTCTCTTATATGAGAAACCTAAAATAAAAATAAATAAATTAGTAAAAGAGAATAGGAAACAAGAAGGCAGACTTTTTGAGGATTGGAAAGGTTATGGGGAAGGAGCGCTACAGGAAGGAGAGGTAAGGAGATAAAAAATGATCATGATATGTTATATACATGTACCAATTCCCCTAAACAAACATATCTAGTATGTATTGAAAACATTTTTTTAGAAGGCTGCTGAGTAGTGCCTTCCTGATCAAAGAAAAGATGTAGAAAAGACTACTACTTCTTGGCCTAAATAAAAGTGATATTGAATCAAATTCTAAATAGGAAGTCACATTACAAAATTCAACTTCTTTACCAGGAAAGAGGACGGGACCATTAGAAAAACAGAAATGCAGATGGACCAAAAACTCAAACAAGGGCAAATGTAAATGCCTATGAATAATATCCTTCTGGAATTCCTAAAATATGTGAGATAACATTCAAGAATTACAGAAAAAAATTCTGAACAGAAAATCTAAATCTCAACCTTAAGATTCAAAGGAGAAAATATACTCCAAAAAAGATAAACTGAAGATCGAAGCAGTCTCCTGTAGACATTCCTCAGTGAAACCCAGGGGGAAGAGCTTACTTGGTATTTTTTGTTATGGTTATCGTTTTGGCTTTGTTTGTTGTTTGTTTGTTTGTGACAGGGTCTCATTATATAGTTCAAGCTGGTCTTGGCCTCAAACTCAAGGTGATCCTCACGTTTCAGCCTCCTGAGTGCTGGAATCGCAGGCACACACCACCACTCCCTGCCTTACTTGGTATTTTGGAGCCAATGATAAATTTCAAAACTGTGCTGAAAAGAAAAAAAAAAAAATTAACTGTAAGACCTTAGAAAGATGATAGACCATGCTACAGAGGAGTAGAATATTGAAAAGGCTGAGGAACTTAGCAACCAGCTTGCTATTCCAGAGCTTGATGTAAAAATTGCCAAAGCAAGCCAGGTGTGACGGCAAACACCTGTAAATCCCAGCACCCAGGAGACTAAAGTAGGAGGATCACCAGCTCATGATCAGCCTGGACTACCTAGCAAGATCCTGTCTCAAAAAAAAAAAAAAAAAAAAAAAAAAAAAAAAAAAAAATTGCCAAAGTAATTTCCTGCCACAACTTTGTAAGAGCCAAAAAAGAGGCTGAAATTTCACAAGCTACTCTTAAAAAAGAAGTTCACATGGGGATTGGAATGAAAGAGGAGATGGGAAACCAAAAGCAATGTAGAATCTATATAACCTAGCAGAATTCTTCAACACATTTGTAGAGTCACATTCTCAATTTATTAAAAAGTTTTTTTTGTTTGTGTTAAATATGTTAACAGGGGTGGTGAGATAGCTCAGCAGCACAAGCGCCTGCCTGGCAAGCACGAGGTCCTGAGTTCAACTCCCAGAACCCACATAAAGGAAAAAGGGGCTGGTGATATCACTCAGCGGCACAAGCGCTTGCTGGCAAGTGCGAGGTCCTGAAGTCAACTCCTGGTAACCACGTAAAAAAAAAAAAAATTAACTATATATATATATATATATATATATATATATATATATATGTTAACAAATTGATAGGAAATATAAGCATAAAATTTAGGAGTTTATGATCAATTATTTTCCATTTTTTTCTAAAGACTTCCATGAAATGAAGCATTCCTTTATTTGTACAAAAAAATGTAAACATTCATAGTGAAAAAAGGTACATGATATTATATATTTAAATAAACCTACTGTATAAAATCACTGTGCCTTTCATCAATTTAGAATAGCATAGCCAGTAAACTCCTTGTACTTTCTTAGCAGTACTAAGTGAAACTGTACTTATTCTGGAATTGTGTTTTCAATGGCTTTTGTTTATACTGGATAATCACAAGTGCAAAATGGTCTCAATTGAGACTTCTTTACAAACAAATTTAATTACCTTAATGATATAAAAATAATTATTGGCATTCTTAGGGGAAGATGGTGGGGTAGTGAACAGCAGAGATACAGCCTCTCTGAGACTTGGTGTCCACGTGCAGGAGTATACCAAAGTGAGGAAGTGGAGAAGGAGGGAAATGGGTCCCCGGGACCCAGCAAGGATCTAAAGTGAGAATTGAAGCCCACAGGGAGAGCGAAGAGAGACACCTCAATGAAGAAGAAGGAGGTGGCAAGAGCACTTCCTCCCTGAGCACTGATGCACTGCATGGAAGAGGTGGCTTGAACCTGCAGATGCACTGTGACTACTGGAGACCCAAGAAGTATACAGGGAAAAACGCACCAGTGGAACAGAGCAGTGGATGCAGTGGACTTCAGTAGCTGGTGAGTAACTTGGGTTCAGACATGCCCCAGGAGAGGGCAATTGGCTGATTGCCATCTTGGAGAGAGGTCAACTGAGCTCAGAACTCAGAGCAGCTACAGGTTGGCTACATCTAGTGGCTCCCATGGTTGAGGTGAGGCGAAACCAGGTTCAAGTTGGCAGGAGGTCAAGGAGCCGAGTTCAAACCAACAGGAAGCTGAGTTCAAGCTGACAGGAAGTACACACAGTGTGGCAGGCTGAACGAATAGGGTTCCAGCCTCACAGCCAGAAATAAGCCTGAACTTCAGTGGAACTGAGGTGCAAGCTCCCTGGGATTATCCACTGTCCTGCTGTAAACCTACCGCTGGCTGGCTGGAATTACCACAAATCTGAACTCTGTCTCCCCACGTTGTCTACCAGTAATAGCAGAGACACGCCTGGAAATGGAAAATTTTTTCTTATTTTCTTATTTTTTTTCTCTTCTTTTTGTTTTGTTTTGTTTTTTTGATTGTTCTTGTTTTTATGAGTGTGAATATTGTTTCTAGTTTCCTTGTTGTTGTTCTGTTCTGTCTTGTTTTTACTTCTTCCTTATCTCTTTCTGTACTGTCTTAACCAGTTTCCCTAAGTTTGCATAATTTTCCTTTGTCCTACAGCCTTGCTTCTAACCTCTTTCTCTTCTTCTATTTCTCTATTTTTTCCACAAATCACTTTTAAATTGTCTCCCCTGAAGGTAAAATCACCATACTGAGGGCATATATACTGTATATAATTTTCTAGTTTGTTTTAGATTTTATCATATAACCACTAATCTGGTTCTTAGGGTTAAAGGTGTCATTTTCTAGGCTGTGTTTGATGCTATTGTTATTGCTGATTGTACTAGCTTAACCAAGGTGACATAATTGTTCTAATCAGTTGTTCCTCCTGGTATGCCAAGACAGAGATCACCTAAGGGTCATAAAAAATACTAGAGACCACTGCCAAAGAACCAGGGGCTGGGCCAAGTAGGCAAAAACTTCTCATCCCCAACAAACTGAAGAGGTAGGTTCTTGCAACAGACTCAAAACCCAAAAGCCAGCTACGCCTGGAAGACATCTCTGAGAAGTAGTCATTTATTAAGGGTTCTATTTACTGGCAATAAAGCTACTTGCCATAAGCACTTTACAAACATCAACCCAGGAATTAAAGAAAAAAAAAAAAAAAAAGGAAAATGAGAGACACTTAAGCAAGATGCAATCCCAGACTTCTAGCTCACCAAAGGCAAACCCAGGGTACAATGAGGTGGAACAATTTGAAAACCACCTATCTGAACTCTCTCAAGTGCTAACAGCGGGGAGTAACAAAGCAGATGAATGAGGCTGTAGAAAAATATCAAATCAGAAATAGTTTCTCAGATAACTACAGAGATGGTGACCATAATGAAAGACAAGCCTAGGAACTCTAGAGCAGATACAGATTTTAAAAATAGAGGAGTTTAGGAAGAAGATGGAAACCCTGAACACCCAACATAGTAAAGAAAGGGAATCCATGAAACAGATTCAAACAGATATCCAGGGAATTAAAAATTCCATTCAAACTAAACACACCAGAATGAGTCAATGTAAGGAAGGAATAGCAGATCTAGGAGACAGGATGGCAGTTAGCAATCATGAAAAGAAAAATTTCTTAGAAAGGGCTAGCCAGGCTTGGTGGCACACATCTGTAATCCCAGCACTCAGGAGGCTGAGGCAGGAGGGTTGCCGCAAGTTCAAGGCCAGGCTGGGCTACATAGTGAGTTCAAAGTTAGTTTGAACTACATAGCAAGACCTGGTGTCAGAAAAAATGAAAAAATAAAAAAATAAAAAAGGAAGAGCAGAGCTGGGTGTAGTTGTGCACACCTGTAATCCTAGAATTTAGGAGATTGAGGCAGGAGTATCACTGTGAGTTTGAGGCCAGCCTGGGCTACCTAATGAGTTCAAAGGCAGCCTGTACCACAAACTCAGACACTGTCTCAAAAAAAAAAATTGAAAGGGACCACAAAAAAATCAATCCACAGCACTTGGGAGGCTGAGGCAGGAGGATTGCTGTTAGTTCGAGGCCAGCCTTGGCTACAAAGTGAGTTCAAGGCCAGCCTGAACTGCATAGTGAAACCCTGTCTCAAAAAGACAAAAAAAAAAAAAAAAAAAAAAAATCAATCCAACAGCTGCTAGATAATGCAAAGAGGAATAACATAAGATTGATTGGAGTCAATGAAAAAGCAGGAGACAGCGTGAACATCATAAAAAACCTCTTCACAGAAGTAATGGCAGAAAACTTGCCAAGCAGGAAAAAATTTGACATACAGAGAAATGAGGCACATATAACTCCAATTAGCCATGATCAAAAAAACAAAAATCTACACCAAGACATATACTAGTGAAGATTCCAGAATTTCAACACAAGAACAAAATATTAAAAGCTGTTAGAGAAAAGAAACAAATCACCCATAAAGGAAAGCCCATCAGAATCACAGCAGACTTCTCAACACAAACTCCAAGGCGAGCTTGGAGTGAACTATTTCAACCCCTAAAAGAAAACAACCTCCAACCCAGATTGATGTACCCTGCAATACTATCTTTCAAAATTGATGGAAAAATAAGATACTTCCATGACAAAGAAGGAGTTCAAGGCCAGCCTAAGCTACCTAGTGAGTTCACAGCCAGCCTGGACTGCACAGTGTGACCCTGTCTTAAAACAACAACAGGGCCGGTGAGATGGCTCAGCGGTGTAAGCGCCTGCCTTGCAAGCGCGAGGGCCCGAGTTCGACTCCCGGAACCCACATACGAAAAAGAGGCCGGTGATATCGCTCAGCAGCACGGGTGCCTGTTGGCGCGCGAGGTCCTGAGGTCGACCCCCCGGTACCCACCAAAAAAAAAAAAAAAAAAAACAACGACAACAACAACAACAAAACAAAACAAAAACCCAGCATGGTACTGGCAAAAAAAAAAAAAAAAAAAAAAAAAGACCCGAGGAGCAGTGGGACAGATTAGAAGATTCAGAAACAATTCCAAACATGCTCAGCCATCTTATCTTTGAAAAGAGGCAAACATCTTTGCTGGAAGGAAGCCACTGTATTAAATGGTGCTGGAAAAACTGGCTTTCCACATGCCGAAGATTAAAACTTGCTCCGTATTTTTCACCATGCACTAAACTAAAATTGAAATGGATCGAGGTCCAAATATTAAAACAGAAACACTAACTCTGCTGTAAGATAGAATAGGTAGAACTCTTGCAGACATTAGTGGAGGTGAAAAACTTTTAGGAACAAAACCCTGATCGCACAGGAACTATTACAAAGAATCAACAACAGGGATCTCATCTTATTAAAAAGCTTTTGCACAGGAAAGAAACCACTGACAGAGTGAAGAGACAACCCACATGTGGGAAAAAATTTTTGCCAGCTGTTACTCAGACAAAGGACTAATATCTAGAACTCATAAAGAACTCGAAAAAATCAGACTCCCCCAATTTTAAGGACCCAATCCAAAAAATGGGCATCTGAAATGAATAGACACTTCTCAGATGAAGTAGAAACAGCACATAAATATACGAAAAAATGTTCAACATCACCGATCATTCAAGAGTTGCAAATTAAAACAACACTGAGATTCCATCTCACCCCAGAAAGAATGGCTATTATCAAGAAATCAACTAATAACAAATGCTGGAGGGGCTGTGGGGAAAAAGGAACCCTTTTCACTGTTGGTGGGAGTGTAGACTGGTACATCCACTGTGGAAATCAGTGTGGAGATTCCTCAACAAAGTAAAACTAGCGGTTCCATTTGACCCAGCTATTCCCCTTCTTGGTATCTTCTCAAAAGAATTAAAAGCACTGGGGCTGGAGGTGTGGCTCAGTGGTAGAGTTCTTGCCTTCCATGCACAAGGCCCTGCGTTTGATTCCCAGCACCACAAGAAACAACAACAACAATAGCAGCAACAACAAGAAAACAGAATTAAAAGCATCATACCACAGCGATATATGCACACCCGTGTTTATAGCAGCACAGTTTGTAATAGCTAAATCTTGGAAATAGCCCAAATGCCCATCAACCAATGAATGAATAAAAATAATGTGGTTTTTATATCCAATGGAGTACTACTCTGCCATAAAGAAGGATAGGCTTGAGACATTTTTAGCTAAATGGATGCACCTTGAGACTGTTCTCTTAATGAGACAAATCAGACACACATGTTTAAATCCCATATGGTTTCTCTGGTGTGAGAAACCAAAAGTTGAAATAAGGACTAAAATGTATAATAGATATTGGGAAATGGGAAGAAAATGTTCAAATGAGAACAGGAACAAGGGAGGGTGGAGGGGAAAAGTAAAGAAGGGACAAGAAAAGAAAGAATTGAAGGAAAAAAATGGAAACAAAGCTTTTGTAAATAAGCAGGGGAAGAGGGATTGAAGTGGGGAGAGAGGGGAAGGGAATGGAAAAAAAAGAAGCAGCAAGATATATCATGTACAGGTACAAGTTCCCTACGATGAATGTTATCATTATGTATTCCTAAAATGTACCAATAAAATAAAAAAACACAAAAAAGTAATTATTGTCTTTCTTAGATGTAGTAAAGCTGATATATAAGTCACATAGTAAAGGGAATTATTTTTTTGCATTCCCTCAGATAAAATATTACAATAAAATAGAGAATGTAATATTTAGAGAATGCTTTAAATTCAGCTCTGCCTAAAAATATCTTCCTAAATATCTGTCTCAGTCATGTCATTCTTTAACTTATGAGATGGCTTTTAGAAGAGAAAATAATGTTGGGCTGGAATGTGGCATGCACAAAGGCTTGTGTTCAATTCTCAGCACTGTGTATGTGTGTGTGTGTGTGTGTGTGTGTGTGTGTGTGTGTGTGTGTGTGAGAGAGAGAGAGAGAGAGAGAGGGAACATTACTGAAGAAAGCAGAGCAAAGAGAAAGTAAAAGAGTTTCAACAGTATCAGTTAAAAACATGGATTCAGTCATTCTCGCACCCAGCTGTGCTTCTATGCTTCTTGGTATGTAAGCCACTAAATTGCCTTTCCTGAATCAGTTTGAACTGACTTTTCCTTCAACAGAAAGAACTATCAATGAAGCACTCATATGTATATGTCACTCGGAGAGTGCAGAGTAAGCCGTTCACTTCCACCGACAACCACTTCCAAGCAGTTTATCTTCACAAGCCCTTCCTGAGAAAAATGACTGGAGATAATTGATTTGAATATTGATGATAATATTGTATGCCTTCTTTTTGTTGTTTTTTGTTTATTTTTTCTTTCTTTCTTTCTTTCTTCTTCTTTTTCTTCTTCTTCTTCTTCTTCTTCTTCTTCTTCTTCTTCTTCTTCTTCTTCTTATTATTATTATTATTATTATTGGTTTTTTGAGACAGGGTTTCACTGTGTAGCCCAGGCTGGCCTCAAACTCACAGCAATCCTCCTTCCTCAGTCTCCCGAGTGCTGGGATAACAGTCGTGCACCACCATGCCCGACATGCCTTCTGATCCTACTCCCATGGCTACATCTGACACAACTGGCCAGCATGACCTATCAGGAAAACTGCCTTATAAGGAAAAAATATTGTTTAGCTAAATCAAGCAGATCTCAAGAATTTAAGCTGGAGACGTGATGGAGACAACTGAAATACTGATAACAGAAGAGACAAGCAGTGATAGAGCAGGTGAGCCCTGTTGAAAACAGAAGGTCATGGGGGTTGGATATGCTTAGCAAGTATGAGGCCCTGAGTTTGATCCCAGTCACTGCAAAAATAAAACAGAAACAAGAAACAAAATGCCACTGAAATAAGCACCTTTATAACCTGAACTGAGAGTGGAGACTATCCAAATTCTTGGCAAAGCTCCTGAACTGTCATCAAGAATAATGGAGCCGGGCCGGTGAGATGGCTCAGCGGCGTAAGCGCCTGCCTTGCAAGCGCGAGGGCCCGAGTTCGACTCCCGGAACCCACATACGAAAAAGGGGCCGGTGATATCGCTCAGTGGCACGGGTGCCTGTTGGCCCGCGAGGTCCTGAGGTCGTCCCCCTGGTACCCACAAAAAAAAAAAAAAAAAAAAAAAAAAAAAAAAAGAATAATGGAGCCAAGGTAGTGTCCTGGTGTAATAAGACCTGCAGTCCCTGCGTCATTGTTTCCTAGTGTATCCCACCCTAGATGCTTATCTGCTTATACACAATCTCACCTGGAAGTCACTGAGGTCCCTGAAGATAGGAACCGTGTGTTTATTCACCTTTAAATGATCAAGCAAGACACGTAATTCCCACAAAATTAATGTTTCATGGGGGAAAACCACCGTATATCTTTAAAATGTAGCAAAACAGCAAAATAACTTTAAGCAACTAGATAGCCATCATTTTTTTTCCTGCATCTTTGCCTAGATCTCCAATTCAGGCTTTGTCATCATAATTCAGGCTTTGTGAATTTCAAACTATTACTACTTGATTTTATTAAAATACTCATGTAATCATAAAACCACCACTACTCGGTGGAAATCACCATACTATTCAACAAAAGGGACCTCGCTCTGGGTACTGGCCTGGGAAGTTCTGTACATTCATTTTACCATCTGTAGTGAACGAGCATGGAAAGTCATGCCTGATTGCTCCCTATTTATTTATTTATTTATGTGGTACCAAGGATTGAACCCAGGGGTACCTTATCACTAGGCTCCATCCCCCACTTATTTATTTATTTATTTACTTACTTACTTATTTCGAGGCAGCATCTTGCTTAGTCTTTAAATAGTTGCTTCTATGATATTACTGTTGAATACTTTTCTATTGTTAGTGGAGGCATACTTGTTGCATTTAGTAAATATTTACAGCATGCCAATATTTAGTTTGTCATAGGGTTTATATTAAAACTATGGATCTCTTTTCTAAGGTGAAGGGTGGTACTTTACTGGTTTTTAGGGTATGTCAGTATCCAGTTTCTCTGTTGCTATTATTGTCGTTGATTTTATTGCTATTGCCAGGGTGGCAACATTGTTGCTGTTAGTTGGTTTTCTCTGTATGCCAATATCTGGATTGGCCTTTTTTTTTTTTTTTGAGGCAGGGTCTCGCTATGTAGTTCAGGCTGGCCTCGAACTCACAGTGATACTTCTGCCTTAGCCTCCCAAGTGCTGGAATTACAGGCCTACACCACCACACCCAGCCTGGATTGGCCTTGTGTCATTAAAAATATTGTGAGGCCAGGCATGATGGCACAGGCCTGTAATCCTGGCACTCTGGAGGCTGAGATAGGAGGATCACCATGAGTTTGAGGCCAGCCTGGGCTACATAAGCAAGTTCAAGGCCAGCCTGAACTACATAGCGAGACCCTGTCTCAAAAAAAGAAAAGATCAGTAAGCCAGGCATGGTGGCACACACCTGTAATCCCAGCACTTGGGAGGCTGAGGCAGGAAGATCACTGTGATTTCGAGGCCAGGCTGGACTGTATACTGAGTGTAAGGCCAGTCTGAACTACAAAGCAAAACCTTGTCTCAAAATAAAAACAAACAAACAAACAAAACATCAATAAAATGTTCAACAACCTCAAAGAAGATATGACTAAACAGATAATGGGCATAATAAAAAATGTGATGAGAGAGTGGACAGAAGACACTGATAAAAAGCTAGATGAGCTAAATGAAACAATACAAAACATGAATGAGCAGTTTAACAAACAATCTGAATCTACAAAAAGCTGCCAAAGAGAAATATAAGAGATTAAAACATCTATTGAAAGTATGGACAGCAGACATGTCCAATGTGAGGACAGAATATTAGAACTAGAAGATAGGGCCAATGTTGGTGACAAATTATTCAGAGATACCTTAAAAACAACACGAGAACGTGAAAGATGGTCTGAACAGTTGCTAGATGACATAAAGGAGACTAATCTAAGATTAATTGGAATTAGTGAAAATTCAGAAGACAGCATAAGTGGCATGAAAACCCATTTATAGAAATAATAGCAGAAATTAAGTGATACATTCTTTCTGGGCACAGTGGTACATACCTGTAATCCTAGCACTTGGGAGACTCAGGCAGGAGGACCAGCGTGAGTTTGAGGCCAGCCTGGGTTACATAGTAATTTCAAGGCCAGCCCGAACTGCATAGTGAGACCCTGGCTAAAAAACAACAACAACAACAACAAAAAAAACACCCCAAAACACCCAAAACTTTCTTTTTAAGAAATTAATTAAGTTTATTGGTACATTTTAGGTATATGTAATGATTACATTCATTACAGAGAATTTGTACCTGTACATGATATAACTTGATTCTTTAAAAAAAATACTTTTTTGAATAATCAATGGGTCAGAGAAGAAATCAAGAAAGAAATTAATTTCTAGAATCAAACAATAATGCCAGTACAACACACAAACACCTATGGGACACAATGAAACTAGTCCTACAAGGAAAATTTATAGCTGTGAATGCCTACATCAGAAAAACAGAACAAGTCCAAATAAATAACTTAATGATGCATGTCAAAGTCATAGAAAAACAAGAAGAATCCAAATCTAAACCTAGTACAATGAAGGAAATTACAAAGATAAGAGCAGAAATTAGTGAAATTGAGACTAAAAAAATTACAGTAAAGAATAAACAAAATAGACAAATCCTTAGCCAATCATATTAAAAAAAAGGAAAGACACAAATCAATGCAATCGGACATGAAAAAAGGGAAATCACAGTGCACACTGCTGAAATCCAGATTTTTAGTAACTACTTCAACCTGTACTATAATAAATAGAAAAACTCAGAAGAAAGTGATAGATTTCCAGACACAAATGAATTACCAAAACTGAAACAAGAAGATAATAATAAATAAATAATAATAATCCAATAACAGGCAATGAAATTGAAGCAGTAATAATAAAAAAATACCAACTAAGAAAATCCCAGAATCTGATGGATTCACAGCTGAATTCTACAAAAACTTCAGGGAAGATTTAATGCCAATGCTCCACAAATTTTTTGATAAAATTGTAAGGGAGGGAGTACTCCCAAAGTCATTCTCAGAACTTAGAATTACTCCAATTCTAAAGCCAAACAAAGATCTAACCAAAAAAAGAGAACCCTAGGCCAATATCTTTAATGAACATAGATACAAAAATCCTAAAAAGATACTGGTACCTGGGTGTGGTGGCACACACCTGTAATTCCAGCACTTAGCAAGCTGAGGCAGGAGGATCACTGCTAATTCGAGGCCAGCCTGAACTGCATAGTGAAACCCTGTCTCAAAAAGACAGAGAAAAGAAAAAAAAAAATACTGGCAAACAGACTGTAACAAATCATCAAAAAGATCAGGGCTGGGCATGTAGCTTAGTGGTAGAGTGCATGCCTATCATTTGTGAAGACCTTGGTTCAATCACCAGTACTGAAAACAAGACAAAAAGATCATACATCATGACCAAGTAGGCTTTACCCAGGGATACAAGGATGGTTCAACATTGGAGGGAGCCTCTGGCTGGAGGAGTGAGTGAAATGACTGCTAAGATGAAGGGATTCTCTGCAGCAACAGCATAGGCTTCCTGGAATGCATGGTTAAAATTAAAGCAGGCCTGCAAGGGTAACAGTCAAGCAGCATCCAAAGTAGATTATCCTTAGATATAGTTGCTACAGTCACTGTTCTGTACCTCCACAAAGGCTTGTTTAGATTATGGAAATATAAGTCACTGCAAGCCACCCTGTCCTTTCCCTGTCCTTCCACTATCCCCTGAAAGAATTTTTGCACAGATGTCCTTCTTTTGTCCTTTTGCCGTGCTTCCTGGTTGTATAAATAAAAAGCCACAGAAGCTTCAGATCAGGGCTGTTTTTACCTGAGACTCTCTCATGCTGAGGTGTCTTGAGTATAAGAAGTCCCTCTGGGCCTTCTTGGAGGTTAAACTGAACATGGACTCCAAGTAATCTCTCATCCTTTGCGTTGCCATGGTTGTGAACAATGAAAAGTGTGGTGCCCTGTGTGAGGTCTTTTGAAACTCATTGTGGGAAGAGACTGTAAGATGAAAAACTAGGAGAGAAAATGTGAGGTAACTTACAGCTACAATTCAGTGTAGAGGACCAACCTCCCAAAGCCTGGAAAAGGAACAAGGATCCATCCAACTCTTCATCCTGTTAAAGGGACATAAATGGCCACAAAATAGCCTGGCACATTTACAGCAAGGTCAAAGTTTAGGTTTATCAACCAAGGAGATTTTTAGCTTCAAATTGCTAAGTGAGCAGGGACAGTTTGTTTTCCATTTTACTCTTTTATTTTTGTTTCTTCTGTTTTACATATGATATGGATCAAACTTTATCCAAAGAGGGAAACAATTTAAGCAACATTTGCAATGTCTCATAAAAACATCTGGATGTAAAATTTCTGAACCTCATCTTATTAAATTATTGATAGTTATTCAACAACAATGTTCACGGTTTCCTCTGGAGGACAGCCTGGAGGTGAAGGACTGGGAACATGTGTGTCAAAAATTGAGACAGTTATTAGGTCCTACAAAAGTTGCACACCTTGCTACCTGGCAATATTGTGGGGTCACTATTCAATTTATTCAAACAAAGGAAGTTCCCCTAAAAAGGCTTCTTCCTCCTCCCTCAGCTCCCTCTGCAAGCCTAAGGGGCTTTTTACCTTTGATCCCCTAGGAGACCAAAAGATGTGACCAAAGTGTGTGGGGGGGTTCTTTTTTAAAAAATTTTTTTAAATTGACCCACAATTTTCCTTTTTATTTTTTAATTATATCCAATGACAGTGAATATGTGAGAAAATAAATGTCTGTATTTATTATCCATGGAAGAGTAAACTGATTCAATGCTTTAGAATGAAAAATCAGAAGAAAAATAAGTACTGTAGGCCGGGTGTGGTGGTGCACACCTGTAATCTGGTAGCAAAGGATGCCCCACCCCCACCCCAGGCAGTATACTTCAGTTTCTTAGTTGCCCAAGTAATAGTTCTGGTTACAGTTCCCATTACTTTTGTGTCCTAGAAATGGCTGGTCACTGTGATGCATAGCTGGTCACTATGATGCATATTGTAAGAACCAATCCCCAATTGACAAGCCATTCTGCCTCTGTACTTCCTGCTTGCTTATCCCATATAAGACCACCAGAGATCAGGGACTGATATTTTGGGAATGATCCAGATCAGTGCCCATTGACGTAAATAAATCTGCCTCCAAATCCTGGGTGTTGTTTTGGTATTTCTGCTTGCTATTGCAATCCCAGCACTTGGGAGGCTGAGGCAGGAGGATTGCCATGAGTTCGAGGCCTGCCCAGACTACAGAGCGAGACCCTGTCTCAAAGAAAAAAAAAAAAGATGGGCCGGTGAGATGGCTCAGCAGCATAAGCGCCTGCCTGGCAAGCGCGAGGGCCCGAGTTCGACTCCCGGAACCCACATACGAAAAAAGGGCCAGTGATATCGCTCAGCGGCACGGGCGCCTGCTGGCGTGCGAGGTCCTGAGGTTGACCCCCGGTACCCACCAAAAAAAAAAAAAAAAAAAAAAAAAAGCTAAAAAAAAAAAAAAAGAAAAAAAAAAGAAAAAAAAAGTACTGCATCTAGAAGTAGAGATTGGTAAAAATATTTAGGGTGCATTTATAATGTGGAAAACTATGCAGATTTAACTACAATGGTTCAAATGCATATGAGTTGACAGAAAATATAGTCACAACATAATAACTAAGAAAATTAATAACTTCAACAGTATGTACACTAATGTCATATTTTTAAAATTTTTTCTGAGTTAAGAATGTTTAATTAAGGCCAGACATGGTGGCACATGCCTGTAATTCCAGCATTTGAGAGGCTGAGGCAGGAGGATCACTGTGAGTTCAAGGCCAGCTTGGGCTACAAAGTGAGTTCAAGACCAGCCTGAATTGCGTAGTGAAACCCTGTTTCCAAAAGACAAAAAAAAAAAAAAAAGTTTAATTAAGAAATAAACTAAAATAAAACAATAGTACACACAATGTAAACAAAGAGACAACCCCAAGTTTGGTAAGGAGTATGGAATTGCTACTGGAGTTCCCCTGAAGGAGGAAAAATTCTTTTGGGTTTTCAAATGATTTAATGTCCGGAAAATTAGCTCCTAACACAATATAATTAAGAACTAATATAGCCGGGTGTGGTGGTGCACGCCTGTAATCCCAGCACTTAGGAGGTTGAGGCAGGAGGATCACTGTGAGTTCGAGGCCAGCCTGGACTACATAAGCGAGTTCAAGGACAGCCTGCATTAGATGTGAGACCCTGCCTCAAAAAAAAAAAAAAAAAAAAAAGAACTAATATAACTTGCCTATGTACTAATGGGCATAAAAAGGTCTCCTTATTAATTTATATCAATACTATTGGGTTGCAAAGAGTAGGACTTATTTTCTGACTATATAGTCATTTGCTTAATAAAAAGAAAAACCAACATCCAGATAAAATATATTCCAGGGACAATAGCAAAGTGGGACACATTCTTTTATTTTGATGGTCATTCCTGCTTATGTTCCCCAGTCTAAAGTGGCTGAGCCAACAACCTTGTTGAACATCTTCACCAACAACATTGTTCACCAACTGTGAGTTGATTTATTTAACCAACTAGTAATTCTTGCATTACAAATTTACAAGGATTTGATATTTATAACCAAAGTGAATTTTTTAAATTTAGGGAAATAATAACATTACTGGTTTTTCAAGTTAATTAAAATGTCTGTTTGATGTACCTACATTAATTATATTCTCAAGATTAATAATAATAAATAATCTCAATAAGATTTTTAAAAACTTTGTCTTGTATTTTTTTTGCATTTTTTTATTTTATTGGTACATTTTAAATATACACAGTGGCCAGGCGTAGTGGTGCATGCCTGTAATCCCAGCACTCGGGAGGTTGAGGCAGGGTTGCCATGAGTTCAAGGCCAGCCCAGGCTACAAAGTGAGTTCAAGTCCAGCCTGAACTGCATAGTGAGACCTTGTCTCAAAAAATAAATAAATAAATAAAATATACATAATGACAGCATTCATAATAGGAAATTTGTACCTGTACATGATATATCTTGCTTCTTTTTTTCCTATTCCCCTCCCCTCTTTTCAACCCCTTTTTCTCTGCTTATTTACAAAAGCTTTGTTTCCATTTTTTTCCCTTCCATTCTTTTTTTCCCTGTCCCTTCTTTACTTTCCCCCTCTCCACTCCCTTTTTCCCCTTCTCCTTTGAACATTTTCTTCCCATTTCCCAGTATCTATTATACATTTTGGTCCTTATTTACACTTTCAATTTCTCACACCGGAGAAACCATGAGGTTTTTTTTTTTTTTTTTTTTTTTTTTGTGGGTATCAGAGATCGACCTCAGGACCTCGCGCGCCAGAAGGCGCCAGTGCCGCTGAGCGATATCACCTGCCCTTTTCTCGTATGTGGGTTCCGGGAGTCGAACTCGGGCCCTTGCGCTTGCCAGGCAGGCACGTACGCCGCTGAACCATCTCACAGGCCCCTCCATGAGGTATTTAAACATGTGTGTCCAATTTATTTCACTTAAAAGTACTGTAGTTTTCAATGTAAAGGTCTTTTACTTCCTTCGTTAGATTAATTCCTAGGTATTTTGTATTTTTGGATGCTATTGTAAAGAGTGTTATTTCCCTGATTTTTCTCTCCGTGAGTTTGTTATTTGTGTACAGGAATGCTACTGATTTTTGAGTATTAACTTTGTATCCAGCTATGCTATTGAATTTAGTTATTAAATCTGGCAGACTTTTGGTAGAGTTTTGGGGGATCTCCTACATAAAGTATCATGTCATCCAGAAATAATGATAATGTAACTTCTTCCTTTCCTATCCTTATTCCTTTTCTTTCTTTCTCTTGTCTAATTGCTCTGGCTAAATTTTCAAGAACTGTATTGAATAAGAGTGGTGACAGTGGACATCTTTGCCTTGTTCCTGATTTTAGAGTGAAAGGTTTCTGTTTTTGTCCATTTAGTATGATGTTGGCTGTTGATTTGTCATAGATGGCTTTTATTAGATTGAGATAAAGATCATCTATTCCAATTTTCTGTAGGGTTTTTATCATGAATGCCTGTTGGATGTGTTGGGTTCTTAATTACAATAATGAAAGGAAAAACTCTACAAGGAAAAATTGTTCCTTTTAAAACTTTGTTCTCTTTGAAGCTACCTAGCTCTGTAACTGCTTCATGGCTCTATAATTGCTTTCTTTTTTTTTTTTTTTTTTGTGGGTACCGGGGGTCGACCTCAGGACCTCACGCGCCAGCAGGCGCCCGTGCCACTGAGTGATATCACCAGCCCTTTTTTCGTACATGGGTTCCGGGAGTTGAACTCGGGCCCTCGCGCTTGCCAGGCAGGCGCTTATGCCGCTGAGCCATCTCACCGGCCCTATAATTGCTTTCTTGACCCCCATAACCATGAGAACATAACCTAACATACAGAATGCCTGATTGTAATTGATGGTCATTAATCTAGCCCTGTAACCGATGATGTCACCCTGCTAGCTAATCAGAAGAACTGCCAGGTTGTCCTGTCCTGCCTTTGTAACCCCTACTTGTGCCTCACATAAAAATGCTGGCTCACAGACACTTGCTGCCTGGCTTTTGTTGGAAGTTATTCCAGCCAGGACCACTGGTATAAAATAAAGCTGTTCATTACCTCCTGACTTCTTCGGGTGTCATTCCTTTCTGGACTCAGCTTTGCCCCAACAATACCATACCAATTGGACCCATTTTACCAAAGAGAGAGAGAGAGGCTAAAGACACCAAAAGCCTAGCCAACAAGTTATGCTAAACTGGGACAAGTTTATCAAGAAAAAAGAAACCCCACCAGTATTTGTACAAAGGCTCAAGGACACACATATATGAGCCCAAAACTATAAAGCTTAAAGGAAAACTCCAATCACTCTGTTGATTCTCTCTCTGTCTCTGTCTCTGTCTGTCTGTCTCTCTCTCAGAAAGTTAAAAAGCAGTCATTCAGGTTCTTTCATTGGTGGTTTTCTGCTTGGCAATGCGGTTGAGGTCTATCGTAGCTTTTGCCTTCAGAGCCATGTGTTGCTAAGGACTGGAGCCCCACCCTGGGAAAGCTTTTGGTCTTGACCGTCTTTCTGCCCTTGAGATGGTTAAGATTTAGTTCTCGTGCTCCAAGGCACCTGTCTGTGGCTGCTGGATTCCAGGACCAAGTTTCCAGAATGATGAACTTCTCCCTCCCTGCAACCCTTCCAGAATGAAGCTGACCTTACTTATCTCTGGGCCATATTCTATTTTTTTTTTTTTTAATATGCTGGTACCGGGAGTCGAACTCAGGACCTTGTGCTTGCTTATGCCGCTGAGCTATATCACCAGCCCTCTGTGCCTTATTCTTAAAAATTGGTCTAGATTTAATCCTTAAACTCTCTAAGAATAAATTTAAAAGTTTTAGTCCAAATTTATCAGTATTTCTGCCCTTAGGCACAACTGGAAATCAACTCATTTCACATCCCTCTCCCTTTAAGAATGCTGCTCCATGGGCCGGTGAGATGGCTCAGCGGTTTAAGTGCCTGCCTTGCAAGCGCGAGGGCCCGAGTTCGACTCCCGGAACCCACATACAAAAAAGGGGCCGGTGATATCGCTCAGCGGCATGGGCGCCTGCTGGCGCGCGAGGTCCTGAGGTCGACCCCCCGGTACCCACAAAAAAAAAAAAAAAAAAAAAAAAAAGAATGCTGCTCCACAGGAAAGACTGACTGTTGTTATAGCACAGATAAGTTCATTGATAGAACAAAAAACATTCCTATGGACTCTTATGAATTTATTAACAGTTTTAAACAGAAACAGTTCTATTCCACTAAAATAAACCATTAGCCTGTATTCCTTCTTTAAAACAGTCTTTGCTTTCACAGGTGTAAATAGGTTTTTTTCTTCCGACTCTCATTGTAAGAGATCTCTACTAATTGATGATCTATAGAAATGGTGATGAACCTATGGCAAGCGTGCCACTGTGAGCTCTTTGTTATCATGGAAAGTTCTAAAAGGTTCATCATCACTGACTTATAGGAAAAGTTCTGACTAATCTGTTTATAGTTTCACACCTAAAATCTGTAAAAGGGTTACTGTAATTCAACTTGGCCAATAAAACTGTGAGTGCACTCTGATTTAAAAGTAATTGTTTTATGTGATTATATGTGTGTCTGTCTATTTAATGTGTATTAATAACCAGTTAAAATACCTGCAGCAGCTTTAAGAAAAAAATATTTTTTAGCTCAACAATTTCTTTTTCTTTTTCTTTTCTTTTCTTTCTTTTATTTATTTATTTATTTATTTTGGCTCTTTTTGAGATTTACATGGAAAACTGTTTGTATAGGTTTTCAGGGTTGCTAAATTCATTATAATATTACCAGATAAAGACTTGCATAAGAATAAAAGCCTTGCTGGGAGTGGTGGTGCATGCCTATAATCCCAGCACTTGGGAGGCTGAGGCAGGAGGATTGCTGCAAGTTTAAGGCCAGCTTGAACTACATAATGAGACCCTGTGTCAAAAAAAACAAAAAAAGAAAAGAAAAAAAAATAAAAGAATAAAAGCCTTAAAGTCTGACAACGTAGAGGTTACAGCAGACCCATACGTGGCACAGGCAAGAACCTGAAAAGAATCACTGCCTCACCAGCCACCTTCTCCATGCGTGTGTCTGAGTTTCTGCCACCGCGGGTCCACTCAGATGCCTAAGATCTAAATGTAGCCACAAGCAGCAATGAGTACTTCAAGCGTAGACAATCTGGCCACTGGGCCCGGGAATGCCCTGCCAGTGGATGCTGTGGTCATGGCATGAGAAGCCGTGACAGAGGTTTCCAGTTTGTTTCCTCATCTCTTTCAGGCATCTGTTGCCGATGTGGTGAGTCTGGTCGTCTTGCCAAAGAATATGATTTTCAGGAAGATGCCTGCTATAACTGCAGTAGAGGTGGCCACACTGCCAAGTACTGCAAGGAGCCTAAAGAGAGAACAGGAGCAGTGTGTCTACCACTGTGGCAAATGAGGCCATGTGGCTCATGACTGTGACCAGGCAGACGAGCAGAGGTGCTATCCCTGTGGATAGTTTGGACACATTCAGAAAGACTGCACCAAAATGAAGTGCTTTAGGTGTGAGGAGACTGGTCACATAGCTATCAACTGCAGCGAGATGAGTGAAGTCAGCTATTACCACTGCAGTGAGTCAGCGCATCCTGCACAAGGATGCAGGATTGAAGCCACGGCCTCATTATTTTCCTTTGTTGCCCCTTCTTTTTCCGACTGATGGTTGTATTATTTTCTTTGAATTCTCTTCGCTGGCCAAAAATTGGCAGGTAGAGTCTATCTGTGGTCATTAAGACACTTTCTTTTTCTTTTTCTTTTTTTTTTTTGTGGGTACTGGGGGTTGACCTCAGGACCTAGCGCACCAGCAGGCGCCCGTGCCACTGAGCGATATCACCGGCCCCTTTTTCATATGTGGGTTCCAGGAGTTGAACTCAGGACCTCATGCTTGCCAGGCAGGTGCTTACGCCACTGAGCCATCTCACTGGCCCAAGACACTTTGTTAAACTTATCAGAGCTATAAAGATGTCCTGGCCAGCGAGATAGCTCAGCTGCATAAGCGCCTGCCTGGCAAGCACGAGGTCCTGAGTTCGACTTCCAGTACACACATTAAAAAAAAAAAGTCCTTAATTTTGGGGGGTACCGGGAATTGAACTCAGGACCTCACACTTGCCAGGCAAGTGCTGTGCCACTGAGCTATATCTCCCACCCCAAGATGTCCTTAATTCTTGTCAATATAGTTACACCTTATAAAACCTGTTAAAGGAATCTAAGATTTGTCTTAAGGAGATAAACTAAATATATAAAGATTTCTAAATAGCTGTGATACCAATTATTGCTAACATCATTGTATATATATATATATTTTTTTTTTGTGGGTACCAGGGGGACGACCTCAGGACCTCGCGCGCCAACAGGCACCCGTGCCACTGAGCGATATCACCGGCCCCTTTTTCGTATGTGGGTTCCGGGAGTCGAACTCGGGCCCTCGCACTTGCAAGGCAGGCGCTTACGCCGCTGAGCCATCTCACCGGCCCACATCATTGTATATTAAATGGTATATTTGTGTTTCTAAAGTGTACAGACCTTCGAAGAAGCAAACTAAAAACATTTTATCACACTAGTGACTTCCAACTAAAGTTATTTATGGTGATAAACTATTTAGGCTCAAGCATCTGGCTTTCCCCTACTTGTATTATGTCATTTAATATCTTATATTTAGATAAAGATAACTAAAAAATATTCTATATTAAGAAGAACATTTAAAAGTGTTTCAGGGCCGGTGAGATGGCTCAGCAGCGTAAGCGCCTGCCTTGCAAGCGCAAGGGCCCGAGTTCGACTCCCAGAACCCACATACGAAAAAGGGGCCGGTGATATCGCTCAGCGGCACGGGCGCCTGTTGGCGCACGAGGTCCTGAGGTCGACCCCCGGTACCCACAAAAAAAAAAAAAAAAGTGTTTCAGAGATAAAAACAAAACCTAATAGTTCTAATATAATAATGTCATCATGATTGTTATGTTAAAATGTTATATTGTCCTTGATCTCAAGTTTTCTCTGTGAAACTTTATAATTGTTATCCATTAACATTCTACAGGGATTCAATTTCTAAGACAACCATGATTGATAAAATCTACTCCTCAGGCAAGAGTCCATCCCTGCAGTATAAAAGAGAATGATATTTACAAGTACATGTGGCTCAGTACGAATCTTTTGGCAAATTTAAATATATTCATGTCTCTGCTGGTACCTACTCTGATTACTTATGTGCCTCCTTCCTGACAGGCAATTTCTTCTTTCATGACTATTTCAGGACTTGGCGACTACAAAAGCCCACACTAAAGCAAATTCCCTTTAACCTGCGTCAGCCCAGAGGGTCAAAGGGCCACCTTACAGCCCTTTGTTCTTGATCTACTGGTCATCCTCTGGGGCAAAGATTTAGTATTTAAAACTTGATTGTTAAAACAAAAAAGGGGGACTATGACTGAGAGACCTTACCTACAGGAACTATTATATAAAGCACTCTTTACTTTGAATTTTTAATATTGTGATTTAGGTTGCTTCACAGATGTGGAAAAATAGCTTATTTCCACAAAGCATAGATCTTATCTGGCCCACAAGGGCTGGTGTTATGGTTTGTGTCTGGATGTCCCCCCAAAGCCTCATTCAGTCATGGGGGGGCAGGCTTTTTGGAGGCTCCTGAATCTAGAGTTTGTGATTAGTTCATTGTCCAGTGCTGGGATTGGGGGTATGAGTGCTATATCTCCTCTAGGGTGGGTAGCCTGCATACAATACAAGGAAGGAAAATGGGCTTGCTCCTTCCCTTTTGCTCTTGTTGCTTTTGCTGTCTTATGCCTCCACGAACAGGTTTCCCCTCTGTCACACCACCCTGCCTTGGAGCCAGCTGATTATGGACTGAAAGCTCTACAACCTGTGAGCTAAATAAACCTTTCCTCCCTTAATTTTGGGCATTGGGTATTTTCTTCCAGCAATGAGAAAAGTAACTAAGACAGCTGGGCCCTGTGGAATTACTCTCTTAGGCAGGGGATATGCATGTTTTATCACCCACAGGCCCTCTCCGGGTTCCTGCGAAGGCTGTTCATCCATCTCTTTTTTTGTTGTTGTTGATCCATCTCCTGTGGCACCAAGTGAGAAGCATCCCCTTCCCTGAATTTCAGGTAATGGCTCTACAACCTCCACCGAGAAAGGGCAACAAGAGGAGTTAAATGAATCTATTACCCTCTACAACACAGTCCTCAGGACCTACCTGGGGAGAGATTAAACAACTCACCGCACAGGCTGAACAGACGCTATAAAAAGCCGGCAACCCTTCTACTCCAGAAAACCTCTCCTTGCCTATGGAAGCATAAGTTGCCTATAACTCTAACATGGCAAACGTAGAAGGGTTTTCTTTCTTTCTTTGTCTTTTTGAGACAAGGTTTCACTATGGAGTTTCAGGCTGGCCTTGAACTCGCTTTGTAGCCCAGGCTGGCCTCCAACTCACAGCAATCTTCCTGCCTCAGCCCCTCGAGTGCTGGAATTACAGGCATGCACCACCATTGCAGGCTAAAAGGGTTCTTTTTTATTCTGCTTCTGTTTAACAGTACGTCAAAAATAAGTGGCATAGTATATTGGGCACATATACCTCCTGTTTTTGTTATAGTCACCTGGAGGGACCCTGAGCCTCCTCTCTCTTCCAATGATACCCCTTACACTGGCAGAGCCTGACTGCCCCCTCCTGGCCCTTTAAGGGATTGTGGTAGGAATTATGGCCACTCTGGATACTCTATTGGCTGGCATTTACTACCTCATGAGTGGTACTTTTAGGCTCAAGAATTTCCTCTATGTATGGTTGCTATTGTCACCTCCAGTAACCACTGTATTCCTTTTAAGCCTCAGTAGTATATGAATCATAGCACTCTTTATTTATTGATTGATTGATTTTTTATGTGGGTACTGGGAGTCGAACTCAGGACCTCACGCTTGCCAGCAGGTACTTGTGCTGCTCAGCGATATCACTGGCCCTTTTTTTTCCTTTGTGTGGGTACCGGGAGTCGAACTCAGGACCTCGCGCTTGCCAGGCAGGCGCTTATGCCGCTGAGCTATCTCACCGGCCCAGCACTCTTTACTTTAAATTTTTAGTATTGTGACTCAAATGGCTGCACAGCTGTGCAAGAACAGCTTATTCCCACAAAGCATAGACCTTATCTGGCCCACAGCGGCTGAGCCCTGTGGCACAGCTCACTTGGGCAGGGGGTATACATCTCTCTTATCACCCACAGGGCCTCTCTGGGTTCCTGCAAAGGCTGTTCATCCATATCATGTGGCACCAATTGAGAAACATCCCCCTCCCTGAGCAGCCATCACCCTGACTCATTCCATCCTAACTGCCCAGACCATGAATGGCTATTTTCAATATGTCATTTCCAAGCTTTTAACTCAAATCAATATTGATAAGGAAATTTTGCAGAGTGGACATCCATAAAGCCATGGTAGGATGGGTCAGTGTACATCAACAAGCTTCTTAGACATGTAGTAGGCTCTGTTGTGATGCTGGTTACCATTCCGTGTGCATCACTCCTCTTCCATTTTATCATTTCTTAATCCTGAGATGAATGTTCCATGGTGGTTTTCTTTTGTTTGTTTCTTTCTTTTTTTTGAGATAGGGTCTCGCTCTGCAGTTCAGGCTGGACTTGAACTCACTTTGTAGCCTCGGCTGGCCTCGAACTTGAAGCAATCTTCCTGCCTCAGCCTCCCAAGTGCTAGGATTAGAGGCATGTGCCACCACACCCAGATATAGTCTTAGTCATGTCTTTAGTCTTAGTCTTAATGGATCAGAGAATGGTCCACCCTTGTAAAATAATGGTATATTTGTATGGAAATCCTCCAAAAAGATTTACAGTATAATCTCATTTACAGTATAATTTCAAACTTCCATTCATCTCTTAGGGAAGTACGTAAATTGTGACTTTAATCTCAAGGTCTTGCCTTCTTCAGATGCTCCTCCAGCCACGGCTTTGATGTGTTCTCATCTTTTGCACTGACACCCTTGAGAGCCTGGCTCTGTTTGACTGCCTATTAATTTCTATCTAATTCAGCTGCCTATAATAATAGTACTTCCTTATTTTTTTTTTACAGTGAAGGATTTGTAGTGGTGAACCAGCTCTTGGATTATTTTCTCCATTGCTTGGACCTCTTTTTTTGAGACAGGGTCTTGCTACATACTTCAGGCTCGCTTGAACTCACTATGGAGCCCAGGCTGGCCTTGAATTTACTATATAGTCCAGGTTGGCCTCAAACTCGTGACGATCCTCCTGTCTCAGCCTCCTGAGTACCAGGACTACAGATATCCACCACCATGCCTCGCCTCACATCCCTTTTAAAATGTATTTATGTCAGGTATGGTGGCACACGCCTGTAATCTCAGCACTTGGGAGGCTGAGACAGGAGGATTGCTGTGAGTTTGAGGACAGCCTGCACTACATAGCAAAACTCTATCTCAAAAAGAATGTATTTATTACTTTTTATTTGTATTGGTATATGTTTGCAGTATATCATGATTACATTCCTTGTGGGGAGTTGGTACATGTATATATATCATCTTAATTCATTGTTCATCTCTTTCTCCTCCCTTTTAGTTACCCATTAAAGACATTGTTATAGTCATTCTGGCTGCTATTATAAAATATTTGAGATGTGGTAATTTATAAAGACATTTCTCACCGTTCTGGAGACTGGAAGTTCAAGTCAAGGTGCTGACAGGTATGGTATCCCAGAGAGCTGGCTCTCTGCTTTCAAGATGGAACCTTATTCCTGACTCCTTATAAGGTAGAAGACATCAGACAAAATGATGCCTAGTTAGGTCTTTCCAGACCTTTATTCCGGTGGCAAATCCTATCCTTGGAGCCTTATGGTTTAATCACGTCCTAAAAAGCCCCATCTGTTAATATTGTTTCATTGGGGATTAATTAAAATTTCTACCAAAACTTTTGAGGGAACACAATTATTCAAGGCACAGCAGATTTTTCTGGCACTTTCCTTTCCTTTGTATCAATCCAAATTTTCCTCTGATATCATTTTCCTTCTCCTCAAATTGTGTTCTCTATTACTTCTTGTACTACAGGTCTGCTTATGATTAATCTCCATGATTCCTTTGTTGAATAGTCTTCACTTTGCTTTCATTTATCTATTTGATAATTACAGTAGCTGAGACTATCAGAAGTAAAAAGAATCTAGCTTGTTACTGATTCTTATTCATATTTGGCTTAACTTAATCTGGGACAATAACTAGGAGCTTGAGTTGGGATGTGTTCCTGCAGAGATGGCTTACATTTATACTCATTGTGTAAAGTGTACCACTACCTATGATCACACGGTTCAAACCACAGACCCTCACGAGAGGAAAACTGTGTTTCCAAACACTCAGAAAAGACCCTTGTTATTATCATTATTATAGTCCACCTGTGGTCACATACACAAAGAAAGGTTTTTTTTTTTCCTCCCTTTGCTGTCAGGCAGACTTTTTAGTTCACCATTTGATTCAGCCTGTTGGAGCTCCAGGCTCTTTCAAAGGCTCTCTTTTATTGTCCAAGCCTCAGTTTCTCATTATTTTATTTTATTTTTGTTTTTTGGAGACAGGGTCGCACTATGTAGTTCAGGTTGGCCTCGAACTTGCAGTGATCCTCCTCCCTCAGCCTCCCAAGTGCTTCAATTGCAGGCTTGCACCACCACGCCTGGTCCCATTCTTTTATATAGTTACTCATCATCAGTACTCTAGGATGCCCAGGGCTCCCCCACTAAGTCACCACTCTAGAGTTAGTGGGATTTTTTGTTTCTGTTTTGTCTTCTAATACTTGGAGATTATTTTCCTGTCATTTTAGTAATGTATTTAAGGATATACTTGTTGTAGTTTATCCAATATGTGAATATTCTGAGACATAGGCCTTATTAGAATATGAAGTCAGTTATATTGTACTTTTAGAAATGGAGGCCCCATTCTGAATTCCAAGCTGTTTATTTTTAATTTTTTTGTCAATACTCTGGACTCAATACCCTGGGCCTTAAAGAAGGCAAGGGACATTCGGCAGGAAGATCTTAGTAAACATCAATGGTCAAAGTTCTCTGGATGTCTTGTGCCTCAGTGGGCAAAGTCCTTGGTCAGCCCATTGATTGGACAAATGTTCTATCAACACACAAGCATCAGGCATTTCTCTAATGGTGGGAAAGAGATTAGATGTTGGACATACTCTTCAGTTCAAATGTTTACTCTGCTTGCTGTTTCTGGACATCAATTTCCAAACTCCTGGTCAGAGAATCTGACTGGCATAGCTAGGGATCAGGCTGATGTAATAAAATGTGATTGGTCAGGGTTATACCTCATGGATTGATATAGCAGTTTCCAGAAAGAGAATATAACTATTCATTGAGATAAAAAAAATTTTGTATTAGTGCCTATTAACTTTAGGAAATACTGGATTTCAATGCATATATTTTGGTTTTTATGTTTTGTTTTGTTTCTCTTTCAATACATATTTTGATCATATCCATTACCTCGCTGACACTCCCTTACACCCTCTTTCCTTTATTCCCTTCCTTTTGTCCAATGATAGTCCCCCTGATACTTTCATGTCATCTCTTTTAGCTTCCACAGATTAGGGAGAATATTATTTGTCTTTCTGAGTCTGAAGATGCATTAAATGTACTACTCTGTCTACTTTAGAGCTTCAAAACAGTTCATCAACAATTAGGTCCAATTAGGCCTTTGTAGTAAAAATGAAGGGGCAATGTTTGAATTGGTCTAAATTCCTATGTTGAATACAACTTTGGTCATTATTTTTTGTTTATTCTCTCAACTCATGGTGTGGTCTACATGTACTTTTTTTTCTCCCCAGTACTTGTGATTGAAACCAGGGCCTTCACAATGAGCCATTCCTGCCCCTTTTTTTATAATTTTGAGATAGGATTTAGCTAAATTAGTGAGGCTGGGATGGACCTTGTGATTCTCTCACCTCAGCCTATGAGATTGCTGGGGTTATAGGTGTGTACCACCACACCTGGCTCACACGGACTTTTCTAGTACCTTTTCACAGAGAAAAAGTTTTAATTTTATGAGGTCTAATTTTATCCATTTTCTTTCTTATGAGTTATGCTTTTGGTGTCACATTTAAGAACTCTTTGCTTAGCATAGGTCCTTAAGATTTTCTTTTTTTTTTTGTGGGTACCGGGGTTCGACCTCAGGACCTCGTGCGCCAGCAGGCGCCCATGCCGCTGAGCGATATCACTGGCCCCTTTTTCATATGTGGGTTCCGGGAGTCGAACTCAGGGCCTTGCGCTTGCCAGGCAGGCACTTACGCCACTGAGCCATCTCACCGGCCCAAGATTTTCTTATATGTTTTTTTCTAAATGTTTTACAGTTCCACGTTTTATATTTAAATTTATGGAGCTGGGCATGGTGGTGCATGTCCCTAATCCTAGCACTCAGGAGGCTGAAGTAGGAGGATTACTGAGTGTCAAGCCAGCCTGGGCTACAAAATAGGTTCAAAGCCAGCCTGAACTACATAGTGAGACCCTGTCTATAAATAAATAAATAAATAAATAAATAAATAAATAAACAAACAAGGAACGGCGCAAGGCAGAGCCCAGCCAAGACCACTGGGCTTGTGTAAAGGCAACATGGCATGGAATTTATTGTGCTTGGGTGTGGGCAGACAGAGAGTGAAAAGGCTGTCTGTAGGGAGCAAAGAAAAGCAGGCTTTTTTTTTTTATAGAGTTTGAAAGAAGGCAAGGGATACGAGGCAGGAAGATCTTATTAAACATCAGTGGTCAAAGTTTTCTGGATGTCTTGCGCCTCAGTGGGCAAAGTCCTTAAGCTGTCCAGTGTAAATGTTTGGGTGTCCGGGTGTTTGGAGATTCCATGCTCCATCTTGTCTCTTTTATGACATCCTGTGTTTAGCAAGGGCACCCGTGCTGAGCCGAGAACAATGCCTTTGCTGGCAGACAGGTTGGGTATTGGGAGAGTCGTGTTCAAATCGAGCCTTACAAATTAGATTTATGATCCACTTGAATTAATTTTTGTGTAAGGTTCAAATTAGGTCCCTTTTTTTTTTTTTTTACCTATTATATGTTCCATAGCTCCAATACCAATTTTACTCTAAGATAGAGGATATATTGAGTCCCAGGTTGAGTTTCGGATAAAATCATCTTTCACAGTATTCATTATGTGAGCCAGTACTTTTTTTTTAATTAAGGAGATTTGATTTGCAATTCTTATGTTCACTAATAGAAAGAAGGTACAATTCATAGGATTTAAGTGTAATTTTTAAAATTTTTATTTTAATTTTTTTGAGACAGAGTCTTAACTATGCAGTGTGGGTTGGCCTTGAATTCACTACGTAGTCCAGCTGGCCTTGAACTCATGATAATCCTCCCACTTCAGCCTCCTGAGTGCTGGGATTACAGGTGTGCACCACTGCACTTGGTTTAAGTGTAATTTTATGAAATACATTATTGTAAAGAAAAATGTATTAGTCAGAAATGGAGTAGGTTAAGTATAGAAAAAGGAAAGTCCTCTTGGGAAAATAAGAATTTCCTTTAAAGAACATCTGTTGTTCTTTTGTTGTCCAGTATTGACTCCCATAAAAAATATATTTCCTATTTGTGGTAATCCTCCAATGTGCCATGCCTTCTACTCCAGACATCAAGAGAAAAAGTTTTTTTTTTTTTTTTTTTTAAAAGATACAAGCCAGGGCCAGTGAGATGGCTCAGCGGCATATGCACCTGCCTGGCAAGCACGAGGGTCTGAATGCGACTCCTGGAACCCACATACGAAAAAAGGGCCGGTGATATCGCGCAGCGGCACAGGCGCCTTCTGGCGCGCGAGGTCCTGAGGTCGACCCCCGCTACCCACAAAAAAAAAAAAAAATACAAGCCAGGTATGGTGGTGCATGCCTGTAATCTTAGCACTTGGGAGGCTGAGGCAGAAGGAGCACCATGAGTTCGAGGCCAGCCTGAGCTACATAGTGAGTTTGAAGCCAGCCTGCACTGCACAATGAGATCCTGTCTCAAAAAAAAAAAAAAGAGAGAGAGAGAGAGACAGAGAAACAGAGAAAGTTCTTCTTCCTTCCTTTTCCCCTTACATTCAGGTTATAGGTATGTAGTCCATGCAAGACAATTGGATTCTCCTTACTCGGTTATGGGGGAGAGGGAAAGAGAGAGAGCCAGAGTAGAAAGGCCAGGGATAAGATATGGTCCCCAAAGTCATGGCCCCATGACCCATTCCCTTTAACTAGGCCCTACCTCCTATATTTCCATTGCTTCCCAATAATGCCATCAAATTATAAATTCATCAATGGATTAACCCACTGAGGAAGTTACAGCCCTTATGCGTCAACCATCTTCCCAAAACCTCACCTATGTAATGAGCCTTTGGGGCATTTTATTTTTATTTTTTAGGAAAGAAAGATTTTACTTCAGTTTGTAGAGGTTTCAGTCTGTGGTCACCTGGCTCCAAGGCAGGGCAGCATGTCAGAGGGGCATGGCAGAGGAGAAAGAGCTCATGGAATGGCAGCAGGAAGCAGAGAGAGAGAGAGAGAGAGATCAAGGGAGGTGGGAGGAAGATATATCTTCCAAGCCATGCCCCCGGTGACCCACTTCCTCCAACCAGGCTTCACCTCCCAACATCACATTTAGCTATGAAGTCATCTGTGGACTAATTCACTGATGAGTATCACGCCCACAAGATCCAGTCACCTCCCCAAAGCCCCACCTATGAGCACATGAGGCTTTGGGGGGACATCTAGATACAAGCCATAACATTCCACCCCTGGTCCCCCAAAAGACTGATGTGCATCCCTTTAAGCAAAATGTATTTAGTTCATTTTTAAAAGTTGCCAAAGTCCTGACAGTTTCAGCTTTGCTGAGAAGTCCAACTCCAAAGTCTCCTCTGAGATTTAAGGCAAACTCTTAGCTCTGAGCCCCTGTAAAACTCAAAAGAAAGTTAAACAGTTCTAACATACAAAGGCAAAGAGTAAACATTCCCATTCCAAAAGGAAGAAAGAGGGGGAAAGAAAGGAATGGTATTATAATCAGCTAAATTAGAAATATAGGCAATTAGGGTCAGGCCCTCAAGAGGCAGTGCAGAAGATGAGAATACAATTGTGGGTGGAGGCGACTAGTTGAAAGCCAGACCTCAAGACAAAAGATAGAATGACTATACCCACATACTTCCCCAGGGATGAACAGCAATGATTGATATTCTCAATAGGCATCAATTACCTTTTTTTCAGGACCAAAACTTCCCTGGCCCACCTGTTCCAGGAAAATTCCTCATTTGATCCATGTACACTTGCTATGTGACTTGCTTCCCCCATTGGATCAGTATTACTTAAGTGACTATACTTGTAATCTTATTGGTTGACCATAGTTTTGTCCTGTTGGAGAAATCTCATATCAAACTGAATGGAAGATTCTTTGCACCTGAGGAGTTGGAAGGTAACTTTTATTTTAACACTAGCAGGCTGATGGGAACCAGGTCTCAAATCATCAGCCCAGAGTCAGCTTAGAGTTCAGCTTAAATACATTTTTGCAAGCCGGAAATACAAAGCTGATTGCAGGTTATTATACGATTGGTTACATAGGCTAAGGCATATGTTGTCAGGCAGATTTGTTCTGGGCAGACTTTGCTAGGGAAGGGGCTGTCTGAGTGGGCCGTAAAATCAGGCAAGCATGTCCTTGACTGGGTTATTCTGTCCTAGGTGGAAAGTTCCTGGAATAGGCAAGCAAAACAGAATATGTTCATAGGCTAGAAAGTATGGGCAACGCAGCTGGATGCAGTCAGATAAGGCTGAGTCAAACTGCCTCTGAATTATAGCTGGTGTGGTGGTCAAGGCGAGCTGAGTCTATGTGACAGGCAGCATGAACTTAGGCAGAGACTACTAATTGATTTTTAATTTCCACTATGAAATTTCTGTAAGTTTGTTATTCTATAACTTTGCTCTTACAGTCCAACCTATATCCACCTCATGATTTTACTCCATAAAGCTTCCCCTGAAAAATGGGCTCATGGGCAACCCACTTTCTGGGGCCCCTTCTATCTCTCTTAGACAGAAGCTGTCTTTCCTCCAATAAATATTTCCTGCTCTTAACCTCTGTTGTTCCTTAGAATTCATTCTAAGATTTTGGGGAACACAAACTTGGGCATATTGGACATCTAGCAGGTTGGGATTTATAATATTTCCCTTATATTATTTGGATTATTTGGAGGTCCTATATCATCCCTATATCAATGGGACCAGAGCAAGACCCAAATCCAGCAGGGCAAACATTGAATCCTGTAGTTCCATGTCCAGCATCTGGAGCAAGTTATGATATGAGAACTCCAAGGGGCTTGGGTAGCCCTGCCCCTATGTCACTACTGGTGGTTGTAGCTTTCAGGGCTTCTCTCTTGGGCTGGCTTTGTTCGCTCCTTGCAGCTTTCTTCAGATGTTCCACATTCCTGGCTTTTCCACTATACTTTGGGCTTCATATTTGCAGTTTTTTTTTCCTTTTATTGGTACATTTTATTTTATTTTGTTTGGTACCGGGAATTGAACTCAGGACCTTGTGCTTGCCAGGCAGGTGCTGTGCCACTGAGCTATATATCCCTGGCTCTATTAGTACATTTTAGATTACATTGTGATAACGTTTATCATAGGGAACTACACCTATACATGGTATATCTTGCTTCTTTTTTCTCCATTCACAGTTTTAAGCACTGCCCTCTCCAGGAGCACACTGCCTGGCCCCCGCAGGACTTCTTCTGCAGCATAGTGCCCTAGGGTTCTCTCTTCAAAGCAAAGTCTTTCACTTTTGTGATTTTTTTCTTTTCTTTTTTTTTTTTTTGTGGGTACTGGGGGTTGAACTCAGGACTTCACGCGCCAGCAGGCGCCCGTGCTGCTGAGCAATATCACCGGCCCTTTTTCGTACGTGGGTACTGGGAGTCGAACTCAGGACCTCACGCTTGCCAGGAAGGCGCTTATGCCGCTGAGCTATCTCACCAGCCCTCACTTTTGTGATTTTTGAATCTTCCAAGGGATTGGGCCTTACTGGTTCCTTACATGCCCTCAAGGTATCTTTCCTATTTCCAGTTGTAAAGTACTTGGCTTCTTTTTAATGGTAATCTTTTTAGCAACCAAACTTTCCTCTGCTCCATCTTTTTAGGCTCCAACTTTACCAGAGCTTCCTTCTGGCCAAACTCAAAACTTCTAAATTATTCAGCTGGGATGCTGGCTCTTGATTCTCGATGTAGAGCTGGCTAAAAGCCCCCAACAATACCTGTGCCACAACTGGAACATTAGACTGCCTTGAAATTTCCTCTGTTAGATTAATTACTCCACCACCCTTAATCTCAGTCTCCCACAGTCATGAGGAAAATGTAAACAAATTTACTGCTAGAGCATAACCCACATGATTAGGAGTCCAACTACCAATGGAGTCGTTGTTCCCAACTGAAACCTCCTGAACCTGGTCTTTTTCATCTGTATTTTTATTAGTATTCCAGTCTTTTTGTAACCAATACTACAAAATAGAACTTTTATTTTATTTTATTTTATTTTTTATTATTTTTTTTTAAGTCAGGGTCTCACTGTGTAGTACAGGCTGGCCTGGAACTCACATTGATCCTCCTGCCTCATCTTCTGAGTGCTGGGATTACATGCAGGTGCCGCCACACACCATGTGCCAGTGGTACATTTTAGATATACATAATGATAATGATATACATAATGATTCATCATAGAGAATTTGTACCTGCATATGATGTCTTGCTTCATCTTTTTTTCCCATTTCCCTCCCCTCCCTTCAACCCCTCTTCCCTTCCTTATACACACTTTGTTCAAAATGGAACTTTTAAAAGTTAGATTTTTTTCCCCCTTTGGAGTTAAGTGGCTTCCAAATTTGCCCAGGACTAGGGCATAAATGGCTCCCCCACCTCTCCTCTGCCTAAGACAGAGGACAGAATATGCAGATCCTGGTACCAGGAGTGGAAGGCCAATTTCCTTCCCTTAGGCAAAGGAGGGAGAGGTCTGGAAGTAGCCTGAAATTGCCTATTCCACTGTACTCTTTTCCACAAGGGTCCTAACCATAAAAGACTCTTGCCTACTTGTACAAGGTGAGGTGGTGATTTGAGGCAAATGGGTTTCTCCCCTAGAGCTTTGAATAAATCCTTTTTGCTTTTGCTTTTTTTTACCAAAGTATATGGCTTCTTTGACTTGGTCATCAGCGAGCAAGGGAACCTAAGTGTATGAATCTAAGTGACTGGTAGCATTCTGAGCTCTGAACAGACTCTCCAATCAAGCTAGGCTTACAGCATTCTAGGGATGCTTCTCCAGCCAGAATCTTCAAACCTTACCAAACTCCTCCCTCCAATGAGTTCCAAAGACTTCTTAACCACCCGGTCAGGCAGTCATCTGAATGACCTCTCTTCTTTGGTACCAAAATCTGTCTTAGTTACTTTCTCATTGCTGAGACACAATACCTGACACCTGCAAATCTATGGAGGAAAGTTTTATTTTGGCTCACAGTTTGTAGAGATTTCAGTTCATAGACAGCTGGCTCCAAGGCAGGGAGGCATGGCAGAGGAGAAACGGCTCATGGCATGGTGGTGGGAAGCAGAGACTGGAGGGCATTTTATTTTTATTTTTGGTTTTTTTGAAACGGGGTCTGGCCATGTAGTTCAGGCTGAGCTCAGGCTTGAACTCACTATGGAGCCCAGGCTGGCCTTAAACTCAGGGTGATCCTCCTGGTTCAGCTTCTGGAGTGCTGGGATTACAAGCGTGTGCCACCACACCTGGCTGTGGAGGGCATTTTAGATCCAAACCATAAGTAGGGATATGAAGCAATCTATTAAAGCTCCATAAAATTATAGTGGTTGAGGCTGGGGATGTAGATCAGTTTTAGAGCATTTGCCTAATGTGTATGAAGCCCTGGGTTCAATCCCTAGTACTGCCAAAGGAAAGAACAAAAGAAACAAACATACAAAAAAAAAAAAAAAAAAGGAAAGAAAGAAAGAAAAGAAAGAAAGATTATAGTGGTAGTCCTTGGAATAAAATCTAGGAAAATTTTATGGCATCTAGCTAGTCTCGTCTTTTTTTTTTTTTTTTTGATACTGGGAATCGAACCTATAACCTCATGCTTGCCAGGCAGGCACTGTGCTGCTGAGCTATATCCCCGGCCTGTTTCATCTTAAAGACCTGTTATCTCGTCATCTTTTCCTCTCTGCATATCCTCTTATTTCCAATAAATATTTGAGGTTTTAAAAAAAATTTTTTTTGGGGAAACTGGGAATCGAACTCAGGACTGTGCTTGCCAGGCAGGCGTCGTGCCGCTGAGCTATATTCCCGGCCTCGGCATTTGAATTTTATAGTGCTACAGATAGCTTAGTTCTTAATACACTGTTTTGTGATCTGGCATAGGAAAAAAATTCTCAGCCATGTTGTGCACTGTTGGTTCTCTGCTCCGTTTTTATTTTTTTTTAATTTTTTTTTTTTTGAGACAGTGTCTCACTGTTCAGGCTGGCTTTGAACTCACTATGTAGCCCAGGTTGGCCTTGAACTCGTGGTGCTCCTGTTGCCTTAGTCTCTCTGCTCAATTTTGAAGGCACAACTTTTAGTAGTATTATCTTTATATATGGCTTATTTGCTATTGTGTAGATTGGTTTTTATTAATGATCTAATTAATACCCTGAATTGTAAGGTAAAAAGTTTCCTACTTCAAGTCAGGAGATGAGATTTTATCTCAGCTTTGTTGATAATGCTGTGAACTTTGGCAAGTCACTTTTTTCTCCTGAGTTAACGATTATCAAGATAGAATTATAGGACATTAAAATTGGCAGAGACTTGAGAAATTACACAGTACAATTACTTCATTCTATAGAGCGATTAAATGGCTTACCCTAGCCATTTATACAATGTGGAACTTCTCTAGAACAAGCACCCCGTCTCAGGCACCAGTGCTCTTTTCATTACATTACTGTCCCAAGAAATGGAAAAAAAAAAAAAAGTGAAGGCACTAAACAATATAAGGCCATTTTTTAAAAAGCCAGGTTAAAAAATGTGTAATAGATATTGGGAAATGGGAAGAAAATGTTCAAATGAGAAGGGGAACAAGGGATGGGGGAGGGGGAAGGAAGGAAGGGACAAGGAAAAAAAAACAGAATAGAAGGAAAAAATGGAAACAAAGCTTTTGTAAATAGGGGAAGAGGGGTTGAAGGGAGGGGAAGGGAAATGGGGAAAAATAATCAAGATATATCATGTACAGGTACAAATTCCCTATGATGAATGTAATCATTATGTATACCTAAAATGTACCAATAAACTTAATTTAAAAAAAGCTTTTGTAAATAAGCTTTTGTAAATAAGCTGATCCCAACTGACAACAGGAAAGGAGGAAGCCTGCGAGGCGACGAAGGAGGAGGGGGCGGAGATGGAGATGAGGATGGATTCACCGGTGCCCTGAGGGTCAGCCCTTGCCTCCACAGGGGGAAGAGGGGTTGAAGGGAGGGGAGGGGAATGGGGAAAAAAGAAGATATATCATGTACAGGTACAAATTCTCTATGATGAATGTTATCACTATGTATATAAAATGTAACCCCCCCAAAAAAGCCAGGTAAGTGTTAACAATTAGCAGGCACTGTAGCTTGGAAGTTTATTTTAAAATAATTTGAAAGTTACCCTAAAGATTATTTAAAAGTTATAAATTCTGAAGTTAAGCAGATCAGAAAAAAGAATAGGTAGGGATTAAAAATTTATGGTGGGTTTGCACAATACCCTTGAAGGGAAAACAAACCTCCCACAAGAATCCTTACGTATATCTCTTAATTCTCAATGGTTTGCGCTTACGGATTTATGAAAGAATGTGGTGAAATGGGAGTTACCTGAAACCGTACTATTTGCCTCGCCATTTCCCACTTATACTAAACGTTATTACATCAGTTGTCTAATTTAGCGCCATTCCCTACCCTAAGTAACGCGCTTTAATCTGCGGAAACCACACTGAACGCAAAGACTCCAAGTCCCAAAATGCTCTGTGGTCCGTCTCCACCACCTGCTCGCCGGAGTTGTGCTTCTGTCTGGGATTTGTAGTCATCCGGAGCTTGTACTTCCGGGATGTGGGGCAGAGGATGAACCACGTGAACTACAACTCCCAGTAGGCCATGCGGGTCTTCCGCCCTGCCGGCTTCGCGCTCCGCCTTTAGCCGCTCCTCCCTCTCCGGGCTGCACAGCTCACGCCTTCCTGTTAGTCGGAGCTGGGAGAAGTTCACTCGGATCAGCTGATCCCAACTGACAACAGGAAAGGAGGAAGCCTGCGAGGCGACGAAGGAGGAGGGGGCGGAGATGGAGATGAAGATGGATTCACCGGTGCCCTGAGGGTCAGCCCTTGCCTCCACAGGCGTCTCGCGAACCCTCCATGCCGCTTTGCGGCGGCCACGCTACTCTGTGGTGGGAACCCGGGGCCGCGACAGGCAGGGAGGGGAGGGCACGGGCCCAGCACCGGGCAAGCGATAGTCCTGGGGCTCCGGGCTGTACCCGGGAGGAAGGGGGGCCGGGTGCGGCGCGGGTGGGGGTGGGGTGATATAAACAATGGATTCGGCTCCGGGCTTTGCTGGCGTAGGGGGGATTTTGGGGGACCTTCTTTGTTCTTCGCTCTGCTCCTACTCCTCGGGTTGTGGTGGTGTTGTCTGAGAGGAAGGCAGGGTGAGGAACCCCGCTTTGGAGCGAGGCGTCGAGGTGGGGGCCCCAGTGGGCAGATTGATTGGTTGGCCTAGAGTGAGTGAGGTGTTCTTTTGAAGATTGATTTTAAATTTTTCACAATCGTGACAAGTTTTGATTTTTGTTTCCATTTTGGGTGCTGGTCGGGCACGTCTTTGGTTAGGGTGTAAATAAGGCTCCCTAGTCACTGCCTTGTCTTCCTTGTTTATCTGAACATAGGATTGATAGCTTGATTACAATAGGGGAGGAGTGACTATCTGAAAAGAGGACTTTCCACTTTGTCGGGCATTGGGATGGGGACCAAGCCAAGGGGGAGTCAGGAATGTAATTGTACAAATGACCGGAGCCCCTTTCCTCCCCCAGCTGTCCTTTTTTCTCTTTGTTTTTGAAGTTATTTTTATCTTTAGTTTTGAGTGACAAAGATTAAAATTATTTGTTTGACTCACTGAAGGCCTGGTTTTATGGTGGACCATAGTGCAGGAATTCTGTCTCCTGTCGCTCACTTTTTGTTTTGCCCTTAAAGAAGCAACAAAAGGAAGAACATTAATTGTTTTATTGTTTTTGAACAGGAAAATGGGACTTGTTTCCAAATGTAGAGTCCCTATTAAGCATCTGTCCAATGTTCAAACAGTTATAGGGATAACTGGATCTGCCTGGGTCTTTGATAGGTTTAAAGTTTATTATTATTTTCTTTAGGTTTTTACAGGCCTCTTTTTTTCATCTCCCAGTTGTGAGGTGCAGGTGGGGGTGCAGAGGATTATTTCAAGGGTTGTTTAGTGATTTTGGTTCTGAATTTAATAACGGAGTGAACAGCCCTTTAGTCTGGGGAATAGAACAGCAAGCCTTGGGCCTAAAGGTGGTGTTTGTTAAAAGGAGAATCCGTAGCCTTGATTTTGAGAAGAAATAGCTAAAGTTTTACAAGCAGGAAGGAGAGCCGGGGTGTGGTGGTGCATGCCTGTAATCCCAGCACTCAGGAGGCTGAGACAGGAGGATTGAGGCCAACCTGGGCTACATAGTGAGTTCAAGGCCAGCTTGAACTACCCGGTCTCAAAACAAAACAGAACAAAGCAAGCAAAAATGAGAATTCTCTCAATAATGTTGACCTAGTATTTAATCAGTCTTTTTGTTGTTAGTTTTGTTTTTTAAATTTTATGTATTCATTTAAAAATTTTTTAGGGGCCGGTGAGATGGCTCAGCGGCATAAGCGCCTGCCTTGCAAGCGCGAGGGCCCGAGTTCGACTCCCGGATCCCACATACGAAAAAGGGGCCGGTGATATCGCTCAGCGGCACGGGTGACTGTTGGCACGCGAGGTCCTGAGGTCGACCCCCTGGTACCCACAAAAAAAAAAAAAAAATTTTAACAAAACTCTTTATAAAATTTATAAAAATGCATCTTTGGGAATAATTTTCTCAGCTTGAATTGTTTTCCTTTTCCACTCCCAAAGAAAACACAAAATTATCAGCACCCACACACATTTACACTCAAAACTACAATGACATTCTCTACACCCAACTACATTAGATATGGTTTATTTATTTATTTATTTATTTACTTTTTTTTTTTTTTTTTGAGGCGGGGTCTCACTCTGTAGCCCAGGCTGGCCTGCTTCAGCCTCTCAAGTGCTGGAATTACAGGGATGTGCCACCACACCCAGCTAGATATGGTTTAAACTACAGAAAAATGCTGTGTTTTTCTGTTTTAAGGTGTACTTCTGTTTTCTAGGTGAATGAAATCCTTTTCCTTCCTCTATTCTAGGTGTTCTCTGAATTACTGACTTGAAGTTGAGTTATTCTGAAAAGTTCCTGACCACTTTATTTCATTACCAAAACATTGTGGCTGAGGTCCAACAAGTGAGGCCACTTCCGTAACACATCACATCTTTCTCAGATTGCCATCAAAAGACCCCTTCAAATTCATTTTGACTATATCTTTGCCTGCACTTTACTGAAGATGAAACCATCAAACCAAATTGATATTGCTGCTGATACAAGAGTTTGAGAAGCAGAAAATTAAAAATCTAAATATTTGTGAATGTGTGAATTATTATAGGACAGTTTTTCTTTTTTAAAGTGTTCAGATCCCTGTGGAAGTTTTGTGTGGTCTTTGGACTCAAAGCCATTTCCTTCATCCTTTGGGAAAGCTCAGTGACTCTTACATGGTGGGTGTGTTTCCTTACCAGTCTGAGTTATGAGTGCCCAGACATCCCTCACAGAGAAGGGCCTGAATCCAGGGCTGATGTGCCAGGAAAGTTATGCCTGCAGTGGGACGGATGAAGCTGTGTTTGAGTGTGATGAGTGCTGCAGTTTGCAGTGTCTCCGCTGCGAGGAGGAGCTCCATCGACAGGAACGCCTGCGAAACCATGAACGCATAAGACTCAGAGCTGGCCATGTCCCTTACTGTGACATCTGCAAGAGTCCCAATGGGCATTCTCCAGGAGTTAGGCAGAGGGCATTTGTGAGGTGCCAGAGCTGCAAAAACAACCTGTGTCTGGAGTGCCAGAAGAGAACTCATTCTGGGGGCAGCAAGAGAAGACACCCCATTACTGTATACAATGTCAGTAAAACCCAGGCGTCCCTGGAGGCGGAAGCAATGGATGAAGAGACCAAGAGGAAGAAAATGACTGAGAAAGTTGTGAGTTTCCTCCTAGTAGATGAAAATGAAGAGATTCAGGTAAGCATTTAGGCCTGGTGGGACTCAGATGGGGTGGAGCAGATAGCAGTTGGAAGGGAGATCTCCGAAAGATAGGCCAGGAGTTGTTCATATTTTAATCATTAAAAGCAGAGTCCTCAGAAGGCTTCGGTTGCCTGGAGTCAGATTTGGTTACTTATCAGCTGCATGTCCTTGGGCTGAGTTACTTTTCTCTCTGAGCCTGTTTATAAAAATGGGAACAGAATTTGGTTGTGGTGGCACAGGCCTATAATCCCAGCACAGAGGGAGGCTGAGGCAGGAGGTAACAAAACAAGACCCTGTCTCAAAATAAAAAGTGCTGGGGATGTAGCTCAGTGGTAGAGTGCCCCTGGGTTCCGTCCCTGGTGTTGCCAAAAAAAAAAGAACCGTGTCTACTTCTTGGGTTATGAGGATGAAATGAGACAGCGTTCGTATAACCTGTTGCATAATAAATACTCAGTATACGGCAGCTGTTGTTAGTATTATTATTAGGAAGAACTGTTTTTTATTTTTATTTTATTTTAAAGAGAAAAAAGTAGAACAAAATTTCAAAACAACATAATAGGAGGGTAACAATGATTAATACATTCCGTATTGTTATCTTTAAATTCGTTACTCAGGGTACAAGATATCATCATTCAATTGTCCAAACAATATTAGCACAAACCTTTCTTTTCAATGAACTAAGCGAAATTAGTAGTGTATCTGTCTTAACTATCACATATATATATGTATAATTTTTTTCTTTTCCCTCCTTTCTTTTCTCCATTCCCCCATCCCAGTTTCTCTTTCCTTTTGAACAGTTTCTTCCTGTTTTACCATGTCTATTGTACACTTTGGATCTTATTTACTCTTTCAGTTTCTCACACTAGGGAGACAATACAATGTTTACACCTGTGTGTCTGGTTTTTTCACTTGTGAGTAATTTCTCGAGTTGTATCCATTTACCTGTAAAAGTCTCCAGTTTATCTTTCTTTATGGCTGAGTAGTACTCCATTGTATAAAAATACCACATCTTTTTTATCCATTCCTTGGTTGATGGGCATTTGGGTTGTTTCTACAATCTAGCTATTATAAATTGTGCTGCTCTAAACATGGGTGCACATATATCGCTGTGGTACGATGTTTTTAACTCTTCTGGGAAGATACCAAGAAGGGGAATAGCTGGGTCAAATGGGACCTCTAATCCTAGTTTTTTGAGGAATCTCTACACTGATTTCCATAGTGGTTGTACCAGTCTATACTCCCATCAACAGTGGAGAAGGGTTCCTTTTTCCCCACAGTCCCTCCAGCATTTGTTATTAGTTGATTTCTTGATAATAGCCATTCTTTTTGGGATGAGATGGAATCTCAGTGTTGTTTTAATTTGCATCTCTCGAATGACTAGTGATGTTGCACATTTTTTTGTATATTTATTTGCCATTTGTATTTCTTCATCTGAGAAGTGTATATTCATCTCAGATGCCCATTTTTGGATTGGGTCTTTAAATTTGGGAGGTCTGATTTTTTTGAGTTCTTTGTATGTTCTCAATAGTAATCCTTTGTCTGAGAAACAGCTGGCAAACATTTTTTCTCATGCTGTGGGTTGTCTCTTTACTCTGTTGGTGATTTCTTTTGCTGTGCAAAAGCTTTTTAATAAGGTGAGATCCCAGTTGTTGATTCTTTGTGATAGTTCCTGTGCAATCGGGGTTTTATTCATAAAGTCCTTGCCTACACCAATGTCTTCAAGAGTTTTACCTATTCTATTTTCCAGGAGATTTAATGTTTCTGTTTTAATATTTAGATCTCTGATCCATTTTGAATTTAGTTTAGTGCATGGTGAAAGATATGGGTCTAATTTTAATCTTCGGCATATGCATAGCCAGTTTTTCCAGCACCATTTATTAAAGAGGCTGTCTTTCTTTCAGTGAATGTGTTTGGCACGTTTGTCAAAGATAAGGTGGCTTAGTCCATCTGGAGTTGTTTCTGCATCTTCTTTTTTTTTTTTCGTGGGTACCGGGGGTTGACTTCAGGACCTCACGTGCCACTAGGCGCCCTTGCTGCTGAGCGATATCACCGGCCCTTTTTTCGTATGTGGGATCCGGGAGTCGAACTCGGGCCCTTGCGCTTGCCAGGCAGGCACCTATGCTGCTGAGCCATCTCACCGGCCCTGTTTCTGCATCTTCTTATCTGTTTCATTGATCTTCAGGTCTGTTTTTTTGCCAATACCACACTGTTTTTATCACAGTAGCTTTATAGTATAATTTCAAATCAGGGATTGTGGTGCCCCTTACCTTGCGTTTGTTGCCCAGAATTGCCTTTGGTATTCTAGGTCTCTTCTGATTCCAAATGAATTTTAGGATTGTCTTCTCTAATTCTGTGAGCTATGCTGTTGGAATTTTGATTGGAAAGGAAGAACTGTTTTAAAAGAGTTTTCTGAAAGAGAGCACATGGTAAGTTGTGAGTAAATATCAATGGTAAGGGACTGTACATATCCAGGGAAAGAAATACAGTGGGTCCGTGGGAATGTCAGGCAATTAGGCATGAACTTGTTACCTTGATTTAGAGGGGCAGGTCTTTCAGAAAGTATTTTTAGGGCTGAGGATGTAGCTCCGTGGTAGAGAGCTAGCCCAATATGTCCGAGGCCTTGGGTTCAATCCTCAGCACTGCCAAAAAAAAAAAAAAGAAAAAAAGCCTTCTATAAGGTCAATTTTCTTACTAGATAGCCTCTTCTTGTTTTTATTTAGGGGCTTCTTAGTCCATTATCTGTTGCAGTGACAAAATGCCTGAGCTCAGGTAATTTATAAGGAATGAAGGTTCATTTAGCTTGAAGTTCTGGAGGCTGGGATGTCCAAGAGCAGGATACCAGCATCTGGGGAGAGCTCCTTGCTCTACTGAACATGGCAGAGAGCATCTTGGGGTGAGGTAGGGCAAAAATGCTTTAGGTTAGTTCTCTCCTTTTCTTCCCTCTTTTCTTTTACTGGGGATTGAACTCAGGGCCTTGCACATGCTAAGCAGGTGCTCTACCACTGAGCTACACATGCAGTTTTTTTTTTTGGGAACCAGGAATTGAACTCAGGATCTCATGCTTGCCAGGCAGGTGCTGTGCCGCTGGAGCTATATCCCTGGCCCTGCAGTTCTTTTTATAATTAAAAAAAATTTTTTTTCTTTTCTGAGACAGTCTCACTAAGTTGCTCAGGCTGGCCTGGCCTTGAACTTTTGATTTCTTTTTTTTTTTTTTTTTTTTTGTCTTAAACAGGGTCTTGCCTTATAGTTCAGGTTGGCCTTGAACTCACTTTGTAGCCTTGGTTGGCCTTGAACTTGCAGAGATTCTCCTGCCTCAGCCTCCCAAGTGCTGGGGTTACAGGCGTGTGCCACCATGCCTGGCTGAACTTGTGATTCTTCTGCCTCAGCTTCTGGGGTAGGTGGGGTTATAGGCATGCACCACTGTGCATGGCCGGTCTCTTATAAAGCCACCAATCCATTGAGGGGGGCCCCATCTTGATAACTATCTAATCTCCGTTGCTTTCCAGAGGCTTTACTTCACCATCAGTTTACAGATTTGAAGATTAGGTTTCAATTTAAAATTTTAGGGAACATTCAAACCATAACAACATCTGATTGGGGAAAGCCAGTGAGGGCATCTAGGATGACTAGAGGATACCTGGTCTAATTCTGAGTTGGGGAAAGGGTAGCCTGTGATAAGAGCAAGCTACCACAGTAGTGTGTGACGGCTAGGAGTGACTGGGAAAGGGGTGGTATGATGTTTGTGCTTCCAAATGAAGTTAGTGTAATGCCTGTGCTTTGAAGTGGGCTTTCAAGAGGAGGCTGCTCGGTTCACATCCTAGTTTACTACTCACTGTATTGTGTTGTATTATCACACGCTAGTTGTTTAAGCTGTGACTCAGGTTCACTTCGTAGGATTGTTTAGAGAGTGGCAAGAGTTTAGGAATGGAATGGACTTATCACTAGGCCCTGGCACACGGGGTCCAGGCCCGCTTTGTTAGCAGTGTCTGTGGGGCGTATGTGGTCCATTGGCTGTACTTTTGGTGATGATGTTCTTTAGTCTCCAGGTGGGAAGAGTTACCTGTGTAAGTTACCATTTGAGAAATTTCCTAATTACCCTGTCAGTGTTTTTCATGTCCTTTTTTTCTCTTTGGATAAGTTGATGAAATTAATTACCTCACAATTCCTCTGTACTTCCATTGTCAGCTAAAGACTTTGCTAACACAGACTTTTCTTTATTGGTTTGAGAGAAAATAATAGAGTTATGGAAGAGTGATCCAGATCTCATTCTGCCTCCCTTGTCAGCAATAATGTGTTCATTATGGATTATGCTCTAATTGACATTGTGGACAAAAGATTTTTTAAATGGAGCATTTGGATTTGCATGATTATTGTTGGTTTCGATATCAGTTCTCCTTCATGTCAACCTTTGGACAGTCATAGTTTGTGTTGCTATTACTTTCCTAAAGTGAGAGGAAGATTTAGGGTGAGCCAGTAATCCTCATGAATATTGTGTCAGGAACTTTAGAAAGAATGTTTTTGGGGAGGAAGGATGTATTTTTTGCCCCCTCCATGCCTTCCCCAGCACTAGAGATCAAACCTGGGGATTCTGAGCCCTTTTTTATTTTCATTTTGAGAGAGGGTTTTGCTCAGTTGCCCATACTGGCCTTAAATTTGTGATTTTCTTGCCTCAGCCTCCCTAGTGGCTGGATTTTTCTTTTTTCCCTTTTTATAATTTTTTTTTTTTTTTTTTTTTTTTGTGGGTACTGGGGGGTCGACCTCAGGACCTCGCACGCCAGCAGGCGCCCGTGCCGCTGAGCGATATCACCGGCCCCTTTTTCGTATGTGGGTTCCGGGAGTCGAACTCGGGCCCTCGCGCTTGCCGGGCAGGCGCTTAAGCCACTGAGCCATCTCACCGGCCCTCCCTTTTTATAATATTGATGCATATTCCTCCTGGGCTTGGTGGCTGACATCTATAATTTCAGCTCTTGGGAGGCGAAGGTGGGAGTATCACAAGTTCGAGAGTAGCCTGTGCTACAAAGGCCTGCCTGGGCTGCAGAGAGACCCTGTCTCAAAAGCAAAACAAAACAAAAAAACTTGATGCATGTTACTTAGTAGAGAATAAAAAAAATATAAAAAAAATGTAGTGAAGACAAAGTCAACTACCCAGAGGTGATATTTGTACATTATCTTTTTTTTCCTTCATGTAGTATATAATATGTATATAGTGGGGTTGTTGGTAAAGATTCTCCCTGCTTTTCCTCCCTTCATACCACTTCAAAGGAAATAACATGATTAGTCCCAAGCAGCATTGGTTGGGACTAATGGATTAGACACAGAATTCAGTTATTTTAGGTGCATATTCATTCTTATAGAGTCATAAGTACAAAAATACTTAAGAAAAATATCTGGTTTAGTTTTCTGTTAGGTCAGTGTCCAAACAATTAGATGATTTTCTGGAACAAACCAAAGTATAAATTGAGCTAGAGGGCTGGGGATGTAGCTCGGCGGCACAGCGCCTGCCTGGCAAGGACAAGGCCCTGGGTTCAATTCCCAGTACCAAAAAAAAAAAAAGAGAAATTCAGCTAGAGTATAAACTCCTGGAAACAGGACAGTTTTTATGTCCTATACAGTACTGTGTACAATGGTAAGCACTTTGTCAGCATAGAAATACTTGTTGATTGATTGTTGTGATGTCATATCTCAAGTTTTTTAAAGTGGGTATCATACACAGAGCTGTTAAGTAAATAAAATAATGTAAACAGGTATGCAATGAAGAGTTTCCTACTTCATACACTTAGTTTCTTTTAGAATAATCACCAATTACAGTTAACTGCATCCCATTCTGAAATTTTTCATGTATACTTAAGAATATATGCATGTACTGTATCCTTTATTTTTTTAAAGTCAACAAGTAAACATTCTCATGTATTAACAAACTCAAGCATTAGAGAATGTACAAATACCTTTTGGAGAAAAACATTACTCAGTATAAGATTAAGCCATGTAAAAGCTAGGTAAAAATAGAAGACTAAGGAATGGAATAGTCACAGTGAAATTGCATTTTCATACTAGGGAGACAATAAGATTGTATCCTTTTTTTAAACAGAAATGGAACCTAATATACACGTTGTGCTGTACTTGCCTTGTGGGATTTCTTTTTTACCAGCACATTGAGGTCTGTCTCATTATTTAAAGGTTGTCTAATATATCTTTTTTTTTTTTTTTTTGTGGGTACCAGGGGTTGACCTCAGGACCTCGCGCGCTAACAGATGCCTGTGCCACTGAGCAATATCACCGGCCCTTTTTTTGTATGTGGGTTCCAGGAGTCGAACTTGGGCCCTCGCGCTTGCCACGCAGGCGCTTACGCTGCTGAGCCATCTCACCGGCCCATCTAATATATCTTTGAATGGCTGTTCTGTTTTTTTTTTTGTACCGGGAATCGAACTCATGACCTTGTGCTTGCCAGGCAGGCGCTGTGCCGCTGAGCTATATCCCTGGACAATGGCTTTTCTATAACTTAACTCTTTTAATAGATATTTGAGCTAAAAATATGCTGCTTAGGGGGGGTATTTTATCAAATGGTAATGTGAAATTTAAGTTTAGATATTATTAATTTTTTTGGTACTGGGGGTTGAAATTAGGGAGAGCTAAGCTATGCAGAGTGATTAAAAGTATAGTGAGTATTTAAATGTGTGGTAGCACATGCCTGTAATCCCAGCACTTGGGAGGCTGAGGCAGGAGGATTGCTGTGAGTTCCAGACCAGCCTGGGCTACATAGTGAGTTTAAGATCAGCCTGAACTGCATGGCAAAACCCTGTCTCAAAAAAAAAAAAAAAAAAGACACATTGTTACTAATCCCCCTCAAAATATTCTCCCTTGCTTCAAACACACTTATCCCATCTTTTTGCCACATTCTGAAGCAAGGAAATCTTTGTGTCTTTAGTTGTTTGCTGTGGCTGCCTTGATGTCCTGAATCGATTCAGTGTGTTTACCATGGTCATTTTGACTTTGGGGAAGAGCCAGAAGTCACATAGTGTCAGATCCTAAGGTAGATGAAGACACACTAATATATTTACAAGTTGGCCTTTGCCACTTGATAGCACTTGCCAGTCGCATTCACTATATTTTTGATCATACCTTGTAAAGACACTTACAAAAAAAGGACTTCCAGAACTGTTTCAGAAAGTGCAAGACCCAGCATTCAGGAGGTTGAGGCAGGAGGATTGCCACAAGTTTGAGGCCAGCTTGGGCTACGTAGTGAGACCCTGTCTCAAAAGAAAAAAGGAAGTGGCAAGAATGATGGGATAAGTGTGTTTGAAGTGAAAGTTTTTTTTTTTTTTTTGGGTGGGTACTGGGAGTCGAACTCAGGACCTCGCGCTTGCCAGGCAGGCGCTTATGCCGCTGAGCTATCTCACCGGCCCTGAAGTGAGAGAATTTTGAGAGAGTTTAATGGCAATGTGTCTTACTGTTACAAACTTTTAAAAATTTAAATATTCACCATATATTTCAGTCACTGCTTATATACCCCCAGCCCTTTTTCAAATGTTTTCACGTTGAGGTAGGTGAGTTTCCCAGTCTGGCTTTGAACTTGCGATGCTGTGCCTCAGTCTCCTGAGTAGCTGGTGTTGCAGGCATGAACCACTGTGCCTGGCTAGATAATACCAAATTTCAGAACCTCATTTTCTTAACCTCTGACATATTTCTATGAGTGTCCCCTGGATTCTGGTTTTGATTCATAATAGCTAACATTTAAAGAGATTACTTTGGTGTCAGGAATGATTCTTTTTTTTTGAGACAGGGTCTCCCCACATAGTACAGGCTGGTCTTGAAGTTGCAGTGATCTTCCTCCTCAGCCTCCCCGAGTCCTAGGATTGCAGGTGTGCGCCAACTTCCCCAGCAGGAATGGTTCCCCTCCTCCCCCTCCTCCCCCTCGTCCCCCTCCTCCCCCTCGTCCCCGTCCTCCCCCTCGTCTCCGTCCTCCCCGTCCTCCTCCTCCCTCTCCTCCTCCCTCTCCTCCCTCTCCTCCTCCCTCTCCTCCTCCCTCTCCTCCTCCCTCTCCTCCCTCTCCTCCTCCCTCTCCTCCCTCTCCTCCCTCTCCTCCCTCTCCTGCCTCTCCTGCCTCTCCTCCTCTCCTCCTCCTCCCTCTCCTCCTCCTCCTCCTCCTCCTCCTTCTGCTTCTCCTTTTTTTTGTTGGTTTTTAGAGACAGGGTCTTGCTATGTAATTCAGGCTGGCCTTGAACTCACTGTGTAGCCCAGGCTGGCCTTAAAACTCATGCTGATCCTCCTGCCTCAGCTTCCCAAGTGCTGAGATTACAGGTGGACACCACCACTTCCAGCCAGAAATGATTCTTAACACTTTACTTGTACGAGATCATTTATCCCAATGATACCCATGTATTAATTACATGTTGCTGCTATATATAACAAATTACCACACACTTAGTGGCTTAAAACAACACAAAAGTATTCTCGTCTAGTTCTGGAGTTCAGAAGTGTACCATGGCTCAACAGTGCTGTTCTTTCTAGAAGCTGTAGGGGAGACTCTGTTTTTGTTTCTGTGTTTTAAAGCTTCAAGAGTCTATCTGCTTGTATTCCTTACTATGTGGTCCTGTTATTTAACTTCAACGCCATCAGCCCTCATTGCCATCATCATGTCTGTGTGCTTCCATGGTCACATTGCCTTCTGCGTCTGCACCCGTATGGCTCCCTTTGAGGATCCTTTTGATTACATTGGGCCCAGAAAGATAACCGAGCATAACCTTCCCATCTCTAAGTCCTTAACTTAGTCACATCTGCAGAGTCCCTTTTGCCACGTAAAGTGACATTTTCACAGGTGTCAGGGGTTAGAACAATGTGGGTATGGCCGAGGGGAAGGCAGTGTTCAGTGAACCACACCCAGTGAAGTAGACTGTGTTTCATAGATGAGGACACTGAGTGCAGACACGAGTCACTTTCCAAGATCAAGTTATAGTAAGTGGCAAAGGATTTGAACACAGGCATCTGGCTCTGGAGCTCTGGTTTGGTAATGGTGAACCTTTTAGAGCTTGCAATGATACAAACAGCCCGCTGCAGTAAGTGTGCCATAGGTTTGCCACCACTGTTTAGCTCTTAACTATTACATTCCTATTTCTGACCAGGTCATTTAAACTTCCTAATTAAACTTCATTATGGTTAATAGCACCAGCTCACCAGTTTCCCATGGCTGCTGTGAGGATCAGATGAAACATAATTCTTCATAAATATGAGATAGTGCCAGGGATATAGCTCAGTGGCACAGTGCCTGTCTGGCAAGCGCAAAGTCCTGAGTTCAATTACTAGTACCAAAAAAAAAAAAAAAAAAGGTAGTACTGTATTATCATTGAAGAACTCCTTTCTATATGAATTAGGCCCTGAATTTTTTTCTTTCATGTTTCTAAGTATTCATAAATTTGACTATTTTCAATTTTGTTCATAGAAATAATCTTAGTATCTTTTAGGTTATTACTATTTTTTATGTTTTTCTCCAATTCTGTTTCCTAACCTTTGTTGCTTGTGATTGGAGAATTAACTCAGTTTCTTTTGGAAAACCTAAATGGATAAAAACAAAATTGCCCCCATCACTTTGGAGGCTGAGGCAGGAGGATCGCCATGAGTTCAAGACCAGCCTGGGCTACATAGTGAATTTAAGGCCAGCCTGGACCACAGAGGGAGACCCTGTCTCAAAAACCAAAAAGGTAGAGGCACACGCCTATGATCCCAGCATTCAGGAGGCTGAGGCAGGAGAATTGCTGTGAGTTTAAGGCCAGCCTGGACTACACAGCGAGACCCTGTGTCAAAAAAAAAAAAAAAAAGAAAAAAAGCCCCCATCACTTGGGAGGCTGAGTCAAGGGGATCGCCATAAGTTCAAGACCAGCCTGGGCTACATAGTGAATTTAAGGCCAGCCTGAACTACAGAGTGAGACCCTGTCTCAAAAAACAAAACAAAACAAAAAATCGCCCCCACCCCACCCTAGAGAGGCTGCTTAGGAAGCTTTTGCAGAAGGTAAGATGTATTTGGAGTTAGATATAGAGAGACATTGATGAATTTGAATTTGGGGCAAAGTTTGTAGGTAGAAAATAGGAATGCTGATCTGTTGGCTAGAGGAATGAGGGAATAAGAGAATTCTAGTGACTCCTAGGCATTTGGTTTGTGCATATACTATCCTCTTAATGCATCAGATTTTATTGATTTAAACTGGTAAAGCTGAGAACCTGATAGTGTAATAAAGAGCTAATTTAGCATCATTTGGTATTATTTAATATAGCGGTTCTTGACCAGGACAGATTTAACTTCTCCAGGCACATTTGGCAATATTCAGACATCTTTGTGTGTCACAGGTGGGAGTTGGGGGCCATAGCCCCTGGCTAGTGGGTGCAGGCCAGAGTGCTGCCAAGTATCTTACGTAGGACATGGGGCAGCCTCTACAAAAGTCATCTGGTACATAATGGCAGTGCTGAGAAAGAGAAACTGATCTGCTAAAGTTTCAGTCTAATAGCAGATCTGGATTCTAGTGAAGTGGAAATAAATCCGGAACAAAAAAAAAAATTTAACCAAACAGCAGATTTTCTAACTTCTTTTGGTTTTGTTTGTTTTTCAGAAGTAATTAGCTGGTTCAATCAATATTCTCTTTTGGAATATTTTGTAACCTCTCTAGTGAAATGATTAGTCTTTCTGGGTTGTATTCATTGATTTTTTTTCTAGGCTTCCGTGAACCTGTACTTGGAAAACCAAAGGACTTACAGATCCATTTTTTTTTTTTTTTTTTTTTGTGGGTACCGGGGGTCGACCTCAGGACCTCGCGCGCCAACAGGCACCCGTGCCGCTGAGCGATATCACCGGCCCCTTTTTTCGCATGTGGGTTCCGGGAGTCGAACTCGGGCCCTCGTGCTTGCCGGGCAGGCGCTTATGCCGCTGAGCCATCTCACCGGCCCCTAGATCCATTATTTAGAGCCCATAATAAATAAATAATCCGTGCTGACAAGTCATCTATAATTTCCTGAAGCCAGAGGCAACACCCTCAGCAAATAAATCAAAGGTTAGAAGAATAAAGTTTCTAGCAATTAGGGTTCTTAGATGAAGAGGATGGTATTTTCTTATCCATTGGGTCATGAGGGAGTGAGACATCTTGCTTTTCAGAGTGTTTATTAGTCAAGGTGGAAATGTGTGGAACATTAAAAGGTATTTTTTCCCTTATTGTATTTTAAAAAAACCAATACAAAGCTGGGCACAGTGGCACATGCTTACAATCCCAGCACTCTGGGAGGCTGAGGTAGGAGGATCGCAACTTTGAGCTCAGGGAGACCCTGTCTCAAAACTAAAAATATAAAGGACTGGGGTTGTAGCTCAGTATAAAGGCCCTATGTTCAGTCCTTTCACCGAAACAAAAACAAAACCCATATAAGTTTTTCCTTTTTTAAAAACTACAAACCCCATTCTCTCTCTCTTTTTTTTTTTTTTTTTTTTTTGGAGACAGTCTTGCCGTGTAGTTCAGGCTGGCCTTGAACTCCTGGTGATTGATCCTCCTGCTTTAGCCTCTCGAGTGCTGGCATTACTGGTGTGTGCCACCATGCCTGGCTTCCTGTCTCTTTTCTACAAACTAATCATGGCTGTCCTCTTTCTGAGAGAGCAGAATAGCAAGCTGAGTAGAAGTTTTGCTTGTTTCGCCTTCACACCAGCTGACTTCCTTCTGGAAGGAACATTAGGAAAACCCAGGAGTTTAGCTTAGCTTAGCTTTCCTTTCTCTCCTTTTTTTTTTTTTTATTTTTATTTTTTTTTTTTTTTATCTTTTTGAGACAGGGTCTCACTATGCAGTTCAGGCTGGCCTTGAATTCACTTTGTAGCCCAAGCTGGCCTCAAACTTGTAGTGATCCTCCTGTCTCAGCCTCCTGAGTGCTGGGATTACAGGTGTGCACCACCACGTTGAGCCAGGAGCTCTTCTTGTTAAGACCTCTGGAGTGAAGTCCTCATGCTGATTGTGCAGGCCTAGAAGGACGCTCATGGCCCAAGAGTGGTCAGTTAGAGGCTAATAAAGTATTCACCCAGGCCAGGCCCTACTGCTCAGAAGTAGCTTTGGAAATGGGAGTCCAAGATAAGAGTGTTCTGTCCTTCCCTTCAGACAAGTCACTGGTCATCTCACTGAGACCGCTCCTTTAAGGAGACCCATCACAGTGCTTGGCTGCTTCACTTGTTTACAGTCCCAGAATAGTGCTGCTCAAAATACTGAGACTTTGGTTTTTTTTTTTTTTTTTTTTTCTGAATTGGTTAAAAGAGGCATTCTAGTGGGATTCAGGAATGGAAAATCACAGAGGATGTTTTCTTACTGTAGGGGAATTCTTTACCACACACTGGCTGTGCTGGTGTGCCACATTTCCATGCTACTTCTGTCTTAGTCTCATTTGCTCTTGGCCTCCTGGGTCCTGTCCTCTGGCTCCTGGGCCAGGGTGGTTTCTTGGAGCTCGCTCTTTCCTGCCCCTCTGTTTCAGATTGGCCAGCAGAAATCCTCCAGGCCTTGATTCTGGTCAATAGAGCATGAGCCATTGGGTTGTAATCATCTAAATTGTTGAACTTTCTCATTTTTCTCATTAAATGGCTAGTGTAAGGACAGATCTTGGTGCTGTGGCTGGTTACCCTTTTGGAGAATTCTGCTCAGAATATGAACCTATTTACTATTAGTTTCTTAGGTGCCATGTAAAAAATTTAACAAATGAGCTGGGCATGGTGGCAGGAAGCTGAGGCAGGAAGATTGCAGTGAGTTTGAGGCCAGCCTGGGCTACATAGTGAGACCCTGTCTCCAAGGAGATTGGATGAGTGGCAGGGCCTCCCTCCCCCAAGCGCTGCCTTTCACTCACAGAAACCCAAGTAAAAAGCCCCCTTTGTTTAGTGGTGGTGGTAGCAGGGAGACATTGAATGGGACTTCTGGGAAACAGAGTTGAGGATGACTCAGACAGACAGAAAATTGAAAGGGCTCATATTATGCGCCTTGAGCTTCTGCTTAGCATCTTGTGAGTCCTCTGAGCTGTGGACTCATTCAGTTATTATAGACTTCTGGCATTTAACCTGGGAGAATGTTTTGTTTAGTACAGGGCTGGAGTAAATTTGACCCATATAAGCCATCAAAACCACTGTGAGTCAGCCTTTTAGGAAACCTGTCTTTAACTATTTTAAAGTTACTTCTTTTTTTGTGTGCTTCTCTTTTTATTGTCTGCCAGTTTGTTGAAGTGATTGAGTTCTTTGCAATTGGGCAAGTGCTTGGCTTTTTGAGCTGGTGTTAACACAATAGGCAGGTTTCTTGTTAAGATAACCTTGTTTGTTCTCCCTGCGGATGCATCTGTTAGCTGTACAACCTGGAGGTTATCCCAGAGATTGTGTAGCACAGAAGCACTTCTGATGGCCGGCTGAACTGTTTTGGGGAATCTTGCCTGCTCTGAGAAGAGCTCCCGTGAGATCATCTCTCTCTGAGGTTAGAACTGTTAAATGCACTGAGCACATTTGATTGGGGTTAGGAAATCAGAGGACAGCTAATGGGAGACTATAAACGGGAGAAGGAAAACAAGGCTCAGAAAGTTCCAGGCAAGAATTGGAGGCACCTATGGAAAGAGACACCGAGGGACTTTTGGAGGCAGGAAAGAGCAGGTGCTTCCTTAAAGAATGCTTTTGTTCATTTCGTCCCTCTTTCCAAGGGCTTTTGCCTGCTTGACTGGTTTGTGTGGTCATCTTGGTGGTGGCTGGGTTCCTGGGCAGAGATGTGTACCAGCCAGAGGTAAGTGCCTGGCCTCTTGTCTTCACTGGAGGGTAATTCGGCTCTCTGGTAGCTCCTATATTTTTTTCCCACCTTCCTGATCTTCAGTCTGGATTTTATTACTGTCTCTTTTGACTGTATGCTAGAATGCTTGAAAAGAACTAACAGGGTCTGGTCCTGACACGGAGTCACAGACATCCCGGTGTTGTGCAAGCACCTCCTTTGTGTAGTTCTGAAACATTTTCCTTACTCCACAAGAAGGCGCTATACCCAGTTAGCAGTCCCCACGGGGCAGTGATTTTTTTTAATTTTTTTTAATTAATACATGTTTGCTGTATGTAATGCTCATCATAGGGAATTTGTACCTGTACATAGTCTTTTTTTCCCATTCCCCTCCCCTCCCATCAGTACTTTATCCCCTCCCCATTTACAAAAGCTTTGTTTGCATTTTTTCCTTCCATTCTTTTTCTAATCCCTTTTCCCTTCCTTCCCTTTTTCTTTCCCCTCCCTTCTTCCCATTCCCATTTGAACGAGTCCTTTCTACTTCTCATTTAGAATATTTTTATTAGACAGTGGTTTTTGACTCCCTTGTTCATCAACATCTATGTCAATGTTAGGCACATAATAAGTACTCAAAAATTTTGTTTGGATTTGAGTATCTTGTCTGTTTGTGGTTCTCTGACACAATATCTGAAACTGCATGGTTTATAAATAATAGGAAGTTTTTCCTTCAGTTCGGTAGGCTGAGAAGTTCAAGATCAAGACACCAGCAGGTTTAGTGTCTGGCAAGGTTGGGGTTCCTACTTCCAAGATGGTGCCCTGAATGCTGCTTCCTTCAGCAGGGGACAAATGCTGTGTCCTCACATGGTGGAAGGGAGCAAACCCATCCCTCAAGCCCCTTTATCCCATCCATGAGTGTTCTGCCTCCTCAAGGCCTCACCTCCTACTATGACATGGCTGAATTTACTGTGTAAATTTTGGAGGGGACACAAACTTCAAATTATCGCATGAGCTAATAATGAGGAAAAAAAGGCAGTTAATTCAATATTTGGTGAGTGCCAACTATATAGTGATACAGAGGGGCACTGAAACAATAAGCATGGCCTTGGGAGAGGATGATGTAGATACTGTAGATACAGTCAGGTGCTCAGTGTTGGAGTGTATAGAGAGCATATTATGAGATTTCAGAGAAGGGTGATATCCCTGGAGGATCATTATTAATGAATTTAAAGAGATATCCTGCATTGTTCCTTCACCAGGGCTCTGCTGTCACATTCTGTATAGGATAGAAATCAAGCCCCTTTCATTCTCTACCTCAGGCACCAAAGATGTCTTTATAAAGCTGTGTCATTTCTTAAGATCTTCAGCATAAACTGAGAACATTTTAGTGAGTCTTTGCTATAGTAATATGTAGTACTTCTTGGAATCATGTCACAGTGTTTTCAAGAGTACTGAGTGCTTTCTTATGAATAATAGACTTATTATGCAATCTTTTTTTTTTTTTTTTTTTTTGTGGGTACCGGGGGGACGACCTCAGGACCTTGCGCGCCAACAGGCACCCGTGCCGCTGAGCGATATCACCGGCCCCTTTTTCGTATGTGGGTTCTGGGAGTCGAACTCGGGCCTTCGCGCTTGCAAGGCAGGCGCTTAAGCCACTGAGCCGTCTCACTGGCCCCTTATTATGCAATCTTGTAACAGCTTTTTTTTTTTTTTAATTGAAAAGATGGACCCTTTTTTTTTTTTTGGTACCGGGAATCGAACTCGGGACCTTGCGCTTGCCAGGCAGGTGCTTGTGGCACTGAGCTATATCCCTGGCCCTCAATGGACCCTTTTGAGGTGGGGAATGGTAAGTATTGACTAAGTATCCTCCTTGTCCAGTTGTCCCTATTTCTTTAATGAGGCATTTATTGGAAACTTTCCTAAAGAGTTTTCGTTTGGGATAATGGAAAGAAGATCTCTGATAGCGCTGAGGACTGCACTTCAGCAGCAAACAAAGGAAACTGCAGTAGTGTCAGTGAACACTTCTCTAGCATTTATTACATGGCTCCACTGTGCTACGTGTTTGCTGTACATTATCTCATTTAATCCTCACAGCCAACCTGTGAAGTAGGTTGTGTCATTAGGTGAGTGGTACAGTGAGCTTAATTGAACCCTTAATGGTGATGCTGTACTGTTCCCTCCCTCAGAGAGGATGTGGCACCTAGACATTGTGTGCAATGTTTGTTGCCTAGTGTGTGTTAGGCACGGTGCTGGGGGTATAGTGGTGAACAGCACACATGATGCCTGCGCCATTCTAGTTGGGAAACTCAGGGCTGGGAGGAAGGGACAAATGTTAACAAAGACGGTGGTGCGAAGGAAAGGTTTGAGCAAGAGAAGGGTTGAGTCAATTGCCCGTGCTGTGCTCTCTTGTCTTCTCTCTCTCCTTGTGCCTGTACTGCTAAGTCCTCACAGCTTTCCCAGAGCTCGCGTCAGTTTTCTTTGTGGCCCAGTTTGGTTTTGCCATGCCATGTTGAAGAGTGCTGTGCCTTCCATCTGGAAGTTCCTCAGAAAGGTTTCTTAAGGATGATCTTGAGGATGACTCGGTATCCATTCCTCAGAAGTGGAAGGCTTTTTATGCAGATAAAAGTGTTGAGCCGAACTGGATGAGTTGGATGCAGTAAAAAAAAAAATGTTCATAGAGCGAATGGTTGCTCTCTGTGAAGAATTTGTGTATGGATCATCTCTACAAAGACACATTCTTTGAGGGCAGAAGAGTAGTGGCAGTGTCTTCGAGGCAAGGGTCAGAAGCAGCACCCTTAGTTAGAAGACATGGGAGGGGAATTCCTGACCTCTCCAATCACGGAGCACTTTGGGGACACGGGAGCCCAAGAAAGTGATCTTTGCTCTTATCAGCTATGCTCAGTGTGTTTGTGGGGCCAGCTTTGGGACTTCAGTCATCTTAAAACATTTGTTTGAGAAACCATTTTATTTTTACACGAAACTGTTGACTCATACGTGGATAAACAGGAAATGTATACTCCTTTTAGGATAGAATGAAAGGAAATTTTCTGAACCTGCCATGTTGGGAAAACAGGTTAAGTAGGACTTCCTGGTGACAGGGATTTACTGTTGGAATAGAACCTTCTTATCATTTGGACTTTAAAAATAGACTGGCTACTGCTCTGTTTGACACGTGTTTAGTAAAATCTTGTTTGACAATTAGGCCATGGGCATAAATCATTGCCTGATGTTCTTTTTAAATATGAAGGTGGCTTTGGATTTCTCAAGAAGAGCTTTCCCATTTTCTTTCCCTCTCTAGCAGAAAGCAAAATGTTACCCAAGTTCTGTACTTGTGGTGATCTAACATCAGGTCAGTGATGGACATGAAGTGAAGCTCAGTACATGTCTGTTGGCTTAATGAAGGGATCAAGTTCTGGTGTTTTATGGTACTGGTTCCAGTTCTCATATGAGCAAGAATTTTGTTGGTTTCTCTGGTTCTCTGTTCCTCTGAATTCAACCAAAAACAGAGTGAAAGCAAAACACACCAGTAAACCAACAAATAAGTCATTAATAGAAATTTAATTTTGGGAATAACTGTTCACTTAAATTAGTTTTAAAACCTTAATGGAGCTGGGCATGGTGGCACATGCCTGTAATCCCAGCACTGGGGAGGCTGAGGCAGGAGAATTGCGGTGAATTCAGTGCCAGTCTGGGCTACATAGTGAATCCAAGAAGGCTAGCCTGAACTACATAGTGAGACACTGTCTCAAAAAACAAAAACAAAGACACCTCAGTGGAAAGGTACGCAATCATTATTTATTGGCCCGGGGTGGAATTTATTATAGGCAAGTGATTGTGATGAGAGTAAGCAAGCTTCCTGTAGCTCTTTGCATTACCTGGGGGAAGGAACTAATTTTTGCCTCTTGGGGAAATTTTATAATGCTTTGGTGGAATGTCTGATGGTGGTTGGTACAGATTAGATCCTTTTATCCAGAGAGGCCAGCATTGGAAGGATTGATGCTGAGTTACTTTGGAGTGTGTTCTGGTGTCTTTGAGGGTTAACTTGTAGAGTAGCTGTGCTGTTCGAATTCCCTCCTCTCATGGCTCTTCAGCTCCTTCCCCATCCCTTGCTTTTTTCTTCTCAGGGCTGTTGGGACAAAGTCTTTGTGTGGTTATCTTTCCTGGAATGACTCTGAGGGCAAAATGGAATCTGAGAGAGGCTGCTATCATTCCATTTGCCTGTGTGGGTCAGAGGTTGACTGCTGGACACTTTGCTACCATGAACTACTCTGAATTCTAAATTGAAACAATAGGGGTCATTGAGTACTGTTGTATTTCATTGTACAAACTGTTTAGAACACTGTACAAATTAAAAAGCTTTGTGTGTGAGATGGAGAGAGGGAGGGAGAGAGAAAGGGAGAGAGAGGTTGTTGGGTGTCTCACAGATTAATAAGATAGTATGGTCACTTTTCTAGAGCCTGCTATAAAGCCAGTGTTAATAATACATTATTTTGATGAGGGAGAAAAGAGCTATGAAGCAAGCAGAATTCTTTGATTTCTAGGTAGAATTAGTTTAGCTCTTGCCACATTGCTGAATTAGTTCCTGAATGAGTAATTTCTGAGCAGTCAGCAGGTGCAAGCCCAGCTGCTACTGTGTGCACCTGGGTGTTTTCCCAGCTGCTGGTCTTTAAATAGCAGTGGCTTACGTTTGTGCTTACTGTGTGCCAGGTACTGTGCTATGCCCCTTCCATACTTTATCTCATTTAGTCCTCTCAGTGTCCTTAAGAGTGATGCAATCTGCTATTGTCTTGTGTCCCTGAGGCTTCAGTAGTTAAGTAACTTTTCCGCAATGACACAGTGGCAAAGCCAGGAGTGGAATTTGGGTGTTTCCGACTTGCCTGAGGTCTGAGTGATAAACTGTGGGAGGAGGGAAGGTGGAAGTTGGGAAGGGGTGGCTTTGGTGTCAGTCTTGGTTGTGCTGTCGTGTTAGGGCCAAGGACCATTTTAGACAAGTAGAATTGGGTAGGGTGGCCGTTGGCAGGGCTCAGGGTCAGGGAGCTTGTTTTCCTCCGGGGATGGAGCAAAGTGGGATCATAGATTGCAAACAGGCAGAACAAGTAGGGCAGGGGCCTTGTCCCTTCTGGCCTGTTCCTGCCCTTGCCCAAAGGAAGCTTATCTTTTCTTTACCTTTGTCTTCCTGGAGTGCAAACCTGTCTTGCTACCACCTAGGTGAAGGCTGTTGCCTCTCTGGCTAGGGAAAATGCCTCCAGATTAGGGATGAATTTAGTAGTTTAACTGGGTACAATGTAACAGGAGAGGCAGAAGAAGGAAAAAATGAAGCCTAGTTTCTGTTTGCCAGGCATTTTCTCACTCATCTACTAGTTTAATTAGCAACTATGCTGTCCAGTCAGGGGAGGCAAAAGATGATCATATCCTTATTTTACATGAGAAAAAAGGGCCATTAGCACATGGTAGGTGATAGTCCACAGCTCATCAAAAGGAAAACAAACTCATCAAAAGGAAAACAAGCTCATCAGAAGAAAAAGTCTCCAAGCTCTTTCTCCCAGAGCTTTTCCATTTGCCCCAAATGCTTATACGCTACCCGTGAACACTAACCTACCCAGGATACCAAATGCCAAATAATTAGCGCCACATGCTAACAAGGAGTGTTTGAGTCTCATCCCAGATGGGTTCTTTATGTATTGTGTACATCATTTGGTGGATGTTTAATATGAATCCTAAGACATTTAATTCTTCATCTAAAGACTCCTAGGTGCACCTTTTCAGATGCCTGTTGCTGTTTTGTGGGTTTATAGATTGATGATAGTGTAGATCTTCACTGGGTGACAATCCCCAGGCCTAGTGTTCCTGGGACCAGGACTGTTTGAAAAGGTGAATGGCTCTTCCAACGGGCACCTTGAACTTATCTCCTCGATGGCAGAAGTTTATGGAGCTTTTGTTTGTCTCTTTTGCTTAGCCAGCTTGGTAACTTGGAAGCAGGCTGGCTGAGTGACACAGGTCCCAGATGGGCTGTTCTGTGTAGCTTTTTGTTTTCAGAGTTATCTGCTAGATAACAGCCCATCACCACGCTTATCAAATGGTGCTGTGTTCTGCCCTGTGGAAGATGTCCAGTGGGGCAAAGTGATTAATGTTCCTAGCAAGTTGCCTGGCATTCATTCATTCGTTCATTCACAAGACACTGAGCTCCTTGTGTCCTGTGTACACATAGAGACAAAATAGACATGGTCCTCTGCTCATGGATCTAGTGATGAGTCCTGTGGCCATTCAGTGAATTGTTGGAATTAGCGAAGTTCTTAGTAATGTATTAATAGTGGTGTCATTAATAGAATAGTGACTGTTTAGCACCTTGATGAGGTTATAGAAGATAAGGACTTCTCATATTTTCACCCTCATTGTCTGTTTATAACAAGGCTTATACAGACTCTGGAGAATCAGAAACATTTTCTCTGATGGCTGGAAGATACTGGTGTAAAAGGTTCATCACTCCTTTAACTGGAGGAAACATAGCCTATATAGATTAGGCACTTTTGACTTGGGGGTCTGTAGTCTGAGTAGGAGCTCTGAGCATTTTGCTGAAGCTCCAATCTGGAGCTCTGTCTTTCTGGCTCAGGTCCCTTCCTTTCTGGGCTGGCTTTTATAAAGGCTATATTATTCTTTTAAATGTTAACAGGGAAAATTCATGGATGTATGAAGTTTGAACAATAAGTTTTAAAAAGAAAAACTATTGAGGTAATTTACATACTATAAAATTCACCTTTTGCTTATTTTTCAGGTTTACTTATTTATTTATTTATTTTGTGATGCTGGGGATGGAACCCCGGGTCTTGTGCATACCAGGCAAACACTGTACTACTGGGCTACATTCCAGCCCATATTCACACCCCTAAAGTGTACATGTCTGTTTTTAGTGTGTTCGTAAAGCTGTGCAACCCATAGCACTGTGTAACGCTAGGACATTTTCATGACCCTGAAAGGGATTTTCAATTTTTTTGGTTTCTCTTTTTTTTCTTCTGTTTTCTTCCCAAAGGAATTTTGTACGCATTAGCAGCCTCTCCCTGTGCCCTCTACCACCTGGCTTCTGACAACCACTAATCTACTTTCTGTTTTATTAATTTGCCTGTCTAAACATTTGATACAAATAGAATCATGCACTATGTGGCCCTTTGTATCTCTTCTTTCATTCACTTAATCATATTTTCAGGGTTCATCCATGTTGTGGCATATATCACTACTTCATTCATTTTTTTCCCCCAGTGTCAAGTAAATATTATTTGATAGTTATTTTCAAGTCACAGAATTATTTTTTTTTTACATTTCTACCAATAATGATATTAAGTAGCATGAAATTTTTATTATCCAGAGGAAATATATTTGCACTTTATCTTCTTGACTTGATAATTGGTGGATGGGGTGTGTGTGTGTGTGTGTGTGTGCATGCAGAACTGTCACTTGACTACTTTATAAGCATATTTAGGGGACTGAATACTAATGAAATACTTTGGAAATATAATACAAAATATTACAGATTCTATAATTATAACTTGAAAATCATTTTCTTTTTTTTTTTGTGGGTACCGGGGGTCGACCTCAGGACCTCGCGCACCAGCAGGCGCCTGTGCCACTGAGCGATATCACCGGCCCCTTTTTCCTATGTGGGTTCCGGGAGTCGAACTCGGGCCCTCGCGCTTGCCGGGCAGGCGCTTAAGCCGCTGAGCCATCTCGCCGTCCTGAAAATCATTTTCTTTAGAGTAAAAGAAATGTGATTATATTGACATACTTTTCATTCCCCCAGCCAAATTTAGGTAAGTGAAATTTAAATAAAAGATTACCATTAATTTAAGGAAAATCTTCAATCATAACCTTTTTTCCCTATTGAAAAATTAATTGAAATGATTCAGGGTACATTTTCCAATTCCTTCCAAATACAAGTTTCATCTGTTTTCCAACCAATCAGAACAAATCAATAGGGACATAGAGTACTTCAAAACTAAAGTAATAGTAGGTCAGTAGACATTATTTCAGTACAACGCGTATTATTTTATAACAGCAGGAATATGTAGTCTTGCCATAGCATTTTAAGCCCTCTCCAAAGTTTATTGAGCAAAGATTTAGGAAGACTATAAAAGAGGAGGTGGTACAGTCATGACAAACAGTTAAGACAAAAATAAGAATTTCTGAAAAATCAGATCAAAATAAGGACACATTGGGCCGGTGAGATGGCTCAGCGGCGTAAGCGCCTGCCTTGCAAGCGCGAGGGCCCGAGTTCGACTCCCGGATCCCACATATGAAAAAGGGGCCGGTGATATCGCTCAGCGGCACGGGTGCCTGTTGGCGCGCGAGGTCCTGAGGTTGACCCCCCGGTACCCACAAAAAAAAAAAAAAAAAAAAAAGGACACATTTAAGAATTGCCCTAGGTTGGGCATGATGATACACATCTATGTGGTACTCCTAGCACTCTAGGAGGCTGAGGCAGGAGGATTGCAGATTTGAGCCCAGCCTAGGTAACTTAAGGACAGTGAGATCCTGTCTCAAACTAAAAACATAAAAAGGGCTGTGGATGTAGCTCAGTGAAAAGGCCCTGTCTGCAAACCCCAGGACACACCCTCTCCCCCATGAAAAGCCGTAAGGGAAGGAATAACAGATGTATAATGAAGTAGTGGGTGGAAGTGGGTTCATTTTAGATCCAAAATGGCCCTCAAAAGTCTCTTGTGTTCACAGTTAGGGCTTTTGGAAGATTATTGGATCATGGGGGCACTCAAGAGGCAATCAAAAAATATGGTGAATATTTAAAGGAAAAAAAATATTACTATAAAAGACATATTGCCAAGAATGGGTAAGTGTATTCAAAACCAGGCAAGTACTTTGAGTATCTTGAGGGGGATTAATGGCAATGTTTCTTTTTTTTTTTTTTTTTTTTTTGTGGCTACCAGGGGTCGACCTCAGGACCTCGCGCGCCAGCAGGCGCCTGTGCCGCTGAGCGATATCACTGGCCCCTTTTTTCGTATGTGGGTTCCAGGAGTCGAACTCGGGCCCTTGCGCTTGCCAGGCAGGCGCTTACACCGCTGAGCCATCTCACCGGCCCAGTGCCAATGTTTCTTTTACTGTAATAAAATTTTAAAAAATTTAAACAGAGTATGTTTTAATTGCCCCTTGTTGATCCACTGTTGACAGCAATTTGTGTCAAGTAAGAACATTACGGTGTATCCTTACCACCTTTTTCATGGGACCTGGTACCATTTGACGTCTCCCTCCTCCCCAAAGTCAAAATGATTATGAAAGGTAAATGTTTTAATGACATGGAAGCGCACAACTAAAGACTCATGAAAAGGACTTGCAGAACTGCTTCAGAAAGTGGCAAAAATGATGGGATAAGTATGTTTGAAGCAGGAGGGAGTATGTTGAGGGGTATTAATGGAAATGTATTTTTTACTGTAATAAATTTTTAAAAAATTTAAACATTCACCATATGTTTTGATCGAACTTTATATACTCATCAGTGAATCCACTGATGAGTTCATAGCTGAATGTGCTGTTAGAAGATGGGGCCTGGTCAGAGGGTCAGAGGAAGTGAGTCACTGGGTTGTGACCTGCAAGGTTGTATTCTTGTTCCTGGCTCTTTCCTTCTCTCTCTGCTCTTTGGCTACTGTGGGTTAAGCAGCTTTCTTCACTTGCTCTTACATTGTGCTGTTCTTGCCTTGGAGCCAGCCTGCCACAGACTGAACCCTCTGAAACCTCAAGTCAAAATAAACCACTCCTCCTTTAATTTTTGGGTTGGATATTGGGTATTTTGTCCCAGCATGGGAAAGTGACTCATAGTATTCCTTTTTATGGCTGAATGATATTTAGTGTATGGATATATGTCACATTGTACTTATGCACTCATTAGTTTATGGGCATTTGGGTTGTGTCCACTTTTTGGCTGTTAATGTACATACAAGTTTTGTGTGTATGTAGTTTACAATTCTGTTGGGTGTACCTAGGAGTAGAATTACTGAGTATTATGACAACTCTGTCAGACTTTTCTAGAGTGGCTGTGCCATTTTATATTCTCATAATTTCTCTTCCTTGCCAATATTTGTTACTGTCCTTTTAGTCATAGCCATTCCAGTGGATATAAAGTGATATCTCATTGTAGTTTTGATTTACATTTCTCTAATGACCAGTGATGTTGAGCATAATTTTGTATGCTTATTGGTCCTTTGCATATCTTTGGAGAATGTCTACTCAAAATTTTTGCTCATTTTTAAATTGGGTTGTCTACATTGTTGAATTGTAAGAGTTCTTTATATATTCTGAACACAGGCCCTCATTAAATATATGATGTACAAAAATTTTTACAGTTTTAGCTCTTTCACAATCATGATTTTATGACCGATTTATACAGATTGAGGCTTTATAAGCTCCTGGAGCTGTTTGCTAAGAATGGGAGGTGGTGATGGATCTCTTACCCTGAGACTTCTTTCCTTCCTGTCTTGACAAACCCATCAAGGACCTTGACCCTGGGAAGTGTGCGTTTTCCTCCTTCTCCTCCTCCTCCTCCTCCTCCTTTTTACAGGCTAGAGATTGAACTCAGGGCCTTGCACTGAGTTGCACAAACTCAGTGTTTTATCACTGAATAACAATACCAGCCCTTAAAAGGAAAAAAAAACTGTTCTTTTTTTGTTAAAAAAAAGATTTTGAGACAGGGTCTGGCTAAGTTGCCGAACCTGGGCTTGAACTTGCGATCCTCTTGCCTCAGCCTCCTGATAGTTGGAATTATAGGTATGTGCCACCACACTGGGCTCAGTTGTCTTCTTTGTAGGTGTTTCTAGCTGTTCTGCAGTTCTCATATTTCATTGTCATCTTTTCTTTTCTTTTCTTTTCTTTTTTTTTTGAAGGTAACAAATGAAGATGACTTTATTAGAAAATTGGACTGTAAACCTGATCAGCATCTGAAGGTGGTTTCCATTTTTGGAAATACTGGTGATGGGAAGTCTCATACCCTCAACTACACTTTCTTTTATGGCCGTGAAGTCTTCAAAACCTCCCCTGCCCAGGAGTCCTGCACGGTGGGTGTGTGGGCAGCCTATGACCCAGTCCACAGAGTAGCAGTGATAGACACGGAAGGGCTCTTGGGGGCTACCGTGAATCTAAGCCAGAGAACACGGCTGCTACTTAAGGTCCTGGCCATTTCAGACATCATCATCTATCGAACTCATGCAGATCGGCTGCATAATGACCTCTTCAAATTCCTTGGAGATGCCTCGGAAGCTTATCTGAAGCACTTCACCAAGGAGCTTAAGGCCACCACTGCCCGCTGTGGTCTGGATGTCCCCTTGTCCACTCTGGGCCCTGCAGTTATTATTTTCCATGAGACTGTGCACACTCAGCTACTGGGCTCTGGTGAGTAGACAGGGTGCTGTGTCACAGATTGTCTTTTCTGGGTACAAGGAGGGGGCCGTTGGGCAGCAGTAACAACTTGGTGGAGGTGGATTGACCAGAAAATTTTTAACCAGGAAGGGAAAGAGGAAGTGTTTGAAGAAGGGTGTCATACTCAACCATGTTGAGGGTTGAGAATTGCTATTGGCTTTGGCAACAGAGAGGACCTTGGTGACCTGGGTAAGACCTGTTTCCTTGGGACAGTGGGGATGAAAGCTTGATCAGAATGGGAATAAGAGCGGAGAGGAGCAGAGTTAAGCCTGTTAGTATATTGAACTCTTTCAGTGAGTGCTGTAATTTTCCTTTTTAAAATTTAAGATGGTGGGTATTACAGTTATTGGTGTAGTGATGAAAATGACTCATTAGAAATAGAACAATGCAGATATAAGAGAGAAGGAACAATTGGAGTGGTGCATAGGTGGTACAGTTGGCGTAGAAGCACGGACAGTTTCATCTGTGTCAACAGGAGAGAAAGTGGAGCGTAGGGACATGGTTTCAGGTAAGCAGGTAGGGCGTGTATGTGTGTGTGACTGTGTCAGTAAGTTCTTGTCTTATTGTTTCTATTAGAGGAGTGGGGTGCAAGATCATCACCTGGGGGGGGAGATGAGGGAGCAGGGGCAACAACAGTGTTTGGATTTAGGGAGGATAATAATGTGGCCCCTAAAACAGTTACACCATTCACCAGTCAGTCAACAAAGTTTACTGAATGCGCAAGTCAAGTTCTGAGTGAGCACTGGGGCACAGAGGTAAAAAAAGAAATTCCCACCCTTGAATAGTCCACAGTCTAACTGGGGAGATGGCCTGATCCTCTGTTCTCTAGCAGATCTAGGTCCTGGAGCTGTGGGAGTGCAGAGCAGGGACTCTGTACCTCCTGTTGGGATCTCGGGAGGAGGAGGAGGAGGAGGAGGTAATGTTTGCACTCTGAATTTTGGCTACTGAAAGGTGGGGGGAAGAATGATGTTCTGGGAATAGCAGATCCCCTGGTGGCTTCCTAATCTCCATTCACTCTCCTCCACCTGTGTGTGTATTTATGCACGTGTGCTTGAGCACACGCACATGTATATACATGTTCCCTAGTAACTATTCTGCCTTTTCTTGGTTCCCACCTTTGTATATGCTACTCTTGTTTGTCTGGGTCATACATCTTTCAGATTCAACTCAAAGGGAGAAAGGTTTCTACAGTATTGGCTCACAGTTTCAGGTTTCAGTCCATGGTTGGCCGAATACAAGACAGAAATGTGATGGCAGAAGAGAATGGTGGAGGAAAGCTTTCACCTCAAGGGAACCAGGAAGCTGAGAGAGAGGGAAAGAGCCTGAGAAAACATATACCCTTCAAAGGTGTGCTCCTAGAAGACCTCCTTGCTCCAACTAGACCCACTTCTTAACAGCCTGATTAGCCAAGAACTAATCAGTGGATTAATCCATTGCTGATGGTAGTGTCCTCACAGTGCAGCCACCTTTGTAGTCATTTCTTAGTCTCGTCGAATTGGCAGTCAGTATTAATGGTCACATCCTATTTATATGCTTAATTTGTTGTTGGTCTTCTCCCAGTAGAAAGGAAACATGAGGGCAAGAACATTGGTTGTCTTACTCACTGCTGTTCATAAAGAGCCGGCTAAATGTTTGACACACAGTTGTGTGCTGAGTGAATAAACGAGGAGGTCCTGAGTGCCCAAAGCACAGCTCCTGTAAGAGAGTGGTAGAAATACTCAGGTAGCAGATCGTGGATGGCCTTGACTCAGTTCTCAAGTGTGATAGGAGCCCCCGAACGATCTTAAGCAGAGAGTTACATGATCACATTATATTTTCAAAAGATTACTTAGCAGTCGGTTTTAGGGTGAATTAGAGGAACTACCTGGAGGTGAAGAGACTAGTGAGGAAGTTTTCATGGTACTAGGTTACCATGAAGAGGGAGGGACTGGGTCAGGGCAGTGGCAGGACGAGGGCAGTGAACAGACCAGTCCATAAAAGAGCTTGTTCTGATGGACGTGGGACTACTTGGTCGTGCTGGTCTCCAAGACTCATGACCTGTGGGAAGATGAGAATTCTGAATGTTTCCTACTGGAGGAGGAGACTCAGTAGCAAGTCCTTGTAGGTACAGAAAGAAGGTGAGAAATGCTGATTCAGGATGCCCCATGAGCAGTACTTCAGTGCCGCTTTAGAGTTTTACAACTCTGAGGGGAAGGTTTAGGATTTTGAAATAATTAACTCCTCAAAAGTTAGTATTTGCCAAGTGCCATGCACTAAAAAAAGTTAGCGTTTATTTTTAAAAACACATAGCAGGCCAGGCGTGGTGGTACACACCTGTAATCCCAGCACCTGGGAGGCTGAGGCAGGAAGTTTGCCATGAGTTTGAGGCCAGCCTGGACTACATAAGCGAGTGCAAGGCCAGTCTGCACTACATAGTGAGACCTTGCCTCAAAGAAAACAAAAGCCCACATAGCATATGCTTTTTTTTTTTTTTTTAAAGTACATGTTTGTACTACATAATGATTACATTCATCATGGGGAGTTGGTGCAGGTACATAACACATCTTATTCTTAATCATTTAACTTTTGTTGTTGTTGTTATTGTTTTTGGTTTTTGAGACAGGGTTTCGCTATGTAGTGCAGACTGGCCTTGAACTCAGTAGGTAGCCCAGGTTGGCCTCAAACTTGCAGTGATCCTCCTGCCTCAGCCTCCTGAGTGCTGGGATTATAGGCATGTGTCACCACGCCCAGCCTTTAAGCATTTAATTTTTTTTTTTTTTGGTACTGGGAATCAAACTCATGACCTTTTGCTTGCCAGTAGTCATTTAATTTTTAAAAACCCTTTCCACCCTGTCTCCATTCCTTCTACCTCTTGGTCCCCTTCCAATTTGCAAAAAGATCTATTTCCCTGTTTCCTATCTTTCTTTTATTTTGCACTTTATTTATACTGTGGGTTTCTGGCATAAGAGAAACCATGTGATATCTAAATTATGTGTCTGATTTATTTTACTTAACATTATGGTCTCAAGGTATATCCATTTTCCTACAAATGATTTAAATTTGTCCTTCTTTATAGCAGAGTAGTACTCCATTGTATATAAATACATTTTCTTTTACACATTCATCTGTTGATGGACATGTAGGTTGCTTCCAAGATTCAGGCATTATTAATTGTGCTGTTATAAACATGGGTTTACACATATCACTGTAATATGATGTCTTTAACTCTTTTGGGAAGATACCTCGAAGGAGAATAGCTGCGTGGAATGGAATTAGGTTTTTTTTTTTTTTTTTAATTTTCTTTTGAGATGGAGTCTCACTGTGTAATTCAGGGTGACCTTGAACTTGGGGCAGTCCTCCTGCCTCAGCCTCCCAAGTGCTGGGATTATAAGCATGTGCCATCATGCCCGGCTAGAATTAGTTTTTTGAGGAATCTTCATACTGATTTCCATAGCGCTTTACTAGTTTACATTCCCATCAACATTTGTTATTATTTGATTTCTTGATGGTGACCATTCTTTCTGGAGTAAGATGGAATTTAACTGTATCTTTATTATTCAGCCTACTCAGTTAACAGTTCTATTTCGCAGATGAAGAAATTGAATTCAGATAGCTTTTACATGATGTGACCAAGAAAGTTCTAGTGAAATTGGGATCCATATCAAGATCTTCTAACCCTAAATCAAGATCTGTTTCTGGAATACAGTTACAGTTTAAGATGGAACTAAGGTGGCTAGATTTTATGCAGGATAGGGGTGACAGAATAGTGGAAAAACTGATAGAGAAAAGATTTTCTATTTGATCTTCTTTTATGGCTATGGAATTGCTAGGTAGGAGATTAGTAGTAAAATGAACTATAGGTTGAGTATCCCATGTCCAAAATGCCTGAGATTATAGTCTCAGATTTTGGATTGTGGCGTAAACTTTACTGGTAGAACATTCTTAATCTAAAACTCCAAAATCTAGTGCTCACAAAGTTTCAGATTTTAGAGCATTTCAGGTTTCTAATTTTTACTTTAGGGATGTTCAACCTGTATTTGTGGGTTTTTTTTATTACTTATATTTTCTTTCTTTCTTTTCTTGCTCTTATCTCTCTTTTACAAATGAGCAGAAACGAGTCATTTTGGAGCAGTGATTGTATGTCCAGGGACAAGCTGTGAGGTGATGTTTGAAGGAAGTGGAGGGACCCAGACTGGGACCCTGTTGGCTTTGGGAGAAGCAAGTGACTGAAGGCCACTTTAGCTACTTCTGAGTTCTGGATGATGATGGATGAAGTAGCACAGGCTTGTACTCCAGGGGCTGAGGCAGGAGATTCACGAGTTCAAGGCTGGACTGAGCAGACTCTGTCTCAAAATTCAAAACAAATAAAAATGTCTGGGCATGTAACTCAGTAGTAAAGTGCCCCTGGGTTCTGTCTCTGTACTGCAAAAAAACCCCCCAAAAACCAAAAAAACAAGCACAAAAAACCAAAAACCTAAAACCCCCAAAACACAAAGAGTAAAGTGCAAGATAAGATGGGTGCAGGGAATAATTACAGTTATGGCTATTTTAGTGGCTGTTCCTTTAAATTTGTTTTGTTTTGTTTTTTGAGACTCCCTATGTAGTTCAGGCTGGTCTTGAACTCACTATGTAGCCCAGACTAGCCTCAAACTCCTGCCTCAGCCTCCCAAGTGCTGGGATTACAGGTGTGCACCACCACTCCTGGCTGTCCTACTTTTATAATGAAAGATAGACAACTTTTTTTTTTTAAAAAAAAGAGAGTCACTCACTCCTCACATACCTGTTTCTGCTTGTACAGATCACCCCTCAGACGTGCCGGAGAAGCTCATCCAGGACCGGTTCAGGAAGCTGGGCCGCTTCCCCGAAGCCTTTAGTTCCATTCACTACAAGGGAACGAGGACTTACAACCCCCCCACAGACTTCTCTGGGCTCCGGCGTGCTTTGGAGCAGCAGCTAGAGAACAATACCACCCGTTCTCCCCGGCACCCAGGGGTCATCTTCAAAGCCCTGAAGGTCAGTTGCCTGGTGTCCCAGAGACTTCTGATGGGGGTCCCAGTGGGTGGGGAGAACACAACGTCCTCGAGCTCCTTCGGTGCTGGTGATTGGAAGGCTGAGCTGGAAAGAGACGTTAAGGGAGGAAGAAATACCTGAGCAGAGTTGCACCTGTCACGTTCCTTCAACTTGCTAGGAGCTCGAGTATGGAGGAATCTTTTGAGTTAGAGTAAAAGAAGCCAGTTAAAGCCTTGTCTTGGAGAAAAAACTAGGTGTTTGGTGAATAGGAAAAAGTGTTCATTTTTGTGTGGTTTGGCAGTCTTAGTGAGTTAATCTCATGTTCAGACTCAGTTAACTATTGGCACAACCTCTATGGTTTTCTTCATTTTCTTACCTGTCTTAATGCATTTTTTGTTGCTCAACATATTAGTGGAGACTGGGTAATTGATGAAGAATAGAGGTTTGGTTCACAGCTCTTCAGGCTGGGAAGCCCGAGAGCTTGGTGTGTGCATCACTCAGCACCTGGTGGGAGCCTTCTGGCTGCATCATAACATGGTGGAGGGCATTGCAGGGCAAGAGAGTAGGCATCCAGAGAGAGCAAAACCACTCCCTGTGTGACCCACTCATCTGTGGGTGAACCGATCCTGAGGGCACAGCCTTCACCACCCACTCACTGTGCCCCGCTTCCCCCCTCAAAAAAGGTCCCATCTTCAAAGACCACTGACATAAGAATTTGAGGATTATGCATCCAACACATAAAATTTATATTTTCAAACCATAGCATTATCTAGATTAACTTATTTAAGAAGGAAAATTTGTTATCAGTATAAATGGAAAACTTGTATCGTAGGTAGAAAATTATAAAAACAGAACCCCAAAACAGTCACATGATAGCAATAATTACTTATTATGTACTAAAATTCAGAGCACTATGAATGGATTAATCCTTACATGACTCCACGAGTTAAGAACTATTCTCCCGGGCTGGGCATGGTGGCGCAGGCCTATTGTCCCAGCACTCCGGAGGCTGAGGCAGGAGGATTGCTGCTAGTTCAAGTCCAGGTTGGGCTACATATGAGTTCAAGGCCAGCCTGAACTACACAGTGAGACCCTGTCTCAAAAAACCTAAATAAACAACAACAAAAAAGAGGAATATTCTTCTCATTTTGAAGATAGGCAAATCGGGATACAGATTGATGAAATCATTGTTTTTAGTTACTAAAGTATCTGAAGTAGGTTGAATGCCAGGCTGAGCTACAGAGCAAGACCCTGCCTCAAAAAAAAAAAAGTTTACTATACAGTGAATATTCAGTGATTTTTAACTATTATGAATAATATGAAAAAACTGAAAAATTACATGTGAATAATTCGTGAAATACTGTCTTCTAGTTAGAATTTGAGGTTTTAGTTACCAAGTGACAGAGGGCATAAATCCTGGCAATTTACTCCAGAGCTCCTTATAATCAGGAAGGTCCTGCTGCCTCTGAGCAAATAAAAATGACATTATTTCTCAGTGAGAGACTATATAGCTTGGCTGTATAGTAAACACTTTGTTTCTTTTTTTTTTTTTTTTTGTGGGTACCGGGGGTCGACCTCAGGACCTCACACGCCGGCAGGCACCTGTGCCGCTGAGCGATATCACCGGCCCTTTTCTTTCGTACGTGGGTACCAGGAGTCAAACTCAGGACCTTGCACTTGCCAGGCAGGCGCTTACACCGCTGAGCCATCTCACTGGCCCCAACACTTGGTTTCTTAAGTATGCTGTCATTTAATCCTCAACTTTGCTGGGCTTGGTGACACACACTTATCACCCCAGCACTCAGGAGGCTGAGGCAGGAGGATTGCTGTGAGTTCGAGGCCAGTCTGGGCTACCTAGTAGTAAGTTCAAGGCCAGCCTGAGCTACAGAGCAAGACCCTGCCTCAAAAAAAAAAAAAAAAAAAAGTGTTTACTATATAGTAAATATTCAGTGATTTTTAACTATCATGAATAATATGGAAAAACTAAAAAATTATATTTGAATAATTCATGAAATACTGTCTTCTAGTTAGAATTTGAGGTTAAAGTATACTTAGCTTATGTTCTTGTAATGACTCAAAGGTAGGCAAGATGGAAGATTACACATAAATAATGCAAACATTCTCGTAAGAGGCTAAATCCATGCTGTGGTGGATTATAAATCTAATTATGAAATGAATCCTGTTTAATGTTTAAGCCCACCAGGACACTGAGGATTGCAAGTAGTAATCACAGCTCAGGGATTTTCCTCTCAAAGAGTCTCGGATGTCCTATCCCAGGCCAGTTTGTAGGCGTTTTTGAGAAAAATAGTTAACCTGTATTCTTGGAGATGAGTTATGAAGCTTTCTGTCATTAAAACAGACTGGTCAGCTGGAGTTCTCATGATTCTTAGTAACTGGTATTCCGAGAATTTCACTGGGACCTGTTACTTTCTGCTTCCTGAGGTAGGGCTGTGCTTACTGAAATGTGGGACCTACTCCTGTCTATGGGAAGCAGTGAGTTGTTTAAGCATGTGGTTTGGGTTCTCCCTAGGAAATTGTGCAGTTCTTGCAACTTACACAAATCTTTGAAAAAATTGTTTTTGCCCTTTTTTATTTTATTACTTCCTTCTTTAAATTCAAAGTAGTTAATTCTCTGATGATGACTGTAATAGAAAGCTACCGTTAAGACCTACATTAGGCAGATTGACCACATAGAGTTTTATTGCTGTTAAAAATAAGCTCTAACTGAAGTCTTAACATTCATAGCAGTGTAATGTAGTGGTTACCTGTTCTTCTTTTGTTTTTTATTTTGTTTTATATTGTATTGGTCAGCTTTCACGAAGCTGGGACAAAATACCTAAAACTGCAACTTAACGGAGGAGTTTGCTTACGATTTCAGTCCTTTTTCAGCTCATGGGAGGCTTTGGGTTCGATTCCCAGCAACATATACACTATATAAGTCTTTGCTACTTACTAAAAAACAGAATTGTCCTGATGTGTGTACGTGCAGTTATATCCCATGCTTTTTCTCATGGAACATTGAAGCTTAGCATATATTTCCATGCTGTGAAAAATTCTGTGAAAACCAGCTTTAAATAACTATACATTTTTCATGTGTATGGGTGGATCATGTTTTACATTTTATAAGTCAGCATTTTTTTTTTTTTTGGTACTGGGAATTGAACTCAGGACCTTGCACTTGCCTGGCAGGTACTTATGCCACTGAGCTACATCCCTGGCCCAAGTCAGCCTTTATATGAGTAGTGATTTCTACTTTTCCTGTTAAATTTTCTGCGTATATAAAAGGTATCTGTCCACATGCTGCCTATTTCCTTAGGATGAATTCCCTTTCCCATTCCTCTTGGCCAGCCTTTATGGAGTGCTTACTGCATGCTATCTACTGTATGCCACTGAACTTTACATATACTATTAACTCATTTGGTTTTCATATCAGCTGTCTGGGTAAGGACACTGAGAAACAGAGGTTGATTAATTTGCCTGAGAAAACTCATTCAGTAAGTGGAATAGAGTTTGAACTGGTAATCTGGCTCCCAATTTTTACCCTACCTTCTTTTTTTTTTACGTGGGTACCGGGAGTCGACCTCAGGACCTCACGCTTGCCAGCAAGCGCTAGTGCCGCTGAGCGATATCACCAGCCCTTTTTTTCCCTCATGTGGGTTCTGGGAGTCAAACTCAGGACCTCACGCTTGCCAGGCAGGCACTTGTGCTGCTGAGCCATCTCACCGGCCCATACCCTACCTTCTTGATAGGTGGATATGACCATTTTTAAATGTTCCTGATATTCACTGCCAGTTTCTTCTAGAAAGAACATTCCCATAAGTTGTATTTGAGTGTTTGGTTACATTAATTAAAAAAAATGAAAGCCCAGGCACAGTGGTTTGGCTGAAAGACAGGAGGACCACAAGTTTGAGACCAATCTGGACAACTCAGCAAGATTTTTGTCTCAAAATAAAAAATAAAAAGGACTGGGGTTATAGCTCAGTGGTCATATGTTTGCCTAGTATGTACAAGGCCCTGGGGCAATTCCTGATACCCTAGGCGCACGCCACACACAAAATAAATAAAGCAATTTATTATAAAAGCAGTGTGTGTTGGTGGTAAATGATTCAAGCAGCACAGAAGAGGCATAGTGAAGTCCTCTGCCCCTTTCTTTCCTTACCCTGCTCCCCATAGAGATAACCATTGCTGCGATGGTAGAGATAACCATTGCTGCAGTGGTAGAGATAACCATTACATTTCTAGCGTGTGCTTCTAGAAATGTTCAGTGTTACATAGTGCATGCATAAATTTCCCTTATGTTCACAAGCCAGATTAAGCCTCCTGTAAGAAAAAAGTTTCCCATATATGTGTGTGTCTGTGTATCCTGAATACACGAGATCATAGAGAAGTTAAATCTTCCCACCCTCCCCGTGTTCTCTTCTTGTTCTATAGCTAACCACTATTAGTTTATTGTATATGCTTCTAGAGATTTTCAGTGCTGTATACTTGCATGTGTATATATTTTTTCCTTCCTTGACTATATTATATACCATTGGTACTTGTGTTTAGGAAAATAAGTTACAATTCACTCAGGTTTCCGATTATGCATTCACAACACAGATTACTTCTGACACCAGATTGGGAGGGAGGGTTCCTCTCACACTAAGTAAGCTATCAGTTCTGCAGAAGACACCAGCTGAGTGTCTTCTAAGGCACTGTCCCCGGAGATAGTGTCAATACCACCAGTTGAGGGTTCAGTCCCTAAGAATCCTCCCTCCTGTTTAGATGCTAGTCACAAGCCCCCAGGCTGCTTTACCTGTGCTTCTGATTGACCAGCTATGTAAATGAGGTTTTCCCTGACCTCCTCCTTGTGTAATTAATTTTTCAGACAGCTCACAGAATGCAGGGTAACACATTTACCAGTGTATTAGAAAAGGTATCACAGTGGCTACAGGGGAACAGGTGCGTAGGTTGAGGTTCAGGGAGAGGGGCGTGCAGCCTCTCTGCCATGTCCGGGTTCACCGCCCTCCAGACACCTCCATGTGTTTAGCTGTTCAGCAGCTCTCTGATGCCTGTGCTCTTGGACTTTTTTATGGATAGTTAATTGTTGCATGATGGAAGCGTGTGTTAAATGTGACTGGACAAAAAGAGTATTCTCTCATGCTAATAGACTGAATGGGGAAACCCAGTAAGGTCTGACATTCAGATTCTGGTTGGCCTCTCTGGCAGCATTTGTTTCCTTCTGGGGATGGGGCAGGATTCCCCTGGAATGAGGAGGGTCTTATGACCTACTATATCAGACAAAGGTAGGTCAGAGAATTTCTTCATGGCTGGCTGTAAGAAAGGAAGGTAGAAGATTAGACTTTCTATGACTCAGCCAGGGGGGAAGAGAAATTCTAAATTCTAGTTCCTGTGGCCTGAGTTGGGGAGGGAGTTCCAACTGCTTTTTTTCACTTGATTATGGGTCTTGGTTGTTCTTCTATATTAGCACATAATATGTGGTCATTCATTTTCATGTCATTAATATACCTTTTTTTTTTTTTTTTTGTGGGTACCGGGGGGTCGACCTCAGGGCCTCGCGCACCAGCAGGCGCCCGTGCCGCTGAGCGATATCACCGGCCCCTTTTTCATATGTGGGTTCCGGGAGTCGAACTCGGGCCCTCGCGCTTGCCGGGCAGGCGCTTAAGCTGCTGAGCCATCTCACCGGCCCCTACTTTTTTTTTTTTTTTTTTCTGGGCCTTTTTGAGATAGGGTTTTGCTATGTAGTTCAGGCTGGCCTTGAAATCACTTTGTAGCCCAGGCTGGCCTTGAACTCACAGCAATCCTCTTGCCTCAGCCTCCCAAGTGCTGGGATTACAGGCATGTGCCACCATGCCACCCATTAATATACTTTTTTTTTTTTTTTTGAGGGTACCGGGGGTCGACCTCAGGACCTCGCACACCAGCAGGCACCCATGCCGCTGAGCAATATCACCGGCCCTTTTTTCGTATGTGGGTTCCGGGAGTCGAACTCAGGCCCTTGCGCTTGCCAGGCAGGTGCATATGCCACTGGGCCATCTCACCAGCCCCCATTAATATACTTTTAAAGATTGTTAGCCATATCTTATTTGTGAGGTTCTACCTGATTAACCCAGCACTATTGGATTTGAAGGGAGTACAAAAGTTACTATTCGTTGAACAGAAAGAGTGTAATTTTTTTTTTTTTTTTTTTGAGACAAGGTTTCACTCTGTAGTGCAGGCTGGCCTTGAACTCACTATGTAGCCCAGGTTGGCCTTAGACTCGCAGTAATCCTGCCTCAGCCTCCCAAGTGCTGGGATTACAGATGGGTGCTACCATGCCTGGCCAGGAAGGGTGGATTTGGAAATGTTATTAGGAAGAATTTGAAGTTCAGGGATGATCAAAATATATGGTGAATGTTTAAATTAAAAATTTATTACAGTAAAAGACATGCCATTAATCCCCCAAAATACACCTACTTGCTTTGAACACAGTTATTCCATTGTTGTTGCTACTTTGTCTCATCGGGTACTAACCAGACCCTGCTTAACTTCTGAGATCAGATGAGATTGGGCATGTTCAGGGTGGTAGGACTGTAGACAGTTCTTGCCACTTTTTTTTTTTTTAAATACAGGGTCTTGGACCGGGGATATAGCTCAGCAGCGCAGCACCTACCTGGCAAGCACGAGGTCCTGAGTTTGATTCCCAGTATCAAAATAAATAAATAAATAAATAAATAAATAAATAAATAAATAAATAAATACAGGGTCTCATATATTTCAGGCTTCACATGGACTCATTTTATAGCCCAGGCTGGCCTCGAATTTAGGGCAATCCTGCCTCAGCCTTCTGAGTGCTGGGATTACAGGCATGTACCACCATGCCTGGCAGTTCTGGCACTTTTTGAAGCAGTTCTAAAAGTCCTGTCATGTCTTTATGAGGCATGATCAAAAATAGGGGGAATGCTGCTGCCGAGTGCCATCCAACCGAAAGGGAGGCACTTAAAAAACATTACGGTGTGTTCTCATCCATCTTATTCATGAGATCTGGCACTGTGTGATTTCTGGCTCTTCCTTGAAGTCAAAGTGACCACAAAAGGTAAACATTTTGAATTGATTTAGGACATTGAGGCAGTCACACAGTACAACTAAAGATACTCATGAAAAAGAATTTCTAGAGCTTCAAAAAGTGGCAAGTACAAAAAGTGTTTGAAGCAAAAGGGAGTATTTTGATGGGGATTTATGGCAGTGTGTCTTTTATTGTGAACATTTAAAAATATTTTTCAACAGTCACTGTAATTTTCTGTCATATCTCGTGGGTGTGTGTGTGTGTGCGTGTGCACACGTGTATTTTTTTTGGGGGGTGTCTGCAGCCAATTCCTGTCCTAGTTGAGCTGCCGTAATGTTCCCTGCTGACTTTCCCTGTCCTTTAGCCACATTGTGATTTCTAGGCCCCAGTGCCATTTTTCTAACTGGGATATTTCCCCTTCTTTGTTCAGGATTCACAGTAGCACCAGTCCAGATAGCTACAAAACATACCCTCACTGAGCAGGTAAATCTGTTTAAAGGAAACAGATGCTGAAGTCCCAATTGAATAGGGGAATTAATATTGAATAATAGAGGAATTGAATACCTGAGTTATCTGTGGTTGTCTGTACCTAGAGTTCTGAATAATTGGGAGAATCACTTTTTTTTTTTTTTTTTTTTGTGGGTACCGGGGGGACGACCTCAGGACCTCGCGCGCCAACAGGCACCCGTGCCGCTGAGCGATATCACCGGCCCCTTTTTCGTATGTGGGATCCGGGAGTCGAACTCGGGCCTTCGCGCTTGCAAGGCAGGCGCTTAAGCCGCTGAGCCGTCTCACCGGCCCGAGAATCACTTTTAAAGTTGAATTCATGTTGATTTCATATAATACCTTCTTTGCTAATGTGGAAACTCTTGGCTTTCCAGTTTCATCACATCAAAAAGCATCTATTAAGTACTTATAAAATTATGTTTGTTGTGTGGTAGCATTCTTGATTACAGAAGAGTGTCCATTTTGAGTCAAGAATTTCACTGTAGCCCCTTGATGACTGGGGCTAAACTTATACGTACAGTAGAAAGAGCCACCTGGTTGCCAGGGCAACTTGAGTTAAGATCATCTGGTCTCCAGGCAACCTTTTCTACACTTGCTGCAAATACTTTCCCAGTCACTGTCAGAAGAGGCCCTTCCCTACTTTTCCCTTCTAGTTTTGTGACCTCAGAATGAGGAGAGCCCAAGAAACCATGGAATGATGCAAGGTTTGGACCAACCAACCTTCCTTCTTCCTTCCTTCCTTCCCCCCATTTATCTTTTGGTGGTGAGAATGTAACCTGAGGCCTGACTTATGCTAGGCAAGTGTTCTTACCAATGAGCTATATCCTCAGCCCCAGGTTTGGAATTTTGAACTAGCAAAATATATGGATCAGGTTGTAGGTTATGTTTATACTGGAAAAGAAAAATCAGATTACAGAGAAAGAACACTTTCTTCCTATCCCGGTATCTAAAACACACTAACATCGAAGTTTTTCAATAGTTACTGTTACCTTCACATATTCTTGATTCTTGTAAGGCTTTTTGAAGCTTGTGAAAGTCTGATTCCTATCAACTTGTGGCTTGTGAATGAAGTGATATGTTTATTCTTTTACCCAGCATGTGAGAGAGGCATGACTGGCATCTGAAGTGATAGGGCAGGTTTGTGCAGGAGTTTTGTTTCTGACATCAAAAGAGATTACTGTTGATTTAAACATACAGCATAGTTAACTTGTTCAGGGCAGAGAAGGATGGCAGTTCTAAGGCTATATGTGGTGGGAAATCAGCCTACAGATAGTTCATACCAAGCTCTGAGATGCTTAAACATGCCCCCATTTCTCTGAAGAACCTGGCCACTTGGGTTGGAACAGAAAGGATCTTGTGCTGCCAATGCAATTGGGCTGCAAGTTTATATTTATAGTGGTAGCATCCCCCCTGAATTCAACAACTGTTGAATCCATGATAAATTTGATATTATTTGTCCTTTAAAAAAAAAAAAAAAAACAGTTCTTAGAGCTAGCCATTTATTTATTTATTTATTTAGAGACAGATTCTCACTATGCAGTCCAAGCTTGGCCTCAGACTCTCTGTGTAGCCCAGGCTGGCCTCAAATCCTCAGTGATCCTCCTGCCTCAGCCTCCCAAGTGCTGGGATTACAAGTGTAGGCCACCATGCCCGGCTTGTTTACTTTCATATGATATTTAACTTGGTGTTTTTTATTTATTTTTTATTTATTTATTTTTGTGGGTACCGGGGGTCGACCTCAGGACCTTGCACGCCAGCAGGCGCCCGTACCGCTGAGCGATGTCACTGGCCCTTTTTTCGTATGTGGTTTCCGGGTGTCGAACTCGGGCCCTTGCGCTTGCCAGGCAGGCGCTTACGCTGCTGAGCCATCTCACTGGCCCTAACTTGGTGTTTTTTAAATGTAAAAATAATTCCTTCTCCAAATCTTTCGGCATTAGGAAGATAATGGTGTATTTTACCACCCGGTTTCTCCAGAATCATGCACGTACTCTTTGAGAAACAGTCTGAAGAGTTATCTCTAATTTGACCTGTTAGAGAGTAGGCGACCTTAAATTTGAGAGAGCTGTGGGCATGGGATGAAGCCTCGGGCAAAGCTGGAGGGGCGGGTGTTGGTATTTAAGTGGGAATTTGGTGCTGGGGCACTTGTTCTAAAGGTCCTATTTGAGTGCTTGGAAAGACCTATTTTCGCTTAGAATTGATAACTTGTCAAGGCTGGGATTTGGAGGAGATACAAAGGTAGAAAACTTCTTTCACAGCGCGTATGATCTAGTGTGGCAGGTAAAATACATGTAATAGACCCATAGCTTTCCACCACAGTCCACTTACTCAATACCTGAACTTGGTATTGAGTAAAACAGGGGTTCAGAGAAGGCAGAGGGCCTTGAGTGGTGGGGAAGGCCTGAGTGGAAGAGGTGAGATCCAAATAATTCCTGACGGATGGTCACATTTACAAGTAGGAGAGAAGAGAACATTGTATAGGCTGACTGGTGCTTTCACATGCCCTCTTTTTTTTTTTTTTTTTTGGTACCAGGAATTGAACTCAGGACCTCGTACTTGCCAGGCAGGCACCATGCCGTTGACCTGTACCCCCGGCCCTGCCCTGTTTCTTATTTAGTCTCATTATTCATATGTATGTTCATTGATAATCTCTCAATATTCTTGTCTTTGCTGTTACTTTTTATAGAATTACCCTCAATTAGGACAGGACTTACATGCATTATTATTTGTTAGATTTTTTTGTAGTCCAGACTGGTTTTAAACTAGTTGTGTAGCTGAGGCCTTCCTCAGAGGTCCTCCTGTCTGAGCTTTCTCAGTGTTGGGATTGCAGGTGTGTGCCACCACGTCTGGCTATCATTACACATTTTTGTTGTTGATCTAAGTTAAAGATCGCCACTTTGTGAGCCATCGCTAACAGATGGTATTTTATGGGCCTGCCCTTTATCCTTGCTGAGCTTGAATTTGAATGCCCTGGGTGAGTGTTGGGCCACTACCGTTATCTTACTCTTGACCTGACTCAGCATTGGTATCATCTGCCTTTGTGGGACTTGATTTGCAACTTCTGATGTTAAGATTTCGCTGAAAATAGGAAAAGGAACATCTTTTGTTTTGCAGTGTGGGGATCATCTCAGGGCTTTGTGTGTGCTAAGCAAGTGCTCTGCCACTGAGAAAAGGGGCCTTAGAAAAGGAACCGTAAATAAGTTTTCTTTAAGTGAGACTCTCACTTAGAGATTGAGTCTCCTAAGCTGCCTTTTTTCCAAATCTCATCTTAAAATTTCTTCTGCCCTTTCACTGAAGTAACATCTTGTCCTTTTGTTTTAGGCTACTTTCCTTCTCTTTCCCTGGCTGCCTCAGACTGGGTGATTGGCAGATAAAAGCTCAGAACAGCATGGGTTGAATGATTTTTAAAGCCGGCAAAGCCCACTTCTGTCATCAGCCTGAAGAGTACTTTGAATGTAAATGAGTGGAAACAGAGGACTAACAATAAGAAGTTACATTTCAACATAGTTTTCAGTTTGCTTCTCAAATACTTTTTCTTTTTTTTCCTATGTTGAGATAGTTTGTGGCCTAGTAGAGTCCAAGTGGGTGCCTGTGGCTGGGACTGGGGAACTCCTAGTTCACTTCTCAGCTCTCTGGAGCCACTCTTGAGACTGAATATTTTGGTCCTAGCTTCATGAAGATTAAATGGCCGTTTGTTAATATTTGTGATAGTCTCAAATTCAACACTGAATGTGTGAGGTGTTTATAGCCTGCAAGGCAGTGAGGAGAGAACATAATTTTCTTACCTTTGACTGTAGGGCAGAGGGTTGGTTCTTTCCAAGGTTTCCTATGGTGAGGATTGATGAAGGCTAAGAGTAATGAGTAGAAGTTACTGGGTTTTGTCTTCTGCTCTGGTGCTTGGAAGAAATGCTAGCAGCAAGGCCATCCTAGAAAGGCAAGGGGCGGAAGGGCCAAAGCATACGCCCTCCGAATAGGGCCTTCATGTGTCACTTTCCTCCTTGGCAGGCACTGAGCGACCGCTTCAGCGGTGAAATTCCTGATGACCAAATGGCGCACAGCTCCTTTTTCCCAGATGAGTACTTCACCTGCTCCTCCGTGTGCCTCAGCTGTGGGTAAGTGAGGCCAGTCATGGCCTGCTCCCCACTTTGGGACTGGGGACTCAGAGTGGTGCTTCCAGACTTGCATGCATGCCAGTCACCTGGGATCTGGTTAAATGACAAGTTCTGATTTAAATGTACCATCTAGAGTGAGGCCCAAGACAAGTACCCAGGTGATCTTGGTATATAGCAAGGGCTTCAAGAGTACAGTACATGGTTATGAAGAATCCACTGATGAGTCCAACCTGTGAAGTTGACTGGTGTCTGGTTTGGGCAGTTTTTTTTTTTTTTTTTTGTGGGTACCGGGGGGTCAACCTCAGGACCTCGCGCTCCAGCAGGCGCCCGTGCCTCTGAGCGATATCACCGGCCCCTTTTTCGTATGTGGGATCCGGGAGTCGAACTCGGGCCCTCGCGCTTGCAAGGCAGGCGCTTATGCCGCTGAGCCATCTCACCGGCCCCGGTTTGGGCAGTTTTTATGGCAGAGGACTTTCAGTTACCGGCTTTTGTCTTTCTTTAACCAGAGCTTTCAAGCATTTATTCATAGTATTTCACTTAGTCAGCTAATAGTTGAGTGCTCATGCCCCACTGTGTGCAAAGGACTGTGGTAGGTATTGGTCCTAGGTGATTCTTTCATTATGGGGACAAGTGTTTGGAGCACGTTAGAATTTCCTAGGGAGCTTTCAGAATTATTGAGGCCAGGACACCTCCTCTAAGGATTCTCAATGGAGCTGGCTACGATCTCACCACTGGTGTATTTAAAAGGCTTCTCAGATGATTCTCATGTGTAGCTCAAACTGAGAACATTGAGTTAGGGCAGTGCCTCTCACACTTTAACCTGCATGTGAGTTACTTTGAGTTGTTAAAATACAGATTCAGAGTCCGCGGGTTGGGTAGGGCCTGAGATTCTTCTGCATCAGAATTAGAGCAGTGATCCTCAAATTTTAGCATGCATTAGAAAAACCTGAAGAATGTGTTAAAATAGATTGTTGGTCTCTGGCTGCATACTTTTCAGTGGGTCCTAAGAATATGTGATTTTAGTGAATTCCCAGGTGATGCTGATGTTGCTTGTTGAGTGACCACACCTGAGTGTCACTGCATTAGTTTAGGCTGTTGATGGGTGTTACAACACAGTCTGGTGAGAGCTGTTTGATGGGCCCTGGCGTGTGTCAAGGTTAGATGGCAGTCCCCATGTCCTGTAGACACTCCGGTCCCTTCACCGTTGAATCGTCTTTGCTCATATCAGCACCACTGCCCACGTTGTCCACACTTGTCCATCTACCGGAAGAGACCTGATCTGAGCCCACCTCTCTTATGAATGGCATCTTGGCATTGAACCCTGTAGGACACTTGCTGGGTACTCTCCATGTCTGACTTGGATAAAAAGTCTTGGCTCTTGGATTATACAGTGTGGGGTATAGGAGAACTAAGGATTATCTTGAAGAGTTCAGGTTGGGAAGGGGAGAGGGATATTATTTGCCACTGGGATGCTATTTTTGCGCTCTCTGTGAGCAGCATGAGGGTCCTAAGCACTGTTGGATCATTGTTTTTTCATTCTGACAGCCTCACCAGGGTTTCCAGAATTTCCTTTTTTTAACACTGTGAAATTCTAAAGTCCTGGTCTGTTCTTGCCCTGTCAGGATGACAGAACTCCCTGTTCATTTGGAAGTTTTTCTTATTCAGCATAAGCCTCCCCTTAATGCACTTTGAACTTTTTGGTTTGGTTTTGAACTTTTTGGTTTGGTTTTCATTTTCTATTTTGACACCCAGTTTTGGTTTAACTTTCCATTTCATCCTTTTTGGATTTTTAATTTCTTGAGAGGTGTTCAGTTTTTATCTATGGTCAAGTTGTTATCTTCTGGCTTCATTCTGCTGAAGGCCAGGTGGATTTTTTTTTTTTTTTTTTTGTGGGTAACGGGGGTCGACCTCAGGGCCTGGCGCGCCAGCCGGCGCCCGTGCCACTGAGCGATATCACCGGCCCCTTTTTCGTATATGGGTTCCGGGAGTCAAACTCGGGCCCTCGCGCTTGCCAGGCAGGCGCGTAGGCTGCTGAGCCATCTCACCGGCCCCTCAGGTGGATATTCTAAGAGGAGATTCTTTTTTCCCTTTTTCCATTTCAAGGGCATTGTTGCTCTCCTTCTGTCATGCTGTTGATTGCAAGTGTAACCAGGGGGCACATAGGTTTTTGAGGGGAGCTGCCTTTTCTGTGCTCTACATTCAAGGCTCAGTTAGTAACCACATCTGACTCAGCCCTGTGCCTAGGGCAGGGTCAGACTCTGCTGTGTATGTGGCATTGGCTCTGTGAGCTGTCTCTCTATCCATTTTTGTGTTTCCCTTAGAGTTGGATGTAAGAACAGTATGAACCATGCAAAGGAAGGAGTGCCTCATGAGGCTAAGGGCCGCTGCAGTTACTCCCACCAGTATGACAACCGCGTTTATACCTGCAAGGTGAGTCTTCCCAGCTTCTCGTGCTCCTACGGCGGCTTTGTTGGACACACTTTCTTTTTGGGAAAATTGTCTTGGGGTTTGTCCTTTGCTGTACCCCCAGTATTTGATATTCATATTGAGCTTATCTTTGGAACTTCTCTCTAGTTCTAACCAAAAGAACTCACACATCTTCATTGCTGGAGCCTCCGTTGTTTATTTTTAAAGCTTTTTCTTTCCTCTGTTGAGCTTGTATGTAAGGGCCACATACGTTGACTGTTCACTTTTCTTTGGAGCAGAGTGCTTCTCAGGAAATCAGTTTGATGGATTTCTCCTGTCTGTGACATGTGTGTAATTTAGAGGTCAGGTTTGGGGTCTGGGCTGGGTACACAGTTCAGTATCCTTCAGGGCACTGGCTTCTTTAGAGAAATAAACCTTCTGCAGTAGTAAACTCTGAAAATGTAACCCCAGCTGGTATGGTTTGTGGGAATGGGGAGGTGAAGAGGCCATGGGGTCTGGTGTACGTGGAATAAGCTGGCAGAGTGCTCCATGTTTCAGGCCTGCTATGAGAGAGGCAAGGAAGTCAGCGTAGTGCCCAAAACATCTGCTTCCACTGACTCTCCCTGGATGGGTCTTGCAAAATATGCCTGGTCTGGGTGAGTTTAAACATCTTAGCTAAAGGTGTGTTGGTGTTTGTCTCCCCAGCACCTAGCCAGGTAACATTATTTACTTGCCTCCCTCAGGTACGTGATCGAATGTCCTAACTGTGGTGTGGTCTATCGGAGCCGGCAGTACTGGTTTGGGAACCAAGACCCTGTGGATACGGTGGTGCGGACAGAGATTGTGCATGTGTGGCCTGGAGTAAGAACTGTTGCGTTAATTTTCTGCCTTTCTCTCTCTCTCTTTACCATTGAGCTACATCCTCAGCCCTCTTTTTTCTGAATATTTCAGTTGTCACGTGTGGGGAGAAGTGGAGCTTGGTTAGAAGGAAGGTCAACCGTGAGTTTCAGTACATTAGTGGTTTAGAAAGGCATCATCTGGATAGCCTTCCCTGTTCCAGCCCTGTGTTTTTGTTTCTTGCATAAATAGTAGGAGCACAACTTTAAGTGAAATAAACTAAAAATTAATCTGTCATTGTCCTTTGGCAAATAAAACCTCATGTTTGTTTTCTTGTTTTCCATATGCATGTTTTCATAGATGTAATTATAACTTATTTGCTTATTTGTTATGGGACCTTGTCTACCACCCTGAATGAGCCTGATCTCACCTGACCTTGGAGGCTAAGCAGGTTAGGCCTGTTTAGTACTTGGGTAGGAGATGAGGCCTTGCTGTTTTGCCTAGGCTGGCTTAGAACTGGGTTCAAGAAATCCTGCTTAGCCTCCTGAGTAGCTGGGACCACAAGTGACTGCTACCACACCTGACCCAATTATAGTTTACATGCCATTTTTCTGCCTTTTTCTCCATAACACAATGTCTTTTGTTTGGATCTGTAGTTTGACTTGCCATTCCCTTAGTTTTGGGTATTTAGGCTGTTTATCATTTTTTATTATCAACAAAAATGCTTTAATGACCATCTTCTTGTAAGAAGGCCATTTCTTCTGGGAAATTTTCTTGGAGTACATTTTAGGAAGTGGGATAATGGTAGGCCTTTAATTACTATTTTTAATTTGATTTTAAAATTTAAGGTATCAGACAAAGAGATCTGTTTAGAAGTCAGTGGTTTGTTTGGTACTTTCTTTCTGCATCAGCTCACTATTTGCGACCAGCCATGGTGGCATGCACCTGTAGTCTCAGCTATTTGTGAGGCTGAGGCAGGAGGATCACTTGAGCCTAGGAGTTTGAGGCCAGCATGAGCAACATAGAAAGACCCCAGTGAGACAGAGATAGGGATAGGTAGAGGACCTGACTATTCACACTTGGGTTATTCATAAATCACAACAAAATCCAAAATTCTTTCCACTCATGGAAGAAAGACAAGTGGTTTCCTCAGAGAATTATTTTGCTCTCTGTTGTTCCTCTTCCTACAGCCATTACTCAGTTTCCCAGGCTATGTTAGTCAGCTTTCCATTACTGTAACAGATACCTGAGACAATCACCTTGTAAAGAGGAAAGTTTAGAGGCCTTAGGCCATGACCGGTTGGTCCTGTGGCTTTGGGCATGTAGAAGCACACTATATGAGGGTGGGAATGTGTACTGGAGGGAGCCTGTTTACCTCATGGCTAAAAATCAAAAGAGAAAGAGACCAGCATCCCACAGTCCTCTTCAGGGACACACTGCCAATGACCTTAAACCTTCTACTAGACCCCAACCTCTTAAAGTTTCTACCTCCTCCCAGTAGAGCCAACCTGAGGATTAAGCCTTTAGCTCATGGGCCTTGCGGGGAGGACGTTCTACAGCCAAACTATAGCCCAGTCCTACCTGCAGATGCGTCTGAGCTTTCCTGGGTCTACACGTGCATAAAACTGAGTCTTTCCTTGTTTTGTGCGTGCATGTAAGCCCCCTACCCCATTTCTGGGTCTACTGGGATTTGTTATTGTAGTGTGGTCTTCTTTCTGGAGTCCCCCTTGGCCTGATGATCTTGATCTTGTCCCAAGGATTTAAAGTGAAGTAAAGAAAGTGAAGTATGTATTCCAACAAGACAGTAGTGCAGTAGTTTACTCTTAGGCTGCATCCCTCAGTCCTTGGGATTAGAATACCTTGCTTTCTATTCTTCTTTTCATTCATTGGTTCTTTATTTCAGCATATGTTGTCAAGTACTGTGCACCCAGAATTGAGCTAGATACTTTGAAAAAGTAGCCCCTTGTTCTCAGAGGTTCATGGTCTAGCAGGGAGTCAGATAGGTAAGAGATAATGCTCTTACACACAGGAATAGTTTTCCTACGGATGTACAGGTATGAAAGGAATGGGGAGGAAGGTTCCCTAACAGCCTGTGATGGGGGGCTTCCTGCAGGAGGTGTCACCTCTCATATATTGTAGGGAGAAGTAAGTCCTGAATTGAGCAGCTGCAATTCAGGCCTTAAGGTGAACGTTGATGAGCGTAAGTCAGTGTTGACAATTTGGGTGCAATATTACCTAGAAGCCAGAGAAGTCACTGGTGCCTCCCCATTCTCTGCTGTGAGGGACTTTATGGTTCTGAGCTGGCCGCCAGCTGCTCCTCGCCCTCCTTCCTTCACTCAGCATGATGGAAGCCTGCATTTTCATTTCAGACCGATGGGTTTCTGAAGGACAACAACAATGCTGCGCAGCGCCTGTTGGACGGGATGAACTTCATGGCTCAGTCGGTGTCCGAGCTTAGCCTTGGGCCCACCAAGGCTGTGACGTCCTGGCTGACAGACCAGATCGCCCCGGCCTACTGGAGGCCCAACTCTCAGATCCTGGTATGGTGTGGCCGGAGGCGCCTGCACACTGCCACAGCCCACCCTGCTTAGGCTGCTTTGCTGGTTCTCTGAGGGAGGCGCACAGGGTTTCTCTCTGTGCATTTGGCTGTGGCGGGAGTGTTGGAAAGGGTAGGGACTTTGAGGTAGGAATCAGTTTCCTCTTTGCTCACTGATTTCCTTTGATGTTATTCTGTAAGAATTTTGTTGTGGGGTCTCATTCCTTAGCTGGAAGGGCCATAAATTAATACTGCTCCGATTTCTGAGGTCATTGATACAGAGTGTGAAGAGAGGAGGCTTTCAGAGGTCATTTTCATCATCCTCCGCTTGTTACATGAATCTCTAGGGAGTGCACAGGCAGGGAGCACCCAGCCTCAGCACACACACCTGGACAGGACACTCATTCCTCTTCCTTTCCACTTTCAGATAACCATCATTACTAGGGAGTTTGGGTCCTGACTGAGCTAAAACTCACCTTTCTGAGTTTCTAGCTGCTCTCTGGGTCTTGTTGGCTTTCTGAGCTGAGCGGACACCTACAATTTTGCCTCTGTGTTTTGTTTTGGGCTTGGAACAGAACTGCAACAAGTGTGCGACATCCTTTAAAGACAATGACACTAAGCATCACTGCCGGGCCTGTGGGGAGGGCTTCTGTGACAGCTGTTCATCCAAGACCCGGCCAGTGCCTGAGCGAGGCTGGGGACCTGCACCCGTGCGGGTGTGTGACAACTGCTATGACACCAGGAATGCCCAGTTAGGTAATGTGGGGCCCTGAGAGCTGCAGGGGGAGAGGGGGACCCCCTTGCCTTTGCACTCACTGGGTTTTAGGACCTGGACTCCCACTGCCCCAGTCCTGGTCCTGCCACATCACCCTCCTGGCCTTGGCCCGTCATCTCGAGTTCTTTGTTAGCAGAGCCTTGCAGGTGCTGTTCCTCGGGGGACTTGGGCCTGGCTGCACTACACTGAGAGATGCTTCTGAGGGAGGAGCATACGCAGAGAAGTCGAATTCTGGAAGGCCTCCGGTGTTTACCAGAGATGGCTTAGGCTGAGCCCTCTCTGGGGAGGGTTCTAGGTCATGCTCCCCAAACTTCTCTGACTTACTTTAAAAGAAAGTTGACCCCTTTAAAAGAGGGATGGAGGTAAGGAGAACAGATGTCACACAATTTTGGTCTGAGCCACAGCCTAGACCCTTGCAGTCACTGTAGGACACCACAGCCATCCAGGGAGATAGTTCAGAAGTCTGCTGCTGTGGCCCCAAGTTTTCCATTTGGGAAATGACTGAGAGGAAACATCTCTTCTTTTATCATTGTCCACAGATATTACTGAGGCACAGGCAGATGATGAAGGTGGAACACTCATTGCTCGGAAGGTGGGCGAGGCTGTACAGAACACCTTGGGAGCCGTGGTGACAGCCATTGACATACCACTAGGTGGGCTTGGCGGTGCATCTCTTGGGTATAGTAAATTAGGATGAAGGGATGCGGGGTGCCCTGGACTGTCATTTTGCCAACCCAGACTGAGCTGAGCGGCAAAAAGTCAATTAAAATTTGACATTTGCTTGGTTCTGGTGAATCCTTTATGGTTTCATGTTTATTCCGGGAGGTCCTCCTCTTACCCCATCACTTGCTGCATAACAAAGCATTGCACCTTGAAATGTAAAGGCCTATCAGCAGCCATTTTATATCTTAAAAATATGTAAGTCAAGAAGTCAGGGAAGGCAGTTATTCTGTTCTGGGTACCATTGCTGGAGTTACTACTTGTACTTCAGGATGGCTACTGGACTGGTCTCAAAAGTCCAGCCTGATCTTGCATGCTGGGGGTCTTAGTGGGACAGTTGGAAGCTGGTCTTAACAGAGGCCCTCTGCCTCCCGCCCTTTTTGTGTACCCTCTATGCCTTTTCACGTGGTGTCTTTAGTAGTAGTTTGGTCCAGGGCTCTAAGAGCTAATGTTTCAGGAGACAGGAAGTAGAAGCTGCCAGGCTCCTAGGGCCAGGGCCTGCAAACTGGGGTGTGTCCTGTAGTCTTGTAGTCACAGAGCCTGTCTGAATCTAAGGGAGGGGGCAGGAAAAGATAGAAGGCATGTTAAAGAATCTGTGCCCATCTCTAATCTACTACAGCAGCCAAGGTATTAATTTAATGCTTAACATTGCTGCCCAACTCCAGATGTGAGGGTTATTTGTATCCATATTTGTAGGAAGGAGAGGAAGGAAAACTGACTAGTGGGTGGAGGACTTTGGCAGGATGGCCAGGCCTCAGGGTAGTTTGGTGCACTGTAGGGAAGCAACTGAAGACTCCTTGGTGGGTAGTGATGGACATGACTGGGATCAGATTTAAATGCTGTAGTCTATAAAAATAAGCAGATGATGATGAGCTTTTGATTCAGGAATAGGAATAGAGGGATTTGTCTAGGCGTAAAGCTCAGGTTGCATTTGCCCTTGGGGTGTGGGGGAGGCCCGGGCTGCCCTTGGCCCTGATGGCTTGCTGCCTCTGTTCACCAAGTGCTCACTTCCTGAGTTGAGCATTGAGCCAGTGTGTTAGACACACTGATTTCTTCCATCCTCAGAAATAGCTCTTAGAGGTGGGTAGCTCAGGATAAGTAAAAGCACTGTCGTGATTCTGGGTACATTTGGGATGACAAGCTAGTAAGCACCTGAAGACACCTGCCAGCCAGTGGGGGCTCAGGGTATTGGGTTTCTGTGTCCTGACCACCTCGTCCCTTCCCCACGCAGGCCTGGTGAAGGATGCGGCCAGGCCGGCGTACTGGGTGCCTGACCACGAAATCCTGCACTGCCACAATTGCCGCAAGGAGTTCAGCGTCAAGCTGTCTAAGCACCACTGCCGTGCCTGTGGCCAGGGCTTCTGTGACGAGTGCTCCCATGACCGCCGGGCTGTTCCCTCTCGAGGCTGGGACCATCCTGTCCGAGTCTGCTTCAACTGCAATAAAAAACCCGGTGACCTTTAACCCCAGCCCCCTCCATGAGTCCTTCACAATTCCTTAGGTTCTCAGGGTTAGAAACTGAAGTCTCATTGAGATAGGCTCTCCTCCCGGTCACCTGTGGTGTGTCCTTTCCTCCTGTTGTCCTAGGGCCACTTTCCCTAGGTGGGGGTGAGCCTGGCGGCAGGCCCGAAGGCATAAACCCCTCAGGCCGGGTGTGGACTGAGCAGCTCTGCGGCAAAGGGGAATGAACCTGAATGCATTGCATTTCTTTCAGTTAAAAATATGAAAAAGTCTATCTCCATAATACATATGAAAGGAACGTGGAGTGTATTGAGGTTGCTGCTGGCTGCAAAGACTCACGCTGGTCTGTCCTCAGCAGAGAGATAAGGTGGCTGTGGCAGCAGGACATCTCCACAAAAGAAAGCCAGATGCCCTCATGTTCTGGTCACCTTTTGCTGCTTCTCTCTCAGTCTGGGGAGCCTCCTTTCCCTACCTTTTCCCCTCCCGCCCCTCAGCTGCCTCGGCTGATAGCTGCCCTCCCTGCTACTTCCTCGAAGGGAATTCCACTTGGGCCCTTGGATTCCAGCTCTTGGTTTAATTTTGTTTTAGTCAGAGACCACTCAGCTTAGTGCGCAGGGCACTGGAGTGTGCCGAGGGTCGGAGGTTGGGTCTTCAGCCCTGAGAAGTGACAAGGCAGTGGCTCCATCATTCCTCGTGGGGAGTGTGGAAGGAACTGGGCCTCCCCAGCAGCATTTCATGCTTGTTGAGGCTTCCGTCTCCACGAGGCCTTCCTAGAAGGCTGCACCCTGCTTCTAAATTAAAGCACCTGCACCCTCTCCCTGCCTCCAGCCCGTGATCTGCTTCTGGGTGTCACACTAGGATTTGTTTTGCTTAAAGTATCTTAATTCTTTGTTCTAAGACACACGACCTCTCTAGCTATTGGACTGGTGATCGTGAGAAATCGTCCAGGGAACAGAGCACAGAATGGACTGTTAAATTGTTTTTTTTTTTTAAGTGTATATAAATATTTCAACAGATCATAAAGAAAAAATTCTATCTCTTTGGTCCTTTTAAGAGAAGTCAGATGAGTGTTTCTCATCAAAAGCTTGGATATTCTTATTCGTCATGACTGGAAAGAGACTTGTGCTGAAATCCTGTCATCAGGGTGTTTATCTTCAGTAGCTTCAATTCAGAAGAATTAAAGCAACATAGTTCTTGATTGAGCTTGTGGGCAGAGCTCTGGGGAGGTGTATGGGTGGCCGTGCCCAGCATGAGTATCTGTGTGATGTGCACTCTGGAGTGGGTTGGTCCTTCTGAGACCTCCTTCCTGCCTGTGGCCCAGCAACCGAGGCCCTGCTCTAGAACTGTATTATCAAATTCGCCATCATAAAGGAATCTTCCTGCTGAACGTGGACTGTGCTCTTTCCTCTAACTTGCCAGTAATCTTGCGCGTGCCGTCTTTCCAGGTGATGGGAAAGTAGCTGGTGGCCTGCAGAGCAGAAGCCAAGTGAGAGACGTAAATCTAGACTGGTAGTGTTTCCCCTGTAAATACTCATTTATTATGCTGACAAATAACTTTTTTCTAGAAAAAAGTGTAAGCAAATATGAAGTTATTATCATATGGAGTTGGGTTGTAATCTCTTAACAGACTTTCCCCAGCTGTTAGGTAGCACATACACCCCACATCCATTTTTCAACTGGGACTGGGACTTCGTGGTTGTCATGAGTATTCTTTTATTTATAGGTGGTAACTTATGGTCACAGAATTCTTTGTAGTGACTAGAGGGCTCCCCAAGTTCCATATTTGTTATCCTGTACCTACAGCTTCCCCTCCAGCCTTGCCACAGCAGGGTGGGGGTTAAGTGAGGGCTAGGAAGAGCAGCAGGGGGTCTAGCTAGGCTGCCCTGGCTTCAAGTGGGCCAGTGTGTCAGCTGCTGCAGCACAGTGGCAAGCAGCTGTTCAGCTGCTTGGGGTCTCTGGGCTTCCTTCTGGTAGCTGTGATGTTGGGGCACGTGGAGAAACCCTCTCTCACAGGACGAGATGGGGTATTACTCCTGACGTGTATGTTCTAGGTTTCAAATAGGTACTGTCGCTCTTCATTTAATGACCGAGTTCGTCTTGTGACCAGGTCTTTAACCGAAATGGTCACTAAACAAAGACCTATATAGTATGTTCATTACAATATTTAGAACAAAGAAATGGTCAAAGGAAACTCTTAACTTGATGACTTTACATGCAAGAGAACATAAAATTACAGTACTGAAGCTGGGTGTGATGCATGGGTGTCATCCCAGCACTCAGGAGGCTTAGGCATGAGGGTTGGCTGTGAGTTTGAGGCCAGGCTGGGCTACATAGTGAGACCCTGTCTCAAAAAACCAAAACCAAAAATACCCCCACCCAAAACCAAAAAAACCAACAGAAAGTAAAAAACAATACAGTACTATAGAAGAAGTCACCATAAGGCCACACTGTCACTCATTTTCTGGGTTGTAAGTCCGAGTGGCAGGTAGTAAGTGGAACGGTCATTAAACAGGTGGAAACAGGTGGAACACATTAAACAGGTGTTATTAGTGACCTATGGAGGCACCAAAAATTACTTTCTACCTTCTACTGTGGGACTTCCATTTCTCCTCCCTTGCCTTGTCTGACTCCTATGTCATCTACCATCTCCCCATTCTCTGGCCACTGACACTCTGGTCTGTCCCTTTCCTGCTTCCTTGCCCCATTGCCTTCTCCATTATCTTCCTCTTTCCTACTCCTTTCTACCTTCTCTCATTTTCTGGATGAGTGGGGCAGGGTGGGGATGGTTTGGGGGGAAGAGGTGAAAGGTGGCTGGAAGATACCTGACAAAACTTAGAGGAGGAAAGGTTTATTTTGGCTCACAATTACCAGTGGACTCAGTCCATGGTCGGTTGGCTCTAAGGCAGACATGACATGGCAGAACACCATGGTGGAAGGAATCTGCTCATCCTGTGGTAGCCAGGGACGAGAGCAAATACACCCTTGTCATGCCCCTAGTGATCATGGCCCCACCTCCAAACACATTTTTGGGGAGATTTTAGATCTCAATCATAATATTCCATCTCTAACTCAAGGCTCATGCCTGTGTCATTATGCAAGATGCATTTAGTCTATCTCTAAGAGTTGCCAGTCTTAACAGTTCCAGCATTGCTGAAAAGTCACGTTCAGTCTCTTCTGAGACTTAAGGCAAACTAGTTGAGTCCCTTTGAAAATAATAAAGTTAATAATGACACAGGGTAAGCAAAAAGGAATAGGGAGATACAAAGGACTTGGGCTAGAGCAAGACTGAAACCCAGTGGAGGGCAAACATTAAATCCTGTGGCTCCGTGTCTAGCAGCCAGGGCAGGTGGTAGTGAACTGTGTGTTCCTCAGGGCTTACGCAGCCCTGCCCCTTTGGCATTGTCAATTCCTGCCCACATGGCCTCTCGCTCAGGCTGGCTGTGCGCACTGCCTGTGGTTTTCTTTAGCAGACATTCCACACTGTGGTATCTTCCAGTTCTGGAGGCTTCAGTGCACCTTTGGTTTCACTCACAGCTTTGTGCACTCTTTTCAACTCCAGGGTACACTGCTTGGCCATCCAGGCCTTTTCAAATCTGGGTGGAAATCTTCACGACCACACAACTTGTGCACTTTGCATGCCTGAAAAACCAGCACCATGTGGATGATGTGACGGTCTCCTGCCAGTCTGAGCAGCTTGGATTATAGCTGCAGAGGCCTCTGAGTGCTTGGATGGCTGAACTCTGAGAAACACTTCTCTAGGTGGCCCTGAATGAGTATGGTGCCATGGGGCTCTCAAAGCAGTCTTTCAAAGGAGTTTGGCCATTTCCTGAGATCCCCTCAGGGAATCTTTACTATTACCCTAATGCAAAGTACCTAGGTGCTTTTTGGTGGTGCTCATCTCTTCAGCGGTGGCTATGTTAAGACTTGGCTGGTTGTCCTGTGGTCATGCCCCAGCACCCACAGTTGGCTTACTCATGTGGCAGTGGCATTTCCACTTCATCAGTGGCCTACGGCTCTTTCTGTAGAACTCAAACAGAAAACAATCTTTTTCTTTTTGGCTTTTTGAGACGGTTTCACTTTGTAGCCCAGGCTGCCTCAAAACTCATGGTGATCCTCTTGCTTCAGCCTCATGAGTGCTGGGACTACAGACGTGTATCACCACACCTGGCAGAAAACAATCTTCTGAATTCCTTTTCTACACTGGTCAGACCAGTGGAGGAGAGGAAGGGTACTCATGTCAAATAGGTTCTTTTCTTGGTCTTACAGGATCCAATCCCAGCCTCAACTAAATATGAGGTAAAGACCACATAAATGTAGGCTAAAACGTTTGAGCTTAATTTTCTCCAACTGAACACCATAAAACCAGCCGGCACCATTAAGAATATGGTTATAGGGCTGGTGAGATGGCTCAGAGGCATAAGTGCCTGCCTGGCAAGCGCGAGGGTCCAAGTTCGACTCCCGGAACCAACATATGAAGAAAGGGCCGGTGATATCGCTCAGCGGCATGGGTGCCTACTGGTGTGCGAGGTCCTGAGGTCGACCCCCGGTACCCACAAAAAAAAAAAAAAAAAAAATTGTTATACTCCGGGAACCTCTCCTTCCCCAGTAACCACTATAACATCAATAGCACCAATCAGTTCACCCATTCCTTAGGGCAGAGGTTCCACATAAGGCTTTAAGTATCTTTCTGTGTAAAGGACTTGCTCGTAGGTGAAGATAATCATTGAACAGAATGACCTGTGACTAGAGATTTCAGCTTGTGGCTGAGAATTAAAATGGTCTCCTAACCAATAGGTCCCAGTGTGATCCTTCAACATCCCTTGGGTTGAACTCAGTGAACTGACTTACTTGGGAATTGGAAATGTGACAAACCAATATTTAGTTGCCTGTTTCATTGGCAGGTGCTGTACTAGCTTTATTGGGTTGATGGTTGGAAGGTGGATAGTGGTGGCCACGTTTTACAGCCAGACACTGGTTCAGAGGTTCAGAAGCTCAGTGCTGTGTGGCAGTGAGATGCACAGCTGGCATCTGGGGCTCAGCAGGCTGTGCAGCCTCCTCCAGCAAGGTCTCCCAGAACGTCTGTTCACACCTTGTGCAATCTTCTGCATTTCCAGATAGACAAAGTCAGTATATTTTCCTTAAGAGCAAAGTTACAAAGTCAAGGTTCCTGCTGTCCTCGCAGCACAGCTTTGTATCTAATCTTTTCCATTGTCCTCAGCCAGGGACAGTGATTCTTTCACTAAGAGCAACAACTGACTTCTAGCCTACCAAACAAGAGCCAAACCTCCAACTGTTAAATTCTGATATAATTTTGCAACCATATTTGCATTTTCAGTTTCAGAACTACCATTAATTAGGAAGAGAAAACAAATCCACAGTGATAGTCTGTAACTCTTCTTGCCTTTAATGGAATTAGCTTTAGTTACTGTGCATAATCTGAGCTCTAGCATGGATCTCTCTGAGGCTCTCGTCCCATCCCGACTATCCCTTCAAGGTCCTAAAGATATTTCAACCAAAGGAGCTTGAGTGGACTTCCCGGTCAACAGGTCACCTCAGTTCTAGCCACCAGGGCTAAAGTATCATCTGTGATACTTTGTTTTTGTTTTTCTGGATTTTTTTTGAGACAGGGTCTCACTATGTCACCCAGGCTGGCCTCCTGGCGGTCCTCCTGCCTCAGCCTCCTAAATGCTGGGATTACAGGCATGCACCTCCATGCCTGGCTTTGTAACAACTTTTATTTAAGTGAAGCCAGGGCTTTGTGCTTATTAAGCACACACGGTACCACTGAACTGTACTGCTGGCCTGAACCCTGGTCTACCTTTAAAATGACGCTAATAAGATTTACAAATTTTTTATATTGAGATTGGGTTTCACCATGTTGCCTAGACTGGTGTCTAACTTCTAAAGCGACCTTCTTGCCTCAGCCTCTGGAGTACCTGGGACAACAGACATGTGCCACTATAACCAGCTAATAATTTTGAATTAGCAGTACTGTCCTGCTTCCTTTATGGGTTGTTATAAGGATCAAATAAGATAGGGTAAAACACTAAAAATAGCTGTAGCTCAACTATTAGGTAACCAAAGTTCTCACCCAGTGCTCATGATTTGGTTCTCTGTGTAAGCTGTATGAGGGTCGGGCAGGAAACAGAACATTCAAGAGGGTAACTGAAGAGTTTAATTGGTGAAGTAACCTGGGATTAGTAACAGTAAGGTGCTTGGGACAAAGAGAACAGTTAACTGGAACCCAGAAAGAGCTGTGTTCCAATAGAATCTGTGACCTTTGGTCACAGCTGCCAAAGGTCAACAGAAGGAGCCAGGGAACTAACAATCCTACTTTGTGGTCCTCTTGCCTTCTGCTTTCCTGCTAGTTCTTCCCACTGGCTGCTTCTGCCCTGGAGCTCAGGATCCTTGCAGCCATCCGGGGCCAGTTTCCTGGGGCATGTGCAGGTCATGGCAGGGCAGAGAAGGAAAAGGGCAAAGTGGGTTGGTGTGGAGGGACAACTAGAAGCTGTCCAGCACAGCTATTAAAGCTGGCCTCAGCTATTTTGGCTTCATCTGAGATCCAAGTATAGACTACTGCAGTTGGTTTGGTGCTATAAGCATCAGGACCTTAGCAGAAGCAACATGCAACGACATGGTTTTCTACTTTATTGGTAGAAAGACAGGCTTTTAAAAACACTTGGTATAAACATCTTACAAACTGCAGCTCTGAGGTTACAAAACGCCAGTGGATTTTCTTTGATTCTGAGTCCTTGAATTTGATATTCAAATCACTGTAACAGAAACAAAGAGCTGCTATCCTTTACATTCTGGAAGCTGCCTCAACAAAGGCATGTTAAAGACTGTTTAAATCTTCTAGCATTTAAAAAAATCCATCTTTCCTTTCAATGCCTATAAGCAGTAACAAAAGGAGAATCCTCTTGATTTGAGATGCTGCTTTTTTTTTGTGTGTGTGGGTACTGGGGGTCGAACTCAGGACCTCGCACTCCAGCAGGCACCCGTGCTGCTGAGCGATATCACCGGCCCTTTTTTCGTATGTGGGTTCCGGGAGTTGAACTCAGGACCTCGCGCTTGCCAGGCAGGCGCTTACGCCACTGAGCCATCTCACCGGCCCTGATGCTGAGTTTGAGACGGCCCCGTTAATGATTCCAAGCTCCAGCCTTAAATGTCTACTCCACAGACTCAGAGACATATCGTGTCCTTCCTCTCCACCGGCTTTGTCAAGGGCAGATGCAACTCCTCCTGGAATCCAGGCTCTGACTACTACAACAGTCTCACTGGCCTCACTGATTCTCCACAGGGCTTCCAGTGAAAGCAGCAGCTTATAGTTTTTGCCCATCTGTAGTCCTTAGAAAAAAGTCTTTTTGTTTTAAAAAAGAGGAAGGGGTAGGGAACTATTCTGGAGAATTTAACAAGAGAAAGAAACAAGTACCTTTTATGAAAAGGACTTTCAAGCTCTCTGAGCCCACAATTTAACTGTAACAACTTTACTGAAGTGTCTCCACCTCAGATCCTTAGCACCTTGCTCCTAGCAGCCAGAGGGATGAGAGCTGCGGGCACTGGGCATCACTTAAAAATCCCCTCTTTACAAATGGAAATAAGCCACTCTTTACTTCTCAGGTAAATCCACATTCCTCCAGGCTGCCCCCTGCAGAATTAGCTGTAGGAGAAACAGTAAAGGTCCTGTCTGACGGCCATGAGCAGCCCTGGGGCTCCTTGGACTCCTCCCAGCTGAGAAGAGAAGGCCACACTGGGAATGTCAGCCTTGGAGGTGGGGTATGGGGAAGGTATGGTTCTGAGCAGGTGGGCATCATGGAGGCTCCAGATTCTTGTGTAGCAGTCCTGGCCCACTAGGAAAGAGGGAAGACACATGGCAGGTTAGCAAGAGAAAGCAAAGGAAACAAGTCTGGACATGGCTCCTCACAATTCCTCAGGGCTAAATGTGATTTGTGTGAGCCTAAGCACAAACTCATATACAAACACTGCTAATATGTACTTTTCAAAATCAAAATCCTGAGTTGCCTCGGTGTTCTAGAACATAAGTAACTGCAGGTATTCAAAGTGACACGACTGGTTGGCTGTGATACTGCAATGGCTCTGTACGGGGATTCTGCTTCTTTCAGTGTCAAGGGCTGTTTAAGTGGAAACCTAGCACACCTGGTCAGATGACAGGCAGCTGATTTCCTTCTTGTGAAATATCCACCAAAATTCTCACCTTCATTAATTATATCCTGGGAGCAAACCAGATACCTCCTTCCTGAGCTCTTTCTGATTTAAGAAGTTCAAGTTCCTAAGACCAGTTAAAGTCTTCAGAGGTCCAAGGTCTGAGCCCTAAACATTGTGACATGTGACCCCAGGGGTTATGACAGCCTGAACATCTGAAGGCCTTCAGCAGGAGAGACAGCAGGCCTTTGGCAGTCATGGATCTCATATTTGAACACTCGAGTGACTCTAAGACCACAGGCGTTATCTAGTTTTCTTTTTCTTTCTTTCTTTCTCTCTCTCTCCCCCCTTCCTTCCTTATTTTTATTTTTATATTTTATTTACTTACTTGAGATAGGGTCTCACTAGGTAGTTCAGGCTGGCCTTGAACTCACTTTGTAGCTCAGACTGGCCTTGAACTCTCGGCAATCCTCCTGCCTCAGCCTCCCGAGTGCTGGGATTAAAGGCATGCGCCACCACACCCAGCTGCCTATAGTTTAGTGATGCAGCTAGTGAACTATCTGCACCTGCCACGCAATACAACTTGGCTTTTCTGTTACCCAGCACACAGCAGCTCTTTTGAGATAAACACTTACAGAAAATAGATTTAAAGGAAGCTAAGTGTTGGTGTTGATGAGAACGGTAAATATGCCTAAGAAAGTTCTAACAAAGTGATGCTGGTTAGCCATGGAAATGTTTTGTGGAGAATAAGTACTTTCTGTAGGAACATTAGCAAATGTGAGGATTCATGTACACTAACAAGGGCCAGCTGTTTCACAGAAAAACACTGACCTTGGTGCTATCACATTATCCTATGGCCCAGAAATAGTCTGATCTGTAATCAATCTGTAACTCTCTTCAAGGGGGCTTAGGAGGTAGAAGCTGCTCCTGTTCTACCGACCATGGGTGGTGTGAAAGGGACCAGGAATTGGTTATTTTTCATGCCCTTCATTTCTTTTCTCAGCATCTTCTTGTGGACATGTGAACAGAAAGAACAGGAAGGAAGTTTTTAGACAGGACAGTATATGATGGGATGTGACCTAATGCACAGACCCCAAACCCTGGCCTCCTAGTTGCTGTCTTGCTGTACCTCCTCTACATTTTTCCAGAAGGTTGTCCAGCTACTGCCTGTGTATAAACTGTTATCCAACCAATATCCAATTCTACTTCCCCTCGAGTCTCCCTACCCAGCCTCCATTACTTTTGTTTTTGAGCAACTTCTCTATCGTTTAAGTTGCTGGAGCTCTAAGTGATGTGACTCAATGGATGGAATCTCCTCTTCCCCAAGTACCTGCCACCAGGATTCCTTCTTCCTCGTGCACATGCAAGGGCAGGCAGGCGTACTCATTCACGTGACCTTCGTACTGCCTTATACACTTCATGGCTCTCAAGTCCCACAGCTTGATCTGAGGGAGGAAGCACAGGGCGTCATTAGGGAGGATCCTGCAGGCACATCAGTGAACCCAGGAAGGGCCACGCAGTCGCCAATAGTCCCTTTAGGTTATGAAGATCTATACCTCCAACTCTTAAACCCAAGTCCATCAAAATCGTGTAACCAGCAACCCCTTTCCCGGATAGCCTGTGACTTCTTCCTGCCTGGTGTCTTGGTATGGGGTTTCTTCTGCAGAACCCCCTTGCATGGCACACACAGAGCTGGAGAAAGTCAGTGTCGTCTACCTTTCCAGCCATGTCTGATGCCAACACAGATTGCTCTTCCTGGAGGATCTGCAAAGAGGTCACTGCTGAGTCATGGAATAGGCGGGTGGCCTTCCAGCTCTTGCCTTGACTTCGAGAACGCAGATCAATGGCAAAGATCTCCCCAGAGCGACAGCCATTAAACAGCAAAGGAGTCTGTGGAGAGAGGGACTGCTTGGTACCCGAGGATGGGAAGGGTGTGTCCTCCTGAAGACAACCCTTCTCTGGCCTCGCCAGCCTAGCACAAGGTGACATGGGCTGGCTTGGTGGGAAGCTGAGTGTCAGTGGAGTTAGAAGGGACGAGGTGGCCTTGTGACAGGTAGAACTGGACTCCAGGTCTACTCCAGTGTGGGGAGCCCACAGGGACTTGGAGACAGCGCACCGTGCTCTTAGGCCCTTCTCACTGAAGCCCAAGTGACAGCACCCTGTCCCTACGAAAGTCTCCAGTGAGAAGCATGGACTAGGAGAGCAGAGAGCCTGAGAAGGCGTGGGGTCCTAATTAGAGCAGGAGATGGCTAAGGAGGTCTGAATGCAACTCTGTCTCGTGCCCGGAGAAGTCAGCAGACTCCCTCCTCCATACTGCTGGAGACAGTGTTCTCTTCAGGGCAAGTCTTGAAATACAGTAATGACCAGAATTTTCACTTTTATGCATATAAAATGTGTAAACTGAAAGTTGTATATGAGGGTATGGGTTAGTACTTAATATGCATTTTATATTTTTGTGGAGATCAAGAATGGAACCCAGGGCCTTGAACACGCTAGATATGCACTGTACAATTGAGCTACCTCAGCCCCACCTTACACATTTTAACATGATTTGTCCTGCTAACCCAAACTAAAGGATTGCTAAGAATTAATTTAGACAGGAAGCTTGTTAAATCCAGCTCAGGCAGGCCTTTCTAGATCAGCCAACTTTCACTCAGCTTATATCCACATCCTTTCTATTGTTTTCTCCTTTGTAAAAGAGGAGGGAGGTCTAAATGCCACACCAGGGAATCTGATTTCACCCCGGCGAACGTTGTTACACCCTTCCCAATTCAACCAACCATGACAGCAAACTGCTGGGACAAGACGTCACTGTTGGTCCTGTATGACTGCCGGTGTCCTGTCACTACGTTGGTCAACAGGACCCGCCGAGACAAGCCTGGTGGAGACAGAGATAGGTTGGTGAGACAGGCATCACTGGCAGTCTAGGGAGAGGGACTGCTGGTTGGGGTTTATGGTCTGAAATCCACTACTCCAGACACTGGGGGAGGCATCCACAGCTCACCGGTACTGAAGCAGGTGTTTGCCTGGATGTTCAGGCACCACGCACAGGACCAGGCACCAGGGATCCGGAAACTGCAAAGCATGCCACGGCGGTCTACACCTGCTGAGCAGAAGGGAAAGTGAAGCATGGCTGATGTCTAGGCCTGGAGAGCTTCCCTGTAGGCTGCCAGGCCAACGCCCACCAGATTTGGGAAGCCACTGGTGAAAGTGCTCAGTCTGCCGTGGCTTAGGTGCATCCCTCAGAATGCACATTTGGAGACATAATCCCCAAGTCATAGTTGATGGCATTGGGAAGTAACTAGGATTAGGTGAGGAACAAACATGGGGCCCTCATGGTGGCATCAGTGGATTTATGAGAATACAGACCCAAGCTCACAGGCTTCATGTTTCCTCGTGGGTGCCTGTGCTGAGTCGGGAGGCAGCAAGGCGGCCCTCACCAGATGCTGGTGCCATACTCTTGGCCTTCACAGTCTCCAGCACCATAAGCTCAAAACCCTCCATTCTTTGAGTCACCTAATCTGTGGTATTTAGTTACAGCAACAGAAAACAGTCTAAAACAGGGTCTATACCTTGGCTCTTTTCTAGGTTTTGTGGTAACAAGAGAGACAGCTGGGGTGCCCGGCTCAAAGGGTCATTCTTGTTAACAATCCAGGTCGTGGAGTGCACGGTACTAACAGCTGTCAGGGAGGCAGTGTGGTGTCAGAGAAGGTGGTTTCAGTCCTGGATCACACTACCAGCAGTGCGATCTCAAGCAAAACATTTAAAAAATACACATTTGCACCGGTAGAAATCAAGGATACGTACAGTTCCATGAGTAACTGCAAAGTGAATCCAGCCACACGCCGACCACCCAGGTTCAGAGAGAAAATACGTCCGTGCTCCAGACGCCTCCCTCATTCCCTTTCAGTTACTACCTTCACCTCGATTCCTCCCCCAAAGGAACTGCTAACCTATGTTTTTTTTATCCTGAGTTCTAAAACTAAAAATTAGTTTTGTGGGGCTGGGTATTTAGCTCAGTGGTGCAGTGCCTGCCTGGCAAGTGTGAAGTCCTGAGTTCAATTCCTGGTACCACCCCCCAAATTGGTTTTGCGAGGCAAATTCTGACCTCTTTTATCTCAGTTTCTTCATCTCTAAAATGGTGATAAGACATACTTCTGCCTCCTAAGCTTATTGTGCGATGAAATGCCAGGCACTGGGCTAAACGTGCACAGCCTCATCGGATTCTGCATGGAACCTAATGGGGTAGGCACTGTCTTCACTGGGTGGAGGTTAGACCATCTGTTCAAGTGGGTAAGGGGCAGTGCTGGGATTTGTGCCACATCTGCCCAAAACCTGCAGTCTCAGAGCTGACCCTTGTCTTGGATCCCAAGTCTATGAAAGGCTGAAAACTTTATATCCGGAATGCCGCCAGGAAGGAACAGTCGAACTGACTTCAGCAAGACAGGCTGTACGCTTATCTCTAGTAGTGCAGGTGGTAGGTGCTTAAGGTGTCTTCCGAATGGTTAGCACGGGCAGCCCAAACCAATGTTTTGATGGCTCATGCAGGTTACACATACATTTTAATGCTGCTCTGTGACCCACAAGGGATAAAAGCAGGGGACACTACTAGAAGTGCATGTGCACCTGGTACTGACTGTGGGATAAGCTCAGTGTTTCCACAGTGTGGCCCCACCCTGTGCTCTGATCCAGGGTCACGCAGCCTCTGGCTCCCACAACTCCTCTCTGAGCCCCACGCACAGCTCCTGGAAAGCAGAAGACAGAAACCTCCCCCACGGCACAGGCTTCCGAGGGAAAGGACCCTGTACCTGGGTGACTACTGGTAAACAGCGACACTGGGATCAGAGTGGCACAGCCCGGAGTCTCTGCAAATCCCAAGAGGCACAGCCTGGAAGAAGCTGTTAAGGACAGTCAGGGACAAGGATCTCCTCTGGGAGAAGAATGGACATCATACAAAGAACTTAGCAAAAAAAAAAAAACAAACTTATAAAACACATGAACTAGGACAGTGAGTAACACTGATTGTCCAGTTCTAACATGATTACATTTTCCTATTTAGCCTCACATTTTCTTAAAGGAAAAAAAATGTCACAGATACAGTTAAAAGCGCTCTTTAATCCCTCCCCAGTCCAAGTCTCCCCTTTCCCCCACCCAGATGGAAGCACAATTCTCAAAGTGGTGTAAGTTTTTCTAAGGCCTTGTTGTAATACTTGCAAACATATGATGATCTGAAGTACTGTTTATGCTTTTTTTTTTTTTTTTTGTGGGTACCGGGGCGTCGACCTCAGGACCTCGCGTGCCAACAGGCACCCGTGCCGCTGAGCGATATCACCGGCCCCTTTTTCATATGTGGGATCCGGGAGTCGAACTCGGGCCCTCGCGCTTGCAAGGCAGGCGCTTAAGCCGCTGAGCCATCTCACCGGCCCTGTTTATGCTTTTAAAATGTGCAAGAGAGCATGCAGAACTGCTCCCAACTTTCCAATCTCTATTGTCTCCTAGACTCATTCTGTTGATTGCAGTCCTGCCCTGTGGCCACACAGTCCAACTGCACATTCATTCTTGGCTTCTAACTTACCACTTCTGGAGTCCCATCCTGGCATATTCTCCTGTTACCTGATTCTCTGGCTAGAAGGGATGTTTCTTTTAGATTCTTGGCCTCTCCTTCAACCCTGCAGCATTGTGCCCTCACAATGTCTTGTTATGGTCTCGCAGCAGCCTCTGACAAAGTCTCACCCTTGCCAGTCTACATCCCCACACTGCTACCAAGAATCTTTTCATGATCACAGTCCTTAGGGGCACTCCACAGCTCTGATGACTCAGACTTGGAAGACCTTCTCAAGCTACAGGCATCATGGGACACCAAAAAGCTGCCAAATATGTCAACCCCTCTCCTGACTCAACCTTCTGCTGGGAGCTGCTGTCCCTTCCTTCCCATGTAGGCATCCACGAGGACAACTCTTGCATCCCCATGGCATCCAAATGCCTTCATAGACTGACTACCTGTTGAGCTGCCTGTCTCCAGCACTTTGCAGAGGGACTATATATGCCCAATAGACACTGGTTGAGTGATTCATTGAAAAACATGAACAGGCAACCAGGTTAGCATTTCAACCACCTGAACGTGTGATGTGTGTGTGACCTCTGGTGATATGCTCAATGTTAAATAGTATCTCTAGTCTATAGACACTGCTAAAACCAGACGCTGGGCAATTTCTTCCTAAATAAACCTTTTGCTTCTGGGTTTGGAGGGTGAGGATAAGGGAATAAACCCTTATCCATGTGCGCTTTTAGTTACTGTGGCTGAAACCCACGTCATACTCAAACTTTGTATGGTACTTACAGGGGCAGGACCATGGATTACTCCGTTAGCAGGGCACAGTTAACCAAAATTCCTCTGACCTCCTACTACTCTTGGCTGGAAATGCAGAGTGCAGGTCTGAACAAGGATGTAGGTCTGAAGAAGGTGTCCTTTTGTAAGGGAACTTTAGTGGGAGCACAAAAGCCTGAAGTGGACCTGGAATGACCACCAGGTGGCAAGCCACCGCCCGAGCCAGGACAGACCACACTTTAAAATTACATGGGGTTTCATCCAGCCCTGGCTACAGAGAAATGTGAGAAAACACACTGCTTTACAGTCAGAAATGAGAGCGAGGTTCTTGTTTCCTCCCTGTAAACTGTGGCCTCTTCTTCCTGTCAGATCAGCGTAGTAACAGGTGGACCGATCACTCACTGGAGTCCCATCAGATGACGGCCACGTAAAACTGCAATTTTCAGAACACACAGTTTTGTGTCTTACATAAAAATTATAATCAGATCATTAATGGACTTCAGGTTTTAAATCCTTTGAAATGTAGTCCTGTGAAGCAAATAAAAATAAAGTCTCTGATTCATCTTTCATTTGTTGAGGACCAATGATGTGCACATCACTGGTACACTGCACATGAATGAACACTCTTCTCATGACAGCTCGTGAAGCAAGTGCTACGTGCACTGGCAGCACACAGGTTCAAGAACTCACGTGTTATGGGCCTGAACCAGGGACAAGCATCATCAACATGTGGCTTTGGGTCAAACAAGTCCTATGTAGCATCAAGAGCCCAGAAGTCCCAGAGGAAGGCTTTGGCTCTATGACAACCTATACCACTGTGTTCGTAGCAAAACAGCCCTGGTGGCTCTCTGGGAAAGCAATGACTACAGTGAAGAGTGCGCCACAGGAGGCTGTCCCTAGGCCTCTGGGCCCACAGACGTGTACAATGCCAAGGAAACCTCCTTCTCTTACCTGGATCTCTGCATCCCTGGGAGGAGCCCAGCCCCTAATAACCCCTAATAATTGTTTTCCTTCTTCACTGCAGGACTGAGGGCTCCTTCCCAAGGCTGTGCCGTTCCTTTCTGTTTTACTCCTCTGCCAAAGCACAAACTCTCTGGCACAGATGCTGGGTCTGTCTTGTGACCCAAAGCCTCAGGTCATAGTGGTAGAGGGGGAGGCTCTGGAGCCAGATGGCCTAAGTTCTGATCCTGTCTCCTCTACTTACATGTGCAATTTCAGAACATTGCCTGGCGCACAGGAACATCAACGTGACCCCCAAGGAGAGTCATCACGGGATCCCACCTGCTGCTCTGTGCTTCAAAGAAATCCCCGTTGTCTACCCAGGGGCACAGTTTTCTTCTAAAGGGTAAGACATGAGTGCAGAATGGCCCAGCCCTCTGTCATTAAGATGCCATCTTACAAAGCCCACAGATCCCAGGTCCATGCCAAAGGATACAGAACGTGGGAATCCAAGTGGTTCAGTGAGGCCCAGCACACAGAATTTACCTGGTGAAGAAGCACACAGCAAGATGGCAAGATTGGTTTGACTGCCAGCTCGTGGAGAGAAATGGCCAAGTTCTCAGAGTTACTTGTAAGGACACAGATATAGAACTTATTCATGGAACTTCTTTCTGCAGGTCTCTTTTTTGTCTTTTTGAGACAAGGTTTTACTATGCAGTTCAGGCTGGCCTTGAACTTACTTTGTAGCCCAGCCTGGCCTTGAACTCGCAGTAATCCTCCTGCCTCAGCCTCCTGAGTGCTGGGATTACAGGCATGCGCCGCCACGCCCAGCTCACTCTTAAAGTGGGCTAGAATAAGCATTCGGAGGACAGGAGAGCTTCCTGCCCTGCAATATGGGGCCTCAATGGGGCCAGAAGGAAGCAAACCCCACACCTCACCCTTCTGCATCAGCATGTGTCCTATATGAGGAAGCTGTTATAGCCACCAGCTGGGGCTCAGTTCTCCACAATGGCAAGGGACAGACCTAACTCGAAAGCTGTGCTGTATCTTACTTTACTCACAAGCCATTTCAACCTGTATTGACCTCGTGGCTGTCATGTCCTAACTAGAAAGTCACAGCTTCTTAGCACCACCCCATTGGAATTTAAAGATCGCCCCTAGATAGCAAGCACCTTGTGTTTATTTAAACCTCAGTGGTGGTCACATACTGGCTTGGTGATGGATATACTGACTTGATATACTGTGGCCCACATCCTGGAAACTCTTGACTTTCCTGGAGAGAATGTTCTTAGAACCAGGTAAAGCAGTGCTGCCTTGTGTCTACCCCAGCCATCTAAGTTAATTTTCTCTTCCAACACACAGGATACTCCTAGGCTCCTTTTTCTTTTCCTGTGGGTCTGTGGGTCTGTAGAAACCAACAATCTACTTGTTCTTTGGAAAAATGAAGTAATTGTGCCCTGCCTTCTTCACAAAGTGAAGGCCAACTAGTACAGTGCCCCTGGGCCCCAAGGGCTACGAGTCTGAAGAACCAGATGATGTACCTTGCGGTTGGTGAAGTAGAAGTTTTTATGCATGTGCACCTTGAGTGCAGGAGTCTTCAGACCACTCAGGCTGATGATGCCATACTTTGAGCCTCCAACATCGACGTCGTTCACTGTGAAGAGTCGGTCACTGTTGGTATCCGCCTGGAGGGAAAGGGCTGCAGGTGACCTACCAGGCTGAGCCAGGTGGGCTAAGTCCACGTGCCCATCTCTCTTGGATTCCACACTCTATGCATTTTCCCCAGGTGACAGCTCCCCTCCATGAGAGAACATGATAAGCTAAGTTTCTCTCGCTCCTTACTTGCAAAGCTCCCAGGCCGCTCTTTTACTACTTCAGGAGCAGGGAGTGGGATTAGGACAGTGGGGGTAGGGTGTGTGTGGCTGTGAAGACTGAGGTCAGTAGTGACCCCTTACTCTGCTAGAGCTGGGTTTGAAGGGTCCAGTGTCAGCCCAGAGAACATGTGGCCATCATGAAAACCATGCAGTGACATGGAAAATGCTAGTTATAATTTTTCATGGGCCAAGCAGGATACCAAACTGTATTCCTATTACAGATGATGATTACCAAGAAGTGAACGAACACTGCAGGAGCTGAGGGTGTAGCTCTATAGCACAGCACGGGCTTAGCAGTTGTGAGGCCCTGGGTTTGATCCATGCCACCAAAAGGAAAAAAAAAAAAAAGGAAGAACTATGTACATATAAAAGAAAAGGAAAAGTGTACATTACACTGAATAAAAATACAACAGAAAAGTCTGCATTAGGATGTGGGCTATTTTTAAATTTTCTTTTTTTCATTTAGAAATGTAATAGTTAATTATTCAAAGCAAAAACTTGCTATACATTCATGGCTTTGTCTGTACGGCTATGCACACGAGCACGCACAGGGGTCTGGATGCCAGCAAGCCTGCACAGATTCTGCAAGTTCACTCGGGAAGCAAAGTACGTTCCTGGATGTACCACTGCCAATGACCAGAATGCGATCTGCAAAGTTACTTCATGATGGCGAGTTCCTTTCCCAGCCCTTGGGTCACAGCAGCCACCCACAGCCACCTGTGAGCTGGGTGATGGGAAAGAGCTACTACAGTGGTGAGTGAGGAAGGGTGGCGACTGGAGTGTTCAGGCTCATACTAAGCACTGTGCAGCACCAGACTCCGCACACCATGACCTTCGCCAGCCCCTTGCGCTTGACCCAGTGATGGGGAGCCCACTGCAAGAATATAGTCTACTGATTCGGGTAATACTGCAGCCCCAAATACATGAAAGAGTAAAGCCACAGCAGAGAAGTTGGGCCCTGTCCCTAACACCCCTTACTTGGAAGGGCTCTGCTGTCCAGGTGCCCTGGGGCAAGAGGACTCAGAATCAACCTCAAGTCTGAGGCTCAGCCTCAAGTCCTGCTAAGACAGATTGCTCTGCCTCTCCTCTCACTCTCCTGGGCCTTTGGAGAGGTGAGGCTCCTTCACTTGCAGAGGACCCGCTAGCTCTCCGCCGACATTTCCCTGGCCCCTGGGCTCCAGCACTTGGCCCTGGCTTCCAGCTCAGGTCTAATTAAAAGCAGAGGGAACCTTCCAGTCCTTACAAATGATGTGATGGAGAGCTGTTGATGTACAGGCCTAGTGGCTCAGGCCTGCAGGCCCCTGCCAGGGACAGCGAGCAAGGGAGTCAGAGCCTGTTGCAAGAGAAGGCACGCCGGAGCTTCAGGTTTAGCACCAAACCCTGCCCAGGAGTAGGAGGGGCCAGAAGCCCCAGCTCACGGTAATACGGTACCCCTCTTCAGTTGCACATACAATCCAGCCAGGGAGAAATTATTTGGGCCCATGTAGTTGGGCCCAGGATCTACATCAAATGCCAGGGCTGGAGTGAGGGTGCCAATGGTCACAGCACAGCCTGCCTGCCAGCTCAGCATCTACCTATAGATGGCCAGCAGGTAGGTTCAAATTGTAAAGCCAAGAGGATACTGCCTGTTTTCACAGCTAGTGGCTTCTACACAGCCAGCTTGACGACCAAGCATGAAGCATCCAGGGCATGGCAGCTGCACCCAGCATCCAGACGAGGCCCTCCAACTCACCAGAATGAGGCTGAACGGGTCGCTCATCAGAGTGGAGGCATCTGAGCTCTGAATGTGAACCTTTTTCCTCTCCATGCAGCTCACTCGCAGCTCGTGGGCAAAGCTGCAAACAGAAAAGAGACGCAGGGAGGGATGGACCAGTGCAAGACTCAGAAGCCACATGTGGCGGTGAGCACCTGGAGTCCGAGCTACTTAGGAGACGGAGGCAAGAGGACTGTTTGAGCACATGAGTTAAAGACCAGCCTGGTCAGCAGAATGAGTCTGTGTCAAACAAAAAATAAAAACCAGACTAAAGGAGCCCCTCTGTGTACTACTTCTCACCAATGAAGCTCAGTGAGATCCCCCAAATTCTGAATTTAGGTTTCTCATATAACACTTAGGAAAACTAAAACAAAGCACTGCACAGCCCTTCCCAGGTTCAGAAAATGTCAGAAACAAAGGGATATGTTCCTAGACTGCCTAGTACAATGCCCTCCCTTGGGATGAAGGTGATGTCCCTGAGGGATGACCAACAGGCTGAAGGACATGAGTCAAATGGGAAGCACACCGGTGTGCAGACACCCACCTCACCGCCCCTCTGCCCCTGCACAGCATGGCCGCCCCTCCACTGCAAAGGGAAGAGATACCATTACCTCTCCCCTTCTCAGAACCAGGGGAACACAGGGCACCTGCCTTGCCAGATAGCCCTCGCATGGCTGGGCTCCCCTGAAGGGGGTGCTACTCCTAGGTGAGATGACGGAGCCCCAGTAAGCTGCATCAGACACACATGGGAGGCAGAATAAGGTGGGGAGGGGGTTAGAGCTCAGATGCCAGAGTCAAACAGATCTTGCCTTGCTGGTTGTATCTTGAGCAAACTGCTCCACCTTGAGCCTCAGTCTCTTCTTGGGGAAATGGGAGGGAAGTATCACCCTATCTCAGTTTTAGTTAGAATTATATCAGGCATCACAAGCATTCTGATACACTTAGCACACACATATCCATTAAATGGCCCATTTCTGGTTACAATTCTTTAGAAAGGGGAAGAGAAGGAAGCAGAAATCTCAAGGAACAAAGCTGCTAAGAGGATCAGAGTAAGCAGCTTGAGTGATTTCTCTCTGGGTCCTCTCTCCTCCCTCCCACACATGAGAGAGGATGAGTCTCTTGGGGCTGGTTTATGTGGCAGCTGGGTGCACTGGGGCCCCTCATCTGTGTGGACTCCTCAGCACTGGGGCCCCTCATCTGTGTGGACTCCGCACAAAGTAGCCTGTGGGCTCTCCTGACTGGATTCTTGGACCACAGAAATAAACAGGGAAGAATGCCAGACGTGGTGGTGCATGTCTGTCATCCGAGTTCCTTAGGAGGCTGAGGCAGGAGGATCAAAAGTTTGAGGCCAGGCCGGTGAGATGGCTCAGCGGCTTAAGCACCTGCCCGGCAAGCGCGAGGGCCAGAGTTCGACTCCCGGAACCCACATACGAAAAAAGGGGCCGGTGATATCGCTCAGCGGCACGGGCGCCTGCTGGCGCGCGAGGTCCTGAGGTCGACCCCCCCGGTACCCACAAAAAAAAAAAAAAAAAAAAAAGTTTGAGGCCAAAACAAAGCTTTCGTAAATGCGGAGGGGAGGAGAGGTTCAAGGGAGGGTAGGAGAATGGGAAAAAAAAAAAAAAAAAAAGAATCAAGTTATATCATGTACAGGTACAAATTCTCTATGATGAATGTGATCATTACGTATATCTAAAATGTACCAATAAAATCTTATTGAAAAAAGAAGGAAAAGAAAAAAAAAAGTTTGAGGCCAGCCTGGGTAACTTAATGAGATTCCAAAATAACAAAGGGCTGGGGTGCAGCTCAGTGGCAGAGTGCTTGCTTAGTATGTGTGAGGCCCTGGGTTCAATGCCTAGTGCTGCAACGGAAAAAAAAAAAAAAGGAAACAGGAAAGAACATTCATGAAGAAAACACATCAAGGCACTGACTTACCGGCAGTAACTGGTGACACTGAGAAAACCCAGCTGGCTTTTTCGTAGGAAGGAAGATGTATTAAATCCCATCCTGGCTACTTTCTAAGTTAAAGAAAGAAAGACTCAATGAAGATTTATTTGTGTTACAGGGTAACAGAAATGTTTTAGCTTCACAGGATGCAATGAAGGAGACAGGTGTTAAATGGGCAGAAATTAGATGAATAAAAATCGGACAGTGTCTCTTGCAAGTTAGAATTATATCAGAATTACAGAGTTACTTCCTCCTCTCCTTGGCAGAGGGGAAAGCCCCCCTCAAGAAGGCGGGTGTGGGCTGGACAGTCTGTACCACACCTCTGTCCGGGGGCCTGGCCATCTGCACCCAGGAGGAAGCTGCCATGCCAGTGAGGGCAGAACAAGACTGGACTCTGGGTCTGGGTTGCATGTACCCTCCATCCCCCCAGGGCGATCCTGAGGCCTGGGTTTCTCTCCTGCTGTCCCACAACCAACAAAACATCCCGGCATTGAAATCTGTCTGCAAGGCCAGTGAGATGGCTCAGCGGCGTAAGTGCCTGCCTGGCAAGCGCGAGGGCCCGAGTTCGACTCCCGGATCCCACATACGAAAAAGGGGCCGGTGATATCGCTCAGCGGCACGGGCGCCTGCTGGCGCGCGAGGTCCTGAGGTCGACCCCCGGTACCCACCAAAAAAAAAAAAAAAAAAATCTGTCTGCAAGACTGCCTGTGGTACCCCAACCACACACACCCCAACCATACACACCCCAGGCTTGTGTCCTAATTTCCTATTTGAAACACACAGTGGCTCAACTTCCACTGTGCTGCCCCAAGGGGCAGAAGAGTCTTCTAGAACTACTGATGACACTTAGCAAATGGGAAAAGGCGGGTGGGGGTAGGATCAGGGATCTCTTGCTGTTCTTATTCTCTTCCATTTCCCTATCAGGGGAAGTCAGGGCCCAACTCCCCCACGTGCCTGTGCCAAGTGTCACAGGGTGTCTAACTGGCAGGTGGATGCTGGCAGGAGTGGAGGGGAGTGGGTGGCTCTCGGAGTGTGTGGAGCCCACCTTTTTCTTCTTTTCCTCTTCCTCTAACAGCTGTAGTCTTTTGCTCTCCATTTCCTTTTGCCTGATGCTCTCTTTTGTGAGTGGGTTGCAGTTGTTATGTCCTGGGAGCAAGCGGAAGTAGCGGTTCTTTTCAGGGTCGAAGTAATACCCTGGTAGATCTTTAATGAATAAACATTAAATTCAGTGACTTAAAATGCTGGGAACTGACCCACCTAGGAAGGAACCCAGCTGCCCGTCTTTTCTGAGGACGAGCAGAGTCTGGCATGGTCAGTCTCTACCCTGGACAGAGTTCAGTCCTCGGGGAGACCATCTGCCCTAGGATCATTGTTCCTGACACTGCAGCTCCTTCCTTCAGGGTTTCAACTTGCTTCAAGGATTCCCTACAAGCCACGAATGCGCTGGGGACTCCCATGCAAGTGAGGAGACACAGACACATCTGAGCCTGGCCGAGGAAGGGCAGCCAGAAGAGACCAATGCCAGGGGACCTGGCGGGGGAGGCTTCCTCCATCCCAGCTGCTGGGCCAGAGAAGTCCTCTCCAGCAGCTGCCTTACCTGGTGCAGAAGTATCCCCAGTGGTGTTGGATGAGGTCGATGGGGACTCCTCGTCACTGTGGTCAGAATCCTGCGACCTCTGCCGTGCCCCTGTCGTACACCTGAGGACACATGGCTGTAATGACTGGCAGTAAAGGGCCTGAGTCTCCAATCATTCAGACTGGGGGATCCTACCCAAGCGATTCTACATCCTCTGCCCCTTACCGTTCTGACCACTTTGGGAGAACTGACTCCTTACAACAAATACACCAAAAGGAGGGTGATTTTGGTTTGTCTCTCTCTTTTTTTTTCAGAGAGGATGCATGTCACAGTAATTTCCTCTTCTCACTTGAGCCTTTTGTGAGGTCTTCTGGAATCTTTCAGATGAAAAGTAGAACAGACATCTTTGCCAATAAGAATTTTACCAGCCAGGCTGATTTGTCAGCTCAACAGCAGTTGGAAGGCCAGCTGAATTTAATTCTTTATTGGACTTAGTAGTAGAAGAGTTTAAATTGCACCTTGGTAGCCAACCTCACAGATGGAGAAACTGGGGCTCAGGGAACAGAGGCACCGTAATCTGCTCAGTGACACAAACAGAGCCACGGCTAAAACGCTGGGTTGGTAAAGCCACGAGTGGCTGTGGTAATTACAGATTGAAGGATACAGTGATAAAGCAAAATATCTTTATTTAGAATCCTGATAAAATTCACTTTAAAATCAAGAATTTTAAAAATTTTATTTATTTATTTTTGAGACAGGGTCTCACTATGTCATTCTGGCCTTGAACTCACTATATAGCCCAGGCTAGCCTCAAACTTGCAGCAGTCCTCTTGCCTCAGCCTGCCGAGTGCTGGGATTACAGGCGCCACCACACCCAGCCTAAAATCATGAATTTTTCCCCTACACACACATACACTAAAAGGAATATGAGTTGCGAAACTAGGGTAAGGGAATGAGAAAACATTCTTTCTTCCACAAATACTAGTGCTATGCAGAGTTTCAGGGAAAATTATTTACTCCCCTTTTCCTGGCTCACAGCTTCCTGAGGCAGCTCATCTGTGATCAGCAGGAAGAGGAAGGATTAAGCACCATGACAAATGTCTATGTTTTTCATCCAAAGGCTGCTGCTCCATTCTTTCCATGTGGAAGAGCCCAGAAGGTGGATGTGCTCAGCAGGTTTCCAAGCCACTCTGCCAAAGCTGTGCAGGGACTCTTGCACTGATCATATTTTGTGACACATTGTGCTCTTGGGGAAGGCCCAGAGTCCAAAAAGTACCCATGGTCTCCTTATAAAACATGCAAACATTGGGCACGGTCCTGACCTTCCTGTAACATTGGTCGAATTTAAGGATTTCTACCCAGTGAGACCTACCATGTACTACTCGGAGCCAGGCAGCCTTACAGGGCTTTACACGCATCCCCTCGTAAGAGGTTATGAGCCCTGTTTCATACAAGAAACAGTGGCCCAGAGTGGTGAGGTGCGTGGCCCAATTGCTAAGAGAAAGCAGAGCTCCTGGGTCTAGCGCCCTTGTTCCTTCTGTAACTCCTGGTGCTTCCGTTACTGTTTGGGTTAATTTCTTCTAGAAAAGCATCTTGATACTTGACATCTTATGGCCCTATAACTAAGAAATCTGTCTGTTTTGCTGGGTGTGGTGGTGCACGCCTGTAATCCCAGCACTTGAGGCTGAGGCAGGAGGATCACTGCAAGATCAAGGCCAGCCTGGGCTATATAGTGAGACCCCCCCAAAACCAAAAAAACCCCCAAAAAACAAAACAAAAAAAATCTGTCTGTTTTAAAGGAGGTCTGAACCAGGGGAGAATTTAAAAATTGGCAGCTGCATCCCTTTTCGTGCTGAGGGAGCTTGTGATAGTGCTACGGGAAGATGGGGTGGCCAGGAGTGTTGCAGAAGCCCTCAATGGCACAGCCGATATCCTCTCCTGGGGCCAGGGGAGATGTCTGGTTCCAGGATGAAACCGGACTTCCTTCATGAAGAAAAACAAACAGAATGTAGAAAATGTTTATACTGGGGACTTCAACTAAGTATAAATTTTATTTTCTAAGTTGGGTGCTGGATACATGATGTTCATTACATTTTTCATTTTTTTTTTTTTTTTTTTTTTGTGGGTACCAGGGGTTCGACCTCAGGACCTCGCGTGCCAGCAGGTGCCCAGGCCGCTGAGCGATATCACCGGCCCCTTTTTCGTATGTGGGATCCGGGAGTCGAACTCGGGCCCTCGCGCTTGCAAGGCAGGCGCTTACGCCGCTGAGCCATCTCACCGGCCCTACATTTTTCATTTTTAAACAATTTTTTTTTTTATTTTTGGAGACAGGGTTTCACTATGTAGTCCAGGCTGGCCTTGAACTCACTCTGTATCCAAGGCTGGCCTTAATTTTGTGACTTTTCTGTCTCAGCCTCCTGTGTATTTTTTTAATAGACTTCTATGTATATTCAGTATAGTGTTTCATATATAGACTTCAAAACCAAACTAAAATAGAGAAGTATGTCACCAATTGTATCAGGTAATGTCTACCCGTAACCACATGGATAACACTCTGACCAGAAGCCACTGCAGTCACTCTGAAAGAGAGTGCGGCTGTGCCCCCTCACCGCTTGGAGTGGTGGACGGACCCACAGCAGCCACACGCCCAGGGAGCCTGCTAGACACGCAGCTCTCCTCAGGCCCCGCGCGCACTGAGGTATGAAATGCACCGTGGCACTGGGCGGAGCCGGCTCCCCAGCCCTGGCATACTTGCCTCTCACTGGAACTGCGCTGTCTGAACCAAGAATTCTGTGGGCGGCTTCTCCCGTATCTTTTCCTACTCTGCCTGCTGCTTTTATTCATTTCTGTTCCTAAAAGAGAAAAGAGAACATCACACACGTCCCTGCGTGTGGGTATTCTCTGCTTGCTTCTTGGCGTCTGTGCCTTCCCTGTGAAGAGCTCCTCCAGCACTTTCCCCTTTCCTTCCCAGCATCCTGGAGGAATGGCACAGCTCCCTCTCCCAGAGAGGAGAAGTGACCAGGCGTGACTGTCTAACACAGCAATGGCAAACCTTTTATTTTTTTATTTGTTTTTTGTGGGTACCGGGGGTCGAACTCACGTGCCAGCAGATGTCTGTGCCACTGAGCGATATCACCAGCCCTTTTTTTGTATGTGGGTACTGGGAGTTGAACTCAGGACCTCACGCTTGCCAGGCAGGTGCTTATGCCGCTGAACCATCTCACCAGCCCATGGCAAACCTTTTAGAGCTTTCGAGGATAACAGACAGCTGCGCCATAGGTTTGCCACCACTGCTAGGCTCTCTCCTCTACTCCACAAACACCTGCCTATACTAGTTCTGTCTTCCTCTGTCTCTGAGAAACAGGCACGTTCCAGGACCTTTCCAAGGCACACCCATCCCACCCGGCTGTTGATGTCTTCCCTTCCCCAGGACCCCGCACACATCTGTTCTCATATATGTTTAATGCCTCCCTCTCCTTAACTCGGCTTATAAACATGCCCAGGGTTTTCATTTGTACGTGTTCCACTTCTGATCCAAAAGAAACAAATATCCTGAAAGAAGACAAATTCATTGTCTTCATTCCTCAGTACTCCTCAACCCACTGGAGTCAGGTGTCTCCCTCCTTGTTCTGCTAAAATGTTTTGCCGAGGTACTGACTATCATCACCTCCTTGCCGAAGTTGGTGCTCTCTTTCTGGCCCTTATTCTTGCAACATATACCACGAAGTGTCTCTTCCTTTTGCTGCTGCAGTATCTTCTCTTGGTTCTCCTCTTGTCAAATTCATCCTGTCCTGGGTTCTCCTGGGTCACACATCCCTGTGTTGTCCACAGATCCTCTTCTTTTCTCATTTAACCCCATCCAATCCACCAATACAGGCTCCTCTCCAGCTCGAGCATCCTTCCTGAGCAGCAAGTTCCTATGCTGTTGCTTCCTGTCTGTTTCCACAGATGCGGCAGAGTCAACAGGTTCAGGGTTCATGGGCTGAGGGTGTAGCTCAGTGGTAAAGCATGTGCTCAGCACATGCAAGGCCTTGGGTTGTCTCTCTAGCACCAAAAGAATAAAAGACTCCATGATCTCTTTCTAGACCACACCTGCTCTTTTGCCAATAGACGCTTCCCTTCTCTGTAAATATCATGGCCTCCTGTAGTCTGAAAGTATAGTTACTGTATTCATTTTCCTAAAGAATGGCCCCCAAACACCATATGTATGGGGTTCACCACGGATCAACTATCTTATACTGCAGCCAAAGAATAAAGTTGTTTGTAGTTAAGCTTCAAGCTAAAAGGCACTGTGAGCAGGAGAAGCATGTATGGTCAGAGCTAAGAAGAAAAATAAGCCACGCTGACATGAAGTTTATTATTATTACCAATTCCACAAAAAGCAACTCTCCTTTAGAGTACACAGTCTGCACAAAAACAACTCTAGTTTCTTTCCACTAATCCAGGAATACAGTGAAGAACACACACCCTGCTACTCCAAGCCTCCAGATCGGCCAGCTGGAGGCAGGACCACGCCCCCTCCTACACCATTAGCCTTAGTGAGGGGCTGCACATCAGGACACCATAGATAATGCCTGTAACCCCAGTAGTTGGGAGGCTGAGGCAGGAGGATTGTCTCAAGTTCAAGGCCAGACTGGGCTACAAAGTGAGTTCAGAGCCAGCCTGAACTACGTTGCAAGACCCTGTATAAAAAAAACCAAAACCAAAACCAAAACCAAAAAAGTCTACTGAAGGGTAAGGACCGTGTTGTCCCCAAATGCAAATGTAGTTCATTCTTTATATCCACTTTACACACAGTTTATGCTTGCACCTATCTCTCTATATTGAACTTTGTTTACACTCCCATCTCATCTCCTTTTTCTACTACTAGTACCCATGACCTAGCTGGCTCAGTAAATTTTTGCCAAAAAAAAAATTAAAAACCTACAGCTATCTGTAGATCCCAGGTAGCTTCCTTCTGCTCTGGGTACCTTAAGTCAACACACATTTGCAGAGCCGCCACTCCACATCAGGCTCTGGGCTTGGCACTGGGGAGTGGGCAGAGGTCAGTAAGTTGTGACCCCTAGGCTCATGGCACTCACTGTCAACCAGTGCAGGATGAGGGTCAAGACCCAGGTCTCCCCAGATGTGAGAGAGAAAGGAGTGACTGCCCCATGTGGACAGGGCAGGATGGGGTGGGATGGGTGCAGTACAGTCTAAAGTGACAGGCCAGGCAGGGGGCAAGGGGCCTGCAGTCAGGCAAAGTCGAAAGTACAGCACAAGGGATTTTGGGAAGAGGCTGGAAAGGCCAGCAGAGTCCAGTGGTGAGGACTGAAGTGCAAGGGGAGTGACCTAGTTGAAAGGCACTGTAGAGACAGCAGCATGGGGAACGGGAGAGTCGAGGACTACAGCAGGAACAGAGCTGAGATGAATTCTCGCTCACAAGCTAGGGAAGTGGACATGGTAAGAGAGGAGCCCGAATTTAGAAACATTTAGGAGGCGAACTTCATGGGGACGGGGGAGACCTAAGAATGGGAAAGGGAATCACTGATAGTGTCATGAGCTGGGAGACCAAGGACAGAGGAAGAGCAGTCAGAGCGTGCAGGAACTATGGCTGATTTTGAACACATTGACCTCAAGATGTTAACAGTTGGAAATAAGGCCTGGGAATCTACAGAAGAGCCAAGACTAAAGATACAGATTTGAAGTCCCTCATACATACATCATATCTCTGTGTGGTACATATACTGTACCATATATGTATGTATATTGAGAATTAAACTCGAATTTGTAAGTCATATGAAATTCAGCAAGTATCACAGTTTGTAGCTCAGTGATTATTTTTGTGGTATGGTGATTTGGTGATTGCTTCAAGTGCTTTATCACTGAGCTGTTTCTTTTGTTTTGTTTTGTTTTTTGTTTTTTGAGACAGGGTCTTGCTAAATTGCCCAGGCTGGCCTCAAACTTGTGATCCTCCTACCTTACTTCCTGAGTAGCTGGGATTAGGTGTGTGCCAACATGCCTGGTTGGCTGATCAGTAATATCAGTAATTCCTAACCACGGATGGTTTTGTCTACTAGGGCACATTTGGCAATACTGTATCTGGAGACATTTTTGTCTGTCCCCACTTGGGCAGGGGGTAGAGGGGTGCAGATGGGCTACTACTGGTATCTAGTGGGTAAAAGCCATGGATACTGCCAACCATCCTGTGCCCAGGAGAGCTTCAGTAAAGAATTATCCTATGCGGGTGTGGTGGTACACACCTGTAATCCCAACTACTTGGGAGGCCAAGGCAAAAGGATCACAAGTGTGAGGCCAGCCTTGACAACTTAATGAGGAATAAAAAGAGCTGAAATAAAGTCTTGAAATCAAAACAGCTGGCAAAGTAGCTCAGTGCAAGGCCCCAGGTTCAATCCCCAGCCACCTCCTCCCACAAAGAAAAAAAAGAAAGAGTTATCTGGCCCAAATAGGATTGAGAAGCACTGTTCTATGTGGAGAACACCCAATAACAATTTGCTGTGTGAAATGCTAGGTCCAACATCCCTGGAGCTGCTCCGCAGGGCACATACTTTAAAATGTGTTGCAGGAGGCCCAGGCTGGGTTTGCCTTTCTGAAAATCTTGGAAGTTTCTGAAGGTGTAAAAAGTAAATTTTAAGAGATGGCTATCCTAAAATAATAAATAAATATGACTTGACTTTTGGGAAAGTGCTTAGGCAATATTTACCAAGTAACTTGTAAATGTATATATTTTCCTTCTTCTGGGAATCAATCACAAGAAAAAAATACAAAAGACTGTAAGAGTTAGTGGGATGTGGTGGCACATGCCTTTAGTCCCAGTCACAGGACAGGCTGAAGGCTGAGGTAGGAAGATTAACTCCAGGAATTTCAGGGTAGCCTGGGTAAAACAATGAGATCCTATTTTTTCCCTTTAATAAAAAAGAAAGTTATATAGAAGATATTTACAACAACTTTCCAACCTTATGAGGTCAATGGTAACCTGATATCAAAGCCAGACAACAAAAACATCAGAAGAAAACTATAGGTCAATATGTCTTATGAATGTAGACAGTAAAATGTGAGCAAGGCAAATTCAGGAGCGTATTGCAAGGGTTGTACATCATGATCAAGTGCGATTTATCCCCGGAATTAGGTTGGTTCAACCTATAATGATCAATCAGTGTAACACTCTGAATTAATAGATATGGGAAAACCCACACGATTTTCTCAACTGATGCGGAGAAAGCACTGGACGATGTCCAACACCGTTTTCAGATAAAAACACCCAACAAACTAGAAATAGAAGGGAACTCTCTCAACCTGGTCAAGGGCATCTACAGAAGCCCCACAGACAACATCACTAATGGTGGAAGACTGAAAGCGTCCCCCTAAGACCAAGAACAAGACAAAGATGTCCGCTCTCTATCCAACACTGTACTAGAAGTTCTAGGTAGGACAATTAGGGAAAGAAATAAAAGGTATTAAAAGAGCCAAAGAAGTGAAAGTATCTCACTTTGTAGATACAATCTTATACAGAAAATCCTAAAGAACCCATCAAAAACTACTAATAAATTCAGCAAAGTTATAGGATACAAGATCAACTTATAAAAATCAGTTATATTAGCTGGGTGTGGTGGTGCATGCCTGTAATCCCAGAACTCGGGAGGCAGAAGCAGGAGGATCACCTCAAGTTTGAGGCCAGCCTTGGATACTCAGTGAGTTCAAGGCCAGCCTGAAGTACTTAGCGAGACTCTGCCTCAACAAAACAACTGTTATATTAATGTATATATGATAATGCAATGAACGAATAGAATGAAATTAAAGTTACACTTACAATAGCATCAAAAAGAATGAAGTACTTAGGAATATATTTAAGAAAATAAATGCATGACATACACTGAAAATGATAAAACATCACTGAAAGAAATGAGAGGACCAGGGATATAGCTCAGTGGCACAAGCGCCTGCCTGACAAGCGCAAGGTCCTGAGTTCGATTCCCAGTACCAAAAAAAAAGAAAAGAAATGAGAGACTGAATGCAGTCCCCATCAAAAGTCCAACTGCCTTTTTTTGCTGAAATGGAGAAGCTGATCCTAAAATTCATAAGGAAATGTAAGGGACCCAGAACAGCCAAAACAATTTTGAAAAAGAATAAAGTGAAGAACTCATACTTCCCAATTCAAAACCTAACTAAAAGCTAAAGTGATCAAGTCACTGTGATACTGGCATAAGAACAGATATATATAGATCAATGTTATAGAACTGAGAGTCTAGAAATAAACCCATACATCTACGGCCAACTGATATTCTACAAAGGTGTCAAAACCATTCAATGGGAGAAAGAAGTGCCGACCCCCCATCTGTGTCACTTGTAATGCCGAGGAGAACACTCTACCACTGAGTCACACCCCCAAACCCCAACAAGTCCTTTTAATTGCTGGGGCAACTGAATATTTACCTTTGAAAGAATAACTTTGAACTTGATGATGCCCATGCCCACAGTCCCAGCTACTCAAGAGGCTGAGGCAGGAGTATCATTTGAGCCCAGGAGTTCGAGGCTAGCTTGGGCAACTAGTGATCTCTCACCTACTAAAATTAACTAAAATAGATCCAGGCTCTAAAACCATCATATCCCTAAATGATCTTGGAATAGCAACAAGTTTCTTAGATATGACACTGAAAACATAAGAAAAAAAAGAACTGGACTTCATCAAAATTAAATTTCATGCATCAAAGGACACTATCAATAAAGTGAAAAAACTTACAGAATAGAAGAAAATATCTGTAAATCATGTAACTGATAAGGATGGGGTATCCAGACTAAAGAACTCTTACAACTCAATAAGAAATAAACTCAAATTAAAAAAAAAGCAAAGAATAAGTATATGTAAATCAAAATCACACTGAGATACTAGGCCCACTATAATAAAAAACATACAAACTTGGGCTAGCTCAGTGGTAGAGCTCTTGCCTAGCATGTATGAGGCCCTGGATTTGATCCCTAGCACCACAAAACCAACCAACCAACCAGTAACAAGTATTGGTAAGGACATGCAAAAACTAGATCACTTTCATGCTGCTGTTCAGAATGTACAATGCCCCAGCCATTCAGGGAAACAATCTGGTAGTTTCTCAAAAGTTTAAACACAGAACTAACATGTGATCCAGCAATTCCATTTTTAGATATATAGTGTGGAGATGTGAAAACATAAGGCTATTAAAAGCTCTGGAACTGGCCGGGTGTGGTGGCACACGCCTGTAACCCCAGCAACTTGGGAGGCTGAGGCAGGAGGATTGCCACAATTTTGAGGTCAGCCTGGGCTACATAGAGAGTCCAAGGTCACACTGAACTACACAGTGAGACCCTGTTTCAAAACAAAATAAACAAACCAAACTTTGGAACTAACTGGTGCATAGCAGCATTATTCATAACAGCCCCAAAGGTGAAATAACCCAAGTTTCCATCAACTGATCAAGGGCTAAACAAAACGTGGCACATCCACAAAACAGAATATTATTCAGTCATTAAAAGGGATGAGGTACCGATGGCTACATAATGTGAATGAAACTTGAAAACATTAAGTGAAAGAAGCCAGACCTAAAGGGTCACATATTTTACAATTCCGTGTATAGGATATCTCCAGGACAGGCAAATCCAGAGAAAGAAGAGAGTATGGTGGGGGTGGAGATAGAGAATGAGGAATGCATAACGGTAAAGTTTTTTTTCTTTTAAAGCTTATTAGAAAGGCAGATGTGAATAACTGCTCTTTCGTTATTCCAAATGAGTTCATATCTGATTAAACTGTTTGATATCTTCAAGAGTGTGTGACCGTATACCATCTTATTAACGAGGCAATAGCTTGGTAAAAGTTCTATAGAATTTTAAATGGTTTATGTTCCATGTATGCTTCTTTCCTTTTTTTCCTTCAAGGTTGAAGAGTCCTATATTGCAGCATCCTGCATTGCCTCCCCAAGTTTGTTTGTTTTGGAAACATCCCACCAAATCACCAGCTTTCCAAAAACTATAGTACCACCAGGTGCCGTAGTGCATTCCTATTATCATGGCACTCTGGGAGGCTGAGGCAGGGATTCCAAGTTCACCTGAGCCTGGGCCACTTAGCAATTTAGCAAGACCCTATTTCAAAATAAAAAAAAATTTTTGAAAGGTCTGGGAATGTAGTTTAGAGCAAAGGACCCAGGTTGATTTAATGCCCAAACAAAAATAATACAAAAAACAAACAACAGCAAAAACCTGTAGTACCATATATAACACTTTAGTATGACAAAACTTTTATTTTAATTACGTAACAGTTTATCCCAAGTGTTACTCGGGCAGTGTGTTTATGTATTATCAGGTGTCATTTCAACCAGTTGATTCTTTTTTTGAGACAGGGTCTCACTCTGTAGTCCAGGCTGGCTTTGAACTCACGGCAATCCTACTGCTTCAGCCTCCCAAGTGCTGGGATTACAGGCATGCACTGCCACGCCCAGCCCAACCTGTTGGTTCTTGTATTGAATAAATCTGATAAAATTGTTTTTATATTTCCTGTTATATTATTTTATAAAGATTAATGAAAAAAATATGTGATTTTTTTGGTCATCCTGTATTTAAATAATTGGACTGGTAAGTGGTTAAAACCAGAATCAGGGGGCTGGTGAGATAGCTCAGTGGCATAAGCACCTGCCTGGCAAGTGCGAGGTCCTGAGTTCGACCCCCGGAACCCACATAAAAATGAAAAAAAGGGCCAGTGATATCACTCAGTGGCACAAACGCTTGCTGGCAAGTGCGAGGTCCTGAGGTCGACTCCTGGAACCCACATTAAAAAAAAAAAAAAAAAAAACAGAATCAGGCTGGATGTGACTTTCATTTAAGCCAAAACATACACTTTATGCACATCTATAAATCAGTGAGATCTTGGTATCACATTTCTCTCATTCTGTTTATGCTTTTTTTTTTTTTTTTTTAGTACCAGGAATCAAACTCAGGACCTTGTACTTGCCAGGTAGGTGCTGTGCCGCTGAGCTATATTCCCAGCCCCTGTTTATCCTCTTGCTGAAAGATAAATTTACTGATCAGATTTTTTTTTTTGGAGACAGGTTCTTGTTATGTAGTTCAGGCTGGCCTTGATCTCAGTAGGTAGCCCAGGCTAGCATCGAACTTGTGGTGATCCTCCTGCCTCAGCCTCCTAAGAGCTGGGATTACAGGTGTGTGCCACCATGCCCGGCTTACAGATCAGATTTGAAATGTCCTGTTTCAATCAAAGAAAAAGGGAACTGGTTTCATTAATTAAGGGTTTATGGAACAGAATTTGTATTTAATGTGATCCATAGATGATCTTTTTCTGGCATCAACATAAAGGGCGATAAGCTATAGTTGTTAGATATTTTGGTTTTTATAATTACTTTATTACAGCACCAGCACCTATATTAAAGTACATCAATACTAAATACTTTGAAATCCACAATCTTAAAAAATAAAAAAAGAACTTACAGAAAAAGACCATACATCACTATGCAAGATGCTGCAATGACTGAGTATATACTATGCTTTTTTTTTTTTTTGGTGGGTACTGGGGGTCAACCTCAGGACCTCGTGCACTAGTAGGCGCCCGTGCCGCTGAGCGATATCACCAGCCCTTTTTTCATACGTGGCTTCCGGGAGTCAAACTCGGGCCCTCGCGCTTGCCAGGCAGGTGCTTACACCACTGAGCCATCTCACCGGCCCTATACTATGCATTTTAAAACCTCTTATTTTCAGTCAGCATAAATTTCCTTCCTTTCCCATTTTGGCAACAATTCATTTTAAGGTTAAACACAGCAAGCCAGCACCTAAACTTCACAATTTAGTAATCCTTGGTTAGGTCCTTTTAAGATAAAAAAAGGAAAGGGGGGATATATTTAAAATTAACTTTCTAGGGCCGGTGAGATGGCTCAGCGGCATAAGCGCCTGCCTTGCAAGCGCGAGGGCCCGAGTTCGACTCCCGGATCCCACATACGAAAAAGGGGCCGGTGATATCGCTCAGCGGCACGGGTGCCTGTTGGCGCGCGAGGTCCTGAGGTCGACCCCCCGGTACCCACCAAAAAAAAAAAAAAAAAAAAATTAACTTTTTTCTGCATATCCAACTCTTCATCATCATCTGCTTGTTGATCCTTTTTTAGGTGACAGGTGGGTGGATACCTGCCTTATTCCAGATACACACTTGGCTGACAGCTATTTCTGAAAAGGCAAATATGGATGTACTCTTACAGTATCTAAACAAGATGAATACCTGAGAAAGTACTTCCGCAAACTTCTTCCTTATTATCTTTTGTATATTTGGGCAGGCAGGAATGTGTATTTTGCTAAGCAATACTGTATACTCTATATACCTCAATATGATAAACTCTGAAAACATAGTCTTTACATCCTTTATTTTCTGCCTTGGAAAACTGCGGATATAAGCCAAGCATGGTGGCACACACATGTAATCCTACCACTCAGGTGGCTGAGGGAGGAAGACTGAAAGATCGGGGCCAGCCTGGGCTACACAGTGAGTTCAAGGCCAGCCTGGACTACACAGCAGACCCTGTCTCAGAAAAACAAAAAAAACAAAACAACCCTCCCTCTCAAAAAATATCTGTAGTATATTTTCTGTATAATTTACAGTATAAATCTGTATAATTTCTTCCATATGAATTGCAGCACCCGCTGTTGGGCTCTGGTTTCTGCCTGTGAAACATGTCCATCAGATGGCTTTTTCTTTTCTTTGAGACAGGGTCTTGCTGTGTTGGTCAAGTTGACCCTGAACTCCTGGGCTAAAGCGATCCTCCCACCTCAGCCTCCACAGTAGCTGGGACCACAGACACAGGCCACCACCATGCCAATGTTTCCTTTAGAATCAGGGACCTGCTCAGCTCTCCATCCCCTGCTGTTCACCTTGCCGGCAGGCCATCCCTCTCGTCTTTACAATGCTTCCAATGGCTTTCAGAGGCTCAACAACCTTGGCTTCCAATCTTTCAACCTCTGTTTATCCACAAGTGCGGCAAACTCCAGAGCAGTTTCTCAGGCCCAGCTTTAAACCTTTACTCCCCCTCCCCTAAGATACGGGGGATTGAACCCAGTGCCTGAGCACTGAGCTACATCTTTTATTCCTTTCTTATTTTGAGAAAGGTCTCACTAAGTTTCTAAATTGCCCAGGCTGGACTTGAATTTGCAGTGCTGGGATTACAGGTATGCGAGGCACGCAACATCATGCCAGGTAAGCACCCTACCTCCCCTCGCTTTTTTTTTTTTTTTTTGTGTGTTACCTGGGATTGAATTCAGGGCCTTTTTTTTTTTTTGTGTGGGTACCGGGGGGTCGACCTCAGGTCCTCGTGCGCCAGCAGGCGCCCGTGCCGCTGAGCGATATCACCGGCCCTTTTTTCGTATGTGGGATCCGGGAGTCGAACTCGGGCCCTCGCGCTTGCCGGGCAGGCACTTAAGCCGCTGAGCCATCTCACCGGCCCTGAATTCAGGGCCTTTATACTGAGCTACATCTCCAGCAGTTTTATTAAATTTTATTTTTAGATAAGGTCTCCCTAAATGCTCAAGATGACTCGAACTTGCAATCCTCCTGGTACACTCTCTCAAAGTGGCAGGATCATAGGTGAGTGTGCTGTTTTGCCCCACAGTTTTCCGCAGTGAACTGCTTGATTTGGGCTTCCTGCTGTTTCCCCCACATAACCCGCCTCTCTCCTCCAGACCTGTTCCAACACCCCATCCCTGAGGCCTGTGCTTGTCCTGTAGTCCGCAGCCCAGAGTGAGCCTATGGGGGTGGGTAAGCAGTGGGCAGCCTGCATGCACTGGTCCTGTTCCCTTTGCACACATCAGGGTAGTCCCTGCTCAAGGCAGCAGGCTTCCCCAGTTAGGAAGCCCTGGGGCTGTGCCTTGGAGCCCTGAACTACAAACAGCCCAGCAACTCAGCTCTGGGACCCTGGACCACATGCTTTTTTGTGCAGTGATAAAACTTCTGAAATCAGATATGGTTCTAGTGATGGTTGCACAATCCTGGGAACAGACTAAAAACTCCACACAGCCGGGTGTGGTGGCCCTTGCTTGTGATCCCAGCACTTGGGAGGCCAAGGCAGGAGGACTGCTGTGAGTTCAAGACCACATTGAACTAGTGATTTAAAATAGTGAATTTATGCCAGGTGTGGTGGCACATGCCTGTAATGCCAGCACTCGGGGAGGCTGAGGCAGGAGGAATGCAGGTTCAAGCCCAGTCTCGCAATTTAGCAAAGTTTTATGTTAGAAAAAAAAAACGGGGGGGTGGTTGTTGGGGATGTAGTTCAGTGTTTACACTGTAGCTCTGGGTTCAATCCTGTGGGAGGGGACCCTGTGAATTTTATGGTATGTGAATTATATCTCCAAAAAGATGTTTACTACAGCATATTATAATATTTAAACAGGCAAACATCCTAAATATCTAACAACAGGGAAATTCCTTACGATTCTGCTGCCTATTGCACTGTAATGTGCAAACCACTGGTTTGTAAAGCGGAATAGTAAGGTTTCCACTCCCCAAAGTAAGTCCAGACGTGTTCAAAGTAAAGAGAGAAACAGAAAAATAAATTTTCTGTTAACACTTGTTCACTACATACTTCAGGCAGGGTGTGTGCGTGTGTGTACTATCTCCCACCCTAAGCTCTTATTTTAACCCTATTTTACAAGGAGGAAACTAAGGCTGAGAGGGCTAACATACTCGGAAAGTCACAGTTTGTGCTGGGACTGGGATCCCACCCCCGCTGGTCAGACCTCTGGGCCTGCAAACCCACAGGACACCATCTCAACTAATTTCCAAGTATTTAAAATCAGATTTGGGGGATTTTGTTTTCTCCAGAAAGTTGCCTCATCGTTTTCTTTCCTTCTTGCTGTGCTGTTCCATTCACATGACAATGCCTGCGAACCTCCAAGGAGTAAGGTGTGTCGCGGCTTCTGCAGACCCGGAGAGACCTGCAGGCCCCGGGTCTCTGAAGAACTAGACTGCAAAGGCTGGCTCCCTCACTAACGCGCAATTCGGAGTGGACGGGAACTCGGCACGATGGTCCACAGTGGGGCTTGCTAGTCCACCGCGGAGAAGCCCAGGCACCACCTCGGGCAGGTGACCGCCTCGCCTCGCCCCTTTCGGTCTCTGATACGGGCTCGGGTTCGATCCCAATCTGAACTTTATCGCGAAAAACCGCGCACAGGCCTGCAGTCCAGCCATTGCCAGGTGTTGGTGGGGCTTCAGCTCCTTCGGGTCACACTTCAGGGTGTGACAGCAGCGGCGACACTCGGAGTCCCCTCCCCCAGCGTGGAAGGCTGAGGAGCCAAGCCCGCAGGACAGGCCGGGCTCCGCGCTCCGGGGCTCTAGGGCCCAGACAGTTACCCACGCCCCACTCAGGCAGGTATTCCACGTGAGCGCTCCTCCCCGCCCCTTTCCCCGGACGCCCCAACTCCCCCCCACCTCTGTAAAGGGAGAGCAGCAGCCCCTCAACTGACGCCAAAGGCCCCCCCCCCCACAGCCGCACTCACTCAGATACAGCACCCTTCCTGGCTTCTCCGGCCGAGCTCTGCAGAAGTACGCGTGAGGCGTGGAACGACCCGGAAAGACCGAGTTGTGGTGTCAGCCAATTAGGTGAGCACGTTTTTGTATGTTCGCAGCCGATAGGGTTACGGTGACCAGCTCTGCCTTCTTATTGGGTAAAGCTTCAGTCTGTCAACGTCAATAGGCGAGCTCTTACGAGTGGGCGGGGCTTGAGGCCTCGGCTCCGCCCAAGCGTGGGTGGTTGGGGCGGGTCCGGAGGCTGCGAGGAGACGTGGGTTTCTTCTCTCATTTGCCGCTGCTCCCTCACCCCCGAACTAGCGCTGAAATTTGGGGGAGGAGAAAGAATTGTGTTGTAGAAAGGACAAAGGAGGCTCTGAGATGAAGGAGAGAAAGGGACGTCTGGTGACATCTTGGGCAGTGACCTCAGGTGGCTAAGCCTAGATCTGGGAGCCTCCTAGGACCCTGCCCTGACTGGGACTCCGGTGGCCTTGGTGTTAGGTCTGCTTGTTTCCTACTTGCTGTGTGATCGCAGCGAGATTCTTCCCTTCTCTGTTTATGATTTCTTTTCTTTTCTTTTTTTTTAATATGCGGGTATCGGGAATCGAACTCAGGCCCTCGCGCTTGCCAGGCAGGCGCTTATGCTGCTGAGCTACATCACCAGCCCATGATTTCTTTTCTCGTCACAGGCATTTGATCTAATGTTGTGATGCCCTCTCCAGCTCAAAGTTTGTACATACAATCAGCATTTGTAGATTGATCTGTGTGTGCGTGTTCCAGGTATCAGCCGGCAGCCATTTTCTCAGCAAGGAAAATGGGAACCTGTGATGGGCACTTGGTCATAAGTGACAGTTTGCGAGGGGAGCTGGGTGAAACAGGCCAGGCTTGCTGTGGGCTACTGGCCAGCCTGACATTGTCTTGTGCCCTGTTAACCCAGCCCCCTGTGAGTGGCTGGACTCGTCAGAAACGAGGTCTTTGGGTTTATTGTTGTCCCTGTTTAAAGGCGTTGTAATCAATAACCATTTACAAATATGTGCCTGGTATGGAGTAGGACTGGCTGAGGAGGAAAATGAGAGGAGTATAGTCAGCGTAGGACAGCATCAGGTGTGGCCTTGAAGAGGTGGTGGAAACAGAGGGAGAGAGGGAGAGAGAGGGAGAGAGAGATTGATTCTAATTTGGGTGGACAAGAAGGCAGGAAGCCTGTTCAAGGAGTAGATGGGACTAATTCTCAGGAAGTCTTGGAAGCAAAGGTGGCTGGGGTTGATAGTGCAGAACCTCAGAGGCAGGGAAAGAATAGGCAGTGGGGGCTTGGAGATCAGAGAGCTGGGGAGCTGCAGAACTAGAGCTGTGCTTGGAGATGTCACACAAGTGTGTGTGTGGTGGGGGTGGCAATAGCAATCCTTGTGAAAGGTAGCCAGGGCCAAGGCAGGGAGTTGGCGGCTGGGACGAGAGGGAGCAGAGCTGGAAGACACATTTCAGAGGGAGAATCTGCAAGACTTGAACTCTAGGAGGAAGCAAACAGGATTCCATTCTAAAGAGCTGGGATCACTGGTGGAAGTGGGGAGGAGGAGTTGGCCTGGGGCTTGCAGAGTGAATGAATGCAGTCAGCCAGGCAATTCCACTGGGCAATGTGGAATCCCTTCAGAGGGAAGGAGCAGTTGGGAGGGAAGGTGAGGTGGGCACTGGATATGCCTTGGAGACCTGAAAAGGCACAGAGAAAAAGATAAAGAACGTTTGTAAATCAAGGCACAAAGGAATCTTGGTCTTGGGCAAATCAAGTGACATCTCAGCCTCAGTTTCCTCCCTGGTAGAATGAGGTAGGAAACCTACTGCAGCAGGTTATCGTGAGGAGTAAATGCTACCATGAGAAAGATCTCACCCAGTGCTTGTTTTCTACCACTCCCACTGATTAAGCACCCTCCCTTATGGCTTAGTATCTAGGTGGTGTTTATTATCCACAAGTAAAAATATTAATTTTTTCAGGCCGGTGAGATGGCTCAGTGGCATAAGCGCCTGCCTGGCAAGCGCGAGGGCCTGAGTTTGACTCCCAGAACCCACATACGAAAAAAAAGGGCCAGTGGTATCGTTCAGCGGCACGGGCGCCTGCTGGCGCGTGAGGCCCTGAGGTCGACCCCTGGTACCCACAAAAAAAAAATAATAATTTTTTCATTTTATCTCCAGAATTTGAAACCAAAGCAAATAATTTTTTTTTTTTAAATTTGAAATAGGATCAGCCGGGTGTGGTGGCGCACACTTGTAATCCCAGCACTTGGGAAGCTGAGGCAGGAGAATTACTGTAAGTTCAAGGCCAGCCTGGGCTACATAAATGAGTTCAAGGCCAGCCTGCACTACATAGCAAGACCCTGTCTAAAAAAATAAATAGATAAATAAAATAAATTTGAAGTAGGATCTACGATGAATTAATATTAAATTTGTCAACATTTTAAAAACCCACTTTTCTAGACTTTGCCTTGTGCGAAGTATTTTCTGACCCCTTTCTATATATTCATTCTTTTAATTACAACAACCCAGTGAAGGGTGTACTATTAACATCACCACCTCACTGAAAGTTGATCAAGGATAGCCTGGACAACGTAGCATGATCCCCTCATAAAAAAATAAAAAATAAAATAAAAATAAAACCGAAAGCATGAAACCATGTTCAGCCTCACTCAGTATAAAGAGAATATAGATTAGTACTTCTCTGATGCACTCTTTTTCATAATTGAATAGACACAATTCAGTTTTTAGGACTAATATAATGCCTATTAAGCTTAATTGTACTCAGTGAAGCTCTCGTATAATCTCTAAGGGAGACGACTTGGCAATATATCAGTTTTAGAATGCACATACCTTTGACCATGTAATTATACTGCTAGTAATTTATTCCAAAAATATCTACTTATATACAAAATGACTTAGATACATGGAGCATTGCTTATATAGCAAAAGTTTGGAAGCAAACAATGTCTAATAGTAGAAGATCAGTTTTTTAAAGGATGATACAATTTTTGTGTGTGTGTGTGTGTGTGCTACTGGGCATTGAACCAGGGCTTTTGCACTGAACTACATCCCCAGCCATTTTTATTTTGAGACAGGGTATAGGTTAGTCACTGAGTTGCCAAGGGTGGGCTCGAATTTTTGATCGTCTTGCCTCAGCCTCCCAGAGTGCTGGGATTACAGGCGTATGAGATGGGGAGGAGAAGAGGAAGTAAAAAGTGTTAAGATGTGATATGTATATGTATCACTACCTCATGATGAATAGATTCATTATATATCATAAACACATCCTAATTTTAAAAAATAAAGTGAAACAAAAGTGACAGAATAATGCAATAAATGTGTTTATAACAAGGTGGAGTATCTCCAGGGGGGATTAATGGCAGTGTGTTTTTTACTGTAATAAATTTTTTAATTAAAAAATTAGAAAGATTGTGCACTCATTAGGCAGAATACTATACAACTACTATTTTTTTTTTTTTAAAGAGCGAGGGCCCTCTTTTTTTTTTTTTTTTTGGTGGGTACCGGGGTCGAACTCAGGACCTCACGCGCCAGCAGGTGCCCGTGCCGCTGAGCGACATCACCGGCCCTTTTTTCGTATGTGGGTACCCGGAGTTGAACTCAGGACCTTGCACTTGCCAGGCAGGCGCTTATGCCGCTGAGCTATCTCACCGGCCTCAGGGACCTCTTTGTGTACTGGTATAAAACTACTTCCATTATAGATTCTTGGTGGAAAAAGCAAGGTGGAGAAGGCTGAGTAAGGTATTGTAATATATATGATGAAGTGAGTGTGTGTGTGTGTATGTGTGTGTGTATCTTCCTGGAATGATATGTAGAAACTGGTGATATCTGTTATGTTGGGGTGAGGGAGGGGAGATGGGTGATAAAGATACGGGGATGGGGATGAGACAATGCCTTTTAAATTTCGATGACTTGACTATATGGTTTATTAAAATATATAATTTAAATAGATAATTTAATCAATATATATGTATGTAACTATAGAAATTATCCTTTTGTGTGTGTGTGAGACAGTTCTCACTATGTAGCCCACACAGGCTTCAAAGTCACTATTCTCCTGCCTCAGCCTCCCAATGCTGTGATAGAAGTTGTTCATTTTAAGAGAGGCTTGCACGTGTTGCTAATGGAACTAGAATGCCTGTCAAGTTCCATCACAGACACTAATGCAAACTATAATCATTACAAGAGAAGTGTAATTAAAGTACTAAATTCTCCCAGAGCCCAGAGAAAGCATCCTTTATATCAGAATTTGGCAGTTTTTTTTTTTTTTTTTTTTGGTACTGGGGATTGAATGCAAGGCCACACTACTACTAGCTACATCCCAGCTCTTTTAAAAATTTGAGATAAGGCTTGCCAAGTTCCATAGGCAGGAATCAAACTTACAGTCCTCCTGTCTCAGCCTCCTGAGTGCTGATATTACAGGTGTGTGCTACCACACCTGGCTTCAGTGTTATTCAGTAGTATCCGAGGGATGTGTGTTGGTCACCAGAAATCTGGATCCAGAATAATTCTCTAGCCCCTTCCCTAACCTGCATTTAAATATCCCACAAAACTCTCTAACTCCTTTGTTTAATTATATTGCAGGGGCAGAGGGAACTTTCCCTCCACCTACTGAAGGTTCCATTTAATTAACCTGAGTGAAATAGCCTATAAAACTCTCCAACATCCCTTTCATGATATATTGCAGGGGGAAAGGGAAATTTCCTTCCACCCTATGGAAGTTTGATTTAATTTGAGTCTGTGAAAATGAAATGACAATTGACAGAGTAACAGGAGAAAAGGTATCCAAATGTATTATGTGCATAAGGGCATCACATAAAGAAAAGTGGAAGCTTGTATACCCTCTTCATAGAGGAAAGAGATGGGGAGTTTAGGTGCCATAGGGAAAGTAAATTATTTCTGGAAAGATGAATGGGGACCCTCAGAAGAAAGGTGATAGCTTGAGATAAAGATGTATCTGGACGTGTGATGTGTGTTTGACTTTCAGTCTCTACTTCTGTGATGTGAGTCTCATCTTTCTTGTTGATAAAATAGAAGGGAGAAGACTGAAGCCTTTGTTTGTTTGTTTATTTGTTTCTTTTTTTTTTGAAGGGCCTAGGTTTTAGGTGAAGAAGGGAACTTCAGAGAAAAAACCTCTTCCAACCTCTGCTGATTCCCAAGTACTATTGATTTTAAATAATTGGCATACTGCAGTGCCATACTTTGGGTGACATCCTGTGGAGTCCTTCAACATGCTCAGCAAACTGCTGATGACTAACTCCACTGCTGGGATTCTGGAAAAGAGGGAGTCCTGGGTAGTAGGCAAGAATGTTCTAGATGCCGGGAAACTATATATCCCATTAATAATGAACCTGTTATACAGTACTGGTAGTATGTATATGGGTAGACGAAAGCAATTTCCAAAAATCTTGTCCAAATAACTAATAACATAAAATAGATTCCAGGCTTACTTTGTACTTTTCCTGTCCCAACCCTGGGATGAATCATTTCCCTAAGGAGCCCTACTCCTGCTGAAAGGAGATCGGTACCTAAGGCGTCAAGATATCTGAGTGCTAAATGTACTCATTATTAATTAGGGTGCTCCTTGCTCCTTTCAAGTTCTTACAGTGGCTCCACTTGGGAATACACACTCACATACTCCCACCCCACATTTACATCTGTATATATTTTCATATCCATCCACCCATCCATCCATTCATCCATCCATCTTGAAATCCAAGAGTTCACTCCAATATCTCCAGTAACAATCCAACACTACAGGGCTTATTCTAGTTTTTTCTCCTTTCATATTTCACTTTCTCTAACAGTGATGTTCCCATTATCCCCTTGTTTGATCAATCCCTTGTATGTAGCCATCTTTTGTCTCTGTCCCTACTCTGACCCCAATCCAAGACCCCCCTCACCTGGCTCAGGCTCTGAAACCTGTGCCGTGCCATACTCTGCAACCTCCACCCATCAGGATGCTGTCTTTACTCCTCTCAAGCTCCAACACCATGGGGATATGGTTTTGATTAGGAGCAAATTCCTTGCATTTAAGGAGTATTTAGTTTAATAGTGGAGGAGGAGGGATAAAGAAATGGTACATCAGGTAACGATAAGTGCAATGGTAAAATAGGATGATGCCACAAGATATACTGGGGTATTCTGCCAGGTTGGGTGGCGTGTTCACTCTTCTCTTCCCTCTCTATCTGCTCTCCACCCTTCTTGGGCCTGCTCTGTGCTTCTACAAGATGCATTACCTCTACTGTTCTGCTGCCAACTTTCTGGTTGGGTTCAACAATGGGAAGTCACCAGCAACAGATTGGTTGGTGGGCGGAGAGAGAGAAATGAGGGCTTGGCTTGCTCTCTCCCTGCTTTGGGTTGTGTTTTCTGACTGTGGCCCCTTCTCCAGCCTCTAGAAATTCCATGTCTTCCCTTTGTTCCTTCAAGCTTCCCACCTCTGCTCATCCCAATGTTTTTGTTTCCCTTGGCCCTTCCTACACCATTGAGGAGTTTGTGAAAGTGTCTTGAACCATCTGATCTGGATTCTGTTTCAGGAAAAGGGCTTTTTGAGGAAATTACTTTTTTGTTTAAACAACTTTTTGTGACTAATGTTTCCAGGTAAATGTATTCCTATGTAGCATATACAGAGAACAATGATTTTCAGAAGCATAGACTGATTAGTTTAAAAGGGTAAATATTGGGGCTGGGGATTTGGCTTACCGGTAGCATGTTTGTCTGGGATATGTGAGGCCCAAGGTTCAATCCCCAGCACTGCAAAAACAAAAGTGTGTGTGTGAGGGGTGGGGAAGTGCTTTCTTGTCCTGCCCTGACCTGAGGGCTAAGTGTCTTGAGTTGTGCCTTAAAGGTAGCAATGTGTACATTGTTGTGACTCTACCTCCCCAGGCACCTAGATGAACCAAGTAATGTCAGCTTTGACTTCTTTATGGGACAGAAATGTATTTCCTTTATTAGACTTCATCCTTGCTGTGCACTTATCCATTCCTTGCGGGGTGTGTGTGTGTGTGTGTGTGTGTGTCTGAGTTATTAGGAATCAATGAGACTCTTTCTTGGACACATAAATAAGCCAGTGCAGGGTTGATGGCCAAAATTGTGCCTCTGCTTGGCAGACTTTTCAAATGTTTATTAAAACTTTCCCACCTCTCTGTTAAGCACATTCAAGCCTAGGATCTTCTTCCAAGAATGGTCCAAATTAGAAAATGAGAGGAGCTCATAGGAAGAAAGCCTCACTAGAGCCTCCACCAGCACCATTCATTTCCTCAGCAAGATGGAGCAGTGAAGGGATGTGTGCACACTGTTTCTGGGACTGACTTTACCAGTGTCAATAGTTTTATAAAAATAAAAAGCAACGGATAGAGAGAAGAGGGGGTGGAAACCCCTGCAGAATAAGAGCAGGGGAAAATGGAGGGATGTAATTATACCAAGTCTCAGTGCTTTCCTGGTTTCCTCTGCATTTGAATTTCTGTTTAATGCTGATAGGAGGATTGCCTGAAGGGGGCATGAGGAAGGAAGAGGGGAAGAATTTGGGTCAGTTGATCTGTGGGAAAGTACAGATGGTGAACTGAATTCATCAAGAAACTGGTTTGCATGTGTCTAGGGGGGGTGCTTAAAAAATCTGATGGGGCCAAGCATGGTGGAGCACACTTATAGTCCTAGGTACTCAGAAGAGGAAAGCAGGATAACTCCAAGTTTAAGGCCACCCTGGGCAACTTAGTGACATCTTGTCTTAAAGAAAATAGAAAGGGCTGGGGAGGTAGCCAGTTGTAGAGCACCCTGGGTTTAATTCCTAGTAATGGAAAAAAGTCCAGTTAGCAATGTTCCTAGTTCCATGAGGAGGCCTACTGGATGAAACCTGGAAGATGGGATGAGTCTTTCTGTTGTGTTTTTCGAGCTCACATACATAAAATCAGGTAAACCAAGAATGCTAAACTAAGGAACCTCTTCAGTCTCAAATTGTGCGCCTCTTCCGTACACCATCTCTCAGGTGGGTCAATACCAGTGGGCTACCTGCTTTCACAAAATTCATCTCTTCCCTTTTGACTTCCCTTTTGACTGTTATGGACTTGGGGAGGTAATTTGAGGCACTGTGATCCCTCTTTCCAGATTAGAAAAGTATTACACTATAGATAAACGGGACCACATCTGCTATTTGGGAGTTTGTTGTACACTGGATTGAAGACACTATAAATGTTGTTTATTATTGTTAACTGTCACCCAAAACACAGCCTAGTAGTTAAGACGGTGCAGTAGAGCCAGCTGGCCTCTATTTCAGTTCCTGCTCTGTGTTAGTCACTTTCTCATTGCTGGGGTTCAGTACCTGACACTGACAGATGAAAGGAGAGGTTTACAGTATTTTGGCTCATATTCCAATCTACAGTTGGCTGGCTCTGAGGCAGGATGGCATGCCAGAGGGGCATGGTGGAGGAAAAGCTGCTCACTTCATGGTGGACAGGAAGCAGAGAGAGACATGGGCAGAGCGAGGGAGGGAGGGACACCCTTCTAGGTCATGCCCCAGTGACCTACTTCTTCTGACCAGGGCCCACCTCCTAATACCAAGCCAGCTGTAGTGTCCCCATAATCCAATCACCCTCCACAAGCCCCTCTCTGAGTGCATGAGGCTTTGGGGGCATATCCAGATAAAACCGTAACATGCTTCTTCACAGTTTAGCTGTGGGGCCCAGACATGTTACTTGAACTCTCTGATCCTTACTTTTCCCATCTCAAAGGTGAAGATAATAAAATATCCATCTCCATGTAAGGATTAAATACACTTGGATCATGCAATGCACTTGGAACAGTGCCTGGCCTGAAATTGAACCCAAAAGGTTGCATGATATCCTTCCTTCACAGGCACAGTGGGAATTCCAGCAGCTTAGCTATGCCCCCTTGAGAGAAAGCTGGGAAAGTGAAGGAGAATTGCAGGGGGAGGGTTTCCAGGCATCTGTTTCCCCATTCTGAGACATGGATGTAATTTCTCTCCTTCTCTGAAGAGGCAGCCCATTCAGACAAGGCTAAGAAAGGCTGAGATTGAACCTTGGTGTGTTTCTGCTGCAGAAGTTTCAGTCACCTCATCTAACGGTGGAGGTTTCAGCAAAAATAAGCTTCTTTTTCTATAAATGATTTCTACACATCGCACCTCTGTGGACAGTGTCTAATGGTGGGGTTGGCTCATTTTCTGGAACCAAATAAACATTTGTTCCCACTGGGCCCACAGTGCTAGTTCCACCGTTAACGAGCTGCACTATTGCCCATTGCTGCAGGAGTCATTAGGGAAGCCCTAATCGAGTTCTGTTTATTGCCAGGGGAGGTGTCAGAGGCAGAGAAAGCACAGCTGGGGTTCCCAGCCCCCAGCAGATCGCAGAGCACAGGCAGCCAGAGCAATCATTCTCAGCCTTGTGAAGTCAGGACATAAATTCCAAGAGGAATAAAGCTGGGTGAGATAAAGGATTTATCTGTAAGTCTGTGCCTTGAGAGTCATTTTTTAGGTTTCTGAAATTTTGCGTAAGTTAAAGGTAATATGGTAGTGCAATTTAATGCACACTTGCTAAGAGTGTAGTAATTTAAGCAATGCCCTATTAAGGAAAAAGCTAAGCTCTGAGCTGGTTTCCTTGTCAGAGAGGGTATTCTTTGTTGCTCAGTAAATATACATTATAGATGTTGTGGATTGGTCGAGCCATTGGGGACATCATCAGAATGAATAGGGTCCATCATAGTACAACATGCACGGAATGTATGTTGTGACAAAATCCATTGGCCTCTTCACTATAAAACCAAATAGGTCTGCAAACACACTGAGATGTGCACACCCAGCGGGTTGTCAGAGAATACTGGATTTATATAGAACATGAGATTGTTACAGAAACAGGTGTGCCTCAACTTGCTTAAGGCAGGCTAGATTATCGCAAAACATTTGTAGGAGATGGCTTCAGATGAGGTAGTTTTTGGTTCGATGAACTTGTTTTCATTTGCTAGGACTGCTATAACAAACTAGCACAGATTGGGTGGCTTTAAACCACAGAAATTTATTTTCTCACAGTTCAGGAGGCTGGAAGTCCAAGAACAAATTGTTGGCAGGTTTGGTTTCTTCTGAGATGTCTCTCTTTGGCCTGCAAATGGCCTTGCCACTGTACACAGCACCCCTGGTGTCTTTCTTTGTGTTCAAACTTCCTTATAATGACAAAAATTAAATTGGGCTGGAGCCCACTTTAATGATCTCCTTTTAACTTAATCACCTCTTCAAATTTGAACAGCTCTATGTTCAAATTTGCTCATTTTCTGAAGTACTGGAGTTAGGGCTTCCCTGTATTTTGGGGGGATGTGATTTAGCCCATAACACAGTCCAGTAAGTAAATACATGGATGATCAAAAATACAGTGAATGTTTAAGTTAAAAAAGTATTACAGTAGAAGACACATTGCCATTAATTCCCCTCAAAATTCTCAAAATACTCCCCCTTGCTTTGAACACACTTACCCCATTCTTCTTGCAGTGTGTCACACTGTAATGAGTGCCCTTGGGTGGGATGCAGTAAGAACACCGTGTCGCTCTTGCAGGATTCCTGCCAAAAACACATAATCTGCATCTAATCATGAGGAAACAGCACACACACCCACATCAAGTGGCATTCTACAAAATAACTGTCCTATAATTTCCAAAGTTGTTAAGGTTGTAAAATACGAACTTTGAGGGACTATTCCAGATTGAAGGAAGCTAAAGTGCTATAAAATTTAATGCAACAGGGGCCGGTGAGATGGCTCAGCGGCTTAAGCGCCTGCCCTGCAAGCGCGAGGGCCCGAGTTCGACTCCCAGAACCCACATACGAAAAAGGGGCCGGTGATATCGCTCAGCGGCACGGGCGCCTGCTGGTGTGCGAGGTCCTGAGGTCGACCCCCCGGTACCCACAAAAAAAAAAAAAAAAAAAATTAATGCAACATGTTGTTGGAATTGGATCTTTTTTGTGTTCTAGAGGACACTGGAACAATTTGCAAAACTTGAATTGGTCTCTAGATTAAATGGGCTTATTGTTTGTATTTTGGTTATAGAGAATGTCCTTACAAGAATTATACATTGTGATGGTACATGCCTGTAATTCTGTAATTCTGTCTCTAAATAAAGTATTAAAAAAGGGTTGGGGAAAGATGTGGTATTTTTATACAATGGAGTACTATTCAGCCATAAAGAAGGATAAACTGGAGACTTTTATAGGTAAATGGATGCAACTCGAGAAAATACTCATAAGTGAAATAAACTGGACGCACATGTGTAAGCATCGTATTGTCTCTCTAGTATGAGAAACTGAAAGAGTAAATAAGATCCAAAATGTACAATAGACACAGTGAATCAAAAAGAAATTGGTCAATAGGAAAGAGAGACTGGAATAGGGAAAAGAAAGAAGGGAAAGGGAGAAAAAATTGTATATATATATAAGATGGTTAAGATAGATACACTACCAATTTTACTTAGTTCATTGAAGAGTAAGGTTTGAGCCAATAATGTTTGGACAATTGAATGCTAATGTCTGGTATCCTGAATAACTAACTTAAAGATAATAATACGTAATGCATTGACCATTGTTACCCTCATGTTATGTTGTTTTGAAAATTTGTTCTTTTTTTGATTTGTTTTGTTGTTTCTTCTCTTTAAAATGAATTAAAAAAAAAAAAGGGTTGGGGCTCTGGGTTCAAGCCCCAGTACTAAAACAAAACAAAACAAAACAAAACAAAACAAAAGAACAAAAAATGCTCAAAAACCCAAAACCCAAAAACCAAAAGCACCCCCCCCAGCCAAGACCATTGTTATGGTTTGTGTCTGGATGTCCCCACAAAGCCTCACGCAGTCATGCGGGGAAGGCTTCTAGAGTTTGTGATTGATTCATGGCCCAAAGCTGGGATATGGATGTGAGTGCTACGCCCACCCTGGGGCGGTCAGCCTGCATACAATAGAAGGGAGGGAAAGAGGCTTGCTCTCTCTCTCCTCCCCTTTTGGCTCTTGTTGCTTTTGCTGTCTTCTGCCACCATGACCTGTTGCCCCTTAGCCACACCCCCCTGCCTTGGAGTATGGCCTGAAACCACCACAAACTGTGAGCTAAATACACTTTTCATTCCTTAATTTTGAGTGTCAGGTATTTTGTCTCAGCAATGAGAGAAAAGCAACCAAGACAACCATATTATATACTAAAGTGTTTAAATATGATGGTTCAGAGAAACAAGGGATTTTTTTCTACTCTTGCAAATACCTATATTTTAAAATTATTTCAAAATTATAAGCTTATCTAGATAAGAAAAATGAAGATAAAATAAAGATATTTTATTGGACAAACAAAAACAGTTTACTACCAGGAAACCTACTAAAGGCAAATCTAAAGCTGTTTTTTTTTTTTCTAGGCAGAATGCAAACGATCTCAGATGGAGGACTGGAGACAAATGAAGGAACAAAGAATAAAAAAAGGGTAAATAAATGGATAATATAGAAGAATATTGACTGTAGAATCTTAAAATACATGATAATAATAACATGTAAGTTGGGAGGAGAATGAATGAAGTTAAATGTTCTAAAAATTTCTTGCATTTTCTGGGAGGAAGGTAGATACATTTCTGACATTCAATTTTGACAATTCAGAGATGTGTATTATAATTTTAATGTACATACTAAAAATAGGGAAAGAATAACTTTGAAGAGGGTAAAAAAGATAAATGCTCAGTTGATCAAGAAGAAGGTAAAAAGAGGAAAGGAACATAAGACATATGAAACAAGTAGAAAGCATATAATAGATTTTAATCCAAATATCAGAATTTACATTAACTATGTGTGAACTAAGTGCTATAGTTAAGAGACAAAGATTATCAGACTGGATAAAAAAACAAACCATAAACTGAGCGTGGTGGTATATGCCTGTAATCCCAGCACTTGGGAGGCTGAGGCAGGAGGGTCACCCTGAGTTCGAGGCCAGCATGAACTACATAGTGAAAGCCTGTCACAAACAAACAAACAAACAAACAACCCCAAAACAAACAAACAAAAAACCATAACTAAACCCTTACTATCTGGTGTTTAAAAGAGACACATCTAAAACATAGAAATATAAAAATTTTGAGGGTCAAAGGAGAATTAATAAGAAGAAACATTTGTGAGGACTGGGGATATAGCTCAGTGGGACAGTGCCTGCTTGGCAAGCACAAGGTCCTGAGTTCTATTCCCAGTACCAAAAAAAAAAAAAAAAAAAAAGAAACATTTGTGAATATGTTAGTATTAGGCAACACAGACTTTAAGGCAAAGAGCATTAACTAGAAATAAAATAGAAATGTAATAATGATTACAGGTTCAGTCCACAAAGATGATACCATAAATCTACATTGAATGCACCTAAAACTAATGGCTGAAAATATATAAACCAGTAAGTGACAGAATTACAAAGAGAAACTGACAAATCCACAATAATGGCATATGTTTCTCAATAAATGATTGGATAAGTAGACAAAAACCAGTAAACATGTGAAGTATTTGAATAAAAAATTATTAATTTAATGAGCGTATCAATATGTAAAATGGGGGCCGGTGAGATGGCTCAGCGGCGTAAGCGCCTGCCTGGCAAGCGTGAGGGCCCGAGTTCGATTTCCGGAACCCACATACGAAAAAAGGGCCGGTGATATCGCTCAGCGGCACGGGCGCCTGCTGGCGCGCGAGGTCCTGAGGTCGACCCCAGTACCCACAAAAAAAAAAAAAAAAAAGTAAAATGTTGTATCCAGTTATTGCAGAATACATATTTTTTTCAAGACCAAGTAATATTTACAAAACTTGAATATATACTGAGTTATGTAAAGTAATTTTCAACAAATTTCAAATGATTGAAATCATAGAACATGTGTTTTATGGTCACAATACAATTATGCCAGAAATCAGTAATAAAATGATAATTAGAAAACAAGCCCTGTTGCTTTAGTTATGTTTTCCTGCAAACAACCCACCTCAGACTCTCCTTGCCTTACAACACACATTTATTTCTCATCCCTGTTAGTGTTACTCTTGCAGTTCTGCTCCTGGCTGTGGGTTTGCTTCAGGTCTGCTTTCTGTTTCTTTTTATTTTGGGTGCAAGACCAAAGGAGCAGCCACATGTAAAACATGCAAACCGCACAATTAAAGTTAAAACTCAGTGCCAGTATGGCACACATCTATTTGCAGGCCATTGGCCCAAGAAATCCACCTGGCCAAATCCAAAATCAATGGGGTAGGTAATATATAATCCTACTACGGATTAGAAGGAAGTAAATACATGAAAAAAATACATAATTTAAGAGTTAAATTAAGAAATATACTTCTGAATAGCCTGTGGGTTAAGGAAGCAATCACAATGGAAATTAGAAAAACTCTGAATTAATAATTTAAAAAACTCAACGTGCTAAAATTCTGGATACAACTAAAGCAGTTCCTAAGGGAAAGTTCATACTTAAACACATCTGATAAAAGTGAAGGAGTGAAGATTACTGGGATAAACATCATTTAAAGAAGCGAGGAAAGAACTATGCTGAGGTGGTTGTATCGCAGGAGGGGTACTGGCTCCCTGGGGACAGTAGTAGAAAGGAGGATCCTTTTCAGTGTATTTTCTTTTTGCGGGGCAGTGCTGGGGATTCATCCCAGGCCCTTGCACATGGTCGGCAAGTGCTCTGTCATGCCATGCCCCTATTTCTAATATTTGCACCTTTCATGCCACAATTTGTTTTTAGGAAAACACAATATTGGCTTATAATGCATCCATTTTTTTCTATATATTTGTTTCGAGAGGCTTAAAAGTGAAAAGGGAAAGAACAGAAATAGACTAGTTTATAAAAATGGACTACTTAATGAGAATGGAGATATATGATAGTAGAAAAAAAAGATGACAAAAATTTTGAGAGATTTCATTGTATAACTCTATGACAGCAAATTTGGAGTTCTGGAGAAAATGGATCATTCCTATCAAAATATAAACTATCAAATCTGACCCAAGAAGAAATGAAAAATGAGAGTAGATTACTCGCCAGAAAAGATATTGGATAAATGCTTTAAAATCTATCATTAAAAAAGGGACCCAGGGGCTGGAGTTGTAGCTCGGTAATAGATTGCCTAGCATGTACAAGGCCCTGGATTCAATCTTCCATACCACACAAAAAAAGAAGAAAGAAAAAAGCAAGCAAGCAAGCAAGCATGGGAAGGTGAGGTAGATTCAGAGCTATATTTTTTTTCTAACCTTTTAAAAATGGATGATTCTGGTTATTTACAATATTTCAGAAAAGATTACAACCCTTCAATTTATTTTGCAAAGCCAGTATAACTTTACAACCAAAGCTTGATAAGAGTAGTAGCAAAAGGGGGCAGGGATTATGGACCAATTTCACTAGTAAGTATATATTACAGAAACTCTGAATAAAATACCAGAAAATAGAACTAGTGAAAAGAGGTTAGCAATGCAGCAAAACAAACCCTGTTCTACCACAACCAGAAGGTTTTGTGGAGGTGATTCAATATCAAAATATTTCTTAATAAAATTTGTGATTTAAATAATGGTGAAAAACCATAGGATCATATGAATAGAGGCTAAAAGGACATTTGATAAAATCCATTTCATTACTAACAAAACTCTAAGAAAATAGTAATAGAAAGAAATATGTCAAAAGCTATTTACCAAAAACTAACAGCAAATATCACCCTGAAGATGAAACATGAAAACAAAAATTTCCTTAAAAATCACCATTATAATTTGGAAAGTTAGAAGACAAGAGAAAATCTCTCTCTCCTTCCTTCTTTCTTTCACCTTTATTCTTTCATTCTTGCACTTGAACCCAGGGCCTTGCACATACTAGGCAAGTGCTCTAACACTGAATTACACCCCTAGCCCCAGTGTCAACCGCTATAAAATTAATCTCACAAATTTTAACTTTTATAAGTTGACAAGAAAAATACTAGTGTAAATAGAAATTTTTCTCTATTGTATTCTAATAAAAATGGGCAATAGATATGAGGAGAAAATTCACAGAAGAATGAGTTCCAATATTCAACAGTTATATACGACAAATATGGTAAATACCTTGGTGGTTAGTAAAGAGCCACCAGGAGCACTTGCTTATAAACTAGAAAAGTTGGGCCCTTCTTGTGCACTGGGCAGTCAAGGTGTTAGTCTTGAAAGCCATGTGTGGGCTGGATTTCAGCCCTATCACCCTATGCACAAACTGCACAGTGGCCCAGACTGGGAGAGATGCAAATTAACAGTGAAATGTTGATTTTTAATCCATTAAATGGGTATGAAATTAAGAAGAGCTGTAATACCTGTTGCCAGCAGGGATGTGGCATAAAATGTGCTCTCATCCATTGCTGGTAGAGTTGTAAAGCATCCCAGGCTTTTGTGGAAGGCAATCTGGCAATATCTATTAAAATTAAAAATACATATTCCCCCTGACCCTGGGATCCTACTCTTAGGAATCTATTCCATAAAAGTAAAAGTGCTAATTTATGAGGACATGTGTGCAAGAATGTTTATTACAGCATTGTTTGTAACTGCCAAGAACTAGAAACATGGTGAATGGCCATTAATCAGGGAATGGCTGAAAAATTAAAATGTATTATCCCATAGAATATTATATAGCCATTAAATGGAATGAATTATGGCCTCACCAGATGTCTGAGAGACATTGCCATGAGATAGCAGTGAGTGAGGAACGTAAGATGCAAAATGGGTATATTGTGATTCTGTTATTATAAAAAAGAACAAAAGTCCTCCCTGTACCTGTTGGTGTATATGAAAATGCATGTGTAAAGATGATGACAAAGTAATTTGGAGACACACTTTCAGGTTGTTAATGTTGAGGGGGGAGAGGGAAAGAGAATAATAATTTCCCATAATAAAAACCGAAGGTATGATATGATCCCACATGTAGATTATGGGGATGTCCAGGCAGTGAGGGTGTGTGCATATGGGTGTCCATTCATGTACTGGAGGATGTCACTTCATTGTTACCGGTTGGGATGGTGAGATTTCAGGGGACTTTTATTTTTATGATTGTATCTTCATGTGTTGTTCCAGTTCTTTATAATTGATATGCATTGTTTTTTATCCAAGGAAAAGATGAAGTTATTTTTACTTCAAAAATAAAATAATAAAAAGAACAAATAAACCCCAAACTCGTAATACTAACATGACTCAGTAATGCACACCTTCTTGTTTATAGTTGCCTTGAAGGGGCTCAGCTTGAAAAAGAGATGGGAAAGAATGAACAAAGGGAAAACTGATTGCTCTGAAGTATTACCTCCATTGCAAATTTTGGGGCAGTAGGGAGAATGCTGAAAGTTGCACATATATTTGTTACTGCACATCTTTTTGATGGCTTTACTGTGTCAGCAGGGTTATTTTCTGCTTTTGGTGAACTTTAAAAAACTTTGAGTAGAAGTTTGATATTCTGGTGCAGATTTATTTTTTTTCCTTATGAGCTATGCACCACAGTGAACCAGTTTTGAAATTCCTCACTCTCTTTGGAGTGCAGAATGGCCAGGAGAGGAGAAAGAATGGTGTGAAAAGATGGGGGAGGCCTCTCCAATGGTTGGGGGCGCTGCTCCATGTGGTCTGCTGCTTCAAAGGTGTATGGTTTTGAGAAACACGTTTCTTCCCTGCTTTTCAGATAGGTAATGAAAATAGCATTATGTGATACTACAAATCCAGCATTGCAAAATTTAGATTTGAAAGTAAAAGTCATTTTGTATTTTGAACTTGAAAGTAGAATCATTTGGCCTGCAAATAGCCTAGGAAACTTGTTGATCTTGGTTTTCTTTCTTTCTTTCTTTCTTTCTTTCTTTCTTTCTTTCTTTCTTTCTTTCTTTCTTTCTTTCTTTCTTTCTTTCTTTTTGAGACGGGATCTCGCTATGTAGCTCAGGCTGGCCTCGAACTCGCAGTGATCCTCCCGCCTCAGCCTCCCGAGTGCTGGGATTACAGGCATGAACCACCATGCCCAGCTTGATCTAGTTTTAAGTAGAGGTACTAGTTGGAAATGGACTTGCAGCCCCTAACTACAGGCTAGTTAGAAATGGGCTTGCCTTTGCTGGGTGTGGAGATGTACATCTGTAATCCCTGCACTCACTCAGGAGGCTGAGGCAGGAGGATTGCTGGAATTCAACACCAGCCTGGAATACATACCAAGACCTTGTCTCCAAAAATCCAAACCAAAACAAAACAAAAAAAAAGGAGTGGGTTTGCTTTTATTCCATTATCCTTTTGCAACAGAGAAAACAAGGAAATCTTTCCTACCTGTAAAATGAGGATCCTGAGAGCATGTCTAAGAAGCTGTTGAGAGTTGCTTAAATGAGTTTGTGGGGATAAAGGGCTTTAGAACAGTGCCTGTGCTTAGGAAGCACTATTCAGCTATCTTATTGTTATTCAGCCTCTCTCATTTTTGCATAGGAAGCACCTTAACATTTCTTAAAATGGCCTATAATATAAAGCATCAAAGTAGTTTAAGATTCTTTTTTTTTTTTTTTTTTTTAAGGAAGAAAGGTTTATTTGGCTCACAGTGTGTAGAGGTTTCAATCCATAATCAGCTGGCTCCAAGGCAGAGTGGCTTGGCAGAGGGCCATCACAGAGAACAGTTCATGGTGCCCACAAGCCAGCAAAAGCAACAAGGGAGGGAAGACAATCCTCCTTCTGTCCCTTATATTGTACCCACCCTAGGGTGGGTACAGCACTCACACCCTTAATCTTAGCCAGAACTAAGCCAAACCAATCAGTGGACTGATTTACTAATCACACACCCTTAATCCCAGCATCACACACTCTAGATTCAGCCACCTTTGAAAAAGCCCCATGTAAGACTGCATGAGGCTTTGGGGGGACATCTAGACACAAACCATAATATTCCACCTCTGGCCCCCCAAATACTTAGTACATTCCTTTACAAAAAAGACATTTAGTCCATCTCTAACAGTTGCCAAAGTCCTAACAGTCATTGCTGAAAAGTGTAAGTCCCAAGTCTCCTCTGAGATTTAAGGCAACTCTTAGCTGTGAGCTCCTATACAGATGAAAAGAAAGTTAAACACTTCTGACACACAATGGCACAAGATAAACATTACCATTCCAAAACAGGGATACAAAGGAATGGGAGGGACCAAAGCAAGTACAAAATCCAGCAGGGCAAACATTAACTCCTGTAGTCTCATGTGCAGCACTGGAAGCAATCTGTAACAAGATGTGAACTCCAAAGGGCTTGGGTGCCTCCACCCCTGTGGTGCTGCTGGTGGTTTTAGCTCCTGTGGCTTTTCTCTTGGGCCCGCTCTGGCCCCTTGCAGTTTTCCTCAGACAATTTATGTTCCTAGCTTCTCCAAACTTCTGGGGTCTCCACTGGACCTTTGGCTTCACCCTCATGGCTTCACACACTGCCCTTTCAAGGGCTCAATGCCTGGCCTCCCAGGCCTTCTTTTGAAATCTGGGTGGAAGCCTTCCTGACCCCACCACTCTTGAATTCTGCATGTACCTAAAACCAGTACTATGTGGATGAGGCCAAGGTCTGCTGCCAGCTGGAGCACTAGCCAGGCTTCCCTCTCTCTTGACCATAGGGGCCAAGTGCCTGGATTGCTGAGCACTCTGAATGCAATTCTGAGGAATAAATTCTCTAGGCTGGCACCATTCTGGAACATGGTGCTCGTGGGCTTTCTTCTCAAAGCAGTCTTTTGCTTTTGAAATTTTCAGGTTGCAGTGGGTGGAGTCTTGCTGGTTTGTGTGATGCCCTCAGGCCATCTATTCTCCTGTTCCTTCTCAGCAACCAAGATCTTTGCTCTATCTTTGCAATCCACAGCTTTACTGGAGCTTCTTTCTGGCCAAACTCAGAACATTTTAAATAATTCTGTTGGGCTCTTTGCTCTTGATTCTCAACATAAATCTGGCTAAAATCCTCCAAAAGTAGCCATGCCACTGCTTTAATGTTAGACTGCCTTGAAATTACTTCTGCCAGATTAATTAGTCCCCCACCCTTAATCTCAATCTCACATAAAGTCTCTGGATATGAGCAAAATGCAGACAAACTTTCTGCCAAGGGATAACACACATGATCTGGAGTCCAGCAGCCAATGCAGTCCTTCTTCCTGGCAGAAACCTCCTGACCCTGGTCTTCGCTGGCTTTCTGGTCTTCTGAGCTCTGACCAGAATCTCCCTTACAGAACAACCTAAGGTGTTTCAGCTTTACTTTTTCAGCTGACGTCTTAGCTTAAGATTCTGAGAGACTGTCTGAATTACTTTGTATATAATACGTCACCCAACATCGTGAACTGGAGTGCACAAAGTTCTATTTGATGGCAAAATTCATCATATAGTCAGCTTCAATGAGATTTAGGGATTTAATAGAATGTTAAAATACTTTTGATTTCTTTAAATAAATGTGTCTTACAATAAAATCAGATGTTACAGATGCTCTAGATGGGATAGGACATAGAAAGTTTAGCAGATTTCATCAAGGATATGTTTTGAATGATTAAAAATAGAACCTTTTGTGATATCATGCTATGAGGATGATATGTTCTTGGGATTGGTGTTTTGTTTCATCCTGTTACAATATCCTACCACCTATATGACCTCTGTAGTTCTCTGAGCAGTTTCTTTCAATGCCATTACTACCTCCCCCACCATCCCTCCTCAATTTCAGGATAGCTATTTGGACCCACCCACTGGGAGAGCACTCTAGGTATTGGAACAGGAGCCCTGGAACGAAGGCAGGAGAGGAGGCATCATTTCTTTCAGCATTAGCTGTGAGCCTGCAAAAGAAACCCCCTGCAGGGCTTCCAGATTTTAAATGCACCCTGATGAGTAAGGACAATTGTTCAAGTGCAGAGCAAATGAAGGACTCTGTCCTTTCTCCCACCTTATTCCTGTAGTCGTCACTTAAAATAGGAACCAGTCAAATGTAGTGGGCAATTGGTAGCCTGATTTTTACTCCTAAATCTCACTTCTCTCCCTCACATTTGGAAATGTGGAGTAATTCCAGCTTGATTTGGTACCCTCTCCTAAAGGGCTTTGTCTGGGAGACATGGAATTTTTTCCCTGTTTTCCAGCAGTACCATATGTGCTCAATGCCTTTAAGGCATCTGCTGTCCCTTTATTCTCTTGGTCCCAGAAAGAAGTTTGGAATAGTCATTTGAGTTTTCATGCAGTCTGTGCTCTGTGTTCCTCTCTGCAGAGTGTCTGAGGTATAAATCTGTTGGTGACTTCCAGGCCCAATAAATAGTCATCCAAAGCTCAACCATTGGTAGGTATGGCTTTTGGAGCTTTTCTAAAAGGCAGGGCAGGTCATGTCTGTAAAAATATCTTACATATGAGAGATGTAAATTAAAACAGTGCTGAGATTCCATGTCACCCCAGAAAGAATGGCTATCATCAAGAAATCAACCAATAACAAATGCCGCCGGGGATGTGGGAAAAAGGAACCCTTCTCCCCTGTTGGTGGGAGTGTAGACTGGTGCAACCACTGTGGAAATTGGTATGGAGATTCCTCAAAAAACTAGGACTAGGGCCGGTGATATAGCTCAGCGGCATAAGCACCAGCCTGGCAAGCGTGAGTTCCTGAGTTCGGCTCCCAGTACCCACATATTAAAAAAAAATAAATAAAAACAAAAAAAAACCCTAGGACTAGAGGTTCCATTTGACTCAGCTATTCCCCTTCTTGGTATCTTCCTGAAAGAATTAAAAGCATCGTACCACAATGATATATTCACACCCATGTTTATAGTAGCACAGTTTGTAATAGCCAAATCTTGGAAACAGCCCAAATACCCATCAACTGGTGAATGGATAAAGAAGATTTTTTTTTAATACAATGGAGTACTACTCTGCCATAAAGAAGGATAAGCTCGAGACATTTCTAGATAAATGGATGCACCTAGAGACCATTCTTTTAAGTGAAATAAATCAGACAGACAAGTGTAAATACTGCATTGTTTCTCTGGTATGAAAAACTGAAAGTGTAAATAAGGACCAAAATGTATAATAGGTATTATGAAATAGGAGGAAAATGTTCAAATGGGGAGGGGAACAAAGAGGGGGAGGGGGAAAAGAAAAAAGGGAAAAGTAAAAAGAAAATGAGAAAAGAAGGAAAAAATGGAAACAAAGCTTTTGTAAATGGGGAGGGGAGGAGGGGTTGAAGGGAAGGTAGAGGAATGGGGAAAAAAAGAAACAAGATGTATTATGTACAGGTACAAATTCTCTATGACAATGGGATCATTATGTATATCTAAAATGTACCAATAAAATCTGATTGGAAGAAAAAAAATCTTAGACCACTGTGCTGGATGTTCAATTTCAGGTAACTGACTATTTAGGAGACTTAAATATAGGCTAAAGTACAACATGGCATTCACGTAGGAAGAAGTAAGAAATGTAGACTTCGTGTGTGAAGAAAGTAGCGTGCTGCATGTCCTACATCCACACAAAGCTGCAGAGTGTCTTCCCAAGTGTTCAGTCAGAGAGCACACAGGTCCCAATGCATTTCCAGCTACCCCAGCAATCCAAGCCCTCTGCTCAAAGTGGATCTGTTTGCTAGGGTGATTTTTTTTGTTTTGTTTTGTTTTTTCCTTTTCAGGCAAAACTGAAATAGCCAGGGAATACTTGCTCCGTATATTGTTGAATCCACCAAATATAAGTCTCCAGCAACCAAAGAACCAGACCGGTAAGCAATGAGAATTAAGTCTGCGTGGTTAATTTTTTTTTCTTCTCCTGTGAACAGGTAACAGATTGATGCCATCATAGCTTTAGCTATGGAACTGGGCATGTTTTATCCACCCGAGCCAGCACAAATGATAAATACCTCGAGTATGTTTTATGCTTTCCAAGTATGTGGGATCATGGGTAATCTTTCCTCAGAGGTGAGCCGTGTCCCCCACTTCCCACGGCTTTGCGGATGGACTCATCAAAGCTCAGTGAGGAAAAGATAACTTGTTCTGACGACAGCACATTTTCATTGAACAAGCAGAACAAACTTTAATTTCAGCCAGATCACCTAACCACGGTTCTTACCCAACTGTACCACTGAGAACGTACCTACAGTTTGAGCAGTCAAGTTTTCCATTGCTGCGTTGATATAACGGGAGGTGTATTCATTACAAGGCAACACCCGGAGGTGGCAGTCGCCATGGACCGAATGACATTCGCTCATTCGCTCATTCGACAAATATTTTGTGAATATCTACTATGTTCCAGAACTTCACCCCAAAAGAACTAATTTGTAGTGTTTTTACTTTTTCTGCCTTCCTAGTACTCATGTACATATTGCCTTTTGGCGGTTTCTTCTAAGGCTGGAACCAGGGGGCTTTCTTAACTTTGCGTTTTTCAAGTGTGTCTTTCCTATTACATAGCACTAGAGGGCGCTCAGTTGCCGGTCTCAAATTAGAGCCCAGGCCCTTGCGCACTTGTCTGAGACTGGTTTTACTCTTTTTCAGTAAGGAGGAGTTGCACAACTCTGTCCTCCTCCCAGTGCGGCATCAAAAAGGACACACTCTAACGAGGACTAGAGAAGTTTCCATCAAGACTTTCTTCCTTAAAAGCCAGGCTTTCGAAGTGTCCCTGTTAACAGTTAGTAGCTTGTAGTAACTGTACCTCCTATATGTTACACTTAATCCTGTCCCACTGTTTTCCACCGCATCCACGTCTGCCTAATTCCTTGAGGCCCAGAAGGAGGATCTTCAAAGGACTGACTGGCTCCAAGCTAAAGCTCGAAGGCTTTACTGGCAGCCCAGCCCGGCCCTCATTTTGCTTTCTGTTTGGTCTAATGCCCCTTTGCCTCCAACACGAGCAAGTCTTATCTCTCATTTTGGCCCACGATTATCAGACTTCAGCTGATTTGGTGGTTTACAGTCTGTTAACCTTTGACTTCTCCTAACTTCACTGTTCTTGTCTTCTGTTCTCTTTTTGTTCCTCTTCAGCCCAACCAGGACTCACTTTTCTGTGCTCTCTAAGAGGGAGAAGTATTTCTCAAGTGCTCACTGTGTATCAGTCACTTTTTATGTCACTTGCACTGAGCTGATGTGAATATCCCCATTTTATAGATTAATAAACTGAGGTTCAGGATTAAGTCACCTGCCAAAGATTGTGTGCTTTGTAAGTAGTTGAGCTAGGATTTTGTTCTAAGGTTTCCTGATTTTCATTTCTTCTGTTTCATCCTATTTACTCAGACTTTCATATTCTCTCTCTTCTTTTTTTGAGACAGGGTCTCCGTGTGTAGTTCAAGCTGGCTTTGAACTTGCTATGTAGCCCAGGCTGGCTTCAAACTCACAGTGATCTTTCTGCCTCAGCCTCCAAAGTGCTGGGATTACAGGAATGTGCCACCACAACCGGCTCATATTCTTTAATAGTGTCATCAGTGTTTGCAGACATATTTTTTGTCACATTCCCTGTTTTTATCACAGGAAAATTTATAAAAAATTTATAACTCATGATAAAATTAGCTAAAGACGTTATAAAAATGACATTGTCCTTCCCACCCTTTGTATATCTCAGAATTGAAACCATGCTGGGTGTGGTGGAACATGCCTGTAATACCAGCACTCAGGAGGTTGAGGCAGGAGGATCACTGTGAGTTCAAGTACACAGTGAGTTCAAGGCCAATTTGGGCTACATACCAAGACCCCATCTCAAAACAACAACAACAACGAAGAAGAAAGAAGAAAGAGGATAAGGAGGAGGAGGAAGAGGAAGAGGCGGAGGAGGAGAAGAAGGAGAAGGAGGAGAAGGAGGAAAAGGAGGAGAAGGAGAAGAGAAGAAACCACAATTCCACAATGTGGGATGGGAGTAGCTTTTGTCGTTCAGGAGAACAGGTCCTTGTTCAGCTCTTGCATTATGAGGTTACACTTTGAGAGTCCCTCCAGAGTGGCTAGTGTGTAAGATTAGTTGGCATTATAGAAAGGCTTCCTAAAAACCCGAAGTCCCTCAGAATTACTGTTAATGATGGATATGGCTTTAATATTTCAAGCTTTTCAAAGTATGGGGTTTCTCCCTGTGTTACATGGTGAAGCAAGAAGTTAACATGAGTGTAAAATCACCAGATTGAAAATTGAGACCCCTCCAGTAATCTATAATATCTACATTCCAGTGCAATTCTTTTTTTTTTTTTTTTGTACCGGGTATTGAACTCAGGACCTCATGCTTGCCAAGCAGGTGCTGAGCCACTGAGCTAAATCCCCGGCCCTCCAATGCAATTCTTTTTTTTTTTTTTTTTTTTTTTTGTGGGTACCGGGGGGACGACCTCAGGACCTCGTGCACCAACAGGCACCCGTGCCGCTGAGCGATATCACCGGCCCGTTTTTCGTATGTGGGTTCTGGGAGTCGAACTCGGGCCTTCGCGCTTGCAAGGCAGGCGCTTAAGCCGCTGAGCCGTCTCACCGGCCCCTCCAATGCAATTCTTAAAGGAGAAAACAGTCATAGAAATTTCTGGGAGCCAGGCATGGTGGCACATGCCCGTAATCCTGGCACTTAGGAGGCTGAGGCAGGAGGATCACTGTGAGTTTAAGGCCAGCTTGGGCAACATAAGTGAGTTCAAAGTCAGGCTGCACTACATAGCAAGACCTTGTCTCAGAAAAAAAAATTTTTTCTGGCATTTGTTATGAGTAGCAATTTAAAAAGAGTTTTATTGAGATGTAATTCATATACCATACAATTAACCTAGTAAAAGTTCAATAGTTTTTAGTTTATTCAAAGATGTGTGACCCTCACCACAGCCCATTTTAGGACCTTTTAATCATGTAAAGAAGAAACTTTATATCCTTTAGCTACCATTTCTTATTCCCACATACCTGCTCCTCCAGCCCTATGTAACCACTAATTTCCCTATCCTGGGATTTCATGTGAATGAAATCATACAGTGAGTGGCATTGTGACTGGCTTCTTTCACTTAGCACAAAAATCTGTCCGCTTAGTGGCATGTGATGGTATTCCATTCTTTTTTGTGTGTGGCTGAATAACATTATATTGTTTCAGTACATCACCTTTTGTTCATCCACTTAACTGTATGGACATTTGGGTTGCTTTCCATCTTTTGGATATTATGAAGAATGCTGCTATGAGCATTCAGGTACAAGCCATTGTATAAACATATATTTTCATTGCTCTTAGACGTCTATATTATAAATAGACCATATACTTTCATTTCTCATACCTAGGAGTGGAATTTCTGGATCATGGGGTAACTCTGTGTTTCATCATTTGTGCAAATGCCACGCTGGTTTCAAGAACAGTTTGGCTTTCTGATTATTAGGGTGTGGGTTCTAACTTCCCCACATCTCCAAGTCTTAACTGACTTTTGGATTTTAGCCGTCCTAAATAGGTGCAGAGATGACTTCCTCTCCCTTCTTCTTTGAAAGAGTAGGATTTATATCACTAGATGTAGATGTTTATGTTTTTATTTCAACTACCAATTAGTAGCTATCTTCTAGGCCCTGGCCAATCTCTGGAGGGTTCAAGGCACCGTACCTGCTGTCCACACCTCGTGGGGCAGGGAAACAGAAAATGAGATGCACTCAAGAATACAAGTATTTTAATAGAGCTTTGGCTAAAACTCTGCAAAAGCCCAAAGCAGCAAGTGACTAACTTGAGATTTATTTAATCCAAATAGGTTTAAATTCAAGGCACTGAATGGGTAGGATGAAAATATTTAATATCAGCTTCATTAAAAGCTTTCTAGATGAAACGCAGCAACGTTCAGAATCATGGTTAGTGAGCCCGCTTGTATCTAGAAAACTGTCCTCGTTTTCAGAACGGTCATTGAACTCCAACTCATAATATGGAAGTTGTACAAATTTTTATCTGTTGTACAGGGTTAAACTAATTTGCGTTGTATTTTGGTGAGTGCAGAGAACATGTGATGACTTTGGGAATCCAGGTACAGAAAGTGAATTTCCTTTGCTGCCTAGGTCATTAGCGACCCCATTTCCTGGGTTTTTGCTGTTCCCCCTTCCCAGACCAAATAGCTCCCATTTTTGTTCGTCTCCCAGCAGTCCCAACTCACAATTTTCCCCTGTTCTAATCCTCTGTTCTCTTCTCTATGGTTTTCAACCTGTGGTGTCTAGAATGTGCCTCTGTCCCAGAACTTCAGGCTGCACTGGAGAAAGTCTCCAGGTTGGCTGTCTCTGTTGGCTTAGATGCATTTAAATGCACCAGGCCCTCTGTTTATTCTAGTAACATTTCTTAACTCCTTCTTTTTTGCCCCTGGAGTGAAATAAACATGGAGTTTAGGTCTTTTTGCAGCCATGTAGGCCAGGGTTCATTGCCTGGAGCTGTCAGAGAATAGAAAACACCTGCTTTAATTCAGCAGGCAAATGTCCCCTCTTTGCCAGAGTGTGGGACATTTTAGGTCCTGTGGCTTCTGTCCATCTCTCCTGCTTTTGGACACCTATTTTTATATGGTGGTGTAAATATCTGCAGAACAACAAGACTTAATATGCCCTCTTGTGCTTGGCTTTAGACTTCTCTTGGATGATTCCTGCCTCATGACAGAGTAGAAGCCTGAGGTCATATAAGAGGGGTGAGTGAGGGAAACAGGTGCTTCTGAGCGTCACCACACTTAAAGCAACACTGCAGAAAGCCCTCTGTGGGGGCCCTTGGGGCAGCCACCTTTGCAGATGAAAAATTACTTGGGAAATGGCCAAGGGGTACATTTATTCCTCCTGTGTGCACATAGTCTTAGGGAGATTTGGTTCACCTATGTCTTGGTCATTCCCCATGGTGGTAATGGTGGACAGTTGTTTGTCCTCTCTCCATTCTGTCCCTCTCTGTAGGGCACCTTGCCAGTTGCTTTGACTTCGGACGTAAGAGCTTCCAGGATTTCATCCACACAGTGTCCATGTGGATGGGCCAAGGGAGGACTTGGCAAATTCAGACTTGGCAGGTAGAGAAGAGTAAAGAGAGAAGAGATAGCTATGTAAAAAAATAGACACGTGGAGAGCTCTGTAAACGGCAGCCAGCAAGGGGAACCATGGCCCACTTCTGATAGTCTGGCCTTAGTGAGGTAGAAAAGGGGTTGGGGCCAGGCCTCAGAGCACACCAGGATTACTTGGTGTGATTTGAGTGGAGAAAGCTCTTGGTAAAAATATCCTATCTGTGGCTGTCTTTCCTGGTGCCTGAGACTCTACCCAAGCCACTGCTTGTGCTTATGTACAGTGTACGTGAGTGTTTTCTTTGTAATGGTTTTTGGGTGCCCTACACTTCACTTTTAGATGCAACTATCTGGGAGGAACTTCTATCAGCCATTTCAGAGCATATTCAGAGGGAAAAAGTGGGATTAGCAGGAGGGAATATGGAAGAGGCCCTTGATGAAGATGAATGTGGAGTCCACAGAGAGAGGGAAAACTGGGGGGTTGGGGTGCAATCCAGGTCCATTCCTCCAGGGAAAGAAATTTATCCCCGTATGGGGGGGCGGAGGTCGGACATTCAGGCCTCGTGAGGCAGGTGCATCCCACACACTGGAAGGCCCAGTGATGCACTGGCCTGCAGCCCTTGGCCACGACTCCATGTTTCTGCAGTCAAGTGGAGAAGTTGACTGGTGTCCACTTTCAGGAGCATCGTCCTGCATCCCACCTGTGTCCCTCAACCCACAGCCAGCTGGTCACCAAGTCCCATAAATTCTCCTTCCCCAGTTATCACTGATTCTACCCTTTATCCTTACTCTCAGGCCACAGCCTTGGCTGCCACAGCCTTCAAGCGGGTCCCCAGGCCTCCAGCCCAGGCTCGTCCAATCCAGGGTCATGCTGTTGCTGAAATGACCTTTCTAAAAGGCTAATCCTCCTGGGGGTATAGCTCAGCGGTACAGCGCCTGCCTGGCAATTGCGAGGTCCTGAGTTCAATTCCCGGTTCCAAAAATAAATAAATAAATGATTAATTAAAATAAAAATGCTAATCCTTTTCATTTTCACCCCTAGTTTTAAACCTTCCAGTGTTGGCTGATTTTCTCCAAGGTAAAAGGCTACATTTCTTTATACTGACGCTTCCTTTTTGTCTCTCCAGATTTGTCTGTCTTACTCATCCCCCTGTAATGGCTTCCTTTCCAGGGGGATCCCCTGAAATCACAGTGCCCTCTCCCACTTCTCTAAAAGTGCTGCCATTTCTGCAGTGGCATCCTTCTCTCCCTCTTCCAGGTCATTTGGAACTCAGCCTAGGCATCCGCCCTTCTAGGAGACGACCCTGAACTTCTGGTCTGTTTGACACTCCTCATCCAGCCCCCACAGTGCCTGGTATGTTCCACTTCCCCCATTTTTTCAAATATAACCCTTTTCAAGCTGGGGATTGTCTTAGGTATCTTTGTATCCCAAGACCCTGCAGAAGGAAATCTACAAATATTTGCTGTATGAATTAGCTGTTGCTAGGTCATCATTTTGGTCTGGAAGGCCTTTCATCCCCTGGCTCATTTTTAAGATCTCCCCAGGTGAGGCCCAAATTAAATGTGATCTTCTCCATGAAGCCTTTCCTTCCTCCAATGTTAGAACAACTCCCGCCCTCCACTGGGGTTCTCTGACATATATTATTTCTTTATTTTGTATTAATATATGCAAACCTTGATACTTTGGAACCTTGAAAACTCCAAGGAGTGAACACATCCAACAATCACTCAAGGATGCATCCATTGGGACCTGTGGGCACCAGGCCAGGAGTAGAAGACTGCTGGGAGCCTGCTTTTCATTTCCAAGTCACATCAAGTAATTGCTCTGCTTGCTTGTAGGGTTGGGCCCACTATCCTTATCTCTCCAGACGGATGAAAATTGCTTTTTTGAGGGTTGTTTCTGTGTCTAGTTTATTTTTATTCCACCACCTGTGCCTAGCACAATGCCTTCCTCAGAGAAAGCCTGCAGTGGATGGATGAATGAATGAACAAAGTGGGAAGCAGCAAGCTTTGTTTCCATTTGACTCTATCATGAAACAGGAGGTTTTCTAGGCTGGTCTTAGGAGCATCTCTCATACCCATAATTGTTTTGGGGTGGTGGTGGGATGTGTATTTTGAGATATTATGAGAGGAGTAAGAACCCCTTTTCCCACATCCCCCAAGGTGAGAAAAAACCAGGGAGCAGTTCTGATGCCCCGTTTTCTTCAAAAGAATTCCTCTTAAAAAAAAAAAAAAAAAAAAAAAAAAAAAAGAAAAGAAAAAAGAAAAAAGAAAGGATTCCTCTTTGGCCTAGTGCCTAGGACATACCAGAGCTGGTTCTAGATCTCGAGGAGCCAGTCATGACCAACCAGCTGCAGAGGCCACGACTGATGGTGCTGTGGGTGAGAGGAGGGATCGAGGGTGGGCTTGCTTTTGTTTGTAATATCCACAGGACCCAGAACTCCTCCTGCTCTTAAGAACAGCATTGATTTTGCATAGCTTCTGTGGCACTTATCTTCTTTCAAATGAACACTTTGGTTGTTTGAAACCAACAACCTTTGATCCCCCCCAATATTTAGTTGTGCTGGAATGATGAGTATTTCCTAGGCAACTGCGACTTCCCTGCTTCTGTACAGGCATCTCCTCATAGCTCTGACTCTGCCTGCTGAAGCAGTCTCTGAACATTTTAGGAGTAAATAGAGATGGTTTAGATTCTTGGGTCCCTAGTTGCACCCCAAGTGTTGTTCCTTTTGAGGGTGTTATTCTACACATACTTGAGCTAGGCCAAGGAGTTTTGCTCATGATATCAAGACTGAATTAGAGAAAGCTACACAGGATGAGTTAACATGATTAAGAATGGCCCCCCCTCCCTGGCAAGCGTGACGGCCCGAGTTCAACTCCCGGAACCCACATACGATAAAAGGGCTGGTGATATCGCTCAGCGAAACGGGCGCCTGCTGGCGCACGAGGTCCTGAGGTCGACCCCCAGTACCCACACAAAAAAAAAGAATGGCCCCCCTCTTTTTTCCCTGACTACATACTGTCTAGTGAAATGCCGTATGATTAAAAATGTAATCCTAGTCAGCATGTGCAATTTAAAATTTTCTAATAGCAACATTAAAAAGTAGAAAGAAATAAGTGAGATTAGTTTTAATAACATTTTATTTAACCCAGTAAATTTAAAATATCACTTCAACATATGATCAATATAAAAATTATTAATGAGCTATTTTACCTTCTTATTTGTACTAAGCCTATGAAATCTGGTACATATTTTACACTTACAGCACATCTCAGAACTAGTCAAATTTCAAATTCTCAGTAGCCACTTATAATTTATGGCTCCTACATTGGGCAGTGGAGCTTAACACTATCCAGGTGAGATGCAGGAGTGATTATTTTGGGTCCACACTACTGTCCAAATTAATCTGCCTCACCCACTGAGCCAAGACAAAAAAGTTGGGGTACAAGAGAGTGTATTCAAATATATGAGTATCAATAGAGCTTTGGAAACGTGATTTTATTGTGTTTTGATAGACAATTTCACTTTTCTTTTTTTTTCCTTTTTCTTTCTTTCTTTCTTTTTTTTTTTTTTTGTGCTAGAGATTGAACCCAGGGTCTCATACATGCTAAGCACAGACTCTATCACCAATCTGGATTTTAGGTAAATTAGGAATTATACTGGTCTCTATATAAGGTTCTTAACACAATAGGAGATATATACATGCTTAGGGTATTTTTTTTTCTTTAATATGTAACGTAAACTTATTTTTTCTCTCTTCTCACATTAAATTGTCAGCCTTATCCAAGGCAGACTCTACATTTCCTACTTTCTTTTTCAGGCTGCATATATGAAAATGTTGTTGTCTTTCAATCTGAATCGCTATACTTTTGGAATCTCTGAGAGTTGGTGGGAGTTCTGACTGATACTTCTAACTGGCTGCCTTGTGTCAGAGTCTGTGCTTGCTGTCCAATGATGGCAGGCCCAGAGCAGGCAAAGTACAAGCTTTTGAACCAAATCCTTAATATGTTAACATAAGGAAGGGGGTTTCAAACTTTAGTTTTAGAAAAGCTGATAACTTTCTCAAACTGTAACCTCTGCCAAGAGGCAACACACAGAGTTTACGAAGAAATTTATAGAAACTTCACTCTGATACTAAGTAGGTAGAAAGGGTTAAAAAATTCGAGTCTGTTACAAATGTACTGACACAGCCTCTTTCTGCTTCTCTGCATCTCTAGTAGTGTGTGCCTTGAACCCTGAAATTTCTGGGATATTTTATTTTATTTTATTGTTTTATTGTAGCATTGCCTTGAGAGGAGCAAAAAGAAGTGAGAGGGCAGAACCGAGAAGAACTAACTGGCAGTTTGAGCCTCCTTTCCACCCCTCCCCCACGATCTTAGCTATATGACCTGATTAAACAGCTTTGGGATGCTGGCCAGACTTCTATATGCTAACGAGGCTCCTGCCCTGTCAATGATTTAGAGCGATTTCATCCACCCGGAGCTTTCCGATGCCCCGTGCAAACCAGACTTCGCAGAAGTCTCTCAATTTTGTCAAGGGGCTGCTAGTGAAGAATTCGCACAGACTTGAAGCAGACACAGGCTCTCTGGTGCGTCGGCTCACATCGGATTATTCATTAGCAAATTCTTTTCACCTTCTAAGTAGTGAAAGGTGACGTCAGAATCTCGAGTGCCACTCCCTGAACGGGACTCTGGCGACACGCAGTCCAGGTTCTACAACTTCTGCCTCGCTTTCCTAGTAGCAAAACAGCGTTGCCAAAAGTTGCCTTAAATCTTCCCTACTCCTAAGCCTAAGGGTCAGAGCGCCAGGTTCCAGCCAGCCCTCCAGCCGCCCGGAGTCTGATACCTTCGGAAGTTTCTGGGGAGAGTGGAGAATAGAAGCGGTGGTAGTAGGGGACCGCGCAAAGTGACCACCGGGAATTACGTAACGAAAGCCCTGGCTGCAGAGAGCGCGAGCCTGACATTGAGACAGCCCAGGGGGAGGGGAGTTGCTGTCCTGGAGTCGCCAGAAACAGAGGCGGCAGTTCTAAGAAACCGAGAGAGGAAGGTGGTGGAGATAAAGAAAACACTTCGGGAACAAGAATATTAAAAAGCTGCATGACCCAGAGCATTAACAATCGACAGGACACGTGTAGTAATTTGTCAGGCGAAACGGCAACCTTCTAACTTTTGCAATGGAACACGGGGCTTGTCACTTTGGGGAATTAAAAATGGTGATATGCAAAGCCCAAAACTAATGGATGGAATTCAGTGGTTTGTCAGCAGTATGTAAATATTTCTGTCCTGGAGCGCAAACTCTCTGCAGTTATTTAGAAAAGTAGGGACTGAAACCAAGCTAGAATGCTCGCTGGTGCGTTCCCACTTGTCCCCATCGGAAAAGGAGCTGCTACCGCGGTACTGCCTCTTTAAGACCTGCTAGCTGTCGGGCTCTACAAAAGGGAGTGACCTCTGGGCTTTGACAGCTCCCCTAATAACTACCATCGCACAGGCTCCGCCCACCAGGCGACCAGCCACGCCGATTGGTCGGCGGGCCGGTATCCCGTGCTCTGATTGGCCTGCCGCTTCCCCTGAGCGAACCTTTAGAACTCTGAGACAGACAATATTCTGTTACATTGTAGCAAAATGGCGACTGTCATTCACAACCCCCTGAAAGCGTAAGTAAGACTAAAAAATGTACATATTCCGCGTGGTTTCAATATGAAAAAAAAGGCGCCTTCTGCGTGCCGAGCGCTGCCAATGCATGGCGCTTGCAGGCGCCTCCAGCTGCGGTGGGGCTTCTCTCTTTTCTTTCTGCTCTTACTTCTTCATCTTTTTTTCTCCCAGAGCGCAGAAATGTCAGGAGATTGCAATTAACAAAAAGAAAATTGTTACATTTGTGTTCTGCTTAATTGGCTGACCGAGACACGGAGACACAGAGAGAGACGGGGAAAGAGAGAGGTTATCAGCAGGGTGGCCGGGCGCTCCCGCGCTCTAGTAGGGGGGTTTTGGGCAGCTCGGGGACAGCACGGTCCCCCGAGTCCCCTGGCTTTCTGGGCTGCGAGTGGCGCGCTGGGGGCGGCCGAGCGGGGCCGCCTCGGTGCACTTGGCTGAGACCGGCGCCCCTGGAGGCCAGAGCCCCCACCGGGGGACTCGGTGTAAGGGGGCGAGCGGACCGACCGCGGAGGCTCCGGAGTTTGTAGGGCTCTCTCTGCCTTCCGATCTCTCGTGGGGAGTTTGTGTAAACCTTCCGGAGTTGGGAGACCGCGGGTCCCAGGAGCCCAGGTGGTTGCCCCGGGCTTTTCTGCCCCGGCAGCTCCAGATTCTGAATGCGCTCCGGGCGGTCGCCGGTGTGTCTGCGTAATTATGGGCGAACTGGCTGGAGTAAATTAATGACGCGGGTTAACTTGGGGTTGCTTTGGAGGCAGGGAAGCTGCAGGTATTATGAATGGTACTCTTGCTTCCTCTGGGTGAAGAGCCGAGGCGGGCGGACAGGCGGTTTGGGCTCCCGGTCCGAGCGAGGGGCAGGTGCCTCTGGCCGCCTCGGGGAGACTTTGAGCGGATGCCCAGATTCGGGACGAGGGGGGCGGGCTGGGCGAGGACTCGCGGGGGCCAGCCCCCGGGTCCCGCAGCCAGTTCCTGCCTGCCTTCCTCCTCCTTTTCATCCTGGCTTCCTTCCTTCCTTCCAGCCGGTGGAACTGTTAAGCCTCCAAGTCCGCTCGCGATCACCGAGCCGGGGGTGGCCTCGGAAAACTAATGTCGCTCAAGAGGGGTGCTGTTGGCAGAGATGTTGGCAGAGGTTGGCTCCTCGGTATTGCGTGCGGCGTGGGCTCTGGGTCAGCGCCCCTTGGACCAGGACTTCCCTGCCCGGATGAAAGCTCTGGCGAGGGGAGGGGGAGGTGCGGATGGGCGTTTCGTGCGGAATTCTCAGCGGTGTGTGGCGTTGGTCGACCTGGTTCTTTTAACTCCGTGCATCCACTTCCGAACCCCGGGCTCCTCTTGGAGTTGAAAACCAGGTTCGCAGGGGGCGGCTGCCGGGCTGGGGGCAGGGGGAATTCCTCACTCAAAGGAACGCACAGGGACCTTCTGTTGTGTTTGCACCGGCTTATCGCCCATCAGCAATAAGGAACGGGGGTACGGATTATATACTGCCGTTAAGAAGACACTGGAAGCTGAGGCTGATCAGAGAGAAGCTCTTGGCTTCACTTCTTATTCGAAAGCCTACATCCACAGCGCTTGAGCGCCACAGCATTTCACCCAAGGGAAAAAAATGTTTCATGGCAGATAAATGGGCGTAACTTCGCCGCATCCTCGCTCAGGGTCGCTCGCGCTCACACACCGCTGATGCTGTTTCTACCGAACCCACAGCTGATTTGCAATTTCTCCATTTCCAGTTGAAATCACATAGCTCGGCTGATGCCACCTGGTAAACTCAAGTTAAGGAGGTCTATTTTACATGTGCGCTGGGTTTCCTGCTGAGAAAGCCATACCCTTGTTACTCTGCAGCCGGCTTCCGCGCGGGCGGGCGCAATATCTCCAATATCTCGCTACACTTTTTTTTTTTTTTTTTTTTTTTGACCACAGAAGGGTGCATGTTTGGGAGGGTGGGGGAAGGTATAGAGAAGCGAGAAGAAGGTGGCCAAATCCTGGGTAGCTAGTGGAAGTAGTTCTGAATTATACAGTTCTTGTACTTTGTATAATTAGAAACAGTTGTAATGCGATGTTTGTGATTCTGTATTGGCGCGCGCGCGCGCGCACACGCACACACACACACACACACACACACACACACACACCCGTCTGTCTTTTCTAGTGGGAGTTGAGTGGTCATTTATAATTAGTCCCTCCTTTTTGCATCCCAACCCCTTTCCCTGGGGGTGAAAAGTGTAAACAATAACTCGGACCAGCAGATCTTATTGCGCTCCGGACTGTTTCTAAAAAACTCCTTAGGCTGGAGCATACATGTTGTTATTGGGAGACCGACACCATCCACCTTTATATATTTTGAAAACAACTTGTTTAATAAAACGTCTTATGTATTTCATTTGTTTTTAGAAGTTGGTGATCAGGAAACAAAACACACATAGATAAATTATGCATGGGATAAATTAGAACAAAGCACGGAGACACATCAAGCCAGGGAGGGATGGAGCAGGGAGAAGGGGGAGGAGGGAGAATGGTTTGGAGAGCAGTGTTTTTATCCTCATGTGTCCCTCCTGACAATGAAACGGAGCTCAACGACATTAGCATTTTCTCTGTGTGCATAGGGAGTCTCTTTCCCCCTCCTTAAAAAAAAAAAAAAAGCCAACAGCACTGATGCCCCCTACAGAAACTGGTCACACAAAGGTTTCCTCCAGGACTGGGGGATAAAGTAGTGGTAGTTACTGTGCTGGGAAGAAGCAAGCTCAGGTTTCATGCATCACCTATGTAGGGCTCTCCCTACTAGGTACGGACTATTTTTCATCGTTCTAGCTTTTTCCATGTGAGAATTCAATAATTCAGTTAGCTGAAGGTAACAGGAATGGCACAATCTGAATCTCTTTGCTTTGGGGTCTTCCTTACCATCCCAAGCTCCTGAAGTCACATCTCCTTTCTTAGCAGTTTGGCTTTTTCCTGGCTGTCTTTGATCTCCCTTCAACTCCCTTTCTTTTTCCCCTGGTTGTACCCTTCTGCCCCTTTCTCTCTGAAACTGACAGCCTGGCTTCTCTCTGTTGTTGCCTTTAACATCTTATTACTGCCCAACAGGGTGTTAGAGGTAGAAACAGGAGCCGCCTGGACTGACCAGATCACAAAAGGGACGCCGCAGGTGGCCCCACAAGCAAGCAGACACATCTGGACAAACAGAATTTAAAAGCACTGTTGGACGTGTGTGATGTGCAAATGCATATTACACATTATTTAATTATTTAATTTAGCAGCTATATCGTGTGAGTGAAGATGTGTGACAGGCATCTCCATTTCTTACATACACAAGTCAGTACCTATGGTAAAATGAACACATGTAGATAACATAAATGTGGATTTGATAAAGGTCTGTATATAAATTAGACAACATGTATTCTGTTTTATTTCTACAGACCCAAATGCTTTTAATGTAAGTTCTAATCTTAATATTTTAGTTTAAGTAAATTATCTTCCCCCTAGTCTGCAAGCAGCACTTTAAACAATTTAATTCTTTTAGTAAGTTATAAAAACCGTGGCTTCTATGCACTTAACTGGGAATGTCTGCCACCTTCTGCCAGACTTGATTATGCACATATGTATCTATTATTATAACTGTCTGCTTAGAAAGAATAACTATTATCATTATTTAATTATTCCAGATAAACTGATAGGGCTTTACCTCAAATTAAATGTTTATTTATAAAGAATGAGACAAGTAAGCTATTTGGTCATTCTTATAACTGTAAACATACAGATAATTGTATCAAAACTTTCTTTTGTAAGGAGTTACACTTCGAGGATTGGTTAATATTCCTGTCATTAAAGACACAACTCAGAGAAGTAAATATATTTACTTAGCTAAGGTCACACAGTAGGTCATGTGTATAGATGGACCTTAAATCTATATCTCTCCATCCAGTCTTTCATCTGGATACAGTGTATTCTAATCTAAAGTGGTTTTTGTGCATGTGAAAGTTAGAAGCCAGACCTTGCTCTTGTGTGGCAGCCAGTTTAGCTATCTCGGAGGAAGGGATGGGGGCCACATTCCTGGTCCTAATCTCCTCTTGACTATTTCTGTTGGGGTGGGGGTTGTGGGTAGGTACAAAGTGGAGAGCAGACTTTGTGAACTTGTAGCCTTCCATGGACATTATTGAAGCCCTTTATGAAAAAGACCTGAGATATTTTAAGCCAACAGATGCCTAAGAATGACCTCCATCTGCTTTGGTTGCCACTGTAAAAAAGAACTAAATTCTCCAAACTTTATTAGCCACATTATTTTTTGGTGAATATCTGTTTTCAATGAGATACCTGTAAAGGCGATTAATTTCTGCCAGAACCCAAGTGGGGGGATTGTCCCAGGATAAACTCTGAAACTAGCCTGGCCTGCGGACCTCCTGGGGGACACCTGAGGTTGCCAGTGGACTGGGATCTGCTTAGACCCATAAGGTGGGCTGGAATTCAGAGGCAAGTTAGTTGGAGATTTCTTAACCTCCTCTGACTTTTTGGAATCACTCAGGTAGCTGGAATTTGGATACATTTAAGAAAGACCATAATGTCTAAAGCTGTTTTAGAGCCATCTGCTCAGATCAATGCAAAAAATAAAATGCCATGGGCATGTTTTTTGCAGACACAGGAGCAAGAGTAGAAACTGAGGCTGATGTTTCATTTTTCAACTGCAGTCATGCTGATTGTAGTGGTAGTGGGGGTTGGGTCATAAAGAGGCACAGAATCCAGGCCTGTTTATTATCCCAACCTCTGCAAAGTAACTTTTGTGGTTTTTGAAAGTCACTAGAAGACAGAAATGTAGCCAAATGTGGCAAACCTCTAGCCAAAAAAAATCCCACAACCACTGAAATATTTTTTACCCAGCCACAATTTTCCATCAGGAGTTTTATGAAAGCATGACCCTAGTTTTAAATAGTCTTTAAGTATAAAGATATTTAACAAGGAAAGATAAAGAGTGGCTTGGGGGGTGGGGAGGGAGACAGAATAGATAAATGGATAAAACCACTGTGTGGTCTGGAACTCTGAAAAGACGATTGTTTAACTGCAAAAGAGGCTGATATGATCCACTGCAAGTTCCAAAAGTTTTGCAGTTGTGTGAGTGACTGGGGAGAGATGAGGTGTTGTGGTGTTTTTGTGGTTTGTTTTTCTTATTGGTCCAGTTACAGTCTGTCAAACCATATGGATGAATGGAGGTAGCATCGTAAAACTGTCACCAAGCAAAGGTTTTTGAAGCCTGTGATTTGCATTAGAGTTTTAAAAGCAGTGGTTAGGAGGTGTTAGTGGGGGTAGGGGGTGGGAAAGGAGAACCAGAATGTGAGAATTTCTAGTTGTGTGTTTGTGAATAGTAGTAGGAGGGCAGTGGAGGGAAAGAGAGGGAAGCTTGAGGAGGTTAAGATTCAGGGATTATGTGCAGAAGCAGGGAGGAGCGATGGGATTTGGCTCAGAACTCCTAATAATGGGGTTCAAATAGCCCACATTGAGTCCTCCACCACCCAGGCCTCGATTCTGAACCTGGGGAACAATGATGACACATGTCTAATCCCCCTTTGCCCCCTCTCCTCCCTCCTTAAATCCAGAGACTGTGGTCATCTCAGATTGCTGTGAAATGATCAGCTTTTTTGTTAACTCATTTTGAAAATCTGCTGTTTGTATTATCTGCAATGAGAACTCTACTAGAAAGTTTTCCTGTCCTCAACTTTCACCTGCCACTAGTGTGGCCCTGCCTCAAACTGTGTCCCTCTTCCTGGTTCATTTCTCACCAACAGCTCTTTGTTTGTAGCTTTGGTGACTTTGGAGTAATGGAAGAGAAAAAGCTTGGGGAGAGGAATCCAGAATCTCGAGCTCTGCTTCCAGCCCTCCAACACATTAGCCCTGTGCTCTTGAACACTTAGCTTCCCTGCTTCATATTCCTTGTCTTTAAGACAAAGAGGATGTCCCTTGACTGCCAAAGTTCCGTTCAAGTAAAAAACCTCCTGGCTCTTACTGTAGTTAAGACAAGGATGACAGTTAGTGGCCAGAGCTATGATTTATTCTTGTTTTTAAAGTGTGGCTCTCAAGGGGAATCGTACGACTGGGAAACCCTTCTGCTGGAGTTTCATCTTTTCTGGTCCCGTGTCTTGCCACACGGTGCTCCCACTTGGGATTCTGACCCAGACAGAACTTCCTATCCCTTCTCAGGGCCTCAGGCTGAGGACCAGGTGGCAGCTGTTTAGAATGTGGCCTTTCCCTCTGATTCTTTCTTTCAACTGCTTTTTTCTCAATTAGCACCACAACCAGAGGCTGATGAGAGAGGAAAGAGGAGCTAGAAGGCCAATTGGCCTATTTTGATGTTTAAAAGCACTCAGATAATGTTTTAGGTTATGAAAAAGACTGGAATTATTGAAGACATTTTCCTTTTTCCTCTCCTCTTCCTCCTCTCTTTCCTCCCTCTCTTCCGCCTTCTTCAAGTTTAGGTGAATAGGGGTGTAGCTTAGTGATAGAACATTCACTTAACATGTAAGGTCCTAGGTTTGATCCCCAACATTGGTAGTGGTTGGGGGGGCAGGTTTGGAGGGAGAAGGAGAACAAAGGCTGCAGCTGATCCTCTGGATTTCACTTATCCACGATCCCTCTGGCCTCCTCTACACTGGCACCCATCCCAATTAACATGGAAATAAAGAGCTTATTTCCTTTCCATTGGGCAGCACAGGAACCTAGCTGACTTGCAGTGAACTGAAGCTAGTGGACCTGTACCCCCTAGGGTAGCCTGTGTTACTGCTGAGGAAGGGGAGAGGCCTGGCAGACACACAGGGCTGGCCTGAACCTGGTGGGCGTCAGCGGTGTTCAGATGGGAATTCACTACTTCGCCTTCGTTGATATGTCTCCAGAACATTCTGGATTCCACTGAGGGATATTATTATTTTCTTTGACTGAATGCTCCCTTGGCGATTTTCTGCAAGCCTAAAAAAGAGGTTGTAAAATCCAGCAGAGAATGCACAGGAGCCTGTGTGTAAATTCAGAGCCTTAAACCAAAAGAAACAATCAAAAGTCACACTGATCTCCAGCAGATAGAGGAATCCCCTTCATTATTTAAAAAATTGTGGTGAAATATGCATAACGTAAAATGTACCATTTTAGCCATTTTTTTTTTTTTTTTTGTGGGTACCGGGGGGACGACCTCAGGACCTCACGCGCCAACAGGCACCCGTGCCGCTGAGCGATATCACCGGCCCCTTTTTCGTATGTGGGTTCCGGGAGTCGAACTCGGGTCTTCGCGCTTGCAAGGCAGGCGCTTAAGCTGCTGAGCTGTCTCACCGGCCCCATTTTAGCCATTTTTAAGTGTGCAATTCAGGGCTACTAAATATTTATAATATCACACAACCATCACCACTATTCATTTCTCAAACTTTTTCATCATTTAAAACAAACTCTGTATATACTCTTTAAATGATAACATCCTGGGCACTGAGGGAATAGTTTAGTGGTAGAATGAGGGCTTAGGGTAACATATGTGAGGCCCTGGGATATATTCCTAGAACCAAAGAAAAAAAAAAAAAAAAAAAAAAAAAGCAAACAACCCTAACCTTCACCATTCTCTTCATCTCAGTCCCTAGTAAGCACCATTTTGCTTTCTGTCCCCATTATAAAGAATTTTTGCTTTTGTGTCTGGCTTATTTCATTTATCACAATATTTTCATGGGTCATCCTTGTAGCATGTATCAGAACTTCCTTCCTTTTTAGGGCCATTGTATGTATATACCACATTTTGGTCATCCACTTATCTGTTAATGGACACTTGGGTTGTTTGGACATTTTGTCTATTGTGAATAAAACTGCTATGGACATTTTTGGGCAAGTATCTGTTTGATCTGTGTTTTCAATTCTTTTGGGTAGATGCCTAAATTCCCTTCATTACTGGGCTCTTTAAAATTTACAAGTTGCATTTCTAGATACTACAGGCAGTCTCCATCTTAAAGTTAAAATAATACTATCAGTGTAGTATTATAGAATACAATTTCTTCGCCATCCCTTCTGTAGAAATACCATTGTTTTTTTGGGGGGCCATAAATGCACAAGAAATTGGGAACCTGGGGATTCACTTCTCCCATCTCCAGCTACAAGGATAGTTTTTGTCCTGTACCCACTCCCCTTGCTGTGAGGACAAGGAGTCCTTGGGGCAGGGGGAGGTGAGAGTATCCAGGGTTCAGGCTGGGGAGTGCCAGGGGCTGAACAGTGGAAGTTGCCTGGTGAGGCCTGGAGTGAAGGTTCCCTAGCCAGATGGAGGTGTGTTGCCTGGTAACAGGGTGAGGGAAGGGGCACCTGGGAGGGCCCAACAGCTAGAGAGTCCAGACTGAGTGAGTCAGGCCTGTCTTTTCATGTGGAGGGGGGCCCTGCATCTCCTTTCTCCTCCCTGTTCTGCCCCCAGCCCTGCTTATCTCACAGGACCCAAATGAAACAAACACAAAAATATGTCAGCAATGGAAACCACAAATGTGAGATGTTACTGGGAGAACTGAGTTTTCGGTAGCTGACTGAGTGAGGCCCTCTCAGAGAGTCAATGATACCTAATCTATTAAACATTATTTTAAAGATTAAAACAAACAAATGAAATGTTTTTGGCATAGCATATCATGTCTAATTGTTGTTTCTCAGGAAAGCCTTACACGTCCAGCCATGTGTCAATATCTCTGGGATCTCAGTGGGATGTTTTCATTGTCTGGGTCTGAAATAGGTGAGAAGACAAGCTCAAGGGAAACCATTGTTTTATTTCCCATTGTCAGCCCTGAACTGAATCCACCCACAAAATTAGCCTGGAGTGCTTTCCTGAGAATTTGGGCTTGGGTCTGGGGACAGGCTCTGTCTCCTCCTTCCATCAAGATGACCAAGGGAGAGAGAGGGGGTGAAAGCGAACTGGAGCTTGGATCTGCTAGTGAACAAGGAGGACGAGCTGTTGATATAGGCCAGTGGCAAGAATGGGTTCTTTGTAGAAAAGTAGACTCTGAGGGGGAGCGCAGATCTCAGAATCACCAAGTTATGTCTTTGTTGCCAGCCTGGGAAATGCTTCAGATTTGATCTTGCTGCAAAGTTATAAGGTAATGCTGCAACATTAAGTTTATAGAAGCAAATTAAACAAGAAAAAGTCATCCTTCTCTCATTTTTCTCAACCAACAACCCTCCACACATCTTTGTTTGCTGCTATTGGGGCTGACGAGAATGGTCCCACCTGCTCTGGAACATCCTCCATCATGTCCTGGCCAACCTTGATTGCCAACCTGGCCTTTAAAACCAGGGAGCGTAGGAACTTCCTTCTCTTTGCTAGGAGCTTCCACTCCTGGAAAGGCTTCTGGTCTGTCTCGTTCTTCTTCTCTAGACCTTGCTCTCTAGCAGAGCAAAGTAAATGCTTGTAATCCAGAAGGATGGCTTCTCCCCTAGGCCTCCAAGGGAAACCACTGTCAGTTGGGAGGGGGTGGGGAAGGGGAAGCAACGTGGTGCTGGAGGCTGGGGAGGGCAGGGTGGATGGGCAGTGGGAGTGGAGAGAATATATTCTCTCCTGCTAATTATTTTCCCTGAGGACTTAGCCAATGCAGAACCATCTATTATTGTGGGAGCACTCTATGGTGGTTCTGCCTGTGATGAATGCTAAGTGGAAACAAGCAAGAAAAATTAACAGGCGGCTGCTTCTGTCCACCTAATTAAAATGCATATCCAAATGCATAATTCCTTATGTTTCGCCATGCACACACTCCCCTTCCAATCCCAGTTCTATGGAGGAGAAAAAACACTTTCCCCCCAATAATTTCTGTTGATTATATTTTCATCAGCAAGAGCTGAGGGTTTCCCTTAGAATCAAGAACGGCCCACTCTTCTCACACTACTAAAATCACTGTTTTTTTTCTTTTTTCCACTCAGATTGGGCCTCAGATTTCTGGGTTGTTTTTTGCTTAATATGAAAAACAAAAACTTTATCTGACTGAAGGAAAAAGGAGGAAGCAAGGAAGTAAAGAAAGAAAGAAAGAAAAAAAAAAGGGGTGGGGAAAGAGTTCCCACCATTTTTGCTGACCCTTTAGTTTTGTGTTAATAGTCTGGCCTGGATTAATGATGAGAATTTTGAAGACCTTTTCTGTCTACATTTTCTATCTCTTCCCATCCATTTCTTTTCCCTGATTGGCATTGTGTTTTCCAGTGCCCCCTACCCTGTCCCCCCAAGTTTTGTAGAGAGATTTTAGAAGACAAAGACTCATCTCCCTTTGCAGATGAAGTAGAGAGAAGACCCCCAGAAGCCTCTCTTTGGGGGCACTGTCAGAGATGCCCACATCAAGCCCTAAGTGGGCATGACTGGAATTAACACGCAATACCTACTGTTTCACCCCTATCTGCTCTGCTCATCCACCTGATCCTTTTCTTCCTCTGCAAAGAACAACTTTATTCAGTGGTCATGAAATATTTAACAAAACATGGAACTCAAGTCACTGCGTTCAATCCATTGTCGCAGGCGTCTCTGTGGCAGAAGCCCCTCCCCTGGCAGCCCGCCCCCTCCTGAAGCCCCTTGTCTGCCCTGCCCAGCAGCCCCAGCTGTTGATTTATCAGGGCTGGCCGGCTCAGCAGTGCATGGAGATTGCTTTTAATTAACTCTCTTCATTTTTCCCAATCTTCAGGGAGCAGCAGCCATTTAAAGATTTTAATATTTTATCTGGATTTATATCCGCCTTATTTGTTGTTGTTTGACTTCTGCATTTGTTCTTCTCCAGTCACTTCCAGACTGATATATTTACTTGCCCCACTCCTGCCCTTGAGACCTTTCCAGGGAAGAAGTGATGGATTTCAAAGGAGCGAGTCTTCCCAGCTTCCCTGCTGGCCCAGTGTTGGCCTGTGTGATGGTTTGGACTGGAGACTTGTCGTCTTAGGAAACTCATTTTCACCTGATTCTTAGCGGAAGGAGTTTCTGAGCTTTTCACTTAAAAATAAAAAAAAATCTGAGTTTTAGAAAGAGAGGCTTCTTTGCCTCTTTTGAACTTGCTGCTGCCAAAGGAGGGAGCTTCCCTGAAGAATTGGTTAAAAACTGGCCCTGGGGTTTACTCTTAGTTGTAGTATGAAGTCTGTCATTCTGTCCATCCCAGCTCTACATAGTTCAATGGTTTTAATGAGAGAGAAGGTCTTACTACATTGCCCAGGCTGGTCTTGAACTCCTAGGCTCCAGGGATTCTCCTGCCTCAGCCTCTCGAGAAGGCTACAGGTGTGCCACTGTGCCCAGTACAGTGGGAGTTCTTCTGCAGGATGACAACTTTAAAGCAGGGCTGGTTATGGGCTCAGCCAAATCTTCGTGCCACTGCACACATCTTTAAGGAACTACTGGGAGCTGCTCAGCAACTACTTGGAAGAGCAGTTGTCGGTATGATCTGAATGAGGAATTGAAGAGGCATTTTACTGCCTTCTCTGCAGAGGCTGCCTGCTCCTTCCACCCTGTTTCCCTTCTCATGCCAGTTGCCCAGTGGTGGACAAATGCAAAGCCATTGGGACACCTTCCCAGCTCTCCCTTCTGGCTTCCTTTGGGCTGCAAAGTCCACCGTTTCTCCTGACGTCCCCAGAGAGGCTTGGCACAAGCTTATGTGGGGCTGAGTTTTCAGAGCCAATGTGTCCACAAAATGCCCTTCTGGCATCTCAGTTTGGTGATGTGTCTTCAGGGTTATCCGTTGCTAGGCAACTGCCAACTAAAGTTTGAACCCAATCTGGGGATTGCAGTGAGTTGCCCTGGGTGTCTTGTCTCTACGTTTAGGGACTTCCATTTACGATATTGGCTTTGGGAACAGGAGGCTGGGAAGACGCTCTCCCCTGTGCCCTAGGGACTGAGGCACTGGTTTGTAAGTCTAGCCCAGTGCCTTGGACACGTCAATACACAAGATGTTTGTTTTGGTGATGAAAATGATGGTTTCTTGCTCTCTCCTTACACTAACTCCTATGCACAGTGCTCTTCTTGCTTCAGCTCTGCCAGTCCTGAAAACCTACCTAATCTGTCTGTGTCGGGTACTAAGCTCTATGCAGAAGCAAGGGGAAAATATGGCTTTTGCGCTGCAGACTATGTGTGGGCTACTCAGTGGGCTGTTGAATATTTCTTCTTCACCTTCCCTTGCAATCACAGACCCTGCCAAAAATCCTATGGAAGTGTGGATCACTTTCCCAGAAAAAAATGTGTCTATGTGTGAACCTTAGCAAATGGATTTGTGGGCTCACAGCCTTGGAAGGGTCCATCTGTGGGCGCCCGACAGGTGCTGGGCTCCTGGGGAGGGCCTCATTGTGAGGACGGGGTGGGGGAACTTGATACAGGTAGTCTGGAAGGATGCTTTGTATCCCTGCTCAAGACAATCCCTCTCAGCCTCTCCCGGCGTCTCACCACGCTGCTTGTGGCTCCCATGGGCAGGCAGTTTGATTGTCCTCCAGCCCTGGTCTGCCCCAGAGGCACAGGATGCATGTCTGCTTGCTCACCCCTGGCAGCTCAAGTGCCCCTTCCCAGTGAGGCCTGCTGGCTCTCAGGTCGTACTGGTTACATCTTGTTCTCCCACATATTCTTTTCTTAGACATAGAAATACACCCCCGCCCCCCAGGATCTTTACACTGAGCTACATCTCCCGCCCTTTTATTTTTTATGTTGAGACAGGGTCTCACTAAATCACTAAGTTATCCAGGCTGGGCTTGAACTTATGATCCTCCTGCCTCAGCCTCCCACAGAGTTGGGATTACAAGTGTGTGCCACCATGCCCAGCTCAGGCATAGAAACACTTGATTGTGTTTGGTTACTGGTACAAAGCTCTGGAAGGCAAGGATAGTGGCTGCCTGCGCCTTTCTCTCCCTCGGACCTAGCCTGGAAAGCATCTAGGAAATACGTGGGGAATAGTCAAGAGAGGAAGGCAGCAGGCAGGCACACTGCTCTGCCCACCTAAGTTTGCCTTTCGAGTTGACACCTTTCTCATTTTCTTCCTCAGCAGCAGGAGTTTGGAAAAGGCAGCAGAATTCCTGTGCAAAGCTTCTTCAGTTTCAGGTGTCGAGAAGCAGACGCAAGCATGGACTTGCCTGCCTGGAAGAGGGGCAGCTGCTGGGCAGGGTGGCGTCTCTGTAGCCCTTGTTCCTTGAGTGCCACATCAGTGTAGCTCTTAACATCTTTTCCCCTTGCACCTTGGGAACTGAAGACAATACTTTTATTTTCCTTTATTTTGGGGACTAAGTAACTTAGGGTTTGTGAATAGCTACTAATAAATCAACCACATTTTATTGAGTGTCTACCTGCTCAGCTGTGTATGGGATTTCCTTTGGTCTTATTCATGTTGAAGGACTTTTTTTGTTGTTTTTATGTTTTTTTGTTTATTTTGTATATACTTAATTACTTTTGCAGTGCAAGGTATTGAACCCAGGACCTTGTGCATGCTAGGTAAGTGCTCTCCCATGGAGCTTTATCTGCAACCCTTTTTTTGGTTTTTAAGATAGAGAAGAACAGCAGATATGAGTACTACAGTGCTTCAACCCAAGATTGAAGTCTGGTAAGCATCTACTGTCCTATCCAGCTTTGAGGGGACTTTAGTCCATACAGGGTTTTTAGATATATATAGAGTCTGCCAAAAAAATGTATCCACACTTTAGGAAAAGAAAAATTTGTATAAATATTTTAATGCTAAATTTATTGAGACATCACGAGATTTATACAAGTTACCTTTGGCCTCTACAATTGCAAGAGGTGCTCAAAGTGGTGGCCATCAGCTTCTAGACATTTATTGGTACTGCGAACTGCCGCTTGGGTAACCTTGGTCATTGAGCTTGCTGCACATGCATTTTCAATTTCTTCTTTAAAGGCCAGTGGTGTGGTGGGTTTTCTGTGATTAGCGACATTCTTTAGGGTCCCCCATACGAGGGTAACACCATCTGTGGAATAAACATCATACTATTTTTCTTTTCCTGAGGTGCATATACATTTTTTTGGGCAGACTCTGTATATACATAATTTTGCAGTATTGATGCCTAGGTGGACAATAACTTTTGCTATGACTCACTGTCCCAACAATGTCCAGTGCAGAAAGCTTCACTAGACAATGAAACAGAAAAGCACGTCCTGGGGTTGTGTGCGTGCCTTTAGCTCTCCTATTGGAATAGATACTGATGCATGATTATAACTTTTGTGTGTCTTCTTCTGGCTCTGTGTCAGGAGGAGGATGAAGACCTGAGAAGAAGGACTCTCAGAGTCAAGTTTTAGTCCAGCTCCTGGTCTGCCAGTTCTTCTTCAGTGCAGAAAGCCAGAGGAAATGCTGGCGGTGCACAAAATATAGGCTGTAGGAGCCAAATCATACAAAATATTTGTCCACTCAGAAAAGTCATATTGCACGGTGCTTCTTCTTGAAGGTAACTCTTCTCCCATCCCAGTGCACAGTCCTTCAGCGCAGAGGTGTGCCCAGAGCAGTCCGGTTCCTGGTGCTCATTTCCTTTCTGGGCAGCCATCCCAGTATAACAGATACTTACACATATTCTGTCCTCATTTGATCTAATTACACACATCTCTGGGGGATGGGAAACAGGTTTGCACCATTCAGTTTTAGGTCAGTTACTTACAGGGTAGTGGTGAATAACTGATCTGTAGAGTTCTATGACATTGGGAAGGCTCCCATAATCTCCTGGTCCAGGGCATACCAGTGGGCATTATTTCTCACCTCAGGGTCTGGAAGTCCCAGCCACTGACAGGGGATGGATGGAGCCTGGTTGGCTTGGAACTTTTTGGAGACCTAGCTATCTCTTGCTGCCCTTGGAGCCACAGAACTCTTGTTTTATTATTTTATGATCTGCCAAGCTGGGAGGACCCCATAGTGCTGGTGCTGCTTCTGGTGATCATTTTCTGTCACTCCTCAGCTGCCTAGAGTGAGTTCAGTTTCCTGAGAAATACAGAATGAGGAAGCTCTGATTGATGGAACAATTTCTGTGATTTCCCAATGTCACCCCCAATGCCTGTCTCCTTTGCTATCCAGATGAACTGCTCGAGACATAACACTAGAGAACATCTCCATCTCTCTCTGAGACCCATCTCCTGGCATCTCTCCTCCTCGCTTTACCATAGCATTTTAAAATCTCCCGGAAGAAAAAGCCCACTGATAACTCTTTTATTTTTCTTGTGCTTTCTGTTTCTTATTTCATTTCTTAGCTTAGAAGTAAGCTTCTCCAAGGCCCTCTGAGCCCTGGATAGAGGAATAATCCACTTAATGCTGAATGCCAAGGTTTGCACTTTCAGCTTAGGTTTCCTTCTGACCACTGTCCCCTTCATCTGTTTCCCATTTACATCTTTCTCCTTTCTTCTACGGACAGCACTTTGGCCAAAAAGCACTAAAGAGACACAAAAAAGGAAGTGAAAACTATCTTAGTTTTCTCCCCATGGAAGGCCCATTGGATCTTATGAATATAGGACCTGGGGGAGGAAATAAGGAAAAAGACACAATTTATACACAGTAGAGGGTGTATCTAGGAGAAGAAATAGAGAGTGAGAATCTGTGGTGGTAAACAACTGCTGGACATGATTGCGCCATGCCTTGAGGAGTCTGTGAAATCAGAATAGAGAACATAGATCATGTGGCTGCGATGAGAAGGCTTCAGGGAGGAGGCAGCAATGAACAGGGTGCTGAGGACTGGGCAGGTAGAGGGTGAGGCGGGGGACTTTACACTCAAAAAGGAAGTAAATGAGCTTGTTGGAAAGCATTTGTGTGACTCCTTAAAGGACGCCCCGTTTTCTAGGTGAAGGATGGCCAGGTGGGAAGGAGCATGAGGACAGCAGAGAGGTTTGAGTGGCTGGATGGGAGTGTGTGTGTGTGTGTGTGTGTGCGCGCGCGTGTGTGTGTATGTCCATAACAGAAGGTAAAAATGGGAACTTTGCCTAGGACCAGGGTACTCTAGGAGGGCCCAGTTTGGCAGCCAATTCCTGGTAAGTAGTTAGACACCTTGGGGGCCAGAGAGGCTGAGGGGAGGATGGTTTGGTGGCTGTGGTCCTGTGTCCTCCGGCAAGGAGGATTGTTCACCTCCAGTGGCTCCCTGTCCCTGAGGGGTTAAGCTGAATCGTAGCCCCTGGTTTCCTCTGTTATATGTTCTGGTACTTTCCTGGGCACCTCACTGAGGGGACAACAGTGAGGGGAAATACCACAGGCCCTGTGCTGGTGTGAACCATTGGTCCTGCAGGTCCAGGGCGGCCCAGTCCAGCCATGGCGGTGGGCTTGCTATGCAGAGCAGAAATGGGGGCAGAGCCCACTCAAGTGGGGATTCTAAGTGTCTTCTTTTCCCTCTTGTGTTAATTACCACCCTTTTTTCCTTAACAGGGATAATAACCTAGTTGTGGTATAAATAAAATAGAGTACACAAATCTAGTGCAGGGAGGCACACATGATGTTGACTCTTACAGCTCTGAGCCTGGTGTCCTGAGGATTAGTTTTATGGTTTGTATGGGAAAAAGTGAAGCTGCAGGTGCCTAGGACAGTGCATTTCCTTCTGGGGTGCTGAAGGTTTATTATGAATGTGGTGCTTACCCTCACCCGCCGAGGCACACAGGCACCCCATCCCCGCCCAGCTGTCCTACAAGAGCTGGCCCTTGGTGGAGGCTGATGTTGTCTGAACCCTCAGGTGCCTCGGAGCCTTGCAGTCTCCATAAGCTCAGACCCCCCGACCCCCATCCCTGGGAGCAGCTGCAGTGTGACTGTGGCTTAGGTGTGGGCTCAGGAGCTGGAGTCTGGGTTCCCATCCAAACCCTATGACTTTGGGCAGGATCCTTAACCTCTGTGCCTCAGTTACCTCATCTGTAAAATAGGGATGATAGTTTCTACCTGTATAGAGCTGTTGAGAGAATTAAAGAAGTTAAAATAGTAAAGCCCTTAGAGGAATTGGCACATATTACCCTCTTGGTAGAGGGTTGCAGGGACCTTGTCTCCCCATCTGTAAAATAAAGACATAGTAATTGATTCCCCCCCTACATTGGCATCTTAAGGAAAATGAGATAATAAGTAGGAAACATTCTATTATTTTGTAGAACTTCTAGAAATATATAACATGTCATTATTTATATGTTTCAGAAGAAAATTCTAGAAATATAATAATATGGCACTATTATTAAATTTTTTTTTTTTTTTGCTCAGAACATTTGTTCTAGAAGAAACTTCGACAAAGATTCATCTATTCAATGCTTGGTCTGGGAGATGATTATTATACACTATTTATTTATTTATTTATTTATTTATTTATTTATTTATTTTAAAACAATTTCTCAAATCCCTTATTCTGAGGATGTGATATTTTCTATTTTACAGAGACAATTAGGAATGTGAACCACTACGAGTTTTTCTCTTTTTGTGCTTCGGTACTGGGGATTGAGCCCAGGATCTTTGTAAAGAGCTACAGCACTTTCCATATATTTATTTTTTATTTTGAGACAGGGTCTCACTAAGTCACTAAGTTGCACAGGCCAGACTTGAACTTGCAATCCTCCTGCCTCAGCTTCCCAGCGTGCTAAGATTTATAAGCATGTGACACCATGCCCAGTTTACACACTATTTAATTGGTGCTGATGTTGAGTCCTTCGGAAGAGCAGGGATTTCACAGATGCCGCCCTTTGCAGACACAGAAACACAGCTCACAAAGAAAAGTGGCGCTGCTCCCCTACTGGACTCCTGGTCCTGCTTTCATGCATGGCCACCTCCTCCATGGGGGATAAATGCTCCTGCACCGGTGAGCTCTGCCCTTCTTTCCCAGCTAGAGGAGGGTTTAAAAGTCCCTCAGGTCACACTTCATTGTCAGGGTGGTAGGTGACAGCCTTGGCACCTTGCTCATCTGCAACCCTCCCTTGAGGGCTTGGGTGTGTGCGTAAATTCCTGGAACACAGCTCGGGTAGGCAGGGCTCTGTGCTTGACAAGCTGGCATTCCAAACTCCAGATCTTCCAAACACCAGACCCCTCTGTTATTTTTAACTGTCCAAAGTTTTCTCTGCGTGGTGTAATTGATGGACTCAATGGCCTCGTCAGAGAATCCAAACCTCAGCTTGTTTTACATCCCTTGAATGGGCATGTGTCTGATAAGAAGGCAGAAAGACACCTTGTTTTCTGAATCAACTGTTCTAAATCTTTCTGCCTGCCCTACCCCCTCATCTCCAGGGAAAGAATGAGCTCAAAGATAACCTGAGCTCCCTGTCCTGGTGGCTCCAGATGGAGGGAGGAAGATCATTGCCGTCTGTGACCTTCCCACCTCTCTCTCTGAGTCTGCGAGTGAGCGACAAAGCTGCATTTTCAGAGAAAGAAAAGGAAGGGCATTGAGAAGGTTGGCACTCTCTTTCTCTCTTCTGGCTTTCTTTAGTCCCCTCATTCCCAGGAGGTAAACCACTTTCTTATGGTTCTCTGAGTGCAGTTCCCAAAAGATGCTCTGATGTAAGACAGCATGAGATCTTGGGGTGTCCAGTAATGACCATCCTTGGGACAATCAAGAAGATTTCTGTTGTCCATGTCCAGGAGAAAATGTGTCATCTCACGGCCTGTCATGTGAGTCACAAATTTCTATGGCTTGTGTCTCACTTTTCTTCTTCATCCACATATTTCTCCAGAGCGTGGTACATGGGGAATTTATCCTGTGTTAGTTAAGCGTCTACAATGTACCAGTTGTTGTGGCCCTGGGAGCACAGTGGTAAGCGAAATCAATGTGGACTTTATCCTTGTGGAGCTTATGGTTCATTTCGGGAGAGAAACATTAATCACGTAATCCCACAAATATATAAATAAAAGTGGGGTCTGTGTTATGTCAAAATGTTTAGGAAGATATAAGGAAGAATAATAAGGGAAGCTGTTTAGGTCTAGCATGCTGAGGGAAGGTGGCCTTTGAGAGGCAACATTTCATGTCAGGCAGAGGGACGAGCACTTACAGAAGTCTTGTGTTCTATGGGGGACCCTGAGGACAGCCATTGTCACTGCAGCGCTAGAAAGGGAGGAAGCCTGGCTCATGACGTGGTTAGAGAGGCCAGGGGAGGCCAGAACTGCCAGGGCCTTGCTGAGTCACTTTAAGGGTTGTGTACTTTATCCTAAAGCATTAAATGGCTATGGGGGTTTTAAGCTGGGAAGTGACTGGAGCCAGTTCATATTCTAAAAATTCCCCCCGGCTACATGGGGATGTGGCAATGGAGCTTGGGAAGGACAGGATGAGCGAGTTCTGGGGAGGCATTTCTGTGTTAAATGAGATATAAGTACGTGCACACACACACACACGAAGGACAAAGCTGTTAACCAGGCCAAGCTTTGACACTGGAGCTTTCCTTGTTACCATGTCCCTTCCTCCTGTCCTTCCCAGCCCTGCTTGGTGGTGTCGCCAGACTGACACCGCTGTCCCCATCCTCGGAAGCGTGTGCTGCTGTGGTCTGACTTGCTTTCCTCCCAAGTGGAGTCGAGCAGTTTGCCCCCTCCGGCGTCTCTGCTGCCTTTTCCAGCTGTCCGTTTTGGTTCTCAGAGAGTGGAGAGAGGACACTTCAAGGACAAACACCTGAGACTGGATGGAGGGTGGGTTCCTGGGCTTCGCCTGGGACCCCCTGAATTAAGCTGCCTGGCCGTGAAGCAGCGAAGTCTGATTCTTATGCCCTGAAAACGCTGAGCACGTGTTTCCTCCAGCCCTGCGTGCACGGTAACAAATAAAAGGATGCTTTCTCTCCATGTGGGGGCGACAGGGGCGCCGAGTGCTTTTGAAGCTCAGGTGGGCTCCTTTGGGCTGCACGGTAAGGCTCTTGAGGAGACTGGGGCCCAGGAACATGGGTGTCCTGGTTGACAGTTAGCAAGTGTCAGAGTTGGTGGGAGGAGGGAGCTCCAGGCCAGGTGTCTGACTCCAAGCACCTCCCACACTTCATACACCCAGAGTTTGCATCTAGGGATGCAACCAGTTGTGAAGAGAAAATATTCAGAAGAAAGTATTTACACCAAACACATGCAGACGTTTTCCCCTTGTCATTATTTTCTAGACAGTACAGTGTAACAACTATTTACATAGCTCTTACATTGTACTAGGCGTTATAAGTAAACTAGAGATGATCTAAATACACAGGAGGAAATGTATAGGTCTGAATAAATACTACACTATTTTATGTAAGGGACTTGAACATCTGGAGATTCTGGCATCTGATAGTGTCCTGGAACAACTCTCCTGTGGGCACTGAGGGAGGACTTGCCCTTCTTTCTTCACACCTCCTTTTTTCAGTGTGCAAGGTAAAAATTATTGAATTCTTAGAATTTCCAGATATAGGTTTCCTTTAAAAAAAAAAAGGGGGGCCGGTGAGATAGCTCAGCGGCATAAGCGCCTGCCTGGCAAGCACGAGGTTCTGAGTTCGACTCCCAGAACCCACATAAAGGAAAAAAAGGGCCGGCGATATCGCTCAGTGGCACAAGTGCTTGCTGGCAAGCGTGCGGTCCTGAGGTCGATTCCTGGTACCCACATTAAAAAAAAGAGGGACAGTACCTTTTAGAGGGCCTATAGATCCATCAGGAAAATGAGTAGTTAGTGCATGAAGGGCGAGGGGGTAGATCAGGTGAGTTTACTATTATTTTGATTATTATTATAATAGCTTTTTATTATGGAAAATATGAATCTATACAAAAGCGGGTGGGATAGTGCAAAGAACCCCCACATATCCTTCACCAATTTCAACAGTTGTAAGTTGGGGCATCTTTTCAGTTCTTCAGACTTTGCTCTGTGATGCTCTTGTTTTTATGTCCATGGAATGAAATACCTGAGAAGAGAATGGGCAGAGGAAACAGAGAACCTTTCAAACTACCCATGCCAGCTGGTGACCACAGGGGGAGAAAGTTCTGGCTTCTCTGTCTCCAGCAGTGTAGCTCACAGGCAGTGTGGCGCAGGGCACGGTAGATGTAGGAAATGCCTTGTCTTGCTCACTGTCTGGACGCAACAACAGAGGCCTGGCAAGGTCTGAGACAGCCCTTGGGCCTAATAGAGGTGAAGCTGGGCCTGGGGTCGGGTCTTCCTTTTTGTGAGATCCATCTTCCATGCACATCACAGAAGGACTGGGCAGTTTTTTCTCTAGTGTTTTACAACATGAAACCACAGGACACAAAACCCCTATGAAAAGCTGTTCTGAGCCCCGGTGGTTGAAGAATCGGTACATGGCCATGCAGGCCTCTACCTCCTTTTCATGGAGAGACCCCTGGTGTAGCCTGGAGGGCTCGTGGTCTGGCAAGAAAGAGAACCCACTTATGCAACAAGACCTGGTGGAGGCAAGATGCCCACGTGCTCAGCCTCCTTTAGTTCTGCCTGCCCTCCAAGTCCAGAAACACCAGTGCAGTACAGGACCCAGCGGTGGTTCACTGAGTGCCACGGAATTTCAGGGAAGGAAGGGAGAAATCAGTTTCCATGGCTGACTGCATAGAGGATGTCAGTCTCGTGGGGTCTTGACTGATGGGGCAGAAGTCGGGAGGCAGATGAGAGGGAGCCTTCCTTCTGAAGAGAGCACCCGTGTCTCCGCACAGCACACCACCCAGAACTGCTTACCTCCTCCGGTGGGAGGCTCTGTGCTTCACACTATGGGGGATGCTAAAAAGCAGAGGGTGCAATTTCTATTCTCCAGAAGCTTTCCATGTGGTTGAGGGACCAGACATATGTCAAATACTAATGTAAATTGAGACTGTAAGACTGTGACATGTGAATTGACTTTTAAGATAACTTTCAGTATACAGCAGCCCTTTTCTTGGTGGGGGTGGGGCTGCTAGGATTAAACCCAGGAACAAGCTCCATCCTGGAACTACATCCCCACCCTACAACATCCTTCTATAGTAATGTTATGGTTTGGGTCTAGGTATCCCCCCAAAGCCTCATGCAATTTTAGATGGGCCTTTTTTGGAGGTGGCTGAATCTAGAGTGTGTGATTGATTGGTGGTGCCTTGATGGGATTAAGGGTGCTGCGATTAAGGGTGGGTGATTTCTGGATCAGTCCACTGATAGGGTTGGCACCACCCTAATCCCAGCAGCTTGGATAGGGTATAAAAGGGGCAGAAAGACCATTAAGACTCCAATGTTGCTTTTGCTGTCTTCTGCCGCCGTGAATGGTTGCCCCTCTGCCATGTACCACCCTGCCTTGTAGCCAGCCAATTATGGACTGAAACCTGTACAGATAAATAAACCTTCCCCCCTTTATCTTTGGGGGTTGGGTATTTTGTCCCAGCAATGAGAGAAAAATAACTAAGTGAAGTAATAACCATATTTATTCCAGCTACCTTCACTTGAACACCTGTACTTCACACAGCAGTTATGTCTAGGGTGCTACATACTATTTACCTTAACTCATTTAATACTCCCAGAAGTGCTAGGAAGCAGGAAGATTAACTTTTTTATAGATGTGGAAACTCTAACCACCCCCCCGCCACTCGGAACTGAACCCAGGGCTTCAGACCTGCTACCAAGTTCTCTACCACTTACCTACATCTCAGCCCTTCTTATATTATTTTGAGTCAGTGTCTTGCTAAGTTGCCCAGGCTGTGCTTGACCTTGCAATCCCTGCCTCAGCCTCCTGAGTAGCTGGTATTATAGGTGTGTACCACCACGCCAGGCTAAAAGTATTCCCATAGTTGAGGAAACTCCAGGTTTAAGCAGTTTCCTTGGGACCCCTCTGCTGGCAGAGGTGGAGCTGAGGCCTGAGCATGTGTCTGTCCATCCACATGCGCTTGGCCTCAAAAAGGAAGCGCAGACACACCAGCCAGCCCGGGGAGTGGTAATAAAATGTGTGGTCCTAAGTACCTGCGGGTAAAGTTTGGTGAGGACCCTGTAGGAGCAGGGAGATATTTAAGGTAGAGCAAGATGGATGTTGGGGGGTGACTCCTTTGCAGGGTGATGTTGGGGAGGCTGTAGCTGAAATACAGACTGAAGTGACGAAGGTCTGCAGGAAGGGGCAGAGGTGGGACTGTGCCTGATCAAACCAAGTAATGAAAACCTGCACAGCCCATCACACTTAATTAAAATCAAATAAACACTCCAGCAAGCCTGCCTCATACCAAGTAGGAATAGAGATTCTGGATCAGTACTAGGGCATTAGTGCTGGTTTCACTTTAGCTTCAGGGACATAAAGCTTCATCAATATATAATATTTGTAAAATATGCATATGCTCTGCATTGATTGAGTCCCTAACACATGTTTGGTTTCCAGGATCAGTGTGGAGCCCCACTGTAGCTGCCCCTCACCCCGCCATTTTTCCCTGTGGCAGATATCCCTATGTTTTCCATTTACCTGAGGACCCTTCTCAGCTCCTCTCACTCAGCAGATGAGTCTGTCCAAGACTTGTTCAAGAAAACCGAAGCCCTGGGCCGGTGAGATGGCTCAGCGGCTTAAGCGCCTGCCCGGCAAGCGCGAGGGCCCGAGTTCGACTCCCGGAACCCACATACGAAAAAGGGGCCGGTGATATCACTCAGCGGCACGGGTGCCTGCTGGCGCGCGAGGTCCTGAGGTCGACCCCCCAGTACTCACAAAAAAAAAAAAAAAAACAAAAAAAAAAACCGAAGCCCTGAAGCAGGAATTTCCTTATCATCTTTGTCCTCCATCTCATTGTAGCAAAAATCACCTCTTTAGAAGGGTCTTCCTTGTCTACCACATCTAATGATGTCGTCCCCACATCAAGTTCCTATGATCCTCTTTTATTTTCTTCCCAGTCTGTACTCTATCAGTTATTATTTGTATGTGTTTGTTACCTGTCTCTTGTCTGCCTTCCCTTTTGGAATTAAGTTTCAGAAGAGCACAGGCCTGGCCTGTCTTGGGCACTGCAGCCTTCCTGGTCCTTTGCATGTAGCAAATGCCTGCCACTTGGCGAGGGCTCAATAAAGTAAGCGAGTGAGTAAATTCCCCTGGCTTCAGCCAGTATCTGTGATTCAACCTTTCTCTCTTTTCCTGACTATCCTACTGCCTGGATGGCCCCTCTCAAACTTGTACCCTAAAAGCTACTTATTCTCCTGTCATGTAAACAAAAATCTTAGCGTCACCTTTGGCTCCTCTCTCCCCTCATCTGCTCTTCTACCTAGTCCTGAGTTGTATTGACTTAACTTTGGCTGTGTCCCTGGACTCTGTCCCCAACTGTATTCACCTCTCATTAAGGTCATAGTATGGCTTATGGGGACACTGGCAGGAACTTCCTGTTTGAGTTCTAAGCTTGCAGTGTCTCTTCCCCAAGCAGAGCTTTGCACAGTTTGTTTTATACCTTCAATGGCTCCTACTGTCATGGAATCTATCCATCCACGCAGTCATCCATCCATCCATCCATCCATCCACCCATCCAAGTATTTACTGAGTGCCAACCTTGTGCAGTCCTGTGTGAGGTGCTGGGGTAGAGAACCTAAAGTGCAATCTTTGCTCTCATATCAATTTTTAATCTTGTAGGAGGGGACAGAAATAAACAACACAAATCACTCAAGCATTACAGGTACCTTTTATCCATTCAACCATCAATTATTTATTGAGATCCCACTGTGTGCCAAGTACTGTAGGTGCTGGGGATACAGCAGTCCATAAAACAAAGTCCCTGCCATGGAATTCACACTTCAGTGGGGGAGAGGAACAATGGCCCAATGCACAGTACAAATGCTACGGAGGAAAATAAAGCTGGGGAAGAGGCAATTGTGTGTGGGTTTGTCTCCTTGTAGAGGGTGCTCAGAGGTGCTTCCCTGAGAATGTGATGGGTGGGAGCGGCATGTTCAGATTTCTGAGAGAGAAGCATTCTCAGCACAGGGAGCAGTTAAAGCCCTGTGCCACAGCCCAGAGCTGGGAGGGCACTCTGGGGAGAGTGTGCAGAGATGTGCAAATATGCAAGGGGCGAGAGAGGGATCAGTTCTTGCAGGGGACACCAGGGGGTACTTCTCAGGGGAGGATGCCAGAGTCCCTAGTCTGACATTATAATCCAGCCTCCTATACACCCCCCCCGGATTCTGAGCTTGAGTCAAGCCTGACCATGGCCTTCCCACTGCTAGGCCTTGGCTTCTGTGATGCTCTCTGCCAAGACTTCCTCCCCTGCCCCCCAAGCATCTACCTGATGAACTCTACTGATTTCTACTCATCCTTCAAGGCCTGAACCTTCTCCAGGCATAACCAGCTGCCTGCTCTTCTGGTCCCAGAGTGCCTAGTTTATGCCAGCAAAGCACTTAGCTTGGTGACCTTAGATGAGCAGTGGCTGTGTGGAGCCTGCTGGAGCTCCTTGAGGGAAGGGACTGGATGCAGAGTGGCCTGAACAAGGGAGGATGAGCTGGTAGACTGCTGAGATGATGAGGACTGTGGATGCAGCAGGTGTGTGTGGGCTGATCCAACATCCACGTGGAAATGTCTAGTGGGCAGGTATGTTATTTGGCCTGTCCTTGCTCCATCTTTTTTTTTTTTTTTTGTCTTTTTGAGACAGGGTTTCACTATACAGTTCAGGCTGGCCTTGAACTCACTTTGTAGCCCAGGCTGGGCTTGAACTCGTGGTGATCCTCCTGCCTTAGCCTCCCAAGTGCTAGGATTACAAACGTGCACCACCACACCTGGCTATCAGTCTTGAGCCAGGGAGATTAGAGCACTGTTCAGTGGGTCTCATTGGGACCTGGATGCAAACCGGTTGCTCTAGAGGCTTAGAGAACCAACTCTGTGCATGTGCCACTGAGCTTTAATTAAAAAAATATTTCTTAAAGTGTACTGGAAATCAATTTAGGAAATGTTTACTAGCACCAACTATATGCCGGCCAGCCATATGCCCACTACATGCTAGCGTTTTGCTAGTTGCTGAAGATCTATCACAATAGTGGGACTGAAATGGTTTGCCTTCTTGGAGCTTATGGTCCATGGGCAGAAGTGTGCAAAGTACATGTTTTCATGAGAGCAATGGTAAATCCACAACTCATGTAGAGCAGATCCTGTATCTTGATGAATACATTAAAATCTTTATTTGTGTCATTCTATTTCCATTACTGGGATAAAGTAAAAAAATTTGAAAATATTGTGATCAAGCTTTTACATCGAGGTGACTGGTTATGTTGTATAAGTCTTTCCTGGTAGGGAAATTGCAAATTTTCCTAATTCATCCTCAAAAGTTGGTGAGAAATATGTACTCAATATGCTGAGAGAGTATATGTATGGCTTGAGGAGAGTTGGGGGTTTGAATTAGTGTTAAGTACAGATAATACTAAGCAAATGAATTAAATGTGACAATTAATTCCAGGGAACACAAGTTATCCAGGGGAGGAAATGTAGTCACAGAATACTACATATCTTAACTCTGAATATGGTTTATGTAATTGTAGTCATATAAACAGTAATCACTGAGAAAATAGACATATTACATCTATGTAAAAGGAGAGAGAGCCAGAAGGAGAGAGGAGGAAGGGAGATAGATAAACGGGTGAATGATAGGTTGCAGATACACAGATAAAAAATAGAGGGATGGAGAGAAAGGCAGTGAAGATGTGGGGCAGAGACAGGTGAGGAGAAAGCATAGGTTAGGGAAGGGTCAATCCACCCTTCCCTGGTGGGAAGATGGTAAAGTAGAAAACTGAAAAGTCATAAAGCTAAGTGAAATAAATCAGATATAGAAGGTTAAATAGTGCATGGTTTCTCTAATGTGAGAAACCCAAAATATAAATGATTTAAAGAGCAAAATAAAAGAGTCGGTAGGCAGCAGGGAAATAGATTTTGTGGAGATGGGCAGGAGATCTGGGGAAGGAAGGAGAGAGTGGGGTGGGGAAGGAGAAAAGGAGTAAAAATGATCAAGATACGATATGTGCATGTACCAGGTCCCCAAGATGAGTGTGATTATTATGTATCACAAACATATACTAATAGAAAGTTAATAAGAAAAGAAAGAAATCCTGAAAAGTCAAGAAATAACAGTTAAAACATTATTTAGAGATGTGCATGTACATAACAACTAAAAGAACTAAACTGTAATGGATCACTATTTTGTTATAAGCTTTATAACACTAAATATAAAATTTTAATAAAAATATAATTAAAGCAAATGGAAAAAAATGGGTGAGAAATTTTATCGAAGTGATAGCAAAGGCTGTACAAACTCTGACATGAATCTGGCACTTGGTGGCCTGAACTGGCCAGGCCTGGGTGTCCTTTCCTCTACTGCCACTGCTTTGGTGTTGGGTTTCCATTGTTTTGGTCTCTGCGTCCCATGACATGGGGAACTGGACTTGGGATGGGTATGGGTGATATTCTAGCTCATGACATCAATTTATGTCTTTCGGGTTGTAATTCCTTAGTTTGGACAAGGTCCCAGGTGATTCAGGGCTGTCTTAGAGAGCATCCCCTGAACTTGAATTTTGGAGGGCTGGGGAGATGACATTGATAGCATTTTCTTCTCTAGCATGGAAATTTCCAAGGTGGCAATTTTGTCTTGTTCATCACTGGCTCCCCCACCCCTGGCTCCATGCCTGCTGCAAAATGGGTGACTGGCAAGATTTGGTTGAGGGAATGAGCGAACTCTCCCCCCATCCTGCCCCCAATTCAGCAGTCAAACAGTTGTGTCTTCAGAGCAGAGCCTGATGGCACCTGACATTGAACAGAGGTATGTGGGAGCGTTGCTCAGGCTGTGCCATCTGTCCCCTGGTGTAGGGTAAGTAAGGTTGAATAAGAATGGCCTGGCCACCAAAATATACCGACAGACATGATGCATAGTTCTGGAAAGTTTAGGGGGAAGATGTGAGTGTGGGGGGAAGCTGTAGAGAGCAAATGAAATTGAACAGAGCTAGTCAAAGGGAAGAGGAAGTGAGGGACCATGAAAAGCCCAGGTGTAAAAGCTGACAATTGGGTGTTTAGCTCAGCTTTGGGGAAATGGTGCTTCCCACTTGGCCTTGAAAGGGTTTCCTTTTCTAAAGTGTATAGCATGGAAAATTTCAAACATATCAAAAAAATGGATTCTCATATACCCATCATCCAGCTTCAAAAATTAGCAATTCATAGCTCATCTAGTCTCACCTATAGCCCACCTCTACCTTCCCACACTGGGGACTATTTTGAAATAAATCTCTCATGTTATTTTGTCTGTAAATATTTCAGTATGTAGCTACAAAAACAAGGGTTCTTTAAAAAGATATAGTCTCATCTGAGTTAACAATAATTCCTATTATCAAATATCCAGTTACTATTAAAATACATGTCTGTGTAACTGTGTATGTGTATAGATCTGTACTATTGTTTAGCTGCCTTAAAATGTCTTTATTTTATAGACATGATGTGTATTTGTTTCTAAAAATTCAAGCAACATAAACAGCAGAAGAATGAGAATAGAAATATCACCCCAAATCTATCAGATCATCATTTCAGCTACCTCCCAAGGCACAGGTCCACATAGAATAAATAGACGATGAGCGTAAATGCTATCAGAAATATTTTTATGTCCAAAAGTATTTTAGAGGGGCCGGTGAGATGGCTCAGTGGCGTAAGCGCCTGCCTGGAGAGCACAAGGGCCCGAGTTCGACTCCTGGAACCCACATACGAAAAGGGGCCGGTGATATCGCTCAGCGGCACAGGCACCTGCTGTCGCGCGAGGTCCTGAGGTCGAACCCCTGGTACCCACACAAAAAAAAGTATTTTAGAGCTGAAAGGGCACCTCAAGCATTTTAGCTTTTGCATAAGGCAGGTGGGTGGTCAACTTGTGGAGGGAAGAACCATGCCTTAGTTCTATTTGTTTACCACTCCCTTTCCCCTGTCACAGTGCCTGGCACCCACACTCTTTTCTGTGTGTGACTTCTCTTCCCTGTACAGTTTACCTACCACAGAGGGTATTGTGAGGAGCAAATGACATCAGCATAGAAAACTCACTGCAGTGCCAAAAAAATATTCACTGTGGCTGCTATTATTATGTCATAATAGTGGCAAGGGTGGTAACAGCATCATTATTTCCTTATTCTGCAGGGTTGGTCAAGTGGAACTCAGAGAAAGTTCAGTGCCCCTTATGGCACCCCACTCGGATTCCTAGTTGCTCATAGGATCAAGTTTACAACTTTGACTTTTGCTTCCTTCCTGCCATTGGGAAGACAGAATTCTTTTAGGTAGGAGTTCTTTCCCCGCATTGTGTCCGCTTCTAGTTGGCCATTTATATGCGGCGGTCAAGGTTCATGTGTCTTCTCTCTATATGTGGTGCAGAGGTGCTGCTTAACAAGAGCTTAGCAAATAGTTGTTCTAAGCTCTTCAAATAGAAACTCCGGGCAAAGGGCGGGGTGCAAGACGTCTGGCCTTCTCTGTTGCCCCTTCTGTCTGCTGATTCAGCAGCTCTTCTCAGGCCCTCCTCCACGCCCTGGGTCTGTCAGGTCACTAATGGAATCCGCTGGAAGCAAATTAACTCATGGAAAAAGGGCTAACAAATCACTCCAGCTGTGGGGGTCTGCTCCTCGATGGCTGGCACATCCCTGTTCACTCATGAATCCTCTCCCCACATTTCAGACCTTTCTTGGGGTGCTCCACGTTCTCTTGAGTGGTTATGGAGGAGCACAGAGGCTGTGCTGGAATCTCAGCCCCTCCACGGCTGAGCTGAGGCCTGTGCGGTGAAAAGACCATTTGTGCAGCCTGCAGGGTCCCCTTGTGCGGAGGCCCAAAGCTGGCCTCATGCGTTATTCACACTGCGGGCTTTGGGTTGGCTTAGCCACTTGCTCCAAGTCAGGGCTGGGAAAGGGGACAGACAGAAGAGGAAGAAGCTATTTTCTGAAGCTGGGCCTGGATTCTTCTTCTCCTGTTGTGTGTGCTCTTTCCAAAATACTGTCTCCTGCAGGGTGGGGTTTAAACTCCTCACATCTGTTCAGCGCCACCCCCAGCCCCCATTCCTGGAAGGTAGTTTCCCCTCTAAACCTGTGCAGGGTTTGGAAGCTCTTTCCATGAGTGGGAAATGGTCAAAAGTACCAGGCCCCACCTTGACTTTTCTCTTTCTTTTTTCCTCTCCTCCTGCCTCCCCCAAAAGATGCCTCATGGATTCCCAAGTAAAAGAAGACTGTTCTACCTGGAGGTGCTGTAGCCTACAATAGGAATGATCGGAGAGGAGGGAAAGATGTTCTCCGGCTTCACAGGAGAGGGTCCAAGGGGAAGGCTTTTGCGGGGCTGGAGAACCATAGCAGCATCCCGTGGCTCCCTGGTGGGATGAGAGCTTGAGCAGTGGATGAGGGGAGAGGTGGTGGTTGCCCCTGCCTACAGTGGGAGGAACCACAGACCATGTCCTCGTTCTGTCCATGGAGAGTTCAGAGAAGTTGTGCCTTGTCCAAAGCCATCACCCAGGATGAGCTCTGCGAAGGCCTAAAACCTAGGCTGGGCCCCAAAGTCTTTAATGAGGCCACCCTTATGAAGCACTTGTTTTTTTCTTTTCTTACAATTCATGCAGCTTTTTCGGAGCAGAGGGTGATCTAGATACTAGAATCTAAGTTTTCTGACATTCCCTGCCCACGAAAAGAAAAGGCACCTGAGAACGGGGATCGTGATATGGGACTCTTGCTGCTCATTCATGCCTCAAGCCTTTAAAAACCCATGAGGTGTAAAGTCCTAGGTAGCAGCACCTGGTGCTATTCTTTCTCCTGTCCTGGTGACCTAGGGTTTTACCTACTGCTTTGGATCAAATTTACACATGAGTTATATACTGGCTCGATAGAGCCCTTTGGCCAGTGGGATTGGCTTAATTAAAAGGCTCTCTGTGAAACTAAGTTACATAGAAATAGGTTGAACCCATGGAGGGAGCTCCAGGCTGGTATGTGGAGGCCTGAGGTCTGTGTCTCTAGCCATATGCCTGAACCTTCTAGATACAACCCAGGGAGGTCTTCAGAGACCAATATCCCCGGAATATGCTGTAATGTTCTAAACAGAACAGTGCTGCCTCTATAAACTATGCTGCCTTATCAGGTCACCACTCTGTGCCTCAGTTACTTTTTCTGTAAAATGGGTCTAATAATAATGGTCTGTTTTCTCACCAGGGATAAGGATGTGACGGTACATGTGAGATCTCTGAAAAGAAGGTGAAGTGTTGGCTCAATTCCTAGTCTCCTATTCTTATTGACTTTTTTTTTTTATTGTCATGGCAAATAAACCATTTGGGATTTTTTCTCACTCATCTCACAGATAAAAAGGTAGAGAGGTAAGTGTAGATCATCCTAGCTTAGGATAGGAGTGGTCATCACCATGTCAAGCCGTGATAGAGATGGAAGAAGCTGGCCTCTTAGTTTGGTCTCCCCAGCCCTCCTGCCTATTACTTTTTCATATTCCATATCAAAGTCTTGATAGTTCTTTCAAGTCCTATGTACTCTGGGCTCTGATCATCCGGGCACAATTCTTATTAATATTCAAGGTGGGGGTTTTCTCAGCCTACTTCCCTTCATTTCTAAATCAGTCTTGGAAAGAAGAGGTTGAAAGTAGAATCAGAAGGACATCTATGCCCCAAAAGAAATGCATTCTGGTTTGTTGCAAATTTGGGCTCCCTCTGGTGACTTTCAGGATTGTGATGACAAGTGTGAACAGTAACTGATTAGCTGCAGAACTTTTGTGACTATCAGAAGGTTTTGATTTCAGGATCAGGCTGAATTTGATGATTTGATCCCACTGCCTAGCTCTACAAGATACCAGGAGTCCAAGAGGCCCACAGTGAACATTTACCTTCGTTTCAGATGCCAAATCACTGATTTACTCATAACAATTCTTTGTAAACAAATTGGATTTGCTCAGCGACCTCAACACTTCAATCTTGCTTTTATTCCATTTCTAAATGCCTTGCCCCTGGTAAGGGCCCTTGGAGTTAGGTCTCTAGTTCTCCAGCTTCCAAACTGAAATGTTTTCTAAAGAAATGCTTCAAAGGACCACAGAGGTTGGTGTCACTTGAAATGTCCATTCTTTAAGAGAAGTAAAAGATGATTTCAGCAATTGGAGGGGTTCCAGTCTATTGGCTCGTTTCATGTGCTTTGGTGATTTGTAGGGTTCAAGGAGTGGGTAGGAGCCATGTCCAACTTGTGATTGACAAGAATAAAAAGACTGATGTCTTTCCAGCCAACTTTCTTAGGGTATCCTTAGGTCAGGTCAAGAAGCCCAGGCTGTTTGGCAGGTCTGGGAGGCATGTATCTGACTTAGCGTCCTGTGGAAATGCTGCTTCAACCTCCTCCTTTGTTCAGGGGGTTTGAAGATGCTGTCCTTACTGTGGTACATTCCAGGTGAGGCCTTCTGAGTGTTGAGAGTATTGTGATGAAAGCTGGCAATCCCGGTGTGTGTAAATGATAGCAAGAAGTTTCCAAAATCTACTGATTGCATTTGTACAGGATAGGGACACCAGGAAAAGTAAATGATCATAGAGTATTCTTTTCGGTTTGTGATTTTAAACATTTAAAAAGCAATGTACTGATTGTAAAAAAGAAAAATAAAGTACAGGAGGGCACAAAAACAAGTGGGAAAAAAAAAAAAAGACATCTTCTTTGTGTTTCCTTTCTGGCCCCCACAGCTGAGGACAGTTTTTTGTATCCTTCCAGATAGTTCCGTACCTCTGCAAGTCTATGTCAGAATAGCTGTTGGGAGTTGAATTAAAAAAAATCAGTTCCAAGTCAATTTCCCTTATTTCCTTGACTATTGGTAAGTTGAAAGAAATCCCACCAGATCCTTTAGGAAAATACTTTCTATAAACACTTCGGTATCTCCACTAAGTCTATAATGTTGCACACGTTGTGGGCTCTGTTTAGTGATGCAAACAGTACATGGTGTGTGGCAAAAAAAAGTTATCCCAAGTTTTGAACAAAATGCAGGCTAAAAGTATTCATTGCAGAAATCAGTGTGTAAGTTAGTAATGCTGCTTGTGTAAGTAGAGATTGTGGGCTGTTTTTATAATATTTGACTAGTGGCACACCACTTTTCCAGGAATCCCAGAGCAAAATATTAAAGGTTGAATAAATGTGTAACATGAGAATGTGTGACGTGCATTGCCAAACACTGTGACAGGTGGTGATCCTTATGAACCTGAGCTCTAGGAAGCTCTGGATCATTCTCTCAGGATGGAAAGACCTGCCAGCCAGGCTGGGCACTGTCTATTTACACACACAAATCCTGTCCCCTTGTTTTAGTAAAGGAGTGAAAGGTACTGTAATGGACTCGGTGTGGGGCAAATGGGGTCCAGATTTCAGTTTTCCCTCCTCCCACAGACTGGGTGGTCATTATGCCAAAGAAAAGTTTTTGAGCGCAAGTCCAGTCATCCGAAGTTTCTCTCTATCCCAGCTCAGAGCACACAGAGCTGCTTGGGCCGCCAACCCTGTTTTGCTTTGTCATCTCCTCGGGGATGGAGCACAAGGAGACCTCGAGGGACACCCAGTGAAGCAGTAGCTTCTTAGCCACCTCCTCTGCGTCGCCTCTGTAGGTTCATTCTTCTCCCGCGACTTGACACTCTCTGGAGAACCAGATCTGGGGCCAGAACAGGAGATCTTTTATCCCCACCTATGTCCTCCCTTCAACTACCTGCCCGACCTCTTAGCATCTTCCTCTACAAAAGGGATAATGTTCGCCTTGAAAGAGTCTTTTGAGGATTAATTGATGTCTGGTCTATGGTTTGAAGGGAGAGAGAATCCTGTCAATTCTTTCTGCTGTCCTCAAAGCTTGCCCTGGTTCCAGCTGGAGCCAGGTCTGGCCAACCAGGAGACAGGGTGAGCTGTCCTGTCATAGATGCCTTTCTGGACATATCATTTGCCAACTGCCCAAATACAGAGGGACACATCCTCAGGTGAACATTTCATACATTGTATTTTTTTTTTTTTAAACTGGAAGAAGAAGTATTTGCATCAAAATGATTATCTCCCTGGGAAGTTAGTTTGTGATCATCTGTGACTTTTTTTTTTTTCATTTGGAAATTGTTCTTTTCTCTGTCTTTAAAAAAGGCTTTGTAGTGTAGGGGCAAAAGTAGTTATAATCTGCCACCTCCAAAGAAGTCTCTTTGCCAGGCCATTTATATGTTAATTTTATGTGGTTTGGGGAGGAAAAGGATGCTACTTGTTTCAAGATAAGCATTTTCACCTCAATGAATTCTTTGTTAGAGTTGTTTAATCACAGAAATGGAGCTGGCAACTACTTATTGGAAAAATCTAGATAACGCAGTGAGAGTTAAAAACTTGAAAGTTCTAGGGAGAAGATGGACAATAAAAAGAAAAAAATAGATCCATTTTGAGAATAAACTGAACAGAATTAAGAAGTAAAAAAAAAAAAAAACAATAAATTGGACTAGAGATGTAGCTCAGTGGTAGAGCACTTGCCTAGCATACATGAAACCCTGGGTTTGATCCACAACCCCACAAAACAACAACAACAATGAAAAACCCACAAAAAGATCAGCAAAACCAAAGTGAGTCAAAGACATTCTTAGTTGTCTTGTCCTCTTGAGGGCTGAGGGCTGAGGTAGCCAAGCATACTAGGTTCTCCTCCAGGGCCTTGGGATGTGATGAGGGATGGTGAACCTGAGGCTGATCTTCCCAATGGGGCGTTCAAAGGACAGCCTTCATTTCCTGGCATTTGAATTTGCCTTCTGGCACCTGGTCCTTTTAGAGTCTCTCAAGCACTTAGGGGTTTGTTTCTCAGCACATGTCCTATCAACAGAGACCATTGTTGTTCTCTTCTAAATTATATTGCTGGCTTCTTGAAAACGAAAGATTTGGCAACGCTGAATCTTCATTCCACCAAGCTGACCATTGGCAGTTTCTGCCCTTTAGGTAGGGCAGTGGGATTGCCACTTTCTGGGTCGCCAACCTGGGGAAGTGTTGACTTCCCACCTGTCCAGAGTGTTAATACAGAAGCACATGGGCGAGTAGGCATGGGTGAGCAGGTGCAAGCTCCAGGATTCAGGCCCTGAGGGGATTAACCTTATGGAAAGGTCACACCTCTGCAGGTTGAGGGTATATAAGCTGAACAACAGACTGGAGAAGAGTTAATCTTGGGCTGAGGCAAGGTGAATCAGATTAGCATGGCACACAGTTAAAGATGTTTGTGGGCCGTGTGTTTGAAAATGAAGTGCTTCTCTCTGGCATGCTCAGGGCTTTGGCGCAGTGGCGTGGATGAGTGTAGTGACTGGAGAGAGGCTGGGCCAAGAGATTTCTATCCCAGCCTTTGTGATACCTGGTACATCTAGGTACTTGATAAATATTATCAAACAACAGCCAGGATGGACTTGCTGATGAACTCAACTTTGAGATCTGGAGGACTAACTTCTGTCTCTCTCGATGTGCTCATCAGCTAAATAAGTAGGAGACACCACAGCAGTCATTGCAAACTCAATTCCAGAGGGCTAGGTAGGCCACATACACAGATGAGGGGACATCTGGGTGAGGCAAGTAGAATAGGGAGTGGATGGCACTGTGGTAACCTGGGAAGTTCCTATTGGCCAGTGGGGCATCCAAATTCAACTCTGGCCATTTTTCATGTGATCAGAGGAGCCTAGTGTTATTAGGGCTTCTAACTTTTCGACAAGTTTGAAATTGAAAATTATATATGAACTCTGAAAACTTTAAGGGTGACAAATTGATTTTTCAAAAACCATTGCCCAGACCAAAGAAAAACCCTAGGGGGCATACTTGGGATAAGCCTCCTTTCCTACCTGGCCAATGACTCTATTCTGCTGAGTCCAGAGCATGGGGAAGAAGGAGGTGTTGTGGATGAAGGATGGCTGTGAGGACTCAGTTGAGGAAGGTGGGATGTGAGACTTGGATCACACCATCACCAGGTTAGGTAGGGAGGTCTGCACCCCGCAGGCTCCCATGGGGACAGCTTTGAGGCCTGGGAGGAACTGTGCATGGAGGCAGGGAGGCCAATGCAGGAAAGGCAGCTGAGGGGGAAGTGCGCAGGCTGTGGGTGGCAGTGCGTGGGCAGGTAGGGTGCAGAGGTCAGCAAGACAGCAAGGGCAGCCCAGGGAGCAGGAGCATGCAGGAGTGAGCTGGCACAGACTCTGAGGCCGAGGCTGTTTGCCTTCTGTCCTCGTGTAGCCTTGTGGCTGTACATGTAGCCTCTCGTCAACCATGCACAAGGGAAAAGTGTCTCAGCTACAATTAGAAGCTCTGTGCATTGGATATCTAGTGGGATAAGCATAAAACTTGGCACAGTCCTCCAAACTTGTAATCATAGTTAGGAATATAAGCCTGTCCTGCAAGGAGAGAAGCAGAGTGGCATAGTGGTTAAGAAGAGGATCAGTTTGGGCTCAGACAACTTGGGTTTGAACCTTAACTTTGTCACTTACTAGCCATGCAGGTGGGCCAATTTACTTACTTTTTTTGGTGAAGGACTAGATGGCTCATTTGGGGTTAATAATAGTTCCTACCTTATAGGGTTATGGTGGGTAGTAAATGAGGATGAATGCTGTAATGTAGGAGAAGTGCTTAGCTCAGGCCTGGCACCACTATGGTAAGTGCTCACACTGAGCTCATTATTATGAGACAGGCAGTAACCTCAGCTAACTTGTGGTTAAGCACAAAATCCATTGTCTCAGCAGAGAGCTGACAACAGATGCAGTGAGAGTTCACCCCCTCCCCCACTGCAAACACTTTCCTAAACATAGACTCTCTGGCCTGAGCTCCTGTTTTCCAGGAGAGCAGGAGACATTGTACTCACCTGAATGAGGGTCATCTACAGAGCTTGGGTAAGTCAGTTTGTTTGGCTCTGGTTCCACCCTTATTATGTAATAGCATTTTACATTCAGTTAACAAATATTTACTGAGCAACTACTATATTCTAAGCTCTATGGAGTTTGGGAATGTCAAGTGCAGTAGGACAAGGTGAAAGCCTTTAGGTGCTGAATCCAGTGTATAGGCTAAGCTGCTGTAACAAAAAGATCCCCTAATAGAATGGCTGAACAGGAAAGGTGTTTATTTACCTCTTGAGTCCTAGGGCAAGTACACCACACTGGTAGGTAGGTTTTTTTCTATTTTGCTTCATGATGAAGGATGTAGGAGGTAAGGAAGTCCAAGGCAAGCATCTTGTCCTTAAGAAGTTTCCACTCACATCCTATTGGCTGGACTTTGGTCACATGGCTTCATCTAGCCACAGGGATGCTGGGAAATGTAGTCTGGAGCAGATGGCCAAGTGCTTAGGTAAAACCAGGGGTAGGGATTTCATAAAAAGGAAGCAAGGAGAATGAATATTAGGGTGCATTTAGCAGATTATCCTTCAGGAATGTAGAGAAAAAAACTGACACTCATAATATAGCAAGGTAAGTGCTTCTCTCAAGACCAGTAGTTGAGTTAGAGAAATATATTTGGGCCTTCATGAAGGTTTGGATTTTGGAATCAAACTCTTGAGTTCAAATCCCAGCTCTGGCACCTTCCCCATGGTGTTGATGTGAGGATGAAATGAGTCAACCCTAAAAGTGAAACTTTTAGGACATGGGTTGGCCCAGAGTAAATGGGCTAGAAGAGTAGACCATTACTGTTGGAGTGAGCGAAAGATGTGTTCAAAAAAGTCAGCTGACCCAGGGAGATCCTGGGACTCTCTCACATATTCACTGCCTTCCTGAGTTTTACAGCTTCCCACAGGCCTGGTCTCCATGGATGCAACAGTGGGGTGCTGAACCCTTGGCCCCTCTTATCACTGGGAAATGTTAGTGGAGATAAACCAGGCATCTGAAGGGGCTGGTGTTCTGGAAAAATAATCCATTCGTGTTTGCTCGGTTGGAACTAGGGGAGGAATTTAGAGGGTGTTTCCAGGACCAGCTCAGCTTTGCATAGAGTGAGTCAGAGCAAATGAATGCAGTTGGTGGTCTACAGTCTCTGAGGGAAGAGAAGGTCCCTCTTCTGGGGTTGTCTCCAGGTGAAGAGCTCCAGAAATAACTTAAAAACTCTGCCACCAAGCTAAATAAAAGGGATGATGGGTAGTGAGGCCCCACAGGGGGCTGGGGAGGATGTTACTCTTGGGGAAGCCTGGTGTCTTATCTGGGACCCCTTCAGCAAGAGGAAAAACGGTGCCGCACTGGTAGGAGCTGAGGTGTCCTCTTACAGAGAGCCGGGTGTCCTGTAGTGTGTAATAAGTATCACATTTTCCATCTGCAGGTGTCATGTGGACGGTGAACCTTCCTTGCTTCAGAACAAGAGCTTTAGCTTCTCTTGGTAGCTCACACAGGGGATAGAATTTAGTAGAGAAAGACATTGGAAATGTTTTCTCACCATCTTTCTGCCCATCTCCTCTTCAGGGTCCGAGGAGTTTTTTTAATACCTTTTCTTCCTGGGTTTTGGAATTGGACTTCACACTACTCTGGAAAGTAGCATTGAGTAACAGGCACCACTTCAGACTCTTTAAAAGCATCTAGTTGACTTCCAGGAAGTGGGATGGACATGAGAGGAGGTGACACATGCCAGAAGATTTGTGTGTGTGTTTGAGTACCCCCCTCCCCATGCCTGTGGAGAGGCCAGCATTGATGTGTCAGGCATGCACATTGCATCTGAGGGTCTGGGTGGGATGGGCTTATGGGTAGATAGGCACCTGCTTGTGTCCCTGCTTGGCTCTTGACTATTAGGTCTGCAGCTGTTGGTAGCCACGGTCCACAATTTTCACTCACATCTTCTCCAGTTTGCTCTCATTTCTTCTCCATCGGTTTCCCAACTGGGCCTTCACCATTCCTTGCTTTCTCCTGAGCTTAATCTTTTATTATTCTCCTTCCCTAAATGAAGGGGGGCTGTGGGAGCTGATTAAACCTGGGTTTCCCATCCAAGGAGGCCTCACATGAAATTTTGACATTATCTCTGCACTAGGTTTTATGAGTAGTCACCAAATTCTTCATTATAAAGTGTCAAATGCATAGTCCGTGCCTGGTCTACCCCACCCAGGAATTCTGGTGCATTCTGAATTAATACTTAAAAATATAGATTCTACAGTTTTCTTGTGTTCATAATTATTTCATGCTGTGTTTGAGTTTGTGTGTGTGTATGTGAGAAGTGTGAATTAACCATTAAGTATGAACATCTGTAATGTAATGGAGATGCTATGGTCATGCTCTATATAGCTTCATTTTTAATGACCTGGGTACCTGGTCTTTTCTTGCCCTGTGAGGAACCTGATTGAAGCCTGCTGCAGCAGTGGTGAGCAGTCTTTTTTTATACAAGAGGGTAATCCAAGGAAGAGCAATGAACATACTGACAGGGCATTATTTCCCCATCCAATCGCAATGAAGGGAGCTTTCCTGAATCTCGTGATGCAGAGGTGACAGGCTATTAAGGATGTTTAGTCTGTTGGATAGAGTGGCATCAGTGAGGAATGGCATTGCCTGAGTCATTGGAAACTTAACATCAAGGCGGTTAGAGACCATTTTCTAACTTTTTATTCTGAAATTAGACCTCTGGGTACCTGTATGACCCTTGTCACTGCCTGGACTACTATAATCATGAAATCCACAGGCCAGTCCCTTCTGTCCAATATGGGGGCCAGCACATAGTGGGACATAATAGGTGCTTATTAGGAAACAATATGGTATAATGCTTAACAGTATAGACTCTGGAGCCCGACTGTCCAGCGCTGTCACTTATTATCTGTATGACTTTGAGCAAGTTATGTACCTTCTCTGGGCCTCAGTCCCAGACTATATAGTGGGGATTATATCAGTCTGTACCTTATGGATGTGGATTGATTGAGTTAATATTTGCGAGCTCCTAGAGAAATGCCTAGCGTATGTAAACCCTGCATAAGCACTAGCTGTTAGTATATTATTAATCAACTGAATGGAAGCCCAAGTTTGCCCAAGGTGTTACAGCCTTTAGAGGATCTTTTCCATCTTTGGCTCCCATTTTGTCACCATTGATCAGATTTCTTCTCCAGTATCTCTTTGCAAAAATAGATTTGATTTCCATATAAAATACGCTTTTTTCTCTCATTCCCAACAATTAAAAAAAAAAAAAAGGGGAAACAAAAAGAGAAGAAAACAATAACCCCAGATGTTTTAGAAGCAAAACCAGGCCCAGCTGTATGGACAGTGTGAGGGATTCATTACCTGGGTAGAGGCTGTACATCTAGATTTGGAAAACTGCTCTTTTCCAAAGAAAGCACAGTCTCTCTGTTGCCTTTCATCTTTTCTCACAGAATGTTCCTCCTCCATACTTAGTCTTTGTGTTGATGGGGGAGTGCTCCCCAGTATGACATACACCATACAAAATCTGGTTCCAAGAGCCTTGTCCACCTGAGGACTTTCTCCTCAATCAGGTTTATTTTCATTCATTGGCTTATTTTTTTTTTTAAGTTTTAAAATTCAGAAGTATGATGTGCATAGAGAAATGTGCACACACATTTAGCCAATAAATCTGCACAAGTCCTACTTTCTGTCACCAGCACCACATTAAGGAGCAACATTACAGATCCTATGGAAGCCCAGCTGTGCCCCTTTCAGTAGCTATCCCCAGCCCACTGAGGGTGTGCTTCTGCTTCTGACTCCATCCATCGGGTATACCTACTTTAGTATCTGAATTCTCTGCTAAACACTGAATCTGTGACATTCACCCACAGTGCTGGCTGCAGTTGTAGCTTCTGCATAGTAGCCTGTTAGTGTAGATATACCATGATCTTTTTGCCCATTTTTGTTTTGATGGGCATGTGGTAGTTCCTGATTTGGAGCTGCTGTGATGCACTAGTATGTGTCTTTTGGAGACCTTCAGCATGTACACCTCACAGTGGAATTGCTGGGTCATGGAGTAGGTATATGGTAAATGTTACAACATGCCTTTCCATAGTAGGGGTGCCAGTTATCAGTTTGATTTCAATGAATAAAATTAGTTTATATACAGATTTACTTTGGGTTTTAAAGAAGAATACTATTACATGAATCCTGCCTCTTTTCAAGGAAGAGCTTGACTTTTACAACTACAATTGAAATGGGAGTTTTAGGATTTTCCCTCTAAATTTCCCCTTTGTTTTTTCAAGAGAGGAAATATAACTGCTATACTTCCCACAAAAGAAGTTATCCCCACACCTTTATAAATAAGATTTACAGCTTAGGGAACTTTTTTTTTTTTTTTTATGTGGGTACCGGGAGTTGAACTCAGGACCTCGTGCTTGCCAGCAGGCGCTTGTTCCGCTGAGCAATATTACCGGCTCTTTTTTCCTTTATGTGGGTACCAGGAGTTGAACTCAGGACCTCGCGCTTGCCTGGCAGGCACTTATGCTGCTGAGCCATATTACCGGCCCAGCTTAAGGAATATTTGAATGAAAATTAAACACCAGTATGAGTAGTAATTTCCTAAGTTTTAATGGCTGGATCATTTTGCTCGTAACTTCAACTGCAGTTGCCCCTCTTTGGAATTGGATGAGTTGGGCAAGTAGAGATGCAAATGTTTTTCTGTTCAACTGCTAACTTTCCCTTGTAAATAACCACAATGCATGGCGTTTCAGAAATGCATGGAGATATAGGGCTTTTCTGTCCAGCCTTAGATACCTTGTAAACAGGGAGCCTTGAGTCTCTGAGGGGATGTATCTGTTAGTTTGGGCTTGTCCTCTCTTCTCTGTCCCCCAGACAACAAACTTAAAACAACATCCCCTAGAATAGTGGCAAAAATATTATTTTACACACTGCTTCCTTATAAAAATCTTCTACCCCAAAGCACTCTGAACTCTGGCAGCCTGCAGCAGTTATAATTTTATTTTACAGGCAGAGAAATGGGAATCTTCAGAGTTGACTTGACCAGGAAGACAGAAAGAAATGGAGTTTGGAAGGCAGATCCATGCCTGGGGATTGACTTCTCTAGGAGTGGAGGGTCCCTTTTCTGAGGAGAATTTTAAGGATGGTATAGTGTATCAGCTCAGTTTTGATGGGTGACATTCACATCCTTGCACTTGGCATTTTGTCGGGATAGAAAATGCTCTTTGGTAAGGATATATTGTCAGAGTTTATTGCCTTTTTGTTTGTAGTGGCTAAGAATTGAAACCGAGTAAATATCCATTGGTAGGGGAGTGGGCTACTAGCTCTGACTTATAAGAAAACCATTAAAAGGATTTTGGCAAACTAAGGGAGAATAAAAAAGAGGGAAAAAAGTATGTATAATACACAGTTCCTTTTTTGCTAGCAATAACCACCCCCTACGAAACTCTACTACTCATGTGTGTTTATATGTTTGTGTGGAGAAAAATGAGGAAGGACATGAAGTAAGGTGTTAACATGAGTGTGTTAATCAGGTTTCTGTTAACATAACAAATACCTGAGATAAATCAACTCATAAAGTAGAAAGTCTTATTTTGGCTCATGGTTTTAGAGTTTCAGTCTGTGACTGGTTGGGCCTGTTGCTCTGCTGTGTCATGGCACAGTTCATCACGGTGGGAGTACTTGGTGGAGGAGATCCATTTACCTCACAGTGGGCAGGTGTGAAGGGGCTGCATCTTCAATATCACCCTCCAGGGATTGTTCCCAGTGACCTACTGTCTTACTTTTCTCTCATTGCTGAGACAAAATACCCAAAACCCAAAGTTAAAGGGGAAAAGGTTTATTTTGGCTCACAGTTTGTAGAGGTTTCAGTCCGTAATCGGCTGGTTCCAAGGCAGCGTGGCATGGCAGACAGGCATCACAGAGTTCATGGTGGGCAGAAGGTAGCAAAGGAAGCAAGCAAGCAAGCAAGGGACACGATGAGCCTCTTTCTGTCCTTTATATTGTATCCAGGCTACTGGGATTAGGATGGTGCCAAACCAATCAGCAGACTGATTTAGTAATCACCCACCCTTAATCCTAGCACCTTTAATCCTAGCATTGCACCACGAATCAATCACACACTAAATTCAGCCACCTCTGAAAAAGCCCCACCTATGACTGCATGAGGCTTTGGGGTGACATCTAGACACAGCCATAACACTACCTTCCTCCAATGAGGCCCCACCTCTTAAATGTTCCACCATTTCCCAATAGCGCAATAGCTGGGTACCAAGCCATTAACACATAAGCCTTTGGGAGACATTTAAGATTCAAACTATAGCAATGGACTACCTCAGAATGCAGGGATGGGAGTGCTTATGTGGGAAGGTGGGGCACAGGAAAACTGCATATGTGATATAATGCCATTTGAATAAATTATATGCACATATATGTATATATATATGTATGCATGAAGAAATGCACCAAATGTGTGTAAATAAAAACTCAATAGAAAGTGCAATTTGAAAAAGAACAAGACTCTGAGCCCTACATAGGTCAGATAGCCATGCAAGGATAAGTGCTTGGTTCTGCAGGTGAAGGCTTTGCCCTCCAGGTGAGCCAAGGAAGGTAGAGGACATTGGTCAGAAGTGGCTGGCTGGGCACAGACACACTGCTGTGCTCTGCAAACCAGTAATGGTAGCTACCATTTGTGAAGTGTGTACTGGTTGCTGGCATTCTCATGCTTTCCTGAAGCTAGATATTTTTATCCCTATTTTATACACGAGGATCAACAAATGCAAGTAACTCAAAGCCACAGAGCAAGTGAGTGGTGCTGAGATCGAAACCCAGGTCTGTTTGATTGTGGTGCTCCGGGGTTTTGGGTCTCTTGTCACTGCCTGGTCACAGCTCAGAGCTGGCCTTCAAGGGTGAGCAGCGCTGGTCAGCTTGGGTTTGAGCTGAGAGGTCTACAGGGCTTCTCTCTCAGGTGTGGCTTTTGTTATTCAGACTCATCAAACCACCACCCAGAGAATGTTTCCTGTGTGTACTTGCTGGCCTTGTGCCTGGTTTATGGCAATGCTTCTGACCATGTGAAGGGAGAGTGATCTGTTGGGGCCTCTGTGCCCAAGGGACCAGGGCTGCACAGCAAAGTAGGGCATCTTTTTGTCCTGCCTCAGGACAGGTGACAGGCAAATGACTTGTTAAAAAGGAGGACAGTTTTACTGAGTTTGACATCTGGCCCTGGAATCATCTCAGCAGCCACTGGGGAGTAAGTGCCTGGGCTTTCATGGGGCACAGTCTTCCATCTGTCTTTGCCGTGCCCCAGACCCACTAACTGCAGAAGTAACAGTAGTGGCTCGTTTGTGTTCTGGCAATGTGACTTCCACACAGATCACTGAGCGCCTTTGCTGTTGCTGAAAGTGCCCCAAAGAGAATACAAAAGACAAAAATCGCAGTTCTGATAATTGATGTCATTTGGGATGACCCCTTCTATTTTGTATACTTTATTTTCCTCATTCACAAAACAGGAATCTGATTTTTAAAGGAATGCACATGATATACAATTTTCCTTTACTATGGCCTTGTTATATGGCTAGAAAACAAGGCCAGTTCTGTGTCAGGTTTTGGCTGAAAACAACAAGGCTGCTGACACCAACAGTAACCGACATTTTTATTTAACAAGCCCAGATGTTTCCAGTGGGAACAGCCACTCTTTTCTACAGGGGCTGTGTTTTAGCAGTGGCACTGATGACTTGCAGGCGCAGGCCTGTGTCTTAAAGGTTAACTGGACTGCAGAGGTCAGCTGGCTGCAAGGACATCCTTCCCTGGGCCCTTCTGTCCTCTCTGTGGCAGATGGCCACCATGGCCCTGGTGGGATTGCAGCAGCTGGCACTGAAGCCACCGCGTGCTGCCTTCCTTCACTGTCTGCAGAAGTCACGATGGATCCCAGAGTGGGACAGAAGGAGGAGAACATGTGCAGCAGGCTGTGGACCTCACTTGAGATTTGGGGCAAGGCCTGCCTGCCTGGTTCTGCACTGTCGCTCTCTGCCAACAGACTGTAGTCTGAGCATCCCATCCATAGGCAAACTGCCCAGTCTTTCAGAGCCTCAGTTTCTTTCCTGAAGGAGTGAATTTCTTTTTAATGAACCCATGTAGATGCCATGATAGTAAACAGTGATCTTGTTATTAATTCCTTAAGGAGACTAGGTCTTAAGTACCTGGTACAGTGCCTGGTGTGTAGTAGGACCCCAAAGAGATGATTTTATTAGCATGAAGCACCTGAGAGCTCTATGAGTGTACAGAATGAAAAGTGCTCATTCAGGAGTTTTTCTTTCTTCCTTTTCGTTCTTCTGTGCATGATCAAGTGTGGGATCCCTACGCCCCTCCCCTATCTTTGCATTTATTTTTCTGGAAAAGCAATTTCCTTCTGGCCACTTAAATAAATGTGGCAGGCCCTTACCACATATACCTCTCCTGTTTGCTTTCCGAGAGGGCATGGTGGGAGGGTTTTGTTTGGTTCTGCTTCATTCTAGCAGATTGGCCAGTTTGGAAGGAGAGCTTCCCTATGTCATGGGAGCTGCTCCTTTGAGGACTATAGAGTCTTCTGAGGTCCCAGGTAGTATAGTTTACCGGATCCAGGGAAGGCAAGGCCTGGAACTCCCAGTGGACTCCCAGGCATAGGTAGGAGGGTGTCCTTTAGAGAACAGGAAAGAAAATCCACCCAGATGGAATGATGAAAGGTGTGATATCACAGTAGGCATGGCAACTGCACAGTAATCATAATCTCCCTGAGAGGTGGTCAGAGCTCCAAGGGAGGGCCGAATTTCACCAGCTCCTTTTCCCTTTGGGGCAGGAGAGAGAAGGCAGCATGGAGGAGGCCTTACCCAATGGCCAGAGCAGACCAGGGCCCTGGGTGTTCACCCCAGATCTGCCTCCATGCTCTGACAATCTCTGCAGGGTGGTAGAGTGCCACCTGGAAGCATTCCATTCTGTCACCTTGGTTCCCAGGGCTGCCCTGGGAGTGTGTAGGGAGAGAGGGAGCAGAAAGGGAGAATGAGGCATCACAGCACTGGAGAGTGAAGGAGGGAGAGATGGTCATCAGAACTTATGCAGAATCTCTGAGCTCTGTCCTCAGGTGCTTCTCCCTGGGGCTCCAACCCCCTCTGACAAATGTCTGCTGGCCTACTGTCCCTCACTTGCCTTCTCTGGGCTTGGAGTTCTGCACAGATAGTGCCCTGGGTATAAAATGTGTACATTGTGCTAATTTCAAAGTCTTTCTGTGTTCCAGGTGTAAATAAAGAAGGTGTAGAATGAATGCAGACACTTGGGGACAGTTGGGAATGTTGTCCCAGGCATGTGTATCTTGAACACAGTGCAAATGGTTCAGGTCTTGAGAAGTTGGATAAGAGGCTTTAACAGTGAGGTTGATGTTCTTGGCTTCTGGGTGCACTGGGCTCAGAATCATTCCTCTTTCCTGTCCTTGTGGGTGGCTATGCCTGGCTCAGGCTATTTCTGTACTGCTATCTCTCTGTAGGTCAAAAAATAGTTACTTGTCTGCCTTCCTGCCATTCTGGCATTTTGGGGTCTTAGAAGTGGGTGAGACAGTTTAATCCAGGAGTGAGATGCTGACACGGGGATGGATGATCCAGCTTCTCCAGTCCGCAGAGCCCTCCGTCCTGGAGATGTTTCGGGATCTATGAGAAGCATGTCCTCCGGCTTCTGTAATCAGTGTCTGTGGAGTTCCTGTTGGGAGCTGGGAAAACTGCTCACTGGATCCTCTTGGCTATGGGTAACTTTGTAAAGTGAATTTATTTGTTAATTTTTTATTGCAATAAATTCACGTAATGTAAAACTCACCATTTAAATGATTTTAAAGTACATTCATTGGTTTTTAGTATATTCACAATATTGCATAACATTACCATCTAATTCCTGAACATTTTCATCACCCCCCCATCTCATTTTTATAAGCACACGCTTCATTCCCCCATCCCACCAACCCCTGGCAACTATTAATTTACTTCTTGTCTTTATGAATTTTCCCTATTCTAGATATTTTATATAAATGAAATCATAAAGTTCCCTGCTAGCTTCATCTCCATTCATAGCCTCCGTCATCATAGGTATGGGTATGATCAAAACATACAGTAAACACTTAAATTTAAAAAGTGTAACTTTCTGGAAAGAATGTATTGCAGTAAAAGACACATTGCCATTGATTCTCCTCAAAATACTCCCCCTCACTTTGAGCACACTTATCCCATCACTCTTGCCACTTTCTGAAGCAGTTCTGGAAGTCCTCTTTTGTGAGTGTCTTTAGTTGTGCTGTAATGGCTTACTGAATGTCCTGAATTGATTCAAAATGTTTACAGTGATTTCTGTCAAATAAAAACATTGTGATTTGTCCTCATTCACCTTATTCACTGGATCTGACACCATACAACTTCTGTCTCTTCCCCAAAGTTGAAAGGTAAATGTTTTGAATCAATTCAGGACATCGAGGCAGCCACATATCAAACTGGAATCTCAACCTATTCAAAGTGTAGCACATTCCTTTGCTGCCTGTTGGATTTCCCCATCTGGAGGGGCATCATGATCTACCTAGCCAGCCAGTGAAAGTCATCTTGAGCTACTGCCTCTGCTTTTTCTCTCAGGCATATCTGCCCTCTTCTCACCAAGTTCTGTTCATTTGCTCTTTTCAACAGCCCTTTCTAGTTTGTCTGGAGTTCTTTCCTCCCATTCTGACTGCTTTAGTTCAGGTCTTTGTCATTCCAATTAGACCGCCTGGTTTTGTGTTACTCTCATCCACCCATATTCTGCCAGAACGATCTAGCGATATCGCTGCCATTTTAAAACCCTTTAGTGACTCCCTGTTGCCCAAAGGATAAACTTCCAGTTCCTTTGTTGAGCATGTAGGCCCTCCTGGACTTGACCTCCATCTATCTCTTCAACCTCATACTTCCCTGATCATTCTCCCTTTGGTCCCCACTTAAGCCATAAGAAATTCCTTGAGGTTTCTTGAATGGGCTGTGTTCCTTCAACTTCCAAACCCTGAGTGGCATGCATTGGAATGAAATTTATGAACGTGGCTGAGGATAGATTTTCAGGATTGGATTATGGGTATAATACGGCCCAAAGGAAATACAACTATGGATAGAGAACATGGTGACTGTGGGGTGGATGTGGATTTTGATTCAACAATTTATTTATGTGAAAGAATTTCCCAATTGAATAGAAATGAAAGGTACTTTATTGGATTTATGAACCACCTGCACTGCAAAGGTGAGGGACTCTTGAAAGGATTCTGACATTTCCCCCTTCCATAGCCTGTAGTTGTTTTACTTACTTTCTGAACCAAAAAGAACAGAATACATTATGTGACAAACATATATATATTTTGGGAGCTGATGAGACAAAATATTTGAAATTGGATTTGGGTCCCAAGGTTGCCACAGCTACTGACTACTATGAACACCATCATCACATATTTTTTTGGAATCCTATGCCTTTCACCTTTGAGATGTCTTATAATGTTTTCTGAGGGTGTTAGTTCCTACATGGAGAAAATGAATGAAATGAAACTGAAGGAGTGATTTCTGGACTTTTCCATAAAATTAAAAAAAATATATTTATCTTGGATTGTTATTTAGTTCTTTCTGTTTTCTTCCTCAATTTTTATTTAGAGGAATTTCAGATCTTCTGAAAAGTTGAGAGAAGATTATAGGAAACACTCCTTTCCTCTTCATGTTGACTCATCCTTTACTAGCACTTTGCCACATCTTTCTCCTCACCCTTTATGAATATGTGTGCACACATGTGTACAGGTATGTGGACACATATCCCCAAGTAGTCTTGTAATTTTCTTTGTATTTTGGTCATTTTATCAAATAATCTGGAGAAGACAGATGACATGGGATAGGGCAGAGAAGACAGTTGACATGGGTTGGGGTAGAGAAGATGGGTGACATGGAATGGGACAGAAAACAAGGTTGCTGAATTCTCCTGTGAAAGGTGATTCATTTTGTCAGTTTCCAAATGGGGCTAGCTCCATGACCCTTCAGAGAAGTGGTCTGATCTTTCTTCCTTGAGGCTAGAAATGTGATCATCTGTATTTTCAAGAGAAGTAAGATTTAGTTGATAGTACACCTTCTTCCTCTTGGTATGTTTTCAAGCTCTGGAAAAACTCAGTGTCTATACCAAAGGCACAAGTATGTGGCTGACAGTGCCCCTGATGGGAGCACACTTAGTGATCTTGAGGAGGTTCCTTCCGGTTTCTGAACCTCAGTTACTCCATCTATTCAGCGAGAGCTGGCATCACCTGCTTTTTAAGGGCCCTTCCTCTACTCAGTTCCTGTGGCCCTGTGATGGCCAGAAAAACTCAGTCTTCTGGGAAATTGTCAGCAGATACTTAATATACTTGGGAGGTGAATGCAGAAATTTATTGCTGGCTGGGCTTTGGCCAGGGCTGCATCTGGTTTATAACAAGGACTGTATTTCTCTTGTAAGAGCTACCAGTGCTTTGTCTGCAGAGAGGGGGAGGTGGGCTTGGTGGGGACAGACATAGCAGCAGGAACTCTGACCTGCTTGCTGCCAAGTAAACATCACCGAGAGCCTCTGAATCCCCCTCCCCTGCCACATTTCTTTGAGGTTGCCTGCTTGTTTAATTTGTTGTTTGCCTTGCTTCCTCCCACACCCTTTTATAGCTACTTTTGTTCAAGGATCTTGCCACCTCCTTTTTCTGTCCCTGGCCCACCTCCAGGTTAAATGTCTAAGAAGCACAGCATCAACCTGCAGATGTTGATGACAGGAGTGACTTTCACGGTTGGTCTTAAAAACAGGCTGTGCTTTCATGGAGGAGGCGGGGAATTATTCAAAGGCCAGGTAGTGAGTTGGACATTGATACTGCTTGCTAGAGGCCTCCACAATGTTCCCATCCAGGGAGCCCAGGGCAGAGGTCCTAGAGTGGTGAAGCTCCTTTCAGGGAATAGAATTTGAGAACATTCTGGTAACGGAGAAGAGCACTTAGGTGTGTCAGGTTGAGGGAAGGAATTCATTCATTCATTCATTCATAAAATGTTTATTGAAGGCCAACTATATTACATGCAAGGTCCTTTTGCCCAGATAATCTTAAGTTTGAGTAGCCAGCATCAGTGTGTACCAGTGTGTTATGTGTTATAGAAATAGTAGAGATGACATTAATTATCAGATCTCCTCTTCTGACAATCACGGGCTAAGTGTGTTATGTCGGTTCCATTTAACCCTTCCAGCAATGTTGAGGAGCTAGTATTGTCTTCATTCTGCAGAAGAAAGTGTTATCTAGAGGTCTCGCTTGACTGAGGTCAGGCAATGAGACAGACCTGGGATCTGAGATCAAGTATGACTTCAGATCTCACACTCTTAACCCTTGTGTCTGTTCCCAAAAGCTGGTTTATGGACTGATGCCATTTGCTGATATTTTTCATTGTCTAAAATGTAAGGATAATGTAACTAGATTTCTAAGTTATTGTGAATCACAGTTACCCTACTGTGCTATAGAATATTAGAACTAATTCTTTCTGTCTAAGTGTGTTTTGGTACCTGTTATTCAACTTCCTTCTAGCCGCTTTCCCCATTACCCTTCTTAACCTACAGTGGCCAATGTTCTACTTCCAACTATGATTCTAACTGTTTTAGTTTCCACCTCTGAGAAGGAACATGTGGTACTTGTCTTTCTGTGATTGGCTTATTTCACTGACCCATGTCTTCCAGGTTGTGCATATTTCTACAAATGTAAGTCTTCTTTTTTAAGAAACAATGGTGTTTAAAAAAAAAAAAAAGAGTTGGCAAGACTATAGTTGATCCCTCCAATTTTTTTTGTTATTAAAAATTACTTGGGCCGTGTAATCCAAACATCCAGGAATTACTTGATCTAGGAATTACATTAAACATGCTGTTTAGTAAGGATTAAAGAGGAAAGGGTCCCACGTAAGGCAATGACTAAGGTGACCAGTTCTTGAGGTTCCTAGAGTGTGACATTTATTGGCTACTTACTGCCTAGTTCTGTGTCAGGGCTTAGGAGAGGTCAAAAGGACAAAAAGTGAACACTGTCGAGTAGGGAATAAGGAAAGCCTAGCAAACAGTGGTTAGATTTATTCACTGGTTGATGAAAACTTGGCAAATCAAGGGATTTCTACTGCAAAGAATTGGAGGTTCCTACCTTGGGTCTGCCATTAAGAAACTTACGTGACCTGAGGCAAGGCACTTAGGTTTTCTGCCTCTTCCTCTTGTGCTTTCTTGTTGGTTTCCTATCTTGGATGAGGAACCCCCCTCCCCCCAAGCCTTCTCTGATAACTCATTTTCTTCCTCTTTCCAGTGAGCCACCTAGGCCTGTTGCTTGTAGTTTGGAAATGTTTCTGGAGTTAGTCCAGTCTCCTCCTTTTCCAGTGCATTCTCTACCCAGCAGCCAGAGTAATCTTGCTAAAACATAAATCTGATCACATCACCTACCTCTGCTTAAAACCTTCAGTGGTTTCCTCATTGCCCAGGGGTGAAGTCCAAGCTCCTTGGCAAGGCATTCTTGGCCAGATGGGTTGGGCCCAGCCCACCTCTCAGCCTCTTTTCAGCCTTTGCTCTTCACTGCTGCTCACCTCTGCACACATAAGATGGCTCACTCTTCTCTAAGTACAAATTGCTGACCCACCTCCCTGGAGTCCCCTTTCTTCTCTTTTCCACTGGGCTTGGCTGAATCATCTCTGGAAGCTGCCCCAGGCTCTCCCTGTACTGGTCTGTGAACCTGTTAAAGGTGGGGGAAGCATTTGCCTGGCTCTATCTTGGTGCTTTGCAGAAGACAGGTGCCCAGCCTTTGCGTGTTGAGTAGAAAACAAATGGGTGAAGGAAGAAAAATTTACAGTGGAGATAATAATGTTCATTTTTTTATACTACCTAAGGTTACTTGTGTGGCATGAACATGAGAAATTATTTACTGAAGAACTCTGAAAAAATGCAAGGCTCCACAGATGCAAGATACTCATCATTGTTTTAAAAAATAGAGATTACTAACCTTTGAACTATGAATGAAAAATGGTAGCACTTCCTTTGTTGTATATCGCCATTACACACTGTATTTCTAAAACTAAGGGGAATGATTATTGAGCACTGGAGTTGATACATAGACTGGAAAAAACCATGTGGCCGCATGCTGCAAAAAATCTACCAGAAACAAACATAACATAAATTGTGACTCAGTGGCCTGGACCTGTCCAGGGGCCGATAGCAACAACACCTTTTCCTTTCCAGAACTAGGGCTGAAGATAGAGCTGAGGCAGGAGGGAGCACTTTGGCTTTCTTTCTCTTGTGTTTCTTCTTTCTCCTCTTTCTGACTCATTTATTTTCTGAATATTATCTGTCCCAATTATGTCAAAGAAAGAAGAAGCAAAGAAATGGAAAAAGAAGAAAAGATTGTATAGGCCTTTGCAAATACCATCTGTATTAAGCTTTGTGATTGGTAATATATTGTGTGTGTATGTGTGTGTGTGTGTGTGTGGTTCTGGGGATTGAACCCAGGGCCTTGTACATGCTAAGCACATGCTCTCTACCACTGACCTACACCCTCAGCCCCTGTGATATCTCTTACTTCCAGTCCACCCCCAGCTGTAACTCCATGGAGGGCAGGTGTTTTCTTGGTATACTTCTGCACCCTTTGCAGGTGCCTTCCACATAGATGTGCATTGCATCACGTTCCACTGTCTCTCTATCTCTTTGTCTTTGTCTCTACCTCTGTTTCTGTCTTTGTCTGTCTCTCTCTCTCCATCTCTGTCTCTGTGTCTCTGGCTCTCTCTCTCCTCCCCTCCTCTCTCTCTCTCCCTCTCTATCTTCCCTCCCTCTCCCTACCTCTCCCACCCTCCCTTCTCTCCCCTCCCCTTCCTTTCACCCAGATCAAGATGCCTCTGCACAGCCTTCACTGTCACCCCATAGGTTTGATTCTCTGACTGCCACCTGAGGATTCAGAGGCCTTGAGTCTTGGGGGATGGACCCTTCTGCTTCTCATGTCCCTGAAGGTTGCCCCAGCAGAGAAAGGGGGTGTGGGAGTCTTAGAGGGCAGTGAGGAAGCCTAAAGGATTAATTGGCTGAACTTTATTACAAAGGCTGGTGCTATTGTTTACAGGCCATTAAAAACCATTATCATCTTCCCAGGCCAGGCAGACAGCAGCAAGCTGCTTTGATGCATGTCTTAGGGAGATAAGGAATATTCATCTCTTGTTTTGACTTCAAATTTCTTTTTGGTTTATTATCTGACATGCTATTCAACTTTCTCTCCAAATGTCCCTGATCTCAGACAACTTTTTCAAGTTGTTTTGGGGGGGGTGGTTTCAGAGTAGGATCCTAAAATTTTGGATTGGAAAGAGACCTCTGAGATAAACGTCTGTCCCTAACCTGCCCCCTCGCTTCCCCACCCCCACATCCATCTGTACTTTTCCTTCCTAGCAGAGCAGTTCTTGGGCACACCATCTTCTCAAGTAATTTGCACTTATTGATCTCTGAGTGGGGCAGACTTTTCTCATGACCTTTAGCTAATCCTCTCCCCTCCATGACCACATCTTCTACTCTATGGAGAAGATTTCCTGGAGCTCCCCCTGTCCTAGTCCAAGCTACCAGCTCCTTACTTAATATGCCCTTGAGTACTGTGATGATAGAAGAATGAGTCACCTCCACTCTGCCATCTGCTTTGGTAGGGACATTTAGGGCTCCCCTGGGTGGGCTGGCCAGAACCCTTGGAGGCCCTCATCCACATTCCAGAAATCTATCTCCCTCAATGCCTTTAGGGTGTGACTTCCACTAGGACAGAGACAAGCCATGGGATGGACACTACTCATGCAGTGGTCGAAGTTTTGCCCAATGAGCCTGTGGCGCTTTCTCTATCTTAGACTTGAAAAAAAGCTTTCAGTCAATGCTAAGCTTACTTTTAGCACATTGAGGGAAGCGCTCCGGTGCTCTGAGAGAGAACGAGCCAGGCTGGCAGAGATTAGGGACTCAAGTGTTTGATGAACAAATGAGTGAATGGATATAGGAATTCTTGTGGGTCTGGGTATTCAATTCAGTAGGCGGATATTTTATCACTTTGTTTACTGTTTCCCTGGGAAAAATTGAAGGGGGGAGGTGAGTGTCAAAAGACTGTATAGGACCTGGTTATTCACATCTGAGCGTTTACATCTTGAGGGGAATGAGAGTAATTGCAAGGCGAGGCAGGAAGGCACACATAGAAATAGATATGGGCAACTAGTTGACGGAATATAACAGGCGTTGAGTTAATTCAAAATGAGGGCGATCAGGAGAGGTTCGTGGAGGACATAATTTGTAAGGGTTTCGGTAAATAGACAGTAAACGGAGATCTAGGCTGGTGAACAGGAAAGACAAAAGTGTTGAGACCTGAAAGGGCCCTTAGCTTGCTACAGACCAGTCCTGGCAGCCCTAGTCCAAAGCCACATCCCTCTTCCAGCCAGGGTGGCTCCAGATTCGTCTCAGACAACACCAAATCATCCTAGGAATTTTTTCCAGGCGTCTGACCCTGGGGCAAGGCTCAGAGCAGACATTCCTTCCTCCAGAGTTCACTGGTGCCCCTTGTTGCTGGATTTTGCTCTCCTTGGAGGGTGCATAGGACAAACTCGGGGTGCCTTGGGGTTGGTGAACGTAGATAAGCTTCCAGCGCCAGATCCCTCAACTTCCATATGACAGTTCTTTGTTCTTCCCCTAGTCTCCCTCATTACCAGGACAAGAATTTCCCCCTCTCCACTCACACTGTTTCCTCTTCTTTTTTTTTTTTTTTTTTTTTTTTTGTGGGTACCGGGGGTCGACCTCAGGACCTCACGCGCCAGCAGGCGCCCGTGCCGCTGAGCGATATCACCGGCCCCTTTTTCGTATGTGGGTTCCGGGAGTCGAACTCGGGCCCTCGCGCTTGCCAGGCAGGCGCTTAAGCCGCTGAGCCATCTCACCAGCCCTGTTTCCTCTTCTTGAAGGCCTTCTTCCATATCTGTTTGTTCAAATGCATCCCTCCTTTCCAAGGGCACAGCTTTCCTGCAGCTGGAAAGAAGTGCGCCATTTTCTGAGTTCTTAAAGTTTGTCCCCTGCTGAGGGCAGGGCTACAGACTGGCCTTTTGCTATCTCTCACTGCATGCTGCTGGGTGGCTGTCCCATAAAGGAAAAAATGCAGCGCCCTATTCTCTGGTATATTGTCATTACTTGTTTCTACAAGTATCCAGGGTTAAACTGCTTTTTAATACATTATATGTATTAAAAAACTCAGACACCCTTTCCCCTCATTTTTCCCATGTTCTCAAGGTGGCTATTTAGTTACAGTCCAGGGAGTGGGAAGAAGCCAAAAAGGGATTCTTAATCTTGGGGAGCAGGATGGAGTGTAGAAAATGCCTTGGAAATGGAAGATTCCCCTGGCTCCTCAGTACAGCATCATTACAGCCCATATATAACTGTGGGCAAGCTCCCCCTCGCCGCCTGGCTTATCTCTGCCTCACATGCACGGACTTACCAGCCTGGAGTCTCTCTGGATGTTGGCCAAGCTAGTTGGGAATGCATAATAGCTGAGATAGGGGATGGGGCGAGTTTGCCATGTCCTTGTATGCTGCAGTGAAGGTCTCCCTTCTCCCCCTCTTTCCTCCCTTCTAGCCTTTTCTCTGGCATTGGGAACTAATCTTTCTGGTCTCACCTCTCTAATCTTTAAAAGGAGGGGGAGTCCAGATTCCACATTTGCAGATAGCTGTGCTAGTGATTATGGACACCCCTAGGAGAGTGGAAAGGAGGTTTTGGTGAGCAGATGTAGACCAAATGGTGTTTAGCTAGTGGCCATTTTGAAACTTCAACTACAAAGTCTGATGAACTTAAAATCTTCCTTACATCCCGCCTTTCCTCATAGCTGACTTGGTTTTTATAACCAAGATTATAGTTGTTGCTTTTTGTCCTAGTAGCAGTGTAGATGAGAAAAGGAAAGGCCTCTGGAAAGAAACTTTTAGCCTGATGGGAGCAAGGGCTTCTGGGAAATTGGGTAGGATCTTGCTGGGGATCTGGAGCCTGGGTGGGAGGTATAGACTAGGCAGGTGTACAGGATCCTTCTCTCATTGCTCTTTCTCTGTGTCATCTCTGTATTGGGTCTACAGCTGGGTCCTCCACAAGACCCCCTATCATAGATAGAACTACAGAATGGTGGGATAAGAGGTTTAGCGTCCCTTTTGAAGATGTGCTGGGCACTGACAGAATGGACATTTTCCATTCTATAGATAAAAACCAAATCACTAGCTCAAACAAACTTTTTTTTTTTTTTTAATTTAATTAATCATCATAGGATTCTGGGCAAAGGCCCATTTCCCTTTAGGTGGGTGGTATAGTACTAACTACAGGGATTGTAATAAAGTCAGGTGACTTTGTTTGATGTTTTGCATTTTTATTTTATTTTATTTTATTTTATTTTATTTTATTTTTTTTTGGTGGGTACCAGGGGGACGACCTCAGGACCTCGCGCGCCAACAGGCACCCGTGCCACTGAGCGATATCACCGGCCCCTTTTTCGTATGTGGGTTCCGGGAGTCGAACTCGGGCCCTCGCGCTTGCAAGGCAGGCGCTTACGCCGCTGAGCCATCTCACCGGCCCATGATGTTTTGCATTTTTAAATTAAACATGTGTGTATCCTTTATCCCATAGCTATAGGCATGGGAGTGGGGTTAGATGATGGATTGGTTATGGGCAAGGTGCTAGTGACAGTCTTAGGATGGTTGGTTTGACTTTTGTGAACTTTATTTGATTTCATGTTTATGGTCTTCCCTATATTAGTTTTTTTATATAAAAAACTATAAACCCCCCCCCCCCACAAACTAGATAGTTTAAACAACATTTATTGCCTCTTTATTCTGGAGGCCAGAAGTCCAAGATGAAGGTGCCAACAGAGTAGGTTCCTGCTGAGGGCTGAAGGGAAGATTCTATTCCATGCCTTTCTCCAGCCTCTGGTGTTTTATTTATAGGTAATTTTTAGTGTTCATCAGCATATACATAGAAACATCCCCCAATTTCTGCCTTCATCTTCACATGGTGTGTGTGTGTGTGCGTGTGTGTGTGTGACTGCATCCAAATTTTCCCGTTTTTAGGATGCCAGATATATTGTATTGTCCTACCCTAATGGGCTCATTTTAACTAATTACATCTGCAATGATCCTATTTCTGAGTAAGATCACGTACTGCGGTAGGAAGGGTCATGACTTCATATGAGTTTTGTGGGGCATGCAATTCAATCTGTAACACTCTCCTCTCCTTTTAAAATAATGTATGTGCTTTTCTTTTGGTGTTGTTTTTGAAAAAAGAAATACTCATATATGGCAAAAAATTCAAACACTTAGCAAACAGTAAATTGGGAGAGAAAAATAAATATAAGACTCCTACCCTTGTTTTCCACATCCTTAGACCCAGGTCTACCAAAGCAGATGTACCCATTTTATTTCTTTCCTATATCATTCTGGTGATGTTTTATGTCCATAAGTGGGTATCTACCCTTTTATTTTTTTCTCCCTTCAAAGAGTTGTCTTCCAAATGCCTTGTCCTGAACCTTGGGGTTTTTACTCCCCTCTCCCAATTTTACAATATAGCTCAGAGATTATTCTATAGCAACAGGTGTACATCTGTCCTATTTTTAACAGATGCACAGTATTTCAGTGTGTGCTTATGCTGTGATTTATTTAATTTTATCTTTCTTGACAGACATTTGGATGATTTCTAATCTTTGCGATCTAATCTTTGTGAAAACATTTGTATATACACATGAGTGTAAACCTAGACATTTTACTCCTTCTGAAAATTCTTATATTGTATATAAATTGAATGCACTAGGAATATTTGTTAAATTCCTATCATAGATAAATAGTTGATATTTTATCATGTTGATCTCTCTGTGTTTACTTTGCCCAATTGTTCGTTCTAGATTTTTTCTTGTTGCTATAAATAAGTAACAAGAATTCTTACATATAAATCTTTACTTTTGATTGCTTATCTTTGATTATCTCTTAAGATAAGTTCTTAGAAATGAGACCAATCATCTGTTAAAGTTCTGGACCTTATTGCTAAATTGGATTCTAGAAATGTACAAATTTATAGTTTTACTAGCAGATTGCGCATCTCTCTGTATAATGCTAGAATTATCAGATTTAAAAAATAAAAAACTGTGAATTTGATATGTGAAACAGCATTTCAGTGTTTTAAGTTTTACTTGTATAACTATTTTGCTTCTTTCACTTGACTAACTATTCATATTTCCTGTTCGTGGCTTGTCTGTATCCTTTGGCCACCTATCAAGGTATTTATGCTTTTTAATATGTTTTACAGGCCCTTTATATAGTAAGAATATTAATCTGTCATATCTGTTGTATATATGACAAATACTTTCACAAGTTTGTGGTTTGACTTTAAAAAGTTATTTCAAGCCAGGCGTGGTGGAGCACACCTATGCAACACTCTGGGAGGTTAAAGCAGGAGGATCTCAAGTTCGAGCCCAGTCTTTGCAACTTAGTAAGACCCTGTCTAAGAATGAAAAATAAATAAAGGCCTGGGGATGCAGCTCAGTGCAAAGGGCTCAATTCCCAATACTACAAACACAAAACAAAACAAAACAAAAAACTTTAAAAATCAACTTTATTATAGTATAACTTACTTTCAATAGAATGCACTCATTTGAAGTATATATTTCTATGAGTTTTGATAAATGTATAGACTTATGTTACCTATGTAACCACAAAAGAATACTTTTATTATCCCCCAAATTTCCCTTGTGCCTCTTTGCCATCAACCGCATCTCTGGCCTCGGGCAACCATTGATCTACTTTCTGTCATAACAGATTAGTTATCACTGTGCCTAAAATTTTATATTAATGGAATCATACAATATATACTCTTTTAAATCTAGTTTATTTTACTCTCTTTTTAAGGCTGTATCCTTGTTATTGTGTATGTTAGTGGCTCACTCTTTTTATTGCTGATAATATTCCATTATATGAATGAACCACAACTTTTTTTTTATCCATTCACTACTTGATGGACATTTGAGTTGTTTTCAGTTTTGGAATATTATGAATAAAGTTGTGTTAGTATCTATATATAAGTCTCTGTTTTTGGACATAAATGTGACCCTGTTATTCTTGGATAACTAGTTAGAAGTAAAACTTCTCATGTGGCAAGTACATGATTCTTGCAACTGCCATACTTTCCCCAAAGTGGTTGCCTCATTTTAGATTCCCAGCAATAGCATATGAGCATTTCAGTAGCTGCACATCTACCAGCAGTAGATAATATTAGTCTTTTTCATTTTAGCTATTTTATTGGGTGTGAATGGTACCTTATTGCAGTTGTAATTTGCATTTCCCTGTGTCTAATGATGCTACGTATTTTCATGTACTTATTGTCTGTCTGTCTTCTTGTTTGCAGAGTCTGTTAATTTTAATACTTACTTTAATTCTAGCATCCATTTTGAGTTTTTTTTTTGAATATGACATGAGGTAAATGTTGATGTTTGTTTATTTTTAAATATGGCTATCTGTTTCAAATAATGTTGGCTATGTTATTTTTATTATCCTCTGATTTATTCCATTGCTGTGTAGCTTAGAAATTCTAACCTCTGGTCAGCTATCAGATAGAAATTCACCTTTACAGTCCATTAGGTTTTTTCTCTTCCTCCCACTGCTGGGGATCCAATGCAGGGTCTCAAGCATGCTAGGCATGTGCTCTACTACATCTCCAACTCCTCCACTGATGTTCTGTTCATTTTTGTTTTTTGAGACAGGGTCTCAGTGTGTTGTTCAGGGGCTCGCCTCAGACTCATGATTCTCCTTCTTTAGCCTCTGGATTGCTGAGAGTACAGGTGTATATCACCATTCCCTGCCCTCTACTGGATTTTTTTTTTTTAAAGTTAATTTTTTTAACCTCAATTCTTTGATTCACTTGGAATATGTTTGGTAAGATTTGGGGGTCTAATATGAAATCCCATAGTTAATAGGCTGGAAGGAAAGGGAATTCCAGATATAGTGGAGGCATAAATGTGGGAAGAGGGCAGAAACAGGGGTCTGGGGCTGGGGCTGGGGATGTAGCTTAGCGGCACAGCACCTGCTTGGCAAGCGTGAGGCCCTGAGTTCAATTCCTGATACCAAAAAAAAAAAAGAAAGAAACAGGGGTCACACAGGCTTGCTTGGGCTGGGGGAGGGGGAGCCAGGGAGAGGAGGAAGAGGAGAGCTTGGCTGGGCTGCCTGGAGGGACCCCTGCTCTGTCCACTGGGGAGCTCAGAGGCTCTGGGAGGTGATTGGAGTGGTGCTTCTGCATTATGCACTTAGTTCTGATTGGGGACACACCAGAGGGATGAGGACTGGCAGCTGTGCTGGTAATTTCTAGCGTTAAAGAGGGACTGATTCCAGGGAGATTGAGATTGGAATGGGCAGGGTAAGGTGGGGAATTGCAAGCTCTTGATTTTAGAATGGGTGAAGCGGAAAGGAGGTATGTCAGTTACTTTCTCTCATCGCTGAGACAAAATACCCAACACCCAAAGTTAAAGGAGGAAAGGTTTATTTAGCTCACAGCTTATAGAGGTTTCGGTCTATAATTGGCTGGCTCCAAGGCAGGATGGCATTGCAGAGCAGAAACCGTTCATGGTGGGCAGAAGGTAGCAAAGCAAGCAAAGGAGGGGGAACCTTAGCAGCCTTTTCCTGCCCCTCTTGTACTCTATCTAGGCTACTGGGATTAGGATGGTGACAAACCAGTGGACTGATTTAGTTATCCCACACCCTTAATCCCAGCACACATACTCTAGATTCAGCCACCTCTGAAAAAGCCCCACCTATGACCACATGAGGCTTTGGGGGGACATCTAGATAGAAGCCATAACAGGAGCAATTAAAGGTTAACCTTGGGGCTCAAGATGATATGTTGGCCAGAACATCTCTGTTTTACTGGAAGTAAAGACAGCAGGAGGAGAAACTGGCATTCAAGGAGATGAAATTTAAAAGAAATGAAAATTATTTTTCACTTTTGGAGAAAGTGTGTGACATTCCTTGAGAGAATAATCAGAAAAGTTCCTCATGGTTTAAAACATTTTAAAGTCTCCAATGTGCCTTTACACATTACTTCTTTTCTCTTTCATTTGATACCTAGTGTGGTAGGCAGGGCAGGCTCTTCCCGTTCTCCACCTGATGGATGAGGACAGTGAGGCTCTGCTACTGTGAGGGGCTGGCCTGAGTTCTTTACTTGGAATTAACAGGCATGTGTGGTGGCTTCTATCCACTTGCTGTGTCATCTGTTCAATGGGGCTGATATTTGCACCATTAGCCTTATACAATTGGGAAGGCTAAGTAAATAACCTAAGTGAAAGAATGCTGATAAATATAAAGCAAGGTGCAAATGTCAGCCTTGTAAGATTTTAATATCTCATACTGAGGCTGGGAATCTGCTGGTCCTAGGGTGGGGAGGTTGGGGAAACCCAGAGTTGTGCCTGGCTGCACAGGCTGAGCTGCTGGTGAGGGGCACAGAGTAGCAGTGTCTGGGGCGGGGGGCACAGAGGTCTTGGCCGTGGTGGAGCTGCGCATCCAGCCTGAGGCCTGCAAGGTTAAGGCAAGGAAGTCTGAGGAAAAGCTCTGGATTTGGATCCAAAGGCCTTGGAGTTGAACATGATTCTGTTGTGTCCTGGGCCTGGGAGGAGATACTTGATTTTCTAGAATCTCAATTTAGTTATTTTATTTTTTTTTTTTTGTGGGTACCGGGGGGTCGACCTCAGGACCTCGTGCGCCAGCAGGCGCCCGTGCCACTGAGCGATATCACCGGCCCCTTTTTCGTATGTGGGTTCCGGGAGTTGAACTCGGGCCCTCGCGCTTGCAGGGCAGGCGCTTAAGCCGCTGAGCCATCTCACCGGCCCAATTTAGTTATTTTTGAATTGTCACTTTACACACTCTGGAATACGGAACTACTTATAAGTTCCCCAAACTCTGCCTCTGCCTTTGCCTAGACTCCTGCTCCTCAAGCAGAGGTTAAGGGAGGAACTGGATATGCAGCATTGCTGGCCTATAGAGAGGGAGCCATAAGCCAAGGAATGCAGGTGCCTTTAGGAGCTGAAGGAAATATTTTCTCCTTAGAGCCTCCAGAAGGAGCCAGACCTGCCAAAGCCCTGACTTTAGCCCAGTGGCACTGACTTTGGACTTGTGGCCTCTGGAGCTATAGTATAATAAATTCATATTGTTTTAAGGCACTCAATTTGTGGCAATTTGTTATAGCAGCAGCAAGAAACTAATACAGTGCTTTAAGATTTGCCCGTATTTTTGCATATATGGATGCCTTTCATTGTATGGCTGTATCACAACTTTCTTTTTCATTCATTAACTGATGAACATTGGGTTATTTCCCAGTTTTTGGCCATTATGAATAAAGTTGCTGTGAGCATTCATATCTAGGTCTTTATGTGGACATATGTTTTCACTTCTCTTGGGCAAATGCCTGGGAGTAGGATTGTTGGGTCATGAGTGCAAATTTAACTTTATAAGAAAGTACCAGACAGCTTTCCGCAGTGGTTGTCCCAGTGTATGAGAATTATAGTTACTCTATATCCTTGCCAGTGCTTGGCATTGTCAGTCTTTTTAATTTTAGCCATTATAATAGATGTTTAATGGTATCTCATTGTGATTTTAATTATATTTCCCTGATGACTAATGATATTGAACATTTTTCACATGCTTTTTGGCCACCTATAGCTCTTCCTTTGTGAAATATCTGTTCAGTTGTTTTTCCCATTTAAAAAATTGGTCATTCGTCTTATTATTGGGTTTTAGGAATTCTTTATGTATTCTGACTAGACATCCTTTATCAGAAAGACATGTCTTGCAAGTATTTTCTTGTAATCTGTGGCTCGTACTTTTATTTTCATATTAGTACCTTTAAAAAGCAGATGGTTTAAATGATGAAGTCCAACCTATCAGTTTTTTCTTTATGGTTCATACTTTTTTGTCCTAAGACATTTTTGCTTAACCTAAGGTCAGAGGGATTTTCTTCCAAGCTTTCTTTTAGATGTTTTATAGTTTTAGGTCTTACATTTAGTGCTATGATTAATTACGAGTTAATTGTTGCATAGAGTGTAAGGGTTAAGCTTTTTAAAATTAAGAAAGGTTTTGTGTGTTTTATTTTTTGTAATGCCTTTAACTGGTTTTGGTATCAGGGTAATTTGGGCCTCATAAAATGAATTAGCATTGTGCTAGGTAGTGTAGGGAAAGTAGAAGTAATATCCAATCTTTTTTGGAATTTCACACACACACACGCGTGCACACACACACGCACGCACACACACACACACACACACGGTGTGATGGAGGCAGAATTTGGTGCGCTCATAAGAGAAGTGCAGATGAATTGCTGTGGGTTTCCAAAGAAGAGAGAGAACACCTCCATTTAGACTTTTCTGAGGCTTCCCGTGTCGGTGATTTAAAGAAAGCACGGCTACAAGTGCTCGTTGCTGGGGGCTTCATTCAAATGACAGTCTACTGAATGTGGCTCCTTCGGGGACAGAGAATGGGGCCGGGGTGGTGTCAACCCGGAGCTGTAAAGTAAAGTGGCCCTGCTCAAATCGTGTCTTCCAGCTGAGAGATTACCAACTGGTGGAGTTGGGGGAAGCTGGGTGGGGTGAGTAGCAACTGATGTACTGAATTGGGGTGATTCTGCGAAACTCGTTACTGGCTGCCGTATGTAAATATGCCTCTATATACCCAAATTCTTAAACCCTCACTGATCTGCCCCTTGTCTTTGTGTCCCTCCAGCATACATCATCACATTTAGCCCTCCCACCAACTTTACAAGAGCAGCTTCATTATTTCCATTTTTGTAGATTAAAATATGAGACCCAAGAAGGGTAAGTACCACTAACAAGCAGCAGAGCTGAGATTGCAGTCTGCACTCCTGGCTCCATGTAGCCCCTGTGACACCACCTCCCACTGCTCAGAGGAAACTTCATTTTGAGGAATGCAGGCACATAGATGAGAAAGGAAGGGATGCCAGGGGGAGGTCAGGACTAGATATTTGTGAGTGGGTTTGTTCTGATTTAGCAAAAGAGCTCTCAGCACCATGGCCCAGGAGGTAGCTGGCTTGGTGCATGGTCAGGGTTTGCAAAGCTTCCAAAGATCCTTTCACCAGAGGGGCTTTAAAAGCTGCAAGCTCTCAGCAGTTTCTATCAGTTAGGACTTTATTCCTCCAGACTGAATCCTGTCAGGGTTTTACTGGCTTATGTGTTCCCAAAATGACCATGCTAGGTAGTGCAGGGAAAAACATCACCATGTCACTCACCATACTTTCTGTCACCAAATAGCCCCAGGAAGGAATCTTCACCAGTCCTATCTTTTGGCCTAAATTCCCCCCTTCCCCCCAAAGTCCTCTGATTTCTCTAAGAAGCATGGGGTTGAGCTCAGCAGGGACAAATCAACACCATGACCTCGTGTGATCTCAGGTTTGGGGGTTGTTCCCCTCTTGGCCTCATAGTTTAAACCCTTTTCAAATGGTGAAAATGTGGAGGCACTCATGTTGGGAGACACAGCATTTCTGGGAGAACAGAGGACACTCTGGATGCAAGTTCCCATTGTCCCCCACCCTATTCCTAGGCCTCTGACCCCTCACTGTGCCCTTGTCCTTGGACCCCTCTGAGGGAAGGGAAGTCTTGCCTGCTTGCCTCTGGGCTTTTGGCTTCCTGTCCTTTGTTTGGTCATCATGGGCCCTGGCCCTGCCGACTCAGGCAAACAGAGCAGGGTCAAGCCCTGGCTGCCCAGTCTTCCGGGCAGCATTACATACTGCTTTGCGTCAGCAGAAAAAGTATCCCCTACAAGTTGCATTCTTCAGTGCCCTCTGCCCGACAGCCATGGCCTGTGAGGCCTCCAAGCCCTGCTGTGCCCTGCCCACCTGGTTAAGCTGTTCTCTGTCTGCCAGCTGCGCTTCAGGAAACTTCAAATGCAGCTTGGTGACTTCATGGGAAGTGCTCTGGGTTGGTTCTCCTTGCCTCCACCTCCTTCTCAGACTTGCTAGGGATGATACCTCCAGGCCCCTCCCAGCTCCCAAAATACCAGCCCTACTCCACAGCGCTGCCAGAAAATGCTTAGCACATTAGCAGGTTTAGCTGCCACAGTGGCAGGCATTTGGAAGGCTGTAGAGGAGCATAGATTTCATTGTGGAATTCTTTCCAGCTCTGTGTTATTTTGACAACATGGGACAGCACTGTTACTAGGAACCTGCTCTGCCTGTGAGATACAAGTGTCAGGGGCCTGGGCAGAGGAGGGCAGAAGGCAAGGAGAGGTGATAGGAGCAAGAGCAGGGAAGGGAGAGGAGGTGGGCTGTGCCAGTCCCTCACTCGGCTGTGATGACCGACCGAGTTTGTCTTTAGCAGGCCTACCTAGCAGGCCTCCCTTCTGGCCCTCTGGCGTGTACTTGGAATGGATCTTGGATCGTAGCAGCTTTTTTCCACAGTTGCCCTAGTGCTGCAGCTTCTGCTCACAGGGCAGGCAGAGGCCCCAAGGCTGCCCAGAGGCAGCAAGGCAGGCTGAAGGAAACAGCCACCCCCAATAGCCTGGACTGGGAAGGCTGCCTGAGCTCCTTCCCTGCATCGTGTAGCTGGAGGGTCTGGAGCAAGTCACCAACTCTAAAACTCAGCATTCTCACCCACAAGATGGGAATGACGACCTGCCCTTCCTACCTCCATATAAGGCTGACAGTCCTCCAAGGGACAGTGTACATGCAAGGGTTTGGTGCAAACATTTGTACGCCAGTGAGCTCCCGGAGGGCAGGGACTATGTCTTGTTTATCTATGAATTTCTCTATGATGTCTGGTTTATTGAATAGAAAAGTAAATATAGCGACTTTCTGGAAGTTCCCATTTTGCTCCACTGGTGACTGGTGTGATGAATGATAGCTAGGCTCTGAGCGCATGAATTGTTAGGACTGCTGTAACCAAGTGTCACGGGCTGGGTGGTTTAAACAACAGAAATTCAGTCTGTCACAGCCTAGAGGCTAGGAGTCCAAGATCCAGGTGTACTTGAGGCGAATTCCTTCTGGGAACTGGGAAGGAGAAGCTGATTCATGCCCTTCTCCCAGCTCCTGGCAGTCTGGCATTCCTTGGCTTGTAGAAACATCACCCACTCTCTGCTTTCACCTTCTCTTGGCATCTCTCTGTGTCCCTGCCTGCATGTCCAAATTCCCTCCTTTTGTAAGGACATCAGTAATATTGCACTAGGGCTCACCCTACTCCAGTGTGACCTCGTCTTTACTAAATACATGCACAGCGACTGTCCTTCCGGAAGTGTGGATAGGAGTCCTCTGAGCACGGGGTCAGCTCTAGGATAGGAAAGTCAAGGCAGGGCACCAGCTGTGGCTGGGACAAGAAAGCTTTTTTTCCTTTTTTTAAATGAAAACACTAATGTGGATATTTGTTGAGTGATAGACTCTATTTCTACTCTCATTCTTGAATTTTTTGGAGGGTCTTTATCTCTTAGAATTGGTTTCATATTTTCTTCTCTGAGTAGCTGCAGAATCACTCCATTTGTGTTTTAGACCCAAATACACTTCCTGTTTTTACTCTTTCCCCACTTACTTCTCCTGGCCTCTCTTTTCCTCTGAGCCTTCCTTTCTAGCCTTGAAGCGTGGAGACACAGTTTCTGGTTCAGGATACTCCTGGCTTGAATATTGTTCACATCCCTCTCCCCTTCCTTTCACTATGTACTTTGTCTTGTACCACAGTATCTTCTAGTGCGTATCTTGGGCAAGGGAACCTCCATCTGTGCGTGTCCCCATTTTCTCTGGGCACTGGCACATCAGCAGGCATGTTCAGAGGAGGTGTGTTGCTGGACCATAGAGCTGGGCATGTCTGGGAGGCATGGAGGTTCCTTGGCACCCTACCCTCTGTGTTTGAGGGTTCACTGCCATCCACTCTCATCTTTGATATGGCATGGGATGGATATGGAGGAAGGCATTTATGTGTCACCTCTGAATAATAAGAGGGGCATCTACCAAATTCTTACTAGGTACCAGACAAAATGCTGAGTGCTTTCCATTTCCTTTTTCTCATTTATTCTTCTCAAAATCCTAAGAAATAGGTACTTTCATTATCCTCATTTTACAGACAGTTAAGATTTTAAACAGAAATACAAGCTGATGAAAGCCATACAACTAGTGAGAGACTTACGCACTTGTTTCTAGAACATCCAATTCCACGCTCCTATCCACAGGGTACCTCCAAGGTGAGCAGTGGCCCCCTGTATCAGAATTATCTGGAGAGCTGTGCAAAAGTCAGATTCCTGTGATTCTTCCCTGATCTACTAAATCACAAGAGCATGGGGTGGGGCCCAGGAATCTGGATTTCAGTTCAGCTTCCCTGTGACTCTGGTTCCATTCAAACACCTGAGGCCCATTGCCCATCTAGCCCACCACCAGGGGACATTTTCCTCTCAATGCCACCTTTCCCTCCAGTTCCACCCAGGCTACTGAGAACCTGCTATTTGCCACAGACAGAGTTCTGACACAAAGGGCACCCATGCCCTGCCCCCTTTCTCAGGCCTCCCCCTTTCTCCATGGCTGCCTTTCTTCCTGGTGTGGTGGCCCTGTGAACTGTGGTGGAGGGCAGGCCATCAGGCTGCACAGGGGAGACAGTGTGGTCCCTGTGGCTGCACTGGCCTGTGACCTCACCTTTTCCCTGGAGCCTTCACCCTTCCCCTGCTCTGCTTGCCGTAAGGTCCTAAGGGAGTGACCTGGTCTGGCGCCAGCAGGCAGTGAACAGGTCAGGGTGGGGCAGGGCGGGGCAGGCCTGAGCCCTGGGTGAGTATGATGTGAAAATGTCCTGTGACTGTATGGGTGTGAATATTCCAGAGTGAAATCTTGGCGTGATCCCAGCAGAAGCACCAACTCCTCCCCTGAGGGCTGCCACTGAAAGCCACGCCCCCTTCCCTGATTTGAGGTCCTCTTCCTCATTCTGCCTTCCTTACCTTCTTCATGATTTCCCCTCCCTGTGGTACCACTTTGAGCCCTCTCATCAGAAAACAAAACAAAACAAAACAAAACAAAACAACCACACCCAAAACCAAACAATACCTTTGTAAGCCCAGTCCATTCCAGCAATTAAAAGTAAATGAATGAATAAAAAAAATCCCAAGAAACAAGTACTGTTGTTATCTCTACTGACTAGGCAGTGACGACTTGCCCACTCATAAGCTTTAAATTCTATCCTGCAAAGCCCCCACCCCATCTCCTTTTCTGAGATACATAAGCATATCATGCAGGGCTTAGGAGTCAGGACTCTGGAGCTAGAAAATCAGCCCGGTGAGTGCAGGAACCTGCTATATCCTCGGTATCTAGAATAGGTGCTCAGTGCACAGCTCTTGACTGAATGAATCTTAGAGGTGAAAGGCATCACCAAGTTAGTGTTGTCTAGTAGAACCAGGTGAAGCACAGGGAGGTGAAATTACTTGCTTGAGAGTGTTAGTCTGTTTTCTGTTGCTAATACCACAATGCCACAGGCTGGATATTATGAAGAAAAGAGGTTTATTTTGGCTCATGGTTTGGTCCAACACTGAGGGGCTGTATCTGGTGATGCCTTCTCCCTGGCAGAGTCACGAGATAGTGCAGAAGCATCACACTTCTGAGATAGGGAATGCGTGTATGTATCCTCTGGTCTTTCTTCCTCTACTTAGGAAGTATTCATTCATGGGACCCCCCCACTGATGACCTTATCTAATCCTAATCACCTCCCAAAGACCCTGCCTCTAAATACCAACATTGCATTGTATTTCCACCCTCTTATTACTTCACAATGGTGATTAAACTCCAATCTGCGTTTCAGAAGGGATAAACCATATTCAAACAAAACAAGGTTGCCTCCCTCGTAGGCGGCATTTTTGGAACTAGAGCCTAAATGAATAGGATTGTCCCTGGACACCCCAGGGTGCCCAAATCTAAGTCATGGATTCCTCAATGGAAAAAACAAAACAAAATATCATTACAATGTAGAGTGTTTTGCTAAAGTTTGAAGAACCGAATTTTGTTGTTACTTGAGGTAATGAGCATGGAGTTGCTCTGAGTACTTCAAAACCTTTTGTTGATGTGAGATGAAAGTTGGAGCCACAGTAGTGGTTGTGGAGAGACTAGAGGGACAGGGACAGGTTTTTTAAATTGCCTAATCCTAGCCAGCCAGCACCATCTCAGGGAACTTTCACGGAAAGAACCAAATGTATGAGTAGAGTAAAGATTTACACAGGATCGCGTGGTGAAGATATGACCACCCAAAAGTGGCACTGAGTTTGGAAGAAGGAGGAAAAGGTAACAATGGAAAGTGGCTTCTGAGGATGGATGGTGAAGAGCTAAGCCTGGGACTGGAGCAGATGGGAGGATCAGATATTTAAATTTTCAGTCCCTTCAAGGACTTAAAGAGAGCATCACAAAGTCCCTTCTTAGTGTGTAGGGAGGGTGAAAGGGAGTCAGGAGAGGACTGGGGAGGCAGAAGGGGTGTGAGAGAGAAGGAAGAGGGTCTGTCTGGCTTCCGTAAGAGGCAGAACTCAGGGGACCATGGTTTAAGAGAAGGGGGGTCCCCTTTTGAGCGAAGAGAACTCTTTTCTTTAGAAATCAGAGTTATGTTGGAAAACATAATCCTGTTTTCACACCTTTGCCATTGCCAGACCACGCCAAAATGGCACTGTGTGTGCCTGGCTTGCTTCTTCCTCTTCCCAACCCTGCCTGGGAGTGTGGCTTCCGGTTAGGTCTAGAAGTGGCAAGTTTTCCCAGTTCTCTGCCATGCCTGTGAAGGCAGGTCCCAAGTGAGGCCAGTGTTGGACCTGGAATTTAGGAGCAAGTGTGTGTCTCCAGGGCTGCTGGGACAACCTCATTTTGGCTGCAAGGAAACTGAGACTCAGAAAGGAAAGTGGCTGCTGCTTTATTCTTTCCCTCATTTGCCAGTCTGATGCCTCACATGTGACAGATATGGTGCACACGTCTGTCGAGTCCATCAAGGGGACAGCTAGTTGGTAGTATCAGTAAGAGAACTCAGAATTTCTGATTTCTTATCACTGTTATGGAAAACCATGGCATCACCCAGAGTCTTGCATATTTTATACCAAAGTCTTTGGAAACTCATTTCACTGAAGTAGTGAAAAGAAATCCCTTGATTCATGGAAGGATTCACCTAGTAGAATTGGATTCAACTATGTTTGAGGGTTTCGTATGTGATGTACCCTAGCCACGTACACTGCTTCTTTGCCTATTTTCTGCCTCTTTATTGGGGAAAAAAAAATGCAACCTCCCAACTCCCTCTCCCAATACCCTATCAATTCCAATGAAAGAAGGCCTTGTGCTTAAATAATCATGTGCACAGAAAAAAAGAGCCCACCCTCCTATTAATGTGAAAGGGGACTGGCTTGGCAGCTTTGGGTCTTCATTTAAATTAGAGATTTTGTAGCTTGTTGTTTTTGTTGTTATTTGCTTCTCACGGGATGGTCTCCAGTATTCCGATGTTCGCTACAGCCTTGACTTCGCTATCGCTTCTCCTAGGGTAATTATAGGTTGGCATAATGTACCTATTGTTCTGTTCCACAAAGAGGCACTGTCACAGAATGATGGGATGGGGCGGGGGTGGGGCGGGGTGTGCGGTGAGGATCTAGAAGGGGGAATATTTGTGTTTGTGTGGTGTGTGCCTGGACAGACATGTTACATCTTGAATTATTTTTCTTATTCTCTTCTTTGGATCCCTATCCACTCATGCCCTATTTCTCTAGTTGTTTGTCCTTCATTGTCCTAAGTTTCCATTTTTGCTTCTCTGCACCCTTCCCTTCTGGTGTTACCGCTGAGTACTGCGCATGGTGACTTCAACTTTAGATGCTGAGCTAGGGCATTGAAGGAAGTGTTTAAAATTCTTTCAGTGAAGTTATTTGCTTGGTATGACAGGCTCAGGGCTCATGGATTGTAGATGGCTTCACAGGTCATCCAGGTCAACCCCTTTCACTAGACATGTATTTCTCATTTGAGTCATTCAGAGCCCTTTGTACTACAAAGCTCATGATACTTTCTGGAACATGTTGGATAACATAGGCATTCATTCATTCATTCATTCATTAATTCATTCATCATAAGCTCACCAAATGCTCACTAGGGTGGTCCTTGGATTAGATGGTAAATATATATTGATGAGAGGAAAATGACTCCCTTGTACTTGTGGATCTTCTACTTCAGTTGTCCACACTGGCAGGTGCAAGATTTACAGGTGTTACGTCCACTTGGCCCTATGGGATCCAAGGCTGGGAGACATGCTTGTCTTGCCTCTTGTAGCTAGAAATCAGAACTAGATCTCTGGGCTGGTGAGATAGCTCAGTGTCTGCATAAGCGCCTGCCTGGCAAGCGCGAGGTCCTGAGTTCGACTCCCGGAACCCACATACGAAAAAAGGGCCGGTGATATCGCTCAGTGGCATGGACGCCAGCTGGTGCGCGAGGTCCTGAGTTTGACCCCCGGTACCCACCAAAACAACAACAACAACAACAACAACAACAAAAAAGAACTAGATCTTTGTGGGCAACCCATTGTTTCTTCTTTTGTAGTGAGATCTCCCTTGGAGGTTTTTATGGTGATACTTGTCTCTCTTCCGCCCCCCTCCCCAGACCTTCCTGCCCTGGGGTTGGTCATCATACTTAGAACTATTTTTGACTCAACCATAGTGGCTTTTTGGACCCAGTCCCACAGGAATCTGAACAAGATGACCCCCCCCCATATTACCATCAGCCTCAGAAGCTGTGGCCTTCATATTTCATCCCGAGAGAGAGATGGTGGCAAGGTTCATTGAAGCCAAGGGACACAAAGGCTACTCAGCTGAGGCTTGGAAGGAAAGGGACTCCTTTTCTATGCTTGGGAGGGGCCTGCCTCCTGTGCTGCCTGGGGAGGCAAATGCTGTTCTAAAAAATGATTGTTCACATTTAACTGGGAGTCCTGTATTTTGTCTGTCAACCTTAGAGTGTATGTGTGGGTGGAGAGGCAGGCAGTGGGGCAGGGACTCTGCATCCCAGAGGGCTGATGATGGCAGGATGTGATTATTGGGTGCTGAGGTCCTGAAGGGGGGGATAGAGGATTCCCCCTGATCAGGCTGTGAAAGTGAGGTGGACTAGAAGATGAAAGATCAAAGATCTCTGCCATCTGTGGTCTTTGGAGGAATTGGTACATGTGTGAGCCAATGGACTTTAGCTTTGCTTCTCCCCCATCCAGTATCTGGGGCTACATCCTATAAAATAAACAAATGTATTCCCTTTGTATATATTTTTGTATGTTTTGTAAAATATCCAAATTCTTTCCTCTTGATAAATTAAAACAAATACCCAGAGCAGAAAATCCATGTACTCAGAGACAATCAGAATGCCTCAGGCCCAGGGCAGCCCAAGGGTGCATGTAGGAGGTGCGTGTTGATGTGACAGGTTGGGGGCTCAGCATTTTTGCTTCCACTCCAGGAGATAATTTAGAGCATTGGTATCTATGTGACTCTGAAAAGCAAAAGTGCGAGTGCTGGCCAGGGCTCTGGAGGTCAGCTGTGAGGTGTCTCACTTTGCGGATGAGGAAACTGAAGCTGAGAAAACATAGAAATGGGCTACAAGGTCTCAAAGAGCTCTTGTCCCTGTCTCCCAGGTTGTCTACAGTTTACTGTGACGGACTCAGTCTTGTTAACCTCTCTCAAATAGAAGCTTATTGAGGGCAGAGACCACAGATGCCATCTGTTCTGTGTTGTCCCAGGGACAGTGACAGCCCTGCATACTCAGCTGTCCTTCTGTTGGCATTTGTGTGCTGGCACTCACATGCTGCCATTTGTTGGAGACACTCTTTTTGCTACTCAGCAGGAATTTATTTTCTGTGGTTCATCCCGTGCTTGTGTATCCTTGGTTCTGAGTCACCCTGAACCAAGTCACCCTGAACCAAGTCACCCTGAAGGTGGATACCTTGCGGGGTGGCATCAGCACTGAAGGACAGTCACCTAAGGTGCTAGTATGGTTAGCCCTTTGTATTTGTGGGTTCCATATTCATGAATTCAATGAACTGTGGATAGAAAATATTTTGAATGAAACAATCGCATCTGTACTAAACATGTATATGCTTTTTTCTTGTCATTAGTCTCTAAACAATGTAGTGTAACAGCTATTTACATAGCATTTACATGTATTAGTACTATCAATGATCTAGAGATGATTTAAGTATATGGGAGGATGTGCACAGAGTCTATGCAAATACTACGCTGTTTTATATAATGACTTGGGCATCTGCAAATTTGGTTTGAGGGGAGTCCTGGAACCAAGCCCCTGTGGATACTGAGGGATGACATGCTTCTTACTCCTGACAGCTACCCTGCTTTGATACCCTTGGGCAATTTGTGTGTGCAACTTTATTTTCTCTCACTGTCATATGCCTTGGGTTTCTGGCTGTGTGGAGTTTGAGATGCAAATCTGTGTTCTGTGCCTGTGTCCAGGACAACTTTCTCAAGCATGATGGGCCATGTCCAGGTGCCACTCACTATGAGACTGCTTTCCTGATCTGTCTCCCCTGGATACCATGTCCTAAGCAAAGAGACAGTTGAATCCACCTGGCTCTGGTATGTCTCCTTGGCAATCCCTGGAAGGATTCTTTTGCTCAGACCTTTGGAATAACAAAAGGAGGAATATGATTTATAGAGGAGTGAATGTTATGTAGTTTTCTAGGCAACTGCCTGATCTGTGAGCAGATATAACTTCAATGAATGGCTTGCAGTGCGGTTCTGTGTGAATCACCAGTTACTTCCTTGAGGTCGTGGTGATGGCTTCAGCCAGGCAGCTGAGGGATGGACCTCATCTCAGCACTGACCTTGTTCTCTGTTGTCACTAGGTTTTTTTTTTTTTCCCCCAGTTATTTGAACCACTCAGTGTCCCTTACCAGCCACCCAGATGGCTTTACTTCCTTGTTTTGCCACTAGAGCCTCATAGATATATTTGTGATATTTTTCTTCAAGCACTCCAAGTCCACCACCTGCATCTTCTGTAGCTTTTCCAATTTCTGTGGCTGCTGCCCAGATCTGAGTAGTTGCTGGGGATGAGGGAAATAGAGAGAGAAAGAAAGAGAGGGAGAGAGAGAGAGAGGGAGGGAGACAGAGAGTTTTCTATATGCTGTTGCTCATCTGATGTCGCTGCCTGTGAATGCTAGAAATGGTTTCTCCTTGTATTGCATTTTTGGTGAGATTGTGCTAACTACTCTGGCTGAGTAACTCACCCTGAAGCTTCTCTCTCCCTTCCCAACCTAAGAACCATCCTTCATTATTCTGAAGACCAAAAGGACCCCCATTATTCCAGAGTAAGTCTGTGGTGATCTCTTTTCCCATATTATCGAATGACCCCTTGACTGCAGTGGCTTGAGGTATTAATTCTTTAGTCGTGTAATGCCTTTTTGTGTGTAGGTTCAACTTGCAAATACATAACCATGTGTCTCTCTGCCCATCCACTCACCCACCATTGATTATTTCATTCTTTCATCCATTAGTTATGGTGGGTTTTTGTTGTTGTTGTTGTTGATTTTTTGAGACAGAATCTTACTGTGTAGTTCAGGCTGTTTTTGAACTCACTATATAGCTCAGGCTGGCCTCAAATTCATGACAATCCTCCTGCCTCAGCCTCTCAAGTGCTGGGATTACAGGCATGCACCACCATGCCCAGCTTATCCATTAATTTATCTATTTATACATGCAGCCATCTATAGCGTTCCCTGACTCAGATTTCTTTTCATCTTTAACATGTGCCACCTGACAGCCAAAAGGAAAATCTTTATTTCAAAAGTGTTTGGGTTCAAGAAATTTAGAGGCATTTAGGTGGGGCCCCTGGGCTCTTTCTCAGCATATGTAGATTCTATCGGTAAAATCAAACCGTGGATAAAGTTGCATATGGCAAGAAACTCACACTGCTTTAGCACTCAGAGAATGTATGAGCTTGTGTAATTAAAAGCTCTTAGCGCATCTGCCTTACTCTTGTCTAGGTCCAGAGCTCAACAAGGTCACCTCGACGCCCTATCTTACTTCATCTTTCAGCTCTGCTTTCATTTACATTAGCCTCCTTTGCAAACAGGCCTACTTCATGGGTGCCTCCCAGTAGCTGCAGGTATATATTATATTATATTATATTATATTATATTATATTCTGTATATTATATATTATATGCCACTTTTCCATACCAAGAGAAAGCACTGGTTTCCCCCAGTGGTTCCAGGATTGACTCTAATTCGCCTGCCCAAGACCACGTGTTCGTCCTTGAGCTAATCACTCAGACCCGGGGAGGTGGTTTTCTCATTGGCCTGAGCTGGTCACAAGCCTGTCTCTGAAAACAGGGGGTAGAGTGAGGTGTGCTTGATTTTGCATGACTGATGGTGAGGGACAGGTGTTCCCAGAGGAGGATGGGGGTATTGTTACTAGAGGGGAGTGGGATGCAGCTGGGCAGGCAGACAACTTGTATGGGCCACAGGGAGGAGGGATTTGTGGGAGGACTGGGCTTAGACTCGCACTGTGAGGCAAGACCCAGAATTCTAAGCAAGGCCGGGGCTGCCCATCCTTTCACCCTCATTCACCCCCCCAGTCTGAGTAGTAGCCATCCCTGATATCTTCTGCTCAGCCCCATCATCTACAGGGTGAGAGAGTGTGGTGCTCCATGGGCCCAAGCTGCCTCACCCTGACTCTCACACAGATGCTTGAGTATGACACCTGATGGTTATTCCTAAACTGTGACTTTCACAGGGCTTAGGGGTCTTGGGAGAGGGCAGTTACCCAAAAGGTTCCTGATATGCTTGGAGTACTCTGTGAACTCCCCACCTGTTCTGCCATTGTGGGAGGAATGGCTAAAATGATGCGCTCCCTTTTAGCAGTGCCAGACCTGGGCTTAGGACTCGGCTATACTGACTCCATGACTTGCCCAAGGCAGGAACTGAAGCCATGGATGGACCGTATTGGAATTTGGATCCTTTGAATTCCCAACCTGAGCAGAAGCTGCTGGAAGAAGAGACGCTAGGCTGCATCCTCAGTAGTTGACAGCCCCTGGTACACCCCAGTGGAGACCTGGAGCTCTCCCTGGGAACTCTGGCCTCAGAGAATAAATAGTGCAGGTATCAGGTCTGACCTTAGTTATGTGTAATCCTTGGTGTCAGAAATACCAACTGTCTTCAGATTGAGTGACAGTTTTTGTAGCTAGTGAGGATCATTTTAACTGTTTCCTATCTTTGATTGTTTTTGTTATTGTTGAAAATATGACTACCAGAATGCAGAATATTACAAAGAATATAGCAAAAGGGAAAAATGGAACTTGTAAGATACATTATAAAAACACTAGAAACCATCAAAATGTAAAACTCTGCTTATAGAGAAAGCAGAATAATCGATGGTGGAAAGCACCTAAGAGCTGGTGCATCCTCCTGCAGCCTAGCCCACACTCGTTTACACCTTGTTTCACACTCAATCTTATTTCTATAAAACCCAGTAAAGTTGAGAGAGGGAAGGGTAATTTTCTTTTAATATTTATTTTACAGATGTAAAAATGGGAATTAAGAGAACGGCAAGCTCTCTCAGTTCTTGGGAGATTTGATTCTTGAATCCAGATCTCTAAACAGCGAGTCTAATCACTGCATTTTACGTTATTACAGATTCATGTAAAAGTTTCTTTTTCACTAATGAAACTTAGTGAAAAAGTGTTGACTAGGAAGAACAAAGAAAGTGGATTTTAAATTAGGTAACCTGAAAATCTGGTAAATCTGAAAATTTTCCTTAAACCAAAATATCTTCATAGAACTATAAGATCTTACATAATTTCAGCATTCTAGCATATGGTGTTCATTAATTCAGTTTTACTGATTAATTGATTCCATACTTGGCTCATGACACTTATATCGTGTAACTGTTACATGCTAGACCTTTTATTGGCTGTTGAGGGTATAAAGATGAAAGGGACAGGATTCCTGCTTGTATCTGTTAGTTTCACTGCTTACCAAACATCCTAGAGAATAGTGGCTTCAGACAGCAGCCATTTATTTTGCTCACTATTCCATGGACTGGCGATTGGATCTGGGCTCAGTGGGGTGGTTCTTCTGATCTTGGCTGGGCTCATTTAGGTATCTGTAGTCAGCTGCCAGGCAGGTTGTGGGCTGGTTGTTCTGGGATAGCTTCAGCGGGCACAGCTTGCCTCTTCTCTGTGTCTCTCCTCGTTCTCCAGTTGGCTGGCACATGCTTGTTCACATAGTAAGTAGGCAGGGCTCTGGGAGGGCAGGCTGGAAGCTATGAGGCCTTTTGTGACCTGGGTTTGGGATTGGTGTAATCTAACTTCTTCTCTATTCTATTGGCCAAAGCAAGTCAGTGAGAGTGACCTAGTAGACTCTCCCACTGTAGGAAAGAAGCTGTTGAGTCTCCTATCCATGTTCCTACTGAATCTCCTGTCCCTCCAGGGCTTGCTTCTCTGACCATTCTCCATGCCCTACCTTACCCCACCAGGGAGACCTCCTCTCCTTCCTTTTCTCCAAATCTACCTACTTTGTAGGTTATACCTTCATGAAGACTGTACTGACTTCTCAGTTCTTTTTATCCACAACTGATACAGAGATCCTTCTTTCTAGACCACTCACAGGGTAACTGAGTTAGTGGCTGAAGATACAAAAAATATCCTTGCCCTCAAGAAGCCTACTTTTTAAGAAAATGGGAATGATAAACAGTATGTACCTTATGGAGTTGTTAGGATTAAGTGAATTAATACACACAAAGTGCTCAGAGAAGTATCTGAGGCATAGTACATGCTCTAGAAATCTAATGTGCCAAAAGTTTTAGGTGATATTGAACCCATACTATAGTCATGAGACGCCATTTTTTCCTGTCTCCTTTTACAGATGAGAAAATAAACGGTCAGATAAATTCTGTAGTTTCTTAAAAGTCACCCAACTAATTAGCAGAAGATCTGAGATTCTAATTCTATTTGTTTTTGAAATGTCACTTGAGATACTTTGATGATGGAATCAAACGACTCATGATGATATTGTAGTGACATAAAATCCTTGCTCCTTTGCTCCCTGCCTGTTTGCCCATTGATAAAATGGGAAGGCAGAACGATTCATGATGGAAATCATTGACTGTATATGTAGTCCAAATTTATCACAATGCAATTAAAATAATGAGGAATTGTTATAGGAGAAAGATATACAGAGCAATAGAGTGCGAGTTAGCGGAAGAGAAGAGTACTTGGGCCTTACCATCTCTTCTCTCTACAGAAGGTAAACAGAGATCCCCATTTCTAGACTACATTTTGACTAAGATCCTATCACTAGATGTTTGGGTGTCTCTGCTGGGGCCTCTCAGACTTCAGCATGGAAGGGTCAGTCCTTCCTGGGGCTTGACAGGGCCTAGTGGTATTTGCTGACAGTCAAGCAGTTCACAACAAGCAGGTCAATTTAGAGACTGGGCCTGACAGAACCAAAGCAGCAGAATGATGGGAGCAGTGGGCAGTTCATTAGTTGCTTTGTGCTAAGTGTTTACTGTGTGCCAGGCATAGAGTGAGGGATTCTGTGCGTATTTTAGTCTGTATTCCTTATGCCAAATGGACCCTGCAAAGTTGGTCCTTCTAGTTAGAGAAATGGGAGCTCACACAGGTATTAAGTGGTGGGGCTGAGATCTGAATGAGAGTTGTGTGGCTCCAAAACCCATGATCTTAGATACCATATGCTTTATACTTTCAGTTTTGTCATGAAGTAGGATTGCTTTAATATTCTTGAGCTTAGAGCAGAATCAAATCTTCTGCAATTCCTCACCATAGCTTTGACAGAATTCCAGTGTACTTTGTGGCAAAATCTACCTTTGCTAGACTAAAGTCCCCTTGGCCCCACCCCAAGATACTCACATCCTTTGGAGCTATGAATATATTACTTTATGTGGTAAAATGGATTTTGCAAATGTGATTAAGTCAAGGACTTTGACATGGGAAGATGGTCCTGGGTTATGTGGGTGGCTTGAGGTAATCAAAATGGTCCTTACAAAAGAGAGGCCGGAAGGTCAGAGTCAGAGCAGGGGATGTGACCATGGAAGCAGAGGCTGAAGGGATGCATGGATGTAGGGGTCACAACCCAGAAACACAAACAGCCTGTGGGCTCTGAAACAGGCAAAGGAGGGAGTTTCCTCTTACAACTTCAGAAGAAGCACAGCCTTGCTGAAACCTTGACTCTGGCCATGTAAGACTCATTTTGGATATCTGACCTCCAGAACCATAGGATAATAAATCTATATGGTCTGAAGCTTCTAAGTTTGAGCTAATTTGTTATAGTAGCCATAGGAATCCAGTATACCACCTTTCCAAATGTACTGTTGAATATCCCAAAATTTCTACTTGTGAAGATTCCGCCTCCTCTGTGACCCAGTGCCCTTTAAACAAAGATGATGGAGGATCTGTGCCATGAGCTAGGCTTCTCCTGGAAGGGATGGTTTTGCACTGAGTCATCCACACAATCAAGGCTTTGCTCCTGATGCTTGACTCTAACAGTGAGGCAACTGACCTGTTGACCCATGGAGGAGGGACAATCTGAAACAACAGGCATGGAGCTCTTATCTTTAATATATTTTGCTTCTGCTCACCTGTGTAGACAGATAGGCCCCAGAAGCAGACAATACTAGCTGGGAAAGAACTCATGAGCTGCTGTTTTCTGCCACGGACTGTGGCAGTGAGTGGAAAGTACAACCTCACGTCGTACTACCAACAGCTAATATTTGTGATCATTCACAGTGAGGTTATCTCATTTAAAGAGAAAAAAAAAAACAATAAACAATGATGCAGAATTTCAAAACAAGGCAATAGGAGATTAACAATGGTTAATATATTGTGTATTGTTATCTTCAAAGTAGTTGCTCAGATTTTAAGACATAGGCATGAAAAATTAATCAAACAATATAAGCACAAAACATTCTTTTTAATGAACTAACAGAAATTAATAGTATGATTATCTTAGCTATCTTGTGTGTGTGTATGTATATATATATTTTTCTTTTTCTTTCCTTCTTTCTCCTTTCCTCCATCCCAGTTGTTCTTTCCCTTTGAGCAGTTTCTCCCCCTTTCACAATATCTATTGTAGATTTTGGATCTTATTTACTTTTTCAGTTTTTTACACTAGGGAGACACTATGATGTTTACACATGTGAGTCTGATTTATTTCACTTATTTTATTTTTTTTTTTTTTTGTGGGTACCGGGGGGTCGACCTCAGGACCTCGCGCGCCAACAGGCGCCCGTGCCGCTGAGCGATATCACCGGCCCCTTTTCCGTATGTGGGATCTGGGAGTCGAACTCGGGCCCTCGCGCTTGCAAGGCAGGCGCTTATGCCACTGAGCCATCTCACCGGCCCTATTTCACTTATAAGTATGGTCTCAAGTTGCATCCATTTATCTATAAAAGCCTTAAGTTTATCCTTTATAGCTGAGTAGTACTCCATTGTATAAAAATACCACATCTCTTGTATCCATTCCTTGGTTGATGGCATTTGGTTTGTTTACAAGATTTAGCTATTACAAATTGTGCTGCTAAAAACATGGGTGCACATATATTGCTGTGGTATGATATTTTTAGTTCTTCTGGGAAGACATACAAAAGGGGAATAGCTGGATCAAATAGGACCTCTAATCCTAGTTTTTTGAGGAATCTCCACACAGATTTCCACAGTGGTTGTACCAATCTATACTCCCATCAACAGTGGAGAAGGGTTGCTTTTTCCCCACAGTCCCTCCAGCATTTGTTATTGCTTGATTTCTTGATGATAGCCATTCTTTCTGGGGTGAGATGGAATCTCAGTGTTGTTTTAATTTGCATTTCTCAAATGATCAATGATGTTGAACAGTTTTTCATATATTTATTTGCCATTTGTATTTCGTCACTGGAAAAATGCATATTCATCTCAGATGCCCATTTTTGGATTGGGTCTTTGAATTTGGGGGGCCTGATTTTTTTCAATTCTTTACATGCTCTGGATAGAAGTCCTTTGTCTGAGGGACAGTTGGCTAAAATTTTTCCCACTCTGTGGGTTTTCTTTTCACTCTGTTGGTGATTTCTTTTGATGTGCAAAACTTTTTAATAAGATGAGATCCCAATTGTTGATTCTTTGTAGTATTTCCTGTGCAGTTTGGGTTTTGTTCATGAACTCTCTGCCTGTACCTATGTCTTCAAGGTCTCTACCTACTTTATCTTCCACTAGATTTAGTGTTTCTATTTTAATATTTAGATCTTTGATCCATTTTGACTTTAGTTTAGTGCATGGTGATAGACATGGGTCTAGTTTTAGTCTTCAGCATGTAGAGAGCCAGTTTTTCCAGCACCATTTATTAAAGAGGCTATCTTTCTTCCAGTGAACATGTTTGGCCCCTTTGTCAAAGATAAGGCAGCTGAGCATGTTTGTATTTGTGTCTGCATCTTCTAATCTGTTCCACTGATCCTCAGGTCTGTTTCTTTGCCAGTACCATGCTGATTTTATGATGGTGGCTTTGTAGTATAATTTCAAGTCAGGGATTTTGATGGCTCATGCCTTGCCTTTGTTGCCCAGGAATGCCTTTGCTATTCTAGGTCTCTTCTGGTTCCCAATGAATTTTAGGAGTGTTTTCTCTAGATCTGTGAGGTATGTTAATGGTATTTTGATTGGGATTGCATTAGATCTGTGTAACAGTTTTGGGAGTATGGCCATTTTCACAAAGTTTGTTCTTCCTATCCATGAGCAAGGGATATCTTTTCATTTCTTAGTATCCTCTTCAATCTCCTTTTTCAGAGTACTGTAATTTTCAATGTATAGATTTTTTACTTCCTTTGTTAGATTGATTCCTAAGTATTTCATTTTTTGGATGCTATTGTGAAGGATGTGGTTTCCCTAACTTCTCTCTCAGTGAGTTTGTTGTTTGTGTACAGGAATGCTATTGATTTTTGAGTGTTGACTTTGTATCCAGTTATGCTACTACATTTGCTTATTAAATCTAGAAGTCTTTTGGTGGAGTTTTTGGGGTCTTCTATGTAGAGTATCGTGTCATCTGTGAATAATATTAATTTAACTTCTTCCTTTCATATCCTTATTCCTTTTATTTCTCTCTCTTGTCTAATTGCTTTGGCTAATGTTTCCAGAACTATATTGAATAGGAGTGGTGACAGTGGACATCCTTCTCTTGTTCCTGATTTTAGAATGAAAGCTTTCAGTTTTTGTCCATTTAGTATGATGTTAGCTGTTGGTTTGTCATAGATAGCTTTTATCAGACTTAGGTAAAGACCATCTATTCCGATTTTCTGTAGGGTTTTTATCATGCATGAGTGTTGGACTTTATCAAAAGCTTTTTCTGCATCTATTGAGATGATCATGTGATTTTTGCCTTTGGCTCTGTTGATATGGTGTATTACATTTATCGATTTGTGTATGTTGAACCATCCCTGCATTCCTGGGATGAATCCCACCTGGTCATGGCATATAATCATCTTGATCATTTGCTACATTCCATTTGCTAGTATCTTATTGAGGATTTTTGCATCTATGTTCATTAGGGAGATTGGCCTGTAGTTCTATTTTTTGGTTGGGTCTTTCTCTGGTTTTGGTATCAGAGTAATACTTGCCTCCTGGAATGAGTTAGGGAGAATTGCTTCCCTTTCAATTTCATTAAAGAGTTTGAGGAGTAATGGCATTAGATCTTCTCTAAATTTCTTGTAGAATTCAGCCATGAATCCATCAGGACCTGGGCTTTTTTTTTTTGTTGGTAAGTTTTTAATTATGTTTTCAATTTCATTAGCTGATATTGGGTTATTCAGAATTTTTATATCTTCTTGATTCAGCTTTGGTAATTCATACTTATATAGGAATCTGTCCATGTCTTCTGTGTTTTCCATCCTATGCTAGTAAAGATTTTCAAAGTAGGTATTGATGATCTTCTGAATTTCCATAGGATCTATAGTGATTTCACCTTTTTCATTCCTCATTGCATGAATTTGAGTCTTTTCTTTCCTTTTTTTGATAAGGTTGGCTAGAGGTTTATCAATTTTATTTATTCTTTGAAAGAACCAACTCTGTGATTCATTAATTCTTTGTATTGTTTTCTTGGTCTCCACTGTATTAATTTCTGCTCTGATCTTTATAATTTCCTCCCTTGTATGGGCTTTGGGCTTGACTTGTTCTTCTTTTTCCAGAAGTATGAGGTGCAACATTAGGTTGTTTACTTGTGCTCATTCTGTTTTCCTGATATGAGAATTCACTGCTATAAATTTCCCTCTTAGGACTGCTTTCATTGCATCCCACAGGTTCCAGTATGTTGTGCGTTTTCGTTTGGTTGTAGATATTTTTTAATTTCTTCTTTAATTTTATCTGTGACCCATTGGTTGTTCAGGAGGGTGTTATTTAATTTCCATGTGTTTATGGAGTTTTTGCAGTTTCTTTTGCCATTAATTTCCAATTTCATTGCACTATGGTCAGATAATATGCATGAGATAATTTTCAACTCCTTTGCATTTACTTAAGCATGTTCTATGGGCTAGTATATGGTCTATTTTAGATAATGTCCTATGTGCAGCTGAGAAGAATGTGTATTCTGATATTGTTGGGTGGAATACTTTGTAAACGTCTACTAAGTCCATTTGTTCACAGGTTTGGTTCAGTTTTTTCTTTGCTGGTTTTATGTCTAGTTGATCTATCTCTTTGTAACAATGGGGGGGTATTGAGGTCCCCCATTACAATTATGTTATTGCATATTTGATTTTTCCTGTCTATTGATATTTGTCTTTTATAGTTTGGTGCTCCTGTATTTGGTGCATATATATTTATGATTGTTATCTCTTCCTCTTGAAGTTTTCCCCTAATGAGTATGTAGTGACCTTCTTTATCTCTTTTGATCATTCTTGGCTTAAAGTTCACATTGTCTGCAAACAGAATAGCTACCCCTGCTTTTTTCTTGGTTCCTGTTGCATGGATTATTGTTTTCTATCCTTTGTCTTTCAGTCTATGACTTTCTTTATGAGTTAAATGTGTTTTTTGTATACAGCATATTGTTGGATCTTGTTTCTTGATCCATTCTGCCAGTCTGTTTCTTTTGATTGGTGAATTGAGGCCATTTACATTGATGGTTATAACTGATACATATTGGCTTATCTTTTTCATGTTATTTTCCAGCTGTTGGTTCCCTGCTTTTTCCCTCTGTTTATTTATTTTATTTTATTTTATTTTTGTGGGTACTGGGTTCGAACTCAGGACCTCGTGCTTGCCAGGCAGGCGCATATGCCACTGAGCCATATCACTGGCCCTTTTCCTCTGTTTAATTGCTTGCCCTGCCTTGTGGTTTCTTTCTGTTGTTGTTCTTGGAATTGTGGTCATTTTTATATCTGTTTAAAATATCTTTCAGTGCTCTTTGTAGGGTTGGTTTGGTGGTTATGAATTTCTGCAGTTGTTCTTTGTCATGGAAGTATTTTATTTCTCCATTAATTTTGAAAGATAGTTTTGCAGGGTACATCAATCTGGGTTGGAAGTTGTTTTCTTTCAGGACTTGAAATACTTCACTCCAAGCTCTTCTTGACTTGAGGGTTTGTGTTGAGAAGTCTGCTGTGATTCTGATGGGCCTTACTTTGTAGGTGATCTGTTTCTTTTCTCTAACAGCTTTTAATATTCTGTTCTTGTGCTGAATTTCTGGGATCTTGATTATTATATGTATGGGTGTAGATTTATTTTGGTTATGGCTAATTGGAGTTCTATGTCTCACTTATCTGTATGTCAGATTCTTTTCCCATGCTTGGGAAATTCTCTGCTATTACTTCTGCAAATAGTTTTTTTTTTTTTTTTTTTTTTTTTTTTTTTTTTTGTGGGTACCGGGGGGTTGGCCTCAGGACCTCGCACGCCAACAGGCACCCGTGCCGCTGAGCGATATCACCGGCCCCTTTTTCGTATGTGGGTTCCGGGAGTCGAACTCGGGCCCTCGCGCTTGCAAGGCAGGTGCTTACGCTGCTGAGCCATCTCACCGGCCCACAAATAGTTTTTTTTATGTCATTTGTGTTGACTCCTGCTTTTTCATTGACACCAATTATTCTTATATTATTGTTCTTTGCATCATCTTGCAGCTGTTGAATTGTTATTTCCTGACCTTTTTCTATTTTCAAGAGATCTTTCCTTTCATGATTGCTATCTGTGATCCTGTCTTCAAGGTCTGAAAGTCTGTCTTCAGTTTTGCTCAAGCAGTTTTGCCAGCTTTCAACGGAATTTTGAATTTCCTGGATATCTGTTTGAATCCATTTCATGCATTCAATTTCTTTCCTATATTGATTGTGCACAGTTTCCATCCTTTTTCTATCATCATCTATTTTTTTAACTATCTGTACTCTAGATTTGCTGAGCAATTCCTTTATGAATGTTGACATTTCATTTTTTACCTGAGAGATTATTTCTGATCTGATTTCCTCTAAAGTCTCATGGATTTGTTTCTTTACTTCAGTTGCTATCATTTCAGAAATTTCAGGTGCATGTCTTCCATTTTCCTCTATCTTGTTGTCTTTTGGACTTGTTCTAGGTGTGGTGGAGGTCTGACATTGCATCTGGCTTCTGTGTCTTGTCATTGTCTATTTCAAAAATTTTTGTTTTCTCTGTTGATCCTTGTAAGTTTTTGTAGTAGGTAGCTATATCACTAGTATCAAGTCTTTTCTAGGAAAAGTCTGTTCCTCAGGGATGTCTTCTGTGTGTAGGAGGTTCTTGGCTTGTGTCTCTTCCAAGATCCTACCTTCCCAGTTAATTAAGAGTGAGATGTTGGTATCTTTTTGGTTCAGTCCCCAGTTCTTTGGTGCTGGGCTGTGGTGAGGTTATTATCCCAGAGCTTCCCAGTATTGTTACAGGAGGGAGAACAACTGATTACAGCAGATATGACATCCTAGCTAAAGTAGTGTAATTAGCAATAACAATAGCATCAAGCACAGTTTAGAAACTGACAAGCTGTGGTAGCTATTAATTTTGTACCTTAAACCATAGGAGCAAAATCTACAATTATATAGCAGAACCAATTGTAAATTGGGAGCTTGTATTTAAAGTGTTTCCCCTTGGTAGAGTGGTTTTACCCTGTGGTGGGGAGATTTAAGAAGAATAGTGGGTAAAACAAAGATAACTGAAAATAAAGTAGAAGCAAGGCTGGACGACAAAGGATGATCATGCAAACTTTGGGAAACTAGAGGAGAGGGTAGACGAGAAAGAATAAAGGAGTAAGCAAGGGATTATCTGAACTTGGTCTCTGGGTTTGGGGGATGGGATTAGTTTTCTGTGGCTGGAGTTCTTCCCAGCCATTTAGAAAAGAGAAAAGAGAAAGAAAAAAAGAAAAGAGAAAAGAAAAAGAAAAAGAAAGAAAAAAGAAGAAAAAAAAAAAACAACAAAAAACAAAACAAACAAACAAACAAAAAAACCCCAAGGAAAGAAGAACAGGGATGACCCCACTCGCCTGCTTCTATTCCGCATGTCTTTGTCCCCAAGCACGCTGCTTCACCTAGCTTACCACCTGTTGGCTCGTATTGTTATTGTTGCTTCCTACTTTTCACACCAGTAGTCTCGCCTGTCCATCCTGTGCGCCTTAGTTGGGACTCTGCTGTGTCGCTGTTGTTCCCTCTAGTCTCTGGGTCTTCCCGAGCGGTTCACCTCAGTCATGGCAACGATGAGGGGAGGGGCCACTTTTTGGGCCTTCTGGCGTGGTTCACCTGGGTTGCAGCGGCGCAGAGGCGGTGGGAGGGGCTGTCCTCCTCCTTGTTCTTTACTTGGGTTCCCGGGGTGGTGGAGAGGTGATGAGAGGATCTCATTTTTTTCTTGTTAGATAGCCTTGGAAGAGATTGCCACGATCTTTCCCATTTTGCGGATAAGCAAAGTAAGTCTCCCTCCAAGAGGTCAACAGGTCAGACAGCAAGTAAACAAGGATCCATGGCTCCGACTTTGGTTTCCCAGTGCCAGTGCCCAGGCCTTCACAAGGGACTGAGTGGCATGGCTTAGGTACACTTCAAATGTGCAGTGGCTGTGTGAATGAATGACCTGGAGTCTAGGAGCAGCCATATACACACACCCCCAGCCAGAGGCAGCAAGGTAAGCCTGGGAGAACCCGGCTGGACAGTGAGGCACTCAGGCCTGCGGTGTGAGAGTCCTCAGGCACTGGCTGCCTTACTCAGGCCCCACATCTGGACTCATGGGCATGTCCAACTCAATTCTCATTGAATTTTTTAGCATCCTCCATGCAGGGATCTTCAGGCAGCAAGAGTGAAGGGTGGGGGGTGGTGATCGCTCAACATGTCCCTTTCCCCCGGGGTTTCTCTTACCCCACCTTTGGATGCTCTCAAGGGCCCAGCTGGTGATCTAGGACAAATGTTGAGTGCAGGCCTGTTAATTTCCTTTCTTCCTCCCTGGATATGGAAGAAAGATGGGGAAGAGTGTGAGGATGGAGATAAAATTAGTGTGAAGCTGCAGGGGGAGCCCATATGGCCTTTGCCTGCCTGGAAATCACCAGTGTCCTTAACACACTGGCAGCTTTGCTTTCCTTTATGTCTTGCTTTTGCGAGGGAGATGAGAATTTACCACCGATGAGCCTCATGCCGTATGATGAATAGAAAGCAAGTGACCTCGGCTGTCTCTTCCCTCTCTGTGTCCCTCTGTCCCCAGGAGTGTCTTGTCAGCTTTAGTGATCTTCTTCACCCGGTCAGTCCATACGGGATGATGCTGCCTTATTAAATTGCCTCATGGCTGCTGTGTGACTCTTCTGCTTTCCTTCCTCCTGAAATCGCCCTCAAGTTATGACTTCATTTGCAGCAGTGGTCAGAGCAGGGCAATTCTATTGATTTTCCTTTCTTTTGTTCTTGGTTTCTCTATAAATTAATTGGATCTAATCACTTTTTCCATTCTGTATTTGGGGTGGGGAAAGGATTACATTTTTGGTGTTTAAAGGGAGGGGAAGTGTTTTTGATTGGAGTGCAAGTGTTCAAATTCTAGTAGCACAAAGATGTTAAGCTGACACCCACTTCTGCATTTCAGCAGTATTTTTTTTTACTCTGTGTCCCCCTCCCCGCAATTTATACAACGCCATGGGAGCTGTTCACCTACAGAAGACACATCGGTGATCTAAGATTGGGAGGGGTTGCGGAGTTGGAGCTTCAGGGCTACATCTCACACAGGGTCACTGGAAGCGGCCTCTGCAGCAGACAGGGTGGAGATGGGTGGAATGGTTTGTAGGAGCAGGTACTGTTGCTGCTGTTCTAGGAGTGCTCGGTCACCCTGGGGTACGAGTGCCAGCCAGCAGTCATGTAGGTCAGGGTCAGGAGTCTGTGCTGAGCTGCTTCTCCAGGAGCCTAGGTGAGTTAGGGCCCAAAAATGGACTATTCTGGGCCATGTGGTGGCAGTGCTGTGGGGTGTGTGTGTGTGTGTGTGTTTGTATGTGTGTGTGCACAAGCTCACGAGTGCCTCTGAGGATCACTCCCAACACTAGACGTGTCTTGTTTTTGCCACTGCTTCCTAAAAAAGCAAAAGCAGAAGCTTTTGGTCCTGGGGCACTGCTAACTGAGAAGAGAACTGTGGCTGCACTGAGGGTTTGGGGAAGTGGAGCTGGCTTCCAGTCCCAGTGCAGAGAGCCTCCTCTCTCTTGATGCTGCCTGGTCCTTCACCTTCCCTTCAGAGTTTCCTTGTGATTGACCAGGGCATGACATGGAGGGGTCCACGCCTACGGACATGCCATTCAACCTGACTTCTGAGTCATGGGTGGCAGCATCTCTGAGCTGCCTGCCTGGGTGGGTTCGAGTCTGCAGCACACACACAGCATGAAGGGGTTGACTGTGAGGCAGGGTACACTGGTGAGAAATGAGGTCTGTCACTTTGGTTGACCTGTATTATAATCCCAGTCCTGCCACTCAGTTGCTTTGTGGCTTTGCTGAAAGTCCTTCACCCGTGTGAGCCTCAGTTTCCTCATCTGTTAATATCTGAGGGAATATATGCAAATGGTAGCTCAGGATGAACCTGCCACATAGTAGTTGCTCCATAAACAGTACTATGATTACTGAAGTGTGGCAATGGCATGGTTTGAGCTACCAATACACCATTTTTGGGGTCCCCCTCCACTCTGCACAGGAGGAGCTGGATTCCAGCATAGGGCACCCTGTGTTGGACCCACTAACCTCTGCTTTCAGTCTACTCTTGGGCAGACAGGTTGATGTGGTCCTTGCAGGGCTCCTGTGGGACACTGTTCTCCCAAGTGGGGGGCTGAAGAGCCCAGGCAAGAGCAGAGGCTGCCAGGGCAAACATTCAAACCAGCAAATCAACATTTATTTTTAGGTCTCAGAGGGCAACATCAACCCCAGGAAGTGACAGAGGGCCAGGTGGAGGGGCTTTAGTGGGCAGTGGTCAGGGAAGGGACAATGGCAGTAGTGGGGGGATGGGAGGTAGAAGAGAGGCCAGGTGACATTAGAATGTCAGAGCATCAGCAGAAAGCAGCAGATTCAAATGAAGTAAGCAGAGGAGACAATAGTGCAGAACCTGAGCACTAGGTCAAGGGCAGCAGGAAGGTCACCGGGGCTGCAGAGGTAGCTGTATGGAAAGGGCTATGACAGGAGCCCACAGTGACCCAGCAAGGAGGGCCTGGGAACAAGTATCCCACCTCTCTCTTCCTCCTCTCTGATCTGCTGGCACCTGCCATTGTCCCTGGCCTCCAGGAACACAGGGAAGGGCACAAGTGGCTGATCCTATCGGTAGACTGGTTTGGCCCCAAGCAGGGAGAAGAATGATGGAAGAGAATCCAGAGGTGCACAGGGGAGAGAGCCAGTGCAGAGAGGCACGGGGAAGAGGTGATGGAGCTTGGAGGGGAGAACTGGGGCTGGGGACATTTTAGGGTTACATGGGTGAAGAGAGGCGTGTTACCAAGAGAACCCTACCAGAGGCAAAGAGGCTGAATGATTGATATTATGGGCTCGTGGAGGCAGACAGAGCAGGGTGACGTCTTACCTTATTTCTGGATGGTTTTGGGCAAGCTGTGTAACACCTCTGAGATCCAGTTTCCTCATCTGTCAAATGGGAAAGATAAAGACAATATTCTGCACATCATGGTGGGGTACAGTGGAATCCTAAAGTACTCAGCAAGGTGCCCAGTACACTGTAGAGCTCAGGAAACAAGTAAAGAGAAGATAGTGGGGTTTGTATGGGAGAAATTGTCCCAGTCAGTAGCCAACATGAATTGTGGAAGGGTCTGTGGGGACATCAAGCAATTCATTTATCCAACTAGTATTTATCAAGAGCCCACTATGGGCCAGGGGTTTTAGGTACTGGGAATACAGAGGTGAACAAACCAGACCAGTCTTTCTGTATTTATGGGGGAAGACAAGTAATAGATAAACATTCAAATAAAATAGATTTTTTTTTTTTTTTTTTTTTTTTTTTTTTAGTGCTGGGATCAACCTAGGGCCTCATGTACACTCAGCAAGCACCGTACCATTGAGTTACATCCCTAGCCTATAAAATTGTTTTTGATAGTTGGCACAGTGCTAAAAAAACCATTAACCAGAGTGATGGATAAAGAATGAGTGATAGAGGTAAGGAATTCAGGGAAGGCCTCTTGGAGGAGGTGGGAGTGAGCAGAGCTCTAGGATACGGGAACAGCCGGTCCTATAAAGATGCGAGAAAAGTGCACCTGGTCAAGGGAGCTACAGGGGCAAAGACTGGGAAAGCACAAAGGAAGAGGCTGGTGTCCATGGGACCGAGGGGTGCTTCAGGGGTGCAGCATGGCACCGAGGATGGCTTTTTCCTCTAGGGTGGATGCATGCCTTAGTGGAAAGCTCTTAACTCCAGGACCAGCACCTGTGATCAGTGACCATTAGTTGTCAACTTATTATTGCTTTAAAAAAAGCTATTATTACAGAAAAAGGTGGTATAAATAAATAGATAGATACAACATAAAATGTTCCAATCAATCAAATGACCTATAGAGGCAGTGTGGTGTGGAGTGGTTAAGAGCCCAAAATCTGAAATGAGACCAACTGGTTCAAATCCTGACCTGGCCATGAACTAAGTGAGTTTGGCTTATGACTTCTGCTTTCTGGGCTCAATATCCTCATCTGAGTAGAGGGGACTGGGGCAGGCCCCTCCTAGGATTGTTGGAAAGATGAAACGCATGCCCATTCCTAACCGTGTGAGACAGTGCCCGGCACCCAGTGCAGGTGGCCTGAGTGTTGTCATTGTGGCTAAGTCTCAGTGGGGGTCACGTCCCTGATACAGAGGGATGTGAATGAGGATTCTTCTCCCAAGCTGCCTCAGCTGGTTCTGAGACATGCATTTAAAGAGAGGCCAGCAGCCCAAGGCAGCGTACGATGCTTCTCGAAGTAGTAGTCAGGGACATCACAGAGGGTTGGAATGAGAATGGGAAGACTTTGGGGAGGGCTAAGAAGACAAGAAAATAAAATGAATACCCACCAGATCTCATGGCATTTGTCAGGTGAAGACAAAAAAAAAGTCTGTCTGCTCTTACTTCTGCCCTTCCCACATGACATTTGAAATAGTCTATGCTTGCACAGGTGTGGCCCCAACTTTGGGAGGGATCTTATTTCTCAGATCTACCAGTAAGGGACAACCCCAAATTTTTTGTCAGCACCTATGGAGCCCTTAAACCCACAAGTTGCTGAGTCCCTTTTATTCTCAGTGTGCCCCGATGTCAGAGAGGCAAAGATGGGTTAGAAGGGGAGGAAGTTGGAGGTTAGAAGTCAGGGGCTGCCAAAGGCAAAGGACCAAGGGAGCTGTGGGCAGTGGGGAGGCAGAGGTGGAGGATGTGTTTGTGGAATTAACTAGAACCCTGTGTGTCTGGCAACTGGCAGATTCTTTGGGTAAGATAAGTGGAACCCTCTGCAAGGTAATTATTAGAGAGCATAAATTCCCCAGATAACCTGTCCTCGGAAGAGATATTGATGGCTGTGGGGCATGTCCTGGCAGCCGCTCTCCCTCCACCGATATTGACTCCTGTCCCCAGCCTCCTCCTTCCTTCTTTGTTGCTTCTTCCTCAATCAGCTGTGCTGCCTGTCCCTCCCCTGTACAGCTTCCTGCCACATTCACTCTTCTGGAGTTTTCTTTTTATTTCCCTCCAGGCCCTCTCAGTGACTGAGGTCCAGAACGCTGCAGGGCCATCTTGCATTCCTATGGTCCAGCAGGATTGGTGGTAGAGGTGCAACCTTCATGGGGAGAAGGTTCCTATGAACAGGAAGCCTCTGCTTCGTCTGGGTGCCCAGCATGAACACTTATGGAGTGTGTGCCAGTTAGGGGCAGGCACTGGGAAGGTGGGATGGACGGGCTGCTTAGCACAGGAGGCAGGTACATATCCACCCGTTGGCACATATTCTTTCCTTATAGTCTGCAAGTTTCTCCTTTTGCAGAGACTGTGGGCCTCCCAGGGAGCCCATACTCTGGCTGATAGTCTCTAAATACTTGTTTGCCAAGTTTAAGAAAAGACATTGGCTAAGTGTGGGGCATATTGAGAAGCAGGGCCCCCAGAAATGGCCTCCCCTATCTTGTCCTGAACAATTCAGTTCTGGTCCTGGACTTATACCATGGCTCTGGACCAACCTAGACCTGTTTTTCTTAAAAGAAGGCTCTTACTGCCATCACACACACACACACACACACACACACACACACACACACACACACCCCTGATGTGTGTGTTTATGTACCACGTTACTCTGACCCAGACAGCTTACCTGTGAGGGTACCTTCTCATTTATCAGTCAAGCAAGGGCACTTCTGAGAGAGAAAAGTGTAATGATAATTACCCTGGGACCATGATATAAACTAGGACTATTCCATGCAAACTAAGTCCCATCCATCAAAGTTCTCTGCCCTGAGATGCTGCTGAGAAATAGCAGGTTCTCCAGTTTTGTATGTGTCCAGGGATGGGTCAGTGTGACCCAGAGACTGGCCCCGGGGCACTACCTGGCTGATCTACCTTGCCCTTTAAGTTGGCTTTGCACCTATTCCTCCATTTGGAATTTGCAAGGATAATTCTTTCCGCTAGATGGATAGGAGCTTGGGGCCTGGAGAGGCTGAGAGACTTGCTGAAGACCTAGGGTGACCAAGTTCTGACTTCAGCCTGGGCCCCACAACAGCCCATCAGGCACAAACCCCTCTCCATGGGCTGGGTACTTCTGTGAGCCCTGTGCATGACCTGAACCTTTCTGGAAAGGGAGGAATGGTGAAGCAAGGTGGGCAGGTACAGGAGGGAGAGGGAGCCTGCACAGGAGCCCCTCCTATTCTGGCTTTTCCCCCAGACTTTATTTGGAATGTGGGGAACCAGGAGTGTTTCTGCACCTGACAGAGGCCACCAGCTCTTGGGGGACAGCCCAGGGAGGGGGTGAGCTCTCTATTCTCTGGCTGCCGCAGCAGTAGCCTTTAGCTCAACAGGAGGAAATGAAGGCTGTGCGACTATGGGAAGCATCTTCTCGCCCATTGGCCAGCAGCATTTTCTAAATGCAAAGGCTTTCCAGGGAGCCAAGAAAAAAATTAATTTTCAGTGATTAGTTTTGCTTGCTGTAGTTAACAATAATTATTAAATAGGTAGGGTGAGCTAGTGCTTGTTTTCTTTATCATTAGCGGTATTTGTGAGTTTTTATTAAGTTGTACCAAGCTGAGATAATTGTAAAACTATCTGCTTAAGCTGTGTGACTTTTACGTCTTCCTTTTTTTTTATTCCAAAGTTGGTGTGTTTTCATTATTCAAGGCTTATGCTATCAACCAGGAGCTGGCAAACTTTTTCTATAAAGGTCCAGATGGTAAATATTTTCGGTTTTGCAAGCCACACGATCTCTGTTGGAACAACAGTAGTCCCCCCGTTATCCTTGGGATTATATCCACGACCCTCAGTTGTTGCTTGAAACTAAAGATATTACTAGACCCTAGATATACTATATTTTTTCCTGTATATATCTGCCTATGATAAAGTTTAATGTGTAAATTAAGCACAATAAGAGATTAATGATATCTACTACTGATAAAATATAATCATCCTAACAATGTCTGATACTGTGATGGTTGATTTGGTAACTGAGATTGCTACTAAGTGACACTGCTAATGTGATGGCTACTAAGCTATGGGCTGGTGGCATACAGGGGGATTATGCTAGACAAAGGGATGATTCATGGCCCCAGCCAGACACAGCAGAACAGTGTAAGATTTCAGCATGCTACTCAGAATGGTGTGAAATTTAAAACTTACGAATTGTTTATTTTTGGAATTTTCATTGAATATTTTTGGACTATTGTTGACTGTGGAAAGTGAAACCATACCTAAGGGAGACCATGGTACTTAGCTCTGGCAATTATAGCATGAAAGCAGACATAGGCAGCCAGGGCTATCTCCCAATAAAGCTTTATTTATACAAATTTGTTGTGGGCTAGATTTTAGCCCAGGGACTGTAGTTTACAGACACCTGCTCTAAGTCGTGGAGAAGCCCTTGAATGAGGAGTCTGGGCAGAGGACTGAATCCTAGCTCCACCTCTGTGTGGCAGGAGGAGATAGTGTCACCTCTGTAGTAATTGGTTTATTTCACAATAAAAACCAGGCATCAGATTAGATGGTCTGTAACATTCTGAGATGCTTCAGTCTGACTCTTTAGTGTATGATGAGTGGTACTCTTTAGTGTATCTCTTTTTCTCTCTCGAAGAGATAGACATTCAGAACTACAGGGCCCCTTAGAAACCAGTGCCCTTGCTTGCACTTGGCGTGGATTTGGTTTCAAAACTGCATTTTGTATTCTAAATACATTTTGAATTTCTCTGATGCTATCTTTTTAGAAAATCCCACTATCAACTCTCTTCTTTAGTTTCTGAGAGATGGCTCTGTGATAGGAAAGTTTATCTCTGCGCTATTTGGCCGTGTGGGAAACTGAGGCACAAAGAAGACAAATAACTAAGATTCTTTAGCAAATAAGTGATGTTCTTAGAGAGAAACCCCATGCCTCCAAGAAAAGATGGGGTGTTCAGGTTATTCTAGTTCTTTTGCCTGGAGTTACATCTTAACAGTGCCACATATGTCCTTGGGCAAATCACGTAAAACTTTGTGCCCCAGCTTGCAAGTCTGTATAATAGGGGGTGGGGTGAAAGGGAGATAATGCATGGGGTTGTGTGAGGATAAAATGAGATAATACAGGTAAAATGCTTAGAAACGTGCCTAGCACACAGCTTGAGTGCTCAACTGATGTTAGCCATGCTACTACTATCATTGTCAATATCCTGTCATCCTTCTAAAATTATGTTAGGGGTGTCTCTTTATATATATGTATAGTGGTACTAGGGATCAAATCCAGACTTTCATGCATGGCAGGTTAGGCAAATGCTCTACCACTGAGCTACGTTCCCAGCCCTTCTTCCTCATTTTTATACCAGACTAATAATCTTCAGCTTTTGGATTGGGCTGAATGCTTTGCTCCTGACCTGTATGTTAAGTGACTCTCGATGAGGTGGAAGTGTTAGGAAAGGCGATAATGGTAGGAAAAGACACGTGTAAGAATTGGAACATGGGGCTTTGGGAAAATAGGCACTCAAGGAGAAAAGGTCAGATTCTGACAACCAAGCTCCCTGATGGCTTTGGGAATTTACAAGTATATATCTCAAAAATGGCTTACTGGAGACAGTTTTCTTATAGGCCTAGCAAGTGACACTGGGGTGATGCTCAACTTGGTGACATGGTAAATGAGACACTGTGCTTCTTTGTTTGGCCAGATGTCCCTTAGAAGGGCAGCCTGGAAATCATTGGGTGTTCGGGGCATTTGCTTCCGCAGGTTGATCTTAACCAGCTCTGACAGGAGGGCAGAGGCCCCCAAGTGAGGTCAGGACCACAAAACCTGTCCCAGCGGGTACCTGGTGGGGAGACAGTGCCCCCCAGATGACCTTCAAGTTCCCATTGATTTCCTGTCAAACAGCGTCGTCACTACGCCCCGCTGCTGCTGCCCCTGGCTCTACCTGCGGGCTCGGGACTCTGTAAGAGGACATGGATCAGCTCTCTGGGAAAGAACCTGCAGAGGAAGTTAATTTGGAGAGATATCCTTGAAGGAGATTGGGAATGGATCCACGCTTTGGAGACTGACTTTCTTCTGGCCTGCAAACTTACAGTGCCAGTATCAGGCCTGAAGTGTCCCTTATGTCATAGAAAGGAGTGATTGATATTGTGAATGGCATCATCCACTTGGCAACACCCGCTCTCCAGTTTTGGTGTGTGTAAGTAGCAGTGTGTGGCCATAGAGATTCACATATGGACTATGGAATTGGCCACTTACCTGCTGTCCTGGGTGTGTTGGATGAGGAGGATCCAAAGGGAGAAGGCAGCTGTACAATTCTCCTTCCCTGTGCGGGGGTCTCCCAGCGGCTCTGACTTCTAGGCCAGGCTCCCACACCACCACACTGTCTGTTGTAGGTAGGACTCCCTCCATCTTTCACTTATTTGCTCAGTGATAGCCATCAAACTTTTCTATGTGCCTAATCCTATGCTGGGTACCAGGGATCTGGTGAGACAAGGACTCTGTTCACATGGAATTTATAGTAAAGTTGTGTAGAGATAATCAGCAAGTCAAGAGAAAAAATTTGATGAGAAAATTATGAAAAAATGAAATAGGATATGAGATAACAAGAGATAGGTGAGAATTGGGGTGGGATGGACTGCTCTAGATAAGGTCACAGAAGATTCTTCTGGAGAGAAGCCAACCAGAAGACCTGGGAGAAGTGTGTGCCAGGCAGAGGAGGTGGAATATGCAAAGGTCTTGAGATGAGATCACCTTGGGATATAAGAGGAACAGAAAGAAATGCAGTGAGGATGGAGCCCAATGGACCAGGGAGATAGGGTACAAATGAAGAAAAAACGCTGAGGATTACAGGATGATAGTCTAGGACAGTGATGGCGAACCTTTTAGAGCATTCAATGATACAAATATCCTTGTGTGGCACGCGTGCCATAGGTTCACCACCACTGGCCTAGGGATCTGTAGCTATGGGAAGGAGTTTGGATTTTATTCTGAGTGTAGCAAGAGATTGGAGAGACTTAAGGAGGAGAGAATGTCATGGCTTGATTTGTATTTTAAGGAGATCACCTGGGCAGCTGTATAGAGGACTGACCATAGAACGTGCTTTTTGTGGTTGTGTTAAATGTCAGACCAATATTTTCTTTACTGGGTAGGGTGACACTGAGGCCAATGTATTCCAGCAGCAAAGATGGGGCTGAGGGTCTGTTTGTCTGAGAATAGTCTCTAATCAACAGTCTACTTCGGCAGTGATCATGCCCAGGGGATAATATCAGGATGCTGTGCTCATAGCTGGGGTTTCAAGAAGGACTCAGTCTATGAACCAGGGAAACTAAAAATATTTTCTCAATCAATGAAGTTTCTGTGATAGGTATGTGTTTTCTTTCTAGGTCTGATGCACCCTAGATAAAGCAGGCTTTTTTTGTTTTTTTCATTTTTGAAAGTGGATTGCATTCTATACATCCCTTAGCCACCAGAGGAGACATTTATTTTGTCACATCTGCACACCATTTGAAAGGCAAACCTTGGATCTAAGAGAAGCTGCAGGCTCCTTCCTCGCTGGAGCATCCCTCTTTCCTGACCCCTCTGCTCATTATTTACTGGAAGGAATCACACTGCTTTTTCTTCTGCCTCCCATTTACTGTCCTTGGCAGCCCCTTGACTTCAACCCTGAGGTATGTATGTCATCAGAACACCCAGTGGCAGCTCAGAAATCATGGCCAGGTTCAATATAAATTCCGTCTTGCTTAGGCAGCTTTGCATAATAAGTCCCTGAAAAGTCTTCAACAGAGTCAGTGCTGGAAAAGGGATTTATTGGGTCTAGTGGGCCTGAACATCAGACTGAGTGCCATTTAAGTCATGATGGGAGTTTCGGGTTCAAATATTTTCATGTGGCTTTCATGAGGGATACTCTTGTATGCAGTGTGCCCTTCCTGGGATGTTATGACGGTCAGAGCCATGGGCAGCGTGAGTGGGTCTTCTCCATACATGCACCTTAACCAGGGCTCTTGGATGTTTTGTTAGGGATGAGGACTTCTGGGAAATTGGTCTGCTCTGGGTTAGTGCTGCCAGTGTCATCCATGCCAGTTGCTTGAAAGAAGTTTTCTACCAAGAACAATGACAACAAACCCCAGCTGAGTTGAAGTCAGTTAACTGGGCTTTCCAGCTCTGATGTTAAAACATGGCAGCCAGGAGTATGACAAGGCCCTCTTGCTCATGCTTTTGTTTTGCCAAGCAGGGAGTATCTTATTTCTCAGGATCGCTGGGGATCTGAGATGTCTGCATTTCATCCCAAACTTCCAGACCAGAATCTCACAGCCACCCACCCACTATGATTTCCTTCACAAAACTAACTTTGAGAGCCACTGCCTAGAATATTCTTTCGGAGGATGGGCTGATGGCATTCTTGACAAGCATGGAAGGGGTCTTTCTTGTGTCAGCAGAGGAGGAGCTAATTCTGGGACAGATCTGATGTCAGCACAGTATTCAGTAATCTTTTTGTAGGGCTCAGAGAAGAGCGATGGTAGTTCTGTAGCATCTTGTAGGGTACCATGAATTATGTAGATGGAGAAATGAAAATCTTGAGAGCTGCAGTGACCTTTTAAAGAGATGGGGAAATTCAGTGTGATGTGATCTTGCAGGGCATCTGGATTGACACACCCCCCTCCTGTGCTCTGGAGAAGCAGCCAGATACCTTCAGGTGTATCCCATGCTTCTATGGAGAAATAGTGTCCCATGCATCTCCCAGTGGTGATGTTTCCATTTGTTTGCTAAGGATGGCGTGGCATTTCAATCAGGCAAGCCATGTTTGTCACATGCTTCTACATTCTCAGCACTGTGCATGGGTAGGCAAGTTTATAACTTTCAGTCCCTGTCTTCAAGACACTCCCAGTATAATTGAGTCTCTACAAGGAGGGTGGCAGAGACTAGCAAACCTTACATGAGATGATTAGATAGTTCACAGAAGGAAAAGAGTAAGTGCTGTACTATTTGCAAGGATAACCTGGGAGGCTTCCTAGAAGAGGCAGGACTTTGGCCAGCCTTGAACCAGTTAAGATCAGCCAGGCTGAGGACAGAAGGCAGGAATTCCAGGTGAGGGAAGGACAAGAGCAAAGTATCTGTTGGGGTTCCAGGGTAGGGCTCTGTGCTTCATATATGCAGGGAAGTCTAATAAGGATTGACTGATTTGTTCATTCATTCATTTGCTCATCACCCAACCCAATGGCAGGTTCTGTACTTTTTTTTGTATTGCTGGGGCGGAGCCTAAGGCTTAGCACATGCTAGGCAAGCGCTGTACCACTGAGCACCATCCCCATCCCTGTATTGGGCTTTGGCATAGACCAGCAAAGGAGTCAGGTGCACGCTCTGCACTTAGGGCAGGCTTCGGGGCACTGCTGGCACCATTACCTGCCAGTCCCTCTGCTCCTTGATGCCTGAGGTCCAGAGTTGGCCACCTGGCTGCCTTCTGTCTTGGGATAGAGGTGTGGGTGGGCTTCTGAAAGCCTCATTGTCTCCACTGTAGTGAGTTTATTGTGTATGTTTGTGTGTGTGTGTGTGTGTGTGTGCATGTGTTTGAAGAGCAGAAAATATTGCTCTTTGGGGGAAGGAGAAAGGAATAACTATTGTTTAGGCATTCACATGTGTGCCAGAGGTTTCAGCTCACTAAATCCTCCCACGGACCTACAACAGGGGTTATGTACCCACACGGCAGCGGGTGGAATCTAGGTGCAGGGAAGGTAAGTACTTTGCTTCAAGTTGTGTAGCCAGTAAGTGGACCGGACACAGAGCTGCCTGATGCCCACTCTGTCTACTCTACCTCAGTATGTTGGCTCTCTGAGAACACTGGCAGCCCAGTAGAGGAACTGAGGCATCACTGGGAGCCATCTCGAATTCTACACTGAAGAGTGAAAGGCTAAAACCTGGATTTGCGGGAGATTTCTTTTTTGCCAGGATGGATGAGAGGAGAGCAATAGTGATTGCAGCCAGGAGATGGATGCGGTAACCTAGGCGCTGGGTGATGAGGACTAAACAAGAAAGATGGCACATATTCTCTCATGTTTTTCCCTAAATTTGCAAGCAGACAGCCATGCAGTATAAATCACCAATCTACATGAGCCACAGTGTCTGAGGACTGTGCACATCCCTGCAGTATGTGCTTTATGGCTCTGGTTCAGACGCCTGCCTGAGATGAGCAGGACAGGAGCTGTTGTGAAGTGCAGTGCAACAAAAACTTACTGGGTACCTACTGTGTGCTGGGCTCTGCTCAGTGAGAAGCCCAGGTGTGCAGGGATGGCGGGCTACACCACTCAGGCGGTGCCATTCATGTTGAAGTCAACACGCACAGTGCCCCGAGAGTTGTTTAGTGCCCGGCCTGAGTGGCTGTTTGCAGTGGTCCTGCAGGTACGGTCTCTGCCCTCATGGGGTTTTAGTCTAGTAGGGAAGACACATATGAACCACTGACAAGAATGGAATTGACATATTAATAGTGTTATCATTGTTGTCTTTGTTGGAAGAAGATAAGATGTGGGAGGCAAGGGATTGGAATCTCTCTCACCCACCTTCCTTGGCCTTCCCTAGATGAAACATCCAGAAACATTATTGATCAACTGTGGATTCTGCTGCAACAAAACTCCATAGACTGGGAGACTTAAACAACATTGATTTCTCACAGTTCTTGGGGCTGAGGAGTCCCAAGATCAGGGTGTTAGCTTAGTCTGGTTCCTGGTGAGGGCTCTTTTCCTAGCTTGTGTAGGGGTATATTCTTGCTGTGTCCTCACATGGTGGAGAAAGGGAGAAGGAAGGAGAAGAAAGAGAGAGAGAGAGAGAGAGAGAGAGAGAGGGAGAGAGAGAGATATTGAAATTACATCTTTTCTTATATGATCCTCATCCTCTTATGACCCAATTTCTTCTAAAGGCTCCATCTCCAAATACCATGACGCTAGGAGTCAGGGCTCCAATACATAAATGTTTTGTGTGTGGACCGACACAATTCATTGTACAACAAACACTAAACTTGGTTTGCTTTCAAGAGCCACTTTAGGAATAGCCCAATTTTAATGAAAATAAGAAGATTCCCCCATCTTGCCAAATATCGGCTCTAGCTTGCCAGTTATTATAAAAAAATCAACAATACGGGAGATCCAGCTTCCCATGCTGCACTTAGAGTTAAACATGTTTGAATGCAAATAGCAGGAAGTTAGCACACTGGTGCAGATGAGTTTTAATGTGTGTTTGTGGGCAGCTGTGGAAGTGGGGGCAGCCTGGTGAGACAGCAGGAAGCCCAGGTGGCCACGGAGAAGGGGCACCACTGGTGGGAAGGATGGAGCAGAAATCCTATGGCAGCCAGGGCTTTTCTTTGCTTATCTCTGTTTATGTGCGCAAATAGCGGGCCAAGGTCCTGTTTTTACAGCAAAAGGGGACTTGAGGCCTCACAGTGGGATTGGAGAGAGAAGCATAACTTCCTGAGAAATGGAAGAACTTAGTCTCAGATGGGGTGAAGGCAAAGGAGGGGTTGTGGATAACTTGCTGGGAAGACTGGGGAGCAGCCATCTCCCTAGGTGCCCTGCCCCACCCCTAGAAGAATGGAGGGTCAGGAAGGGGACAGGCCTTTGATGGAAGATGAAGAGTTTGCTTTTGGACAGGTATTTGAAGTATGGCTTGAACCTGACATTGGGTCTGAACACAGAACCAGAGGAACCTATAGGAAGGAGCCCAGGTGTATGATTGGAGAGTTGGACGTAAGTGTCATCCAGGCGTAGTGGACATGGGAGCTGAGTGAGCGGGGGATGTTTTGAGAGCTGGAGGGTGGAAGAAGAGGAGCAGAGGGTCTTGGAAGGGGCATGAAAGGCTCTAAAAATCACAGTTGTAGCCTAGGTGGCAATCATTTTGGAAAAGTCTCATTTTTTCCACTCTGTGTTGTCTTTGGCTTCCTGGAATCCATCTACTCATAGATACACCCAGGAGAGTTGCTGGAAGGCTCTTGTAGGAACATGGAACTCTCAGATCTGGGATGGCTCCCTCACTCTACATGGACCATAAGGGACTCCTACTCTCCACAAAGCCCCTAGAACCAGGCAGCCAGTGCTGCTCCAACCACAGGCCGTGCATAGTCCAGCAATTTGTTCCCCTTGCTGTTTCCGTTTCTGATTGCGGCCTTGAGTAGCCCCGAGACAGTTGTTGATGAGGACATCATTCTACCCCGCCTTGTGCCAGCTTCCTCAAGCCTGAGACATCGATCATCCCCTGGCAATCCAGCCCCCTCGGTTTGGTGTAGACAGGTAACAGCTGAGGCTGGTCCATGCCTGACCCAGCCTGGGGCTCGCTGGTCACAGCTCCGCAAAATGAGTCATTTGCTGCCAGCCTGTGCCTGCTCCCTCTGCCCCTTGCAACTTTAATGCAAATGTCACCCCTGGGATCTTATTCTTGTGGGATTTAAAAGAAAAGAAATGCCATAGTGGAAAGGACATTTGTCCTTTCTCCTGTTTAAATTGCTTTCATGGGTTCAGGAGACCTGGCCATTGATTTTCTTCTAGAGAGTGCAGCGAGCCCTGTGAAGATTTTGGCTAATTAACTTTTGGAGAAGTGCTGCTTGAATTTATCAAGGTGGTTGAAGTCTTTTCTTCTCTTCCTGTATCTTGAAGGAGGCCTTTAACTTTTGTTTCCAAATCTCTGCCAACACCCAATGCGTTTGAAAATGACTTCCCTGCAGAGGATAGTGGAGGGGCTGTTTCATGTCACCTTTGTGCAGCTTCAGTCTTTTAAGACAGTTGTTCCTGTCTGCAGAAAGTCTTTTTGTCTTACCTAAAAGAGGTATTATTCACACAAAGATTACATTTTAAAAACGTACACTTCCCCCAGCACACCTGTTACTAGTACCATTGCATGTTATGAAAGTGGAGGGTATTAAAGATGAAATTAATTTTTCACCTGGTATGCCACTTTTTGGACTTTCTTGTTCTGTTTGGTGTGGGGCACAGATGTTGGCCAACCTCCCTTTTTGTTTTCAGCAAGTGCACTTTCTTGTTCTCATCTGGCCAAAGCTGTTGGAAGTGAGTTACTAGCATATCAGGAAAAATCCAGTTTGAAATCCTACTGTAGATTTCTTTTGCATTAGCTTCAGGAAGTTTATCTGGAAAATGGAAATCCAGTTTTCTCTAGTAGATGAGTCTTAGTGGACAGTTTTCCTTTTATTTTTTTCTCTCTTTTTTCTTCTTTTAATTTTTTAGGGGGGAGAATCTAATTTTATGGACTCTTTTTTTTTTTTTTTTTTAAAGCAGAATTTCTAGTGTTGGAATAACTGAAATCTTTTTTGGTGGTCTGTGAAAGGATCATGGGAGCCAGGGACAGTGGCTCACACCTATAATCCCAGCCACTTGGGATAGGTAGGAGGATCACAAGTTTGAGGCCAACCTCAGCAATTTAGCTTTAGTTTTGTTTAGTTTTAAAAAAGGGTTGGGGGTGTTGCTTAGTGCTAGAGCACTTGCCTAATACACACACAAGGTACTGGTTCAATCCCTAGCCACCCCTTGCTCCCGCCAAGATCTGCCTGTTATTTGTTGTCAGTTTTCATCAATGTGGAGTGGCTGGCATGGCTAATTGCTATGTCATGGAGAGACCCTGGAAATCCATGTCATCTTGCCTGGGCTCAGCTGCATGTAAAAGTCCTGTTGCACTGAGCTACATTGCCCCAGGAGGCATTTAAGCTGTTGTAACACAGATGAACATTTTGTTGAAAAGAGTTCTTCCTTTTTGTTCAATCTCATGATCCTTGTTATCAACTTTGCTTACATCAGCTTATGTGTCATTTCATTTTATAGCATTTTAATGGGCTTTCATCTCCCCTCCCCAATTTATTTCCAGCTGTGCAACGATTATAATTTGATGATAGTTTGGTTTTGTAACTGCCAGGACACTTTTTGTGCATGCTACGCCTTCCATGTGAGTGCGAGGCTCTTCAGAGATTAAAAAAAGAAGGAAAGTTGTTTTTCCCCCACATGTTTAATTTCTAAATGATGCCTGGGAAGTTCTATAGTTGTATTATCTCATCATGAGACATTTGTTTAAAACTCTTTGGTAGGATTGGACCCACTGACATTTTAATAAGAGTATATAAAAGTTCGTTTAAAACTTTGCTTTCTAACAAATGGTGGCAGGTGTGTGCAGGAATTGCAAGCCCTGTGTTTTGCTGGTGGGAATGAAAAATGGTGTGGCCACTGGGAAACACAGTATAGTAATTGTTCAAAAAATTAAAAATAGATCTACCACATGATCCAGCAACTCCACTCCTGGATATACACCCAAAATAATTGGAAGCAGGGGCTTGAAGAGATATACGTACACTTATGTTCATAACAGCTTTACTGCCAATAGCTAAAACGTGGAACAACCTTACTGCCCATGGATTAATGAATGATTAAGCAAAATGTGGCATATGTATGTGATAGAATTCTATTCAGTCTTAGAAAGGAAGAAAATTCCAACACATGCTACAATGTGGACGAACCTTGAAAATATGCTAAGTGAAACATGCTAGTCTCCAAAAGACAAATACTGTATGATCCCACTTGTATGAGTTACTTAGGGTAGTCAAAATCACAGAGATGGAAAGTAGAATGGTGGCTGCCAGTGCTGGGAGAAGGAGGGAGAGGGAGTTACTGGTTAATGTGTATAGAGTTTCCGTTTTTGCAAAATGAAGAGTTGTGGATGTGGATTGTGGTGATGATTGCATAACAAAGTGAATATACTTGATACCACTGGACCCTCCACTTAAAATGGTTATGATGGTAGGTTTTGTTAGGTGTACTGCACCACAATTTAAAAAATTGAAAACATCCTCTCAACTTTTCTATCTTGATTTCTCTAAATATTTTGGTTAATATATTATTTTTTAATCCAGATTTTGGCTTCTTCAAATCTACATAGAACCAAACAAAACAAAGGAACATTTATATTGTTGCTTCAAAAGAAGCAACTTGATTTTCTCTTTTGCCGCTGCAGCCCCTATGTCTCCTCCCCTTCCTGACTTCACTTGTACTCCTGGAGTCAAGTTTACCTGGCAGAGGTTATGTGATTGCGTTTGTATGTCCTTGGGCCTTTATTTGTTTCTACCATGTGTCTATGTTTTGTTTGTTAGGTATTTTATCTCATTTTGTGTTTATCTCATGTTTGTGTTTTATACTTGATCAATTATAGCAGTGTACTATTTTTGGTTTTTGAGAAGACACTATCTTCAAGTTAGTAGCATCACTATGTGTCCAAGGATACCAAAGATTCAGGGACATAAATTTACTGTGCTTCATCAGATCATCACTCCCACAAACCAGAAAGGTCTTTGATTTGTGTCTTTAACTCTGGGAATTGAATTATTTTGAGTTCCAATGTTATTTTAAGTGCTTTCTTTGCTTGTTTTCCATTGCAGAAAGTTTCTTCAATGTGGCTTTGAAAGACGGGTGCATGTCACTCTTCACCTCCTCTCTACAATAAGTAGCTACGTCCTTATAGGATGCGCCCTCTGTCCTTCTAGTCTTTGTTACATGGAATGTTTTTCTTCCATTCCTGTGGGAATTTGGGTGTCTTTGCTGGTGGCTTGGATTCATCCAGAGTCCCTTTGCTGGTGACCATTGAGAACGAAGTGTGGCTAAAGAGGCTCTAGATGTGTGATGTCCTGTAGATTCCATGCAGAAAATAGTTCCAGAGCTATTCCCAGTGTGGAGCTGGAGCTCATGCTTCCCAGAATAGGGACTAGTCACATCTACTGCTGGTCAATTCTTGGGGCCCTTTGCTCTGGGTTAAAGGGGTTTCTAAGTTACCTGGTGGATTTGGGATGGCAGAGAGTCTGGTACAGACCTGGCACTTAGTTGCATTCTGACCCTTGATAAGGCTCATTTCTTTTGTTGTCAAAACTGCAAATTCTTCCCAGGGAGAAGAGCAGGGGACACCAGCATAATTTTGGGTGAGTTTTAGTTTTTCCTAGCCTCACACCTCTCTCTCTCCCCCTGTGTCTCCTGGCAGGCTCGGGGACCAGTTCTACAAGGAAGCCATTGAACACTGTCGGAGTTATAATTCACGGCTGTGTGCAGAACGCAGTGTGCGGCTCCCCTTCCTGGACTCACAGACTGGGGTGGCCCAGAATAACTGCTACATCTGGATGGAGAAGAGGCATCGTGGCCCAGGTGAGCTGTGCCACCCTTGGAACATGCTTGTGTGGGGTCCCAGTCTGGAGGGAGGACCCAAGCTGCTGGGAGGCCATGCAGCTTGGTGGGGTGGGCTGAGGCAAGCTGCACTTGTGTCAAGAAACTCACCTCCTCTTAGAGCACCCAGTGTCCCAAGGAATTCAACAAGGATGGTGTGGGCCACTGAAGCTGTTAGGCAGGAAGTGAAAGAACTCAAGATATTCAGCCCAAAGAAAGCAAGATGAGTACATGAGAGCAGTCTTCACCTTTTACCCTTGGATACTGATTATAAGCTGGAAATTTGTGGTCAGATGTGAGTGTGAGGCTTAGCTTTGTTATGAAAATTCTCTCCCTCAGGTTCCTCATCTGTAAAATGTGGATAATATTAGTATTCACTGCATAGGATTTTGTCAGGATTAAGTGAAAATAATTCATTTAAAACTCATAAGTTTAGCAAATAGTATGGGCTCCAAAAATGTTAGATATTATTGTTGATATTACTACTATTATTATTCCTATGAAACCAGTCTTCTAGTCTCCAGACCCATTGGTGGAGATTAGAAAGGCAACCACAGGAATACAGTTTTCTGGCTTTATATGGGAGTATGAAAAAACTCACAGCCTTTTCATTTGAAAAATTTTACACCATATAAAAATGGAGAGAATAGTAAAATGAATCTCTGTGTATTCCAGCATCGACAATGATTACACAGCCAATTTTTTTTCATTCACACTCACCTGCCGCTTACTTCTCTAAGTCCACATTATTTTCAAGCAAATCCAGAACAATATATTATTTCTTCTATAAATGTTTAGTTATGTATCTCTAAATGGTAAGGACTTCAAAAAACCAAGCCAACCCATAATCACTATCGAATCTCACTTAGACCTTAACATCATCAAGTATTTGGTCAACATTCACTTTCTGTCTTCTAGTTTAAATCAGGATCCAAGTAGGATCCCTGCACTGCAACTGGTTGACATGGCCCTTAATTCTCCTAAATCTCCTAATTTCTCCTTAATTCTCTCTGTTTCTGTCTCTTTCCTCTTTGCACGGTATTTGTTGAGTAAACTGGGTTGTTTGCACAGTTGGGTTTCCCAGAACCTGGATTCTCTGACTGCATCCCTGTGGTGTTATTCCTGTGAACTGATAATTAGGTCTAGAGAATTTTCAGGTTCAGTTTTTTGGTAAGAACAATCCATAAGTAGTAAAGAGTATTTCATGAGCAGGCTCATATGATCTGGTTATCTCTGTTTTACTGATGTTAGCAGCTTTGATGATAATAATTGAGATCCCTTATTCCATTAAGAGTCGCAAAATGTGACAGTTTGAGGCCATCCCTTTTTATTTATTAGCGCTATGGCTTTTATAAAGAAAAAAACATATCTTCTTTAAAATTTTGGTTATTATGAGGTAGAGTTGACATAAGAAAGGCAGGATAAATGATTTTTTCCCCTTTGTTTACCAGTTTTCAAAATAATGAGTTGGTTCCCTTGTATTCTCCAGAGGTGATCAATAAGGTTATTTTAGTACTATCATGAAGTTACAGATTTAGCATATTTGATGTATTTTAATCCATTGCTGTGGGTATTCTGAGTGATGTTTACATTTTTCCATCTTTGGCCAGTAGGGGTATCAGTTAGTACTGGTGTTTTGAAACAGCCCAGAGATTCTGATACCCTCTTTGCTAACCTAGTATCAGGACAGAATGTGTCAGGCTCACCTTTATACTTCCTTCCCCAGGAAGTATCTATATTTAAACAGATACCAGTCTTGTAATCTCTGTGTCTGGTTTGGGTATCAGAGTGGTCTTGGCTTTATATAATGAGTTGGGAAGTATTCTTTCCTCTTCTGTTTTTTGGAAGAGTTTATATAAAATTGGTATAATTACTTCCGTAAATGTTTTGTAGTGTTTATCAGTGAATCCATCTGGATGTGGTAATTTCTTTGTGGAAGTGTCCTAAATTATAAATTTAAGTTCTTAAGTTGACATAGGGCTATCCAGGTTATCTATGTCATCTTGAGTAAGCTTTGCTAGTTTGTGACTTACAAAGCATTTGTCTATTTCGTGTAAATTGGTAAAGTTAGTTGTACAAAGTTGTTCATAAATTTCTCAATTATACTTTTAATATATGTAGAATCTGTGGTGGTCTATCCTTTCATTCTTTATATTGGTAATTTGAATTTTCTTTTTTATTTGATCATTCTGACTATGGTTATCAATTTTAATGATCTCAAAAAAGGAGCTTTTGGTAGAATTGATGTTCTTAATTACTTTTTCTGCTACTTTTTAGTTTTTTACTCTGATCTTTATTTTTCCTTTTTCAACTTGCTTTTTATTTAATTTGACCTTTTTTTTTTTAAGGTGGAAACTCAGGTCACAGATTTGAGACCTTTTTTCTTTCCTGCTTCACGCATTTTCTAATATAAAAATTTCCCTTAAATACTGCTTTTGCCTCATTTCATAAATTTTGATATTGTGTATTCCTTTCTATTCAGTGCAAAATATTTCCTTTTTTGGTTTTGTTTTTTAACTCAAGAATTGTTTAGAAGTGTATTACTTATTCTTCAAACATTTGGGGCATTTTCCAAAGATGCATCCATTTATTATTTCTAATGCAATTATATATAGCCAGAGAATACTTTGTTTGACATAAAATTTTTTTTTGGTTTTTTATTTTTTGTTGTTGTTTGTTTGATTTTTTGAGACAGGGTCTTGCTCTGTAGTTCAGGCTGGACTCAAACTCACAGTGACCCTCCTGCCTCTGCCTCCGAAGTGCTGGGATTACAGGTGTGCACCACCACACCTGGTTGTTTGACATAAATTTTAAAAAATTGTTTGAGTACATATTTTATGGCTTAAAATATGTTCTGTCTTGGAAAATGTTTTTTTTACACTAGGAAAAGAGTAGGTATTTTGTTGTTGGTTAGAATATTCTATAAATATCAATGAGGTCAAGTTGGTTGACAGTGTTATTCAAATCTTTTATATCCTTATAGATTTCCCTATATACCTATTTGTTCTATGAGTTATTGAGAGGGAATATTGAAATTTTTGTCTATAATTATGAGTTTATTTGTTTCTCTTTTTAATTCTATTAGTTTTTGTTTTACATATTTTGAAGCTTTTTTATTAAGTGCATAAAATTTAGGATTGTTATGTCTTCTTGATAATTTGATCCTTTTATCATTGTGAAATAACCCTTTCATCTCTACTAATATTATTTGCTTTGAAATTTACTTATGTGATAGTGAGATAGTCACTTTTTTCTCTTTTGATTAGTGTTAATATTCTCTGTATTTTCCCTTTTTTTTTTTTTTTTTTTACTTTTAGCCTATTTGTATCTTCATGTTAAAAGAAATTTCTTTTTCTTTTTTTTTAGCACATAGATGTGTCTTGCTTTCATTGAAAGACTTTCTTTTTGTGTGTGTGTGGGTACTGGGGGTCGACCTCAGGACCTCACGCGCCAGCAGGCGCCCGTGCCGCTGAGTGACATCACTGGCCCTTTTCTCGTATGTGGGTTCCGGGAGTTGAACTCGGGCCCTCGCGCTTGCTAGGCAGGCTCTTACGCCACTGAGCCATCTCACCGGCCCCTTGTCTTGCTTTTTAAAGGTAATCTGACAAACTTTTCTGAGTAATTAAATCACTTATATTTAATATATTGTTATTATATTTAGGTTAAAATCCATCATTTTTCTCTTTCTTTTCTATTTATTCAATTTGATGTTTTCCTTTTCTGTCTTTTTCTGCCTCCTAGATAGTTGAAGTTTTTGATTCCATTTTATCTCCTTTTTTGTTAGCTTATTAACTATAATAATTGTTTATTATTTTATTTGACTTAGTATTTATAGAATAACTTTTAACTAATTCAGTTAGCCTTTAATTAATATTATTCTATTTCATGAATGGTGTAAGAACTCTACACTAGTTTTGTGATAAACGGAATAATGTCTAGTCTCCTCCAGATATCCACATCTGAATCCATGGAATCTGAATCCATGTATCTTACATGGCAAAAGGGACTTTGAAGATGTGATTAAGAACCTTGAGATAGTGAGATTATACTGAATTATGTAGGTGGGCCCAATAAAATCACAAGGATCCTTAGAAGAGGGAGGCAGGAAGGTCAGAGCCAGAGCAAGAGATGTAATAATGGAAGCAGAGGTCAAAGTGATGCATTGGAGGTAAGGGCCATGTATTAGTCTGGTTTCTATTGCTATAACAAAATATCCAACTCTGGGTACTTTATAAAGAAAAGAAGTTTATTTAGCTTACAGTTCCGAAGATTCAAGGGCATAGTGCCAGCATCTGCTTAGCTCTGGTGAGGTCCTTCTGGCTATATCCCAACATGGCAGATTGTGGGAAAATGTGGACAGGGAGAGATCACATGATGAATCAGGAAGCAAGAGGGACTCAGGGGTCAGGCTTGCTCTTTTTATAACAGTTTACTCCTTCAAGAACTAACTAGGGGGCCGGTGAGATGGCTCAGCGGCGTAAGCGCCTGCCTGGCAAGCGTGAGGGCCCGAGTTCGACTCCCGGAACCCACATATGAAAAAAGGGCTGGTGATATTGCTCAGCGGCACGGGCGCCTGCTGGCGCGCGAGGTCCTGAGGTCGACCCCTGGTACCCACAAAAAAAAAAAAAAAAAGAACTGGGGTCCCGTGAGAACTGTGTTAATCCCTTTTGAGAGTGCCCCCAATAACCTAATGATTTTCCACCCACCTAACCTAACCTTCCTAGTCTCTCGAAGACTACCACCTCTCATCATGGCTACACTAAGGACCAGGCTTCTAGCACAAGAAATTTTGGGGGATACATTCAAACCTTTTCCAAATCATAGTAGCCCATGAGTCAAAGGTTGTCGATGACTGCTTCTCTCTCTCCCTCTCTCCCTTCCATTTTTTCTTTCTTTTAACAGCTTCTCAATAGTCTATTGTGTATATATGCCATACTATGTTTATCTAACCAATGTCCACATTTGGATCATTTCCAGTCTTTTAATAGTATAAAATATACTACAGTGAATACATATCTTTATATTTTTGCATGTGACTCTTTGGTAGGGATTTTCTAGAAATGGAATTGCTAGGTCAAAGATGAAAAATATATGTAATTTTGCTAGGTATGCCAAATTCTTCTTCATAGTTTTCCCACCAGCAGTAGATGAGAGTAGAAGGCATATTTCTAAAAACAGAATATTTCAGCAGTACAGTAGGCTGCTTCATGTCAGGGTGAGAATTAGAATTATTGAAACAGAGGCCAGGATGGGGGATACTTGTCAGGAATATTGTAGAGGTGATCCTTGTATCAGGTAGAGATCAGACCTAATAACTCTTGTTTTTTTGGTACCAGAAATCGAACTCAGGAACTTGCACTTGCCAGGTAGGCACTGTGCTGCTGAGCCGTACCCCTGGCCCCCAGATATAATAACTCTTAAACTCGTATTTTAATCCTATAATTCTTAAAAATTCTTCTGGTGAATTTGGGAAGTAAATCCCGGTGGTTTTTCTGCTTCTTCACACATTTTATAGGTCTTATTTCTGTGCTTTTGTATTACCAGGATGCTTTTCTCTGTGAGAAATTATAGTTGGTGAAGTTGGTGATGTAATAATGAAGAAAAAATGAATTCCACAAGAAGTGGCTTGGTGGAGGTAGTAGGCGGGTGTGTGTATGTGTGTGTGTGTGTCTTTTCCTGATGGCTTTGGTGTGGGAACTGGACTCCCATAAGGGCAGTTCTCAGAGTTTCAGTACTGCTGTTTTCTGTTTCTGGCTCAGTGGGGATTCAGGCAGGGGAGTGGAGAGGTTTTGTGCCTGGCTCATGGAGTAGACTTCCCTGAGAAGCTGTGCAACTTTGGGCCAGTTACTTATCACGGTCAGCCTCGCTGTCTTCAGCCTTTCAGTGTCTCATGGGGTTACTGCCACAATGAGGTAAGAATGAGTGTGAAATATATGAAGTCTATATAAAGAATAACAACAACAAAAGAATAGGTGTGAGGTGCTAGCCTGGCACAGAGTGAGAGCTCAGGAAATGTTAGCAGTTGTTGCAGTATCAGCTTTGAGTGTGATAGGACCAGTGAGGGACCTGGGAACCCCTGGGCCAGAAGAAGCAGGCAGCACTCTGAATCAAGGTCTACCGGCCAGCACCCGAGGGACCCCCGAATGGAATCTCAGAATGAGAGAGTTCAGGGAGAGTGTTGGGAGGGCACAAAGGGGATGGCTGATGAGCACTGTGTGGGGGGTGGGGTGGGGAAGGGTGGTGGTGGTGGTGGTGTAAGCTGAGTCCTAAAATGTAGTACTAAGTTCCCGGACTCCAGTTGTTTAGGGGGTGGTTCAGGAAGCCTTCACTGAAAGATGCCCTTGAAATCAGGGCAGCTCTTAAATAAATCTAGAGAAGACAGAAGGTCATTGCTCCAGGGAAATGCTGCTGGTGTTCTTGTGAAATAATCTTGCCCACTCTTCAAGCCTTGCCTAGGGGTCTTGTGACTCATCCCTCCAGCTCTGTAGAGTTGATCTAAATTAGTGTTTTCAACCACAAATACTGACGGAGCACCTATGATATGCTGGACAAGCCCTGGGAGTATGAATATGAATAAGACTTGATCTGGTGCAGATTTCCTTATACAGATGTTTCCCCCCCACCCCCATACAAATGCCTTGGTGTGTCTCTAATATTCTGGTTCAGTGTTTAGTGTTTCAGTACCTACTTATGCAGTTCTTACCCTCAGTCTTGAGGAATTCCTACCTCATGTATTATCTGTTTATCAACAGGGAGGCTGTCGGGGGCCTATTGTGGTGACACATGGTAGGAATAAGATTATGGAGGAGCTGTTTAAATGGCACTGTTGGCCCAAAGAGGAGTCCTGTTCTGTCCCTTTCCTTTTGGGATGGGACAGATGACAACAGCACTTGGATTTTTTTTTTTTTTTTTTGTGGGTACCGGGGGGTCGACCTCAGGACCTCGCACGCCAACAGGCGCCCGTGCCGCTGAGCGATATCACCGGCCCTTTTTTTTGTATGTGGGATCTGGGAGTCGAACTTGGGCCCTTGCGCTTGCAAGGCAGGTGCTTAGGCCGCTGAGCCATCTCACCGGCCCCAGCACTTGGATTTTTAATTTAGAGCCGCGGATCCTATTCCTTGGCCCTGAGCAGGGGAACTCAGTGCTTTTCTCTTCCACTTCCATTCTTCTCTAGTTCCTCTGCTTCCTGGCTGGCTCCTCTTCAAAACTAAGTGGGTATAGGGGATGGAGTGCTGGGATGCAGGTGATTTCTGTTCACTGTTGGGACAGAGGGTAGACAAATTAGCATAAGTTTCAGAAGGTAGATTTTGATTCAAAATAAGGGCAGGGTGACTCTCTTTGTCCCAAGGGTTGGCCAACAGTGGGGTAGGCTGTCCTGTGAAGTAATGAGTTTTCCACTGTAGAGGTTTGTTGGGAGCTGTGGGACCACCTCTCTGGGGTGCTGCAGGAAGAGCCCTCCCTCTGTGTGGACTTGAATTTTCACAGTTCAAGTCTGGCTGGGGGAGGAGAAAGACACTCTAGTTCTTTTCTATTTTGCTGTTCCTTTTCCGTATCCTCCTTCCCTCTCTTTTCCATTGCATTTCTTCTAAATTCCTCATAGCTCATGCCTTATTTGTCATAGATGCTGAGAACACGGACCCTACCTGCTACACTTGAAAAACACGTGTAACAAGACATTTGTCTTGAGTTTGCTGATCATTTATACGTCAAACCTATCATACCAAATTTTTGCATGGAACTAGTTTCCCCAGAAAATGTGAACTGTGCAAATACCTCTCTCTCCCTCTCTCCCTCTCTTCCTTTCTCTTTCTCTCTCTCCCTCTCTCTGTCATGCTGGTGCTTTCATACAGGCAGAGTTCTCTAACTGGAGTTGCAGCTCAAGGCAACAGAAAAGCAGTTTGCTCCTTGAGTTTGTGAATGGAGGGGTAGCCATGGCCTTGGTTACCAGGAAGGACTGATCCCCCCCTCTTTTCTTGCCTCCCACTCTCCTGCTTCCCCTCCTCCATATCCACCCCTAGGCCCAGGCTTACTCCTCAAGGTTAATTTCCTTGGCAGCAGCTGCCATTCCATCTTCCTCCTCCTCCCTCCTCCATCTTCCACACACACAGGCTTTTGAGTTATGTGCCTCCTGTTCTAATGAGATAAACAACATAAGTCTCACGAGGCTGCTCCTCCCTCCATAAGTGGAACTCCAGGGCTGAATGTGGTGGCCCTGTAAAAGAACCCTGGAGCTTGTTGGCTTAGGAAGGCAGGCAAGGAAAGGGGTAAGGAGATGAGGTGGAATCGAAGCAGACATCAAAGGGAAGCCTGTTTCCATCTTGTGACTAAATGGCCAAAGACCAGCATGGGTGAGGCAAGGGAGCCTTCGTAAACCATGTGGTCATAGAGTTCAAGATGAGTCTGCATCAGCCAACTCCTGGTAATCAACAACTGATAGTTGTTAAGTTTTTATGGCTGTAGAGATCTTCCTCTTGAGTATCAGTGAATTCCATGGCAGTCCCTTAGGTGGATGTCATCGATGCCCTCATCTTCCAGGGGAGGAAGCAGGCTCAGACAGGGGTTGGGGTATTTTCCAATACTTGTGTGCGCTTCCTTGGCACCATGGGGCTTCTCAAATCTATGAGAAAAAGAATGAAACAAAACCAGTTCCCTCTTCTGGGCATTCAAAGGGCTTACAGCAGAGCCAGTAATCTTTCACTTCTTATACTTCTGAGTTGGGTCAGTTCTGGTCGAGCGTGTTTACTTGATAAGGACTCCTTGATGTGCCTGCTAAGCACTGTGTGCTAGGTGTTGGGGATATGAGAGATGGACATCATTCCTACCATCCTGGATCTTATAAAACCAGTCGGGGAGATAATCTAGTAAGCAGGCAATTAATTATAATTACTTTTGGGGAAATACAAGGATGCTTGGGATCCTGCAGCAAAAGCTGTTGAGCCAATCTTGGCCCATCAGAGAAACATGCAGACAATAACTAGATGATGCCTAGACATCCAGAGGCTCCCAGTTAGACATTCCAACAATCTATAAAGTTCTTTAAAAAAACAGTTACCCAATTTCCTCACCTACCTAGATTCAGATTGAATTTGAGAAGTTCCGCTTTTGAGAAGTTTTCTAGGTGATTTTGGTTTCAGCCTGGGTTAAGAATCACTAACCCAAGGTGAGTGGTTCTGGGACGTGGAGTAGCAGGTCAGTACTTGGTCTTCCCTGACATCCCGCAGATCACCATGTTCAGTGGTTGCCTGGACACCTGGAAAGGACTCAGAATCCAGACATCCATTTCGGAATGGTAGGATCAGAGATGACGTGGTCCTGAAGTGAGCCGCAGCAGAAACACTGAGCTATTTCTAATGGTGCCTTCCCTCGAAGAGAGGCTACCCCTCGACCTCTCATGGTGGGGAGAGCAAGCTTCCGTTATTTGATTCGTTGTGCTTCTACCCACCTGCTGCAAGTCTGGTCCTCAGAGCTCAGGGAGCTCAAAGCTGCAGGATCCTCCTACTATGAAGAAGCCCATGAAGCAGGATCCCTGTAGGCTCCAGTCTTAATGGTTTCTGAGAATCAAAAGGAGAGAGGTCAAAACCTCCACACTGTTCACAGTCTTGCAACCTGTGGGAGCAGCTGTGTGATTAAAATGCTCTTAGCACATAAAGGTACCTGAATATTGCGGTTCCTTTAATGTTGGGAGAGTTGCCTCTGCTTGGGATCCAACCCAATGAATTGGTAAAGATGACTGGTAAAAACTGAAAAATGAATGAACAGATAATGGAAGTTTTATAGATTTTTCTCTGCAAAGGCAAATAATGAAAGCAATTTCCCTCTTAACTTTTACGGGTCCTGAAACGGAAGACAGCAGATGGGAATAGGGTCCTGGTGTTTTCTGAGCCCTAGGGTTAGGCAGGGACACTCTCCTGTGGAACTGCCTCCATCTAACAGCTGTCTTGCCACAGTTGTCCATAGAAGACAGAATTTATTTCAAAGCTGGAACATATTCATTCATTCATTCATTCAACAAACACTTAGTTGGATTCTTCTACATGTCGGACACAGTTTTGGTTCTGGGGCTCCTGGCAGGAATAAGACAAAAGTCCAGTCCTCAGTGGACTTTCCGCTGGTTTATTTGGAGGATCTTAGATGGTGTTTTTAGGTTCCAAGTCACCCCACCAGTCTTAAGCACCTTTCTCTCCCCTCTCACCCTTACTCTCTCCCCTTCCTCTAAGAGTAGGCCTCACCCCTCCACGTCCTCTGGTTGTCATTCTGTGTGCCATAGTCGTGTCGTCTGGGCATCAGGAAGACTTCTCTGGGGGTTCTTGGCATGGCAGTGTTGCTGATGGTGTCAGAGGCCAAATATAAATGGAGACTCCTGCCGGGGGACAGTGTAGTACATCAGCCCAGCTCTGGGACACCTACCCATGATGGCTCAGGCAGGTGGGCAGCAACGTCCAGGGATGCTGCTCTGCGGGCCATGGAGCCTGGTCTCTAGAGCAGGTGTGTGTTCCCGTGGAGGCCGCCCCAAGGGAGGCCCATAACTTCTCCTGTCTACCTTGAAAGGCACCTACTTAATTTATACCTGGACAGAGAGGCAGTTGCTGGAGAGCCACTGCCTTGGATGTGCTGTCATGAGATTGACTCCTCCATAGTCTGTAGAGCCAGAGAGCAGAACTGCTTTTACTAAAGTGATGGCTCTTTTTGGCCTGGGTGAGCTGAACAGCATGGTGGAACAGATAGCAATGTCCTGGGGCAGATGGCCTAGACTCAACCTATGCCGTCAACCAGCTCTGTGACCTTAACAAGACACCTCACCTCTCCGGGCTTGAGTTTCCTCTTCCTGTGAATGATAAGGTTGGCTGGGGTAGTTTCCATGGCCTCTTCCAGCCTTGAGCCTTTAATCTTTACATGGTCTCTGTCCACAGGCCTTGCTCCGGGCCAGCTGTATACATACCCTGCCCGCTGCTGGCGCAAGAAGAGACGACTGCATCCGCCTGAGGATCCAAAGCTGCGACTGCTGGACATCAAACCTGGTGAGTGTGCTCTGGAGCTTGGAGCTTGGCTGGGACCTGGCAGGAGGCAGCAACACCTGGGCCTGGCCTAGGACAAAATTGGTTGGTTCTTTTGTCCACGGGGCTGAGTTTTCTGGGAGAGTAAGGGTATCCACATGGCACTCAGAGGTGTTCCTCTGCACCAACTCTGCTGTTAGACATGGCCGCATGTCCACTGAGCTTCTCTTCTCTCTAGTGTCTTTAGCCTTCTCCTCCTTTGTCATCCCTCTTGCCACCCCAGGGAAGCAAAGCAGGCAGCAGCAGGGGCCAGGCACAGTCTTTCCCACCAGGGCCGAAGGAGCTGCAGTGCTTTTGGGTCAGGTACTGCCTTCCCTGTGGTCTCAGTGAAGATGCCTGATCCCAGGTTGTGTGTTTTCCAGAAGACAGCACCCCCTGATCCCTCTCCCCAGTATTCATGTGAACTCCTGGAGCAGCTTACTTGGAAAGGGCCAGTTTGTTAAATATAGAAACTGTCTTGGCCAAAGGGAAGAGCTGGGGTTCAAAATTTACGTCTAGGGGATGGAGATTGCTTTGCGGCCCTGCAGAAGGCTCCAGTTTGTTTACCTTGACTACTCACCTATTCATACTTCAGACCACAGGGCCACCCTGACCTCTGTGTCTGGGTTGCAGCAAGACCAAGTGATTGTTCAGGGTTCCTAGTTTTAAGGGAACCTCTGTTTTGGGGGATTCTGGGGCTATAATGTGACTCAGAGTTGAGGGGATGGTGCTGTCCAGTGGCCTGTCATCAGTTGCACGTGTCTCCTTGATTCAGTATGTGGACCCTCTGGGTTATTCCCTTGTGCTGAATAGGACAGATGTACCTGGGGTTTCTAGGCAGCCTTCCACCTTCAACATGAGGATCAAACAAGCCACGTGTAATTTTTAAATTAATTTTTCGTTTGATTTTTAAGTAGGTAATACAGTCGCCTATTTTGACATTTAAAAGATAAAAGTATATATTGCCTTGGAAAAAATAAGAGCACATCTCTGAAGAGGCAATAAATGACACCAGTTTTTTAAAATTCTGAGATTATCTATGCATACACTTGGAATTCCACTGGTGTGATTATCCACTCCTCTTTTTTACACAGCATGACCACGTTGGTTTTTGCCATTTCCATTTAAATAGTGCCTTAGACACTGGCCATCCCTGTATATAGTTTCCTCATCCCTCTTATAACTACATAATATTCCACTGTATGAGGGGATAATAATTTATTTAACCAATTTTTGTTTCTAACTTCCAATTTAACTGGTGATACAATGAATATTTTGAATGTATATGAAAACATCTCACATTTAATTTGTTAAAGGATTGTATTATAAGTATGTGACATTAATTTAAAATTATTAGTCTTTATTCTTAATATTTACATAAAAGGTCTTAATTAAGAATGCTTTATATCAGACTTATTGGGTCTTCTTTCTTAGAACCCAAGACATTTAACACTGTGAAATACTTTAGATCTCATGAACTCTAATTCCTTATTTTATTGAGGTCCAGACAAGTTAAAGAAACTTGCTTAAAGTCACACAGCAATTCTTGTGGATCCAGCAGGAAATTCAGGTTGCTTGAATGACCTGTTCAATGCTTTTCTGCTTCTTCATGCTGCTGATAGATATTCTAACTTATAAAGATGTTTACAAGGCTTCTTTCTTTTAAAAACTTTATGATCATAAAATTAAAATATATCCAGAGATAGTTGGAATTCCTTCAGTCATAAATACTCAGCTCCAACTAGCCTAAGCACCCCCCACCAAAGTGTCTCAAAACAGCAAATCCCAGTGTTTACGTGGCTTCAGACAGAGTTGCATCCAGATGCTCAAAAACTGTAGTGAGGGCTGTGTCCCCCTCTGTCTCTAATACCGTCTTCTCTTCCTGGGGCAGGGAAGGTGGCCAGCATGCCCCACACTCAGCAAAAAGTCCCCTTCCACAAGTGTGGGGCAAGAAGTCTCAGGTAGGTCTGATTAGCCGGCCAAGTTTATGTCTGCCCCACCAGTCACTGCCACTTGGGGGACAGGATGCTCTGATTGAATCATTGTCATCATAACTAACGTCTGAATGGAAACACTGGTTTATAGAATCCTGTATAAAGCATTTCCTCCATACCACTTCCTTGGTCCTACCGTAGCCTGGGGTTTAGCAGACAAGGAAGGGATAAAGGTGTTATAGGCTCATTTCATAGGTGAGAGAAACTGGACTGCGGACAGAGCAAGAATCCACTGTGTGGATCGTGCAACTGAGAACCAATCATTGCTTATGGGACTGAGGCAAGAAGCACTCTTCTGAGTGTTTGATCTTTTGTCCATAGATAGTTACTTTGGATGTCCTGGGCTCCCAGTGTTTTTGCCCTGCCTGTTGCTGACGAGGGAGCAGCAGCATTCATAGTGGGCTGTGGACCTGCCCCATCCTTGGGCCCAAATATGAGGGTAGGGAAAAGGAAGAAACTTTGGGTTGATGCTTTTCTGTAGCCATGTTCCCTCCAGCACATAGTGATATATCTGTGACCATTTGAAAGACTCCCTCAACCTCTGCCTCCAAGCATGAGGTAGAAGCGGGCTTAACCAAGTTTGGGGATAAGGGCCCAGCCCCTGAGATGCTTAGGGTCCTGGGCAATGTTGAACTCTGGAGAAACAAGCCCCAGCCCTTGTGTGGCCCTGCCCCCAGGTGGGAAAATCGGAGCTCTCCCAAGGCTTGCCCTTTCCTCCTCACCAGGGGCTAAGCAACAGCTCAGGGCTATAATAAGTAACTTCCAAATGACAGAGGGCCTTCTCAGATGAACTTGATCCTCTTTTTGGGTAATCAGACATACTACTAAGCCTACTAAAGCCAAAGCCAGAACCCAAACCTGCAAAGCCTTTGGCCAAATGCCTGTCATTCTCCGTCCTGTTCTGAGTCTATATTACGGGGCCCAGGCCTGGCCCCCTGTCCCTGCCCCTGCCTGCAGCGGTGCATAAAGATGTCCAGGAGTGCTCTCGGCCCTGGGAGAAGGAGGCATAGCCTGGCACCTCACAGCAGTCGGGCCTGTCTAGAGAATGGAACAGCACCACCAAAGACACAACCACTGTCTTCCTAGAAGCAATTAAGCTTTGCATTTGAATTTTGCACGTGTGCCAAGATTCAGGAAAACACCCCCTCAGGGCCTCAGTTACTGCACACAGCAGCTTTCTGCAAAAATAGAAGGTGGTGCCCTCTCTGGGTGGACAGTTGCAAAACAATGCCCCTTCCAGCAGTTGTAGAGCCCAGGGAGTGCCTCGGCCTTTCTCCTGTGTCCTGGCAGGTGCCCGCGTGCAGGTGTGACTACCCACCTTTCATCGTTCGTATAGTGCAGCTTCCACCTGAGAGGACCTCATTCTGTTTTGGGGGTATGTCCTCCCTGAAGCACACAGCTGACTTGAACAATATTTTTCAATGGCTGTCTCCTATTTTCATTCCATTTGATTTGGGCCCCAGCAGGGCTCAGTGTTTTGGTTGATGCTTTGGGGTGTGACTCAGAATAGTCACTGGCAGAGTCCCCAAGTTCCTAATAGGTGTGAGCAGTCATCCTAGGGGCTAAGGAGGCTGTGAGCTGTGAGCCCTGAGGGAGAAGGAGAAATGGTCTCCCTTGTGTACGTGGCAGTGAAATGGGGTAGGGCATTTCTAAAGGTCACTGAGTAGTGCCTATCAGTATTTTAAAAACACTTGCCCTTGGAGCTAAAGGTTCTGCTAGATTTTATCACACATTACCAGCATCTATAATTTATTTTAGATATCTATGTATCTAAATAGAAATTTAGAAGATAGCCATTGTGGCACTGTTTATAACAACAAGCAAAGAACAGAAACTACCAGGTCTATTGATGGAAGACTAGTTAAATAGATAGTACTTTCATAAACTGGATTATTATTTTGTCTTTTAAAAGAGTGAGCAGAAAAAAATGGAAAGATGTCTAAGATATATTGCTAAGTGGGAAAAAAACAAATTATACAACATTATGTATAATCTTCTCTGGATAAAACTTGCTAAAAATCAATAATCAGTTTGTCCACCCTTTGATGAATTTCTTTAAATTTATAGAAATTAGAAGAATGAATTTATTGAAAGAAAACCAACCAGCCAACCTACCTACTAGCCCCCACACCCTTGGCATCCCTGTACCACCCAGCCCCAGTTGATGCCCACCTTTCTTTCCCCTTCTCTTCTGGCCTTCTTGGGGAGGGCTCCCCTGAGCTCCCCTTGACATGAGGTCCAGGGCCCTCGAAGGCCCCATGGGCTCACCATCAGCACCATCACGACATGTCCTCGTTTCCTACAGGGGAGGGAGAGGGGTCCCCTGGCCTGTGAGAACTGAGGAGCCCTCCTATAGCTGAGGTGCCTCAGGTGTGTGTGTGCGTGTGTGTGTGTGTGTCTGTGTGCTCGTGATGGGTGGGAAGGGGCTGTGAGCTGGGGAGAGCACTTCGGAGTCTGAAAGCATTTTCAGTGCCCCCAGACCTCTGTGCAGCTCATGCTAAACATCACCCCTCAGATGGGTCTTGAATAAACATCTCACACCTCCTACTTGCCTGGGCTTCTGAAGGACAACACATACAACGTTATTTCTCTCGGCTGACTGACAATTGAGTTCAGCGTTCTCTGCGGCTTGCACTGGGCTGCAGGAGCCATGCAAGGTGTTTTGCAGCACAGACATCACAACCTACAACACGAAGACTCAGGCAGGGGCCTGGGGCCAGCAAGGGGCCTCTGCCCTGGACCACTTCCCCAAGAATCGAGCTCTGTCCTTGAGAAAGGGAGCTGAGCTGGCAGCCGCAAGCAGTGGACAGTAAATATCCACTGGAAGGCCCCAGAGCAGGGCAGATGTTGGGCCAAAGCCAGCTGATTAAAAAGGGGCCTTTAACTTCACTGTTTTTTTTTCTTTTTTTGGACGAAGAAAAGAAAAAGGCTGGGAACAAACTTTCACTTATGTCCCTCTGGATTAAATGCCCAGATAGTCTACTTAGATCAATTTAGCATCTTTCAACCCCAGACCTCTGGTCCCTGTAGTCTTGAGCAGATATTACCTTCATTTTAGAGGTTGGGAAACTGTGGCATAGATTAGGAAGTTAATTTCCCAAGGGCACTGGTGGTGAAGCCAAGGAAAGAACTCTAAGGGGAGCCAGTTTGGACTGGCACAGTTTGCTCCAAGACTCAACACACGTGTGATTCTGGGCTAAACGATACCCAAACAGAGGGAAAGGGCTTTGATAACCAGTGCTCCTCCAATGCCTTGAGTACTTGAGGCCTTGTCAATCCCTTCTGCCACGGGACACTTGGGGAGCAGCAGGCTCTTTTCTCCCTGCTGAATTCCAAGGGTGCTGGGAGGGAAGGCAGCCAGGAATAGGGTTCTGGTTCTTTCTCTTGGTATTTTCCTGTTTTTGGCAGTGCCTCAATGGCTGGGGATAAATGACCAGGAGGACCCCTGCCACCATGGCATGTTGTTGGGGGCAGGAGTCCTGAAAGAGATCATAGCCTGCACCGTCCCAAAGTAGAGGGGCCATGAGCCAGCCACAAGGACCCTCAGAAGGGTCCTTGTGCTGCAGTCAAGGGGGTGGTTAAGGCAGTGGGACCTGAGTCGTCCCTGCCTGGTTGCCTGGGGTGCTATCCCTGCCTCCGGGAGCTGCCAGAGCTCTACAGATGGGAGCAGGCTGTGGCCAACTTCCCCAGCTTTTGAAAATCCTGCATCTTAATTAGTTCCCTACTGCTTTTGTACATGGCCCACATTTTAATAGTCTCCAAGCTTCTTCCACCATTTGCTCTCTGATGTTCAGCGCGATTTCTCTTCTCCCCAAGACAGCCCCCCGCCCAACACCCTCCTGTCCGGGGACAACTTAAGGAACGCTGATGTGTCAAGCATGTAGCCTGAGATTGATGAGGCTGTCAGTGGGCTCCTGTGCCCCCGAGCTCTCCCCCCTGCCATGTGCTCCTCAGATAGATGAGCTGGGCGGGGGTGGGCACGATGGGGGAAGTGCAGGAAGGGACCCATGGAACTTCAAGCCAGGTGTGAGCCAATGGACAGCATGACCTTCTCCCAGCCAGCAGAGGAGTCTGGCTGTGTCCTTCTGACAGGGAAGGACACTCCAGCTCCCACCCCAGTCTGCCAGTGCTTATCTGTCTCTGTGTGGGGGTTGCCTGAGCTTGGGATGGCAGGGAGAAAGGATGCCTTCAAGTGCATCAGGGGGAAATGACCAGTCATTTATCTCTTTCCCGCAGTGTCAGAGCCTGCAACCATCCATCCTTGGAAGCCTGTAACTGCAGCCTCGTCTGTTTTGTTGGCCTCAGGGAAGGCAGCTGAGGGAAGGTGGCCCACTTCCTGTCCCTGGACCTCCCTGCATCTCTGGGCAGGAGCTGGGACTGGGCAACCGAGTCTGGATGTCCTTGGCACTGCTCATGTGCTGCAGGGTTCTGGGAGCTTGGGGTGGCAGAAGCCATGGGCCTGCAGCTGGAGTGGGCAGAGCAGTGACATCAGTGTCATGTGCTGCAGTCAGGCCTGAAAGAGCCACCTTCAGAGCAGGGATTGTAAACCTGAGAAGTCCTGGAGTTACACACTGTGGTCCTTCACTTATGTCTCTCCCTGCTGGCAGGTACATGCTTAGAATCCCTAGGACCCAGCACAAGGCTTGGCATGTGGTAGATGGACAGGAAAGAGTTATTAAAGGGATAAAGGAAATAAATGTGCTCAGCATTTGATCCAATGCTCGGAGAACGTGACTCGATGAGATGAGGTCATTGTCTCCATTTCACAGATAGGGGAGACTGAGCCAGGAATGAGAAGCCTTGGACAGCCCAGCCGGGCCTCCCACTGGATTCCTGTTCTGGTGCATGGGGTGGTCAGAATTTTGCCCTCACCTTCTTGCCTGTCTTTGGTTATAGGTCATAGGGACCTTCCCTGTGCCAAATAGCAGTGCTTTGTGGGAAAGCACAGAACAGGGGCCACAAGGCCTGGGCTCAAGTCCAGACCCCTCTATACACTGACTTTGTGATTTTGGTCTACTACCTAAGTACCCCAGCCTCGATTCTTCATCTGCAGAAAGTGGAACATGGTAGCTTCAGGGAGTAATTCTATGGGTTGTGGGGATTAAGGATGGGGGAGTTGGCAAATGTGAGAAGGCACCATGATGCCACCTCCACACCGCACTGCAAGGTGGGCCCTGGGGTTCTCATGTGTGTACAGTGATCTCGCTGCAGGCTGCTCACTGCCTCGCCAGAAGACCTATGTGCTTTCTGGCCAGAATGGGAGCCCGTCCTGTCTTAGAGTCTTACTGGGCCCCAGTCTAGCATCTTATACACTGCAGAGAGAAGACCTGGTATCTGGCAGCGGGGCCCACCTTTCCTAGGTCCATAACTTGTATGACTTCATTTCTTGGGTCCAAGAACTCAGTCCTCCAGTATCCATTGCTCAGGGCGGAGATGAACTTGGAAGGCTTCCTCTCTGTGTGTATGACACCTTATCATGGTATGTGCTAGCCAGTCCCATCTGCCTGGGTCTTCTCTCCTGCTCTTGACATGAGCTGGTCTATATTCTTTTTGGGGAACCACTCCTCTGTGGACTTGGCATGATAGAGTGCCACACCTTGGCCCCCTTAACATCAGGTACCTGGCCCTGATCCTCAGCACCCACGCTGGTTCAGTGTGTGAACCAGGGGCCAGGGAATTCCTCCCCAGTGCACACTGCTGCCAGGATGTATCTGACAACGAGAATGTAAGCTTTGCCCACACCTGGCCCAGCTCCCTCCCAAGCACCAGGCTCACTGGTGGGCTCCATACATCTTGCAGGCACTCTCTCATTGGTTTCCCCATTTCTGCCCTCACCCTTCTTTAGTTATTTTTGGAGTGATCCTGTTGCAATGTAGGCTTCATCATGTCACTGTTTTCTCCATGTCACTGTGGCTTGGCATCATACTCAGGACAGAGACTGACACTGTCTTGGCTGCCTACCCAGCCCTTCAAGGCCCCAGTGACTCTCTGAGCTGGGCTTTGCACTGATGGCTGCTTGCCTGGATGTCTGTGCTTGGATATCTGTGTGGCCGCCTTTTACTCCTCCTCCACGTTTGTGTTTTCCCGGCCATATTTAAAAGCATAACCACCGTCCTGTCACACAATGCTCCAGCTCTTCACTTCTACTTTGTTTTTTCTCCAAAGCACTGATTATCAAATGTCAGACTGTAGGTCTTACTTGTTCATTTCTTATATTGTTTCTTCCCTATGTGTATTGTTTCTTATGAACTAGAATATACATTCCACCAGGGCCAGGAGTTTTGTCCCTTTTGTTCACAGCTATGTCCCCAGCAGCTAGCACAGAACCTAGCACATAGTAAATACTCAATAATTATTCATTAAATGAATGAAGAAAGCAGGCCATTCTTCACTGGGGTTTTGCCATGTTTACCCCCAAAGCTGCAGGAGCTGTGCCTACCCTGGGATTGAAGCAGGACCAGCTTCTGGGTTTTGAGCTGTGTCTCACGCTCTGTTGCTTCCATATGCTGGCTTGTTGCTGCCGTCCTCCCTGGACCATGCCTACACTAGGGAAGCTGGGCTTCCCCACATCTGGCGGCCCTAGAGTGTCAGCAGGTGAGGCATTTTGGCCGAGGAGCACAGGAAGCGGGGGGCTTGAGGAGGTGAAGAGAAGGGTGCTCACTTTTACCAAGCATCCTGCTTGTGCCAGCTGCTTCACGTTCGGTGCCTTGTTGGGCCCCACAGGAACATGGATAGTGGCTTCTGTTCTCCCAGTTTTACAGAGAAGGAGCTCAAGGGCAAGGGTGTGGTTTTGGGTGACAGAGCTGAGATCTCACCCCAGAGCGTCTTCTTACACTTCCCAATCATCTGTACTCCCTTGAAGTATTTACTTTTATTTTTTCCTCAATTTCATTAGGTATAATTAACAAACAAAAATTATGTATGTATATATGGTGTACTACATGATGTTTCAATATATGTATGCGTTATAAAATGATTATATAAGGCTAATGAACCTCACATACTATTATTGTGGTGAGGAGAACATTAAAATCTACTCTCCTAGCAATTTTCAGGTATATAGCACATTATTATTAAGTGTAGTCACCATGCCGTACAATAGCTCTCCAAGCAAGGCATGGTGGTGCACGCCTGTAAACTCAGCACTCGGGAGGCTGAGGCAGGAGGATCACAGCGAGTTCGAGGCCAGCCTGGGCTACAATGTGAGTTCAAGGCCAGCCTGAACTGCATAGAAAAACCCTGTGTCAAAAAGACCAAACAAACAAACAAACAAACAGATCTCCAGAACATATTTTTCCTGAGACTGTGGCCCCTTCACCACCCCACCCTCACCCCCACCAGAAATAATTCACCCAAGCAAATCCATTCCTGCCTTCCTCCCACCTTCCTCCCATCAGAGTGGGTGTGTTCTGCATCTCAGGGCTGGGGAAATACTTATGTGTGGTCCCAACCTCAGATTCTGGAACCCACCCTTGTGTGTCTACCTGGGAAGAGTGGGTAGGCACAGCCAAGGCCGCATCCGGGAGTGACTGGTCCTCTGGCCATGTGGCTGGCCTGGAATTCTAAAGCAAGCGGTAACGAGGGTCTGTGGGTGCAGCCTGGGTCCTCTATGTGAACCTCATCTAATTTGAGCTTTATGACTCACAAAACGGGGAGTCAAATGCAGCCAAGAAAGTGGCTCTCCTAGGGAATGAACAGATGGACTCCTGGGCCTGCCACCAGCCCAGGAGACCAGGTCTTCAGTCCCTGCATCTCTTCCCCTGTGAAGTAGGAGAGGAAAATGCCCCCTTCCTTCTCCCTCCAAGTCTGATGGGGATAAATGAAATTATGGTTCTTGACTTCCTTGCTCCTTGGTGTAAGTCCAAGGACATATGATGAGCTTAACTACTGAAAATAATAAGCATCCGGAAGAGAAAACTGCATGTTTGTGTTTTTAATGAAAAAGGCAGGGTTTTAAAAAATCTGAGTGCTCATGATGGATCACTAGGATTCTTTGCCATTGTCTGTGGGATGGCTCCCTCCCTTTCGCTCCACAGCTCTATCTCCAGGCCCTGCCTCGGAGAGAGCCCGTGATGGATGGACGGATGGATGCGCCTTGTCGGGGTGTGTCACCACAATTTCCCTCGGGGCAGGCTGTCTGTTGGCAGGGACCGGCCTCCCGAAAGATGGTATCTTTTGCAAACTCGACAGCTAACGGACAGCTCCTCTCTGTGTATATTTCCCCAAAGAAGAACTGTCTTAATCTGTTTTTTATATGGCATGTTTTATTATAATCCATATATGACTGCAGGTTCCCAGTCTTCTATCTGGATCTTAATAATGAGGGGGAAGGAGTCAGAGGCTCGGTGAGCCTGTGACATCCATGACGTTTGCATTTTTAAGTGACCTGGGATTTAATTACTCACTGTGCTCCCATGTTGCACTTTCAGACTCATCTTGCCAGCATCCTGTTAATGAGCTCAGTGGCTCCAACAACCCAGTGGAAGCTTTTCTTTCAGTGCATTGGGTGGCAGGCTTGGGCCACCTGTGTCAAAAGCTTGTGGCTTTGATCTGCACTAGAGAGGAGGACTGTCCTGTCCGGAGCCTGGGGAGAAGCCATTGCTCCTCACTGTCTTTTTCTTTCTTTTTTTTTTTTTTTTTTTGCTTTGCTTGTATTTGTGTCTTTTCTTTCTTTCCTTTTTTTTTTTTTTTTTTAAAGACTTTCTATGCTTCAATCCTTGTTTGTCTAAGAGGTGTTTTTCTTATTTGGAAACCGATTTGCTTCAGTTTGCACAGAAGCTGTCTCTGGTGTGATGGATCGTGCTTGGAAGTCACCCAAGGAGTATCTCTGTTCCCAATTAGAAGTGGAGGCAGAGCTGCTTACGGGGGCCCAGGGAGGTGACTGGCTTGGGTGACAGCTGCTGCCGCTCTGGAGAGAGTGTAACGATCCGTGGGTTTATATCCATGTGTGTAAAATCAGGCTAAATTAAAGATGAGTTATGCGTGTGTGTGTTTTGGACCATTTTCTTTTAATGTTAGATGTTTGATGGCTCCTGTCAGGATATGTGGTCTCCAAAGTTGTGTGAGGTGCAAAATGAGTATACTTTTAAGGGATTACTAAATCCTATTAAGAGCTATATCCAGATGCACCATATTAGAATAAAATCGAATCAATGAAATCCCCAAGGGCTCAAGAGGAGCAGGTCTAGGTTGCATATTGTGCAAGAGCTTGGACCTGTTATCTCTTTTCTCTCTTCACTCTGGGACCTTCTGTGGTTGGGAGGCAGAGAATGCACCCTCTAGTGGGTCGTAGGGAGGGGTGGTTACCCTTTCATTCTGACCTTTCAAATCTTACCCATAGTGCTTTTCTACCAGGTTTCACCAGTAGTCGGCTGAATATTGCTCGAGGTACAGCACTCAGCCAGGTATTAAGTAGGCAACGTTAAGAATCACATTTAAATTCCTTCCATTTTTGGAAAGGAAAAATCATAGTAAACATTTCTTTTAATGCTATAAACATGCACTGTATAATACGACAGGTATTAGGCACATGTGGCTATGGAATGTTCGAAATGTGGCAGTGTGAATGGAGATGTGCTGTAGAGTAAAATACACACTGGACTTTGAAATCTTAATGTGAATAAAAAAATGCAAAATGTGACATCAAATTTTAAATATTGACTTCATGTTGAAATGGTAATGTTTTGGAAATATTAGGTTAAGGAAAATATATTATTAAAATTGACTGCGCCTGCCTCTCTTTACTTTTTAAAATGTGGCTATTAGAAAGTTTGAAATGATATAAATGGCATGCATTACATTTTTATTGGACAGTGTAGCTGTATAATTAAAATCAGAATGATTCAAACTTGATTTGGCATTTGTAGTGCACTTACAATGTCCCAGGTTCTTTGCATATATGATCTAATTTGGAATACAAGTTTTGAATAGAATATAATAAAACAAAACAAATAAAAATTGATAAATCTCACACTAGTTTTTTTGATGGGTCTGTTAAGAGATTCTTAACGCAGTGCATTACCTTGTTTGATTCTCACTTCAACACCATGAACCATATACTATGATCAGCCCCATTTAACACATGACGTATTAGAGATTTAGGTTAAGTAACCAGCCTGTGGTCCACTACTAATAAATGGCAAGGTTTGGGATGACTCCAGTGATATCTGAAAGCAGAACTTATATGAGCCAAATTAAATATTGGTGATTAGGGGAGAATGAGGCCACTAAGTGATCCTGGGAAAGCCTCTTTCCATATTTTGCTTTCCTGGTGAAGGGATTGGACTCTGGGTGCCATTGGAGATCTGTTTGAGCTCTTTGCCAAACAGGCAGCCTTTTGCAGTTTTCTAACTTGGTTCTATTTTCACTCTTGATTCTCTCACTGTGCCTACCTGGTAGTCTGGTTAAAGATAGTCGAGAGAGCAGATTGAATTTTAGGAAAGCAGGATGGAGGCATATTTAGCAGGGGAACAAGAAATCAGGAGGAGGAGGAGGAGGAGGAAGTTCACAGCCGATGGAAAGTTCTATATGGGTTTCATAGCGTCGTGGGAGGGCAAGCACCACAGGAGGTCGCTCAGACAGCACGGAGCCCTCAGTTCGGCAGAGATCTGCCTTTTATCCTGAAATGTGAAAGCTGTGGGGAAAGTCTAGGAATGCAACAGAAACACACACGAGGTTTGGAGAAAGACTTTTCAAGAGAGGACCAAAGAGAGGCAGAAGGAGTCCTGCAGCCTTACAGTGCTTAGGTGGCTGAGTTCTGGAGGGTGACTGGGCTTCGCTCCTTACCAACCGTGTGATAGTAAGCAAGTCTGAATCTCCCGAAACTGCTCTGTGCTCAGTGTCAGTGGGTGCTCTTGGGCATGGTGGATGATTAAGTGACACATAGCAATAACAGCTATCCTGTTTTAAGGATAGCGAAGCCTTGCATGTGTGCGTGTGTCCCATGTGCCAAGTCCTCTGCATGTAGACAAGTGTACCAAAGAAGAGTTGGGTCAACCTTGGGTTGTCAACTACTAATGAGATTCCAATGAATGGGGGCTCTCATCATGATCTCAACGGCATCTTGAAAGATCATTTGTCTGCATTTTTATACTGCTGTGTGGCTTTTGGTGAAGTTACTTAACTTCTCTGAGCCTAGGGTGACTCAATTATAAAGTGAGATCATTGAATTCAATGCTCCATAAGGCCCTTTCCAGCTCTAAAATACTTTTTTCCAGCTCTAAAATATTGTGCAATTCTGGCAACAGAATTGTGTTGGGAAAGCTAAGAGGGATATTAAAATATGAACTTCAGGGCCGGTGATATAGCTCAGTGGCATAAGCACTGCCTGGCAAGTGCAAGGTCCTGAGTTCGACTCCTGGTACCCGCATATATTAAAAAAAAAGAACTTCAAATATATATATATAATTATTGTAAGTTTGAAGGATCGTGACCAGCTGTTCTCCTTTGACTGAGGACAGGACACGAGGAAACACACTTTAATTATTTGAGATTAGACATTTAGAAGACTTTTTAACTTGGGAGAGAGAGTAATATGTCATCAGAGCAAGCAGTGCAGCTGCATGCTCCAAACTCATTAAAACAGTCGACAATTTTCTGACACTCAACTTAAATGTAACTTTATCACACAGGCCTTCCCTGACTCCTTGATCTAAAGTAGCACCCCCTTTATTTTTTTCACATTCACTCTGTTTTCCTCCTCAGCATGTAAGACAGTTTATAATTGCATCTTTATTTTGTATTTAGCCTTTTATATCCGTCTCCTTAGACTACATGCTGCCCCAAGGCAGGGTCTGCCTTTTTTGGGTCGCTTCTCAGTCCCCAGTGTCAGCACAGCAGCTCTCCCATGGTGGGTGCTCAGTGCGCATTTGTGGAGAGAGAGGGCAGAGTTAGTGGTAGTGCTGCTGATGGAAGTGGTTCCTCCGTTCTCCTTTTTTGGTAAGAAGCATCCTAAAGACTTGTCTATCGAGAGACTTTAGATACTGTTTCTCCTTCCCACCTTCTTTTCTGGGTGCATTTCTTCAGTTTTCGTGGGATATCCAGAGATCCTTACGGTGAGCCTGTACTGTGTGCGGCGAAAGAGATGGAAAGGGTAGGTAGGGTTCTGTTGGAGACGGAAGAAAGCCTGATGGAGCAGGGCTGGACGCTGCCGCTTTTTTCATTCGCTCTTCTGTCTCCACTCCTTGCCCTTCGCACTGCTCTGTGCCCCAGGAAGTTGACTTTGGTGGGCTGCATCTGCTGGCCTCCCTGCCCTCTGGTTTCCAGTTGTGGTTGGCCAGTGGGAGATAGCGCAGGAGGAAAGTAAAGGGTAGAAAGAGAGAGTGCTTGGGTGATACGTTGGTTCCTTCCGTTCCCTGGCCTCTGGGCTCCTGTGCTGCAACCCACAGCTAGGGGTCTGCTGTGGCCCTTTCTCCAGATTCTTGCAAGTATTCTGCCTCTATCTCTGTAGGAATGGCAGTAGAAATGGCTCCCTCGGGGTGATTCACCATCCCCTGCTGGTTCTTTTTATCCTACCCACACGTCTGTAGGTCGTCTCTGCACTAAATTTCCAATTCCCCATTTCAGCAAGCCATTTGTTTCCACTGGCTGTTTTCTGGGGTACCACTGCTTCCCGTTCTTGCTTTCATCTTACCTGAGAGGGTGGTAGGAACCACACATCTAAGTGTGTTTGTGTGTGTGTGTGTGTGTGTGTGTGTGTGTGTGTCTGTATGAAGTCCAGGATCAGATGAAAGGTTGGAGGAAAACTTTATAGTAAATCAAAATATGATCATCATACTTTACGTTTCTGTTTTTACTTTTTAAAAGGCCTCTGGTAGGTTTGGAGTTTGTGGGCACCATGAGGAAAGGATTTAGCTACTCTGGTCTCTCCCAGAAGCGGAGATGAACCTGATTGCCATTTTCCCAGTTCACCAAGTACGTTAGCCAGCATGGCCAAGGGGAGGTCATGAAGTTGCCAGACAAAAGCTGAGACAGAGGGAAAAGACAGTAACAATGAAGGCCAATGTTGATATACTGCTTGAGAGTCTTCCAAACCCTTTCATATAAATGAACACTTTTCTGTCCCACAAAACAGCTCTAGCGCTGGGCCCTGTTACCCCTCTTTGCATATGGAGAAGCTTCAGGCTCCTTGAGCACCTTGCCCAAAGTCACATGGTCAGAGGCTCAGATGGTCTGATCCCATGTCCTCCTGGCACCTTTTTTGCCCTGCCTCAGCTTTCTCTAGGTTGGGATCTATCTGTGGGATTATAAAATGAAGACAGAAAGCTTCCCTCCATTCCAGTATTCCTATGCCACCAGGCTGTTGGGAGTCCTGCCCAGAGCTCTGGTCCCTGCATGTCCACAAGGAGCATTCTTCCTGTCCCACCTGCTTCTAGTGGCCTGACATGCCTTTCTGTGCTGTTTTCAGAAGTGGAGCTGCCCCTGAAGAAGGATGGGTTCACCTCGGAAAGCACCACACTGGAAGCCTTGCTGCGCGGTGAGGGTGTGGAGAAGAAAGTGGACACCAGAGAAGAGGAGAGCATACAGGAGATCCAGGTAGTCCCGTGCCTGTTGGGGACACCACAGAGCAGCCTGCCAGCTCTGGCTGTCGTCACGAAGGCCAAGGCTGTGTCTCAGCTGGCCTCCTGGCACCAGTACCATGAAGCTCACAAATTCGTTTCCAATTTAATGCAGAAGTCGTTATACTCCTAAATCTATTCTTCTCCCAGATTCCCCTATTTCTCCATTCAAACTATGTTCACTGAGCCTGCTGAGAACCAGATACTGTGTGCTAGGTCCTGGGGACGTGATGGCGAACAAACTGGACTGAGTCCTTGCCCCTGTGGAATGAACAGTCCATCTTCCAGGCTTGAAACTTGGGGTGTCTGCTTCACTGAGTCCCTGCCTTCTCCCTTCCTTACACCCCAGCCTCTGCTCCAGCTCACCACACCTCTCAGGCTTTCCCAGCACTACTTGCTTATCCTCAAGGCCGGTCTGGTTCTCCCCAGGCAGGGATGGTGGCTTCTGTCCCTGCATGCCCACTACCCTGCTTTAGCTCTGAGACACAGGATTATTGTGGTGCTCCCCTCCCATCTCTTACTTCTCACTTGTCTTGAATCCCTACTATCAAATACAATGGTGAGCATAGAATGTTACAGTACTATCACTTAATGCTAATAAAATAATAGTATTAATATTTAAATAGAATTGAATTATATTTGTACTAAATTTATATTGCACACTAAATTTTATATTTTGTTATATACATTGCATATTAGTTTTATACCCATTTAATATTTAATTAATTCATTGATTTATTAAAATAATGATTAAATTAAAAAATAAAACTACATTTTTGGTTTGCCAAATAAGGACCACCAAGCTGTAAGTTCCTTCAAGTCAGGGAGCAGGCCGTTATGTTCAGCATTGTATCCTCAGCCCCTTGCTCAAGTCAGCAGAGCTGGAGCTCAGTACAGACCTCAAATGAATCGGTGAAGCTGGCCTCCTCCTCCGCCATTCCTGTGTTAAGATGAATGGTCAAGTCTTTTCCATTTAGTTGCCACCACCTGACTTATATTTTTTTCCCTCTTCTACTTTCCATGAGTTATAGTCCTAGTGGAGATCTTCATTAACTCTAAGCGTTATTTGTCTAACAGACTTTGTAGTCATTTCTGACTGCTGTCTCTCTCTCTCACATCTAACATTCCATGCACCAGGAATCCTGTCGCCTTCAACGTAAATCCAGAGCAAAGCCCCTTTTTCCCTAAATCCACTGCTATTGGTGGTCCAAGCCACCGTCATCTCTTCCCTGAGAGCTGTGGGTACCTTCTCAATGGTCTCCCTGCTCCTGCCTCAGAAGGAGTCTTTAAAAAATGATTCTTTTTAAAATAAGAATTTTAGATTCATAGCAAAATTGAGAGGCCAGCACAGAGATTTTCTGTATGCCTTATGCCCCCATACACGCATAGCTCCCTATTATCAACATTTCCCACTGTGTTTATTACAATCAATGAACCTGCATTGACACATCGGTGTCCCCAAGTGTGTGGTTTACTTTGGGGTTCACTCTTGGTGTTCACTCTCAGTGCCTCTGAGTCTGGACAAATGTATGGACAAAAGCCACAATTATGGGATTATGCAAAATAGTTTCACTACTGTAAACATCTCTGTGCTCTGCTACATGTCCCTTCCTTCCTCCCGATGCCTAGCAGTGACTGGTCTTCCCACTGTCTGCATGGTTTTACCTTTCCCAAGTGTCGTCCAGGTGGGATCTCACAGCCTATTCAGATTGGCTCCTTCTGCTTAGTAATATGTGTGGAAAATTCCTGCGTGTCGTCACAAGGCCTGGTAGCCCGTTTCTTTTTAGTGTGGAATAATATTCCATTGTCTGGATGCGCCACTGCAGAGGGAACTCTTTAAAGATTGGCTCCTATCTGGGGCCGGTGAGATGGTTCAGCAGCATAAGCGCCTGCCTTGCAAGCGCGAGGGCCCGAGTTCGACTCCCGGATCCCACATACAAAAAAGGGGCTGGTGATATCGCTCAGAGGCACGGGTGCCTGTTGGCGCGCGAGGTCCTGAGGTCGACCCCCCGGTACCCACAAAAAAAAAAAAAAAAAAGATTGGCTCCTATCATTCTTGTATTCAAAACCCTGGGGTGGTCACTGTTGTCTGCACTGAGAGCAAGGCCCTCGCACCTCTCTCTGAAGGGTCGCCTCCCTCTGTTCCTCACTCATTCTGTTCCAGGCATGCACCTGTTCCAGACCTCCCTTTGCTGCTCCAGCACCCATGAGGCATGTCCCTGCCTTTGGACTTTTGCTCTGGCCCTTAGCCCTGCCTGGAAGGTCTTCCCCAGCCACCTGCAGGGCTCTGCCCTCTCCTGATTGAGCTCTTTGTTCTCATCCCTGCTTCTCTAGGAGGTGTACCCTGACCTTGGCATCTTACACCACATCCTGTGCCTGCCCCACCCTGGCACTTCTCATTCCTTCTCTTTCTTTCATCATCATCTACTGTACTTTGAAATTTTTTCATTTATTATGTTATTATTTAGTGTCTATCTTCTTCCAATTGAATGTAAATTCCCCAAGGCCATGAGCTTTCATCTGTTTGCTCACTACTATGTCTCAAGGACCCAAACAGTGTGTGATACTTAGTAGGTGGACAGCAAATATATGTTAAGGGCATACATGAGTGACCAGGTTCTTGCTATGTAGTTCAGGCTGGCCTTGAGCTCACTATGCAGCCCAGGCTGGCTTTACCTGTAGCAATCCACTTGCCTCAGCCTCCCAAGTGCTGGGATTACAGGCATGTGCCACCATACCCAGCTCTAGTGACCAAAGTTTGATGAGTTGGCCTGGCCCCAGTCTGTTCCTGTCCCATGTGCCCTACTTTGCTAGCTATATTTTTGTCCTGAAGCACAGCTCTGCTTGTGTCACTTTGTTGCTTCCTACTAAGTAAACCGGAATGGTGGATATGACCTTCCTGGGCCTCTCCTCTGTCTGCTCCTCAGCTAGTTTTCCTATGACTCCTTTTTGCCCTCAGCTCTTTGTGTGCTTTGGTCGTGCTGGGCCCTTTATCTGGCTGCCTTTTCTTCCATCTCCACGTGCACAAATTCCACTCAGCTTGGGGGCTCGGCCTCCATGGCGGCTTCCTCATCGAGCCTTTCATGGTGCCCCCTTAGCCGGAGGTCTCTCTTTTTGCCCAGGATGTGTAGGGCACATACTGCTTCCCCCCACCTCTGTGTTTTGCTGGTCATGTATTACTTTCACCCTTCCCCACGTGTTTGGACTTTCAGATGTTGAAGGTGGGATTTGTCATCACTGTGTATTACCTGAGAGTATGTTTTGCTTAGATAGTGTATTTTGACACAACCAACAAATGAGACAAAAACATTGCCCAGGGGCCTTGGTATCTGGCAACATGTAAAGATGGAGGGGGCTTGGTCAGCATGTGGGTTGTCATCATTGTGTCACTATCATCCTCAGCCCTGACAGATGCCAAAGGGTTCCCACATGCAAAGCACGGAGCTCCTACCTACCATGCTGGAAGCTGAAACAGGACCACAAGCCAAATGAGTTTATGTGTTTTTATTAGCTTTACATTATTAAATATGTAGTACATGGGCTATACATTTTCTTCCATTTTCATTTACTCATTTGACCAAGTTTAATGAGCAACTCCTCTGAACAGGCAATGTATTGGGTGCTGAGGACACAGAGGGACCAAGAGAGATCTGTCACCTCCACTCATACAGACAGAAAATAAGTAGATAAAATAATTGCATTTTTGGACAAATGCCAAGCAGCCAAATGCCACAAGAAGAACAAGCAGCATGAGGATTCAGTATAAGAGGGGGTACAGGTTCCAGGGAGTATCCTAACGGAGATAAGGGGTTCAGCCTTGGTCCGATGGGATGAGAGGAGCCAGCAAAGAGAGAATCCTGGGGAAGAGCCTTCTGGGAAGAGGGACAGGGTACAGAGAGCCTCTAAGACAGGTCTTGTCACGTGGAGAGGGCAGACTGAAGGCTGGTGTGGCCAGAACATGGGGCGGGGAGAGAAGAGCCCAGGATGGAAGTGGCCAGGTGGGTAGGAGCCAGACCTCCCAGGCCCCATGGGGCAAGGAAGTGCCTTTCCAGTTCATGTAAAATGAAAAAGGAAGCCAATTGGAGGATTTTGACTAGGGCAGTGAATTTATATTTCATCAAGATCCCTCTGGCTCTGCACAGAGAGGAGAGTAGATGCAGGGCCAACAGCAGGAGGGACATTGGATTTTTGGAGGAGTCCTGGCTAGAGATAATGATGTCTTTAAAAAGGAATTTTTTTTTTTAACGTAACCACAAACACCCTGTGACTGTCACAGTAAAGACTGTTTAGAGTAACAGAGAGAGAAGTTATTTTAAAATGTGTTTATTTTCCAAATTACGTCCTTGGGCAAGGCTGGTATGTCACGGGGCAACAGCTGGTTCTGTGTTGGACCGCCCCATCCTTCACTCCTAACCCAGGACTCCCCCTCTGTTTCCTGAGCCCTGGAACAAGTTTTGTTTGTTAGGACCTCCTGGCTCCTCCTAAGTGACGAGTTGTATAAGGAAACTTCTGGGGTCAGGGCCACATTGCAGGAAATGCAGACACGCGGGCAGCTGCCAGCGCATCTGAGGCCGGGGCGTGGACTGGAGGTTCTAGAGTCCCAAGGGAGCTGGTGGGAAGAGGAGGGACAAAGCCTCGGGGAGAAGAGAAGCCAGTTCACTTTGGACATTGAGGCCATGTGGCACTCTGGGGACGAGCTTAGCTGCCTTTGCCCACCTTTCACCTTCCAACCCAGGGTCCACATTGGGGCTATAAATACTCTTTTCATAAAAAGCGACAGTGGAGTCAGAATTGTATTGAGACACCAGAGGCAATGACCTTTACATGCCAGACCCTTGGAACTTAACATGATTAAATGACTCCAAGATCCAGAAAGTTGTAAGATAGCCATGCAGTTGGCAACAATAGTCCTAATAACTATACCTTATGTGTAAGACTATGTTTTTGTCACTGAAGGCCACGTTGCATTTGACCCGTCATTGTCTCGCCTGGCTTTTACTAGTGTCCCACCTGCAGGTCAGGAAGCCAAGAGCCCTGCTTTGGACCTGGGCCAACATTCCTAGCTATGAGCTAGAGGTTGCATCCAGCAGACAAACTGTTTCTCTGTTAAATGGGTAAGGCTGACCCGGAGACCCATATGTGCTGCTGGCTGGTGGTTCCCCAATAAAACAAGTAGAGAAGCCAGAGAAGTCAGAACCACCTTGAGCTCTTTGGAAGGACTGTGTGACCAGCAAATCCTGGCTGTTGTGACTGGGGCACAAGAGTCTGGCAGGAAGGCAGTAGCAGAGGATCACTGGCAACTCCCTCCTGGCTTCCCACTTTAAAGACAGGCCAGAGGTGGTGTCCTGTCCAGGCAGTCCCTTGGACAGCGGTGGAGACATCAGATGTTCATGCAGTGAACGCACCATCACTGCAAGTATCGCAGTGTCATCCTGTAAGATGGTACCTGCCCACCTTTCCAGTGTCATCTTAGCTCTCTCTCCCTGAGCCACTGAGCTCTGGTCACCCCTGTCTCTTTTTGCTCCCTGGGCAAGCCATGGTCCTCTCTGCCTTAGGGAGTTTGTTCTCTCTTTCCTTTCTCCCATCTGTCCATGTTCTCAATGCTACTCTTTGCCATTTTTCCACATCTCACTGCCCTTTGTCACAGCCACAAGTAAGCCTTCCCTGACCCTCAGATTAGGTAAAATTCCCTTCTACCACCTTCTTGTAGCTGCTTGAACTTGGCTGTCACTGTTTCGATAGCAGTTGGAATTATGTGGTTGTGTATGTCTTTCAATCTGCCCTCCCTTCACTAGATTTATTTGTATAGACCTATAAGATCTGTTTGGGGCCAGGACTGTAGCCATTCTGCAGCTTGCCTAGCACAGGGATTGCTATGTGGTCAGCATTAGCTAAATGTTTGTAGATTGAATGGATGAATTCCTGTTCTATAATTGGGGAACCTGAGGTGTAAAGAGATGATGATTTGTCTGAGGTCACACAGTGAGCCCATAAAGAACCCCCCGGGGCCCCTGACATGGAGTCTGGTGAGATTCAAGCCCCTTTCCTCTTATCCCACTTCCACAGTGGGGGCCTGGGTTCGCTGCCTCGATCTCCTATTCCTCCCTTAAGCCCAGAGGTACACACCTCAGCTCCTCCTGTCCTTTCTTCTAAAGGGGTTGAGGTGCATAGGCCCCCTGCATAAAAAGAATGCCATTCTGCACCTTGGAATTCAGTCCTGAGGGCTGAGGAATGAATGGGAAACTGAACTCATAAACCTGATCTTGCTCTGTCATGGTTTCTTGGTATGGTCTTGAACAGTTGAAATGGTTTTTGGCCTCAGTTTATTCAGCTGTAAAACGGAAATGGGATTCTAGCCTGCCATGTGACTCTGAGGGCTGTTGCAGAGAGATCATTTGAATTCATTTTTAACTCCGGAGGTTGTAACAAAATTTATTTTTTTTTGAAAATAACAATGGATCATTTTATTTTATTTCATTTCATTTCATTTCATTTCATTTCATTTCATTTCATTTCATTTCATTTGAGACAGGGTCTTGCTATGTAGTTCAGGTAGGCCTTGAACTCATGGTGATCCTCCTGCCTCAGCCTCCTGAATGCTGCAATTTCAGGCGTTTGCCACAAACCTGGCTAACAATGGATTATTATTATTAGTTTTTTTTTATGTGGGTACCAGGGGTCGAACTCAGGACCTCACGCGCCAGCAGGCACCCGTGCCGCTGAGTGATATTACCGGCCCTTTTTTCGTATGTGGGTACTGGGAGTTGAATTCAGGACCTCACGCTTGCCAGACAGGCGCTTATGCCACTGAGCTCTCTCACCGGCCAACAATGGATTATTATGAACAGCACATTAACATCACATTCTAGTCGAAGGCACAGGAAGTTACTTGCTTTCATCAAACAGGGCGGGGTTCCAGAAAGGTAGGGAAAGGAGAAACATATTTTTATATTTCTCAGGTGGCCCTTTAGGCACACAAAAATTAATTGTATTAAAGAAGTAAATTTTGCCAGGACTGGTGGTACAGGTCTGAAATCTCAGCACTCTGGGAGGCTGAGGTAGGAAGATTGCAAATTCAAGCCCAGCCTGGGCAATTTAGTGACTTAGCAAGACCCTGTCTCAAAATAAAAATTTTGTTTTTTTTTTTAAAAAGCCTGGGGATGTAGCTCAGTGCCAAAGGCCCTTGATTCAATCCCCAGTACTATAAAGCAAAACAAAATGAAACAAAGCAAACCAAAACCAAAACAAAATAAAACACCAACGACAAAGTGGAACACTCCCCAAATTACCCTCTGATGTTTTTTCCTTTGGATTTTATTTCTCAACTCTTCTATTGACTTTCTTGTCATTCCAGAGAGTCTTGGAAAATGATGAAAATGTAGATGAAGGGAATGAAGAAGAGGATCTAGAAGAGGATATTCCCAAGCGGAAGAATAGGACCCGAGGACGGGTAAGTAGGGGAATACCCGGAGGAAGGGAAGAGATTAGAGAGGTGGAGGCCAGGCAAACAATTGATGCCTACCTGCACTCCAGGTCCCTCTGTAAATAGGTCATCATCATCCCCGTGGTTGTACTTGGAAAGTACTCAGAGAAGCTGTCATCTTAGTTATAGCCTGCAAGTGTTCAGAGCTGTCAGGAGGGAGGAGAGGAGGCAGAGGTGCTCTGAGGGAGGATGGGAGATGAAGACAGTGTGTCTGCCGTACTCATGACTCTGTCAGAGGGGAGGCTGTAAGTTTCCTGCCTTGCTGTATTAGTCAGCTTTCTTTTGGCTGCAATTAAACACTCATGACTTAAAGGAGAAGAGATTTATTTGGCTCATGGTTTTCAGAGGTTCCAGTCCATGGTCTGCTGGCTCCATAGCAGAAACATCAGTGGGAAGGGCATGCCAGAACAAAGATGCTTACTTCATGGCAGAGCCTGGGAAGATTGCCAGAGAGGAAGGGGCCAGGGACCATATTAGTACCCAAGGTCATGCCTCCATGACCCACCCAGACACATCTGCAAGTGTGCTTTACTAATCTTCCAGGCATTTCTTAATCTAGTCAAGTTGATGTAACAATTAACAGTCACACTTGCTGTCCCTGGGGTTGTCCAGAATGACAGGGCCAGGACACTTGCTTTGGGATGCACTTCCATAGGCAGAATTAGAAGCCTACTACGGAAGCAGGGAGGTGCAGCTTATGGTCCCCAATAGGTTTGGAGGCTTGTGGTATTGGGACAGGCAAGGAAGGGGTCTGAGTTAGAGGATGGCAGAAGGAACCCATGGTCAGAGGAATGAAGACACAGAAGTGGTCCCTGATGGGGGAGGGAGCCAAGCTCAGTATTCCAAAGGGACTTTCTTTGTAGATCTTCAGGCGTCTGCAAGGACATAGGACAAAAACCATGTGCAGTGGCCCTAAATGGGTAGATTTCAAATCTCCATTGGAGAACTCATTCTTTTAGGCCTGAGGGTCTGGCTCCCACAGGATCTAGGTGGGACTCACCCCTCCCCTGGCTAAGAGGTTAGTCTTGTGTGCCCCATGGGTTTGGGCCCAATAATAGTCATGGCAAGCCTTGCTGCTCTCATGGTTCTCATGCTTTAGTGCAAACCAGTATTACACAGAGATAATTGAAATGTAGATTCCCAGGACCTACACTCAGAAATTCTGATTTAGTGGACCTGGGGTAGGGCTTTGACCTACATGATAACAAGTTCCCAGGCGACAACTTCATGTAGTCCAGTACTGCCTGCTCTGTGAGCTGTGATGCTTCTACCTAATGACAGGACCTGGGCTTTCTCCAGCTGATGCTCCCTTATATAACAGTCACCAGGTTCATTGATTACCAATGCTTTGACTATTTCATCTCATCTGTTCTTTTCTCCTTGTTTTTGTTGGTTTATATGTTTTCTTGATCCCCCCCATTGGCCCCAGAGCATTTGAAAGCGAATCCTTGACATTTTATCATATACCTTGGTGTGTATCTTTAATAGGTATCACTTTCATACTTAGTAAAAATAACCCTTATTCTCCTATCTACTATCCAATCTCTGATCATTTCCCTCTGATTTCTCAAGAAATGCTTCTTTCTGGTTGTTTTGTTTAAAACTTCAATCTCATTTATTCTACACATGCCTCTTCCTCATTACACATTTTTTTCCCCTAAAGGCCTTTTTTTTTTTTTTTTTTGGTGGGTACCGGGGGTCGACCTCAGGACCTCGTGCGCCAGCAGGTGCCTGTGCCGCTGAGCGATGTCACTGGCCCTTTTTTCGTATGTGGGTTCAGGGAGTCAAACTCAGGACCTCGCGCTTGCCAGGCAGGCGCTTATGCTGCTAAGCCATCTCACCGGCCCAAGGGCATTTATTTGTTGAAGAACTTGGGTTGTTTTATAGAATTTCTCATGTTCTAGATTTAGTGGGGTTGTAGTATTTTATGCCTTCCTCTATCCACTAATATTTCCTGAAAACTGGTCCAATAATTTCCCCTTTCTGTGGTTTCAATTTCCACAGTTTTAGTTACCTGTGGTCAACTGTAGTGTGAAAACACTAAGTGAAAAGTTGGAGAAATAAACAATTCATAAGTTTAAAGTTGTTCATCATTCTGAATAGCATGATGAAGTCTCATGCCATCCAGGTCTGCCATGCCCCAGATGTGACTCACCCAGTGTATCCACACTGTATATGCCACCTGCCCATCAGTCACTTACCACCCTAGTTGTCCAGGATACCACATACACTGTTGGTGGTATCATGATGTTTGTGTTCAAGTGATTCTTATTCTGTGTACTAATGGCTTCAAAGTGCAAGAGTGGTGATTGGCAATTTGCTTAGGCCACAGAGAAGACATAAAGTGTTTCCTTTAAGTGAAAAGGTAAAAGTTCTTGATTTAAGGAAAGAAGAAATATTGAATGTTGAGCTTCCTAAAATCTATGGTAAGAATGAATCTTCTATCTGTGAAACCGAGAGGAAGAAAAAAATAAATTCCTGCTAGTTTTGTGACTGTACCCCAAGCTGCAAATGTTATAGTGTGTGATAAGTGCTTAGTTAAGATGGAAAAGGCTTCAAATTATAGGGCTTGGTATTATCTAGGGTTTCAGGCATCCATGGGGGTCTTGGAACATACTCCCCATGGATAAGGGGGCACTGCTGCTATTTGATTTGACACAAATAGATTCAGGATATGGGTATATAAACATTTATTTTGAGGAGGCAAGAAGTCTTTTCTGGGTGATGATATGTACTTCTTACTGCATCACACAAGGGGGGTCTGTGTTGTCCATTTGTTCTGCTTTTAGTGGTGTTGAAATTGATCCATGAATTTAGGTCTCGTGAGCCTGATCCCTTCCTTAGCAAGTTCCTCATGGAAGCCATGGGTGAACTTACTTGGACTCATTACTTCATGGTGGGGGGCAGTTACAAAATAAAGAATAGCTAATTCCATCATTAAAGGAGACTTTGGAGCTTGGAATTTCTGGGCTTTTGATGAACTCAAAGAGCCGTGTACCTTCTGACCTGCTTCCATTCTTTCCCTTCTCCCATGAAACTTACTGGAGCAGGTTGTGGAAAACAGACCTCTTCACATTTTCTGCACTCCAAACATAATTCTAAAAGATTGAACTCCAAGTCAGTAAATTGGAGTTAGTGTCTTCCCCATAGTAATAACAATAACTGCCACCACTCATATCTCCTGGATACTTTAAACTGGGTGCAGTGGTGGGCTCTTTACAATAAGAGCAACTACACAGAGGAGGATAACTTTGTGCCAGGTACTTTATATTCTGTTCTCTATTTCTGCTTGTCCGTTACACACCAGATTTCAAAAACTTACTATGAAAAAAGGAATGCAGAACACCTTATTTTTATATATTTAAAATTATAATATTTTGGATATATTGGGTTAAATAAAATATACTATTAGAATTAAATGCACTTGTCTCTTTTTCTTATTTTAAATTTAAATTACAAAAATTTTTTTGTGGGGTTGAGGATTGAACCCAGGGAATGTCCATGCCAATCATGAGTTCTACCACAACTACACCCCAGCTCCCCTCTTTTAAATGTGGCTACTGGAAAAATCAAAATGACAAATATGGCTCACATTATAATTCTATTGGCCAGAACCTCTTTCGTTCTGGTAAAGGTGTATTATTACTCCAAGAGATTAAGTAACTTGTTCAAGGTCACCCAACCTACTCATAAAGGAGGCAAGATTTGAACACATGTCTGTGTTTTTCTTACTGGTCCAGGGCCCAGCATGTAACCAAAGTCCCACTCATTGAATAAACAGTTGAATGATGGGAAACAAAGAAAAGTCATATTTCAACTTCAGAGAGAAAACGCCTGGATATAGAGGCCCGAGTGGGCCTAAAACTTGGGGTCTTCCTGATGCTGGCCAAGTGGCAGCTCATAGCTGTTTGGTGTACAGTAACATTGTGGGCATGTTACTCATGCTGGGAGCTATGGAAAGATCCAGAAGGGTATGGGTGGAAACAAGCCTCTCTGTGTGGAAATGAGTGTGTGAAGCTGCTTTATCCACAGCATCAATTAAGCTGTCTTGCTATCCCTTAAAGTAGCCAATTCCAACTGCTGCTGAGACTGGAGAATAACCACTCCCATATCTGTCGTCAGACTATGACCTAGTCCTTCAGCGAAGTCCTGGACTACAGCTTCAGTATCACCTGAAGCTTGTTAGGAATGCAGAGTCCATGCTCCATCCCAATGGACCAGATTAGCATCTGCACATTGACTATCCCCCCAGGTCCTCTGTGGGTACACTGAAGAGGCTAGGGCTAAGGAAGAGATGACAAGATTCACTCTACTTTATTGGAACTTCTACCCTGTCTTAGTTACCTTCTTGTTGCTGGGACAAAATACTTGACATTCACAAGTTAAAGGAGGAGAGATTTACTTTAGCTCACAGTTTGTAGAGGTTTCAATCCCTAGTCAGCTGGCTCCAAGGTAGGACAGCATGGCAGAGGGGCATCATAGAGGAAAAACAGTCCATGGCAGGTCAGGCAGAAAGCAACAAGCATTGAACCTCCCTTTCCCTTTTATTCCATTCAGGCTACAAGCCTATTGGTTGGTGGCACTCACATCCCGGGTAGGCTTCCCTAACACCCACACCCAGAATTATGCTAAATCAATCAGTAGACTAATTTAATTATCACTTACCCTTAATCCAGCCAACTCTGTAATGCCCCACGTGTGAGCCCATGAAGCTTTGGGGGGACATCTAGATACAACCCTAACAAACCCATGAATTCACATCCTAGCTCTACCACATGCTACACCTTGAGAGAATTATGTAAACACTTGACCTTGGCCTAATGGTATAAGTATTCTGAGCCTCAGTTTCCTTATCAATAAATAAAATTTTAAAAAAGTAAAATAGGAGTAATAGCACAGTCAATTTTGAGTGCTTAATAAAGGCTAGATATCATTAGGAGGGTGCAAATACAAGGAGCAACTCTCAGAGCTTTGACCAGGTGTATTCCTGAGGGTTGAGTGCAGTTCAAACCGAACACTTCATAATTGTGTCTATGGTAACCTCAGCCTGAGAAATCAAAGCTTTTTAAAATTCATGAAGTTACTGAGTCATACATTTAAGAATAATCAATCAAACAATCAATGAGTATTTATTGATGCATGGTGGTGTAGTCCAGGGGAATTTGTGGTTAGTAAAGTACAAATTCTGCCGCAGCAGGTCTGGGAGGCAGGACTGAGCTCCTGCCTAGTTCATAAACTACTGGCACTGCTGCTCTGAGGACCACACTTTTCATAGCAAGTGTGTGGAGCAATGGTTCTCAATTATTTTGGTCTCAGAAATTCTCTACAGTCTTAAAAATTACTAAGAACCACCCAAAGTAATTTTTCTGTTCAGTTAACTAATGGTTTGCGATATTAGAAATTCAAATAGAAAAAAAAATTTAAGAGCACACAAACAGTGAAAACACCATCACATGCCATGCAGCCTCTGGAAAATTCAGCCTCACGCTTGTGAAAGAATGAGAATGAAAGGAGCAAGTGCTGTTTCAATCCCTGAGGCCGTAGTTTTGATGCTGATTCCAGGACCACTATTTGAGAACAACTGGTATAGAAGAACTAGCTCTTGGCTTGAGACTGTCTGCCCTAGTTTAGGGTCTTTTAGTTTCAGGAAACTCAATAGCTTGAGCAAAATGGCGAGGATTTGAAAAGCTGCTGGGTCATGCCTCAAATTTGTGCAATCTTTGAAGATCCAAACCACAGGAAGGGCAAGAAAGTAGCAGATATTTAGGATTGGGGAATAGTGAAGAATTTAGACTGCTTCTTGCCTCTATGTTTCTCTCTTTCATTTTCTAATGACTCACTTTCTTACTCCTCTGTGCACATGGCCCCATAGCTCCTGAATTTATGACACTCATAGTTCAAGTGGCTTGTACTAAACTAGGCTCACTATTTCCCAATTCTAAGTCCCTTGGAGGTAGGGTCTGATTGGCTAAGCTTGGAGGTAGAATTGGATATTGGATTGGTTCAGTAAACAGGTGACTACTTCCAAGCCAGCCAATCACCTGTGGCCTGAGGGGCAGGGCTATATGGTACAATCATGGTTACCTTGGCCATCCAGTGTATGTGAATGGGAGTTGGGGTGGGGAGGAGTGGTGTGGAGTGAGCAGTTCTCATGAAGGGAGGATGGGTTTCTTTTGGGGAGTCAATTTCAAAGGTTCCTATAACAGTTTGGAAAACTAGGTCCTCCTCCTTCTACTGTTTCTGTGACCGGATAAGTCATGACCCATCTCAGAACTTATTTCACCAAGAGACAAATAGGAATAATAGCACAATTGGTCTAACTTATAGGGTAATTGTAGGAGTGAATTGAGCTAATATGTATGACAGAGCTTTATAGGCTTTGCATATTGCTATGGTAAGTGTTCGGGATTCATTATAAAGTATAAAATCTTTGCCCTCGAGGATGTTAGAATTAAGCTGGGGAGAAGATGCTAAAACCCATGGTACCATGAGACAACAGCAAGCATTTGAGCATGCGCTAACCAAATGCAACAAGAGTCCAGAGGAGACAGAGATCAGTGTGGGCAAGGAGGGAAAATAATTTGTCAAATACTTCCTGCGGACTTAGCATTGTCCCCTATGGTTTCGCACCACTTGGCTGTAACTCTCAGCAATTCTGCTGTAGAGGTGTTGCTGGGCCCATTTTGTGGATAACACTAAAGAGAAGTAACTTGCCCAAGACATATAGTGGTTGTATGGTTGGATTTGGGTTGAGTATCTCCTAAGACTTTATGTCTTGAAATTTAATCCCTTTTGTGAAATATTGAGAAGGTGGGAACTTAATCTGGCTATGGTGTTTAGAGAAAGGGCCCCTGGGAGGTGATTAGCATTAGATAAGATCATGAGGGTGGAGCCCACATGATTGAATCCTGGTGACTGTATAAGAGGGAGACACACACACGTGTGCTCTTTGTCTCTTGCCAAATGATGCTCTTTGACACTTGGAGACTCTGCCAGCACAAAGACTGTCACCAGAAGAGGTCCCTAGACCTTGTACCTCCAGAATCATGAGTCAAAATTAACTTCTCTATCTTTAAAATAAATTAGCCCAACTCAGGTATTTTGTTATAGGAATAAAAAACTGACTAATACAGCTGGCATGCAAACCTGTGTCTGTCCAACTTGGAAGTGATGTTCTTTTTACTCCTCAGTGTTCCACAAGAAGATTTTTGGAGGAGTGGGATACTAGCAGGACTAAAGCATAGATTGGATGTGCATGGGCAGGGGAGAGGATAGCCATGACAGAGCTTAAGGAATGCAAAGACATGGCTGGCCCTTGAGCCTGGGGTGAACATGATAGAGTAAACACTAGGCTGCCCATTGGATGGGTAAGTGTGTTGTAGGTGACAATGCAAGAATGTATGAATGAACAAAATAACCATGGACTGTTGCCCCTCATCCCTTTTGTCTAAGTGGTCTGGCAGTCCTGCCACATGGATTGGCTGGGGCAGTATGAATTTAGAGCCCCAGCTGGTGGGCTCAGTTGATGAGCTCCTGAATTAGGGTGTGGAACAGGGAGGAAATGCAAAGCCTGCGATGGCCTTTGAAGGAAGAAACAATAGCACTTGGATACAGAGAATGAAGAAGACAACCAAAGATGACTGACTCACTGCCAGACTGCCTGATTGACTCATGTATTTAGCAAATATTTAAGTGGCTGGCCGGTCCTGTGCCTGGTTCTGAGAATATTGTTGATCCAAAGAGATGGCTCTCCACCTCATTTGGGGCAGACAGAAGATCAATAAGTAAAGCAACACATGTGTCATATAATGGCAGATAATGCTAAGTGCTGTGAGGAGACAGAGCAGGGTTGAGGAAAGAGAACAAAGGAGAGAGCATGAGTGGATATCAGTGGTCAGACAGGGCTTCTTGGGGGAGGAAGCAGTGGCACAGGACAAGTTGTATTCAAGTTACCTCAGGAAGCATCATTTGCCCATCCCCTCAAAGGCCCTATAGCCATAATCCTGTACTGCTGTTGGGGAAACTGAGGCACAAGGTGTGTGGAAGCATGCGTCCATCATGCTGGCCAGCCCTGTTGTGGGGAAATGAAAGCCTGGCTCTCTGTGGGCCACCCCTGCCTGCTGTCCCCGCAGCCCCCAATCCCTGGTGCTTCAGTTCACCCAGGACACTTCCCTCCTCTTCTCCCTGGAGGCATTTCTAGTCCCTTGGAGCCCTTTCCACGTCCGCCGTGGCCTTGTCATTCTGCTTGACTTGCTTTCACCTGCTCAGAGGCAGCAGTGACAGGGCTGCGGGCTGCACATGTCAGGCTGTGCCTAGCTTCTCCAAGGGGGCGAGTGGGGGCTGAAAGCAGCTGAGGGTGACTACCCTTTGCTTTGTGGGCATGGGGCCTGTCAGAGCCTCGGGGTGACTGCCAGCGCCTCGTGTTCCCTCTTGGGGTCAACTCGGAGGAACGAGGGCGAAGGGGAGGGCTGCTGGCTGTCACTGTGCAGGGTGGGGGTGGGGAGCAGCCAGAGGAGGGAGGTGGGATTCTGTAATTTGTTTTGGAGATGAGCTGAGGCAGTGGCAGAGGCGGCAGCTTGGCAGGTGGGCTCAATTGTGAGGTGTGCACTTTGTGATGCGTGAGCGCTGCAGGCCTGGGACACAGCCCTCTCTGTTGTGCAGCCTCTGCTGAGGAGCCTGCACTTGTGAGTGTGCGAGTGTGAGCAGCCCATGTCTTTCCACTATGACGTTCCCGGTGAAGTGTGTGTGTGTGCGTGTGCGTGCATGCGGGAGCACCCACGCCTCGCCATTGTGAAGTCCCCAAGGCCACTTTTCTAGGCCAGGCCCTGGGCCTGCCCCATTTCTCCTGCACCCCAGGGTGCTGTTATGTCTTATCCTCATCTGGTGCCCCTTCTTCTCTGTCCCCAAAAACCTCAGCCAGCCCTTTCCTTGGCTGGGTGTTGACTGCTACAGAATGACCTGGAGGAGGCCAGGGTGCTACGCACGTGACCAGTGTGGGACTTGCAAGGGTTTAAAAATAAACCTTACTGAGCCACTGGCCTGGGCTGCAGTGCTGCTGGCCAGCTCTTGACTAGTGTCTTATTCCCAAAAGTAGAGCTCACCACCTTCCTTGTCCCCATACTACACTGACCCTTCCTGGGAAACGCATACAGGATGGGGCACCAGGGTCCAGCCCAGGAGACCATGAGGAGCAAGGTTGTAGTTGCAGGCTGGAGGCAGACCAGCCCTCTGAGAAGGGGCAGGGAGGGCTCTCCCATGCCTGGGCTCATGCCTGGGGTCCAGATGCCAGGCCTGGCCATTTCTTGAGACGTGGGAGGTTGGCAGTATGGGCATAGGAACCTGGGCTGACAATTGCCATTATACTTCCTGCCTCACCAGGACTTGCTTCTCAAAGCTATCAGTTGAGCAGCAGGAGGAGCAGGGTTGGCATCTTCCTGCTGTCAACAAAGTTGGAGGAAGAGGCCTTAAGTTGTGGGAATTTGGTAGACATATAGACATTCTTTTTCTCTTTTGTAGTATTGGGGACTGAGCTACATCCCCAGTCCCTTTTCTCAAACTTTTAATTTTGAGCTAGGGTCTTGCTAAGTCACTAAATTGCCCAGGCTGGGCTCAAACTTTGATGCTCCTGCTTCAGCTTCCCAGAGTTCTGGGATTGTAGGCATGCACCACCATGTGTGGCTAGATATGGGTTTTTGGTCATACTGCCCTGAGTTTGTGTCCTGGCTTTGCACTTAGTAGCTGAATGATCCTGGGCAAGATTTTTGACCTTCTTTTGCCTTAGTTCCCTAATCTGTGAAATGGGGATTATAGTGCTGCCTCATTTTTTGGAGTTGTTGTGAAGACTTAATGAGAAGATCCAGGTGAGTAGCTGAGTGATTTGGGGCAGGTTACCTACATCTTTGGGCCTCAGTTTCCTCACCTGTAAAATGGGGTTGGTGTTGGTTCAAGGGCTGTGACGAAGATGGCACGTGGAGATGTAGGAGAAGTGGACAGGGCCTCACAGGGTGCATGCTCAGGGCCTGTAGTGATGATTGGCATAACAAACATCCCCAAACCCAAATGTCTCCCCAGGCTCGTGGCTCTGCGGGTGGCAGGAGGAGGCACGACGCCACCTCTCAGGAAGATCATGACAAACCTTACGTCTGTGACAGTAAGTACAGGCTCCTCTGCCCTGCCCCAGTCCCACCCTTCCCTGTGCTTCATTGGCTGCCGGTCCACCCGCTTCTGGGCCTGTACCCTGGCTTGCCTGCCTGCACCTCCACCGAGGTCACCCCCTCCTCCTGCTGCTGCTGCAGCAGGGACGTCTGTGCCTGAGGGGGAAGCTCCGCCTTAGATCTGTGCTCCTGTGTCTGGCAGGGTCTCCTTCCTGGCTTTCCTATGGCTTGCTCTCCTTCACTCTCCCCATCTCTTTTTAAGATTCATCTTCTATGTCTTTCTCTATTTCAGAGAGTTACAAACAAAAGCATAACTCAAAACCCTCCAACAAAGGTACTTGGCTCTTGTGGCTTTCCATTTGTTTCCCTTTTAATTTCCTCTCACTCTCTCTCCTGTCCTAGGTAGGGCAGGTTATGAATCTTTCTATGACAATGACTTGCTTTAATAAATAGCCCTCCATCCATCTCCAGCCTTTCTTGCTTGCTTCAGAGACATCTTTTGAACAAGCGACTGCCTGGCTTCTGGGTTAGAGTCTGCGGATAGCACTAGGGTGGGAAGAGGGACAGGAGTGGCCGGGAGTCATGGCCAAGGTGAACCTCAAGAAACCTCAGCTTGAGGCAGGATTATGGTCAGCTGGAGACATGGCCTTTGTCTTTCCCAGTCACCAGGGCCTGGAGTGGTGCTTTGAAATCCTTACCCTGGTTAACTTCTTACTATATCAGGCTGTATCAGCTCATTCCATGACGAGGGTGGCCCTCAAACCCTACTACTGATTATCTTCCTTTCCCATCTTATCCTCTCTGAGCACATGGGGCTCTGCCATGGGAGAGATGGGGCTGCCGTGAAAATGGCAGCAGAACAGCCGAGGCAGGTCCTGGCACGGGGCTTGCTCTCAGTGCTCCATCCACCCTGCCAGGGTCTGCAGTCTCCATGAAGGTGGGGAGAGAGCCGGGGGAGAGGGGCACAGGGGGTGTGCTGGGGGTGGTGTCTTTTTCCTCCCTCTTCACTGGACTCTTTTGATTTCAAAAAGTTAGTCTGTGCCTGGTGGGGTGACAGCTGGTTGGAGAATATTTTGCTAGAAGAACTCAAACTCCATGACCTCCGTTTGGCTGCTTAATACACCATGCAGATGATGTTCCTGAGATGACTCCTGCAGGTAGCATCTCCGCCCTGAGGCAACTGCGTTCAAGGATGAAGAGGGAGCAGGGCATGGGATCAGACGATTTTGGCAATGCCAGGAGCTGCCTGCTTTGGCCTGGCTCTTGCTTCCAGGGTGGGGTTCTGTTTGGTTCTGACACAGAGACAGCTCAAGAATGCTAGCCCTTGGGAGACTGGTTCTGGGTTGTGGGCTGGGAGGGGTCCTCAATCCCCACAGCGCAGGCTTTCAGCTGTGTCTGGCTGGAACAGGCCATCCATCAAGAATGCCAGCAGTTGCTTTGGAACTGGGGCATTGCTGCTGTACTCCGCTTGTAAAAAGCTCTTTTATGTATGTGATTTTCTGTTATCATTGGTAGTAGGATTATCTCTATGTCTTTCACTGGATTCCTAGCCAATAAAAGTCCCATGTAGTCCCAGTCACATCCTGTGTGTCCTTTGCTCTTGCTTCTCTCACTGCCCGGTCCCTCTCTTCCTACCGTTGTCTCTGAGATCTGCCTCCTTGTATTATCTTCATGAGGTGCCCTTTCTGAGCATCCTCTTGCCCAACTGCCCTCCTTCTGCATAAAGTGCTTGCACCTAACCCTCTCCTCCTAGCTCCTGACTTAGTTTAGGGGCTCTTGGTGCCATGTGCTTTTGCTGATCCCTTCCCCACAGGATCTCTTCTACCTTCCTGGTACCCTGGAGTGCTTGGGAGACCTAATATATAAGCTGATATTGGCTTTCTGCAGTCTTCAGCTGCTGCTTTCTTGCCTCTGCCTGCACATATGCAGCCTCCCTCTTCCTCCCTTGGAGGAGCGAGGCCCACTGTAGATTGCCCTTCTCTACTCTCGCTCTCTTAGGACATTGTGTGGCAGCTCAGTGATTAATAGACTTTATTTTTATCTGGTGCCCTTCAGACATGGGATCCTTTGGGATAGAAATGACCTTTGGAGAGGTCATAAGTCCCACCCCCCACTGCTCAACTGGGCAAGGAATGCTTTTAATAATCTCTAATGCATCCTAAGTAGAGAGGTGTCTGGTCCCCTTCTCGATTGTCCCCAGGGATGGTGTTACCATAAGCTGCCCTGTTTTTTGTTTTTTTTCCCCCATGATTCCAGCTGTGTTTTGAATGATTGTTTCTCCTTCATAGAAGCTGAAAATGTTCTTTCCCAAAGGTCCTCTTGTCTTTTGTGCATCTTTGGTCAATTAACAGGCACATTCAGTGTTTTGTGTGGTATCCCTTGGAGTCTCAGTTGGTCTAGGGGGTCCCAACCCATAATCTCTAAGCTATCCTGCTCTGAATTCCCTTTTGGGTCTGCATTTAATCATAGCACTTCCATTGGAAGCAGCATCAAGGTCAAGTGGCTCAAAGAGCAATAGATGCATTTCCCTGTTTGTTTTACACACCAGCTCTTAGCAGAGCCCCCTTCGCTGCCTCATGCCTCCCCACCCCATCCATGCTAGGTCTCTCCAGGTATTTGCTCTTTTCTACTCATGCATGCATTTGATTACCCCTCTTTCCACAAATCACTCTGCATTTGTCCCTATTGAGTCTCAATAAACAGATATAATAATGTGTGACTTCAATATACAAGATTCAATAAAGGCAAATTTAAAGACATTGCCCAGTAGTTAAATTTCATTCTCCACAGATTTGCAATCCCTGCCATTTTTGTATCATCTGTGGTTTGATTTGCATAATTCCCACTGTATCTTTAGAGTTATTTATGAAAATATTAGGTTGCTTTGGACCCCAACACCTTTCTCTGGGTTTATGTGGAGTTAGAAAAAGCCATTTTTCAGATGTGATTGCATTTAACCGTTTCTGGAATGAGTTCTTTTTTTTTTTTGTGGGTACTGGGGGTCGACCTCAGGACCTCGCGTGCCAGAAGGCGCCCGTGCCGCTGAGCGATATCACTGGCCCTTTTTTTCCTTTATGTGGGTACCGGGAGTCGAACTCAGGACCTCGCGCTTGCCAGGCAGGCGCTTACACTGCTAAGCCATCTCACTGGCCCTGGAATGAGTTCTTGAATATACCATCTGGTGGTGTAGTTGGTCCAAGCTTCCCTTTCATGATGGGTGGTTGAAATATTACCTTAGCTGCTGACTTCAGGTGATAGATAGTTTGCTTCTTGCCTTTCACTCAGCCATCGAATTTATTCCATCTCAGAAATGTTAAATCATCTGAATGTAATATTTTTTTACCTAATCTATAGCGTGTGCATGAGCACTCTGTTTTCCAGCAAGTAACCAATCTCTTATTAATTATCTTGCAAATTTCCAAGTTAAAGAATTAGAGTTCTGTTTCTTCCCTCTCAGTCTTTTGCCTAAGGAAAAGTGTTCATTACTCGCAAACAAAGCAGCTGAACAGGAGTTTGTGGGGAAGGCTGCCAGTATCTGTCAAAATGTGGACCTGGACCACTTGCACAGTAATAACATAGGTGCTTGTCTAATGTAGATTCCTGGGCGTCGCATCCAAATCACAAGAGGAAGGCCCAGAGCCTGCATTTTCTGAGTGCTCCTTGGAGAATTCTTACCTGTCCTGAAGTTTGAGAAGGACTGATTTGATATATTTGAACGCAAAGGCTGTTGGCCTCTCACTGATCAGCCCTTTTATTATTTTCTGCTTTTTGCCTGGGAGTTCTTGATGCTTCCGGCAGCTTACTTTTGGTTTGCCTCATGACTTTACCTGGGCTCTTCAAAGTTTTTCTTCACTAGTTCTTTCAACAACCATGAAACTTGGCAGTCTAACATGAAATTCAGCAATCCAGTGCTTGATTTTAATGTATTCAGTAGCTTGACACCCTGGGAGCATCATTAGCCCATTTCATAGGTGGGAGGATAAGTGGGGACAGGCCTGTGAAAGGAATCCTTGGGTTTGGGCTCCTGGGATGCTTTAGACATCCTTTTAGGAGTTTACCTCTCCTCTTCTGAACCACTGCGGCCCTGAATTGCTGCTCTGTGAGCATCACCAGGCAGACTCCTGATGAGAGACCCACTTTGCATTTTCTCTATTCAAGGGACATGATAGAAAGGACTATGGTGATGATGGGGTGCTATTCAGGGAGAACATCATATCTCCAAGCATTAGCCATTCAGGGAAGAGCAAGGGAGCATCTACACCTCTGCTGGACACAGCAAAAGTTTTTTTTCCCTCCAGTTATTTTCTGAATGATAGTAACAATTTCTATTAATGGGTGCATATTCCATGCAGAGGACTTTGCTTAACATTTTGCTTAGATTGTTTCTGTAAACCCCTACACTAATCTTGACGACAGGGACGGTTGACCTCACTTTACTGTGAAGCAAAGGACTCAGAGAGCTGAAGGCACTTGTTTACGGTCACACAGCTGGTTAATGCTAACACTGGGACGTCAATCCCAGTTTCTTCAACTCTGGAGCCGACATGCCCTAGAACATCGCGCAGACAAACCACCGGTTCAAAGTGCCCTCCTATCCTGGAGTTTTCCTGAGAGCTGAGGGTAACATGTTTTAAAAATTAATTAGTGAGCGCACATACCTTATTTATTAGGGGAAGTCCTGTCCACTGGTGACAGATGGCTTCTAGGTGTCAGGTTGGTGAGCTGGAGCAGGTAGTAATTATAACTGAAGTGGGATAGAATGAATTATATGATTTTGAGCCTTTTAAATTTAAGTCTATTAAAATCACCCCTCCCTTCCCAATCTAGAGCATTAGGGTGAATTAGTGACAAAAGCCAAACAGACATGACAGGGCCTCCTAGCACACGACTCATCTCTGAGTCATGTCCGGTATTCACAGATCAGGAGGGGGGGTCCCCACCTCGGGGTCAGTGCAGTCTTTGTTCTCTACCACCCCCATCCCACAGATGTGTATTTTTGATTGTGTGGCCTGTGACTAAAAACATGACCATGCCGCAGTTGTCTCCCTTCTAGAAACCCAATGGAGGCGTAGGTATATCTCTTGGGGACAATGCCAGTGTAGGATCTTGCAGTCCTTCTCGGGGCTCTGGGCCTCCCTGATTTGCATCTCTTCTCTACACTGCGGTCGCTTTCCTCCCAGGCAGCAGCTTACCCAGGAGACAAGATGTCTCAAGGACAAGAAGTAGGAATAGACTATGGGACATCATGGGAAGTGGGCCATGGGTCCAGAGGTGCCATGGGATGGGTGGATTGGGTGGATGGGATGAACACAGCCTGAACCACAACAGTCCCAGAAATCTGCTTGACCTCAGCCCTATGTAAATCACTCTATTTCACCCATAGTGAGCATGGTAGGGAGAACCAGATGACTATTTCAGTCTTATTAAAATTTTTTTTGGAGGGCATTAAGGCCCACAGTCTCTAAGGCTCATACGCTTTGAGCATCAAACTGCAGAGGAAAAGCCAATAATGTGGCCTTCAGGCTCACTGCCCTTGTCACTGAAGGGGAGCCAGGCTCATCACTCAGTTGTCTCCGCTGTATTATCTTGCAGGTCCTTGGTTGGGGTGAGGTGAAGTGAGGGAGGGTGGGGATGGCTCTGTGCCCCGGAAACTTGATTTGTGGAGTGAGGCCTGTGGCATGGGCTTGATCCCTGAAGATTGAGTGCATTTGTTATCACAAAGCTGGGTCTCCTTTGATATTTAAATGCCACTGTGTCCTGGACACAAATTGCAGTGTCCCTGCAGAGCTGGCCAGATGCAGGGCTAAGGGGAAGATGTGATTTCTCCTAGGTACCTTCAGCCCCTCCTGCCCTAGCTTCCTTCCCTCTACTTCCCTGTCCATCAGCCCTGCCCTCTAGGGCCCTCATCTTGCCCATTCCCCTCCAAAAGCACACTGAAGCTAGCCTCTCTGAGGTGTGCCCCTTCCAAGTTTAATATTTTCTCATCCTGTTGGAACATTTTTTTTTTGCTTGCTGTTACCTGATACAAATCCTGTGACAAATAACTCTTATTAAGGTGTGGATAACCCAGAAGAGTGTAGGTATGAACATTTGTAGAGGTGCTTTATATATATATTTTTATTTTATTTGTTGTGGTACTAGAAATTGAACCCAGGGACAGCTGAGCTACATCCCCAGCGTGTCCTCACCTTTTTTAAAATTTTGAGATAAGATCTTGCTAAATTGTCCAGGCTGGCCTTGAACTCGCAAGTGGTTGGGATTACAGCCATGCCTGGCTCTTTTATTGTTTTAAATAACTTTTTCTGTGGAAATAGTATTTGTTCATACACAAAGAGCAGAAACTACAGATGTGCAAAAAAGGAATCATAAAATCATCCATAATCTTACTCCTCAAATATAACTTCTATTGTGTTTGCTGAACACTCTTCTAGAATTTGTTCCTTCCCTTCTTTCTCCCCCTTCCAGTACTTTCCCACTCTATAATACATGAGGAATATCTTTCCATATCATCACATGCATTTTGGTGACATCACTTTTAGGGCTACGAAGTGTTCCACAGTGTGGACATGCCACAGTTTATGGCTATGTCCCAGTTTGTGCCGTCAGTTTTCTACTTGTTAATTGTTTAGGCAATTTAAAATTTGTTCATCTTATTTAAAAAGTTGGCTCACTTTTGACAACAATATTGGAGCTGTGTCTTTGCATAATGCTGTACTGTTTCCAAGAAGCAGAATCATGAGGTCGAAGGGGCTGGTGCAAGCCATGGTAGGAGGTGTAGGTCTGGGCCGGGTGAGAGAGAGCTGGGGAACAAGAACGCGCACTGATGGCAGAGTAAGATGGCTCAGGCCAAGCTGTGGCTCTGAGGCTTGTTATCTGGGATTTCCAGAAGATCACTGTGCTGCTGGGTGTCTGTTTCCTCAGCTATGCAGTGGGGATGGGGGCTGGTTGGGGGAGTTTAATGAATGTTTCTCCCACTTTTACCTTTTGTTTATTTCCTCTTTTTCCAATATGTTTGGAAAGATCAGTCTTCCGTCACACAGGAGTTGGAGTTGACAACCCGCCAGGTGGTATTTAATTGAGCAGGCAATGAATGCTGTGAGAATGGGGGAGGAGTGGTATGGGGGCCCCTGTGTCAGAGGATGCTCCCTGGGGACCAAGAAGACCCTCATTGAGCATGGATTGAGCTGATTCCCATTTCCAGGGCTGGAGAGATGTTTGCAGGTGTGGGAGGTGAGATAGTAATAGCAATGGCTGAAGTTTGCTGACTTGTGCTATAGGCCTGGAATGTTCTATGGGCTTCATTTATATTAGCTTTTCCACCCTTGCAGATGTGCCATGAGATAGATGCTGTGATCGTCTCCATCTTACAGATAGGCTGGGGAGAAGAGGAATTAATTAACTTTCTTGGGGTCATACGGTGAATAAATAGCAAAGTGGGAATTGGTCCCAGTCATCGATCTTCCCCTACCCCCAACATACATGCAGTTGGTTACTCATCTTCCTCGACTCTGCAGGCACCATGTGCACTCTTCTACTAGGCCCCTCTCACATGGCGCCATAGCATTTTGTCTATTTGTCTTCTCAAGCTGGACTATGCACCTCCTAAGCAGGGACCATGTCACAGGCCACTGATACCCCAACCCCAGCACAGCACTGCTCTCGATATGTTGATGAATGGCTGGAAAAGGGAACATGGGATGTTTGTGCCAGGACTAAAGATAGACCCCTTGATCAAAGTAGTGAGTTTGAGTAGCGAGACTGTGGGGATGCCAAGCTGAGTTGTTCAGAGGTGAAGCATGTCGATCCTGGAGATATGTCTAGAAAGAGTCATCTGCAGATTAGGTGTTCAGGGAAGACAGCCTGAAACCTAGGGACTGAGAGGAACCTTTTCCAGTCAGGGAAAAGGTAGGATGGGAAAATCTGGATGGTGCAGGAACAAATGCACAAGGCAAGCAAGGAAGGCTGTGTGAAAGAAAACCCCACAGGACCTGCCTGGACATAGACAGGATGTGGGGTGCAGGAGGGAGTGACAAGATGACTCACAGCATCTTGGGCCTGGATGGTTGAAAGGTACAAAGAGAGGCTTACCTGGAATATTCTAAAGGGGGAGGTAGCTGAGTGTGGTGCATGCCTGTAACCCCAGCACTCTGGGAGGCTGAGGCAATAGGATCAAATGTTTAAGCCCAGCCTGGGCAACTTAGTGACTTAGTGAGACCCTGTTTCAAAATAAAAAATAAAAAGGGGCAGGGGACATGGCTCAGTGTGAAGGCCTGAGTTTCAATTTTAGTATATGTGCTGCCAAAGTGAGCACTGAAGGCCGTAGTTTCAACCCCCAATTCAAGAAAGAATGAATGAAACAATGAATGAAGGAAAAAGAAAGAGAGAGAGAAAGGGGGAGGTAATATTGGGAGAGTGATAAAATCTTGACATAAATATTTGTGAAAATGGCAGGACATCTATTGCAAGCCTTTTCTGGTCCTCACTGAGGTCCGGGAAATTTATATTTGTAAACCCATGGAAAACTTATTTTAATTCTAGCAAGTTAATTCCAATCTACCACTTCCAGTGCAACCCATAGCTAGAATAAAGACACTAAGGCATATTTGTAGTTGTGGTGAGCCAAGGGGGTCCTAAGTCCAGCTAGTAAGATGGCTAACTGGAACAAAGGCCATGACCCAGGGCCAAATCCAGGTTTTATTAATTCATCAAGAGGGAAGTGGCTCAGGGATGAGTGACTGTAGTTGTGGCAGGAAGTACATGAGTGCTGTGAGCTGGGCTATGTAGGAGGCCTGAAATCCCCTCTGCAATATGCAGAGAGAGAGATAGGCAGAAAGAGTAATTTGCATAATGCAATTTGAGGCAGTATCTAATGTTTTGGGGTCTGTGCTTCAGCTCTGATGTGTAATTTTTTATGACCTGAGATGTCATGGCCTCTTTCTCGAGGCTCCATCCCAGCTGACAGCGTGGAGCATGACTCTCCCTCCCGCCTGGCTCACACATGCTTCTTGGGAGCTATGAGGTGGGGCAACACTGACCTGTCGCTTTGCTTCAAAGACTACACATCAGCACCTTGGCTAGACTGATTTGCATTGCTTAAAGCCAATTAAGCAACTGGGGGATAAGGGAATGTCCTAGCCAGCTCTGTACATATCAGTACATGGAAATAGGGCCAGGTTTAGCCAAAATGGAGACGATCGCTCTTCTTTCAAGGAGAATCATCCAGGTGGTCCTCCACAGACATCCAGGCAGGAAAGACTAACCGATGCTAATGGACATTTTTTTTTTTTGGAAAGAACCGAAGAACTTGTGGATGGGGGTGGAAGGGGGCTCTCTCAGGTAAGGGTTGATGAGTCACACTAGATGGACTGACAAATAAAGCCCGCCTTGCACCTGAGACAGTGTTTGTGTCAGATGGTCACCCAGGCTGGGCAGGTGTATAGAGGTCCCGAGACAGAGGACACCCGCAGGATTCCCGAGTGGCGAGGGCTGCCACACGTTATGGTCCATTGGTTCTGGCTTTTGACTCTTTCTGTTTCCTTCCCCATAAATGTTGGCAATTGTATTTATTTTTCTAACTTTTAAAATTGCAAGATAGAAAAAACTATAGTTAGCTAAAGACATGCTAATGTAGAGTTCATCAGAATAGTCGAAGACACTGCCTTGCAATGGATGTTAGTTGGAAGAGGGTGGTTCTGGAATCAGGAAACCAGGATTTGAGTCTTTGCCAGGTTAATTCCTAGCCATGACCTCGGGCACATCACAAAACCTCTCTGAGCCTTGGTTTCCTTGTTAAGTGAGGACAATGACATGAACCTCATAGGGATTCTAAAAGGGTTAAATGAGACAGCATGTAAAAGCAGTTAGCTCAGTGCCTGGTTCCTAGATGTTCTCAATAATTTTTTTTTTTTCAGTACTAAATATTGAACCTAGGGCCTTTGCATTGAATTACATCCCTATCCCTTTCTATTTTATTTTTATTTTGCAACAGGGTATTCTACATTGCCCAGGCTGGGCTCAAAATTATAACCCTCCTGCTTCAGCCTCCCAGAGTGTAGAGATCACAGGCATGTCCAACAAAGCTCAGCTCAATAAATATTTTCTTATTTATTCCAAATCATACTTGAGTCTCCGGTTGTGTTCTTTGCACTTGTTGTTGGAGTTGTGAGACTCTAGGGAACCAGTCTGATAAAGTTAAAAAAATTAGCAAAAATAGCCAGTGTTCACTGAACATGTGCCATGTACCAGGATCTGCACAAGCTCTTTGCAAGCGTAAACTCATTCAGTTCTCACTACATCATATTATGTATCTACTATTAATATTTCCACTTTAAAGATAAGGAAACAGGCTTGGAGTGATTAAGTCACTTGCCCAAGGTCACATAGTAAATAAATCAAATGACCCAGGAAGGCTGACCCCAGAGTTTGTGAGAATTTGGTTACACTGCTTCTTAGCAAGGCAAAAAATCATCCCACTAATATGTTTGATGCTTTGGTTTTGGGGATTCCTGCATTTCTCTACTGGGGATGCAGAATCAAGTTATATAGTGTTTTGGAAGGAAAGGCTTGTTGTATGTCTCTATTCTTCCCATTTTTAGCTAGAAGTCACATTCATGTATAATAAATTTCTAAAGTAAACAAAACACCCTCCTTTAATGGGGACTTGCTGGTTACTGGGACTTGGGAAGATCTTGGGTTTGGTATCACTTCTAATATAAAGGTCAATTTCAGGCCTGGAATGTGGCTATAAAAATTCAGGATGTTATACCACACCCCTACCCCAGCCTCTTGTGTGTCTACCAGAACAATTCAGTTTAAAATAAGCATCAGGAATGACCTTAAAGAAGAAATGATGCCACAGGAAGGCAGCTGAAGACCTTGCTGGGTGAGCGGGGAGATGGGCTTGTCAGCCCTTGGGCAGAACTTTGGGCGGAACCTGAGAGCCCAAACTGGCCTATCCCAGTTGAGGGACTAGTAGCTTCAGAAGGCACACAGGCCTCCAAGGACCAGAGAAAACAGTTAAGAGTCACTAGAATGGAGGAGACACAGAAAGTCACCCCCCATGTTTTATAGATGAGGAAACCGAGGCCAGAAGGGGATTTGTCCAAGGGTGCATAGAGCTTTAATATCAAAGCCAGAACCAGACCCTGGGTCTCTAGAAGGCCACGCATTTGACTGACATCCAGGTTTTAAGGGCAAGGGAGGGAAAGCCCACTGTGGTGCAGGAACCCTGGTCTTGCCCAAGAGTGGCATTTGTCACTGAAACAGGAGCAGGTCTAAACACTGCAGGACCTAGACCAATTTTACAGCTGCAGGTTTTTTTTTTTTTTTTTCCACTTTGAGCTCTGTGGAGCCATCACTGGCTCTGGAGAAAAGCCCAGCCACTTAAAGTGGTCTTAGGGATTAACGACCCCACCCCGAGCACACAAATCTGAGCTGGTGGCGGTTGAAGTCTCTCCCGGGTTTTGTCCTCATGTGAGTTTGTACGTGAGAGTCACATGGGGCTTTTCTTACTTTGAGCTGCTCCCCACTGGAGGAACTGGCTGTAGGCAGCCCTCCACGCCCCAGTAGCTCTGCAGAGAGAAGGAGGGATGGCAGGAGGGTGTGGGGAGCCCCAAACTTCTGTGAACCAGTCTGGTGGCAGGTGATTCTCTTGACAAAATGGTGTCTGTGGGTCCTGGAGGACATGGGATTCTGCTCAGAGGGGCTGAACGGAAGATAATCCGATGACAGACTGATTATGGAGACGAGGGCAGCAGAAACAGAGACAGGGGAGGGGAGGAAACCCTGCCGATCCTCAGCCCGCAGGAGAGGGGAGGACATGTGGTCCCCAGAGCCCTGGAGGAGGGGCAGCCTGCAGCAGCACAACCCCCTGCAGGGCAAGGGGGGGCAGTGTGGGCCCCATCTCCGATGGCTGCTCCCCCTCCATTCTCCTGCTCCTGGCTCCTCCTGGCCAAGTGCCACCAGAAGCAGAGGACTAGGGTCGGCCCCAGACTCTGGGGGACCGGACAGGGGATCGACAAGCAGAGGCTATGTGGCATGTCTTTCAGAGTGTGCTTCAGGACAGACAGCCCTGAGTGCAAATCCTGACTCTGCCATCTGTGGAGTTGTTTAAACTCCCCGGGACTCAGTTTCCTCCTCTGTAAAACAGTATCTGTGCCTCGTGGGCTGTGGTGAGATTCTGTATAGGGATGCAGGCTGCCTGCTTGTCTGTGGGTGTGATGCCCTGGAGGCACCAGCAGATGACTGGCACTGCTGGTTGGTGTCCCAGATGTGGGAGTCGGCCTGCAGAGAGAAGGGGGGTGGTGACCCCAGGATGCCATAGGGCAGAGCTGGGAATGAAATGTGGCCAGTGACTCCCAAGGCCTGGGCTTTGTCTCTTGGATGCTCATCCCGTAATTGCTTTCAGTCGCTGCTTTCAGTCTCTGGGAAACCACTGGCTCAGATACCCACTGCGTGCTCCAAGTTGGGCTGATGAAAATGTGCCAGAGTCATTAAGTTATCAGTGGGGAAGGCGGCCGCTTCTCCCCGGCAGGAAGGATTCTGCTTTCTGCTGCAGCCGGCTTTGTTCACACAAACTGCCCGAGGCCCCCTCCTCCTCCCCTGCCTCACCATCCCCATCCCAGACAAGGACTGGGGTGGGATTAAGGGGGAGAGGGGGCATGCGGTAAATATTCTGGGGCAACACCTGAAGGCATTAATAACTCCAACCAGGAGGTCCTGCATGGAGAATCCAGCTCTGGATTGGGATGTGGGCAAATGCTATTTCTGCAGCTTGACAGATGGATCCGCCCCAGGGGGAAGGAGAGAGAGGGAGGCAAGCTGGACCTCCCTTATTGTCACAGCCGTTGCTCTCCACACGCACCGTGCCAGGAACACAAAATCCAGGTGCTCGCTTGCCAAGGTGAAAGGAAGGACCTTAGGCTGTGCACAGGCAGGGCTGACTGGTCCCAGGGGTGATGGCTTCAGAGATGTGAGACACAAAGGAGCGTGCCCTGGGGAAGGAGACCGGAGCGGAAGATGGGGGCCTGGGCCTCTCTGCATGCTTCAGCAGTCTTGGGGCTCAGTCTGATTCCACACAACAGATATTTCCAGAGTGAGACTGCTGACATGATAAAAGGAGAGCAGATGGCTCCGATACTTTATTTTCGGAATATATTTCCCCCACCTTCTCCTTGCACTACCACCACCCCAGACTTCAGAGAAGAAAGGACTAGATCTCCTCCCCCTCTTTCAGGTTTATTCTCTTTGCTGAGCCCCTTTGTTGGCAGTGGTGATGATGACAGCAGATGATGACTGAATCTTACCACGAGCCGGGCCCTGTTTTAAATGCGTTCTCTCCTGTCACTCTCACTGAAGTGAGATAGGTGTGCTGTTGTGATGAGCCCAGTTTTCCAGAGAGGACAGCTAGGCACAGAGAGGTTCAGCACTTGCCCAAGATCACACATGTAGTCAGCAACAGAGCCACAATTTGAACTCAGGCGATTTAGATGGAACCCACCCATGTACCAACGCAGATCCTTCCTTTCCTAGGGCTGGGTTGACCAGATGCGGGGCCAGGGCAGCCAGTGGCACTGGAATGGTGACTGCTAACCATTCTAGCTAGACTTCTAAGGGCATCTCTAAAGGGAATTCCATCCCTGACTCAAGGCTGCTTGGAACCTGGCTTCACCTTGGTGTCTCTTGCTCTATCAGTTGCAGTAATTTAGTCTCAGATCTCCACTCCCAGCCCAACAGATTTCCAGGCCCAGCTGCATGATTTGTGGGTTCCAGTGCAAAATGCAAATGAGGGGCCCCTCCATAGTACATCATACGCATTTCAAGATGGCAGTCACGGAGCACTAAACCTAAGGTGAGACTTTCCAGACAGGCGGATGTGTCTGAATGCCTCGGAAGATGGCCCAGGGTGTTTGGAGTGACAGGAGATGGCTTTTCCAGCTTGCTCAAGCCGGTCAAAACAGGATTTCTGAAGCATTTCTTTCCATTGAAACATAGCAGTCTGATCCAGATGCAATTCAACCAAATAAATTTTGGAAATCTTGACTCTCCCTCTTGCCTCTATGATGAAGTCATTCAAAAGACTAGGTCTTGGGAGTAGAAGCTTTGTTTTGGGGTGGCCATCTGCTCCATTAACTCCAGTCCCTCCTACCTGTGCTTGCAAACTGCCCCCATTCCTGCCGCCTTCCCTTCAGCCTGTGGACCTGCTCACAGGTCCACTCCAGCCTCACTCAGCCCTGTAGGTTGCTTCACTCACTGGCTTCCCTCCTGACTCCCAAAGCCATGATGCAAGGCCTATCTCATTGCTTCCTCACTTCCAGGAGCCTCCTACCCCACTGCAGTCTTGTCCAGTCCTCCATGAGGTCTTGGATTCTCTTCTCGCTAAGATGACCACCTAATTGCTACATTCAATGGTCTTTCCTCAATCCCCACCCCTCTTGGTCCTTTTTAGGCAGCTGACACTATTAAGGCTCTGCCTCTGTGCCCCAGTCTATTCATCTTTAAAATGGGAGCTGGGCGTGGTGCTGCTTGCCTATAATTCTGTCCAGTGAGGAAGGAGGATCAAGAGTTCAGCCTGAGCAACATAGCAAGACTCTGTCTCAGAATAAAATAAAAGGGCTGGGGGTGTAGCTAAGAGAAAGAACACTTGCCCAGAACATGCGAGGTCCTGGGTTCAAACTCTGGAACCACAAAAAAGAAGGGGAGTGAGATGCAGGCTGCAGTCCTGGCACATGGCGAACCCTCAGGAGCTGTTGGCAGGAGCTATCCTGAGAGTATCATTGTCGTTGCTGTTGCCGTTGAAACCCTATTCCTTCGGCTTATGTTGCTCATTCTCATGTGAATCTTCTTAAACATTAAAAAAAAAAAATTTCTTCCTCCACCAGTCTCTTAAGATAACTAGTGTTTCCTGAATTCTGTCCCATGCCCATGCTTCTCTTTTCTCTCTCTCCAACCTCTCTTGGAATGTCTCTCCATGCCTGTAGCTTGCATTGCCACCCTGCCAACTCCCAAATCCACACTTCTTTCCCAGACTTTGGGAGAATAAAGTCAACCCTGGACTGACCTCATACTCTTCCTTTCTTAAATTGGAATTTTCTCCTGTGTCCTTCTCACCAGTTTCCCAAGTCAGGAATCTAGGCACCTTTCTTGCTTCCCTTAGCTGACATCAAAAGCCTGTCACAAGCCAGGCCCCATGCTGGTCGGTGGGGATGCAGCGTGTGTGAACACCCAGGGCCTGCCATGCTGCCTGCCAGTGGGGAGACATGTCCTGCTGCATGATTAGTCCTCGCAAGGTAGAAAACCAGGGTCCTGATTTTGATTAGAAAGACTTCCCCGGGGAAGGACTTTAGGACTAAGATCTGAAGGATGATTAGATGTTCATCAGGCAAATTGGGGGTGGAGGACAGGCTAGGCAGAGGGAAGAGATTGTTCTGAGGCTCCGAGGTGGGAGGAAAACTGAGAACTGAAAAGGGCAGCAGGCAGGAGGGCTGAGAAGGAGGCGGGATGTGATGAGGTGGGGCTGAATGGTGGAGGATGCACGCCCTGGAAGGCTGTGTCAGACTTACCGGACTCCTCCTCATTTTCTTATATGTACCTTTCCACCAGATTCTCTCTCTCTCTTTAACCTCTTTCCTCTCTTTTCCTCTTCTCCATCATTGTTTCAAGTTCTCATTGTTTTACTCGTAAGTAATGCAGAATAGCCTCTAGCCACCTTCGTGTTCTTCTGCCCTATAATCTAAAGCAGTATTCTAACATGTAAGTCTGATTAAGTTGGTCCTCTGAGTAAAATCCTCCCCAGCTCCCTCATCTTCAGGATGAAGTCCCGCCCAGCAATCTCTCCTGTTAGTCCCCCTCCACCTACCTCCCCCCTCCTCTGCTCTGGCTTTTGTGAGCTTCTCCCTATCCCCACGCTGTGCTGGGTGGGTATGCGCTGGTGCCTGGATGCCCTTGCCACCTTTGTCTGAGATGAAATGTTGCCCATCTCACACACACAGCACAAGGACTCCTCTTCTGTGAAGCCGTGTCCCTCACTCAGGCCATCTGCTGGCCCCTCCTATATACTCCCCTCTGTCGCATCTGCTCACAGTGTCGCATCTATCTCTAGGTTCCCTTTGTGTAAAGGATCAAGTCCTCGCTAGACTGTGAACTTCTTGAGGAAGGGATCTCATTTATCTTCATCCTTCTGGGCCACACAGACGAGCACATATTAGGTGTTTAATAAATGTTTTGAATCGAAGATCTAGTGATAAAGAAATGACATGGTACAAACAGGTAGCAAAAGATGCATCTCCATCAGAAGGCTCTTCCTGAAGGAGTCTGGCTTCCAGGATCTCCCTGTGTGGTCTGGGTCTGGTTTTCTAATAAGAAATCACAAGTCACAGAGTGACCTCCACTGCCTCCACCTACTGTGCCCATCCACTAGGAGGGCAGCTGGCCACAGGGTGGGTGGAGTCAGGCTCAAATAGATTCAGTCTTCCAGCACGGTGGCTCTCAAATTTTAGTGTGCATCAGAATCACCTGGGTCACCTGGTCTGTGAAAGTGCAGATGGCTGGGTCCCTCCCCCAGAGTTTCTGAGTTAGTAAGTCTGAGGTGAAGCCTAAAAATTTGCTTCCATATTAAGTTTCCCAGTGACATTAATGTTGCTAGTCAGAGGGCTACGTTTTGAAAATCTCTGTTCTAGCAAAAGGATTTGCTTCAAAAATTATTACTCTCTATGGAGCTGGGGAAGGAGATAGAAGGAGCATCTCCTTGGGTTTGGATCGGTAGGTTTTAAGAACTATTGGTTTGAGATGAATGTGGCTAGATGGAATGGATTCCACAAGCTACCTCTGCCCTCATCTCCTGGCTTTCCCACAGGTGTTTCTGTGTTATTCATCAGTCACTCAACAAATAACATGTTGTAATATTATGCTTGGCAACAGATGAGGGAGAGTCGGTGATGTCAGGATGGAATCAATATGAAACTGTCTTGAAGGGAGGCCCTCCAGGGCAGACATAACTATAATTCAAGGGGCCCAAGGAGAGGTGCCTGCTCTGATGGGTAGCAAGTTCCCCATCCCTGGAGTTATCTGCCAATGGGTTTAGAGAATTAGGGGAACCAAATAATTAGATAAATGGTTAGATCAAGTGACCAGTAAGGTCTTAGAATTCAGTGATTAAGGAAAAGAGTAATGATTGGCATAACAAATGGCCCAAATGCAATGCTGTGGGGTTTCTGATGGGTAGATCTGTGGAGCAGCTGAGGCGTCCTGTGTAAATACTAACAACACTACTACTTTTAATAGACATTTATTCCTCATCAACAGTGTGGTTGGTGACTAAATGAATTTACGTTCAGCGACTCCATTATTTGCTTCTTATTGACCTCCAATCATTTTAAAGGTTAAATGGAGAAAGCCACAAGCAGGCCCACAGTAGACCTCAGGGGCCTCTTTGGTCCAGGTTCCTGAGTCATATGGAACTAAGATGCATGGCACCATTTTATTTTATGTTTTGCAATATTTATGATAGAGAGGGGAGACAGAAAGGGAGAGACAGAAGGCTTTGGATTTATCGTCGCTACGTCACCAACTTCAATTTAAAACTCTTACGTTACCTTATCAAGGAAGTCCATTCAGTTGCCAGATTCCGTAGTATGAAACGAGGATTAAAGTTGCTCTTCCAGAGAGTCCAGCACCTACAATGTGGCAAACGAAATTGACACCCCTCACTTACCATGTATTGAACATCTCTTATGTGCTATATACAGAGTAAGGTGTTTTACAAATACTGTTTATAATTCCTTTACTCATTCTTCAAGGTAAGTATTATTATCCTCATTTACAGAGAAAGGGCACAGAGAAATTATATGTCTTGTCCAATTTCACACAGCGAAACTCTCCAATTCATTTTTGGAAGTTAACATAACCATAAAATTGAAACCTGATAAAGATAGTCCAAAAATTATAGAACCATGTCAAGTCTGAGTACAGATGCAATATTAGTAAATTGAATGTAGTAGTATTTCAAATGGATAATATACTCTAACCAAATGGAGTACATTTGAGGAATGCAAGAATGGTTCAATAATAGGAAATATTAGGAAATCAACATAATTCACCATATCAACAAACTAAAGGAAAGTCATGTATAGTAGATGCTGCAAGGGCAGCTGATAAAATTCTCTTACAATAAAACTCTAAAGCAGCAATAAGAGGGACTACTTAAATTTGATAAAGACTAATAATTAGCTACATTCATCATTCTAAATAATGAAATACTAAATTCAACTTTATTAAAGTAGCAATTGCTTGATTTTGTTATTGCCCTAGTGATTGAAATGAATTAAGCTAATATAAAATAGTTTATAAATATGGGAAAGAAGAGATGATGTTATCTATTTTTGTCAGTGGTTATTTCCCCAAAAACAAAACAAAACAAAACAAAACAACCTAGGAGAACAGTAGGAGAAGAAACCCTATGAGAAGTCATAGTGGTCCTGCATAAGGTGACTGGTTAACAGCTCTTCTACATACTGTCAAGGTCACACAGCCTCTGAACTTGGGCAACTGGAACTGGGATTTGAACCCAGGTTTGATGCTGACATCTGTGCTCTTTCTGCCTGTGTAGTATTTATGTTCCTGGGTATAAACCATCAGTGTCAGTGCTAGAGAAGGGAGAGTCCCTTAGAACATATAACCGTCAAGTGCTCCAGCACAGCAGGCCTGGCTTGGGCTGCTGGGGAGGAGGGATGGCAAGATCAGACAGTAGTCACCATTGTTACTGTAAAGCCCCCAAGGCATCATTACCTGCAATCCCTTGCCCAGAGGCTGAGCCACTGGGCTGGGGTGGGGGTGGGGTGGTGGGGGTAGGAATCTGGTTTCTCCAAGAAGCCATGTTCATGTTGGCTGCTGCTTTGTCTCCACTGTTCCATTGGAGATGTACTGCTTATGAGGACACTCTTTACAGATGTGGGGTGTCAGAGGCTGGCCTGGGCATTGAGGTCACAAGCTCTTGATCCACCAAGGATAACAGGTTCATGGTTTTCATGGAAGAATATGTTTTTCTGGCACAAAATCACTGGGTGATACATCAAAAATATCAATGTGAAACTTTTCTGCTGCATATGGGTAGTAGAAGGAGCACTGCAGAGGAATCCAGGAGGCTGTGTATCCCCAGGCAAATCACTTAGCACCACTGGGCCTTTCTTGCCTCATCTTTGCCTTGGGATGATGGCCTGAATAGATTCCAGGTGCTCTTGGAATTCAAAGTCATGATAAGTCACCTGCGGCATGTGCTGACACTGTTCTAAGTGCTTTGTGTAGGGGTTAACTCATCACAACAGCCCTTCGAGCCCTATCCTTGTTCCCATTTTGTGCCTGAAACAGCTAAGGCACATGGCAGTGAGGTTACTTGCCCACAGTCTCCCAGCCAGGGAATGGCGGCATGCTCACACGGCTGTAACTTCCTACACTCTCCTTTCATAGTTTTCTTTCATGGTAACAATACAGGGGCCATGTTGTTGTGGTAGTGTTGGTTCTGTCAGGAGGTGGGAAGGGGGATTAGGGATGGAAGATAGGTATTAAGGAAGTGCTGGCTCTGGGGTGGATGGCTGGGGATTGCAACCTGGGGGAATGAAAGCAGTGGTTGCCGAAGTTGCTGACATTGGAATTTCTCCTTTTCCCCTCTTTTCTTCTCTAGTCTGTGGCAAGCGCTATAAGAACCGGCCAGGACTAAGCTACCACTATGCTCACACTCACCTGGCCAGCGAGGAAGGGGATGAAGCCCAGGATCAGGAGACGCGATCCCCACCTAACCACAGAAATGAGAACCACAGACGTGAGTCCCTACTGCTGGGGCGGTGAGGAGAGGTGTGGGCAGGGCTGGGGGATATTGCCTTTTGCACCTCTGGCATCTGCTGGTGGCAGTGGTTGACTGGCCTCAATGTCCTGTGGTGAGTTGGCTCCCTCAACTACCACCCCAGTGGCTTGGCTAAGCCACTGGTTTAGAGTGAGCTGGGAAGAGTTTATACACCCAGCTTAGCTCCTGGAGGGAGGAAGGAAGGTAAGTGTTCAGCAGAGAGGGAATGTCCTTGCTGGGCTACCGTCGAATACTAGACCTGCCATATCTCCTTGGCTCTGGAACACCCATACATCCCTGGGAGACCAAGCTGGCTGGCCATAGCCCTTGGGTATGTGTCAGTGTCTGCTTGGCCTCTAAGAGATTTCAGATATTCTAATTTTGTAAATTGACACTATTTGTTGATCTACTGCTGTGGCTTTGTTATAAGGGGGTCACAATTTTGGATACAGGGCTCTCCTGTCTTAGAGATGTTTCCTGGAGCTCCATGCTCTTTGCTTGAGCACTCAAATGGCAAATGGGATCTGAGTGGATTTGCATTTGGGAAGACAATTGTCTCTGAAGACTCAAAATAATTCTGAAGATTTGTGTTTTCATTTTGGCTCTTTCTTTCCTTCTTCAGCTTCATTATGAATTAAGGAATCGAAAAGGGGCTTATGACTTGACTTCCCTCTGTAAGCTCCATTAATGCCTCCGGGTCTACAAACACCTCAAAATGGGATGGGAAAGTGGAATCTTTAGAGCTAGTGTCAAGATGAGCCACGCTGAGATCACTTGGTGAAGAAAATTTGTGGAGGTGTAATGTATAAAAAATTTAATGCAATTAGAAGTTAGACCTTTAAAAATATTCAGACTCTAGGATGTAAAGATGGTTGTTGTTTATTTTAGTCAGTTGAGTGCCCTCACCAAGTATTTGAAATACTACACCCATGGCCAAGACCTTTCTTTGGATTTGTGTCCGGCTTCCGTTAACCCACATATCACTTTCCCCTTGTAACACTGTCTTCTTTATTAGTTTAGAAGGGCTCCCATGACAAAAGAGCACTGACTGGGAGGCTTAAACAACAGGAATTTATTTTCTCCCAGTTCTTGAGGCTAGAAGTCCAAGATCAAGGTGTCAGCAAGTTTGGCTGCCTCTGAGGCTCTTTCCTTGGCTTGCAGATGGCCACCACCTGGTCGTCTCTTCCCCTGGTCTTTCCTCTCTGTTCACATGTGCCCTGGGCTCTATTTTGGGCCCAAATTTCCTCTTCTTATAAGGCCACCAGTCAGCATGGATTAGGGCCTATCCTAATGGCCTCATTTTGACTTTACTCCTTTAAAGACTCTGTGTCCAAATACAGTTACATTCTGAGGAACTAGAGAAAATCTTCAACACAGGAATGGGGGGCGGGGCACAGTTCAGCTGTAACACCTTTCATCTGTCTCACTTTCAGGGTTCCGGCCTTTTGTGTGACAGACCCCTGCTTTCTTACCTTACTGTTATTGTCTAGGCGGAATCTGAAAAGCAGGGCAGGAAGTACCTGATGGTTGTGTCCTCTCTCCTCGCTGGCAGCTGAGAAGCTACAACACCCTGAGGTCTCTGTCTTCGCTCTCCGGAGGTTTCTTTGCTGCAGCCACCCTGTTCTTTCAGAAAGGAAAATACTCTGACTTGTGCTCAGCCAACTCATACTTGCTTGTCCTTTCTCTGGTCTAAGTGACCAAGAGGTCACAATGAGCTGCTGCTTCTTACCAGGAGGAAGCTGAGAGAAATTGCTTTGATTTCAGGCACTATGTAGGAAGTATTTATAGTGATCGTTGCTCTCTCTAAAGTGTTTATTAGCCTGGTGTTACTTTTCATTCTCCCAGTGACAGCTTATCTCCAAATATTTCCTCCATGTCAGGCCATTTTGTTCCAGTGCATGGGCGCCTTACTCAGCCTATAGGCCAGTGGTGGTGAACCTATGGCATGCGTGCTGCAGTGGACTGTTTGTATCACTGAAAGCTTTTTGTCTGTGTCTCATTCTTCCCAGTTCTCCTGTGGCCTCACTGCGGTCAGTGGTATACATGCATGTGTGTGTGCACGTACGTGCATGTGTACATGTGTGCATGATCTCACAACAGCAGAGGAGGGTGCACTGCAGGCAGGAAGTGGAAGGTGGCAGCCTCCTCCCCAGCACTTCCTCTGTCTCCTCCAAGTTGGCCGTTGAGTTCTGATACCAACATTCGTGTGTTTTATTCTGTCCACCAGGACCTCCTGCTGTGCCTTCATCGGTAGACGTCTTCAGCCTCCTATGCCCTCCCTGTGAGGACACACAGTCTTAGTAAGGAAGCTGTGCTTGTCTTTCTTCTTCCTGTGTGAAGACGCCTCTCTGAGAAACGTTGCCTGATACTTGTCCCCATCTCTCTGTTGGTCTGTGGGTGAGCACCCATGTTCTCACCCCTCTCTCCTTTTCCTGTCTCATCTTGCTGGGTTCTTCACAAAGAATCATTTGACTGCCTAAGGTTTTTAAACTTCAAAGAAAAGAGGTACCCAGACTGATCTGGAGCCTCCTCACATGGTTCCTCCAGAACCCTCACACATTTTTCTTGACGTTTCCCCTACGGTGCCCTCTTTGAGAACTCCGTGATCAACCCCAACTTCACTAATGGGGAAGGTGCAGCAAAGAAAGTTTCTTAGTGTCTGGAGAAGCCATCCTTCCTCCTGTCCCTAATTTCTCAGGACAAACCCCAAGGCAGCTTCTCTCCTTGGATTCTGTGCACCCCGGTCACCACTGATTTGCTTGCTGCTCCACATGTGTGCTCTGTTTCCTCCCACCTTCCCCCAGTGAGCAGCCCCCCACCGTTTCCCTGTGAGCACTAATTGCCAGCATCATTAATACCCAGTCACTAGCTGGTCCCACTGTCTGGGGCTGGGGGTGGGCACCCATCCATCGTGCCCCTAAATGCCACTGGGGCTGTGTGGTGAGTTGAATGTGACAGCTCAGCAGCATCCCGAGGTCTCAGCTTTGCCGTCCTCCCTCAGCAAGGCTTCAGGTGTGGGGGCAGGAGGCAGGAGAGCTAATCCGAGAGGCTAATCTTCCCCAGGAGAAGGTCTGGATGCTGGAGAAGAGGAAATGCTGACTTTCCCCTGTTGGCGGAGCGCAGGTGATCCAAGGTGCTCTCGTGGAACAACAGGAGTCTGCTGGGCCACAGGCAGCTGGTTCACACCACCCACAGCTGGCGAGACCTTTTGACTTTGGTCCTCCTGCTGTCCTTTGCTCTGTCCTCTCCAACTGTTTCTTCTGCAGAGCCCATTGCTCATCCCTGTGCCTGCTGCTGGTTTGGAAAGGGCAGAGGGCCTGCTGCAGCCAGCACTGACCTTCCCTCCCCACTCCTGCCCCGCTGTCTAAGCTGCCAGCTCAGCAGTTGACTGCCACTCCTGTCCTCCCAGCCCTCCCAGCAGATGCACTCTCGCCTTTGTTTCTCTCCTAGTGTCTCATTTTCTCCTGAGTATCCACTTTCATGTCTCCTGTAGATGTGTCTTTTTCTCTCTGTGCTCTGGGCTCTCTGCCTCAAGGACAGGCACCCCGGAAGGCTTGGAGCTCAGATCCGCACCCTTGGGGGTGGGCGCCTCCTCACTTGGGCTGATGCCCTTCCTCTACCTGCTTGAGGCTGACATCTTACGTCTCCCTCCATTTCTTTTACCACCTTCTCCTACTTTCTACCCTAAAAACCCGTATGTAAGTGTATGTGTGTATCTGTGTACATATGTGCACATATGAATGAATCAAAGGAGGCAAGGCTTGGGGATCAGGACCCTGAAAGGTGCTACTCAGAAGCATTCTTTTGGGACCCCTTAAGTGCAACCTCAATAAACAGGATTAGAATTCACATCTCAATGACAGACTGACAATGTCAGCACTCCTCTTGAATTTCCTTTTCATTTCTCTGCACAGTTGGAATTTATTATAGGTGATGTTTTCAAGATACATTTTGGGATGGGGATGGACATTCACAAAGCTCTGGACCAGGATGAAAAAGTTGTGTCAATAAATTCAGTTCCATCCATCCCTGCACGCAGTTATCCATCTGTCCACGGGCTTGGTAGCCATGCACTGAGTACCGACTGTATTCCAGGACTGGGAAGTACAGACATGAAAAGGAAGTTCAGCCCTGTCCTCGAACAGCCTGTAGGCTCAAGTGGGAGACAGAAGGATGAAGGCACTAAGGTCTTAAGGGCACAACGTTCTTTCCATAACTCATGGCAGTTGTACTCTGAGTGTGGCACCAACATCCCTTGGGGACTCGTGGGCAGTTCAGATTCTCAGGCTGCACCAGATCTCCTGACCCAGAGACTTGTGTGTGGGGACCAGCTCTGGGTGTTTTAAAATACCGTCCAGGGCAGTCTGGTGAACACGAAAGCTTGAGGACCACTGCACTGGGGGCTTTGCAAAGGTTTCACTGAGGACATGACATTCCAATTAGCCCTTGGAGAAGGAGGAGTATTTTTAAGGGGGAAGAGGGGATCCTGGGTGCAGGAGGGAGCAGTATGTATGGAGGTAGGTGGTATTAAACAGCATGGTGTGTTCAGACAATTGGTTGCAGTTGTGACTGACTGTAGTATTGGACTTAGGGGATGCAGAGGAAAAGATGCAAATGTAAGCAGGGCCCACACTTGGAGGCATCTTTACCTGATAGGTTATGGGGAACCATGGTAGCAATTACTAGAAGGTAAGAATGAATGATTTATAATGAAATTCAGAGTCTTACTAATTTTTATATGGTACATCTCTTTTCTTTAATAACATTAGTAAACATAACATGCTCTCAATAATATAGTTGGAGTTCCTACAAGGAAAATGTTTTCCAATGTATGATTCTGTAAAATTTATCTCCAGCTTATTTTTCACGTCCATGGACTGAACTTGGGGTTGTGCTAGGTCTCTGGAGGTCTGTCTGCCTGGGACAAAATTAGGCTTTCTGTTTCTTTTGTGGAAAATAATGGCTCAGCCCTAGTACGCCTTTGGAGGGCATGCTGTACTTTGTGGAACTGAAAGGGTAGAGCTGAATTGATTAAGGGTAATGTCTACTGATTAGATAATCTGTAAATTAGTCTGATAATGTGCAAATTATCTAAAAGCAGCATATGATGTCATTGCCAGACTGATGGGGAAGATCTAACAGATGTTATTCTTCTGACATCTCTTGTCCTGTAACATATGGCTGAGGGGCAGGTAGTACATACAGCTTTAGGAGATAGAGTGAAAATTACCTTTGAAACATGCTTAAAATTTTACACCACTCTGAAATGTGCCTGAAAAGCCATAAAGCCCACTTAGCCAATCACTTAGCCAACCTTGACACTGGAATTCAGCCTTAGTTATGGGGGAGAAAGGGAAAAATTCAGATCCAGGGCTCTTCCTGGGAGAAGTGAGATATTTCTCACCTCCCAGAAAACATATTCGGAAGCTAGCAACAGAGGTTCTTTAGGTGAGTTATCATTTAACTAAACACTTTACAGATTACAAACAAAGAATTCGAGGGGTTGCTGTGGTCCTTGGAGGTTAAAATATGTGGTACAGTAACTTTCCAGCCCCATGGGTGAAGCACACCCTTGTCCCAGTGGCTGAGAGGATGGCTTAGAAACTGTTCAGTCCAGGGTATGGCTTGTGACCCTGCTGCTCTGCCATGCCCTAGCTGTGGAAATGTGGGTCACTTACTTACACTTTGCTGCTCCTCAAATGGATTGTCACATTTGTGAAAGGGAGATAATAATCATCTTGACCTCCTGGAGTTGCCATGAGTCTTAAATGGGACGATGGAGGGGGAGGTTGGCATAGTGCCTACACATTGTGAGTGCTGATGTCCCATCTCTGTCCCATTTGGATGAACAGAGCATGTGTATGGCCACAGATGGCTAATCTGAATCAAGGACTCCATCTGAGGCACTGTGAGGGGACTTTTCTGTTACTGTGAAGCTAACTGCCCGTGAGGACTCATTGGCATCAGTTACAGCTATGAGAGCCTGACTCGGTCCCAGCACATCCTTTGCCAAATCTTAGATATAGGACACTGATCCTTGGATATTTATTTATTTATTTATTTATTTATTTATTTATTTATTTTATGTGGGTACCAAGAGTCGACCTCAGGACCTGGCGCTTGCCAGGCAGGCACTTATGCCGCTGAGTGTATCCAGTCGTGGAGATAAGTGCAACAGGAGCTCCAAAAAGGCATCGCATGTGGTTATTACCCTAGGGGGATTTTGGGGCTAGTCGGGAGGATAAGATGTATGCATAGAACCAGCTGGAGAAAGCTGTGGCGCGGAATCTCGTCAAGCGCGGCTCTTCTTGATTTACCATGCTTCTTCTCCAGGATGGGCTATCCACATGTCTCTTGGCTTTCTCTGAGCCTCTTTGATTTCTCTCGTATTTTTTGTATAATTAACTACAATGTTCATATTGAGGAATTCCATATAGTGAGCAACAATGGTAACGACAATAACTGCTAGCATTTCTTGAGTGTGTTGGATACTGTGCTAAGCCTGCCACATTTGTCCCACTCATTCCTCACGACAGCCCTAGAAAGGAGGTGCTGCCTCCCCTACAGGGTGCAAAGGCACACAAAGACCAGACGATGAATCGTGTGTCACTTCTTGGGAACGCTTACTTCTTTAGGCCTTTGATTCTCCCCCACAACATGAGAAATAAAACTATTTTGCATTAGGAGGGGGAAGAAGGAAAGAAACAATGGAAGATCTCCTAGGTGCCAGCCACTTTTCATGCCTCATCTCATATGATATTCGCAAACCCATGAGGCCCACAAAGTTACTCTCATTTGACAGATGAGGAAACTGAGGCACAAAGAGGTTTGAGTAACTTGTTTCAAGTCGCACAGGGAGACGGGAAGAGGAGATGTGAAGGGACTTGGGTTCCACACCATTCAGCTGTATCAGGACATTAGAATCCTAAGCAATGGATCCCAGGCCTAAGCTGGGTTCTCATAGTTCTACTGATGTCCTTTAAACACCTATTGGCCAGTTGTGCAAGGTGTCATCTTATAAGTGGCTTTTCAAAAGATATGAATGCATTAACAGTTCCTGTCTTAGCCTGAGCTGCCATGACAAAATTCCAGACTGGGTAGTTCAAACAATAGAAATTTATTTCTTACAGTTCTGACAATGGGAGTCCAAGATCAATGTGGCAGCAGAGTTTGTGTCTGCTGAGGACGCTGTCCCTGGTTTGCAGATAGCCATCTTTCTGCTGTGTCCTCACATGGCCTTTTCTTGATATGTGTGGATAGAAAGAGAACCAAGCGCTTGTGTCTCATGAGGACACTAATCCACTGTGGTGGCCCCACCCTCATGACTTTACCAAACTTATTTAACGCCCACAGGTCCCACAAACATCACACTGGGGATTGGGACTTCAGCATATGAATTTTTTGGGGGTAGGAACACACTTCAGTCCATAGTAGGCACATTTACCCTTCAAAGTGGTTCACTAACTTTTGGTGTGCAGGATGGTTATAGGAACTCACCTCCCACATTACACATTCTCAGTGAAATTTTAATTGATAAATGGGTTTTATTGTAGAAAAAAATCACATATCACACTATTCAATAATTTGTCTGCGTCTTATTCCTTCATTCTGTGTCTCATCATCTTCCTAGCTTTTCTCTCTTTTTGTGAACTTGCTCCCCCCTGCCCGCCCAAAGTAATGCTTTATGCCTGAAGTGAAAATCTTAGGGTACATCCTTGCCTCTCTATTTTCCTTCACCACTCATGTCAGCTCCCCCTTCAAATTATTCTGCATGTCTGTCTCCCTCTGTTCTCTTGGCCTATTCTGGCTTCTGCCTGGGTCACTACAACTTCTTTATTGGTCTCTCCATTTTTATTTTTGCCTCATATACTCTGTTCTCCATGGAGAAGCTGAGCTATCTTTTTAAGATATAAAATAGATTATGCCACACATGCAGCTGCACACTGCTCACAATGCAGCTATTACACTTGAGGATAATCTATTCTACCATGAGGCCCTGCGGTTTTTCTTCTTACAGTATGGTCGGCAGCCTCAGTGTCACCTGGGATCCAGGTGACCAGTTTGTCCAGGTTTGTCTAGATGTAGTGGGGAAAGTTTGTCTCGCTGTAGTGGGGCACTTGGCCTCCTTACTGTGGGGCTTGTAAACACGTGAAATCTCAGGCCCTACTCTGGATTTAAGAATTCCAATCTGAACTTTAATGAGATCAAAATTTGGGGAGCCCTGACCTGGAAGGCCTTGCAGGATGAGGCCCAGCATATCTCTCAGATTTGACTTCCACTGGGTGTGTGGTTGTGTGAACTCACAGTAGGGCAGTGTCCAGTGAACCAGCTAAGGGCCACACTGTATGGGTTCTGAGACAAGATAGCCACTTACTAACATTTGGCTGTAAGCTGGCTGCTTCGCCTTCTTGTGCTTCACATAACACTTATATAAAATCAGACCCACGAATGGCATCTATTTCATGTGTTATGATGAAGATGAAATAAATTAATTCACATAAAGCACAGTGTCAACAGAAATGTGTGTGATACAAGGTAATGTGACTATTGCATGCCCTGCTACAGCTGTGTGTTATAGTTTGGATCCTGAATGTCCCCCAAAAGCCAACATATTGAAGGCTTGGTCCCCAGCCTGTGGCGTTATCAGGCAGTGACAGAACTTCTAGTAGGTAGGCCTAATGGGAGGAAGCTGAGTCGCTAGGGCTGTGCCTTTGAAGGGGACACTGGGGCCCTGGCTCCTTCCTGTCTCCTTCTTTCTTCTGGGTGCCATGATGTGAACAGGTCTTCTCCGCTGCACACTCCCGCCAGCATGCACTGTGCCACCACAGGCCCAAAGTAACCGGGCCAGCTGATCAGGGACTGAGGCCTGTGCAACCGTGAGCCAAATTAACCTGTCCTCTTCCTGAGCCAATCATCTCAGATATTTATTACAACAACAGAAACCTGGGTGACCCGGAGCGGCTCTCAGGCTGGAGGGGGACATCAGACTCGCCTGGAGAGTGCGCTGTAACACAGACTACTGGGCCCGCCTGCAGAGCTTCTGCTCTGTAGGACTGAGGTGGGCCCTGGAATTTGCATTTTAAACAGGTTCCCAGGTGAACCACGGCCTTAGAGAAATCTAGCTTTTGAAGACTGACGTTCAATCAATTTCCTTTTAATTTTTTTTTTTCTTTTGTATATATTGAGTCAGTTAACTGGGCAGGAATCAGGTTGTACTATAAATCAAAGGGGTAAAGTTGGTTCTCAATCTTTTCTTTTTTTTAAATTTATTTTTAAAAATTGGCATGTAATTTTTGTTGTTATGTAGTTTTTGTTTTTGTGTATTGATGGGGTACCAGGCGATGTTTTGATACATATGTACAATGTGTAGTGTTCACATCAGGTTTAGGCATATCTGTCTCCTCAAACATCTATCATTTCTTTGTGGGGAGAACATTTGAGATCCTTTCTTCAACACCATTTTGAAATACAAAATACATTTTGTTATCTGGCACAGAAGAACTTATTTCTCCTATCTAACTGCAACATGGTGCCCGTCGATCAATCTCTCCCCATCCCTTGCTTTCCCCTTCACTCCCCAGTCTCTGGTAACCACCATTTTACCCTCAACTTCTAAGAGAGCTCTCTCTCCCTCTTTCCCTCTCTCTATCCCTCTGTCCCTCTGTGCCTCTGTCCCTCTGTCCCTCTGTCCCTCTCTCCCTCTCTGTCTTTTGTACTAGGAATTGAACCCAGGGCCTTCATATCTCCAGCAGTACTACATTTAAAAAAATTTTTTTTGAGATAGGGTCTCATTAAGTTTCCCAGGGGGCTTGAACTTGTGACCCTCTTGCTTTAGCTTCCTAGAGTGCTGAGATTATAGATGTGTGCACCATGCCTGGCTGAATCACCTTTTCTTAATGCTTTGTCCCATGTAGGAAAAACATCTTTGGCTCCAGCACCTACCTCCTGGCCTGCCCTTTGGGTGGGTCCCTCTGCCCGCGCCCTTGGCCCTCCACTGTGCTGCTCCTCAACCTCCTGGTCTCTTGATTCTTTCCCAATTCTCAAGTCTCTTGACTGAGAGATCGAGGGTCAGCTGTTTCGCTTTCTTTATTCTTTTTCAGTCTGCAGGACACAGATAATGTGGGTCAATTTGTGGGCTGAGTTCAGAGGCGGTGGTAGTAAGGAGAGATGGAGAGAGACAGGGTCAGGGAAAACAGGAGAGGGCTTGCTGAATTCTAACCATTATCACAGTAACATCCCAACGATTTGAGTAGATGTGGCTTGCCCAGCTCTAACACACCAAGATGTCCTGAAATTCTTGAAGGGGAATGGTACCCCTTTGTGAAGGGCCATGATGGTACAGTTGCTCTCAAATTCATGTTTTCCTGTTCAGCCAACTGACTCGGTGGCAAGTTACTGTGTGAGGACACGACCCAGGTGATTGTCTCATTGCACTTTTTCTAACCAACATGGAAAGAATACATAAACTTTACTTGGTCGTTTCCTCATTTTTCCAGACTTCCATCACAGAGCAGGAGTTGCTGCTAAGTCTGGAGCACAAAGGACAATCCCGCGATCTCCGCAGCCTCAGAACTGGCGCAGCGATGCCCAAATGCCTGGAAAGCTGTTGCAATCCTTTGCCCCAGCAAATTACAACTCAAACCAAAATATGGGCTGACTATCCCTTACCCAAAACACTTGGATTGGAAGTATTTTGGATATTTCCCCCAAATTTTGAAATATTCAGATATATATGATGAGTTCTCTTGGGGATACAACTCAAGTCTAAACACAAAATTTGTTTTGTATGTACCTTATATACCAAGCCTCAAAGTAATTTTATGTTTCAGGGTGCCTATATTTTGATTGCAAGCTGTCACGTGAGGCCAGGTGTGGAATTTTCTATTTGAGGTGTTGCGAGTTATATCAGTACTTGAAAAGTTTTGGATTTTGGAGCATGTTAGATTTTGGATTTTTGGATTAAGGTTGCTCAACCTGTGTATCCGTCAAGATGGGATGGAGATAATGTGAGCAGATATATGTTTTCTGTTTTTCTGGCACAGTTTTTAGGAGTAAATCCAAGGTTTGTATCTAAAGGTGTGAGTTGTGTATTAGATGAAGTTGGAGGGAAAGAAGGCAGGGCCAGGGACGGGGGACACTGATGCCACACGGCACAACACATTGTAAGTCAGGGCAACTTTCTCACGGGCTACTCTGGGGACTCTGGAAAGAGACCCAGTGAAACTCAAGGCCAACTCAGTCTGGGAGACTGAATTCTTCCCATTCTGGTTTACCAAGAAATGCCTCCCAGAGAGGATTCCTGTCTGGGGGAGAGCCTGGGCTTTTGCACTGCAGCTTTCTTCTCTCCAGTGGGCCCAGTGCCTTTCCTCTCCACTCTTGCTGTCCCTGGTAGAAAGGGACTGGTGCTTATGCTGCCTTACGTGGGTGATTGTACTCAGAGGGCTTTACATCCACTCCATTCATTGTCTTTACCTTCCCTTTGCCTGGCATATGCCCTACCCCCAAAAGGCTCTGTGAAGGTTTGTCCATCCCTTCATTAAGTATTTTTTTTTTTGTGGGTACCGGGGGTTGACCTCAGGACTTCGTGCGCCAGCAGGAGCCCATGCCACTGAGAGATATCACCGGCCCTTTCTTCGTATGTGGGTTCCGGGAGTCGAACTCAGGACCTCGTGCTTGCCAGGCAGGCGCTTATGCCGCTGAGCCATCTCACCGGCCCTTCATTAAGTATTTATTGTCAGCTCTGTGTCAAACTATGTTCCAGGTGCCAGGGACACAGGGATAAAAGGCAGCCTCAGGGAGTTCCTGGCTAATAGAAAGACATGTACACAAATATAAAAAAAAAACAGTGATGAAAACCTGAGTTCCTCTGGGTTTGGAAAAACTTCACTTTTCTTTTTCTTTTACCTTATTATAATCCTCAAATAATAGGCCTACCAGGGACTTGAGTTGTCAACTGCTATACTCGCTTGCCTCTAGATAGGTGTGGATTCAAATGCCCTGGGCTTAGGGGACCCTTCCCCGAGTGCAGAGGCCTGCTTGGGGAAGCCCCCTCCAACCATGCCTGTAACTGTCTCACTGTCTTCGTTTCAAGCTTCTTTGTGGCATGTGCTGCCATTTCAGCTCATTTTGTCTAATGTTGTCCTTGACAATACAGAGTGTGGCAATTTATCAGCCTCATCCATAAACTTGAAGACTTATTAAATCAGCCCACAGCCTTCTCTTCTCCAGGCAGACTAATCTCAGTGCCTGGAATCATCCTGCATTAGCTCCCTCCTGTCTTTACCCTACAGTCACATTGGTCTCAGTGCTGGGTGGCCAAATGGTGCAGGAGGAGGGGGAGGGAGTTCCATGCCATCGAGGACTCTTGATGGTAAAAGTCATGTGGTGAGTGGCCCCCCAGGGCCCCTGCCACTCTGTGTGTAGGGACAAAAAGCACTTCTTGTATTCCTCATGGTGCCTTGGGGCAGGGCCTGATTGCTATCAGGTGGCCAAGAACCATCCTAGATGGAATCCCAACACTTTTATTCCTTGGATCTGTGGGATTTATTTTTTCATCAGTTCTAGGGAAGCAGTGAAAAAAGGTGTCAGGCCTTGGGGATAATTTATATGAGTAAACACGTAAGGAGTAGGGTGAGCGAGAGCATGAGAATTAAGGCCATTTATCCAGGCTTTGATGCTCTGCTTGCCCTCTGGTCCAGCCTTCCCCACAGTCTTGCTCACACCACTTTTAACCCTCTCCTGGCTCTGCTCCGTGTTGGGCCAGCACAGATCTCTGCCCAGCTGCCTTCTCTTCCCTAGTCTGCGCCAGCCTCCCAGCCCCTCCTGCAGCCCTCATTAAAGGCTGGGGAGTAGGTAGTGGGATGTGGCTGTGGCCTCCAGCTGAGGCCGGCTCACTGATTCTGAAGGGAAGGCACATCAGTTTACCCCCTCCCTTTGTACTCTCCTTGCCTCCAAAGCTGCATCCCCCAGCCTGTCCTTTCCAGTGTGTCCTACATGACCAGACCAGGGCTGCCTTTCTGCATGTCCTCTTTTCCTCACCCCTTTTCTTTACTCTGTCTTCTAAAGATGCGCTCTGCACAGCCAAGTGGCACCAGGCTAGGATGCTTTACACTTGAGAGATGAAGTAATAACAGGTGGCAAGAGCGGAGGCTGCTGAAGCCCAGGATTCCAGTTGCCATGGAAACGTGTCAGACCTGTGGAGGGACACAGGAACTGTCAGCATGGAGGGTGGTGGGGGACAAGTGAGTGGAGTGAGGAGAGGCACATCTTTTCCTGGAGGACTTTGCACGTGGCCCCCCAAGTTTTCTAAGGGCTGCATACCCCAATCTAGCAGGCCCTGGATAAACAGCTGCTGAGCTGGGGCAGGGGCTGGGCCTGGCTGGCGGGTCCCAAGTGTGGTTGTGTGCTTGTGAACCCCGGGCTCTGGTAGGCCGTCCCACGGTCTGTGCAGAATGTGAGGCTGTGCCTTTGTGTGTGTGCCAAGGATGAGCCTCAGCTTCCAGCCTGATTCCTGTTTCCCTGGGACAAAGAGCGTGCAGATCTGGTCTCTACAAAACCTAGGTGAGGGGCTGTTGTGACAATCCGTGCCATTCATTCTTCTCACGAGTGGCAAGTATAATGCAGCAGAGATTGAGCTGAAAGGGGGAAAGACAGCCCTGCCTGCGTGGTAGTTTTATGGAAGACTAGCGGCCTTATTTACCATAGACATAAGTCCCGATTAAACTAAAATATCCTGTAGTGTGCACTAATTCTATTCTAGAATGCCTGCTCTCCCTTCCCTAAGCATGGTGGTGAGACTCTTTGAGGCTTAGCTTTTCTTTTCTCTTGCTTTGAGGTATTTGAATGCTCCCTCCCACCTTCTGTTATTTTTTCTGCATTTCCTCATGAACTTTGCACCTGATTTCCCTTTTATATTTTCCCTTTGAGTTGTTTTTAGGGTTATCTCCCCCAGGTAAATTCCTAAACTCTTAAGGCTTACTTTATTTTCTCAGCAGCTTACTTGTATCTATTCTGTGATCTCAGCCCATGAACATTAATCAACAGTAAACCAAATCCATCACCATGGACTCTGCCAGCGAGATACCACTCGGGTCTTTGCCCTCCCTGTCATCTTATTCTATAAAGTGGGACTCAGTTTCCCATAAGCAGAAGCAGGATCTCCATTTAAATCCTGCTTGCAAGGTCTGGGTGAACTTCCTATTTATAGTAAAATCCTTTTTATAATGATCTTATATATGGTACCAGTAAATTGCTCACGGCTGGGGCAGGCCATAGGCCAATCTAGCCGTGGTATTAGCTTAACTTAAAAACATTCCTTCATGAGCCTCTGGAATTATCCAGAGAAGTGTTTTCACAGACTATAGGATAATAAACAGGGTCATTCAGATGGATTACTGTGGTAGGGACATTAAGTTTAAGTTCAAAAGGAATTTCTGCTTTTATCAGGCCTATCTCAATAATTTTTATCACTTTGGGCTTTGTAAATAGCATATTGGGTAAATCAAGTTGACTGTAGAGAGATTTATGAAATACTTGATATGCAAGGTATGGCCAGGAAGTGTTTTCCTCTAGACTTCCCTGGAGGCAGACAAGTGTGATTAGAGGTAGAATCTCTCAGGACATAGACAAACTGGGGTGAATCCTCTCTCTCCCTCTTTGTAACTAAGACCTTGATCTCTTGGATATCAGTGGCCTCATGTGCCAAATAATTTCTCCTTCACAAAGGTTGTGTAAGAACTGACAAAATAGTATATGTAGTGCATCTAGCACAAGCTTTGTTGGAGTTGTGTAATAAACACCTGCTTCTTGTGCTTCTCAGCAAGCAGATGAACAAGACGGAGGCTGAGTGGGCAGGTGTGACCTGGTATCTCTTTCTCAGGAGACAATGAATTGTGGCCCTCAGCTACCCATATTTGCATACTCTGGGAGCTGGCCTTGTATCCAGGTCAGATGACCAACCCAGCCAGCCCTTGTCTTTGAGGAGTTGAGAAATAAAGCAAGGGCAGTAAATGATATTAGAGCAATGGATAACTCTGCCACAGGGAAAGCAAACACAGTGCTCTGTCCTCACAAGGAGGAGGTCCCAGGGGCATCTTCATGTGATAGCAAGAGAAAGAAGAATATGGATAGTATGCAAAATCTGCAGATGCTCAAGTCTCTCATATAAAATGGAACAGTATTTGCACATAGCCTATGCATACCCAATTTTATTCTTTTCTTTATTTGTTGTTATTATTTTTTTTATGTGGGTACCGGGGGTTGAACTCAGGACCTCGTGCTTGCCAGCAGGCACTTATGCTGCTGAGCTATCTCACTGGCCCCAATTTTATTCTTTAAACCATGTCTATATAGCTCTGCCATCCATTTCTAAGCCATTCATTCTACAAATTGTTGGTAACCATTTCCAGCATACAAGACACATGGATGTTCCAGCAATGACTTAGACATGGTCCTGGGCTTGGAGGAGTAGATCATTTAGTATGGGAGATGAGGCACACATATGTCAACAAGAGAAGGGTCATAACAGTGATGACAACAAAAATAAGCATGACTGCTTATTTCTAGCTGGGAATTGGGAGTGCTCAATGGGAGAACTCTCACTCTGACACCAATTCTAAATACTGAAACGTGTAAGAGAGTCAGATGCAGAGATATTAGTCTCTGCTATGGCATTTTATCGTGATGGAAGGATGCTTTGAGCTCATTATGTCAGGGAGTGAGTAGGAACTGAAACAAAAATGATTTCTTTGAAAATAAAGCATAACTGTTCACTGTCACTTTCTATACTGGTCCATTGCTAGACCAAAGTGTATCTGCTGCCCAGCATATCCCAGCTGCACACACCAGGGCTCACAAGTGGGATTTTCCCCATCTCCCTGACTACCCTGAATGGGCACTTTGTATAGCCAGCAACCGACACAGGTGTGGGGACCCTGCATGAACTCTGTCTCATTAGAAACTTCTTTTCTTCAGATAAATTAAACTCTGCTCCTTTGGTCTTTTTACATAGGATCATTTCCTCCATCACTATTTGCTTTGCTCTACTAGATCATTCTGAGTTTTTATTTCTTGCTCTATTGGAGTTGTTGACTCAGTGAGGTATTCTAACAATAGTCTGTTGGTGGTGAATACTGTAAATAATTGTCTGGATATTCTTACATTCTATATTTTACTTCATTTTCATATATCACAGGGATACAGTATGGTGGAGACAATCAGATTCTTTGGTTGCTTAAAGATTTTGCGAAGGGCCAGGAAATCAGGAAGTCCCTAAAAGTACAGGTGAAAGACAGATGAGGAAAGTGGGTCCCCTGAGAGTTGTGGGGATGATATACTTGGGATCCTTTAATTGCCTTTATGCAGGAAGCATTATCAGTTGTGACTGGCATCTGCACATTTTAGATCTAGTTCCTGTCAATCATGAAACTTAGCTTTGGTTTACCTCTAGCCCCCAGTTTTATACATTCCACCTCTGATTTATGTTCACCATTTGATAGTTTCCCACTTATCTTTCGGTGAAAAAAGCCTGTGTGTCCTTGCTTCCCAGACATGATTGGATTTTCTCAGGAAAGTTCTTAAAATGGCAAAGATGGCAATTGAAGGAGAAGGAAGAAAGGGATGCTGGTACTTCCGGATTTGGGCAAAATGCATTTTACAAGCAGAATAATGTTTTTGCAGATGCACTGGCTTTGTGAGATTATTTGTAAAACTATTCTGTATACCATGCAGATGTCTTTGAGCTCTAGTGGCAGAGGAAGAAAAGCCCATACTCTATAGACTCAGGCGGTGGACCAGCTCCTTTGCCTCCCCCAAAAGGCCAACGCTTTCTTTGCAGAGAATTGTCTGCCTCCCTGAAGATGGAAATCGATGACTTAGAAACTGATTAAACAATCCAAATAGCAACTGATAAATGGATTAACCCTCCATAATATAATTCTGCTAGCTTTTGTCTTCTGCCTTCCCCAGGTAAGTTTTCTATTCCTGGAGGCAAAGCAGAGGCATGGAGGAAGTGAAGGCCAGAGAGAATCATATTAAAGTGGGTGAATCTGTTTATCACTTACTGTCTGGATGGTATTTCTACTCACATAACTGCTTCCTTTACAGACTTGTACCCTTCAGGACCCTGATTAATATTAGCCAGTGAATAATGAAAGCAGATGTTGGGGATGCCAAGGAGGGAGATAGTAGTTAAGGCTGATCCCCCACAAATGGAGAGTTTTTTTTTTTCCTTTTATTTGCAAACAGGAAGTGTAAATGTGACAAAGAAATGTCCACAGTAGGAGGAAAGAAATAGGAAAATGGAAGCATTTCTCCCATGCAAAGAACCTGTGCGAGGCTTTTCAACCAGCCCCTTGAAACAGAGAATGGTTTTGGTACTCAAAGGCATGTGCTGCTCTTACAAAGCTTTGTTTTTGAGGTCATGTCACAAAAGTTTTCTTTGCCTTTGTTTAAGGACTCTAAACAGGGGTTGGTTATAGAGTTAATATTCGAATACTAACCGTTTGGCCCATCTTACTGTTCACCATTTGACCCATCTCTGGCATGAGACCGAGCTAAGCCCCTAGTAAACTGTGTATAGTTCTAATTCTAGGCACTTGGGCTCTGCAGTTTAACTTATCCTGAGTGCTTTTTCTGAACAATGAATCTTCAGGAGATGAGGCTGAACAAGAATAGATACCTGTGTACCTTCCAAGATGTCCATCAAAGTTCTGAAGAACCTCTCCAGTATGCTTTCTGGAAATGACCAGCTACTGGTCATACTTCTTTATTTTCCTTTTCAGGGACAGGAGGAGGACTATTTCTTACATGAGAATATTTTTTTCTCAAAAGCAAGAGCCAGGCATTGACTCTTGCTCCTCCTCTAGCCATCGCTATTTATGGTTTCCATCTGACGTTTGGGGTCTTGGCTTGAGGGCTGGTTGTTCAAGGCTGACAGAAGTTTGCTTGATTGGGAATACTTCTGGATGGATTGTTTATCTAGAGATGTGATCAGAGGTTTCTATAAAAACCGCTGGGAAATATTGCAGAAATTAAACTCTGGAAGACTTGCAAGGCATTAATACCATCGAACCAAGACAGATCAAAAAGAAAACGCAGCCTAATATCACAACTTGGTTATAACAAACCCATACATTCTTTCTGGAGTGGATTCTGCCGCACTATGGGAGGAGAAGAGGGGGCAGTAGGAACATATCTCGGCCTAAAATTGGAATTTGTTTTAATGTTTCCACAGCCCAAAAAGGACCAGATGGGACAGTCATTCCCAATAACTACTGTGACTTCTGCTTGGGGGGCTCTAACATGAACAAGAAGAGCGGGCGGCCTGAAGAGCTGGTGTCCTGCGCAGACTGTGGACGCTCTGGTGAGTGCGGCCCCTTCCTGCATTGTGTGCGCATAGCCCGGGAACTCTTCCGCTTGCGTCCCTCTGCCATCGTGTGGGGGAGGGGTGGAAGAGTAGAGTGGAGAAGTGATGGTGGCGATGATTTTGAGTGGAGAGGGTTTTTTAGGTCATTTTGATATTTTTCTTCTTTAGGTCTTAAGAACCAAAAGTTATGCCCTGAAGTCCAGGGTAAGAGTCAAGGAGGTTCTGGCCTTTGAGGTGGACATTACTTTGTGTGTATTGTTGTAGGTGATAGCAAGGTAGAGTGGAAAAACCTGGAGATACATGCTTTCACGCAGCATGCTTTCTCATATTGGATGATGCACATGTTACCAAAAGATGTGTTTGTTCCGTGGAAGCACCTGGGGGCAATCCAGGAGAGTAGGAAAATATGAATATTGGGAAAAGAGCCACATCATGAATAGTGGAAATCAGGGATCCCTGGGTTCCTGGGTAGCTGCATAAATGCACCACCTTCATTGGTCACTCATCTCATTTTCTTGTGGAACAGAAAAAAGAGACTCTTATAAATCAAGGAGGCAAAAGGGTAGGCATTCCTACATTCTTGGGGCTAATCTGGAGTTGACTTGGTATACTTTTTTTTCTTTTTCATCTTTAACCTATACAAAGACTAAAATATCAGAAAGAAACTCCTTCATTCTTAAAATGAGTTCAGGTCTTTCCTATTATTTCAGTTTTCAGTTCTAACCAATCCATTAGTTTTGGCTGACCATGGTTGGTTAGTGCTACCTATTTTTCATAGTGTTTTGTGTTATAACTAGACCAAAGTCAAGGGGAGAGAGGATTTCATATGCACCATTAGTCTCATCAATTACTGACTAGTAGGTGAAACAGTTTGGTTGGGCAGTTGGTTCCAACATGAGGAGTCATTTCTCCTTACCACCTTTTGACCTAGTCTCATTTCCATTCCCAGCCCCAAGGCAAGGACTGAGATGAACAAATCTTGGTTTATTGCAGCAACCCAGTTCTTCCTTGTTTTGTTTGAAAAATCTTACCTTTACCTCTTTTACATTTTGATGTCAGGATTGTTTAGGGCTCAAGACTGCCTTGAGTGGGAAACTGGTAATTGGAAAAGGACTTGGTTTCCATTGCACGCAGCCCTCAATGTTTAATTCTCAAGGATCCTGCCAGGGTGAACCTTTGTGCAGTTCTGTCAATTCATATACAGTCCAAACACGATACCTAACATTGAACTTTTTACTCTGTTGATGCTAGCTTAGAAGATAGGGCCCTTGTGATTGTGGACTTTGGTTTTTAGATACTTAAAAAGAAAACAAAACAAATGAAATTTAACTCAGTGTTTTTCAAGAGCAAGCAATCAGACAAAATCTCTACTACTTGAAGCAAGGTCACTTGGTGGAGTGCTGCTTGAAGCAGGATATTATGGGCTATTGTAGGTTCAGATGGGATTGGAGAGAGCACACTTACATTCTCATTGCAAACTACTATAATTTCCCCCTTTTCTATCTTATAAAAGGTGGGTACTTGCACCTGATCCATGGGCATCAGAAGTGGGATGGTGGTTTTATTCTACATTCAGCCTGTTTTTCTACAACCCTCACTCAGCTTTTCTTTTCTAGGTTCTGTCTGCTATGTGACTCAGGGGGCCATTTTCTTTTTTTTAACTAGGGTAGCTATTCTCTTTGCAGTTGCCAAGGATTAATTTTGGTGGATCACTTAGTCAAGGTGTGACTCTGATGTTCCTGGAATAGTTGATCCTTTGGGAACACACAGGTGGCATTAGCCCATGCCTGTTAAGGCAAGTGGGCGAATACTTCTCTGGGGCCTCCGTAGGGTCTTTTCAGAGAAGAGCGTGGAGCTTGGAAGAGCTGCCTTTTCCTGCCCACCTACCCCACTGCTTCTGTTTCCGGGGGTAAAGTGGGATGCTTGAAACTGGCCCTATAAGAGGCGCATCATTACTGTCTGGGGAGGCAGTTTGGAGCCCGTTAGAACATTTAAGAGTTTAAACCCGAGTTTTACTGCTTTTAAGATCCTGTATTTTATTCGGCCTTTTGGCCCCTATTTCTCGCCTTCTTGGTGTTTTGAGTTAGATTAGACAATCTGAACCTTCTGGAGTAACTAAGACCTGGGCATGTTTAATGGCTGGAGTGTGTGTGTGTGTGTGTGAGTGTGTGTGTGTGTGTGTACACCTGTATGTGGGTACAGATCACATTTCCTCCACTGGTTAAAGACAATGAGAAACTCTTTGATGACTTTCCAATTATAAGACTTTCCAACTTCTTTTTGCTTTCAGTGTAAATGAACTACATGGTGTAAGGATAGAATTGAAAGGGTTCTGAAAGAATGGGATTAGAAGCAAGGAAAAATAAAAATAAGATGGACTTAAGCACCTTGAATGGGTTATCTGACAGTAACACCTTTGTAAAGCTGACTGTCAAAGTGACGGACAAACATTGTTCAAAGCAGCATCAACTGAAAACACCAAAGAAATGCCAACCAGGCTTAGAAACCACCGAGAAAATCATTGTCTGGGGCAGGGTTGAGTGAGCGTGCATGCGTCTGTGTGCATGCGGAAGAGGAGAGAGATCGTGTTGCCTCTCTGGCTGTCAGAAGCTGTGGACATGTGTATTATGGTAGAAATAATGCCTTTTTGGGGGAGGGAATCCTCTTCCCTGGAAATGCTTGCCTTGTCCCAAATCCCCATCCCTAGGTGATGTACCTGGTTAATCCCTTTTGGTGTGACAACGGTTTGTTATCTTGCTATTAAGAATAACATTGTAATAACGTAATGAGAATATTAATGATGCTGTCTGTTGCTTAACCCATGTGCTGATATATTCATCATACATGTCAGCTCATTTGGGAGGAGAAGGCAGGAAGGAGAAGGAGGCAGCGGCCGCATCATGCACCACGGAGGACTTATTCGGTTCCACGTCAGAAAGTGACACCTCAACTTTCCACGGCTTTGATGAGGACGATTTGGAAGAGCCTCGCTCCTGTCGAGGACGCCGCAGTGGCCGGGGCTCGCCCACAGCAGATAAAAAGGGCCGTTGCTAAGCCCGTGGAACAGACTGTCTGGGCAATCAGCCACCCCCTCTGACTCTGGTCATTGTTCTGGTTCTGATATATATATACATATATATATATATATTTTTAATGAAAGACAACTTAAGTTCTTAAGTTTTCCCTTTATCCTTGCCTTTTTCTCCCACCGTCCATACGTCCCTTTCCACTGCCATCCCTCTTTTTTGGGTATGTACAACAGAAGCACCAACTACTGAAACAAAACGAAACAAAAGAGCAGAACGAGAGTTCTTCAGAGACATGGCATGGTTATGTGCTATTTATTTTCCCTAGAAATAGGAAGTTAGATGGATTTTCTTTTTTCGGGGGAGGGGATCTTTTTGACATGAGCAGAGTTGATTTCCTCAGTTTTCATATTTATTGGCAAAATGAAGAGAAGCAGAACACTGGGTTTGGAAACAAAAGAGCCAATAACATTAAAAATTATTATTTATATATGCTAGCTATTATTAGAATCAGACTTTTTTTTGAGAGAGAGAGAAGGAGAAGGGAAATCAGAGAAATTGAAGTAATATCCTGTTTAAAAGCAAGCCACTGGGGGGAGAAGTTCCTCAGTGGGAGAGGATTGCACTTTCTGTGCCGCGGGGAGTTGTGGCCTCCCGTGGCAGACCCCTTTCCCGTTTCTCCTCCCTGACCTTTCCGTCTTCCTCTTTGCTTGTGAGAAAATGTCAGCCGTCCCAGAGAAGCCTGGCTGCCCCTTGTCTGGCCTCCCTCCAGCGCAGGCCCTGGCCAGCAGCTGCCTCCTCGGCTCCTCCTCTGTTTGGGCAGAGCTGCTGTTTCCTTGTTGCTGGTTTTTCCTCACTTTCCTCTTGGCGAAGCACAACTTCCAAATGCAAGAATGGAATATAAGCAAAAGTCAGTGACCGAACAAGCAGAGGCCTCGCTTTTGGAAGAAGAATGAAAGCTCACGGTGTATTTCCCCTCCCCAAGCCCCTGTTTAAAAACACCTAACTGCCTGTTGGATGATCAAGCCTCCTGTATTTCTTCTACTTTTTTTATAGTGCCCGCCAGGCACTTTGTTTTATGTCTCCAATAGCAACTCTTGAAAGAAACCAAAGCAACACTTGCTCAAGGCCCCTGGCAAAGGAGAAGACCATCCACCTGGTTGGCAGCCCCAACATCGAACAGCTTCAAGGCTCTGCCCAAAAGGTAAGTCCTGGTTTACCTGTCTTTTGAAGAGGGCAAAACCATCACAGTTTTTTTGTTTGTTTGTTTGTTTTTTGTTGTTTTTTAAAATTACTTTTCTGTGTCTTTCTTTTCTTTGTCCTTCAGTCCCCCCACCCCATTCCAGCTTGCTCTTTTGTTTATCTGGGTCCTCACTTCTTAGCGTGGGAGTGGCTTACTGGAGTGTTTTGTGCCCGGGCCCATGGTGGCAATTTGTATCCACCTGGGCCTGGTGTGGGGCTGACGCTTGCCTGGATTATGGAGGGGCTCTGTTGGCAGAATGGTGAGCTTCTGGCCTTGGCTTTCATTGCAAGAGAAACTGGCTGGGGAAATGCTTGGCTGACTCTGCCTCCCTCGGCTAAATGTGACAGTGGAGTTCAGGGAGCTGAGGTTGGAGTTGGCTGCTAGGCTTGGTAGGAATCAGGAGGTGCACTGCAGGGTGCTGCATGTCCCGGGTGGTGTTCCTTGCTCTAGGTATCAGTTTCACAGCCAAGGGAATGAGTCCAAATTAAAGATCCCTAGTTAGGCATGGCACCCATCTGGGCTGTTTTAGAGATTCTGAGCTCCCACCAAGTGTGGCCAGGGTCTCTGGCCTCTGTGAGAACCCAGCCTGGAGACACAGGCAGTGCCAGTTGACTTGGGTTAGGAGATCCAAGTGGCTTCCTGGCTTCCATGATGCTTTTATGTGTCTGAGATCTACTTCAACAATCCAGCCTTTGCTGATACCCCTGAATTAAACTCACTACAAAAACAAATCCACAGACAGATCCTTCATGCTTCTCTGGTAGCCCAGACAGAAAGGGCTTCTACTTTTCTCCTGTGTCACGTGGGTATATGCTCACCTGGGTGTGCATTCTCAGTTTTCAGAGAATGAAAGTAACAACCCTGCCCACTTTTGGGATGTTCTGCCTAACCCGTATGTGGTCCTGTTCCTAGTGAATATGGTATAAACCTCCAATGTTGTAATACTCCTGCATGCTCACATGTGTGAATAAACCAACATAGTTGGTTCTAGAAGATTTCTGATGAGGGGGTACAGCCTGCTTTTGCTGTCACTTTCCACATCTATACTTTGTTCTTTTGATTCAGGTGCATTGGATTCCTAGCCTTACGATTTCCGTTGATGAAATGTTAGCTTCCATGGTAATAAAAGTATGTTCAATTTATACTATCATTTGAAATCTGTTTAGTTGTTCATGATCCTGGAATTATCAATGATAACTTGGATTGGAACTTGAGAGTTTAAAAAATCCGTATGATTAAAAAATTATATAAAAACACCTCTTGGTTTCAAAGTCCAGCTTAAGGTTCTAAAGGAGAACAGTTTAAAGATGTTTAACAAGACAAATCCCCTGAAAAAATATTTATCTGAATATGGCATAGGTTGTCTAATTTATTTCACTAGTATAACTTGATTTTCAAATTCTCTTGTTAGGGGTAGTAGACATCCTCTTCTTTCTCAGTTGGTACAGCCAATAGGAGCATAAAAATGTCATTTAGCATCGCTTGAGCTTCTGGTCTCACCTTGGTAATAGTATATTTTGACAGACTCAGAATCTATATTCTATAAAGAAAAAAAGAAAGAACTTGAAGAGACTTGAAATGATCAATCAAGTTCAAATCTTTCACTTTTCACTTGAGAAAAGTCGCCTTGGAGAAGTTAAGTGAGTTTAGTTTGAAGGTATGGAATGAGCCATTGCTTTGGAGACAAAATGCCTTAAGGCAAATGAAAACTCTGAGAGAGAATGTGTAGAAGGAGGAGGACGGCTGTCCTCCATTTCCAACCAACTTGAAGGTTGATGTCATGTCTTTAGCCCCTTTGCTCTAAATGACAATGTTCAACACTTATGTGTTGGGTGATGTTCTGGGTGCTTTCCTTGGAAAGCTTCATTTAATCTCTGTGACTACCCTATGAGATAAATAGCCTATATTATCCCAGCTTACAAGTGAAGAAGCCAAGTCTTAGTAAATGGAAGTCCCTAAAGACAGTAAGAAGCCAGGTTTTGATCCCCAGCGACCGGATTCTAGAACCTATGTGCTGTACCATTGCCCATCATGTTCCTTGGGTAGTCCTTAGCTAAGGAGTATATGTGCGCACACATGCATGCTTGGCCCAGTTCTGACTGAAGAAAAGGGCATTTTTAATGGCTACAGCTTTAAAAGTTAGCCTTCTTAAGAGCGACTTCAACGACTGAAAAGTAAGCAATTAGGTCCTATAAAAGAGAGTTCTGATCAAGGTTTTGTGCAGAATATTATAGATCTTCTAAACCTCATTTCTAGACATTCCCTGTTGATGCCTATTAGGGGCAAGGAGATTTCTCTCTCTCTCTTTCTCTCTTTCTCTCTCTCCCCACTTTTCACCCCCACCACACCCCATATTGGGGCTTGAACCCAGGGTCTTTGCACTGAGCTGTATCTCAGCCCTATTTTATTTTTTATTTTGACACAGGGTCTTGGTAAATTGCCCAAGCTGGGCTTGAGCTTGTCATCCTCCTTACTGTCTCAGCCTCTCAGAGTGCTGCGATTACAGGTGTGTGCTACTAGGCTCAGCTGAAACATCTTTTTTTGTGACCTCAAGAATCACAAAAGCTGTGCGAGCTATGGACACACCTATTTTTTTGTGGTCGATTTGTTAGATACGTATCACTACTCAAATTTTAAAATAAAAGGAAATTAAAATCAAGATGAAAATGATCTGGGGGCTGGTGAGATGGCTCAGCGGCTTAAGCGCCTGCCCAGCAAGCGCGAGGGCCCGAGTTCGACTCCCGGAACCCACATACGAAAAAGGGGCTGGTGATATCGCTCAGCGGCATGGGTGCCTCCTGGCGCGTGAGGTCCTGAGGTCGATGCCCCGGTACCCACAAAAAAAAAAAAAAAAAAAAGATGAAAATGATCTGACCAGTTTCCTTTGTCCTCAGCTCAGTAAAGTCCACCCCCCCAAATGTTTCAGATATGTCACCTAATTTTGTGAGGCCAAGCCCAAAGATAGGGGAAGGAAAGACATAGAACTTTCTAAATATGTAGCAACTTTCAAATCCCCCAAGGGGAAACTGCTGAGTAAATAAAGGTGACTATTGTTGCTGTCTGATGTTTTTCCTACCCCAAATAATCTAATCTTTATTTATGTTCTTGAGACTATGTAGAGATCAGATACTATAATCACTATAACGCTGGGAATGAGAAATATGCATTTAATTTTTTAAAGGTACTTTAAAGCCAGTAATCCAACTTGCTGCTCGTATTTTAGAGAGGAGGATTTAATAAAAAAATACCATGTTCACATCAATAGTCTCCCTTTAAGTCTTCCTGCTTCCTTTGCATCTCTCTTTGCACCTAATGTGCTGCAGCCTGATATTGCCTTTATATAGCACTGGAGGGAACACAAGATCATTACTTGGGGAGAGAACTAAAGGCTGTTTGGAGGCTCTCACTTCATGGTGGAGTAAAATTAATTGATTTTATCCCAATATGCCTCCTGTTACATCTTATGAATATCACGTTGAACATATACTTAAAGTTTGAGCAGACTCATGCGTTAGGGATTTTTCCAGAGAGGATGTTGTTTAGCCTTTGGAATTGGAGTTGCTTATGTTGTGTGTTTTCTGAGTGAGGTATTTTCGATCTGGTGAGTAGAAAGCTAGAGTAGAAATGAAAAGTCCTAAGTTCTGGACTTGACTGACCATCTGTGTGATTTTGTTGCTATGAAGCCCTTCCTCAGCTTCTCTACTCCTAGGATATCGACCTTTGCTTCTTTATCACAATATTTAGCCAGTAGTAACTCATGAGGATTCCTTAAAGAACTCTGTGAAGTGGAATGGATGTCACTGAGTTCCTCTTTACTGGTGAGGAAACTGAGGTTCAGTCAGGATGGATGACTGGTCTGAAGCTCTGGGGTCAGTAAGTGGGTTCGGGTCTTCTAATACTCTTTCCTCAGTCCATACTGATATCCCCACAGGTCGTATTTTCAAGATGTTTTGAATAAAGGTAGTAAGGGGCTTTGAGGGTTTTTATTTTATATCTTATTGGGTTACATTGATCCTGTAAGACAGAACCAAAACCAAAACAACAAGAGCAACATATTCCACCCTGGAACCCTGCTGAGAAGGATCGATGTCTTAGATCATCAAAACTTCCTGAAAGAACTCAGGTTGAACTTCCAGAATGGTCAGTGTTTTGGTGGTGGGGTGACTGGAGAGGTGGCCAGGAGTGAGCATTTCAGACTCTGTTTTGGTCTTGTGCCCAGCACAAGTGCTTTTAACAATAAACACTGAATTATATGACACTGGTGTGCTTAATAAAAGTGATTTCTGACCATTTACTCAAAATAACAGCATGGGAAAAGCCATTCGCTTGATTGATTTGCAAAATAAGTAAGGATGAGGGAAGATCCCCGTCAGAACTGAATTATTAGTTAAAACAAAAACAAAAACAAAAACACTGGCAGTGGGTTTTGAAAGTATCTAAACACTAGCCTTCAATAAGAACTAAGACTTTAATTTTTTTTAATTTTGAAATAATTTCACACATACAACATACTTACAAAAATAATACAAAGAATTCTCATAAATCCTTCGCCCAGACTCTCCAGATAACCACAGTACAAATATCACAATCAGGAAATTAACACCAAAACAGTACTACAGTCTACAGAACTAATTCAGATTTCAAATTCTGCCAGTTATCTCACTAATGTCCCTTTTCCCCCCTTTTTTTGGTATTTTTTGAGACAAGGTCTTGCTATGTAGTTCAGGCTGACCTCGACCTCATTATATAGCCCAGGCTGGCCTTCAACTCATCGTGATCCTCCTGCCTCAGCCTTCTGAGTGGTGGAATTATAGGCAGGCTCCACTACATCTAGGCTTTAAATGTCCTTTTTATGATACAGGATCCAGTCTAGGATCACATGTTGCATTTAGTTGCCATGTTCTGCTGAAGTCCTTTAACCTAGAATGTTTACTTACACAATCTAACCGTTTATCGGCTTAACCATTTCATAGAAAGCCATTCACTTTAGGTTTGTGTGTTTTCTAATGATTGAAATGATGTGCATTTTCAGTAAGAATAGCACAGAACTGGTGTTGTGTCCTGCTCAGTGCATTTTATCAGAAAGCACATGATTGAGTTAGCCCACTAGTAGCGACCCAGACGTGGTCTTTCAGCTGAGGTTTCAGGCTAGTATGTTTATAGACTGTGGATGATATTTTCATTCAGACATACTTTTGTGCATTTGCTGACAAGGGATTGAATGGATAATAGCAGTATGCATATAGCTGCTCAGCCCTTTGAAGGATAGTGTGCAATTAAACACAGGGCCAATGGGTTTATCTGCAGTCTAGTCGGGAAGATTAGATTCTCCCAAATAATGTATAGGTGCCGACATGGGTTAGTATGCCCTGCCTTTGGATCACGGTAGTTAGGGATATTTCCTTGGAGGGAGACATCAAATCAGAAAGACTGATCATTGCTATTTAACCTGTAGGCAAGAATGGCTATTGTCAGAGAAATGGAGCTAGAGCTAAGTGAAAGACAAAGCTGGGAATTGCAACCTGATCCATACAAAATGGCAGAATTGCAACCTGGTCCATACAAAATGGCAAAATCGCAACATGGAAATCTGCCTAAGTATTGTTCTGTAGCACTGCGTTCCTGTCTTTAGCCTTTCTCTTCCAACAGATGGTGAGTTCCTTGAAGGCAAAGGTGGCATCATTTATGTCTCTTGGACAGTGTCAGACAGCACTGTACCATAATTATTTGTTGAAATGAACTGAGAATTGAGCAATGTTTCTGAGCTAGTTAGTGCAAATATTATTAAAGCTCATTCTGTATCTAGTGAATGCTCAATAAATGTTGACAGAAAAGTTGGAGAAGTCGTGTCTGGACACAGCATCCATTGGTCAAGTCAGAGCGGGCAGGAAAATGAGAGCCAGGATGCAGGAAAGCAGCGTGGTAAGGGACAAAGGAGAGAGAATGAGGATGTGAAGATAGCATGGGGAAAGCATTAACGGTGTGCAGAGGGATGAAAAGCTAAGCTTCCTTGGAGGGACGGAGAGACTGAAAACAGAGCAGGACATTTTTAGTGGCCTACAGTTGTTTGGCAGAGGAAATGTAAGAGAAAGTGGATGTTAATAGTGCAAAGCTAGAAACTAACCAGTTATTTTCTAGGTGGTTTAAATGGGGCAAAAGAAGAAAAGTGGTGTGTGTGTGTGTGTGTGCGCGCGTGCTAGTGGAGGGCAAAGGGGAGGAAGCTTTTGGAAACTGAGGGGATGTGGTAGTATGATTATGAGACAAACTCACTAACAAATGGGCAGGTGACATCTGACCAGAGGGGTCGAGGTCTTAGGGGAGGGACAGAAAGACTCCTGGAAGGGGGTTAAATGCTGACTGATGCCCAACAAGAGACACGTGGCAGGCACTCTGTGGGAGGTCAGAAGGCAGGCCACACTGGTTCATCTCAAGGGAAGCGACTGAAGGCAGGCAGCAATAGTCCAGGAGAAGAACAGGAGGGAACCCAAGCTAGAGACACCAGAAGAGCAGATGAGAGAGCTGAGACAGTGAAATGGCACTGGGTGGAGGGAGGGGAATAGGAGCAAGTTTGGGGGGAGAACTCGGTGAGGGTGAAAATGGGCCCTTCTCCATCTTCCTTTGAACGTATGAGTAGATGGATGAAGCCTCAGCCTTAGAAGTGCATCTAATCCAGGTTTGCACACCTGGCCCAGGATGGATGCTTTGGTACTGGAAGCAGAGAGGTAGCAGCAGGGGAGTTTCAATTTGGATGAAGCTGAGCTGCTCGTTTGGTTTTGAAATTTATCCCTGGTGCCTTGGCCATTTTCCACTTAGGCCTTTTTGCCCTTTTTCCCTCCCTTGTCGCCGAGCTCAGTGTGATCTAGGCTCTGTGAAGGCCGCCATCTCTGCCCTCAGGAACTGCTTCTGGGGTGAAATGTGAGCACAGTTGCTTTTGTTGTCTACTCTTGTACAGATAACTCCGTGCCAAAGACCAAAATAACTTAGCGGATTCCATTTCAGCTAGAAGCAAATTCTGTGGCTGATTGGTACCCATCCAAGCTACAGGACCCACCTGGTTTGGAATGCCACCAGGTTTCAAGGCTGACACTTGGGATCACAGGGCTAGTGGAGGATTTGAACAGATCTCTTGGCTTGGGTCCTGTCTGCGAGTAATGCTGACACCTTGGGATTACTTGGGGCAGGGTTGGAGGTGAGGGTGTGCATATACGAAGCAGTGCCCTTTTTTGGCCTTGGGCCAAATGAGACAGATGTTGTGATTTTCTGTGGCTGCAGCTCATCATATACCATAGAACTGCTCTTTCCCACTTAGGTGACAGGTAGACAGATGACATCATAATATTCTTAAGTGATTTAACTTTGAAAAGATTCAATTTGTGTGGCTTCCAAACAGTGGAGAAAAATGTTTTTGTGTTGGAACACCCAGTTTTGCCTGCCATACCACCTAGGAGTTGAAAATCCAGGTGTGTTCTCTATCTCTTGGGCCATTCAGCAACTGACCTGCCCTGTTCCTGGCTGATTTCTTTCTGCTGATATCCAAGGCACCAGAGCTCAGCTTGGTTTTCATTGCCCCATAGCCAGAGCTTCATTAGCTTGGTCATTAGTTGGTGATTTTCTTTCTTTTTTTAAACTCATTTCATTTTTGCTGCCCCCTTCATTTTAATCTTTCTTTCTTAGGTAGTTGTCCCACGCTGTTGTTTTTGTTTTATCTTTCATTGCCTTTCCCTCTGCAGTCAACTCTATGACCTGGGAACTGTGCATCCTTCAAGCAAGCCATATCTGAAGAAAGTGAAAAGAAGTCGAGATGATTGGCACTTCCTCCTCCTTCTTCTCCTCCTCCTCCTCCTCTTCCCTTGCCCGGCCCCTTCCTGTGCGTGTGTTTCAGCCAACACCAGAGCCTGGATTGTGGAAAATCCTCCAGCACAACTCAGCTCAGCTTGGTGAAGTCTCGGGAATGACCTCAGTGTGTGCAATAAGAAGATTTTTTTTTTCCTTTTTAAAATTCTTCATTACATTTTCTTTAAGTATCTGTGAGAAAGTACCCAGGTCAGACTGGAATTTGCTCTACAATAGAAATAACTGAACACACAAACAAACAGACAAAAAAAGAGTTGTTTTATTTATTTCAATATTTAAAAGAAAAAAGTGCTGACATTGCACAGTATTTTTGTTTAAAGTACCTTCCACTTCGAAAGTTAAAAGCAATTTTGTGAAGACATGAAATCAAAAGAGTGCTTACTGTAAAATAAAGACTGCATATTAACTCTAAGGAAAAATATCCCAAGTTTTTAATAAGAAAATAAAGATCAACTCTGCTCTCTCAGGCTTTTTAAAAAGCCATTCATGTATGTGCTTTAGGTATTTTTATTTCTGCGAGTTGGATGTGGTAAGTGAGGAGTGATCAGTTTTTTTTTTCCTTCTTCAAAAGTCTATTGAAAATGTTGGTGATGTTACATGATTATGTGTTAAGATTTGACTGAAATAAGTTAGCAGTGCCCCATCTCCCGAGCCCCTCCCCACAGGCAAGCCCTACTGATCTGAACCTTTCCCACGAGGGACTTCCGTCTGATGATTGGCTATATCCCTGCACATTCAACAGATTCAAACACAGACAGCCTTATTTCATAAAAATATAGTGAAGAAAAACTGCAAAAATTAAGCATCAGCCAAGATGATATTAGTTTAGCCAGCTAACAACTCCAAGAAGCGGCTGGCAAAGGATGCCTTCTGCTGAGCTTGCTTCAGGTGCCTGAGATTCTAGAGCTGCCTTCCAGGGCTAGGAAGATCCCCCAGAATGATGGAAGCCTCAAATTCAGTTGCCTGGGGGGGTAAAGGAGGAAGGATATTCTAACGTGGCCTTAATGGCCACTGGTGGAAGTGAGTTTTCTGGCTGAGGAAGCAGACTCTGCGTTGCCTGCAGAATAGCCGAGGAGCGTGGCTGACTGGCTGAGCCCCTGGGGTCTACCTGCACTCTGCCCACCCAGATGGTCTTTTCCATGTCCGTGCTCTGGGCGTTCCCTCACTTGTCAGCAGAGTCATGGTAACGCACCAGTCTCATGCTGGATATTCCTGTTGGCAAAGGTCCTCCACTCGCGGTTTCACTACAATGCTCCTCAGCCTGAAGATCTCTTTTACCTTCAAAACGGGAAAGTGGGTGGGCAGGGACGTCCTGCTAGTCCTTTCAGGTCTCCCATTCAAGGCCGGTCTCTGGGGGGTAGATCACCAGGAGTGTCTGTGTATCATTTTGTAGCCCTTTTCAATGACATTTTCTGATTGAAAATGTCCCTTGTCAAAATGCTATTAATTACAATAATAATCTGCTCCCCAACCAACTTCCACAAGTTACAACATGCGTAGCATTGTGATAAAGCTTTACATAACGTAGGGTTATGTATGAAGTTTGTGTAAGTTTCTGTTACATAAAAGTCTATTTCCAGGGGCCAGTGAGATAGCTCAGCAGCATAAGCGCCTGCCTGGCAAGCGCGAGGTCCTGAGTTCGACTTCTGGTACCCACATATGAAAAAAAGGGGCAGTGATATCGCTCAGCGGCACGGGCGCCTGCTGGCGTGCAAGGTCCTGAGTTCGACCCCTGGTACCCACACAAAAAAAAGAAAAGTATATTTCCAATGCATATATATATATATATATATATATATATATATATATTCTGTAAAATTTACTTGACCAACTAACCTCATCATGCAGGAGTTCAGCTCTCACACCACTGTGTGGAAGGCACTCCTGGAAGGATTCTGCCCGCTTGCATGCCCAAAATTTGTTGAGCCCTATTTTATTTAGAAGCACAGTCTAGGACTGCAGTTGTGCTGGCTTGGCATGAATGAACAATGTCCCGGGGTGGTGCCAGCAAACACTCCAGCCCAGAATTGCTATCACCCACCTACCATCACCACCACCATCATCACCCTTTCCACGGCCAACCAGGATTTATTGAAATCCTGGTTATGTGGGTAGACTTAACATACCTGTTCAAAGATGCTGACCTACCTATGCCGAGAAGAGAAGCGTTGCACAAAAATGCAAGACTTAGTGTGTGCTTGGAAGAGATGGGCGGTGAATGTTCCATTGTCTGAAAGGTGCCGTTGGTGCAGCCTCCCCAAGCTGCCAGTTGGTGCAGCTGAAAGCTGGACCCCCTCTTGGTGGGCTTGCCTTGTGTGTGAAGATGGGCACTCTTATCTGACAGGACCTCTGGGTCAGATAGAACAGGTCAGCACGGCAGGCCTGGTCTTGCCCTCTGAGCATTGCCAACCCCCATCAGGGGCCAGGGGACATGGAACGTGACATTGCAGTGCTGCTACTAGTGGACTCATCTTTTAGATTGAACATCACGTGTGACTTCCATTATGGGCTCCATGAGTTTTCCTTGTAGTAAAAAGGAAGTTTCTCCCTGCCCCACATTACCCTCCTTAGGGTTTCTCCCGCTTTTTATTGTGGTGAAATATGTGTAAGATAAAATGTACCACTTTAATCACCTTCAAGTGTACAGTTCTAGGGCCGGTGAGATGGCTCAGCGGCTTAAGCGCCTGCCCGGCAAGCGCGAGGGCCCGAGTTCGACTCCCGGAACCCACATACGAAAAAGGGGCCGGTGATATCGCTCAGCGGCACAGGCGCCTGCTGGCGCGCGAGGTCCTGAGGTCGACCCCCCGGTACCCACACAAAAAAAAAAAGTGTACAGTTCTATGGCAAAAGTACTTTTACACTGTTGTACATGCATCACCCCATCCATCTCTAGAACTCTTTCATCTTCTCCAACCAAAACTCTATACCCATGAAACACTTACTCTCCATTCTTTTCTCCCCCAGTCCCTGGTGACCACTTTACTTTTTGTCCCTGTGAATCTGACTAATCCAGGTTCCTCAAATGAGTAGAATCACACAGTATTTGTCCTTTTGTCACTGGCTTATTTCACTTAGCATAATATCTTCAAGGTTAATTTATGTTGTAGCATGTAGCCCTTTTTAAGGTTGAATATTTCATTGTATGTATGCATCACATTTTGTTTATCTCATTTGTCAGTGAATAACTTGGGGTAAAAAGGAAATGTTACACGTTGATCATACACTTCTTAGTTCCTATAAGGACTCAAAATTTGAAACATTAGACCCAAGTCAGAATTCACCTGTTTTTTATTTTTTGGAGGGAAGGAATTGCACCTGAAACCTCCCCTCTAATTTGCACCTAGAAAAGGACACTTTGATTCTGGAGGGTAAGCATTGTCTACTTTCACGTGTCTTTCCTCATGACTAAGGCTTTCTTGGTAGATAGTGCTTGGGGCTGCTTACTGGGGCAAGAGCTGAAGTATCAATGTACATAAGCAAGGATAGAGGAAACCCAGGATAATCAGATGTTTTCGGTGGCAGGCCACGGGGGCAGGGGATGCCTTTTTCAAATGTTTGATGGTGAGTTACTGGCTAAGAATGCTTTATATTTGTAGGTGGTTATGACCAAGAGGAGGGGGAAAAGCATACATATCAACCTGAGCATGAGAAAAAGAAATCATTTTCTTCCTCCACTTGGAAAAATATTAGTTACTATTAAGAGTTAGTTCTGGGACTTAAATTCAGGTGTCTGCAAGAGCAGGCATCTTCAGTAAGTGAAGCAGGCCAGGTGGAGGAAGATAACAGTGCCAGGGAGATGGGCACAGCTCTTAGTGCTCAACTTCAGGTCACAGGGCGACAAGAGTGGTAGAGATTGGTTGAGCCAGCGTGCGCTGGTGTTCTGAATGGGGAAGCTGCCTCTCAGCTCTAGAGATGCTGCCTGCAGAGATGTGGGCCCAGGACTCTCAGGTCTTCTGGATTTTTTTTTTTTTTGTGGGTACCTGGGGTCGAACTCAGGACCTCGCGGGCCAGCAGTGCCCGTGCCACTGAGTGATATCACCCACCCTTTCTTTGTATGTGGGTTCCGGGAGTTGAACTCGGGCCCTCGCGCTTGCCAGGCAGGCGCTTATGGTGCTGAGCTATCTCACTGGCCCTTCTAGATTTTTAAGACAGGCCAAACATGTAAAAATTTTGGTGATATCACCTCATTTTAAAATGGTAGACACATTTTGATAACTTTGGGGCACCTTTTCCCAAGAGTTGGATGTCTGGATAATGTGGAAGTTGAGATTGGAATACCTTATCTGAAATCCTTCCTAACAGCAGATCCTCACAGCAACCTAGGAATCTGCCCTCCCCTCCCCTCCCCTCCCCTCCCCTCCCCTCCCCTCCCCTCCCCTCCTCTCCCCTGCTAGGGATTGAACCTAGAGCCTTGCATATGCTAGGCAAGTGCCCCACCACTGAGCTGTATCACCAGCTCTGAGATAATGTTTTTCATTTCATTTTATTATTGCTAACCAGTTACCTATTATATCACATTCCTTCTACCCTTCTTTTTTTTTTGTGGATACTGGGGTCGACCTCAGGACCTCACGCACCAGCAGGCGCCCGTGCCACTGAGTGATATCACCGGCCCCTTTTTCATATGTGGGTACCGGGAGTCGAACTCAGGACCTCGCGCTTGCCAGGCAGGCGCTTATGCCGCTGAGCTATCTCACCAGCCCCCATCTTTTTTTTTTCTTTGTCAACCTCAGGACCTCGTGCGCCAGCAGGCGCCCGTGCTGCTGAGTGATATCACCGGCCCGTTTTTTTTTTCCGTATGTGGGTTCCGGGAGTCCAACTCGGGCCCTCACACTTGCCAGGCAGGCACCTACGCCACTGAGCCATCTCACCGGCCCCCATCTTTGAAACATTTTATATGCATCTTATTTTAGAGGATGCTTTGTAAAAGAATTTCATTAGCTCTTAAGTGTGCAAACATTCATTTGCTTCAGGGTTGTTTTCTTTTGCTGGGATAGGGCAGTTATTCTGAGTAAGCAACTCATTGTCTTCATGATTTATAATAGGTGCTGGCAATTTTTTTCTGTAAAGGCCCAAGTAATAAATATCTTAGGATTTGCAGACCAGATGTCTGTCACAACTGCTCAGCTCTGGGGATGTAGCATGAAAACAGCTCTGTACAATGTGTGTGTGAATGGATGTGGCTGTGTCCAATAAAACTTTATTTACAAAAATGGGTAGCTGGCTGGATTTGGTCCATGGGGAGTAGTTTGGCTGATCTCTGAGTTAGAGAGTATTATATTGTTAATTTGAGGGTGGTGGTTGGTAATCTTTAAGTATTTTCTAAGCCTTAGGACTAAGAGAAGAATTTCACAACACCAAGGGAAGGGTTAGCGGTGCATTTCATTATCAGTAATGCAAGCTGTATTAAGACCTCTATGTAAAAGTGTCTCAGAGCTAACGAATACTTCTTCAAGGTTCTAGATAGCTCTTGAGTAGCTTTCCTAGTGTCAACATTGAGTCCAAACCACAATAGTGCAATATTCACTAAAGCGTCTATGAAAAATCAAGCCACACGTGATAGTGACTTTTGAGGACATGATAATGAATATCACTCATCTCTAGCAACTTAAGTTGTTTTTGAGAATGAAACAAGGAGGGTGGCTCCCATGGGTAAAGTGAACATGGACAGTTGAGTTTCATCTGGATGAGATAAATGACAAAGCACGTTTAGTGGTGCCCAGCTTGGGAGGTATGAAGTTGGGGCAGTTAAAGAGATGGTCTTTATTAGGAGAGCATTGATGTCTCCAGGGCTGGGGCTCCTTGAAATTGTGAACTATAGGATGTTGATGATGTGGCTGACATACATTTCTTCCCAAGAACTCAGATCCCTGTGGTTATCTTCAGAATCACAGTACACCCCACAACATCTGACTTCACTCTCCAAAACAACCTACTAGAAAAAAAGAAATCTCTTCTTGAATGATGGAGAAGATTTCTGACATCAGACCTACTACTGAATGGAAATCTTCTTACCAGTCAAGTTTGGGCGATCCTGAAAGTCTTCTAGGAGCTAGTGATGCTAGCTGGCCATAGCCATACCAAAAATTACTGAAGCGATGTTCTTCAGTCATTATTAGATGATCCTCAATTAAGTGCTTCAAGAGGATCAGTAACATTTCAGACTTCAGGATACTTTTAATGGGCTTTATTGCTAAGTTCTCTGAGTTACTTCTGAGTTTCTCGTACAGAGACACCGGTTGGGGTCAGCATGTTAGATGTCTGCTCCCCTTGCTCCAAGCTCCACCCAGTTTTCAGGCATAGACAGGAGGAAAAAGATTCTTCAGAGAAAGAGAATTTCATGTTTTATAGATTACATAAATGTGGTCTGAACAGCACACATCTGTTAGGTACCTGATCTTCCTTTACAGTAGAATTGGAAATTCTTTGTTGAGAGGTGATGACAGAGGTGATGACATTTAGTGCTGACCTGATAGATCCAGTTTTGTTGATTATATTATTGGTTATCTTCTGGCACGGCATAGTTATAGCTGAGGTGGATCTGGAAGTCCTAATACAACCTGCTAAGCATGGTATCAGGTTGAGTTCAATTGGGAGTGATATGCAAGGCTGGGAAGTTCTCCAGCCTTGTTTGACAATTGACAGTACCATATTCAAAGTACCTGAAAAAGACTGGAAAATCCAAAAGGTATAGAAATACTATAGACAATATATTTAACAGGATGAACAATAAGATTCATTAAGGAAAGGTGTAAAGATTTGGAATTGTTTTTGGAGTAGAGAATTAGGGGGGTCACTTAATAGATATTGTTATATATATCATTGGGAAAAAGACTGACTTCTGGTCTCCAGAGAAGATAAGAGAAACATATAGGGGCTTAGAACAAATAGATGCACTTTTGATGCCAAATATTTTAGACTTTTGGATTTGGGGTTATAAGTCAGCAGTAGAGTGTATGCTTATGCACAGGCTCTGGGTTCTATCCTTAGCATCACAAAAGAAGGAAAGAAAGAGAGAAAGGAAGGAAGGAAGGAAAAGACAGACAGACAGAAAGAGAGAGAGAGAGAGAGAGAGAGAGAGAGAAAGAATTTTAGACTCTTAAGGCTGATGCAGAACTCACCAAGAGTCAACTATTTCTCCAGAAAGGAGTTATAGGCATGAGCTGAATGACCTCTTAAGGTCCTATTTAGCTCTGTAATGCTTTGAATTATAGCTGGGTGACCTGAAGGAATTGGTGCCTAACTCATCACCAGAAAATGTGGAGACACAGGGGAAGTTAGTTTCAGGAACATGTGTTATGGTCACTAACTAAAATTACATTTCTAGCCTTGTTCTATTCATACTGAAGCAGTGTCCCCAGCCTCTTGTTGACTTCCATTGTTTTGGTAGCATGAAACACCAGCTGGAAAGTAAATGCAGTGGCAAGAGACATTAGCCTCCAGAGAAGTACCTAGCGTGTGCAAAAGGAACAGTGAGAAGCAACTGCAAAAGACAGTAAGCCCAAGAGGCTACCTGTGAAAGTGGTTCTGCTGAAAACTCCCTTTGAGATCTCTTCTGGTTCTCATCTCGCTGGACGCCACCATATCCACCACATCCTGGGGCCCAGATTTCATAACTGCTCAGAGGATCTGGATATTACTCTCAGTCTGATTTTGGTTGAATGATTTTATTAATATTCAGCATTGTCAGTTTCTTCCCAACTTAATAGGGGAGAAAGGTCTTATAGGGAGGCTAAGTTAATTATATGTACAAAATTCTGCTTGGGAAAAGACGTGATCATCATTCTTTCTAAATAACTTAAAGAAATACAAAAGAATTCCCATATAAAAATTTTGCTCTGTGTTTGGTTTAAAGAAATAACAGGGGTTGTACAATGTTTAATATGCGAAGTGGACTTCTGAGGACTGTGTATGCAACAGAGTTTGGTATTGGAAATAACTGGTGTAAAAGAGCGAAGGATGGATTCTTAGCATGAACATTATGGGTTCAGAGAGACTGGCAGTTTGTAATACTGAAAATTTCTTTAGTTAAAATAGATTGTTTTTCCTCCATAAATATCAGTCTTATGTCCATAATTGAAAATGGGTCAATATATTCTGACCACCATCTGTTATTTTATATAATCACTCTCCAGTTACTGGTTTGCTTTATGCTACTAATCAATCAATCAATCAATCAATCAATAATTGATCGAATGCCTTCTATGTTGCAGTACTGTGCTATGTTTTAAAGGACAGATAAGCAAAGCAAAGGAGATCTGGGACAGACTTTGAAGGATTCTTTCTATGCATTAGCACTAATAACCAAACGTAGGCTTTTTATAGAAGTTGGCTTGTTAAAGCCATACAGCAAACCCGTTGGGTTAAGATTACTATTCCAATTTTATAGAAATGGAAATTGAGGCTGAGGGAGACTGAGATGATAAGAGTTGTAGTAACAGTTGGTTATGTCTGATTTTTCCAATGAAGGATTTTCTGCCTCTACAACCCTCTCCAGTATGTTTGATATTTCTTCTTTTTTGAGGAGGAGACACAGGTGGCTAGCATATGATTCAAGTCAGGAGCATGTATAATTAAGTGACATGCTAGTGCAAGGAGCGGGAGACAGGCTCAGCAAGGAGAGTTACTGGTGCAGGCTGAAGAAGCAGGAAAGTCTTTATAGAAAGAAAGATGGACAGGGTCGGGTAGACAGAGGAGGCAGGCCACCGGAAGCAGCAACAGGAAACGCCTGAGCAGAAGCTTGGAGGTGTGAGCGGGTGCAGCGGGGTTGGAGTAGAGCACAGAAGAGTCTGCGTAAGCGGAAAGAAGACACTGGGCTGTGGTACGGAGTTGCAGGCGCGATATTAGCACCAGCATTATGGTGAGGCTTGATCCATAAGGAAGTAGGAAGCCATTAGGAGCTTGCTAGCAGGGTAACTGATGTTTAGGATGGTTACATGAGGACAGCTGAACTGGGGATGTCAAAAAGTTTGGATTTGTCTACTTTCCATCACCAGACTGCCTCTGTCCTGTCGTGGTTGTAGTATCCAAGCCCCTATGGGGGAAAACACTGATTGGTATTCCTTCTAAATGATTTGTGACAGAACCCCAGTGTCTCCTGAAGTCTGTGTGACACTTGTCCAAGTGATAAAATGTTCCTCCTGCTGAGTGTTGAACCCGGTGCTTAATGATTCTGTGGGCATTTCCTACTGACTATCATTTTGAGAGCAGAGAAGCTGCCGTCACACTGCCTGCTGGTTTGTGATGCCCTCGGGGGGAGTACGGGATATTCAGAGAGGCCAGCTGGCCAGTTGGCCCCAGAAAGCTGGGTACCTGAGAAGCCAGTTTAAATTTGGGATCCAGATCTATGGTTGTCCTCCTAGTCAGGTAGCTAAAAGGGCTTCTCTGAAGAAGCACCATTTAGACTGACAGGTCACTGGATGTGGTGTGAGGGAGAGAGGAATCAGGCTTAGCTTAGATGACGGCTGTGGCCTCTGTCTAGGTATAGAAGCTTTTCAGAGTCTTATTGTTTAGAAATCCACTGATTTACCGCTTGAAGGAACTGAGAAGCCCTGAGCTTGAAATCCTTGAGTACTTACTTCTGTGTCTATCACCTGTTCTCTTCTCTCCTTGCATCCCCTCGTCAGTGGGTTCATCACTGGCCTCTGAGGCTGAAAGAGGTTCGCCATGTGTGAAGAGTGTGAGCTGTGAGTCTGAAGAGTTTAGGCCATCTTCCCCACAGAGGCCAAGAGAGCCCGGCACTTCCTGTCGTGTTAAATCCTCACCTCTGCGCTCCCAATGTGACCTTCACAGCAGCCTTGTCAGAGGCTATCGTCCCACCTAGCAGATGACTAGCCCAACACTCAGAGGGTTTAAATGATCTGGCCGAAGCAGACGTGGCAGGGCCAGTCCCAACTCCAGGTCCTCTTTCTTTTGTTGACATTAGTGCACTGCTGTTACATGTTGTTCACCTAGAATGTTCAATGACAATTGTCTTGGTTTAGGCATGGCTAATGTGGCAGAGCACTGGACTGAAAAGGTTATTTTAGGGCTGCGTGTATAGCTTAAGGGTAGAGAGTTTGCCTAGTGTGTGTGAGGCCCTGGGTTCAGTCCCCATCAATTAAAATGAAACAAAGCAAAACAAAAAGATTCTTAAAAAGGTTATTCAACAGCATAAAACTGAAACCTACAGTACAATACATACGTACCCTTTAAGGAAAGGAAAAATCATTAAATATATGCCTCCAGATTGGCCTTTCTTCCCTCCTTCTCTTCTTCCCTTCACTTTTGTAGCATCTGGAGCTTGCACAGATTTCACCAAACCCTTACAAAGTCCCCTGTCCCTTCATCTGCCTTCAGACTGGGATGTTTAGGTAGCTTTGGTGCAGCCTGTGTTCTGGGACCCAGTGTTAAGTATGCATTCGGTGCAATGGGGCAATGTTCTGTGTCCGCTTTAGGCACCTGCTTCTATCACCTATCTACTGGCTTGCACTTTCACTGTTGAAACACCCAGCCCTGCCTCTGATGGCTGGTGGTAGGTATGTCATAGGCAGCCCCAGAGTTGACTTTGCCCTGCAAAAGTTAAATTTGGCTTTCAGGGCTAACTCCCTGCCTGCTGACTGGCACGGGGTTAGCTCTTACCCCAACTGCTCCTCTGGCATTCATTCCTGGAAATTCTCTGTAGATTCTTGCTCTCTCCACTCCCCCTAGTCCTTCTGGCCTCTCTGCTATATTAATCACAGCTCACTTTTGCTTTATGTCTCATTTAGGGGAGGAGCACTCCAGGGCTCCCAAAATGTGGAAAGGGAAATTATGGATGGGTGGCCAAGTGAGTCAATCCACCACCACTGATGAGTCTCTGAGACTGCATCCTCCCTCTGCCCCGGAAACCTTTCCTCAGAAGCAACCCCCCCCCCCCCCCCCGCGCCTCTTCCAGGGCTCACCGGGAAAGAGTTTTCCCCGCAGTTTTGCCTCTGGACAGAGCGAGTGGTGCCCACTCTGTTTCTTTCTTTTTTTTTTTTTTTTGTGGGTACCGGGGGTCGACCTCAGGACCTCGTGCGCCAGCAGGTGCCCGTGCTGCTGAGCGATATCACCGGCCCTTTTTTCGTATGTGGGTTCTGGGAGTCGAACTCGGGCCCTTGCGCTTGCCAGGCAGGCGCTTACGCCGCTGAGCCATCTCACCAGCCCCCCACTCTGTTTCTGCAGGAAAGAATGGGTGCTAGGCTCAGTGAGCACAACTTACACCAGGTTATCCCAGCTTCTCTACCCTCATTGTCTCCTTTAACAACCCTGTGACATGGGGTTGGCTCCATTTTACAGCTGGTTGAGAAAGGTTAATAACTTGCCTGAGATGAGGCAAATGTACATGTCTGTTTGACTCCAAAGACTGTGTTTTTCCTGTCTTTTATGCCATTGCCTATGGAGTAGAACTCTTCTGGCTTTCCTTCTCCTCCTTAAGCCAAGGGTTCTGAGCATTTCATTCGTTCTTGTTTCCTATCACCCCACCTTCCCTGGGGACTCTTACTTTTCCTGCGGTGACAGGAGTCCTGCTGGTCTCTGGTTGAATCCATCCCTGCTATGAGTCCTGAGGCCATTGGCTGGCTGGAACTGGGGGTTAAGCCAGCATGCGAATGAACGAGGGCCCCCTGGCCAGGGCAAACTGCTTAGTTGCAAAGAGTCAGTTACCCTGGCCAGGCTCCTCCATGCTGGCAAGTCTGGAGGCCCATTTCAGGAGGCCGTGAGCCTGTCAGCAGCAAGTAAAGAGCCTGCTGTCACTCCTAGGCAGGTTATTTTTCCTTTCCCCAAATTCTTTGCCTCTCATTTCCTCATTTTAAGGCAATAAACATCATTGGGTTGACCTGCTTCAAAAGCAATTTAATCTAATCTTTTAAATAATGATCCCAATTGGGTATTGGTCAGATGATCTGGCAAGTTCCAGGATGCCATTTTGGTGAGACTGTGGCATTTCAAAAAAATTACATTCTTTCATCTTCATCTTCTTGCCTTACCTGCAGTGCTCAAACAGAGAAGTGCTTCTGAGAAGGGCCCCTTTCTGTAGAAGATTTTAGAGCTGTCCCTTCTGGAATGTTCTCCCAGGAATAAGAGAGTTGGGTGCAGACCTGACAGTACCCAGGACTGGTTTGGCTGTGGGGTTTTGATGTGCGTTCTTCCTTCCGGAAAGTAGGATCAGGGAAGAGTCAGGCAGCTGGGCTGAGGTCCCAAGGGCTCTTATTGCTGTGGCGGCTGCATAGGAGAAGAAAGAACCCCAAGAGAAGGTGTCAGGATTCTAGACCCCCTGCCTGCTCCCGCTGAGCCCAGTGCTATGCTGTAGTGCTGGACTAGGTAGTCTCCAAGTTTCGTCTGATTCTGACTGAGTGTCTGCTTTGGTCAAATGGAGAATTGTAGTGGTACTATCTGCCCCGATACTCGTTTTCTTTTTAACTGGGGATTTGAGGAAGTCTGGTTTTTAAGCCTCCTGAGCAACTTTAACAGTGGAAAGTTCAGGGATTATTTATGGGGTCTATGGAATGATGGTGGCATTTCATACTCAGCCCCCCATTCATGTCAGAGGCAGATGCCTCCTCTGTCCTTCATCCTCCCACACCTCTGACTCCCTTGGGCCCTTAGCTTCATCAACCTCTTGCCTGCATTGAGGAGGGAAGTGGAGAACCTGCATGGCTAGAATTAGACAGGGCACGTGTGTGGATCTGGGGCACCCATGGGTTGCACACCTGCAAAGACATGTTGGTGTCCCCATCTCTGGCTTTTCAGGAGCCAGGCCTCATCATCCTGCAGGCTGGACCCGTTCCAGACGAGGCTATGTTGACTGTAGGTGCCACCCTATGCTTGGCTGCTGGGCGCACAAAAGAGGCCCAAGGGCTGATAGGAGGAGGAGGAACTGGGGACACAGGAGAGCCATTGCCAAGATCTAGAACTGCTCAGGGCAATGCAGGGACTGTGCGGGTTCGAATTTCTGGGCTCTTCGTTGAGCGCTTTCTTCCTAGTGGGATCTCGTCCTCTAGCCAACACCCTTCTCAGTTTCAAGGAGCTAATGAACCCCTTGGTCTTTTAACCTTTCCGGTTCCTCACCTCTAGCTCTGTAGGAGTGGGAGGCGGCCGTGACCTGGTTTTGCCTGGGAGTAATTATGGGAGTACTTTTAATTTAGGATGGTAGATTAACTGCCAGGACCCCAGTGAGCAGCTGTCCCTCATCCTCATGCTTCCCTCTGCATCCTCACATTTCCCTCAAGTGCAGTCTGGAGTGTGGACAGGGACAGCAGGTTGTGGAGGGGAACAGGATGTCGATGCAGGTAGGCAGGCACCTTCTGTCCCAGGAGGCCGCCAGATGGTCAGAAGCCCTGTGGCCATTGGGGAGCTGCCCATCAGCCCTTGGCCTCCTCGTGTTGCAGGAAGGGCTTTTCCTACTGCCTGTTTCTTGTGGCAGAGTGGTACAGTGACTACCCTGAGGGAATACAATGGGGGTTTGTATCTGCCTCCACCAGCCCCTTCCTGGGTTGTTTTGAGTAGACGCCTTAACTGTTCTGAGCTTCTACTTTCTTTGTCCACAACATGGGAACAGTAACATGGGAGTCACCAATTGTTTTAAGAGTTAAATGAGAATGTGTGTTTAATGTGCCTAGCACATACCTTCCTCATTAAAGTGTAGCTATTAGTATTAATAATACTAGTACCCCTCTAGGGATCTGTCAGAGGATTGTTTCTGCAACTTTTAAAGAATTGGATCTGAATTTTTCCTATGTCTCCTAAATTACCAAGGATTAAAAGAATCTCTTTTTTTTTTTTCTCATTCTTTTACTCATTCCTTGTAGCTCCCTTTTTCTTTGTCTCCCACCTTCTTTCTTTGTCTCCTTTCTTCCTTGTCTCGCTTTCTCTCTTCTCTCATTATTCTGGAACCTGCAATGACCTCTTTTCTTTACTTATTCATGATCCAAAGTGCAACCTGGCAGCTCCTCAAGCTGGGGCCATCCACTTAATTTTCTTGCTGTGAGGCCCGCCTCCCACCTCTCAGAAGTCTCTATAGCCTCCAACCAAAGGCTCCCCTCCTGGCTGGGTGTCCTTACCACCCCTTGAGATGGGAAATTTTCTACAAAGATTCTTTGTCATCTTGGATCTTTCTTAACTTCTATTGTTTGAGTTCTTAACTACCATAGTGAGTGGATAGATGAGTCTGGAACTAAGGAGAGGTTTGTGCTGGAAGTATAAGCTCATAAATTACAAGTGTACAAATGATATTTAGAAGATATAAATTTAACTTGGTAAAAGGGGAGGGGCAGGACCCAGAAAAGGAAACTGAGAAGGGTCAGCTGGGCAGATAGGCAGAGAACCAGGTGAGTGTGTGGAGGAACAGGAAGGCAGGGAGTGGGGGATGGAGAAGGCTGGCCCCTTCAAGTTGTGCTATGAGGACAAGCAAAGAAATTGGGCACTCAATGGGCTGGGGATGTTCCGTTAGGAAGGTTCTCCTTAAAAGATGGGAACTTTGCCATGTATAGTATTTGTATGCTGGCAGAATGGTCTGCTGGGTGGGTGGGGGGTGGTGGATAATACAAGAGGCAATAATGGTAGGAACAAAGTTCTCAGGGTGAGAATCTGGGACCCTGGCCCAAGTGAGGAATTGACCTTGAGTAGGAGCTAGGGTAGTTCAGTCTGGATAAGAGGAGGGAGACAGTAAAGAGGTGCAAGTGCAGGGGGCTGGGCAGATGTGGCATGAAGAAGAGGAGGTAGTCTTATTCTGATTGCCTATGTTTTCCCACTGAATAGGGAGAGTGTGAGAAAGGAATACGAGGAGTGAGAGATTTGGGAGGATGGAGAGATGTGAGAGAATGATTTGATAAGAGAAATAGTGGGCCACCACTAAAACCTGTGGCCACCATGTAAATAGAGACAGGCCAACACAGCGGTGTATTTGTTCTGCTTGATATGGGTGTAGGGAGGTGGAATGTTAGGTTTAACCACAGTTGGGGTAAGTGGAAAAGGGGGTGGGGGTAAGCAGATATATGCAAGGATGTGGTGTTAGGGATGGATGTGGAGTCTAAGCTGGGTGCAGGAGAGGGATGATGTGAGGGGTGGTTTGTGGTGAGGAATGTGAGGTTCAGTGGATGCGAGCTCCTGGTAAGATAAAGATTGATGGTATCCATGTCACTGTCCTCAGTAAGTTAGGACCAAGCTGGGCAATACTAGCTGTCCCATTTTTATTTTGATCCAGGTATATTCCTCTTAAAATGATTGAATAGACACTAATATAGGAAATTGCAAAAACCAATGCTTGTTCTGGGATTATTTAACCCATTCATTGTTTAATGAGTACAATTTAACTAGATTGCAAAGATATTAATGCTTCATGACACAGTGAAAAGCACATCTTCTATCTTACATCTCCCTGAGCCTTTTTGGGTCAGTCCTGCTAATACTGGGATGGGCATTTATATTTGTTTTTAGTAACACAAGAAGAAATATTCTAAGTGCTTTGTCATCTACAAGCCCTTTCTGGGAGGAGATAGTGGATGTTGTATCTCACGCCACTGAGAGGAAGCTCAGGCCTCCTATTTGTGTGCAAGACCCACAGAATTGGCTCAGGACAGAAATGTTTGTGGTAAACAGAGTTGTTCTCAGGACGACACCTTGCGCATGGACTCTGGCCAGGAGGGATTGATGTCCTTTGCATCTGACAATCACAGGTCTGTCTGAAACACTTAAGAATGTGTTGAAAGTGGGTCGTGAAGCTGAAAGAAATGCAGACTTTCTGGGAATGGAATCAGAGGTTTGGTGGTGCCCAAACAAAACAGAGAAGTGGTAAACTTTGTCTTTTTTGTAAAAAAGTGTTTTCCATTGTAGTACATACCCTATTGCCTTGCTCCTCTCAGTGAAAAGATGAGCAGGAGAGGGGTTCAAGTCCTCAGTGGCCAGGATGGACTCAGGATCTGGGTTGTTGGCCTCATAGCACAGCTTGGTGATCTGCTTGAAGGCACAGGGGTTTCCAAGTGTGGCCAGAGGAGCACCTGCCTCAGAGTCACCTTAGGGCACTAGCAAATAGCTTCTCACCCACTCTGGGACTGATGAATTAAAACATCCCTGTTTGTGATTCTTATGCACTCTAAAGTCTCTAGAAAAAGCTAGAGACTAGAAAAGCTTTGGGTCACTAGAAAAGCTTTGCTACGGCTTTGGGAAATGAGCAGATAAGTTTCTGACATTTCCACTCTGAGGAAAATTCCCCATAGAGGCAAAGAGAGTGAAAGAGATGTGCTTGTGATGTGTGTTTGAAGGAAGAGCGCAGAGAAAGTTCTTCCAGGGGATTGGGCGATGTGCCTAAGCAGTGGGCACTGGTGGTTAGAGATCTAAACAAGGGAACCTACTTTGTAGTCAGTTCACGGAGGTCTTATCCACAAAGTGCTATAAGACGAGCCTTACTGGTTCTCGCCAGATATCCCCCATCTCTGTCAGCGGCTGGGAGCTTCTCTGGGAGGTCATAGGTATACCCTTCCTTGTGTTATTTTTACATTGATGCGCTACAGGCACCAACAGCACCCACTAGGTCTGGAGTCAGGCAGCTCTGCTTGGTAACTGTGTCACCTCAAGCCATTTCCTAACCTCCTGGCACTTTTGTTTTTTTGTGTGCATTGGAGAGTAGAGAGCCATACAGAAATGGGATCCTTGGGACTCGACCTGAGGAATGAATAGAAGTCCTAAAAACAGGAAAGGGTAGAAGCAATAATTCATTTATTCCTTTATTCATGGATGGATTTACTCATTTGGTGAGAATTTTATGGTGGCAAGATGAGAAATCGGAGTAGTAAGAATGAAGCCTGAACAGGTGTCTCGGAAGGGGAGGGAGTGAATTGAGGAGTGCGTTGCTATGCACTCGGAATGCCTGGAGATCTGTTAAATTGCGGATTTAGGTTTGGTAGGCCTGGGGTGGGTGTTTCCAAGAAGCTCCCACGTGATGCTCGTACTCAGGGAACCCAGACCATACTTTGCGCAGCCGGACAGCCATACAACCCATTTGACAACTTTGGTTGTGAATGACGTTGACAAAACAGAGGGACCTTGGTGTGCAAAACAGAAAGTGCAAAAGGAGCAGCTTTTTGGGAGGGGGCAAGGCAAATATTTTTCATTGTGACCATTGAATAGGGTGTGGTGATGCTTGGGGGTCTGTGGTGGGGCAAGATCATGAATTTCAAAAAGGCAGTGGTCACCAGTCAGGAAAGAGGCTTGCAGTACTAAGGAGCTTATGCCATGTTGCTGACACTGAAAAACAGAGGAATTACTTAAGGATGGCTAGGCTGACGCCTCCCAGCCAACGAAGTAGAAAAAATATTAACAACCATTTAAAAAATCCCTTTTCAAAAGGGGTCTTGCAGAGTATTTTCTGGGAAAACAGAAGTGAGTGACTGCAAAACAAGGCCACCTTTCAATTTGTGATCCTAGTTGTTTCGATAGGGACTTGAACTTGCAGAAGGGAAAACAGGAAGTAGATATTTGATCAGTGACCTGCTTAAAGTTTGAATCCTTCATTCTGATATAAGGCTTTAAATTCATTAATCTCAACAGCTCCAGGCTCGGAGGTAGCTAGTATGTTTCTTGTATGCAAAATTATATTATTAGTTGGTGATAGCTGCTTGGAGTGCTGTATTGAGAAGGATCCCAGGTCTTATCCATGTGGGTTGGAAGAGAATACTGAATTGATTTGTAATGTGTGCCGGGAGTATGAGAGAGAATGGTGGTGCATGTGCCACACCTTTAGCTATCCTTGGAGGTGGTATGTGGGTAATTTCAGAGGGGTTTGGTGCTTTCATTTCCCCACTTAGGCACTGGAGTTAATCACTACTAATCTGCAAGGGCTTTGTGAATCTTGCAACAGTTGCGATGCTCTTGTCTACATTTACAAAGTACCCGGAAAGTCTCTCCTTCTGCATTACTCTAATATCGATGGGTGTTTTTGTACTGAACAGACTGAGTACTTGTCTGTTAGTCTTAGTACAAGTACTAAAGTACTTGTCTTAGGGCATCATCTCTATTAAATCTGAAGACAGATGCAGGTATCTGGAAATAGCCATTGATTTGCGTTCTCTTGTGTTATTCTAACTCTCTAATTTCTCCAAAGGGGGAAAAAGGCCCATGGAAAAATCAGCTCCTCTAGCTTTTTAAGTAAACAGCAAGATCAATTCTCATTCATAAATTTGTTGAATAAATATTTGTTTGTCAAAAAAAGTTGGGTTAATCTTAGATGAAGATCTGGCTAGTGGCAATTGATCCTAAGTGACCAAAGACCCAGGGTGAGCACAGAGCCGGGGCTGCCGGGGCTTAGGGCTGGAAGCGAATGCTGGAGTGATACAGGCCGTGGCACCCCGGCACCCTGGGGATGCTTCCTTTTTAAGCAGAGTTGGCTCAGTGTGATTTTGTTATCTTCTTGTGCTGAAGGACATCAGAAACCTCAGGGGCTCAAGAACCCTGGGCAACAGGCTTCACAGAAAGCTGATTATCACCATTGTGTCTTCATTTTCTGTTCTCCTGCCATTGCCGTTGGGAAAGTGCATTAGTGACTTGGGGGGACACTGGGAAGTGAAAAGGGAAAGGGAAAAAAGGACCAAGAGGAGCCAGCGAAGCTTTGGACTTTTGCCAGGGTCCTGGAGCATGTGTGGGGGAGGGTGTGGTTCTAGGTGTCTAGTGACTGCAAAAAGGAGGCCCTTTCCTGTCTGTCCCTTTGTCCTCCTAGGTAAGGTGAGGAAGGAACATTTCTGCCCTTCCTTGGCTGCCAGTATGGTGTGTGTGTGGATGTCTGGGGCTGATGTGAAATTTGCTTTGGATGTCAGATGTCTTTTTGGGTCCTGTCCAAGACATCACAGAGAAAGCTAGGGATGGGCAGTCAGTTGGGGTGGCCCTAGAGAGGGCCTAGATGACCCACTCCATGTGGGAATAACTGGCCTAGCAAGACTGAATGGGGCTGTGGGGTGTGGGGCAAGATGACATTTCCCCGCTGCAGCCACTGGCCAATGAAGCCAGAGCACTCCTGTTGAGATGCTCAGGAGCCGAGGCCCAGTACCACCGCTATAGGCTCTGACCTACTTCCTGCAGCCTCCAGGGCCCCTCTGAGTGGGCTAGACTGGCTCATTCCCAGACGGCTCTTCCCCAGGGTTTTCCAGGATTAGTTACTGCCAGATGGTGTGGACTTGAAGCCCTGCCTCATTCAAGCAAGCCCTGCTTCCAGGGGGTTTTGCTTGAGGCCTGGAGCATTGAAGCCCAAAGGGACGTTAGAGAACAGTTAGTGTACTCTCCTGTAGTGCAAACTAAGGAAACTGAGGCACAGCGAAATCTAGTGACCTAAATCACTGTGCCTTAGCAAACTTCTTATGCACAAAAGGGGAAACATTATTATTACATTTAGCAGCTTAAAATAAGATGTTGAAATGAGGTTGGGCCACTGTGTTTTGGTTGGCCATTCTGGAACATGACAGACCAAAGAATGTGAAGATCTGGATCCTAGCCCTGCTCCACGGCTTGTGGACTGCCTGAGCCATTTTGAGCCCAGTTTCTTCATTAGTAAATCAGGACTATCTGTCTTGCATCCCCCACAGGATTATTATGGGGAGTCGAACAAAATCAAAGAATAAAAAGGTGCTCATACGGAAATGTTAGGAGTAATGATCACTAAAGTCTCTAAGCACTACTTTCTTCAGGTTAAAATACTGGCTGTGGGCTTTTGCTCTGTTCACATCAGTTTGACCATACTTCAGGAAGACCCTGGGTTTCTAATACTGGGCACTTGTTCCAGGGAACCTGAATGGAGAGTTTGTTGAAGTGAGACACAGGCTTAGGCAGGTGGAAGTAGGAGAAAGGTTGAGGGCAAGATGGGAATAGAGGACAAGATCAGAGGTCAATGATGGTGGCCTCTTTGGGTCTCCTTTGGGCCACACTGTGGAAATGGGTTGGGCCCAGGAAGCTGAAAGTGGATTTACAGCACTGCAGTTGCTGTAGATATCAGAGGTCACAACTATTCATTTCTTCTTTTAACTTCTATTGTCATTTAAATCAGCTAGGCTCCTACTATCAGCTTTTTAAAGAAATGAAGGAAGATCCATTTAAAAAACAGTTGCCTTCTGCAGGAGAGGAAATAATATAAAATCCCAGACCCACTTCTGCCTTTTATTATACATCTCAGGCTTCATTGCTCAGCTGGGCTTCCCCATGGCTGGGATACAGCCAGACTCTGCCTAAGTAGGAGTTGTATCAAATGTCTGGTTTTCTAGAGCCTTCCCACCAGATCTCTTGCTATACGTCCTTTACCACTGTATTTGTTACCTAATGTTGTGTAATAAAGTACCCCCAACTCAGTAGTTTAAAACCGCACTTCTCATATCACAATTTCAGAAGTCTGGGGATGGCTTAGCTGGGTGGGTGGTCTGTCACAGGGTGTGTCATGAAGCTGCAAGATCTCAAGACTCAACAGGGGTCAAAGGAATGGCTGGCTTTAAGCTCACTCACATTTTTGCTGGTTGGCCTCAGTTCCTGAGAGAGAGAGAGAGGTTGTGGTATACAAATGGAAACCACAGTGACTTTTTATAACTTTATCCCCCAAATCCCCAAATTGGATATCATCACTTCCTCTTTACTATATTTGTTAAAAGCAAGTCATTAAATCCAGCCTAAATTCAAGAAAAGGAGAATAGTCTCTGCCTCTTGAAAAAGAAAAAGAAGGATCAAAGAATTTATGGGCATTTTCACAGTGCCGTGGCCAACAACACACCACCAGGTATCATTCCACCCTGGCCTCACAATCTGTCTCCTGTGCTGCTCCTCTTGCCTTGGCCTTCTTGGAGAATGTGCATGCTTCCACTGGACCAGACTCTGGGACTGGGAGAAGCTTCTACGGCATCCGCCCTAGCTTTGTGGGCAGGCCACAGACACCTAGGACTGAAGAGCCTTAATCTAAGGTCAGAAGAAAAAGAAATAGTTTCCAGTAGAACTTGATTCATCTCCTGGGTAAGGACAGACTCTGAGGTGGGCAGGGCCCAGCTTTGGCCTTGGAACCGATATCCAAAAATGACCTTGCTATTAACAAGTGGAGTTGAGTAATATTCCTAAGCGTATTTCACATGGCACTTCTGAGCTGGAGCATGTTGGACATACCCTGTGGCAGGAGAAGAGTGTTGTGAGGTCATCTGCATGTGAATCCCAACACTTTTTCCTTTTTTGTTTTGAGACAGGTCACCACGTTTTAAGTTGCTCCTGGCGTGCTCAAACTTGCAAGTTCTCCTACAAGTTCTTTTTAAAATTTTTTCCTCTGTGGTTTCTCCTTGAGTATCTCACTAAGTTCCAAGGCTTCCTCTGTCACTCAAACCAGATGATTTCTAAATTTCAGTCTCCTTCCTGGTCCTTTCTCCTGACCGTAGACTCATATTTTCTCACTGATTCCTGGACATGTCCATCAAATGCCCCATCTGCACAAAAAATGCTATGTACCTAAGTAGAATGCATTGTCATACACTCGTGCATCACAGGGGGACAGTCTGAGAAATGTGCCATTAGGTGTTTTTGTCATGGGAACATCATAGAGTGCCCTTCAGAAACTGAAATGGCTGTGAAATCACTGAGCAAGGTAAACTTACAGGACAAATGTCATATATATGCTCTATTATTGACTGAACCATCATTATGCAGTGCACAAGTGTATTCTGCAAACCTTTCATCTTCTTCTCGCTAACAAATTTATCAGCTACTCTGTGTCCCAACCTAGGAGTCTTGGTGTCACTTTTCACTCCTCCCTCTTCCTCACACCCTTGCCCAGGTGGGTGTCATGTCCTACTGACCAATTCTGCTTCTCAAATGTTCTCTCCATTTATCCCCCTGTTACTAGATCTGAACCTCATCTCCATGAAGATAGGATTTTTGTAGCTACAAGGATATCTAGCACATCACAAGTGCTCGAGAAATTCATTAAATAAATGGATCTTGTAACGGGGCACCCTCTGTAGCCACTTCCATTATATTTACCCTCTGACTTCCACAGAAATCATTTCTCTAAAGCTTGGGTACAAGTAAACCAGTCCCTGCTTAAAAACCTTTGAGGAGTCCTCACTGCTTATAGAGTCAAATTTGAATCTTTATGCCCACCTAAGAGGCCTTTTACAATCTTTCCCTGGCCTTGCTAGCATTATCTCTTTCCATTCCCCTTTTCCTTTGCTTTCCTTGATCTATCCTGCTTTGGCTGATTAAAGTGTGAACTGCACCTTTCCTGCTAATCCATCTCACTGGAATGTTCTTTCTTCTTTTTTTTTCCCCCACTTAGAAAACTTGTACTCATTCTTCAAGGCCCAGCTCAAATATTAGCTTCTCTCAGTAGCTTTCCCTGAGTCTCCCCAACATTATTTATTGCTTCCCAAGAACTTTATTCATTTCCCTGTTGTAGCACACTTGTATTATAGTCATTTTGAAAAAGTTCTCTCTCTGTAATAGTTATCTGTTGTTGTATAACAAATAATTCCAAAATTTAACAGCTTAATGCAATCAATACTTATATTCTCATAGTTACAGTGGGTCGGTTCTCATGGTGTGGTTTAGCTGGGTGCTGCTCCAAGGTCTCTCATGATATTGAAAGTCAAGTTGTCAACCAGGGCTATGGTCTTATCTGAAGGCTCAACTGGGAGAGAATCTAATTCCAAGCCCTATGTGATTTTTGGCAAGATTCAGGTCCACTGGGGTTGGGTGGACCCAGTCTTCCCTTCATTCATTGACATATGGATCGCTCCATAGGCCCCTCACAGCATAGCAGCTAGCTCCCGCAGGGAAAGAAAACGAGACAACACAAGAGACAGTTCTGAAGATGAAAGCCACTATCTTTTAAACCTAGTATTAGAAGAGAAATCTAACCACTCTCCCAAATTCTACTTGGCTGTTACATGTGAGTTAATAAGTCCAGCCCACACTGCAAGAAAGATACCTATACAGGGTGTGAATATCAGGAGATGGGGACTATTGGTGGTCATGCTAAAGGCTGCCTACCATGCCTACTAAACTGAGCTCTTCAAGGCAGCATTCATGTCTTATCTATTTTTGCATTTTAGCTCTTATTAGTTCCTGGCAGTTAGTAGGCGCTCAATGAATTGGCCAGTGAATTGGCCAATGACTTTGGTCAGTGAATTAGATGGAGATTTCTATAAGAGTCTGATCATAGTCAAGTAGATAACAAAGTCAGAATAATTTCAAAACTAGACCAAAATATGATTTAAAAAATGTAAAACAAAGTGTCTACACCTTGTGAGCATACCATCAGTCCTTTATTGCTAGGCAGGTCTGTGATTGCTTCTTAGTCTTATCTAGAAAATGATAAGACAGCATTGCTTTTCTTTTGATTTAGCACAACTCTACAAAATTTCTTTGACAGAAAAAGATGGAAATACCACTGAGAGTATTGTCAGACAATGCAAGAACTTAAACTGCCCATGGATTTATCATTTAATTCACAGAAGATCAGCAATTATATGATCACAGTCAATCAAGTGTTGACTAATCATTTGTTGTTTTCTACCACCTGCTCATCAATTACAGACATCATAAAACCATCCTGGACCCACTCAGGACAGTAGGAAGCAAAGGAGCTAGAATTCTTCCTCAGGCTTGTTTTCTTAGAGAAAACCCAGAGCCTTTAGCCAGAGCCTATGGCTAGATGCCCCTGATGTCCACAGAGGCTTGAAAAGAATAGCCAATGTCAGAAATTTGTATCTGAGATTGATGGGGGGCTCTGGACAATGATTCAGGGTGCCCTCCACATGCTGCATACTACTGCAGGGCAAACCTCACATTGGCAGATGGTAGCCAATAGTCTACAATTCCAGCTAAGAATTTAAAGTAAGAGTCAAGTAATTTGCTTCTACAGATGACCCTCTTCTACTCCCTGGATAGGAGCATCTTCCTATTTCACACAATCTGCTCAACGCCGTATTCCTCATTGAAGGAATTTTACCTGAGGCCTCTCTGCCTGCAGATTTACAAGAGCTCATCTGTACAGGCCCACATTATTGCATGGAATGAGATGGTGTGGTTGAAAAGAAGGGCCTTAGATTTCTAGATTTTTTTTGGTGTCTGCGATGGCCATATTTTGGTGTTAATATTGGACTAGGAATAGGCTGGTCAACATGGGAAATTTGATATAAATTCTGGTGGCACTTACTGGCTATTTTAATTTCTTCTTAGTTTTTTCACTTTGAATTTTATCTGGCAAACTATAGAAGGTTTGTTTATCCTATCGAGCAGATCAAGAGTATCTCAAAAAATGTCAGTTTTTGGTGGCATGGATAGTACTACAGCTCTATGGAGAGCAGCTTTCAATCAATTAATTCAATATATTGGAGAACTAGTGCCCAGAGAGGCAAAATGACTTGTCCACAGGACTCAGATGCTGCAATATATCCCTTGTTGTGGCAGTTGTTCCATGAGGGGAGGGACTTGGTTTTTCTCATTCTGTGTTCCCACTACTTAGAAGAGTACCTGCCTCATGTATTTATTCAACAAATATTATCAAAGAAATAAATAAACGATAAACAATCTTTGATCCTCAGCTGCAATTACAAATTAGGTAGGAGGTTCAGGGTCATTACTTGACTCCTGATATCTTTCTAGTGCTGTGCCTTGGTCTCAGTTTGGCCAGTTGAATAAGTCACCTGCATCCAATTAAGGCTTCCCTGCACCACTATTTCACTTGAGAGGACCAATTGCAATAGATGGGTGTATATCCATTTCTAGGAGACTCTACCTTGGACCATACTTGACCGTGAAATAGGGAATTTCTAGGGTCATTCGAGCTCTTAGCTACTCAGCCCATCAAAAATGCCCCTTACACTCTGTGTGAATGTGTTTTATATGGTATTTATACTAATGATAGATGCAACAACTCCTGTGGTTAGCATGCCATGTGATACCCTGGTGCTGTGGAGCTTAACAACTTGGTGTGGGCCGGGGGTAAGCAGACCTCTCAGATGAGTTGAACTTGCAGTTCATGTAGGTGTTTTGTACAAGCACAGTTCACATCACCATTTATTTTTAATGTGTTTTTTTTGTTTGGTCTTTGTCCTTTCCTCATTCTTTTTTTCTTTGTCCTCTTGGAAGAACATTAAAAATGGTGAGAAAAAAGGGAGCCATTCAGGTGCCTCTGAGAGTGCTGTTGTGGTCATCAATTCGCAGGTATCTTGAACATTAGAGGTAACATCTACAGCAGATAGAGGTGAGCCTGTGGACCATGGTAGAAAGACAACAAAGCAGGGATTGAGAAATAATCTATGGGAGGAAACCAGCCTGTTAACATATTTGTCATAATATGCATGTAAATAAATTGGATTTTGATTGCTTGGAATTGGCTCACCTCTTTACAGATTAAGCGTAATGACCCTGAGTCTCCTTCCCTCTACCTGCTGAGCTGGATCTCAAAGGGATGAGAATGAAGAGGGGCCAAGAGGGAGGTATGGGGGAGAGAGAGAGAGAGAGAGAGTGAGAGAGAGAGAATGGGAATGCATGGATTAATTAAATGAGTTGTCTTCCCCAAATGAGCTTGATGATTCAAATTTGACTATACTTTGCATAAATGCTTTAGCTAGGGCTTCATATATATATTTGCAACATGTAAATATTATAAATTTTATGTGTGTACGAACATAAAGAACTGTGAGAAATTTGAGCCAAATTATTTTCTAATGAATGCGTGCAGAAATATGTTTTGGGTGCTATTTCAGGTTGGAATTGATCTTATGTGTTTTGTGTATTATGATTTCTATAAACCAAGCATCAAACCAAGGAGTACAATTTGAGTTTTGCACTTACTTTCCTGAGACCCATGTATATGTAGGTTCCCCTTTCCTGACAAATTAGTTAAGAGATTGATAAATAAGGTGATAAAATACAATTAGATGTTTATAATTTCACAATGAATAAATAATAGTTACACAGTCACACAGTTAGTTACACAGTTATTTGTATCTATTTTATTTATGTTTCAGTGCGTACCTAGCAAGATAAATTCTTTCCCAGACCTCTAATTTAATCAGTGATGTGGCTTAGCAGAGTCCAAATTAAATACTGCAATAATGAAGTAAGAAACTCTTTTAATAAGGATCATAATGTAAGGGACACATCATAGCAGTTTGTATACTGGTTTTTGCCCAGGATTTTTTGAAAATGAAGTGCATTTCTTTCAGTGTACTGAATATTTAGAGAATGAGATTGACTGGCTAATGCTTTATGTTAGATTCTAAGTCTCAGTCTTATCGTGAGCCTAACCAACAAAGTGTATACAGGCATTTTCTCCCTTAAAAGGTTGGAAATATCCAGGTGTGGGGCAGTTGTGTATGAGCACACCGGCATCTGTGAATATGGCATGGACACTGGTTTGGGCTGGATATTTATTTGTGTGACTTCTACTCAGCATGGAATACCACTAGCTGTCCCTTGCCCGTTCTCAGCATCTATGCTCATGTGTTTTGTAAAGACATGAGATGTGTCTTTTGACTGGCAAGGCAGCAATTACTACTTCCAGAAGCCCATCTTTTTTTTTTGTGGGTACTGGGGGTCGAACTCAGGACCTCACGCTTGCCAGGCAGGCGCTTACACCGCTGAGCCATCTCACCGGCCCCATCTTTTCTTTTTTATTGAGCTCAGTAGACTGTAGTGTTATAATACCAGGTACTCTCAGCCTCAGGGTCTATCGTATCCTAAGCCTTTTTCTTCACCCTACTGGTTTCTTTTTTCCCCATCTGCTGAAATAACACCCTGAAAGCCAAATCCCTATTGTCTGAAAGCCCATTCCAAGGAGTTACGTCTCTTAGAGATGGTGCCATGAGTAACACGTCCAGTTTCAGTATGTGGAGAGAACGGGGGTCAGCTTTAGGAGTTAAAGCGGGGTGATGGGAATGTCTCTTTAACCAAGTTCGCTACCTGGCCAACTAAATGAGTGAGCAGGAGACCTGATGGAACCTCCAGACTGAATAAATTTGGAGAAACTCTCAGGAAGGGTTTTTAATGATCTCACTGGTATGAATTATGAGGTCTGTATCACTTTTTAAATTCACTGTGGTAATTGAAATCTTATAAATGTTCTGTTGAATCATTATACCCGGGGGGAACTGGGAAGAGTCGCTTCCCTTTCAATACATCGAACTATTTAAACAGCAAAAGTGCTCCTTGCTTTAAGAAAACTGGAGATATGAACAGTCTAGGTTTCCAAACAAGTACAGAGATTAAGATAGGAATCCTCAAGTAGTAGGTGATCATAAGTGAATTGCTTTACGTAATTTTCCTTCCACCCTTGCACTGGAAATACCGTATCTGTCATTCTCTTATTTCTCAGTACTTTAGGAATTAGCTTGGGCAAAAATAGAATTCTAGCAGTGAAATTTAGAAATGAGCTTCTAGCACTTTCCTTAGAAATGTTTCCTTTGGTCCAACAATGTGCATTATTAAGCCATTTCTGTGGTACATAGGAAGACTTATTCTTGCAGACAGTTTTTCCAGTTTCTTGAGAGGAACAACAGACAGCCAACCTGGTATGGTGGCACAAACAGGAGGATTTAATTCTGGGCATAGTTTTGCACCTACCAATGGCTGCTTGTGTGACTTAATTTTTGTACCACCCTATCCCTGGCTGTAATTTTCCACCCCTGTCTTTCCTCTTGAACTTGAATGATGTCTCAGGTTCTGAGGAGCAGGATCTCTGCAGCCAGGGCTGAGGTTCAGCTTAGTTCTATACTTCACCAGCAGGCTGCAGACCGTCTGAGCTTAGTTCCCTTTCTCTAGACTGGAAGGTCTTTGGGAAGTTTCTCAAGATCAGAACACAGAGAAAGCCCATGGGCTTTTCTTTCAGCCTTCCACAGGAGTTCCAAAACCCACCTTCTATCATTTACTGGTCCAAAGCTTTCCTAGAAAATATCTTCAGAGCTCAGCACAGTCTAGGAGAACACAGAGCTTGCCCTCAACACATACTCGCAGAGTGTTACTGGCTGCATGAAGTGCACATGTCGCCCCCAGCCTCACCCACACAGAGAGCTCCAGATGCACAGTTGGCAGCTGAGTTCCATGTCAGGAATACACTGGAATGCGCTGGAATGCACTGGCCTTCCTTCTTCAGAAGATGCCGTTACTAAGGAGTGCTAATATTAGAAGGACAGCTCTCCCTCAGATGTGTCAATGCTCCCCCATTCAGGGTCTTTACAGAGCAATGACAACCTTGAGAACCCGTGGAAGTGACACAGCTGACCACCTCTCCTTCTGGAAATCTCTTCTTTTGGCTAATTCACTCCCTGCTCATCCATTTTGCTTCTCACCTCTGTGGCTATCATTCTGTTTTCTTTGCTGGTTCCTTTTTATTTATTTATTTATCTTACTTAAAAAATTTCTTTTGTTTTTTAAATTAATTTTATTGGTATACTTTAGATGTACATAATGATCACATTCATCATAGGGAATTTGTACCTGTACATAATATATCTTGATCCTTCTTTTTTCTTTTTTTTTTTTGTGGGTGCCAGGGGTTGAATTCAGGACCTCGCGCTTGCCAGGCGGGCACTTATGCCATCTCACCGGCCCCAATCCTTCTTTTTTCTCTACTCCCCTCCCCTCCCTTCAACCCCTCTTCTCCTCTGTATTTGCAAAATCTTTGTTTATGTTTTTTCTTTTATTCTTTTTTCTCCTTTCCTTTCCCCCTCCCCCTCCCTTGTTCCCTTTCGCATTTGAAAATTTTCTTCCTATTTTTCTCTTCATCTTTAAGCAGCTGAGTCCCTAAAGCTCAGTCCTAGACCTTTTCTCTTTCTTCTCTCCTCTCGTTCTCCTTTCCCTAGATAATTTCATTGATTCTCATGGTTTCAGTTACCCCCTATTTAGCAAAACCTCCTACATTTCTGTATCTAGTCTGTACTCTTTTGAACTCTAAACCCATATGTTCTACTACCTCCTTGACCTTTCCATTGGAAATGCTTATGTGTGTCTCTGCGTAGTTCTATGCAATCTTGTCATACACACAGCCACTAAGATATGGAACTGCTTCATCACCCCAAATATCCTTCATGCTAAAGAATCCTCCTTTAAAAACACCAGTCATCCAGCTATTGCCTTACTCAAAATCTTTTAATGATTTTTAAAATCCCAAATCTTTCAATAAGAGCTGTGTATGCCACATGCTGTGGCTTTAGCAACCTCTCTGGCTGCCTCCTGCCCCTCATTTTGCATGCCAAGCATCTGCTCACTGGCCTTTCCCTTCCCTTTAGTTTGCTAAGCTGCCTCACTGCTCAGAGCCCACACCACACTGCCCCTCTTCCATGGATCTCTCTCTCTCTCTCTCCTGGCTAACTCCTTCTCACCTGCTAGGTAGCTACTCCAAATTTCCTTGGCATCCTAGACTAGGTTAGGTCTTCCCATTGTTTGTTATCATTTCCAGTTATGCTTTTCCTTCATGGCACTAACCACTAACCAGTTGTAATTGAAGAGATATGTGTGGAGTTTATTCATTTGAGGTCTCTGGCTAGACTGAAAAGGGCCTGAAGTATCTTCCTCACCACTGTATCTTTTCTGTCTAGAATAATAGCTGACTTCGTAGGTGCTCAAGAAATACTTGTCGGGCCGGTGAGACAGCTCAGCGGCATAAGCACCTGCCTGGCAAGCGCGAGGTCCTGAGTCTGACTCCTGGTATCCACATATGGAAAAAGAGCTGGTGATATCGCTCAGCGGCATGGGCACCTGCTGGCGCGCAAGGTCCTGAGTTCAACCCCCGGTACCCACTGAAAAAAAAAAAAGAAAGAAATACTTGTTGAGTTGATGAACATTTAGAGTAAGCTGGCTGGTTGTGACTAAAGTGCAGCCTAAGGCCATGGAACTGGACAAAGTCTACTTGCTCATGCAGTATCTGCCCCATGACCTCATCTCCACCCTTCCCAACGGTGCCCTGTCAGAGAACCCGGGCATCTCTGGCCCATACCACCCAGAGTCTCAAACTGAAAATTTCTCCCCTGTTTCCAATCCAGTCTTCTCTCTGAGTGGTTGGAGCAGGGAACAATCTGGCTAGAGCTCTTCCTAGGCAGATCTTTAAGATGCTTTTGAGAATATCAGGTGGATATTCACCCAGAATTTTGATGTAAGGCTTCTTTCTCTTCAGGACTACGGCATGGTGTCACCTTGGGAGGGTTAATAGTTCAGAGCTGCGGGATTCTCTGAGTTGGATGGCACCTGACAAGCCCCCGCAAAGGTTTTAGATCTGCTAAGTGTCTCCTACTCCAACCATCCAGTTATTTCCACCCCCACTCCCATGTGTTCAAGATACCTTAGTGTGGATAGTATTTGTGGAATCCAAATACATTTGATAGGTCCTTATGTTGATTGAATAGACAGAAGTTCAACCAAATGAGTACGATGTGACCAGTTCTCTGAAGATTGGAAAGGGAGGCAATGGGGCCTCCTCTTGAGGGACGTGGCTTTGCCAGGGATTAGTGGTACCGTGTGGGATCTTGTCTACGGAGGGCAGTAGGTGGGTGGTGTCACCGGTCTACGGTATCCTGTAAAGCACAGAATCCCTCACATGAAAGAGGCAACGGTATGCACTACACAGTGGTTTTGGCAGAGTGGGAGCTCTGGAGAAGGGTGAGTCCTCAGTGTTGAGCAAAGATGTTGATTTCTGGAAGAATAAAAAATGGGTGCTCTGGGCAGATTCCTGTATAGCTGACAGAACCAGGAAACCCGGAAATGTCACCCAAGTCTTCCTTCACTGCTGATCTTTGCATTCTACAGCTCACAGCTGGCATCTCCTCAGGGTGGGCACGGGCTAAGAACTGAGTCCATCTCTGCAAGCTGGGCCTCAGGTGTTCCTTTGGGACTGTGTACTCTAAGATCAAAATTTAATGTCCCTCCCCCGATTTGACTATTGGCTTGGGATGGAGTAAAGAATTAGAACCAGTGACTGATTCTTTTAGATAGACCTGGCTATTTGCTGTGACACTCCATTCTTTTGCCCTCATTGGAAGTCCCTTCCTACTATTGTCCCTGTGACTGTTCAGGACTTTGGATTTTGCTAATTTCTTGGCTGTGGGCATAGATACTCTAAATAACAGTGCAACGCCAGTGCCACAATCACCCCCGAGCATGTCCCTGGAAACTTTATTTAATATTTCTGTCCCTCTCCCCTGTATTCTAAGGGAATGTGAACAGGAAGCCCCAGCTACAAATAGCTCTTCTGTGTTGTTCCTGCCACAGCTGAAGCCGGGACCTGGGAGATAATGCTGAGGCCTCTCAAAGTGCTCCCTGGTGCTGCGTACTCTGTAGTTTCCTTTTCAGCTTTCTCTGATAACCATTTTGTGCTCTCATCAACTGGTTATACCTAAGGGGGAATGTGGCTCTCAAGGCAAGGGGAATTGGATGGCACCTATCCCTAGTAAGATGGCGAATGCTTATTGCTCTCTTTGTGCCACCATCTGATATAACTGGGGGGTGGTGGTAAGGAGCGTGGGCAGAGTCTTATCCAGAACCTCCATGGGCTGGGCAATGCCCATGCTACCCCCGCGCCTCTTTCCATGCTGGGCATCAATCTATTTTTGGTTCGTGCTATGGGGGTGACTGGTCACATTCTCTGGCCTTAACGTTGCTGCTTCTGGTTTTCTCCAGGTCACCCGACCTGCCTGCAGTTCACCCTGAACATGACCGAAGCCGTCAAGACCTACAAGTGGCAGTGCATAGAATGCAAATCCTGCATTCTCTGTGGGACCTCGGAGAATGATGTGAGTTTGGGGCTTTTCTTGTGGGAGGGAGAAATCCAAGGAGCTGGGAGTCCTCGAGGGGTGGAGAGGAAGGCAGGACTCTTGTTGCTGAGCTCCAAGGGATAGTCAGTTAGTCTTGTTCTTTGCCTGTACAACTCTTGGGACCCTTGCACCAAAGGGACCTTGGATGCTCTTTGTGCCTATGGAAACAGATATAGAAGGTGGCTGGCAGGGGATGGCTTTATGGCCATTTGCTCTTTACCTTGGTACTTGGAAGCAACCTGGCCATTAGCTCCAGAGAGTTCAGTGACCGGCAGTGGTGACCTTTGCTTGTGGTAGGGATGTGCTTGGTTGTTTCTGCCACATTTCACAGTGCATAATCTCATTTTGGCCTGCACATTAAATATGATAAATGTAGAACTTTCAAAAAACGTCTGTTTTACAGATAATTTCAAACATACACAAAAGTAAGAGAATAATGAAACTGGTATATCCTATCTCCAGCTTCAGGCATGGTCAATATACATCCAATTTTGTTTCAAAAAATACTACTACCTTCTCCTTAATACAAGTCATAATGTCATTTCATCTGCGAATATTTCATATGTATCTAAAAAGATACAGACCTATTTTTTTTTTTTTTTATTTTAAAGAGAAGAAAAAACAAAACAAATCAAAAGAAGAACAAATTTTCAAACAAACATAATAGGAGGGTAACAATGGTTAATACATTACGTATTACTATCTTTAAGTTAGTTATTCAGGACACCAGACATTAGCATTCAATTGTCCAAACATTATTGGCACAAACCTTACTCTTCAATGAACTAAGTAAAAATGGTAGTGTATCTATCTTAACCATCTTATATATATATATATACAATTTTTTTCCCTTTCCCTTCTTTCTTTTCTCTATTCCAGTCTCTCTTTCCTTTTGACCAGTTTCTTTTTGATTCACCATGTCTATTGTACATTTTGGATCTTATTTACTCTTTCAGTTTCTCATACCAGAGAGATAATACGATGCTTACACATGTGCTTCTGGTTTATTTCACTTATGAGTATTTTCTCGAGTTGCATCCATTTACCTATAAAAGTCTCCAGTTTATCCTTCTTTATGGCTGAATAGTACTCCATTGTATAAAAATACCACATCTTTCTTATCCATTCCTCAGTTGATGGGCATTTGGGTTGTTTCCAAGATCTGGCTATTACAAATTGTGCTGCTATAAACATGGGTGCACATATATCGCTGTGGTACGATGTTTTTAATTCTTCTGGGAAGATGCCCAGAAGGGAAATAGCTGGGTCAAATGGGACCTCCAACCCTAGTTTTCTGAGGAATCTCCACACTGACTTCCACAGTGGCTGTACCAGTCGACACTCCCACCAACAGTGAAGAAGGGTTCCTTTTTCCCCACAGCCCCTCCAGCATTTGTTATTAGTTGATTTCTTAATAGTAGCCATTCTTTCTGGGGTGAGATGGTATCTCAGTGTTGTTTTAATTTGCATCTCTCGAATGACTAGTGATGTTGCACATTTTTTTGTATATTTATTTGCCATTAGTATTTCTTCATCTGAGAAATGTGTATTCATCTCAGATGCCCATTTTTGGAGTGGGTCTTTAAATTTGGGAGGTCTGATTTTTTTGAGTTCTTTATATGTTCTCGATAGTAATCCTTTGTCTGAGGAACAGCTGGCAAACATTTTTTCCCACATTGTGGGTTGTCTCTTCACTCTGTTGGTAGTTTCTCTTGCTGTGCAAAAGCTTTTTAATAAGATGAGATCCCAGTTATTGATTCTTTGGGATAGTTCCCGTGCGGTTGAGTTTTTATTCATAAAGTCTTTGCCTACACCAATGTCTCCAAGGGTTTTACCTATCCTACCTTCCAGCAGATTTAATGTTTCTGTTTTAATATTTAGATCTCTGATCCATTTTGAATTTAGTTTAGTGCATGGTGAAAGATATGGATCTAGTTTTAATCTTCAGCATGTGTAGAGCCAGTTTTTCCAGCACCATTTATTAAAGAGGCTATCTTTCTTCCAGCGAATGTGTTTGGCACCTTTGTCAAAGATAAGGTGGCTTAGTATGTCTGGGGTTGTTTCAGCATCTTCTAATCTGTTCCATTGATCTTCAGGTCTGTTTTTTTGCCAGTACCACACTGTTTTTATCACAGTAGCTTTATAGTATAATTTCAAGTCGGGGATTGTGATGCCCCCTGCCTTGCCTTTGTTGCCCAGAATTGCCTTTGCTATTCTAGGTCTCTTCTGATTCCAAATGAATTTTAGGATTGTTTTCTCTAATTCTGTGAGATATGCTGTTGGAATTTTGATTGGAATTGCATTAAATCTGTATAACAATTTTGGAAGTATGGCCATTTTCACTATATTGGTTCTTCCTATCCAGGAGCAAGGGATATCTTTCCATTTTCTGATATCCTCTTCAATCTCCTTTTTCAGAGTACTGTAGTTTTCAGTATAGAGGTCTTTTACATCCTTCGTGAGGTTGATTCCTAGGTATTTCATTTTTTTGGATGTTATTGTGAAAGGTATTGTTTCCCTAATTTCTCTTTCAGTAAGTTTGTTATTTGTGTACAGGAAGGCTATTGACTTTTGAGTATTGACTTTGTATCCAGCTACACTACTGAATTTGCTTATTAAATCTAGCAGTTTTTTAGTGGAGTTTTTGGGATCTTCTGTGTAGAGTATCATGTCATCTGCAAATAATGATAATTTAACTTCTTCCTTTCCAATCATTATTCCTTTTATTTCTTTCTCTTGTCTAATCGCTCTGGCTAAAGTTTCCAGAACTATGTTGAATAAGAGTGGGGACAGTGGACATCCTTGTCTTGTTCCTGATTTTAGAGGGAAGGCTTTCAGTTTTTGGCCATTTAGTATAATATTGGCTGTTGGTTTGTCATAGATAGCTTTTACCAGATTGAGATAAAGACCCTCTATTCCAATTTTCTGTAGGGTTTTTATCATGAAAAGGTGCTGGACTTTGTCAAAAGCTTTTTCTGCATCTATTGAGATGATCATGTGATTTTTGTCTTTGGTTCTGTTAATATGCTGTATTACATTTATTGATTTACGTATGTTGAACCATCCCTGCATCCCTGGGATGAATCCAACTTGGTCATGGTGTATAATCTTCTTGATGATTTGTTGGATTCTGTTTGCCAGTATCTTATTAAGGATTTTTGCATCTATGTTCATTAGGGAGATTGGCCTGTAGTTCTCTTTCTTAGTTGGGTCCTTCTCTGGTTTTGGTATCAGGGTAATGCTTGCTTCCAGGAATGAATTTGGGAGTATTGCTTCCCTTTCAATTTCATTGAAAAGTTTGAGAAGTAGGGGCGTTAGGTCTTCTCTAAATTTCTTGTAGAATTCGGCAGTGAATCCATCAGGGCCTGGGCTTTTCTTTGTTGGGAGGTTTTTAATTACATCTTCAATTTCATTGGCTGATATTGGTTTATTTAGGATTTTTAAATCTTCTTGATTCAGCTTTGGTAATTCATACGAATCTAGGAATCTGTCCATTTCTTCTGCATTTTCCATCTTAGTAGAATATAAATTTTCAAAATAGGTATAGATGATCTTCTGGATTTCTGCAGGGTCTGTCGTGATATCACCCTTTTCATTTTCAATTGCATGGATTTGAGTCTTTTCTTTTCTTTTTTTAATAAGGTTGGATAAGGGTTTGTCAATCTTATTTATTCTTTCAAAGAACCAACTTTTTGCTTCATTGATTCTTTGTATTGTTTTTTTATTCTCCAATACGTTAATTTCTGCTCTGATCTTTATAATTTCCTCCCTTGTACGGGCTTTTGGCTTAACCTGCTCTTCTTTTTCTAGAAGCTCGAGGTTCACCCTTAAGTTGTTTATTTGCGCTTGCTCTATTTTCCTGATATAAGTGTTTAATGCTATAAATTTCCCTCTTAGGACTGCTTTCATTGTATCCCATAAGTTCCGGTATGTTGTACTGTCATTATCATTCAGTTGTAGAAAGTGACTAATTTCTTCTTTAATTTCATCTGTGACCCATTGGTTGTTCAGGAGGATGCTGTTTAATTTCCATGTGTTTAGGGAGTTTTTGTGGGATCTTTTGCCATTGATTTCCAATTTCATTGCACTATGGTCTGATAATATGCATGGGATAATTTCAATTCCTTTGCATTTACTTAAGCAGGTTTTATGAGCTAGTATGTGGTCTATTTTGGAGAACGTCCCATGTGCAGCTGAGAAAAATGTGTATTCTGATGTTGTGGGATGGAACACTCTGTAGACATCTACTAAGTCCATTTGTTCAAAAGTTTGGTTCAGTTCTACTATTTCATTATTGATTTTCTGTCCAGTTGATCTATCTTTTTGTGACAGTGGAGTATTGAGATCTCCCAATATAATTGTATTAGTGCTTATTTGATTTTTCATGTCCTTTAGTACTTGTTTTATATAGCTGGGTGCATTGGTATTTGACGCATATATATTTATGATCGTTATCTCTTCCTCTTGGATTGTTCCCTTTACAAGGATGTAATGACCGTCTTTATCTCTCTGAATCCTTCTTGGCTTGAAGTTCACTTTGTCTGCAAAAAGAATAGCTACCCCTGCTTTTTTCTGGGTTCCTGTGGCATGGAGTATTGTTTTCCATCCTTTGACTTTCAGTCTATGAATTTCTTTCTGAATTAAATGTGTTTCTTGTATACAGCATATTGTTGGATCTTGCTTCTTGATCCATTTCGCCAGTCTGTGCCTTTTGATTGGTGAATTGAGACCGTTAACATTGATGGTTAAAACTGATATGTATTGACTTGTCATGATAATTTCCTGTTGTTGGTTCCCACTCTTTGTTTTTCCGCTTTCTGGCTATTTAATTATTTGCCCTGCCTGGTGGATTCCTTCTGTTGGGGTTCCTATCTCTTTCTAGAATGTCCTTCAGAACGTTTTGGAGTGCTGGTTTGGTGGTCATAAATTTTCTCAGATGTTCTTTGTCATGAAAGTATTTTATTTCTCCATCAATTTTGAAAGATAGTTTTGCAGGGTACATCAATCTGGGCTGAAAATTATTTTCCTTTAGAGCTTGCAATACATCATTCCAAGCTCTTCTTGAATTGAGGGTTTGTGCTGAAAAGTCAGCTGTGATTCTGATGGGTTTTCCTTTATAGGTGATTTGTCTCTTCTCCCTAACAGCTTTTAAGATTCTGCCCTTCTGTTGAATTTCTGGGATCTTGACTATAATATGTCTGGCTGAAGTTTTTTTTTGATCATGTCTAGTTGGTGTTCTAAAAGCTTCACTTATAGGGGTGTCAAATTCCTTTTCTCTTCCAGGAAAGTTCTCCCTGATTATGTCTTTGAACAAGGTTTTAATGTCGTTGATGCTATCTCCTGCTTTTTCATTTATTCCAATTATTCTTAAGTTGTTTATCTTTGAGTCATCTAGCAGCTGCTGAATTGATTTTTCATGGTCCCTTGCTATTTTTAAGAATTTTTCCATTTCATGATCACTAATTGCAAGTCTGTCTTCTATATCTGAGATCCTGTCCTCGCATTGGCTTATTCTGCTACAAATACTTTCAATGGAATTTTTTATCTCTTGGATATCTGCTTGAATCTGCCTTATAGATTCCATTTCTTTCCTATGCTGAGCATTCATGGTTTCTATAGTTTTCTTAAGTTCATCTATTTTTTTGTCTGTATCAGCTATAGTGTCCTTAAGCATGGTCTTCATTGTAGACATTATCTCTGCAGTTATCTGTGAGATTATTTCTGTTTTAATTTTTTCCAGAACCTCATTCAGTTGCTTTGTTGTTACCACTTCAGATAGGCCAGGTGGATGGCTTTCGGATTGTCCCACCTCGTTGCTCCCTAGGTTTGCCTTTGGTGAATTGGATGTGTGTGGTTGCATCTTGTTTAAGTGTCGTCTCATTTTTTTCTTTCTTTAATTCCTGGGGTGATGTTTGCAAATTACCTATAGTAGGTTACTTTATTGCTAGTGTTTAAGATCTTTAGAAGATGACTACTTCTCTGCAGTATCTTCCAAGTGGAGCTTGCTTTTAGGTTTTGAGCTTTCTGCCAGATCCTACCTCTTCAATTCGTTGGGTATGCCAAGTTGCTACCTGTTTGGCCCAGTCCTTGATTCTTTGGTACTGTGCCACTGTATTTTCTGTGTCCCTTAGTCAATCTCAATCATGAAATATCAGGAAGGAAAGATGTTTAGAACAATTATTTCACATTTGGCTATAATGTTAACTAAAGCATCAAACACAGCCTAAAAAATGACAGACTGAGCTAACCAGTTATTTACCACTTTTAGCTGTATAGAGTTGCGGTTATATAACAAAATCTAAAACACACCAGAAAAATTATATGCAGTATACAAGTCCTATGTATGTCAATTTTTCCTTGAGGAGTTTAAATTTAAGATGAGTTAAGGAGGAAATAGAGTATTGGGAGAAGAGGAAGGAATTAGATGTAAGGTTAGAGGACCAAGAGGGATCCCACTAAAATTGGGACACTAGTGCAGAGGACAGGTGGTAAAAAGAGAAGGAAGGGATAAAAGGAAGAACAGATCACAACCACAATCACAAAGAAGTTAGAGGTGCTGTTTACACTCATATAAAAAACCAGAGAGAATAATGAAGGAAAGAGCAAATACACATACAGAAACAAAAACAAAGATAAAAACACTAAAACAGACAGATCAAAAATAAAACCCCACCAAAAAACAAAACAAAACAAAACAAAAACAAAAAAACCCTTCGCCAGAACAAAAAAACAAATCAGTGAGAAAAAAAATAAAAATAAAAATAAAAATAAAAAATAAAAATAAAAATAAAAAATATAAAAAGAATCAGTTCCAGGTGTTGACTCTGTTGTAGGCAGGTACCTTGTGACAAAGTCCTGTTCTGTGCAGGTCCGTCCCAGTAAGCCAGGAGCGCCCTCTGGCGGGTGGTGAGCAGAGGCGCGTACTTTCAGGCAGAGACCAGTCTAGCTCGCCTCCGCTCTCAGCGCCCTTTCACGATCCCTGGGCCTGAGAGGCTCAGCGTGCTGTCCGGAGCGCGGGTTCCCTGCACTGGTTCCCGCCGCTCTGGTTTTTCGCCACGCCCCCCACAATGGCGCCGGGCCAGTCGCTCTCTGGCGCGGGACAGGTGTGGCTGAGAGTCCAGTCCCGTTCGCCTGCTGACCTCAGCACACTTTCGTGGGCTCAATTGAGAGGCCCCGTGCTGCCCTGTCCGGAGCACAAGTTCCCAGAGCAGTTTCCGAGCCGCTCTGAGCTTCGCCACGCCCCCCACAATGGCGCCCGGCCGGTCGCTCTCTGGCGCGGGACAGGTGTGGCTGAGAGTCCAGTCTCGTTCACCTGCTGACCTCAGCACACTTTCGTGGGCTCAATTGAGAGGCCCCGTCCTGCCCTGTCCGGAGCACAAGTTCCCAGAGCAGTTTCCGAGCCGCTCTGAGTTTCGCCACACCCCCCACAATGGCGCCCGGCCGGTCGCTCTCTGGCGCGGGGCAGCTGTGGCTGAGAGACACTCACCGCCGGTCAGCGCCGTTCTCCGCCGCTCCCCTGCCCCGCCGCTGTCTCAGGATCCTCCGTGGGGGCTCCCTGGGCGCCAGCTGCCACCGTGGGTCCGTAGAATTGAGCCTCCGCCGGCGCCCCAACTCCCGGGATATTAGAAGGTGCACACGCGCGGTCTGCTCCTTCTTTCCTTCTTCTTTGTTGGAAGTCACCCGTCGCTGGTGCCGGGGGTCCCAGATTGCGCTTCAGAACTTTTCTGGGTTTCGGGGAGGCATCTCCCCCCCTCCTGCGCTTTCTGGGTCGCTATATTCCCGTGTTCCAATGGTAACTTTTAGAGAGAGTTTTGCTGCCTGCTTCTTACTCATCCGCCATCTTGAGGTCCAGACCTATTTTTAACCAAAGCAACCAAAATATTAACATAGCTAGAAAAATCAGTAATTCCTTAATCCAACATTCAGCAAATATTTATTTCTTCAATTGTCTTATAAATGCTTTTGTTTGAACTGAGATCCAAATAAAGCCCATGCATTGCAGTTAGTTGATATGTCTTTGAAGTTTCTTTACATCTCTATCTCTCTATCTCTATCTGTTGTATAAATAATATATAGATTTCCTCCCATCTTGCTGTCTTTTTTTCCCCCTTAAATCCTTTGTTGAAGAAAACAGATCATTTGTTCAATAGAGTTTCCATGACTATATTTTACTGAATGCATCCTTGTGGAATTGTTTGACATTTCCTTCTGTCTTGTGTATTTCTTGTAAATTGGTAGTTAGAGCTGGAGGCTTGATTCAGGTATCTCTATCTCCGTCTCATTTCTCCCCTCATGATCTCTCTCTGCCTGTCTCTCTGTCTCCTTCTTTTCTGGCAATACTCCTTTATAGATGGCGGTGTATGCTTTTATCTGGAGGCATGCAATGCCTGGTATTTCTCTTTTTTGTGAAAGGTCATCATCCCTTGATGACCTTCCGTTAGAGTGTATTTCATTAGGGAAAGCAAAATAGAGATATTCTTATTTGATAATTTCTTCTTTGTTTATTAGCTGGGGTAATCCCATAAACGGAAATTTGCCCAAACTTGTGTCTGGCGTAGATCATATAGAAAAAGTATGAAAAATGCTTGCTTCTTTCCTTCTATCGGTTTTCAAAATAATATGGTAGTTAAAATACCTATCCACGAGAAAAACACTCAATAAAAGAAGAATTTTTCTGTATCTTCTTAAAATGAGAAAATATTTATATCTTAGAACTAAAGTCAGTGTCTTATCTAATAGGGAAAACACTAGAAGCATCTCCACTAAGATTAGGAACCAGGTGAGGCCTCTCACTATATTATCACCATTGACTAGAGATCTAGCCAGCACAATTAGACAGGAGAAACCAATTAGAGGCCTGCTAATGGATCATAAAGTATAAGTAGCACTAATCCAAAAATTCAGATCCAAAATATTCCAAAATTTGAAGCATTTTGAGTACTAATCATTGTGCCACAAATAGAAAATATCACAACATAAAACTTAGTTTCATGCATAAAATGATCAAAAATAGTGTATAAAATTACCTGCAGGCTATGTGTGTAAGGTATATATAAAACGTGAATGAATTTTGGCTTTAGACATGGGTCCTATCCCCAGATATCTCAATATGCATATACAAATATTCCAAAATCTGAAAAAGCCCCAAATCCAAAGGCTTCTAAAATCTGAAATACTTCTGGTCACAAACATTTCAAATAAGGGATACTCGATGTGTAGTAAAGCCGTCTTTATTTTCATATGATATAGCAGTACATATGGAATACTATAGAGAGATGATAATAATAATAAACCAGGCATGGTGGTGCATGTCTGTAATCCCAGCACTCAGGAGGCTGAGGCAGGAGGATCACTGAGAGTTCAAGGGCAGCCTGGGCTACAAAGTCGGTTCAAGGCCAACATGAATTGCATAGTAAAACATTTTCTCAAAAAGACAAAAATAAATAAATAAATAAAGTTAACTCATACAAAAACATTAACGGGATATAAATTAACTTACATAAATAATAACCTTCATATATATATATACATGTGTATATATACATGTAATATATATATACATGTATATTGTGTAACATATATATATATATATATATATATATATATATATATATATATATATAACATGTATATTGTATATATATACAATAGCCAGTTAGGGAACATAACTCCATTTATAGTAGCGGCAAGAAGAAATTGTTAGGAATGTATTTAACAACAAATGTTTAAAACCTATGTAAAGAAAAACTTTATGCACTTTTGAAAAGATTACAAGAACATCCTTTGACCTTAGATACAGTGACTTAACATTATAAAGATGTCAGTTCTTCCTAAGTTAATTTGCAAATTTGTTTCAGCACCAACAAAAATATCAACATGATTTTTTATGGAGGTAGGCTATTTGATACTTAAATTCACATGGGAAAACAAACATGCAAAAATAGCCAAAAAATACTGATAAGCAAACTAGGATGGAAGCGGATACTCCCAGACATCTAAACCTACTGCACACATCTTTTTATGAAGCAGTGTGGTATTGATGCATAAGTAGATAAATGAACCAGTTGGAATAAAATAGAAAGCCCATAAATAGACCCACCTACCTATGGAAATATAGTATAGGATAAAGGTTGCATCTAAAATAACTGTGTCAAAGATAGACTTTTTAATGAATAATACTGGGACAATGGGGTAGCCATTTGGGAAAACACAAAATTAGATTCAGATCTCACACCAGACATAAGAACAATCTCCAAATAGATTGGGGTTCTAAATGTAAAATGTAAAACCATGCCAGTGCTAGGAGAAAACATGGGTGAATTCCTCTTTAATCTAAATATAAGGAGAGGTTTTCTAACTGTGTCTCAAAATCCAGAAGCAATGAAATAAAGTAATGATAAATTTGACTCCATAAAATTTGTGTAGTCAAAAACATGGTAAAGTCAAAAGACAACCGACAAACTTGGAGAAAGTATTTGCAGCATGTACCATATATTAAGGACAAACATCCCTAGTATTACAAAGAGCTCTTTAAAAATGAGGGACAGAGGATCAGAAACCTGTTGGGAAGTGAGAAAAATACATGAAAGAAAATTCACAAAAGATACAAAAGTGACCCTTAAATATGCAAAATAAATGTTCAAATGTACTCACAATTAAAGAAACTCAGAACCAAGATACTATTTCTTATGTATTTAATGGGCAAAAATTAAAAAAAATGATAATACCTTCTGTTAATGAAACTATGGGAAAACTGGCCTCTTCTTATATTATTGGAGGGAATACAAAGTAGTACTGGAGGGAAATTTGGAAATACCTATCAAAATTACTATGAACTCATCTATAGGACTTTATACTGAAGTTATATCCCCAACACTGTGGAAATAAGGTGCATGCATAAGGTTATTTATGGTGGCATTGTGTATAATTACAAAATATTGGAAGCAATCACAATGTCCATTTGTAGAAGAATGGTTGAGTAGAAAATGACATGCCCATACGTTGAAGTAGTATAGAACTGGAAAAAACAATAAGAAAGATGTCTATGAGTAGATATGGAATACTTTCCAGGATATAGCATTAAGTGGAAAAAATCAGTAGAAAATGTAATATCTATCTGTAGTGTGCTGCCTTTATGGTAAGAAAAAGGAGATGTAAGAAAATAGATATACATCTGTGCACTTGTGTAAAAGAAATATAGGAAGAATAAACAAGAAGCTAATGAAGGTGGTTATACACAGAGGTGAGTGGGAATGGAGTGGAGAAAAAGTGATGAAATCAGTATGAGGTCATAGGGTTGAAGGAGGACCAACATTTCTTTGAGAGCATCTTTATTGTATAGCAATGACTCTTAGAATTGTGAGAAGGTTTCACATCCCCCCCAAATAAATAATTAAAGCCAACCATGATAGGGGAAAACCTGAAATGGAACACAAATACTAGCAAATAAACCTGACTATAACATAAATAGGTAACATAGCCATAATGAAGGGTGGGAGGAAAGTAATTAACCTAAGCAATTTTGTAAATAGTATTTCAACTGTATTGTAAGGCTAAAGATAAAAATAACTCCATCACAAACAATGTGCTGTAGTTAGTAAACTTGTTTTCATAGGTATATGAATTAGTAATTCTGAAACTATGTGTATGCTAGATTTGAACAAATAACTATACTGTGACTAATGAGAGTCAGAGTTCTCAATGTCAGAGGAAGAATAGCCAAATAAATGGGAAGGCTAGGCTGCACCCTGTGGCATTGGGGGCAGCAGTATAAACTCATGGCTTTTAACATATTAAGTATATCTAGCTATTTGTAGGGAAAGATGGGACACTTAGGTAGGATTAGAGTAAGGGACATGGGCCTTTTAGAAGGGAAGGAGAAAAGTCGCCTCTGTGACCAAGAGCAGGCGGTTTTGTGATTTTGCTTCTGAAGTAACAAGCCCACCATCCAACAGATAACCTTGGACTGGTTCTTGAAATTGTTCCCCTCACCACTTTGTGGTTTGAAAGTCCTGAAATGTTCCTAAACTGTGTACCCCAATGCACTTGCACCCTTGCCAATGAGCCTGTTAATCAATTAAGTGCAGACTCTCCGGGGTGGTGGAGATGGCCTCTATCTCTTAAAGACAAGAATGCTGCCCTATCTCCAGCAGTCACCCAGCTCTGGGACCCTCACCCCTCAGAGTGGCTTTGAGCCATTTCTGCAATAAATTTACTTTTGTTTTGCTGCAATAAATCTACTTTCACTCCACACTGTGACTTCTGACTCCTCTTCTACTTTCTACGTCAGAGAGAGAGAAAAGCCTGAGAAAGTTCAAGGATGGCCTGGTGACCCCAGACTCACGGGATGCAACATACCTATAAGTCATACTTATATGGATACACACAGAAATAAATATAGATGTAGCATGTCACCTACTCATACATTTATTTCCTACATCTGCTGGTGAGGAGGACTGTATTAGTCTGTTTCATGCTACTACAGCAAAATACCTGAAGCAATTAATTTACTAAAAGAAAAGCTTTATTTATTTATTTATTTATTTATTTATTTTTTGTGGGTACCGGGGGTCAAACTCAGGATCTCGCACACCAGCAGGCGCCCGTGCCGCTGAGCGATATCACCGGCCCTTTTTTTGTATGTGGGTACCAGGAGTTGAACTCAGGACCTCGCGCTTGCCAGGCAGGTGCTTATGCTGCTAAGCTATCTCACCGGCCCAAGAGAAAAAGATTTATTTAGCTCCTGGTTATGGTGGTTCCAGTCCAAGATTGGTGGTCCCATTACTTTGGTGCCGGGGCATGAGATATGCCGGGTGAGCCTGGAGCACCTTGTGGTGCCAGCAGGTAAGGAAGCGCTCAGAAAATGACAAGGCATATCTGAAGGACCCGGAGCCAAACTGAAGGAACTTTAATAGCTAAATCTAGGCAAGTTTGAGAAACAAAATAAATAAGGATATTATTGGATTATAACCTACAGAATAAAATAAATATCTATACTTATATAAAATATTGAGTAAATAAATCAGTGGGGGAGAAAGTAAGCTCTTCCTTCTAGCAGAATTACAAAGAATAATTGTTGGAGGAAGAAGGAAATCATTATTAGGTGAACGTCACCACCGTGGTTGGCGTAAGCAAGAAGCATTAATTGATAAAAGATTAGTGGGCAAACATATGATGAGAAAAAGGGTATTTACATAATCTCAAAATGTCTCCTCTATAAAATTTACTTATTAATATATTGCAAATGGAAAAATATGAACTTTGCAGTGGGGAATATGGCAATCACTACCTTAACTACATAATCACACTTAACATTATGAGTAATAAGACATAGGAGCATCAATGTCCTCCTGATATGATGCACGAAGAAGGGCAAAACATAAATTCAGTGGTATTTTTGCCAGAAACACTCACACACCTCAGTCTTATGAGGAAAGATCCAGCTCAAATGAGTGGCATTTACAAGATCATTTACCCATACTTTTTAAAAGTGTACAGGTCATTGTAGACAAAGAAACTGAAGAACTCCACTGATTGAAGGACAGTGAGAAAACACAATGAATGCAATGTGGGATCCTGGATTGGACCCTGGGAAAAGAGACATAGGTGAGAAAACTGGTGAAATTAGAATGTCTGTAGACTAGTTAGTAGTATCATACCAGTGATGACTTCCTGTTTCATGATTCTACTATGGTAATGTAATATGGTAACATTAGGGGAAGTTGAGTAATGTGTACAGAAACTCTATATACCATTATATCCAAATATTTTATTTGTTATGCTGTTCTGAAAATATACAGTTAACTTTGAGTGAGTCTGCCCTAGATTTTACTATTCCTCAAGAAGATTGTTTCCAAATATTCTATAATAATAGCATCTTTCTGGAAAACTTCCACTCATAGTTTCTTATGATTCTTTATAGAATCGTATACTTTTATAAAGATTTCTCTCTAGGATACATATTTGTCTATCATTACTAAAATAAGAATAAGCCTGGTACTTTTTATTTACTTTTTTCAAAGTCTGAAATTATTTCAAAACAATTTTTCAAAGCAATTATTTCAAAATAATTTTACTTAAAATTATTTAAATAAAAAATAATGTGATGTTTCCCTAACATCTTCCAAAGGTGACTAAGTTTTTAGAAATATTATCCTTATGAACTCAAAGATTTAAATACATTTTATTTGTTAAGATTTTCCCATTTTTGGCCAATGGGAACATATTTAGGCTGGAACCTAAGTCCTTTTGGTATGATCCTAATAGCGTTTGATAGCTTCCTCGCTTTCTAATGTATAAAGATATTTGTACACTTCATATACCAGACCTGGATTCAGCTATTTCTCCAAAGACTTCTGGCCCTTTCAGTGGAAAATGATCCCTGGAAAACACAATATGAATGTAAGAGGTATTCATTTTTACTGTGTTTGTCATTATTTTGGGGCATTTCTAGTGGACAGAGCTAGAAAGAAATTTCTGTGTTTGTTTTAAAGATAAAACACGCCATGAATTTATACTAATACTTCTGATTTCTATCCGGAACTAACTATAGAGTTCTTACCCAATCTCATTGATCTTACATTTGTATTTTCCTTCAACAAAGTCAAAAATCTTGCCTTTCAATGATATCAACATAATTACTCATTTGATATATATAGATACACATTTGATATATATATACACAACACTATCAGAATATCAATTCTCGTATCATCACCTATGATACAATGCCAAAAACACGTGCATATTTACACCTGTTTTTGTCCTTAAGATATGTTCTAGGAATATATACTGTTCTATTCTAAGGAAGTATAGTTAAATTACTTGTTTTAAAATCACTTGGAATAGTTTTTCTCTGTGTGGTTAAGCCGCCAGCTGGATACACAATTATATTTATTTTTGTTATTTTTGTTGGACATATTATAATTTTAATTTTGTTTCATGACTACGAAAAATTTTACTGGTTCTAGACTCAAATCTTTAAAAAAATAATGTACTCAAGAAAATCTAGCTCCTATTTTTACCTATTCCACATTATTGGTTCACTCTGCTTACAGGTGGCCATTTTTAAAAAATGTATGGTTTATCTTTCTATTACATTTAAACATAAACATACATATGTACATATGAATCCATAAGAAAATGGTAAGTGCAATACATGTTTTTATCTACCTTGCTTTTCTCACTGAATATCCTAGAGATTATTCCAAAGTAACAAATAGGCATCTTCTTCATCCATTTTTTTTATGGAAAAAAGGTAAAACAAAATTTCATAACAAAACAATAGGAGAATAACAATAGTTAATACATTGCATATTGTTATCTTTAAAGTAGTTATTCAGAGTAAAAGATATGGGCATTAAATTTTTCTCCAATTGATATTAGCACAAACCTTCCCTTTCAATGAACTAAGAGACACTAATAATATAACTGACTTGCTTTTTTTCCCCTTTTTCATTTCTGTTCTTTCCCCTCTCCCTATCCTAGATCCCCTTTCCTTTTGAGCAATTTTTCCCATTTATTTTATTTTTGATAACAGTAATTGAACTCACAACCTCGCACTTGCCAGGCAGGTGCTGTGCTGCTGAGCTATATCCCTTGCCCTATTGTACATTTTAGACCTTTTTCACTCTTTCAGTTTCTCACACCAGGGAGACAATATGATGCTTACCCATGTGAGTCTGATTTATCTCACTTATGAGTATGGTCTCAAGTTGCATTCATTTACCTATACAAGTCTCAAGTTTATCCTTCTTTATGGCTGAGTAGTACTCCATTGTATAAAAATACCACATCTTTTTTATCCATTCCTTAGTAGATGAGCATTTGGGTTGTTTCCAATATTTAGCTATTATAAATTGTGCTGCTATAAATATGGGTGCACATATATTGCTGTGCTACGATGTTTTTAATTCTTCTGGGAAGATACCCACAAGGGGAATAGCTGGGTCAAATGGGACCTCTAGTCCTAGTTTTTGAGGAACCACCATACTGATTTCCACAGTGGTTGCACCAGTTTGCATTCTCATCAACAGTGGGAAGGGTTCCTTTTTCCCCACAGCCCCTCCAGCATTTGTTATTAGTTGATTTCTTGATGATAGCCATTCTTTCCGGAGTGAGATGGAATCTCAGTGTTGTTTTAATTTGTACCTCTTGAATGACCAATGATGTTGAACATTTTTTCTTTTCTTTTCTTTTTTTTTTTATATCGGTACTGGGAGTCGAACTCAGGACCTCGTGCTTGCCAGCAGGCGCTTGTGCCACTGAGTGATATCACAGGCCCTTTTTTTTCCTTTATGTGTGTACCGGGAGTCGAACTCAGGACCTCGTGCTTGCCAGGCAGGCACTTATGCCGCTGAGCTATCTCACTGACCCAACATTTTTTCATATATTTATTTGCCATTTGTATTTCTTCATTTGAGAAGTGTGTATTTATCTTAGATGCCCATTTTTGGATTGGGTCTTTGAATTCGGGGGGTCTGATTTTTTTCAATTTTTATATGTTCTAGATAGAAGTCTTTCCTCTGAGGGATAACTGGCTAAAATTTTTTCCCACTCTGTGGGTTCTCTTTTCACTCTGTTGGTGATTTCTTTCGCTGTGCAAAAGCTTTTTAATAAGATGAGATCCCAGTTGTTGATACTTTGAATTATTTCTTGTACCGTCTCGGTTTTGTTAATGAACTCTCTGCCTACACCTATGTCTTCAAAATTTCTACCTACTTTCTCTTCCAGTAGATTTAGTGTTTCTGTTTTAATATTTAGAACTTTGATCCACTTTGACTTTAGTGCATAGTGATAGACATGAGTCTAGTTTTAGTCTTCGGCATGTAGACAGCCAGTTTTCCCAGCACCGTTTATTAAACAGGCTGTCTTTCTTCCAGTGAACATGTTGAGCCCCTTTGTCAAAGATAAGGTGGCTGAGTGTGTTAGTAGCTGTGTCTGCATCTTTTAATCTGTTCCACTGATCCTCAGGTCTGTTTATTTGCCACTATGATAGCTTTGTGGTATAATTTCAAGTCAGGGATTGTGATGCCCCCTGCCTTGCCTTTGTTGCCCAGAATTGCTTTCGCTATTCTAGGTCTCTCCTGGTTCCAAATGAATTTTAGGAATGTTTTCTCTAGTTCTGTGAGATATGCTAATGGTATTTTGATTGGGATTGCATTAAATCCGTATAACAGTTTTGGGAGTACGGCCCTTTTCACTGTGTTGGTTCTTCCTATCCATGAGCAAGGGATATCTTTCCATTTCTGATATCCTCTTCCATCTCTTTTTTTAGAGTACTGTATTTTTCAATGTATAGATTTTTTATTTCCTTTGTTAGATTGATTCTTAGGTATTTCATTTTTGGGGGGTGCTATTGTGAAGGGTGTGGTTTTCCTAACTTCTCTCTCAGTGAGTTTGTTGTTTGTGTACAGGAATGCTATTGATTTTTGAGTGCTGACTTTGTATCCAGCTACACTACTGAATTGGTTATCAAATCTACAAGTTTTTTGGTGGAGTTTTTGGGGTCTTCTATGTAGAGTATCATGTCTTCCACAAATAATGATAATTTAAATTCTTCCTTTCCTATCTTTATTCCTTTTATTTCTTTCTCTTGTCTAATTGCTCTGGCCATTGTTTCCAGAACTATATTAAATAGGAATGGTGATAGTGGACATCCTTGTCTTGTTCCTGATTTTAGAGTGAAAACTTTCAGTTTTTGACCATTTAGTATGATGTTAGCTGTTGGTTAGTCATAGATGGCTTTTATTACATTGTGATAAAGATCATCTATTCCAATTTTCTGTAGGGTTTTTTTTTTTTTTATCATGAATGGGTGTTGGACTTTGTTAAATACTTTTTCTGCATCTATTGAGATGATCATGTGATTTTTGTCTTTGGCTCTGTTAATATGGTGTATTACATTTATTGATTTGCTTATATTGAACCATCCCTGCATCCCTGAAATGAATCCTTCTTGATCATGGTGTATAATGTTCTGGATGATTTGCTGCATTCTGTTTGCAAGTGTCTTACTGAGGATTTTTGCATCTATGTTCATTAGGCAGATTGGCTTGTAGTTTTCTTTTCTGGTTGGATCTTTCTCTGGTTTTGGTATCAGGGTAATACTTGCTTCCAGGAATGATTTTGGAAGTACTGCTTCTCTTTCAATTTCATTAAAGAGTTTGAGCATTAGTGGCATTAGATCTTCCCTAAATTTCTTGTAGAATTCAGCAGTGAATTCCAGGGCCTGGACTTTTCTTTATTGGTAGAAAATTACATTAATTACATTAATTACATTTTCAATTTCATTGACTGATATCGGGTTATTTAGAATATTTATATCTTCTTGATTCAGTTTTGGTAATTCATATGCATCTAGTAATCTGTCCATATCTTCCGTGTTTTCCATTTTTTTAGAGTACAGGTTCTTGAAGTAGGTATTGATGATATTCTGGATTTCCACAGGATCCATTGTGATTTCAGCTTTCTCATTCCTAATTGCGTGAATTTGGGTCTTTTCTTTCCTCTTTTTGATAAGATTGGCTAGGGGTTTATCAATCTTATTTAATCTTTCAAAGACCCAACTGTTGGATTCATTGAATCTTTGTATTGTTTTCTTAGTCTCAGTTGTATTAATTTCTACTCTGACCTTTATAATTTCCTCTCTTGTGCGAGCGTTGGGTTTGATTTGTTCTTTCTTTTCTAGTAGTGTGAGGTTCAACACGAAGTTGTTTATTTCAGCTTGTTCTGTTTTCCTGATGTGAGAATTTACCACTATAAATTTACCTCATATGACTGCTTTCATTGCATCCCATAAGTTCCAATATGTTGTATCGACATTTTTATTTAATTGTAGATACTGTTTAATTTCTTCTTTAATTTCATCTGTGACCCATTGGTTGTTTAGGAGGGTGTTGGTCAATTTCCATGTGTTTTTGTGGTTTCTTTTGCCATTGATTTCCAATTTCATTGCACTATGATCAGATAATATGCATGGGATAATTTCAATTCCTCTGCGTTTACTTAAGCAGGTTCTATGGGCTAATACATGGTCTATTTTGGAGAACATTCCATGTGCAGCTGAGTAGAATGCGTATTCTGATGTTTTTGGGTGGAACACTGTAGATATCTACTAAGTCCATTTGTTCACAGGTTTGTTTTAATTCTGATATTTCTTCATTGATTTTTTTTTGTCTAGTTGATCTATCTAATTGTGAAAATGGGGTATTAAGATCCCCCATTACAATTATGTTAGTACTTATTTGATTTTTCATGTCTGTTAATATTTGCTTTGTATAGTTGGGTGCACTGGTGTTTGGTGCATATATATATTTATGACTGTTATCTCTTTTCCTTGGAGTATTCCCAACAAGAATGTAGTGACCTTCTTTGTCTCTTTTGATCAGTCTTGGCTTGAAGTTTGCGTTGTCTGTGAGTAGAATAGCTACCCCTGCTTTTTTCTGGGTTCCTGTGTAACCGAGTATTGTTTTCCACCCTTTGACTTTCAGTCTATGAGTGTCTTTTTGAGTTAAATGTGTTTCTTGAATGCAGTATATTGTTGGATCTTGCTTCTTGATCCATTCTGCCAGTCTGTTTCTTTTGATCGGTGAATTGAGACCATTTACATTGACAGTTGTGACAGATATGTATTGGCTTTTCTTTCTCATATTGTTTTCTTGTTGTTGGTTCCTTGTCTTTCCCCTCTGTTTAATTGCTTGCTCTACCTGGTGGTTTCTTTCTACTGGTGTTCTTGTGATTGTGGTTTTCATTTTCACTTCTAATATATCCTTCAGAGCATTCTGAAGAGCTGGTTTGGTGGTCATGAACTTCCTCAGGTGTTCTTTGTCATGGAAGTATTTTATTTCTCCATCAATTTTGAAAACAATTTTGTGGGGTATATCAATCTAGGTTGGAGGTTGTTTTCTTTTAGTACTTGGAATACCTCACTCCAAGCTCTCCTTGATTTGAGGGTTTGTGTTGAGAAGTCTGCTGAGAGGTTATTTTGTACCTGAGAGATTATTTTTTCTATAGCCTTTTACATTTGTTTTTTCACTTCTGCTGCTATCATTTCAGAAAGTATCTTCTTCATTCTTACCTACAGCTGCATAGTTCTTCATTAGTTTATTCAACTAGTTAGTCCCTGGTGACAAACGGTTGATTCTGGTATTTGACTTTATGTCTCGGTTACTTTTCTCTCACTGCTGAGACAAGATACCCAACACCCAAAATTAAGGAAGGAAAGGTTTATTTAGCTCACAGTTTGTGGTAGTTTCAGTCCATACTCAGCTGGCTCCAAGGCAGGGTGGCACATGGCAGAGGGCAACAGTTCATGGCGGCGGAAGGCAGCAAAAACAGCAAGAGCAAATGGGAGGAGCGCGAGCGCAAGAGCACGAGAGAGAGCAACCTCTTTCCCTCCCTTATATTACATGCAGGCTATCCGCCCCAGGGTGGACGTAGCACTCACACCCATAATCCCAGCATTAGACCATGAATCAGTCATAAACTCCAGAAGCCCGCCTCCATGACTGCATGAGGCTTTGGGGGGACATCTAGACACAAACCATAACACTTTACAAGTAGTGTTGATGCAGAGTTGTAATGTTGACTTGGCAGAGCCTTGGGGAGGAATTAGGGGGATGGATCTAGGATCAGGAGGTTGCTTGGGCATTAGCACCCCCTCACATGATCAGAAGTGTTCCCTGCACATCTCAGAATGAAATTTCCATTCTCCTGGAACTGTAGCCATAGGTGGATCTTGGTTCTTGCATACATGAGAGTAAGAATTCTCTAAATTGTGTTTTCATGGGAGTTAGCATGAGCTGTGAGTTCTTGGTAGTTTTGACAGGCAATTATTCAGACAAACATGTAGAAAAGAAAAGATAATAGTGCTAGACCATGATCAACCCATGAAAAATGAATGTAAACCTCTGATGCCTGGCTTTCCTTTGGGAAAATCTAATCCAGGGTATCCTATCTTCCGTTGGTTCTCATGTTGGTACTATATTAGGAGTTATTAATGTCTTTAGGACATTAGTAATACTATTTCTGACAAGTCTCTCTCTGTTCTCTGGCCCCATCTTAGCTTGCTTTTCTTTGTATTATCCCTAAGTCATATTGTCATTAACTCACTTGAGCTTTGATTTAATGATGCAAATTTTTGGAGTAAACTACAGTGCTCTGGTTTTCATCCTACTTCCTGGACTGAGCTTCTTAGTCTCTGTCCTCTGCCTGTCTCTTAAAGTTGGTGTTCCTCAAATATCTGTTCTTAATCTTCTTCTCAGTAACCTCTTTTGGGCCCTTGATCTTTCAGAGAATTCAATTAAAACCATGGATTTACTCTTTCTCAGAAAAGTGTAAATTCCTATCTATAAAGTTGTGCATATCATTCCTAGAGGGTCATGAATACCCCTCTATAAGCACAAATTCAAAGATATCTGCTCTCATAATCCCTGGGCTTCCTTTCCTAGGCCTTCATTTGCCATTTACTCATCAATGACTCCCAAACCTATCTCTCAGGCCCAGACCTTTCTCTGATCTCTGGCTGTCTCTAGGTCATCCCTGCCAGGTGATCGTCAGTCTGTGGGACATGTCTACAGCTGAGGTTGTCCTCTCTTCCTGTGGGTTCATTTTCTGCCCATGTCTCAGTGGGTGGCTATGTCACTTGATTTGTTGACTAATCCACGACCTGTAAACACATCCTTGATTTCTTCCTTATCATTCTCTACATTTAACCAACGAACGAAGTGGGAACAAGAGCCATCTTTTGCCCCCATGTCACAACCTTAGGTTAGGCCACCATACTCTATCACCTGGGAGGCTTTAACAGTTTCCTAACTGGTCTCCCATCCTCCAGAATCAACCTCTCTCCTGATCTCATCTGGGCTCAAGCCTCCAGGCTGTGAAGAGGCTTTTGGAAGTCAAAGGATGGCATTTTTCTCTCCATTCACATCATGAAACCCTGGAGGGTCTGATGGGTCATATTACCACCAAATACAGCTGGTGTGCATTTCATAGACAAGGAGACCAGGGACTTCAATTAAACATTTCAAATATTTAAAGTATTGCCCATATACTAAGCAGTCATCACAGGGAATGCAGAAATGCATAAACTTAATCTTCTAACCTTTGGAAGCAAAGTTGTTGGCTACGGGAGTTTAGAAGAGGAACAAATCCTTTTAAGCTTGGCTGTGAAGTGGTAGTCAGGGAAAGCTTCTTGGATGAGGTGTGAGGTAAGCAGAACCCTAAGCTGAAAATAGGATTTGTAGGGCTGGGAAACAGAAGGGGAAATTCCAGGTGCAGGCAAAGCACAAGACATGCTCAAGGGCCACTGAGGACTCCAAATAGGACCTGGAAAGGTGCACCCAGGTAATTGATCTGTGGAAATAAGCCTGGAGGAATAAGTGGGGGCCAGATACTGGCCCCAGATAATTGAATCTCTCCTATGTTCTGTACATGCTCTGTATTCCACCAGGACCAGCTACTCTTCTGTGATGACTGTGACCGTGGCTATCACATGTACTGTTTAAACCCCCCAGTGGCTGAGCCCCCAGAAGGTAATGATGATGAAGTCAACAATAACAACATCAGCCACTACTCCTACCACTTACTGAGCCCTCACTATGGTGCAGGCCTTGTGCTAAGGGCTTTTCATGTCTTGTCTCATTTAATCATCACAACCCTACGAGGTAGGTACAATCACTATCATATTACACATGAGGAAACTGAGGCATGGTTCAACCAGCTGAAATTTCAACTTGTGGGCTGAGGAAATATTCCTTAGACATGTGGCTGAGATGTGGGAGGGGTGAGATTCTGGGGGAATGAGGCATGGCCAAGGAGTGAGCATCTTTACAATAGCTCAGCTGATGACCTCTGAGCATTTATTTCCTGCTGAATAAGACTCCAGTATGTCCTCAGGACTGAGACTTGATCTCTGAATTTTGAAAGTCAAAGGAAAATAGGGTTGACAGGAAGTTAGGGCCACTGGGCTGAGACTCGAATGTTAGAAGAGGGGCTACTACTAACGCCATCTTGTCTCTTACAGGAAGCTGGAGCTGCCACTTATGCTGGGAGCTGCTCAAAGAGAAAGCCTCAGCCTTTGGCTGCCAGGCCTAGAGCCCCAGGTCACAGAAAGTGACTTGATGCTGGAAAGGCTGAGCCAGAGCCCAGTTCAAGCAGGATGAAGCCCTCCTCCCGCATTTCCAGACAGACCGACTGTAAGGAAAATGAATACTCACAGAAGGGCATGGACATATGGAACCAAGAGGGTGATGTATCTACTTTACCTCTTGTCCCACAGATGGTACTTCAGCCAGCATCTCCTTGTTTCTACCAGAAGGATTTTGCACTTTTGAAGAACAACCCCTACCCCAGCCCTGTGGAACCCTCTCACTTTTACCCTAGCACTGAAATTTTCTCACTGGTTTCCATTTTAAGGGAAGCCATTTTGTGATCACTCATCAATCACTTGTGTGTAATTTGGTGTTTTTTTTTTTTTTTTTTAATCTATCTTTGCACAGCCTCTTCACCTCCAGTTTAGGCTCTTCATCCTAGATTTTCACCAGAGGAACAAAGTGCTGTGGAGAAGTTGTTGCTTATTTCAAGCCACTGGAAAATTTTAGACTTAGGTCCTGGAGGCCATCTTGAGGATGGAACCTTGAAACCCCTTCTTGTTCCTTGGTCTTTGTGGGGAGGAAGAGTTCTTTCTTTCAACAGTGGCTTCCACAGCTGGGGTGGTCTTGATTGACTGCATTTTCACTTGATAGGGGATGGGGAGCGACTGAGAGATGGGAAGAAACATTGGGAAAATAATGTTAAGGCCTGCTGTAGCCATTCAGTGTTTGTTATTCATGAGGAAAGACTTGGCAAGGGACTGGGCTAGTTCCTTACCCTTCAGAGCTGAGGTGCACTTGAGGTGAGATAAACCACAGCCTAGGGACAGAGGAAGATGCTCAAGACTCTGCCTCTGACTGAGCTGAGAGTACAGGGCTGGTTTCAGCTTCTCCTGGTGGAACTCAGGTGCCAGTCAGGTGAGCAAAGACTCCCAATAATGTGTCCAGATGATGGATACAGGGACCACAGCTCTGAGAAACTCTTCAGTATTGATGTGACACTATGAATTCCTTTTCCCAAGTAATTTCTTCCTTTCAAATGGTGTAAGTGTGCTATTGTCTACAGAGATTTGACTGGAAATTTTAGGATGGAGGATGGATAATTGTTACTTAAATGGATGGTTAGGGTAATGTGATTATTTGTGATAAGGTGGAATGATTCTGAACCCTCAGCTCGTAGGCTGTTCTTGTCTCCTAAATCCCCATATGAGCTGGACTCTTTTCTTTCCTTTTTTAAATGTTTCTAGAAGAAAGAGGTGGGGAGCCTAGATTCTGAGAACTCTGTGCTTTGGAGGACAGCTCTGCAGGCTGAAGTGGCTTGGACTGTTTTTGAATCACGGCAACAGCACAATAACAGACACGTTTCTAGAAAAATCATTTGCCCAAAGGGCAGGTCACTGTGAGTGGGACCCTTGCGCATGCTCAGATTTCCTGAAATCAGCTCCATCTCTGTAGTCCGGCAGCGTACAACAAAGGCCCAGGTTATTTTTAGTTGTTTGGCTCCTGAAGAAGCCCCTAGAGATTCGGGCTAGTTGGGCCACTTCTGCCTCGCTGCAGTGTTGCTCTGTAACTCAGCAGGAGCCATCCAATTGCTCTCAGCCAGGGGACCCAGGGTGGCCTGGCACTGAGCCAAGCCATGTGGCTCTCCCCCACTCCTTTGTAGAATGACCTGTGGCAAGAGAATGGGGGTCACTCTCCTGCAGGGCCCATGGTCTCAGAGTGAGTTACACTCATATGTAATGATTTCTTTCAAAGGGCCCCTGTCCAGATGGGATTTACATCTTCCTCATAAGCTATTTTCTTCCTTCTGATAGTTGGTGAGCTGGATTCTGAAGGCCCAGTGTAGGGCTGGGAGGGTCCCATCACTGTGGAGGGGGACATTTTATTTTCTGATTGTTCTGTCTCACTGTTCTTCCACAAAACCCAAAGCAGGGTCTCCTCACAGGCCGATTATTGATTTGGAGAGTCATTTTAAATTGATTACAGGAAAAGAATTCCTAAATATTTCCAGATGCCACAGTGGCTTAAAAGTTGAAAAGACAAATCTGAAATCAAAAATTGTGGCTTTACAACTTGAGCAGTCCTCCAGTGGAGAATGTGCAAATCCAACCCCCCATGGAAATGGAGATGACGGTGCCTGTTCTACCCCCAGCCGTGTCTGCCCAGCTCATGGAGCTGAGGGCGGACCGAGTCTCTTGAGCCAAGGCAGGGCACTGGAGCTTGCCTGCCATTGCGCGGCTGGTCTGTGCTATGGGATCACATTAGGAAAGCCCCAGGCTTCCACTCTCAGTTTCGTTACTCCCCGCAGAATGGGAAGTAATGACCTCCTTCTTCTTTGTGGACTTCAGTGTCCCCATCCAGACAGTAGGGATAGCAGAGCAGCTTGCAGAGTGGCATCATTGGGGTTGTGCAAGCAGGTAGAGTCACATTTATCAACTTCCGCACCGGTAAAGGGAAGCTGTTGGTAAACTTCAGATTGGTCTGTTTCTTTAAGCCCTGAGAACAAGATAGAATCATAGAGTTCTTGTGAACGATCAGGGTTTCAGTGTTGCCTCTGCCACTGAACCCCACTTTGTCCACCTGTAAAATGGAGATGCTAACACACTTGCCCTGCCTGTTCCCAGGAGACCCTGGGAATCTTAAAAAATATTACGTGAGCAACCACCGCAGAGCAGAGCTTATCTGGGCAGGACTCCAAATGCTTTTCGTTCTTTCTTTTTTCTTTTGTGGGTACTGGGGGTCGACCTCAGAACCTCATGTGCCAGCGGGCGCCTGTGCCGCTGAGCGATATCACCGGCACTTTTTTTCGTGTGTGGGTTCCGGGAATCAAACTCAGGCCCTCGTGCTTGCCAGGCAGGTGCTTACGCCGCTGAGCCATCTCACTGGCCCTCCAGATGCTTTTCATGTCTGCCTTCTCGTATGACAGCCAAAGTTAGATGTCTTCTTGGAATCTCCCTGTAGACTCAAGGGGATTTACATTTCAAGAGCCCAGGCTGCATGTAGTCAGGGCCACCAGGCCAGGGCTGGGACCAGGGAGATTGGCTTTGCACAGGCTGTCTTGGGAAGGGGGATACACCACATGGCTGAGTGCTTTAGGATGAAGCACTCCAGATACTCCCTTCTGCAAGATTAACCAGCTTGGAATGCAACGCTCCCTTCTACATAGGGCAGAATTCATTTCCCTTCAGGTGCCACACTCATTTTTACCTTGATTTAAAGCTTTGCTCTGCCTTGTTCTAACTGGCTGATCTTGGGCAAGTGACTGCCTCTCTCCGAGCCTCCTGGCCCCCATGCACTGTGCAGCCAGGTGATTGCAGGGATTAAAGTAATGGTGGCATGGGCCTGGTGTGATGCAGGCCAGAGAGGTGAGCCTGCAGGAACTGCTGGAAGACGAAATCCTGCTTCTTTCTTGACATTTTTGAAACACTAATTTTGGGGCCTATAGTATATCCAGGGAGGGCAGCTCTGTGAGGAAAGAGAAGTGAGGCCCCTATTAAGAGATTTATATTCCAGGCTTCCTTCTCCACCAGGCCCTGACTCACAGCACCTGAGGCGGGAGCCAGAGGATCCAAAGGCTCTGCTGTTCTGTTGCTGCCTGGGGCCAGGTGGGAGCCTTGGGAAGGCTGCAGAGCTGGGCTGCGGACAGCAGCTTCCTGTGGCTCAGGCTCCGACCCCATGGGGAGGTGGGAGGGAGGCCAGATTCCTTCAGAGCCCAGGAAGATAAGCAGTTTCAATAGGGGGGGCCTGCATTGCACAGTGAAGGTCTTGTGACACCCTGGGGAGTTTCACTCCTGGTGTATTTTTTATCTTCACGCTTTGAATCCAGCATGATTTCTTTCAGTCCTCCCCTTAAAAAGTCCAGATATTTTAAGGAAGAAAAATGGTACGATTGTTACTACTTTTCCTTTGGGGGCGAGTTGAGGAGACCTGTGCTCTTCTGTGTTGTTGAAGAAAGATTGCTGGCTACCTCAGGCTCCAGACTCAGGTAAAAGGGGCTGCCAGTCTCCTCTTGGAGTCCACATGTGCTTGGCTGGTGGCCCAGGCAGGTCCTGAGGATCACCTTGCCTGTCCCCCCAGGCTGGTTCTAGCCTGTTTTGGAAGTGCTGATACGAGAGTGCTTCCCTTTCCTCTCCCACTCCCCTGGTGCCCAACTTTGGCCCCTCCTTAGAGAACCACAGTGTCACAGCTCAAGGGAGAAGTTGGCTCCCCAGGGCCAGAACCACACTCTGTCTCCCACCGAATATGCCCTGAGTCCCAGGCCTGGCTCTTTTCAGGGGCAGCACATTGATGTCACCTTTAGTACTTTGGTAGGCTGGCATGCCTGGGTATTGAGGGAGGAAGGGACCCCGGAAGAAGGGTCAGTCCTGTCCCCTGCACCTGGCTGAGTGACATGACTCCCTCCACGCCCCACTGTGTTACACTTTTTGGAATCTTACTCCTACACACAAAAGATGCCTTTGGTTTTCAGATGCCCAATTGCATTAGTACCAGATGAGGAATGGGGAGGGTGGTGGGAGGGAACAGACATTTTAACTCGTCTCAGGTTGCAAGTCCCCCCATCCAACCCTGACTGTTCTTGGTTCTGACTTGTCCTCTGAAGGTGGGCTCTGTAGTTGTCTGATTCTGGGCCCCTTCCCTATTTCTGAGCATGCCCAGGCTTTCGGCATGTTTATGATTCTCTGCCAGATGCCACAGCTACCTGCCCTGAGTGTAGAAACAGCAGGATGGATGGGTTGGTTCAGGGCCTTTGGGGCAGCTAGCTGGGGGCCTCTGAGAGCTGGGAATCCTGTCCTAAGGAGGATGGAGATGCTCCGGTCTTCATGGGGACAGGCGGGGTACGTGCTTTGCGAGGGAGGAGGGGAGAGGAGGATGCAAGTGCCAATGGTTCGGCACCTGGACATGGGAGGGTGGATGGAGCTCCCTGCAGAGGGAGCAGGGCTCCTCTGAGCACTTCAACAGTTGCTCCCAGGAAGGCCTGGCTGCGAGGCTCCCTTGCCATGCTTCTAGCCAGGCTATGAAGAGAGACTCGGAGGAAGTACCTTCAGGAAGCCCAGGCAGCAGTGGAGCTGGGGTCCCTGCCGGCCAGTTCCACATCAAGTGAGTTTCCCAGAAGGAGCAGGGAAGTCCCTGTGTGAGGAGAAAGACAGAGAAACCAGGCGGGGTCCCAGCAAGACCCCCCTCTGGGTTCTGAGCAAACCCTGGCTGTGACTCCTCAGCTGAATAAAACTGAGGTGATCCCCAGTGCCCCAAGACTGTGAGGGATGTCATGGGGCTAGAGGGCACAGGAATGCCCATTGGTTTAGTCTCTGTCCTCATCTCCCTCTCTTCTTTGCTCCAGTGCCGGATGGAGGTTGTGGGGCCAGTGTCCCTGAAAGAGGGACGTTCCATGGTTTCCCCTGCTTTGGCCCCACCATGAAAAGGCAGTGTTTGTGCTGATGATGACATTTTCCAGGGTAGGCCAGAGGAAGGCAGCACTGGGACTGGCAGGCAGCCAGAACCCTCTTGGACAGAAATGTAATTATTAATAATGCCTTCTAGCCCAGGCAGAGAGTGAGATGGCTGTCCAGGTTGGCACCAGCCCAGCCTGGAAGGTAAGTGGTGCTGGGGGCAGGAAGCAGTCCCTGTAGGAAGTGGGGGTGGCCAGGAGCCCCTGGGGACTATAGTCCCTCAGCAACACAACCCATAATCCCCGGGTTAAATTTACACTCTCTGCATCTCCTTGGCTGAGCTCTCTGTATTAATATTAATATCCATGAGAATAGAGATGTGCGTACGCATGTGCACACGCGCACCCTGCTTGATGAATTCAAGGCGTTGTTGGTGTTGCCCCAGGATGGCAGAGCCAGGAGCTGCCCCACAAGACCCATCTGTCCTTGCAGCCCTCAGCAGCCCAGAAGCTCAGGCACCCAGCCCCTGCACGGCCACAGGGGCTGTTGTCGTAAAGGGGCCTTCGTGCTTAGAAAGCCATTGGTTCCACCAGCTCTCTCCATCTGTCTCCAACTCACCTCTGCCTCTTTGGGAGAGATGTTTAGTAATAGTTGAGGACTTGTGAAAAAAAAGTCTCAATTCTGCTATCAAAAGGATGTGAAGACTATGGCTAGAATAGGGCTCGGGGTTTTTATCGACTTCACCCTTTCACGTTTATTGCCCACTGAGACGTTTGTTTTCTTCCTCTCCTGCATTGCCCTTCCCTGCACCTTTCTCTTCCTTCCCTGCTGCCATGAGGGATGCTGAGGAGCAGGGTGGTGGTGGAACAAAACAGCATAATCCAAGAAGACAATGTAGCTGTGCACCTTTTCAACATGTAGTTGAAGAAGTCTGGTAGGGACTACAAAAAAGCAAAGGAAACATTACTAGATAATATGTGAGCGAGCACATGAAAATACAGAACATTTACCTCAGAGCACAGGAGGTGGGGAACAGATAGGGGAGGCAGGCAAGGAGTCCTGGGTAACCAGCGTGCCTGGTCCATGCGGCACTTGGGGAGTCAGTTAGGTCACACTCGAGCAGGAAATGATGAATGCTTATGAAACATTGTGCTCCTCTGGCAGGGAAAAGGGCATCCATCATCGTGGTCCACCACTTATCTGCTGTGTGTCCACTCTGGGTGGTTTTTTCTCTGAAAGCAAATGGGCACACATCCTGCTTGCCAAGAGTGATTGCTGCATAGACTGGTACTGGCTAAAACAGTTGGTGGGGACTTGACCTTGGACAAAGCAATGCTCTAGGTACCATAGGGGCTGCAAAAACAGACCACATGCAGGCCCAGCCTACAGGTTGCTTTTTAGCTCTAAAAGTAGATTCTCCCTCAGAATCCTGATCATATGTCAAGTATCATGCCTCATGGGAAGGTGTATGTGTATATCTGGGTCTCCATTTTTTATGTATATTCATCAGTGGAAGACTAGCAGGTGAAAACATTGGTTACTTCTATCCTCTGGAGGCTGGGGAGAAGGACACAGGTGTCCTGAGCCTAACTGCTTTTATCTGTTTCTCCAAATGCTGGCTGCCCTTGGAAGAGGAGCGTCCTTCGCCTGAGCGGTAGTGACGTGAGGAAGGCATCTAGTTGGACTGTGTTGAGCAGCCAGAGAATCCGAGGCTGTGTCTCTGAATGCTGCTCTACAGTTCCTGGGGTGGAGGGTGGAGAAGTGCAATCAGCAGGGCCTGATCGGTGGTAGAAAGTGACCCATATGATAGTCTTGTCCAGACCCTGCTGGAGAAGTTGGGGCGGGGTTGAGCAGGAGCCTAGTAAATGGATTAGATGGACTCCCACGGGGACCCCGCAAGGTAGGCTCAGCGTCCAGGAGCCTGTTCCCACATGGATGGTGTGTGTGTGTGTGTGTGTGTGTGTGTGTGTGTGTGAAACCCGCTGTCAGAGGTGTTTTCAGTAGACCTCCTCTGCAGGCCTTTGGTCAAGGTCTCTTCATATCCTGGCTTCATGCTTCATTTGACTGACAGTTGTCGGTATTGACAGCATCGAGAATAAACCATTTATTCCATCTCCTCTGCCAGAGCCAGGTTTCGGATTTCAGCTATTCCCTGAAGAAGCCACACCAGGCTGGCTTGCAAGTGAAATGCCTGGCGTGGGGAAGGCATGTATCTTCCCATGTGGAGAGGTCAGCTCAGGGCTGGTCTAAAGCAGCCTTTGGGGAGGCTCTTCTGCACCCATGACTCTGAGCAAGGGGGATTTTTGGCAACTTCTGTGGAGAGGACTCAAGGCATGTGGACTCAAGGCTTGGCTGTGAGTCTGGTCTTAAAGTGCCTGAGAGCTGGGAATGTCTCCTGGGGTTTGGTCCACCCATGCATTAGAAAGCATGTGGGGAAGATTCTTTAGAACAAAACTGCCTGTGAATGGAGGTTTACCCTGTCTTTAGCACTGGTGGAGAGGAGAGAGGAAGGCTATCTGACTTGCATTCTATCCAGGCCAGACTGTCCCAAGCAGCTGGCAGGGGATCCTGAGCCCTCAGGCCCTCAGCTCTATGAGGGACGGAGTTGGGAGCCTGAGAGCCCAGTGGGCAGAGCTCTTAGAGGGTCCCCTCATCCCCTCCATTTGCATGCACTGTCAGACCCCTTCCCAGCCTGAAGCTGGCTTGCTGGACCTTTAGGACATGGAGATGTGAGGAATGACTGGCATGCCTGTCCATGTCACACAGCACATTCAAGAAAGAGCCAGAACCAAGTCCTCAACCAACTCTGCTCCCCTTCCAAATCTTAAAGCTCAGTTTCTACAACTCTCTCCTTTTGGTGGCCAAGATGTGGAGCATCTTCACCAGGAAGCCAAAAGAAACTGGCTTTCTCTTCTAGTTGCCTAAGCCCCCTTGTCTCCTCAGGGAGAGTCTGGTGTGGTGGCTTCGGCCAGGGCTGCCCTTGCTTATGAACTAGGGCTCCTCTGGGTGGGTTTAGGGAGGAGGCTTCTGGGGTAGTAGGATAGGGGGAGGTGACTGTCTTGCTGTCCTGTGAGGAAGCATGGGTCTGTGCAGGCTTCGTGCAAGGCATGAAAGCCTTGGCTTGGGTCAGATGTGAGGCACTGGGGAAAGACTTTTGTTTCCATTGCTCTGTCCCAGCTGTTGAATCTACCCTGGTTGTCTCACAGTCTTAGGAATTTACTGTCCCGGATGGTCTGGGCTGCACCTAGGAAAGGACCCTGCAATACTCTGATGATCTCCAATCACTGGTTTCTATGGTGTCTCTCGACCTGTAGATAAGATGCACACGTCTTCCAGTGTAGGCACAAGAAAAGGAACAGTTCCAGCATTTTATCGCCATCATCCTCATATGGTTTCTTGCCTTTTACCCCCTGCCCCAACTCCTTTGAAACTCAGTCATAGAATGACCAACAGAGTTGGCCTGTGCATTAGAAATGTCTATGAATGGGGGGCTTTCTTTCATGCTCTTGGACATTGACCACATTGGATTTTGGTACCCAACACCACATTGCCTCTTGCTGACTGAACAACAAGAGTTTTTGCCTTGAGCTGCTTGGCCTCGATGTGCAACACTGAGGCCAATACAGCTTTCATGAGGTTAGAGAAAAGGACTGCAGACTGGGGAAGTTGTGTGAAATGGTCCGAGGACAATATTTCCATTTGACTTCCTCTGCCTTCTCTAAAAAAGCAACCGCAGCAACAAGCAAACAATATGCCCATCCCCCACCCTGCTGGCTCCACTCCTCTTTCAGGTGTGATGTGATTGTAGTCTCAGTCTCTAGGTGTGTGTGTGTGTGCACTCTGGTCCTCTGTCTTCTAGGAATGCTCATTTCTCCCAGGTGTCAATTCCTACTCTTTTTGTGGCTCCTAATGTGAAAAGTGCTGTGATGTTTCTGCCCCATCTAAGGGATATGTCAAGATCTCTTGATGTTTCAGTATTGGAAATGTGGCTGTACCACATATCCCACCATCCTAAGGGGACACGCTGGCATATTATGAATGTCTCCAGGAGGATCTACAGCTTGGAAATAGCTCACATCTGGATCCTGGCTCACTGACCTAGGACTTGCTTGGAGGGAGAGGCAACTGCTCTTCATTCAGAAGGCTGGCAGAAGGGCTGCCCATGAACTGAACCCTCCCTCTCCCTGCCCTTCCTCCTGTCCTCACTGGATTCTGGGAGGGGGGTCTTGGAGAGGTCAAAACTGCCAGCTGATGAGATGCTGATCAATGTGGGCATCCAGCAGCCGTTATCTTTGGAACCCCTGGATATCTTAGTCCCTTAGTGGGACTCTTGCACATTCATAAAGACTGAGTCTCAAACCCCCTGTCTCTTACTTGCTGTGGTTGGTATCTCGTTCTGTGATTGGTTAGCAGTGTTGACTACCCACATAGCAAATCTTTTGTCTGCAATTTAGAGAATGTGTAAACAAATAAAAGGCTTAAAACTCCTGGGAACTCTGTGTTATTTTTCTTCCAATCTATAAAAGATCAATTGCACATGTGTGCACTGTGCTGGGGTGGAGCCCTTTCATGTTGGGGTGTAAAGTGGGAATGTGTTGTGGGTGTGTGCGTGTGTATATGAACACATGCATGCATGTGCATCAGATGCTAGAGAAGCACCTGGTACTTACAAGAAGACTCCAGGAGCTCCATGGTGATGGGATTCTGAGCCCATCATACACCGGGCTCCAGGGAAACCACCACCCTGGCAACTTTCATGGGCACAGCAGGCATCACAATTTCAGGCCTCAACCGAGAGCTTCACTGGCAGCAGCGTAGCCGCTCATTTGCAGGAGACCCCTCTGCAAAGATCACAGGGCTTTCCAAAGCTAGCTCACTGGAATTTCAGGCAGAGGGAAGGTCAGGGACTGAGAGATGCTCACAGCAGAGGTGGGGAACATGGTAGGGCAGAGAAGCCTTGGGTTCAGGTCCCTCTAGAAGCCAGCTCCCTCCTCCCTCCTTCCTTCTCTTCCTCCTTCCCCCTCAGGTCTGAAGCTCTTCCATAAAAGGCAACAAGATGGCTGCTCTGGGCACAAAGCAAGAGGCTGCACAGAAGCTACTCCTGCCCCCAGAGTCTCCAGAATCTGCTTCAGAACAACCTTAAAGGAACAGCTTCTGGGTTCAGGACTCCTGGTCCACACGGGGATTGCTTTTCCCTGGCTGCAAGTGAAGAATCAGTTTTCCAACACTAAATTAAAGATAAACAAATAAATAAAGCCTCTTCCATGAGCTAGAAACTCATGAATAGGGAAGAATAGGGAAGACCAAGCGCCCTCCCTCAGGAGTTTACAGTTTTGCCAGGAAGCAGGCACCAGACTGGCAACAATACAATGGGCTAGGAGTGGGGTACGGTTAGGAGAGTGGAAAGCCAGATCTCAGCGTGCTTCCGGTGGGAATCCACCTGTGTGTTTCAGTACGGTACAGGGGGACACAGCAGTGGCAGATACCATGCCAGTTTTGGCTCCTCCACTGAATATGCACTCCCTGTTCTTCAAGGAGTCATTCCTACCCTGTGGGCTTTGCTGTTGTCCTGTTTTTCAGCAGCAAAGCCATTGATTATTGCTGCAGATGTGGGCCATTGAGCAGGCTGTTGAACATTCCATGCAGAGGGAGTGATGGCTGCATTCAGGGGCCAGAGGAAAAAGGCCAGCCCTTCATCCAAAGTGGCCTAGGTGACAGCTGGGCTTGCAGTGCAGAACTGCTTGCTGATTCTAGTAGTATGAGGGCCTTGAGCTCATAATAAAGTCCAGGCAGGAAAAGAGGACATACACACCCACACGCAGGCCTTCATTTGCACCGAGGGCTGTATATGCTTCTGTTCTAACCCCAGGGACCACAGCTTTGCATCCCAGGCCACTGTGATCTGAATGTTATGTTCCTCTTAAAACCTTGTGTAGAGGTCTCCTTTCTTAGGCCCTGGTATCAGGAGGTGGGGTCTTTGGGAAGTGAGTAGCTCATGGAGGCAGAACCCTCACAAATAGGTGAAGTGCCCTTATAAAGAAGGCCCAAGAGAGGCTTCAGGCCCCTTTGTTATGTGAGGTGCAAGTGTGATGATAATGACTATGAGGAAAGGGCCCTCACTAGACACAAGTCTGCTGGCATCCTGATCTCGGACTTCCCAGCCTCAAGAACTGTGGGAAATAAATTTCCATAGTTTCTAATCCAGTTTAAAGTACTTTGTTACAGAGGTTTGAATGAACTAAGACAGCCTCATTACACTAGTTGCTGAGAAAGGGCTTTGGTCTGCTGGTCCTAGAAAAGTCCTAACAGACCAGAAACTGCTGTCTCTTGGGGAAGTTGGCAGGATGGAAGAGGGAGGGGAAAAACTGGAGGGAGCCAGAGGACAGTCAATCAGACATAGAGCAGAACGGATTTTCTGAGCACTGTCCTTGGGGAGAGGAAAAAGCATGGGATGGTGATGAGTTAGGGAGGGCAGAAAGGTACCAGAGATAGGGGCTAATGTAAGAGGCCCTGTGGTAAGCCATCAAGAGTGTGAGTTGTAATAGGGATATAACATGGTTCTTTCTCCTTGGGTTAGCAGAAAGTTTGCTGGAGAGGAATCAGAAGTTCTAGGTCTTATAATATCTAGCTGGGTGACGATTTTTATAGATACAGTCATGAGGTTCAGTAAATATAGGACTGCTAGATTCAGGCATGTTTGGGCAAGGAGCAAAGTGGATCAAGGTATACATGCACACAAATGACTACGCCTGGCCTTCAGTCCCTTAGCTCCCCAAGTCAGGGACCTTCTGCGGCATCCGATAAAGCCTAGCTCCATAAAGTGCCTTGGGATGGCATAGGACATGAGGGTGCCAGTGGCTTAGATTGTTCCAGAGTAGTGATCTCCCAAGTTGATTCTGTAGAGGCCTGGAATTCTGGGATGGACTTCCAGAATGTCCAGAGGCCCTAGGGACAGGGCTGGAAAGAAGCTTCCTGAGCTCCAACCTCCAACTCAAACCACTGGCTAGCACAGCTCTGGTTTGATGTTTCTTATTATTGATGGTTCTGTTACTTTAGGGCGCGATGGTGGGCGGGGCACAAGGAGTCCCCTGAGGCTACTGAAAGCAGTGGGAGGATGAGACTTGATTTTCTCCAAGTACGAATGGACCAGGCAAATGGACTCAGTCTGTTCCCAGCTCTCTCTGGGAGACCTGGCCTCCACCAGGACCTCCTGTGGGGTCACTCTTAGGCAGAGTGAAGGGGCACTGATGCATCACCAGGAGGTCTCATTTTGTCCTCTCCTGGCAGGTCCCTGCAACTTGTGGGGCTCACTGGCCTACCCAGCCCCACCCGGGACTACCCCAGTCCTTTGCTGTCACAGCAGCATCATAAGCCTCAGCCTAGCAGGGCCAGAACAAAAGTGTGTCCCCAAGGAGGGTGGGTTGAGAATGTTCGGGATAAACTTCAGGTAATTAGCATTGTTAATGCTCATTCTGTGATATTACAGCTGTGAACCTCATTAAAGTGTTCTCCAGGGGGAAGCAAGCCAAGATTCAGGTGTCAGCTCTGCTCTTCCTGTAAGCAACCGCCTGCCATCTCCAAGCCTCTGCTCAGAAGCCTGGCTCCTTCCTATCCCTCCTCCTGCTCCCGCTCCCTGTCTGCTGGCATCTGGGCTAGGCCTCCTTCCCTCAGCTGGGACCTGCTCCTTCCCACCCCTTCTCTAGCATGAAAAGCCGCCGCTCTCTCCCCACCCAAAGAGAAACCTGCCCACTGCAGAGAGCATAATGGCTCCTGCTGGTCCTTGCTGGCTGAGGTGCAGGTTTGAAAGAAAAGGTTCTGTGCTGCGGGCTGGGAACCTGAGCCTGCCTCCTGCAGTATTAGAGCATTGTATTCAGGGCTTTTCTCCTCCGCACCTCCCAGAAAACCCAAGACCCTGTGTGTCCCCTCCTGGCTGGATTTCCTGGGCTCGGCTGGCATCTGCTGTGGCGGCTCCTTCTCAGAAAGAAACCTGAGTCCCTCTGGCTTTAATTTCTGGGATTCCTGATTCCAGAGAAGGAAGGCAGGGGACAGACTATTTGCCAAACAGAGAAATATGAGATGCTCTTGAACCCCCTTGAAACCTTGAGAAAAATAGTGGCTGCCCCTCCAGAGACTAAACACAGGCTCAACCCAAAACAGAGAGGAAAACATAATTCTAGAGTGTCTCCCTGACGGCAGGAGAGTGCAGGAAAGTCTGACCAGGGCCTGGAGCCTTGGTTGTCTCTCTTTCCTACTTCTTTCAAACCCCTAGGTCCTTTGTGTCCACAGAGGGGTCTTCCAACCCACTTTTGATGGGCATGACCATGTTGCATGAATGCTGACTTAGAGCATGAGAATCTCCCAGTGGAAACAGTGGAACATTTGAGGGGAATAGCAAAGTCCATTGGTGATTTTAATTCAGGGTGCAATGACAGACATAGGTTCCATAGGCACACACGAGGGGAAATCATCTACAGAAGGGCTTCATGGGTAGGTGCACTGGAGCAGAGCCACGAAAGGTGTGTAGGACTTTGCTGGCAGTGATTCTGGCTTTCCAAGTGGAGGGAGTAATGTGAGCAAAGACCCCTCTTCTAGGGATATTGGGCTAAACTGGCCTGGGATCTGTTCCTAGGCACAAATCTAGGGCAAACTGTCCTATGGACCACTGGCTGCCCTATGACCGCACAGAGGACCCTGTTCTGCAGCTGTGAGCTGATGTCTGGGGTTTTCAGAGTCTTTAACCTGCGAGAAATATGCCTGAGGTATTCCGGCAGCCATTTTGTTTGATGTGTGGCTTGGATCCGGTCCAGTTGGAACCTATATGCCCCCTCCCTATCATCTATGCATTCCCCTGAAAGATACCCCTTCAGCTATTCTCAGCTCCTTAACCCTTCCTTTGAACTCTTTGCACATGGTTTCTTATAGTCCTCAATCCCCCAAATGAACCACTCCAGTCTTCCATTTCCTGTTTTGTGCATGTGTTTGTATTGTGTTCTTACCACCCAAACTACCAAGCTCCAGTTAGTGCGTGCATGTACACACACACACACACACACACACACACCCTCTCTACCTACAAACATTTTAAAGGCTCATCTCAGCCCCTTCTGCTGTGGAGCCTCCTCTTCTAGCTTGCCTCTTTCCACACAGCCCCCACCATGTTTGCTCTGTACCACTTTTATAGCACCTAGAGCCTTTGTTCAGCATCTTGCCAGCTTTCCCCATCAGACCAAGCTCTTTGTGGGCATGGACTGTGTCTGGCTCATTGTTGAACACTGACTACCCTGGTATATGTGCAACAAAAGAACACACAGATAGATACATGAATGCTTGAACAAGTGATAGAGTAGTGAATGAATCAATGAGAAAAATCAGAGGAAATCAGAACGGGGTGAGGAACAGAGCACTGCTGCCTCATAGACATAGGTCTCTTCCCTCAATGCACAGTCCTGGCTCGGTCAGCATCTTGTCTCCTCCCTGGCCCCTGTAGGGGAAGGCAGCTCTGTTGGCTGAGAAGAGAATGGGCAGTTGGCCTTTACCCATATCTCTCTGCTGGGTTACTACAGCCCACTTAAAACCCAAATCCTTCAAGTCCCTCTGCATTATTAAACAGGATCTATTTTAAGTAGGCCACCCTAGGTTCCTCTTAAAGGAAATCTGCTATGCACTTAAAGAAATAATAAATTATGAAAATGATCTCCATATTTCTGTGGAGGCAGAAAGACCAGGTTTCTCCTTAAAGAACTCATAAAGGACCCTGAAAAAATACATTATTAGCTTAGTCCCTAAACAGGTAACCCCACCCACCCCATGGCAAATGCTATTTATCAAGAGGACCTAAAAGTACAGGGTTTAAAACTGCTGGTTTACAACTACCCTTTGATTTTAAAGGTCTAGGTAAGAATCAAGGTCTACCTTTCTCTGACTGAATCCAACTTTAGAGAGGGGCAGAATGCAGCTCCTGGGGTGATCTTTTAGTTGTGTTATAAAATCATTAGCTTTCCTGTAGTTCTGCTATTTAAAAATATACACTGTGCTCCTGTATGCTTTTAATTATGTCTTGAGGCCAAAATTATTACCCTTGGGAATACATTTCTAATTACATAATGGAAGTTAGTAAAAAAAATACTTTCAGTTACAAAAATCATTGGACTCTAACATTCGGGGATCCGTTTGCTCACTGGAGGCAGGTACCAGGAAAGTTCCTGCCTCAGTGTACCTGATGAGACCACCCTATCTTTGGGGCCTGAGGACACTTGGAGGAAAGTGTCCATGCCACTCACAGGCTGAATGGTTGGTGGTGGGCATGTCACATAGCTATGGGATAGAGATGGGGATGATGATACCTACTTTTACAGTTGCAGTGAAGATGAAACACAGTCACACATGTACAGCACCTGGTACATACTGTACTTCCTTCTCTCAGCCTCATCCGAGCACCTCTCCCCGACCACTTAATGACATGTGGCAATAGCTTGATTCTAGGATGAATGGTATGATATTGCTGTCCCTTAAATGGCAAAATAGGGCAAAGGGAAGCTCACAGCCTTGGGAGTCAGGGAGAAGTGGCTTTGCCTCTTTCTTACCTCTTCATGGAGAGAATGGCACCTGTTTTCTCTTATGCTTATGGGAAGATTTGTTGAGACCATGTAGGAAAGCAAAGTTCTTGGCCTGTACTGGGCACATGAGAGCCTCCCACTCAGCAGTACCATTGTCTCCCTTTGTCAAGTTTGCCCATGGAAATTGAGGAGAATGTGGCAAAGGCCTCAGGAACAGTCATACCTCATGCTGGGAGAGTTCAGCAGGGAGAGGGTTCCAGCTGGAGAGAAAGCCAGAAAGGCCGCAGATGGAGGGAGCCTTTGATCTCATGTGGATATTAGGTGATGGGAGGAGGAAGAGGTGACCCCAGCCGGATGTGCAGAGACAGGAAAGTGTGGCTGACAGCCCAGGCTGGTCCTTGCGCAGGGAGGTTTTGGAGGTCAAGGCAGGAATGCCTGGGGCTGAGGTCTGACCTGCAGAGCCTTGAGTGAGGGGGTGTTGGCTGGATGCCATGGAGAGCCACTGAAGGCTCCCGAGCTGAGGAGTACGGTATGCTGGGCCGAGTGGGCTGGAGGTGAGGAGGGGTTATTGGAAGTGCCTGGCTCTCAGGCCAGGGCCCTGTCACTTGGACCCTGCTGTCCTCTGATGACTCTGGGAGGCTGGACCTGCCTGGCCATGGCAGGCCAGGTGCCACAGGTGTGTGGTGGGTGGTCTACAGATTACACCCTCCTAACCAGGTTGAGCCTTGATGGGGAATGAAGGAGGTAGAAGTTGTAGGCTTTTTGCTCTGCACCTGTTTACTGAGGAACTGGCTCCCATCCTTTTCTCTCCTTCCTTCCTCTGCTCATCTTTCATGCAGTTGAAGCAGGCTGGGGGAGGGCTGGAGATAAGTCTGGGGAAGCTGTGCAGGGAGTAGGGCCTCTCAGGTAGTGGTGGGGAGGAGGAAGAGGAGAATTGAAGAGGTTGGAGTGGCCAGAGTAGGTGACAACTTGGCCTAGCCTCACCTTCCTGTGTCTCCAGCCCTGGGCATGAGGAAATGCAGCTGATCATCAGGTAGAGGAGCAGGGCCCAGGGTCCTAGACTCAGCATGTGAACATGAAAAAGACTTCTGGATAGCTGTTCTGCAGTCCGTGGACAGGCTTTGAGGTCCTTGAACTTGTCTGTGAAATTGTGGTGAGCGTGTGTGTGTATGTGTGTGTGTGTGCGCGTGTGCTTGGCTTCCTTCAGAGGATCTGTGGCATCTCGAAATCTATACGTCCCTTGTCAGTATAGCCCTTAATGTTCCAGATGAGGAAACTGAGGCCTGGAGAGGGAGAGTGGGTTACTAGTTCCACAATTGGTTAACTGCTATCCAGGGCAAAGCAGAGGAGGACAGTGTTAGGGGAGGAGAGGGGCTGGGACCTGACCGAGGGCTGGAAACAGAGGACAGAGGGAGGGTGGCAGGGAAGAAGGAAAGCCCAAATCTGCCTGGGGATTAACCATCTGTGTGTTTGGTCAGGGCCAGTCCTCACCAGGACACCTGATCCCTTTCTCCAGGTATTGTTCAGGTACTTTCCCAGGGTAGGACAGGGCTGGATTGGGGGTGGGGTAGGGGTTGATGGCAGTAACAAGTTGACTCTGTGTGTGTGTGGAGGGAGGAAGAGAGAGAGAGAGAGAGAGAGATAGAACAGATAGGTAGAGAGGGAGACTGAGGGCACATAGGCAGGGTGAGCCCTTCTTCTCTGCCCTCAGAAGGGAGCTTTAGCCTCAGGAAATCTTCCCACAACCTTGGGGCCAGGAGAGGTGTGGGTGAAGCTGAGGGCCTGCACCAAAATTTTCCTGAGGGTGTAGTTCCAGGAGTATGAACTTGAGGACTGAGTGTATTAACCCGAGAACGGAAATGGGTCTTGGGCTTGTCATGAAAAATTTTATTAGCCCCTCCTGAGCCCTCAGTCCTCCCCACTCTTGTCAGGAGGCCATGACTGGCTGTGAAATCAGGCTCTGGCTGTAGGAAGGGCCCTTTAGGGTTCGGCGAGCCAGTGACTTTCAAAATGTGCTCTAAGTATAAGTGGGGGTGGAAGCCCAAGGGGCTCACTTATCCCTACCCCAGTGCTATTTCAACCAAAGCAGCGCCATTTTTACTGATTGCCATTCCAGCTAAGATTTTGTTGGTGGAAAAGTCCTTTGACTAAAACACAAATTCCAATCCTCCTGCCCAGCTCCCCAGAATTTTATAGGAGGAAAAACTGAGGTTGGGACTTAGGAAATTCAGGCCTTCCAACTCCCAGACCAATTGTTTGGTCTTTTCCTTCAAACCAGAACTGGAGCAGCCAGGAGCTTGAAGGCCCTAGGCACTAGCCTGGGTGTGTTTTGAGGCCGGGAAAGGGAGCTGAGGAGAGTCCCCAGAAAGAGTGGCCGCTCTCTTGCCAGCCCAGCATGGAAAAATCTTCCCTGTGGCCCCAGATAGAAGCTTGGATCAGACATCTGGCCTCTGCTTCTGCCCAGCAAAGAAACTGCATCGGGGTTCAGAAGGGACCCCGTCCTGCTCTGAAGGTGTAAGCTCTTTGCTTCCTCAGCCTAGTGGGCTGGGGTGACTCTGTCCTTGTCAGATTGGTGTGAAGCTTTGACAAGCCTGTCTCTTCCAAAGCCGAGTAGACAGATGAGAGCAGGTCCCGGCCTGCTGAGCTGAGTGCTCTGAGCAGAGGTAGCTTCTGGACAGCTGTGGAAGGCCTCATTTGCATATATGCAAATGATGCCTGGTTCTTCTCTTGCCCAGCATCATCCAGGCAGATCCAGGTGCTCTTGGAAGAGTTCCAGATCCTGCACTGAAATTAGCCTCTTGAAGGGGTGTTTTGGTCTCCCAATATGAAAATTCCTTTGCACTCTTTCCAAAGACACTGGGATCCCTCCCAATCCCCAGTTCCACCCCTCTTCCACTCATGCAGCTCTCACACTCTTGGAAATGCAGCTAAAGAAACAGATTTGGAGACAGCCAGGGGTGGAGGGCAGAGTTCTAGGTGCTGGTCCTGGCTCTGTCATGCTTCTGCACGTGGGCAAGCCTCCTGACTTTTCTCACCATGGTGCCCCTGCCAGGTGAAAAGGGGGGTTCAAAGTATCCTCTGACTCCCACAGTCTGTAAATGAATGTGACCACCTGTGCATTAAGGCCTTTTGCTTATAAGTAACAGATGCCCACTCAAGACCACCAAATAGAAACAGAGCGACATATTAGGAGGACACAGGGAGTCTCAAGGACACCCTTAGTGAGAATGTAGTAGGTTGAGGTAGGGAGGAGGAGGATGGGAAGAGGTGCCCAGTTCCTCCATCTCTCCTCACAGATTGGTTCTGGGCCACTGCTTATTCTCTCTGAAGACAGAGTTTTCTCTGCTCTTCAGTGTATGTGGTGGAAAATGAGTGCCCACACACACCTAGGTCCAGGAAAAATGAGCCACAGAGCCTGAGTTCAAATGCTTGTCAGGGGCCTGATTCTAAATTACTGGAAAGAACATCTGCTAATTTGGCTAGAGTTAGGTGGCCACGTCTAGTCCAGTCAGTCATGGCCAAGGGGTTGGGGACATGTAGGAAAAACACGGCTGCCTGAGGTGCTGGACAGACAGGCAATGCTATATCTTGCTGCACTGAATTGCAGCAAGAGGTACGGAAGCTTTATAATGAGCCACACCCTGCACTAAGTATTTTTCATACAAACCAGTGGGTTAGATGCTATCATTATCACATTGAATCCTCATAACTATTCCTTGAGGCGGGTTTCATTATTCCACCCTTTTCATGAGATGGGAAACATGAGGGCTGGTAAGGCTAAGTAATTTGCCTAAAGTGGAGGTGGCGAACCTATGGCACGAGTGCTGCAGCGGGCTGTTTGTTATCATTGAAAGCTCTAAAAGGTTTGCCATCATGGGCCTAAAGCTAATGTAAGGCAGAGCTGGGATTCTCACCTGGGTCTAAGTATCACGCTTATCTTCTTTAAAATAATAACTTCTGTTCTGTAGACCTCTTGGGAAGAGTAAGTGATTTGAAAAAAATCACAAATGCTTAGCATGTAGTAACTACTTATTTATAAAGTGGCTCTTTGGTCTGTGCTTGAAACCTCTAAGAATTCCCAATATCTACAACACCAGTCAGTTCTACCTCTAGGTAGCTGATTATTGAAGGGTTGGACTGGACTGAAATTGGACTCTGAGTTGCTTCTATCTACTGGCCCCCTCCCTACCAGTTAGGGGCTGTCATCACAACCTTTCTAAAATGTCCATGTCCTAATCCTCAGAATATGTGATGTGACTCGGCGAGGGAGATTAAGGCTGCAGATGGAATCAGGATTTCTAACCAGCTGACTTTAGAATAGGGAGATTAATTTGGATTACACAGGGGGGCCCAATGTAATCACAAAGGTCCTTAAAAGACAGAAGAAGGAGGCAGAAGAGTCAGTGTCAAACTGATGTGATGTGAAAAGGGATTGACCCACCATTGCTGGCTTTGGAGATAGAAGGGGCCACAAGCCAAAGAATGTGGGCAGCCCTTAGAACTTGGAAAAAGCAAGATAATGGATTCTGTCTTGGGTGCTCTAGAAAGAAATGCGGCCCTGCCAATACCTTGATTTAAGAACCTCTGACCCTCAGAACTGAAAGATAATAAATGTATGTTGTTTTAAGCCACTTTGTTGCAGTAGCAAAGAACAAAACAAAACAAAAATGAATGCAGGGATATTCCAAGCAGATCAGATCCTTGAAACTAGTATTCTGTTCCCCTGAGTGTCTTTTCCTCTAGGCTGTGCAACCCTGGTTCCTTGAAATGCTCCTCACATGAGTGTTTTAAAGAATTCAAGCCACACCAGAACCCACACGAAATCCTTGCTTGTCAATAAGCAGCTCACTGGTGACTGTTCATAGAGGTAAGCAATTTAGGCAGCACAGAATGGATCAAGTCTAGACTGCAAGGGTTTGTACCTGTATGATGTTGGTGGTATGGTGCAGCATGGATGCAGGTATAATTTATCATGTCTCAGCCTCTCTCAACACTCTGCTAAATACCAGAGTAACCTTTAAAGAAGGCAGGGGCCATCAATTAAATCAACAGATCCCATGATGAAGAATAGAAGTGTAAACACAAGGACGGTCTCATAATTTACTGGTGGTGAACCAGCTTTATTCACTTGATGGGCTGTTTCCAATCGGCACTACAGAAAGAGGAGGAAATCCGTCAGAACAATGTGAAGACCTTCAAAGGACCTGCTAAATACCAACGTGGCTTACAGGAAAAGGTCTGGCATCTTCTTCCTTGGTCAAACATTTTTTTAATAAAGAGATTGCATTTGAATCTGCCTGGAATGATTTAGGCAATGCCTTCAGAAATGCAGGATGGATTAGATGACCTTTGGACAGTTCATCAGCCTTTTAATTCCAGGATACAAAGGTTGTGATTTATGTCTACATATTCTCACTCATGATTAAACCATATATACAGGTAGCTTAATACAGACAGAATAATACACTGAACTGGTATATTTAGTTCCAGTGGCCTGAGGATGTCTATGACATACTCAACAAAACTGGGCCAGAGATTAATATTGTTAAGGTCAGAGTGGTCATTTTGGGCACACAGGGGATAATCTTTCATACATGTACACCATTCTTCTGTATGGTTCCTCTGTAATGGGTAGACAGAGAGACATGGTTATTAGAAAATGAAATGCTCTTAGAATTCTCCCATGAGTCATTTATGGAAGGTACCATGGTTAGCAAAGTCTATGGAAATATAGCTGTTAAGGGCAACTCAGGCACTATTTCTGGATGGCTCTCAAGCATGGCTACTGGCCACAGAAGTGGGCTTGGACACACTGGAAAGATTTCAGATTTTGGGGTGGAAGGGAACATGTGCGGGCAGAGACTGTGTCTAAGGGGGTGGCTATCAGAAGTGACCATGAAGTGGTACCCACACTGTGAGGGGTCCCTTACCCAAGAAAGGGCCTTACTTTTGGCACAAGATGACTCTGATTGCATTTTCATTCCCATTATGGACCAGAGGAAGAGACATTAGCTGAAGAGGCAATTAATTAAACAGAGCTGAGGTTTGGCAATTAAGTTTTAAATGTGTGAGCAGTTCGGGAGAGAGAGGAAGTGGTTTTCTCTTAGCACAGCCAGTGAAAGATGGTGAGATGTTATCAAAGCTTTTGAATAACCAGCAAAAAGCTTTTAATCTCCTCTTTTCCCCCACTATCACAGCCATGGTAGCCTAACCATAGGAGCCATGGGAGCCCAAATAAAGGGAGAGAATCAGTACTCCCTGGGTGAACAATATATAGAACTTGTTAAGATCATCCTAGAAGTTTGGGAGGAAGCCATAGGTTATCTAAAGAATTGTGCAGGAGTTTACCCAAGAGTACAGTCTGACTCAGCCTTCTTATTTCCCTTAGAGTCATAACTAAGGAGAAATGTATTTGCTCTCTTAGGTGTGTTTGAATCACACCCGGTGCCTGGTGGGAGCAGCACTGTGGTAGAAGAGGAAGCAAAAGCCTGCACTGGGGTGGGGTGGGATGGGGTGGGGTGAACGGGAGGGAGCCAGCTTTGAATCTTTGTTCCACCATGTGTGAGTTGTTGAATCCTGGAAAAATTCCTTTACCTGCTCTGGGCTCCTCTGTAAAGTAAGAGTCAAACTACTTCCCTGTTATAAGCACAAGTAGATGGTTATGGGAACTCAGACCACTAGTTTCCTGCGGGTTACAAGATCTTGGTTCTGGTCCTACCTCCACCATTAACCCACCATTAACCTATTGGGGCTTAGGAAAGTCATCCTTTCAAGCCCTGTAAATCCTCACTTTCCTCTAACATAGACCAGGGTGCACCTAGCGCATTTACACTTCGCTGATGGTGAGTATCCCCTGGGTCATTCATCTTCCCAGGCTGTTTTCTTGGAAGTTCTGACTCAGAAGGTTGGGGTAGGCTCAGGGATTTGTTTCTTATTACTGAGGATGTTTGAGATAACCTAGATTAGATTGCTCTCTCCTGAATTGATCAGATCATATGGGTGATACGGAGGATGTGAAATGTGGAGTTAAGGACTTCTAGCCTTGACACCTAGAAAGTTTCATTTTTAAATCAGCACATCATAGGATCAGGTATATCTGGCAAACACTAGTTTAAATGATCTTTGGGGTCAAAGGGTATGAATATTTCCACACAGAGATGATAAGTGTGGTCATAAAGTATATAAAAAAATATAGATCCTCCCACCCAGCTCGTAGAAGGCTGCTGTCTCCACCTCTTCCTAGTGTCTTGAACCAGCTTTCTCAGTTCTTTCTGCTATAGTTTGGATCTGGAATGTTCCCTAATTGGCCCATTGTCAAAGGCTCCAGTCCTAGGCTATGGTGCTATTGGGAGGTGGTGGAACCTTTAAAAGGTGGGGCCTAGGGGGAGGTCTTTAGGTCATTGGAGGTGTGCCCTTTACAGGCATTGTGGGATGCTGGTCTCTTTCTCTTGCTCTTGTTTTTTGTTCCCTAGCTTGCCATAAGGTGAGCGGCTTTGCTTGCCATACATTCTAGCCATGGTGTGCTGCCCTGTTTCAGGTCTAAAAGCAACAGGACCAAGTAAGGTTCTACTGGAAACCAAAACTATGAGCCAAAACAAACCTTTTCTCTTTATAAGTTTTTTATCTCCTGTATGAGATATAGCAGCAGAAAGCTGACTAACACTTTCCCAGCGCAACCCAGTCATTAAAGGATGACCTGACCAAGGGGGTCCTCAGGACCTTGTCCATTTGCTACTTGGCCCAGGCACCTCTTCTTTCCCATAGTACCTGTGCCACAACAGTTGTGAAATTCTTAACCATCACCCCTGCTTCCCTTCATTCAGGCAGCAATCAAGTTTTAGACTGTAGACTTTGAGACGAGTGGAGATTAAGAATAACTCATACATTTCCTAATTTTCTCCTCATTTTTATTTGTTTTTTCCCCTTGGCAGGTGGGAAGGACTCCTCATTCCTTCTGAGAATATCTGTGCTATGCCCTTGGTTATATGGATGACTTTTTGACTCATGTCAACATGGAAGAAGGTTGTGTGCTGACAATGATGTTCCTGCCAGTGATTACAACCTCTGTAATGTCCCTGTGGCTGTCCACTCCCCTCCGTACAGCTCTGTGCGAATCAGGAGGACTGGAGGGAGGCTCAGCAAGTCACCCCAGCCAATCACAGCCTGGTGGGTCATTCCACCAGTTCACACTCAACATCATTACAAGCTGTATTCTCAGATATTACTGCCAGGAAAAATGTAAAAAAAAAAATCCTTTTAGAGCTATCTTTAATGTCGCTGGCATAAAAATGCTTGTACTGTAACAATCTTTGTTGTGAAATACATGGAATTAACAGCGGTGGCGTGGCAGTATAGCTTAGGCGTTCCACGAATGAACTTCATAATCAGGCTGCTGAGTTCAAATTCTTACCACTTATGACCTACAGCAAAGTATTCGTTAACCTTTCTAGGTCTTTGTTTCTTTATCTGTAAAATTTGGGTAACGAGAGCCCTGGATCAATTTCCCAGGGGCTTTTGTGAAAGTTAAGTGAGATTTTGCGAGTAACATATTGAGAATAGCATCTGACTTGGAGAAAGAGCTCAGTAATGTGTCATCTGAAGACGAAGTTGTTCTGTAAAGAGCTAGAGAGTAACTATTTCAAATTTTATGATTTATGATTTCTCTTTCTCTCTTTCTTTTTTCCCTACCTCCTTCTCCCCTTCCCTTCTCTTCCTCTTTCTTCTCCTTCCTTCCTTCTTTCCTTCCTTCCTTCCTTCTCTCTTTCTTTCTTTTTTGCAGTACTGGGGATTGAACTCAGGGCTTCTTCACTAAGCTACACCTCAGTTCTTTTTATTTTTTACTTTGAGACAGGGTCTTGCTAAGTCACTATGTTGCCCAGGCTGGGCTTGAACTTGCTATCTTTCTGCCTCAGCCTCCCAGAAGATTACAATTTCTGTTTCAACTTCGTCACTGTGGTGCAAAAGCAGTTTTAGACAACATTATAATTGAATGGGTGTGACTGTGTTGCATTAAGACTTTATTTATGAAAACAGGCAGCAGGCCAGATTTGATTTATGAGGATAGTTGGTTGATGCTAATTTTAAAGAATGATAGGTATTTCATGGGAAGGCAAGACCAGCTAAATTGCCAGGCCTCCTTGGTACTGGGATACGGTCCAGGAGCTGGAAGCTCTGTTAAGGCTTCAGAACCTGGGGAACTTACTGCCTGCACAGCAGCCAGCAATCTTGACCACATTTTGGAGGTCCAACCCCTCTGTTTCCACTTCTGCTGCTTCCACTGCTGATACCAACTCACTTTTGTAGACACCTTTTTCCCCATCTCGCAAGCTCTCCCCTCCTGTCTTTGCTTACTTGTATGAGATGTGATTGAAAAATATGGTGTGTATTTAATCAGAAAATAATTACAGTAAAAGACACATTGTCTGTCTTTGTTACTTTTCTCTCATTGCTGAGCCAAAATACCCAACACCCACAAGGTAAGGGAGGAAAGGTTTATTTAGCTCACAGTTTGTAGAGGTTTTAGTCCATAATCAGCTGGCTCCAGAACAGGGTGGCACATGGCAGAGGGGCAACAGTTTATGGCAGTGGAAGACAGCAAAAGCAACAAGTGAGAGAGGAGAAGAGCGGAACAGACAAGCCTCTTTCTGCCCCTTTTGTCTTATCCAGACTGCTGGGATTAGGGCGGTGCCAATCCAATCATCGGACTGATCCAGCGATCACCCACCCTTAATCCCAGTGTTGCACACTCTAGATTCACCCACCTCCAAAAAGTCCACCCCCTATGACTTCATGAGGCTTTGGGGCACATCTAGACACAAACCATAACATTACCATTAATTCCTCTCAAAATAACCACCACTTTGAATACATTTATCCCATTGTTCTTGCTACTTTCTGAAACAGTTCTAGAGGTCCTCTTTCATGAATGTCTTTAGTTGTGCTCTTGTGGCTGCCTCAATGTCCTGAATTGACTCAACAGGTTTACCTTTCATGGTCATTTTGACTTTGGGGAAGAGCCAGAAGTTGCATGGTGCCAGATCTGGTGAATAAGGTGAATGAGGACGCACTGTTACGTTTTTACAAGCCTGCCTTTCTGTGGGATGACACGCAGCAGCAGTGTTCACCATGTTTTTGATCACGCCTCATAAAGACACACAAAAGGACTTCTAAAATTGCTTCAGAAAGTGGCAAGAGTGATGGGTAAGTGTGTTGAAATGAGGCAGCATATTTCGAGGGGGATTAATGGTAACGAGACTTTTAGTGTAATATATTTTCTTTACTTAAACATTCACCATAGTTTTCAGTTACCCCTGATATGTCTGACCAGGGCTTCTCTGGTGTGCTTCTGCTGGTGTCTACTCTCACAACAGTTTCCTGACTCTGCCCTGTACTGGAGAGAATCCAATTGGTCTGTTTAGTCCCTCTTGTTCCCGTTTGGGTACAGATTTTGTTTCAGATCCCTTCACATTCCTCTGGCCCATATGAATGTTGGGAATCCTTGGGTCAATTAGCACTATGGTTCAGAGTCTGCTTCTCTTCAGAACAGTCTTTCATGGGCAGGAGTCCCTCGGAAGGGTTAGAGTTCTAGGGCTTGACTGCCTAGCATATCGTCTTCCTGTATTGGTTTTCTAGCATCGCTCATAAAACCACTAAGCAGGCATCCCACAACCCCTCCCATTACATTGCCATCAGAGGCATTATGTAAATATTTGGCCTTGTATGATGGAAGGGGCATAGTCTCTATAAACAGACACTGACCAAACACACTTAACTTTTATCAATCCCAATATTCCTTCTAAGAATGGGAATAATAGCATTACCTTGCATGACAGTGGCAAAAATTGAATAAGATGAGGTGTGTAAAAGTTACCACTACAGGGCCGGTGAGATGGCTCAGCGGCGTAAGTGCCTGCCTTGCAAGCGCGAGGGCCCGAGTTCGACTCCCGGATCCCACATACGAAAAAGGGGCCAGTGATATCGCTCAGCGGCACGGGTGCCTGTTGGCGCACAAGGTCCTGAGGTCGACCCCCCGGTACCCACAAAAAAAAAAAAAAAAAAAAAAGTTACCACTACATTGAAGTATGCAGCAAAGCACTCACTTCATTTTTTCCTGAACCATAATTTTATCTGTGATTATTTCCTTGTGGTGCTGCTGGTCGAGCTGCTAGAACATTCTGGAATGCTTGCTTTGGTGCTGCAGACTATCCAGGTCTTGAGACAGCTGCTTGCATGACTTTATGCCTTTTCTTCTAGGGTTTCCTGCATTCATGATGTTTCTCGCTGACCTGGGATCTCCTTGTCTGTCCCTTTGGACATTTTCATTGTCCAGCCTGTACCTCCACATGAAGGATAGAACTGAGTCTGGCTATGGGAAGGGGGCATTCTTGGGTTTTGGAAAGGCAGTGAAGCAAAGGAAATGATAAGGATTTTCAACAATCAAGAGCCATGAGAGGTAATTATAAAGCAATGCTATTTTCAAAAGTATTCATGGAGGAAAGTCCCTCCCCTCCCCTGGATATAAACTCATGCAGTTCCATAACTTTTCTGTTCATTCTTAGATGACAAAATGTCCTGTAGTCACTCTAAGTTACTGAACACTGTCTCAATCTAGAAATGAAAATGTCTGGACCCATGCAATATCAAAACTCCATAGCTCAACAGGTCTGGCTACTGCAGGCAGGAAGCCTCTGGTTGGAGAAGGGATGGGGCCAGTGGGTTTCCTCTTTCTTTATCAGTCCTTCCTCCTCTTGTTTCCCAGTCAGAACTGCGACGCCTGTGGAGTTGCAGCAGGCAGGGTTGGGGGCTGGGAAACTTACTGCAAAGGCAGCATGGAAAGGTGGCCCCTGGGATTCTGCCTCTCTTTCTTAGACATTGCTGTGGGTTTTACAAAGTTCTCCATCTGCCCTCTCCTGTAGCTCTCTTGCCCAGGGTGTCGCTCTTCAAGTACATGCACAACACTCTTTCCCTAGCTCCTACAAACAGGAGACTGTTTCTGCTTCTTTCTGCTGAGGATTTACTCACCCCTTCAGGCAGACCCTCTAGAACAGCATCCACTGTGACCACAAACTATTCTTTCTTGCACCAATGGCTCACACTTGATCCAAGGGAAACATTGAGGTTTCCCTGTTCACACACACTCTCTGGGAGTTTTTAGGTCAGTTCCAAGGCCTCAGAAACATCTTCCTTCCATGGTGGAAGCAACCAGTCAGCCCATCTCTTCCTAACTTTGGGATTTCCAGGCTGGAGTCCAGCATGGATCACTGTGTATTTACTGTGTGCAAGGGATGTGTACCAAGTTTTGTGAGCAGTTTCTCTGAAGTTCCTTCCACTAGATTTGAAATGAGAGACAGGCACCTCTCATCACATCACCACTCTTGGGAAGGGTGCACATCAATGTTTGTTTTTTCTAAGTAAATCTCCAAAAATCCTCTCTCTTAATATCTAAAAGATAGATTGCTTTAAAACAACAGTATGGGTATAGTTAAGAAGTTTGAATTCAATAATAGGTTTTTGGATCTTTCCTTGAAAATTTGGATGATCCTCCAACACCTAACACTGGAACGTCATGTCTACTGTGGCATTGTGCCTCAGGCAAAACTTTCAACTTAGCTTATTGCTATAGTATTTACTTTGGTCTTGATGCAGTTGCATACGGAAATAGGGCCAGCCAAGCAATGCTGGGATGGATGACATACAGACCTCTTTGCACCCATGTCCAGGCTATGCACTTCTCATTGTTGATGGTTTCTTGGGAACTAGCAAATTTGCCTGGAACAATCAGAAAGTCTTATGGTGTCTCCTTCTGCCTGTTATCCAGTGATGGAAAGATGGATGCATGTGGCCTGAGAACACAGTGGTGATATCCCAGCCCTCCTTTGGAGAGCATTTTCAGACAAGATCAGGGGCATTCAGGGAGGACCCATGGGCTGTAGAATGCAGAGCATTTTCAGAAAGAGAGCTCAGGATGCTCTTTCTCTTACTTCTCATTGGCTTCTTTGATTCCTCACGAGAAGACTGATTAAACGTAGCTCTCCTGGGGTCAGTGTAGTTGAATGATAAAGAATTTCAGGTGTTGCTATCCATCCTCACCTAGGTATTTTGGAGGGCTCTCATCTCTGGGACTAGAGAGTAGGGTACCTGACTTTCCTGGGCTTCTGTTGGTAACAGCATGGCTGAAGTGGAGAGTGGGCAGTGAGGAGACAGATAGAGAAGCAGGAGGAGAGGGGAGAGGCTGCCAATTAGGAGTCCACCAAAGGTTTCCAGAGTAGAGCTGGCCTGGATAAGGTGTCCATTCCTTCAAGCTAGATGGATCCATTTGATGCAGCGCTGGGCACATTGCCCATCTGTTCTCACATGTGGATGTTTATACTCTTCTGCAAACTGGGCTGCCGCCCAATAAGGCCAGAGTCTTCCCGCATCCTCCAATTCCGGCACCTGCTCTGAGTCTCTCGTGCAGGTCACTGGACACAGTAGGCACTCATAAATGCTGGTGAGTGACTGAAGCTGAACAGGCTCGATTAGAAGCAGTCACCAGCAAACCTCATTACATTCACTTACGTTAAAGCCACAATATTTGTTTAAGTCTTTCTGGGTGCCTGGTACCACACAGAGCCATTACCTAATTATCTTGATCTGATGCCAATAGAGATCAAATTTAATTTTTCAGTCAAACCTGATTTAGTACATGCTTATTATGGGAAAAATTAAAAAGAAAAAAAAAGGAAAGATAAACTGAAATAAATCACCTATAATTCTACCACCAAGATAATTATTGTTAATATTTTCTTAAATCTCTCTTTCATGCATATACTAGACTGAATTCATTTTTGTATTTAAATTTGTTTCCTTTACTTCATTTATAATATCATTACAATTTGATTGTTTAAATTCTTTATCTAACATTTTCCCTATTTATTAAAATACTGGATGCTTATCATGGGAAATTTGGAAAAATGAAAGAGTATATAAGAAAGAGCATAAAAAGAGTATAGGAAAGAGTACGATAAAGAGTATAAGAAAGAAAGTGTAATTATATCTTCTACCCAGATATAATCACTATATAGCCTTCAAGTTTTTTCTTTAAGTTTATTTGTATATGTTTTACAATACTGACAAACGTATGCCACATACAGTTGTTTTAAATGTATTTATTTTTACTGAAGTAAGACAGTGTTTGTACATATGGTTAATAAAAATGGCAAGTACAGAAGGGCTTAGTCCTGTTGCCTCCTTGTTTGTCCCCAGTCTTGGTTCTCAGAGGCTGCTGCTTTTAGTGCTTCTGGTATTTGCTTCTTGTGGTTATGTCAGTCTTTCTCTCCAGCTGACCTGAGTCTACCACCATTTCCTGCTTATCAACATCAGACATCCGCCAGACTTCCTGCTCTCATGATGAGGCTCCCCGTCACCTCCCCCATGGTTATAATTTCTCTGTTGCTTACATTTTGGTGTAACTAACTTTTATCTTTTTAATCTTGTTCTGTGAATGCTATACAGTTATTTTGACTCTTCGTTTTCTACATGGAGGATATGGACACCTCCACACTTTTTTTATACTTCCCACCATCCCCAGACCAACTCTGCCAGCAGTACTTAGACTTTTTCAATGTCAGCAAGAAGAGCTTCCATTTTCTTTTAGGTTCATCTGGAAAGTTAAGCATCTGTAAACAGCATTTATATCACTGACTCTGTGTCATCATGGTTCACTGGAGAGCCAAGCAGTGCTCCAAGAATACATGTGCGCTCTTGAGCAGTTTTGCCTGGGGTTTTTTGTCTATTTTCTTCAACTTTATCAAATTCTTTATTTCACCCCAACTCTTGCATCCAATCAGGCATGTCAAATTTTTTAGATTGTTGTTTCCCAGATACTTTCCTTCCTCTAGGGCCCTTTGTCTGCTCCCATCTAGACTCTTGCCCTGGGCTTGCTGCAGAGTACCTGCTGAGACCAGCTCTCACTCTTCTTTTGGATCCTCTTTTCGTGGATTTCATGTTTTCCTTTTTTCCAGGTTTCTGGTCCATTGCAAGGCATTGAGTAACTTCCAACAGCTTGGTGTGGAGGAGGTACATTTGCTGAGTCTTTGCATATTCTGCCACAGCACTTGATTGATACTTTTCCTGAGCATAATTCTCAGTGCAGGGTAATTTATTCTCAGAACATTGAAATCATCATCACCTTCATTGTTTACGAGAAGCTAGAGGTCAGCCTGATTCTGATTTCCATGTAGATGACTTATTTTTCGCTCCCTGGAAGTTTTAGGATTTTTATCTTCATCCTTAGAATTCTGAAATTTTACAATGAAATGCCAAATACAGGTCAAGTTTTCAGTCATTAAGCTGGTCGTTTACGGGTCCTTTTATTCTGCAGATTCGTGTTCTGCTCTTGAAAATTTTTCTTGTACGATTTCTTTGACAATTTCACAGCATAATGGGGCCTTGGAAAAGATGCTTTAACCTATGGCTAGTCAATGAAATTTGCTCCCTCCCTTGCTTTAAGCCTTCCTTTATTCACACCTTGCAATTTTGATTCCCAGCCTTCCTCCTATAGCCAAATAACCAGAAAATATGTTGTAACTTGAGAGACCATTTACCTTGCTGGGCCGCTTATCATTTCTGCACCAGTTTTCTACATCTTTTGATGATGCCAAACCCACTTCTTTTCTTAACTATTATTTAGTGGCATCTTACAGAGAAGTGCATACCACTGATATGCCATCATTTCATATCTATAAACATTCTATAATTTATTGAGGTAAATGCAGCCCCTTTAATTGTGTGGTTCACTGAGGGTAGGTTTTTGTTTTTTGTGCTTTTGTTTTTTGTCCTGGGGATTGAACCCAGGGCCTTTGCACTGAGCTACATCCCCAACACTTTTCTTTCTTTCTTTCTTTCTTTCTTTCTTTCTTTCTTTCTTTCTTTCTTTCTTTCTTTCTTTCTTTCTTTCTTTTTAATTTTGAGGTAGGGTCTTGCTAAATCACTGACCTACCCAAGCTGGGCTTAGACTTGCAATCCTCTGGTTTCAACCTCCCAGAGTGCTGGGATTACAGGCATGTGCCACCACACCTGGCTAGTTCATGAATTTTTAAAAAATGTATTATAGCCAAGATATGCAACTGTTTTATTACCCCCCAAAGTTCCTTCATAGCCCTTTCCACTCAGTCCTTGCATCCCTTCTTCTTTAGCTCCATGTAACAACAATTTTTGTTCTAGTTTTTTATATAAATGGAACATACAGTATGCACACTTTTATGTATGGCTTCTTCTTCTTTTTTTTTTTTCTTTTTTGTGGGTACCGGGGGTCGACCTCAAGACCTCACGTGCCAGCAGGCGCCTGTGCCGCTGAGCGATATCACCGGCCCTTTTTTCGTATGTGGGTACCGGGAGTCGAACTCAGGACCTCACCCTTGCCAGGCAGGCGCTTATGCCACTGAGCTATCTCACCGGCCCTGTATGGCTTCTTCTTGGTGTAATGTTTTTGAGATTCTTCTCCATTGTCGCATTGTTCAGTTTATTGCTGAGTAATAAATCCATTACATGTAGGCTGTGTTTGTAATTTGTTTGTTCATTCACTTCTTGGTCATCATTTGGGTTGTTGACAGTTTTTGGGTTATTATGAATAAAGCTGTGAAGACTTTTCATATTCAAGTATATTTTGTGGCACTATATTTTTATTTCTCTTAGTTAAATACCTAGGAATAGGATGAATAGGTTTTGTGGTAGAAGTGTATTTAACTTTATGACAAACTGCCAAACTGTTCCCCAAAGTTATTGGACTATTTTAAACTCCCATCTGCAATAAATGAGCTGCTCTACATCTTTGCAATACTTGGGATGGCTCATCTTTTTAATTTCAGATAGTCTAGTGAGTGTGTAATTGTATCTTACTGGTTTAATTTGCATTTTTGTGATGATTATTTGTCTTGGTTACTTCCTCATTGCTGGGACAAAATACCCAACACCCACAAGTTAAGGGAGGAGAGGTTTATTTTAGCTCACAGTTTGTAGAGGTTTCAGTCCATAGTTGACTGGCTCCAAGACAGGGCAGCATGGTGGAAGAGAAACAGTCCATGGCAGGGCAGGCAGAAGGCAGCCAGAAGCAAGCCTCTTGTCTTAGTTATTTTCTCACATTTCTGAGACAAAATACCCAACACCCAAAGATAAAGGAGGAAAGGTTTATTTAGCTCACAGTTTGTAGATGGTTCAGTCCACAATTGGCCGGCTCCAAGGCAGGGTGGCACATGGCAGAGGGGCAACAACTCATGGTGGCAGAAGACAGCAAAAGCAACAAGAGAGAGATCAACACAAGCCTCTTTCTTTCCCTTATATTGTATCCAGACTACCAGGATTAGGGTGGTATCAATCTAATCAGTGGACTGATACAGCTATCACCCACCCTTAATCCCAGCACCTTAATCCCAGCATTGTACTAAGAATCAATCACACACTCTAGATTCAGCATATCCAAGGAAAAAAACCCTATGGCTGCATGAGGCTTTGGAGGGACATCTAGACACAAACAATAATACCTCCCTTTCCCTTTTATTCCATTTGGGCTAAGAGCCCATTGGTTGGTGCCATCCATACCCAGGGTAGGCTTTCCCATTATCCACACCCAGAATTATGTTAAGCCAATCAATGGATTAATTTAGTTATCACATACCCTTAAACCATATGAGGATGACACATCTTTCAATGTGGTTATTGCCCATGTACATATTTTTTTTGAAGTATCTATCCAAATCCTTTGCCTACATTTTTTTTTTTTTTTTGTGGGTACCGGGGTGTCGACCTCAGGACCTCACGCGCCAGCAGGCGCCCATGCCGCTGAGCGATATCACCGGCCCCTTTTTTGTATGTGGGTTCCGGGAGTCGAACTCGGGCCCTCGCGCTTGCAAGGCAGGCGCTTAAACTGCTGAGCCATCTCACCGGCCCCTTTTGCCTACTTTTTAACTGGGTTATCTTCTTATTCAGTTGTAAGATTATTTTACAATTTGGAGTCAGGTCTTTTGTCAGATAATCCCCTTGTGTGATTTTAAACTATATGTTTCCCCACTTAATATTGCGCTGTATGCAATTCTTCATGTAATAACTTTGAAAACATATGTAATATTTATTAATATCCTATCATATGTATGTAGCATTTATTTATTCTAATAGCTATCTTTTTGTTGGATATGAATGCATCCAGTTCCATTTTTTCAGTGCTCTAATAATAGTTCAATGCGTATCTTCTCATAGAAATCTGGTTTGATGTTTAGGATACAGTCCTAGAAGCAAAGGAACAAGGTCAAAGAGCAAAACATTTTGGGACTTTTGATATATGCTGCCAAATGCTTCCAAGAAGTTTATGTCAATTGAAAGTGCCAACAGCAGCAGGTGAAAACTCCTCTTTATATATATATATATTTTTTTTTTTTTATTTTAAAGAGAAGAAAAAACAAAACAAATCAAAAGAAGAACAAATTTTCAAAACAACATAATAGGAGGGTAACAATGGTTAATACATTACGTATTACTATCTTTAAGTTAGTTATTCAGGATACCAGACATTAGCATTCAATTGTCCAAACATTATTGGCACAAACCTTACTCTTCAATGAACTAAGTAAAATTGGTAGTGTATCTATCTTAACCATCTTATATATATATATAATTTTTTCCCTTTCCCTTCTTTCTTTTCCCTATTCCAGTCTCTCTTTCCTTTTGACCAATTTCTTTTTGATTCACCATGTCTATTGTACATTTTGGATCTTATTTACTCTTTCAGTTTCTCATACTAGAGAGACAATATGATGCTTACACATGTGCTTCTGGTTTATTTCACTTATGAGTATTTTCTCGAGTTGCATCCATTTACCTATAAAAGTCTCCAGTTTATCCTTCTTTATGGCTGAATAGTACTCCATTGCATAAAAATACCACATCTTTCTTATCCATTCCTCAGTTGATGGGCATTTGGGTTGTTTCCAAGATCTGGCTATTACAAATTGTGCTGCTATAAACATGGGTGCACATATATCGCTGTGGTACGATGTTTTTAATTCTTCTGGGAAGATGCCCAGAAGGGGAATAGCTGGGTCAAATGGGGCCTCCAACCCTAGTTTTTTGAGGAATCTCCACACTGACTTCCACAGTGGCTGTACCAGTCGACACTCCCACCAACAGTGAAGAAGGGTTCCTTTTTCCCCACAGCCCCTCCAGCATTTGTTATTAGTTGATTTCTTTATAGTAGCCATTCTTTCTGGGGTGAGATGGAATCTCAGTGTTGTTTTAATTTGCATCTCTCGAATGACTAGTGATGTTGCACATTTTTTTGTATATTTATTTGCCATTAGTATTTCTTCATCTGAGAAATGTGTATTCATCTCAGATGCCCATTTTTGGAGTGGGTCTTTAAATTTGGGAGGTCTGATTTTTTTGAGTTCTTTATACGTTCTCGATAGTAATCCTTTGTCTGAGGAACAGCTGGCAAACATTTTTTCCCTCATTGTGGGTTGTCTCCTCACTCTGTTGGTGGTTTCTCTTGCTGTGCAAAAGCTTTTTAATAAGATGAGATCCCAGTTGTTGATTCTTTGGGATAGTTCCCGTGCGGTTGAGTTTTTATTCATAAAGTCTTTGCCTACACCAATGTCTCCAAGGGTTTTACTTACCCTACCTTCCAGCAGATTTAATGTTTCTGTTTTAATATTTAGATCTCTGATCCATTTTGAATTTAGTTTAGTGCATGGTGAAAGATATGGGTCTAGTTTTAATCTTCGGCATGTGCAGAGCCAGTTTTTCCAGCACCATTTATTAAAGAGGCTATCTTTCTTCCACTGAATGTGTTTGGCACCTTTGTCAAAGATAAGATGGCTTAGTATGTCTGGGGTTGTTTCAGCATCTTCTAATCTGTTCTATTGATCTTCAGGTCTGTTTTTTTGCCAGTTTTTATCACAGTTTTTATCACAGTAGCTTTATAGTATAATTTCAAGTCAGGGATTGTGATGCCCCCTGCCTTGCCTTTGTTGCCCAGAATTGCCTTTGCTATTCTAGGTCTCTTCTGATTCCAAATGAATTTTAGGATTGTTTTCTCTAATTCTGTGAGATATGCTGTTAGAATTTTGATTGGAATTGCATTAAATCTGTATAACAATTTTGGAAGTATGGCCATTTTCACTATATTGGTTTTTCCTATCCAGGAGCAGGGGATATCTTTCCATTTTCTGATATCTTCTTCAATCTCCTTTTTCAGAGTACTTTAGTTTTCAGTATAGAGGTCTTTTACATCCTTTGTGAGGTTGATTCCTAGGTATTTCACTTTTTTGGATGTTATTGTGAAAGGTATTGTTTCCCTAATTTCTCTTTCAGTAAGTTTGTTATTTGTGTACAGGAAGGCTATTGACTTTTGAGTATTGACTTTGTATCCAGCTACACTACTGAATTTGCTTATTAAATCTAGCAGTTTTTTAGTGGAGTTTTTGGGGTCTTCTGTGTAGAGTATCATGTGATCTGCAAATAATGATAATTTAACTTCTTCCTTTCCAATCATTATTCCTTTTATTTCTTTCTCTTGTCTAATTGCTCTGGCTAAAGTTTCCAGAACTATGTTGAATAAGAGTGGGGACAGTGGACATCCTTGTCTTGTTCCTGATTTTAGAGGGAAGGCTTTCAGTTTTTGGCCATTTAGTATAATATTGGCTGTTGGTTTGTCATAGATAGCTTTTACCAGATTGAGATAAAGACCCTCTATTCCAATTTTCTGTAGGGTTTTTATCATGAAAAGGTGCTGGACTTTGTCAAAAGCTTTTTCTGCATCTATTGAGATGATCATGTGATTTTTGTCTTTGGTTCTGTTAATATGGTGTATTACATTTATTGATTTACGTATGTTGAACCATCCCTGCATCCCTGGGATGAATCCAACTTGGTTGTGGTGTATAATCTTCTTGATGATTTGTTGGATTCTGTTTGCCAGTATCTTATTAAGGATTTTTGCATCTATGTTCATTAGGGAGATTGGCCTGTAGTTCTCTTTCTTAGTTGGGTCCTTCTCTGGTTTTGGTATCAGGGTAATGCTTGCTTCCAGGAATGAATTTGGGAGTATTGCTTCCCTTTCAATTTCATTGAAAAGTTTGAGAAGTAGGGGGGTTAGGTCTTCTCTAAATTTCTTGTAGAATTCGGCAGTGAATCCATCAGGGCCTGGGCTTTTCTTTGTTGGGAGGTTTTTAATTACATCTTCAATTTCATTGGTTGATATTGGTTTATTTAGGATTTTTAAATCTTCTTGATTCAGCTTTGGTAATTCATATGAATCTAGGAATCTGTCCATTTCTTCTGCATTTTCTATCTTACTAGAATATAAATTTTCAAAATAGGTATAGATGATCTTCTGGATTTCTGCAGGGTCCGTCGTGATATCACCCTTTTCATTTTCAATTGCATGGATTTGAGTCTTTTCTTTTCTTTTTTTAATAAGGTTGGATAAGGGTTTGTCAATCTTATTTATTCTTTCAAAGAACCAACTTTTTGCTTCATTGATTCTTTGTATTGTTTTTTTATTCTCCAATACGTTAATTTCTGCTCTGATCTTTATAATTTCCTCCCTTGTATGGGCTTTTGGCTTAACCTGCTCTTCTTTTTCTAGAAGCTCGAGGTTCACCCTTAAGTTGTTTATTTGCACTTGCTCTATTTTCCTGATATAAGTATTTAATGCTATAAATTTCCCTCTTAGGACTGCTTTCATTGTATCCCATAAGTTCCGGTATGTTGTACTGTCATTATCATTCAGTTGTAGAAAGTGTCTAATTTCTTCTTTAATTTCATCTGTGACCCATTGGTTGTTCAGGAGAGTGCTGTTTAATTTCCATGTGTTTAGGGAGTTTTTGTGAGATCTTTTGCCATTGATTTCCAATTTCATTGCACTATGGTCTGATAATATGCATGGGATAATTTCAATTCCTTTGCATTTACTTAAGCAGGTTTTATGAGCTAGTATGTGGTCTATTTTGGAGAACGTCCCATGTGCAGCTGAGAAAAATGTGTATTCTGATGTTGTAGGATGGAACACTCTGTAGACATCTACTAAGTCCGTTTGTTCAAAAGTTTGGTTCAGTTCTACTATTTCATTATTGATTTTCTGTCCAGTTGATCTGTCTTTTTGTGACAGTGGAGTATTGAGATCTCCCAATATAATTGTATTAGTGCTTATTTGATTTTTCATGTCCTTTAGTACTTGTTTTATATAGCTGGGTGCATTGGTATTTGATGCATATATATTTATGATCGTTATCTCTTCCTCTTGGATTGTTCCCTTTACAAGGATGTAATGACCGTCTTTATCTCTCTGAATCCTTCTTGGCTTGAAGTTCACTTTGTCTGCAAAAAGAATAGCTACCCCTGCTTTTTTCTGGGTTCCTGTGGCATGGAGTATTGTTTTCCATCCTTTGACTTTCAGTCTATGAATTTCTTTCTGAATTAAATGTGTTTCTTGTATACAGCATAGTGTTGGATCTTGCTTCTTGATCCATTTCACCAGTCTGTGCCTTTTAATTGGTGAATTGAGACCGTTAACATTGATGGTTAAAACTGATATGTATTGACTTATACTTGTCATGATATTTTCCTGTTGTTGGTTCCCACTCTTTGTTTTTCCCCTTTCCTGCTATTTAATTATTTGCCCTGCCTGGTGGATTCCTTCTGTTGGGGTTCCTATCTCTTTCTAGAATGTCCTTCAGAACATTTTGGAGTGCTGGTTTGGTGGTCATAAATTTTCTCAGATGTTCTTTGTCATGAAAGTATTTTATTTCTCCATCAATTTTGAAAGATAGTTTTGCAGGGTACATCAATCTGGGTTGAAAGTTATTTTCCTTTAGAGCTTGAAATACATCATTCCAAGCTCTTCTTGAATTGAGGGTTTGTGCTGAAAAGTCAGCTGTGATTCTGATGGGTTTTCCTTTATAGGTGATTTGTCTCTTCTCCCTAACAGCTTTTAAGATTCTGCCCTTCTGTTGAATTTCTGGGATCTTGACTATAATATGTCTGGCTGAAGTTTTTTTTTGATCATGTCTAGTTGGTGTTCTAAAAGCTTCACTTATAGGGGCATCAAATTCCTTTTCTCTTCCAGGAAAGTTCTCCCTGATTATGTCTTTGAACAAGGTTTTAATGTCATTGATGCTATCTCCTGCTTTTTCATTTATTCCAATTATTCTTAAGTTGTTTATCTTTGAGTCATCTAGCAGCTGCTGAATTGATTTTTCATGGTCCCTTGCTGTTTTTAAGAATTCTTCCTTTTCATGATCACTAATTGCAAGCCTGTCTTCTATATCTGAGATCCTGTCCTCGCATTGGCTTAATCTGCTACAAATACTTTCAATGGAATTTTTGTTCTCTTGGATATCTGCTTGAATCTGCCTTATGGATTCCATTTCTTTCCTATGCTGAGCATTCATGGTTTCTATAGTTTTCTTAAGCTCATCTATTTTTTTGTCTGTATCAGCTATAGTGTCCTTAAGCATGGTCTTCAATGTGGACATTATCTCTGCAGTTATCTGTGAGATTATTTCTGTTTTAATTTTTTCCAGAACCTCATTCAGTTGCTTTGTTGTTACCACTTCAGATAGGCCAGGTGGGTGGCTTTCGGATTGTCCCACCTCGTTGCCCCCTAGGTTTGCCTTTGGTGAATTGGATGTGTGGGGTTGCATCTTGTTTAAGTGTCGTCTCATTTTTTCTTTCTTTAATTCCTGGAGTGATGTTTGCAAATTACCTATGGTAGGTTACTTTATTGCTAGTGTTTAAGATCTTTAGAAGATGACTACTTCTCTGCAGTATCTTCCAAGTGGAGCTTGCTTTTGGGTTTTGAGCTTTCTGCCAGATCCTACCTCTTCAATTCGTTGGGTATGCGAAGTTGCTACCTTTTTGGCCCAGTCCTTGATTCTTTGGTACTGTGCCACTGTATTTTCTGTGTCCCTTAGTCAATCTCAATCACGAAATATCAGGAAGGAAAGCTGTTTAGAACAATTATTTCACATTTGGCTATAATGTTAACTAAAGCATCAAACACAGCCTAGAAAATGACAGACTGAGCTAACCAGTTATTTACCACTTTTAGCTGTATAGAGTTGCGGTTATATAACAAAATCTAAAACACACCAGAAAAATTATATGCAGTATAAAAGTCCTATGTATGTCAATTTTTCCCTGAGGAGTTTAAATTTAAAATGAGTTAAGGAGGAAATAGAGTGTTGGAAGAATAGGAAGGAATTAGATGTAAGGTTAGAGGACCAAGAGGGATCCCACTAAAATTGGGACACTGGTGCAGAGGACTGGTGGTAAAAAGAGAAGGAAGGGATAAAAGGAAGAACAGATCACAACCACAATCACAAAGAAGTTAGAGGCGCTGTTTACACTCATATAAAAAACCAGAGAGAATAATGAAGGAAAGAGCCAATACACATACAGAAACAAAAACAAAGATAAAAACAATAAAACAGACAAAACAAAAATAAAACCCCACCAAAAACAAAACAAAACAAAACAAAACCCTTCGCCAGAACAAAAAACAAATGAGTGAGAAAAAAAATATATAAAAAAATAAATAAATAAAAAGAATCAGTTCCAGGTGTTGACTATGCTGTAGGCAGTCACCGTGTGGTGACAGAGTCCTGTTCCGTGCAGGTCGGTCCCAGTAAGCCAGGAGCGGCCCTCTGGCGGGCGGTGAGCAGAGGCCCGTACTTTCAGGCAGAGACCAGTCTAGCTCGCCTCCGCTCTCAGTGCCCTTTCACTATCCCTTGGCCTGAGAGGCGCAGCGCGCTGTCCGGAGCGCGGGTTCCCTGCACTGGTTTCCCGCTGCTCTGACTTTCACCATGCCCCCCACAATGGCGCCGGGCCAGTCGCTCTCTGGCGCGGGACAGGTGTGGCTGAGAGACCAGTCTCGTTCGCCTGCTGACCTCAGCACACTTTCGTGGGCCTGAGAGGCCCTGCGCTGCCCTGCCCGGAGCACGAGTGTCCAGCGCTGTTTTTCTTTCGCGCTGCTCTGAGTTTCGCCACACCCCCCACAATGGCACCCGGCCGGTTGCTCTCTGGCGTGGGGCAGCTGTGGCTGAGAGACACTCACCGCCGGCCAGCGCAGTTCTCCTCCGCTCCCCTGCCTCGCCGCTGTCTCAGGATCCTCCATGGGGGCTCCCTGGGCGCCAGCTGTCACTGTGTGTCCGTAGAATTGAGCTTCTGTTGCGCTGCAATTCCTGGGATGGTAGAAGGTGCGCGCGCACGGTCTGCTCCTTCTTCTTTGTTGGAAATCACCCTTCACTGGTGCCGGGGGTCCCAGATTGCGCTTCAGAACTTTTCTGGGTTCCGGGGAGGCATCTCCCCCCCCTCCTGCACTTTCCCAGTTGCTATATTCCCGTGTTCCAACAGTAACTTTTAGAGAGAGTTTCGCTGCCTGCTTCTTACTCATCCACCATCTTTTTTCGGTCGAAAACTCCTCTTTATAGCATGACTGCCAACTCTGGATTTCCTTAGTATTTTTAATGCTGATTTAATGGGTGGAAATGGTAGTTGTTTTTAAACTACATTTCGTAAATTATTAGTGTAGTTGGACTTCCTTCCAAGTGTTTAGTAGTCTTTTATTTTTCCTTTTCTATGAATTGTTTATTCATGTCTTTTTCTCAAATGGATTTCTGAGACATGCCTCCCAATTCTATAAGGAAGTTGCAACAGGTGGAAGTATTTGGAATTGGAATCAGGGGATAGAGAAATGTGCTGGTTGCTGATGAGAGAGACAGGGTGCTAGGGATACCCAGGGTCCCTGCATACTACTGTCTGTCCATGTACCCACAACACTCATTGTTTCCCCCAAGCCAAATATTTTGTGAGTGTTCCCATTTCCCTCTATAAATAGAAAGTGCGGGGGGGAGGAAGAGGTCTCCAAAACCTAGAAACAGAAGCTTGTCCCCCTTTTTTCGTACTAGGGATCAAACCCAGCAGCTCTCTAACACTGGGCTACATCCCCAGCCATTTTTAAAGATATTTCATTTTCAGATAGGCTTTTGTTAAGTTGCTCAGCCAGGACTTGAACTTGGAATTCTCCTATTTTAGGCAGAAGCTACGCTTCTGGCAGTTAAATTACAACTTTGTTGTCTAATGGAGCACAACAATGATAATGCAAAATCACAAAACATGACCAAAATGGCTTCTAGGCTAGCAAGTTTTGATAGTAACTCAACAAAAGAATTGTCAGACCCAAATACTAAGTTTGTCACTCAGAAGAAGGGAGAGATATGATTCTCAGTAATCAAAATGAGTTGGGCTGCGGGTATAGCTCAGTGGTAGAGTGCTTGCATAGCATGCACAAAGGTCTGGGTTCAATTCTGTCTTAGTTATTTGCTTATTGCTGGGATGCAATACCCAACACCCACAGCTCTAAGGAGAAAATGCTTATTTTGGCTTAAGTTTGTAGAGGTTTCAGTCTATAGACAGTTGGCTCCAAGGCAGGGCAGCATGGCAGAGGGGCATGACAGAGGAGAAAACAGGTCATGGCATGGCTGTCAGGAAACAGAGAGAGAAACAAAGGGAGGAGAAAGGGAAATATATCCGTCCAGGCCACACCCCCACTGACCTACCTCCTCCAACCAGGCTTCACCTCCGAAATCACATTTAGCTATAAACTCATCAGTGGACTGATCCACTGATGAGTATCATGCCCACATGACCCAACCACCTCCTGAAAGCCTCACCTATGAGCACACGAGGCTTTGGGGGGCATCTAGATATAAATCATAACAAAACTATGCTGCAAAAAAACAAAAAGAAAAACAAACAAACAAACAAACAAACAAGCATACTCAGAACCAAACCAAAATGAAATAAAATAAAATAAAATAAAAACAAAAACAAAAGCCAAATTCCCTCAGGTCTGTGGATAAAAGGTGGTCTCAAGAATTGTAATCCTTCAGTTACACTGGGTCTTGCCTTAAACTGATCATGCAGAATGTCTAACTCCTACAAATGGTCCCCTAAATATTTTGAGTCCTAAATATTTTGCCTCACATAATCTCACAGGAAGTCTTCCCACATAGAAGTCCCAGAGGTGTCTCTTATTCGCTCATGACCGATAGTCCCTCCCACGTCTTTTAAGGAATCCCCAGTGCATGTACCACATGTGCCCACAAATGAGGAACATTTTTACAATATTTATGGGAGTCCCTAAAGTAATCCCATACAAAAACTTGCAAACAAGATCTCCCCAAGTATTTCTGGGAACTCCCAAGGGAGTGTCCCACAAGATGGGCATTTCCCCCAAATTATGGGGGTCCCAGCTGGTATCTTAGACTGGCACTCCAACATGTTCCTGTGGCCAATACTGTATTCTTAGCAGTCTCCAGGAAGAGTTGTACCTGACGTCACAAACATGGCCTCCTTTCTCTGGTGTAGCCACTGCTCTAGCCAGAAACTCTCCAGGTTCTAGAACCTTCCAATAGACACCTGACTAGGCACTGCCATCTCTTGCTGGTCAAAGGTGTCTGTCTTCTTTGAGAATAGAGAATATACCTTATTCTTTTTCATATCCCCAAATATTATCTTGCAGGGCCTAGCACATCATACAGTCTCTGTTCTCGAGAATCTTGCTGTCTCATAAGGAAGGCAGACAAGGGAACAGACCATTAGAAGCGAGTGAAGACCAGGATGTCCTGGAGCAGAGTAGGCTGAAATGTGTTGTGTATATTGCTTCAAGATAGAGTGAGCTTTGCTTTGAGGCCTAAAGGTCAGAAATGTTGGAGGTTGAGGACTTTCTGAGCAAAAAGCAGCATGGCCAAAGGATCGAGAAACATTAAGTTATGCAAAAAGACTAAGCAGAGTTCAAGTGTGGGAGTGGGAAGACAAGAGGATAGAGGATAGAGGAGTCAGCAGTTCAATAAATATAGAATGACTGGCTGAGTGAACCTGTTCTTTGGCTGTTTTTGACCTTTATTAGACTGAATTTATTAGGTTGAAAATCTCTAAATGCTGCATCAAGTATGAATTCCCCATATCTTTTGTCTGAATTTCCAGCATACTCTGAAGCAAAGCCTGTCTGAAATATGATCTCTTATGTTATGAGAATCTAGATGCTTCCCCTGCTTCCATGGCCACCAGTGCATTTCACCTTCTGGACGATGATTCATTCCATTTTGTTTTCTCCTGCACCACTGGCTTGATCAGTGGTGATTAGCAGAGTGGAGTGCATTTATGTGAAACACCTGCTTCCCACCTGTGTCCCCATGAATAGTCAGTTCTGGACCCTGTACAAGAAGTTGGCAGGTGTCCTTCATGGCTGAGTGGGCTTCCAGAATTTTCTCCAGGAGTCAGATCCAAACTGGCACCATATGGGTGGCCACCTGTGTGACATTTTGCCAGCATTACATTGAACACATCTGCCAGCTTGTGAAAGAGACCTGAGGAGGCCCAGGGACATCAGGGAGGATTGGCAGAAAACCTAGCCCAAGAAGAAGGCTAAGCTAGAAAGAACAGTTTCCACTTTGTGAGTCAGACTGTCATTTAATTGGCCACTTTTCACTTCTTCATGACACCAGCCAAATGTCAGCTCAGATTATATTCTTGCATCAATCGCATTGATCCACTCTGAAGAGAGTGGACAAACGTGTCAAAGGGTGTTTTACCCCAATCCAGCTTTGGAACAGCAGCATTCCTATGTGTATTAGGCAAGGATTTCCCAAGAAAGAGAACCAGTTGGATCTATCCACTGATAGATGATAGATAGATAGATAGATAGATAGATAGATAGATAGATAGATGAAGGGGAACTGGCCTACACCATTATGGAAACTGAGAAGCCCTTGGCATGCTGGTCTACAAGCTGGAGAACCAGAGAAGCTGGTAGCTTAGACATGGCTCAGTCTAAGTCTGAAGGTCTGGGAACCCTAGGGGCCTCTGGTGCAAGTCCCAGAGTCCAAAGGCCAGAGAACCTGGGTCTTGGTATCCATGGCAGGAGAAGTAGAGTGTCCCCACTGTAGGGGAGAAAGAATAAATGTGCCTTTCCTCTGCCTTTTTGTCCAATCAGTTGATTGGATGGTGCCTGTCCACACTGGGTGAGGGTGGTCAGATTTTCTTTACTGAGCCACTGATTCAAATGCCAATCTCTTTAGGAAACACCCTGGCAAAGCACTGAGGAATAATGCTTTATGAGCTATTTGGGTATTCCTTAATCTAGTCAAGTTGAGACACAAAATTCACTATTACACCATAGTAGGTGCACTACATAGGGTGGGCACTGTGATTATATTTCTGCTCAGTGTGCTGTATAGCCAATCCATTCATCCCGTACCTAGCCAGTCATGCTACATGCTCACTGTCCAGCATTGTTCTTTGGATCAGTGACAAGACTCACAGAACCAAAAGTCAACACATTTGATAGGATGGGTGTATGAAGCCCTGGGCTGAAGATACTCCATTTAAAAAAATTCTTAATCTCACATGTGTGATTTTCACATATGGTTCTGCCATCTGTTATGCATATGTGATTTTGCCATTTTAGTCCCCAACAATGCTCACCCCAACCTATTAAATCATTGATTTATAGCCTTCTTCATTGTTCTATTTGTTCTTTCATGAATTCAATCATTTGATGCTTTTTGATCATTGTTATACCCTGAATTAGGCATAGGAGATACAAAATTGACTACCGCAGCCTTGCCCTGGAGGAGCCTATAGGCAGGGGAGATAGGTATGTACGGATAATATGCTGAAATACCTTATAAGAGGGGACAATTACCTCAAGCTTGGGGAAAAGAGGGATCAAAGAAAGTTTGAGAAAGAAGCTTCCTTTAGTAGGGAGGATAAAGGGAAGCTTTGCAGGCAGAGAGCAGCATACTCAAAAGTTGCTAGTGAGAGAAAGAAGAATTACTGGGATACCGTGAGTGGTTTCTGTATGGCTGCCACATAGATTTATGAGGGTGAAGGGGATCATAGGAGGGATTTGAATACCATCCGGACAACAAGAGCTGTGGAAGAATTGGTCAGAGGGACTACAGGATCAATCCCAAAATTTCTGGAAGACAAGCCTGGCTACAATGTGGAAAACAGGCTGGGGAGGGGATGGATGGCACACAGTGAGCCCCATTGGGTTGTTGTGGGGGGAACCAGAGGCAACTTGATTGGCAGTTTGGAAGGAGGAAGAGGCTGGGATGAAAGACATAAGAATAGAATTTGCAACTGATAGGATTTAGAGGGGGATGACGGGGAGAATGAGGCTGCAACTTAGCTTTGGGGAAATGGCTGGATGGAGCAGGAGGTTTCATCTCCTGGGGAGTCTGAGGACCCCTCCCTTCCTCAGATGCTGCCCATAAAATAAGACTGCTGTTAAGTCCCCTTGGAAAGCTCGAAGGGCACAAAATGGCTGCAGTAAGCATTGGGCACTGGATACTACACACCCTGGAGTGAAGCATGAGGAGACCCACCTGTGGACTAAAGAGAAGTGTTTCTGAGCCAACCGGCCGTACAGGGCCTCTGGACCCTGACTCTGAATCTGAGAAAGGGGCTCATGGCCTATACCTGCTCACACAGGGCAGGAGGAGAAGGCCAGGGGCAGGGCTCTGCCTGGCAGACCTCACCGTCTTTTGAAGGCCAGGGAAGTTGACAGTTCTGACTGTGGTTAGCTGGAGATCTGAGTCCTATCTTGGTCATGGAGGGAGCTGATGAGCTACTTAAAAGAGATCATATGCATAGATTATACCAACACAGGCTCTGCTTTCTCTGAAAAGCAATTTCAAAGCCACTTCGTTCTCCACCTGCATTTGGCTAATAGCCTGATTACAGCCACACTAATAACCTTCAAACACTCTCAGGAGCAGCTTTGGCTCTGAAAGATGCTGCCTCCCTTCCTCCTTGCCCTATTTCATGCTTCTCTGGGACAGCAATGACAACAGCTGTGTATTCCTCCCAGGGCTTGAGTTACTTGGAGAGGCAGATGGCTGTAGGCTCATTCCTGAAGTACACTTCTGGGGACCATCAGCCCCAGCTCCCAGTCTGACATCCTGCACAGGGCTACAGGTCAGAGCATAAACAATTCTCCATGAATATGGATGTGGAGAATGGAGGCTGATTGCTTCTGTCCTGCAGGGCAAAACTGACACCCTGGGTGGGGATGATATTTTTGCTGAAACACAAAGTCATGGGGGAAGGGCGGTCTTTTAAGTCACAGGCCTGACATTTAAGATTTAGGATGCTGGTCACTTGGAGAGATGTGTTGCTATCAGGAGAGGCAGCACAGAGAGGATTTTGTGTGTGTTGTGCAGTCCTTCAATTCTTGTCTCTTGCCATGATAGCATCCAGTTATAAAGCTGGATGGCCAGGGTGCTGCAGGAGGACTTTTGCAGTGACTAAGAATTTGGGGGGATGAACATCAAAGCATCTTTAAAGTCTAAGGGGGCTCTTCTTAGCTCATGCCTTGCCTCCTCCAAGGCTTGTGCTTTGTCTCCCTTCCCATTGTCCACATCCCATCCCATCTCCATGGTTCAGCTCCTGCTCCGCCCACCTTTTCCTTGAACCCATTCCTGGTGGCTCCAGCTCACATTAATGTGACTTTTATTGCCTGAAGAGCTCAGATACTACCATGACCTGCAGGTGGGGACTGTATTATGTACTTACTTGTAATTCTGCCTGGGTCTTATCTACCCAGGGAGCTTGTGAATCAGATCAGATGCTCTTTACTATCCATTGTTAGTTTCCTATGTCACTGGTTCAATGCTGCTAAACAGAATTCTAAGGGATGATTCTTCACAACACTCAGTGAGGCTGGGCCTTTCCCCGGGTATCATGAACCCAGGGCTGTGGGAATGCCTCATCCAAAAAGAGATGGCCCTGAAGACTGGTGCACAGGTTTCACTTTAGTATCTCTGGACAACAGGGCTGGAGGTTTCTTTCTTTTCCTGCTCTTTCATAGAGAGATCTATAGGATGAGGGATGCATTATGAATTGCACTTGCTACTTGGATGCCTGGCTTTCTATATGGTAGAGTAGCCAGGGAAGACTGCTGCATATTGGCCTAATTTTGTTGGTGTTTTGCTAAAGATGGTACATATGGCACATGAGGGCAATAACCAGGGCAATGCTTGCCCATTCAGAGGCCCTAAACCATTTGAGGATTTCTGTATGGTGATCATGGAAGACCTGGGTTTGTTCTTAGACTTCTTTTAGTGGCCACATTAGGGCTATTTATTCTCCTGGAATCAGCCAGTGATCTGGGAGGAATGAGATAGAGAGAGAGAGAGAAAGAGAGAGAGAGACAGAGAGACAGAGAGACAGACAGAGACAGAGAGAGAGAATGAATTAGTTTGGGACCTGGGTAGAGAAGTAGTAGCTAGATGTGAGATAGGAACATGGGCTGAAGCACGTGGTAAATGCAGCTTGCTATTTTTTTCTTAGGGAGTCCAGACCGGATCGAATCTTGACTCCCATTCTCCAGGCTCTCACACAGACCATTTGCTTATCCCCTAAATGTCAGAGATGACCACAGTTCTAGGTCTTTGCTCAAGCCATTTCCTCCCCTTCCATCTATGTCCGCTTGACAGATGACTATTTACCCCTTCAGCCTCAGCTCCAACGTGACAGGTCTTCTCTACTTTCCAACTCATGGCCCTCAGAGTTCCAGCTGTTTTATAGTTCTTTTCACTTTAGCACTTTTCCTGTGAAGCCATACTCCTCTCAAAGGGCTCGTACTATGCCTCATTTACCTCTGCACTCCCCACACTGGCCAATGTCTGACACATTGTGGGTGCTGAATACGTATTTGTGGAGTTGAATTGACTGAGTTCTGATGGCAATAGGGAGCCACTGCAATGTTTTAAGCAGGAAAGGAGTATATTGTGCTAGTACCAGAGGCTTTTGACAGAGACACAAATGTTACTGAAAATAGTCCAGGCAAGTTTGGATCTCAGCTAAGGCAGAGGCAGTAGGAAAGGATAGAGTAGGAAGGGATAGAGCAAGAGCAGAATAGTCACAATTTGGTGTCAGGAGGGATGTGAAGGCTGAAGGAGAAGGAGGATGAGAGGTTGACTCTAGGTTCCTCTGTTAGGAGATGGGACCCATGGTACCATTCAGAGAGGCATCTCATATGGGAGGGGGAGGAGGTTGGTGTGTTCCAGAAGATAGCGAAGATTATCTGAAGCCAAAGAAAGATACTAAAAACATTTCTTTTCTCAAATTAGTAAGTTAAGGTCCTTGCAAACAAGGGAAACTAAGTTCTAGTGATCAGAGCAGGCAGGTTGGCTGTTTGTGTTCTGGGTTGAAGAGAGTGGATGAACCTTGAGTCAGAATCTAGGCAGATGGGAAAAGCTAGTTGATGCCAGTCACTTACTGCAAGGGCCAGAGCATTTCAGAGGTCAAAGGCTCTGCACCCCAGAGGGAGAGAAGAGGCTTTTATCCTGAACCAACCCCCGGCTTCTCCTGTAGACTCTGCGAAGATGGCCCACCGTGGAATCTTACCTCTGAATTCTTGTGTAAAGCAAGATGTGTTCCAACATTTGAAAGCAGTGTGCCCATCTGTTACTGGGGCTGATGGCTTGGGTCAGAGGTCTACTAATCTGGCTCTGCCTGTGTCCCTTGGACCTGGAAATAGCAGCTCAGTGAAATGAGGAAGTGGCTTTCTCCTGTGGGGGCTGCGTTGGTCTCCTTCCAAGGACAGACACCGGAACATGTAAGTTACCATTAAGCCTTGAGCTGTTTGATGGGTAGGCAGGGCTTCTGACAGCACGTGTACCTGGAGTTCCAGGGCTCTGGTTCAGATGAGGGTGTGACTCAAACTCATTACACCTGTATGTGTTTTTATTACCTGTGTGTGCAACCTTATCTTGCTTCCTTTAAATTAGACCCCTATGTTTCCTGGTGACATTTCAGCTGTTGCCTGGTGTGTTAGTCAGGTTTCATTACTGGGACAAAAATGCCTAACATAAACAATTTAAGGGAGGAAGGGCTTATTTTTGACTCATGGTTTCAGAAGTTTTGGTCCACAGTTGGCTGACCCCGCAGCAGAAACATCATGGCTAAAGAGCATGGTGGAGGAAAGCTGCTTCATCTGATGGCAGCCAGGAAGCAGAGGGAAAGGAAAAGAGCCAGAGAGGGAAGAAGGGGCTGGAGACAGGATCCATCATGATCTACCACTCCAGATTATGCCCCTAGTGGCCTGCTCCCTCCCACCGGACCCCTCCTCTTACTAGCACAGTTAGCTGTGCACTCATTAATGGTTTATCCAATGATGTGGTCACTGCCCACAGGATCGAATCACCTTCCCAAACCCCACCCCTGAACACATGAGCCATCTGAGGGACATTTTTGGATCCAAACCATAATACCTGGTCAAGATGGTAAGAATGGGAGCTGTACTAAAGGCAAGTGTGTTTTTGAAGTGGAATAAGAAGGGGTCAAGGGTAGAAGCAGGTAGGGTGAGAAGGAGATCAGAGGAGGTCAGTGCTAATTGCTCACAAAGCTACAGGAATTTAGAAACATGGCCATGTTTACTTGTAGAGAACTCTGTTTTTTCTTTGAGAGTTTATGCTCTGATGTCCAGAATTTAGTCATCATGGACCACCCTTCATAGACAGCGTGCCATTTTCAATTTATTTGCTTTGAAAATTTTCTTATGGATATGAATTTTCACAGGGTCTTGAATATAGAATTCTGGGCAAGAAAAACTATTCATAACAGTATAATGGAGAGTGTTTAGGGCTCCATTGTTACTGCTAAATAACGTATCTGGCTGTTGTAGCTCCCTGTTGGGAATTTCAGTGCAGATACGCATGAAGATGATGTTAGTAGACAAATTGGGGGTGCAGCCTCATATGCCCCGGGGACCTTCTTCTAGCAACCTCACTATTCAGAGTGCATGGATGATTCCAGAAATAAGGGAGGAGTTCTTTGAAAGAGGCAAATGCTGTCACAAAGCCCATGCACACACTTCACCTGAAAGGCACAAGATATCTAACAGCCTTAGGTTCTCAAACCTGAGCCCAGATTCAGAATTCAGTCTAAGTTAATATCACTAACATCAGTTTCTAATACCAATATTACTAGTATTTTGGATCTCTGAAAATCTTTAATTCTTTGCAAGATACAATAGGCAGCAGGTTAGAAACACTGAGGAGCTAGATAAGGGCAGTTGGATCCATCATGGAGACCCCTGACGGGCAGTGAGGAGGAGGACAGACTGATTCTAGCTCCTCCAGTCTGACTGAATCATGGGACCACGGCATGGTTCTAAAGATAGGTATCATGTCTGTATCACAAAAACTTATCGTAACGGATCCTCATTTTGACAACACTTTTGTAAATAGTTCTGTTCCAAACAGCTGAAATGAACAGACAAAAACGTTTTCTGCTTCAAGGAGCTGAAAGCATTCTATGGGATTACGGATGTGTCCTAATCTGTCTGCTGCCCACAGTACATTAAAGGAATGACATCATTGTGTTGGAGACTTGGGTTCCTTTGCTACAAATTGTTGTGTTTTATTTCTATTACAGATTAAAGGGTGATATTACTGAATGAGGACTCTGTATGCACCAACTCGAAGGAGAACAATAGGACCTTGTTTTGTGGTTGCAGACTTTGTAGTGGGCGGGCTTGTGTGGCACATGCTCACCCTTACTTGGACAAATAGAGGCGTATCTAAAGTAGTTTTATAGGACCTGGAGGAAATGGCCTAAATAGAAAAAGTGAGAGAATAGAATTTGTGCTGCTTGTGGGGAAAGAAAAGTCAAAGGTGACCAGGAGCTTTCCTCAGTTGTTTTCATGTAGATGAAGCTTTGTATGAGGAGGTTTACTTCGAACTCTATGGAAGGGTCTAATGACTGGAAAACCAAAGGCATGTTTTCACTAGAGTGTTTCGTTAATGAAGCAGTTCTACGGACTGGATGGCCTTTGGAGACAGGAATAGGAGCCTCTTACCACTTTAAGGTTTCCCCAGAGAGGACAGGAAGGACTAGGTGGGTGTCAGGTAAGGATGAGGTCGGAGGCAGAGGTCAAGCCAGCCTGAGGCTTCTGGTCTGCATCAAGTGCCACATGCCACACAGGCTTCCAAATGGGACTAGCCTTTATTTCTAGAAGTGATGGAGGTGGTGGAGGACAATCTGTTTGGAGGTAAAAGCAGGCGTACCATCTCTTCTTTGTCATTGCTGCCTTCAGACCACTGGCCTATGAGCTCTGTCTAGGAACTCATCTGCTTCTGAAGGAGCACTGATTGTATAATTCAATCTATCTTCGCCCTCAATACTCTCATCAATGGACCTGCATGCCATATCCCTGACTTCCTCCTAGGACCAGGGCTGTAGCCCCTGAATTCCAGGCTCCTCTTCTATTCTTCCTGTTGTTATTCCAAGTGATCCCTCCATCCAACCAATGCCCTGTACAATCCTCAGCATCCAAGACCCTTACTTCCTCCACTCTGACCTACCTGCTCAGCTCAGCTAGGCTCATGGCCATACCCTGGGTGCTTCAGAGTTGCTCTCTCTCTCAGAGGCCCTTTCTGATCATGACCTCCATCATTTCACTTTCGTTCACTGTCTTTCTTCCCAGGTAACTCGTTCCCAGTCGGCCAGCTCTGTGCTCATCTCTTTCAGACCGGCTTTCAGGAAGAGTGACTCCACATGGCTCCTCCTCCCTAATATGAATCCTTTGAAATCTTCAACACTTGCCTCTCCTTTTCCAACCTCCTTTTTCACTGAGTCACCAAAGGATTCTACATTCTGCTGCAGCAACTCATGAGTCCATCTCTCTTTCCACCCTCACTTCCAGGCCTCACCTGGTTTGAGCCATTATGTTGTCTTGGTCTCTGGCTCCACACCTTTTTTCAACTCCATGATCACTCTCTTCATGCCCACCCTGCATGCTGCAGTCATGAGGTCTACCCACTACTCCCTGAACAGGCTAGGGATTTTTATCTTACCTCCTTCCAATTTCCTCACAGGTAGAATTTGCTGCCCTTTGCAATTGCATTTTATTTGTGCCTACACTCCTCTGACTTGTGTCACGGTGGGTTGGTTATGTGTCTGTATCTCTTACTAGAAGGCCTGGTCTTTGAGGACAAGAACCATTTCTTTACTCAATTCTGTCAGCCTGGCAGCTAGCACAAGGCCTGTCACATAGCCAATCGCAATAAATGTTACAGACTTAAATTTCCCAGGACATGCTTTCCATCAGGCCTGCCCCTTGAGTCATTATCTGGCCAGCCACCACACCCAGCCTCATTCCTACCTATGCTTTTCTGGGAGGAGATGCCCTCCTGCCTTCTGCCAGCTTGTCCTTCCTCCTCGCAGTGCTGATTGCTGGGTGGCCATTCCTCATCTGCCATAACACGAGGCAGGGCTGTGTTGGAGGCAGGAGGAGGCAGCAGGGACTAAGGAATGTCACAGAACACTGTGTGCATGAACTGGCAGAAGGTCTGTGGGCTCACCAGCTGGCACCAGCGGAGAGAGCCAAAGGGAAAGTTCAATTTTCCTGCCCAGAGCTCAGAATCCTGAGTGCAACCATGTGTGTGAGTGCTAAAGGCTTACTAGGGAGAAATGTCAAGGTCACCTCTGCTTTGTGCCTGACCAGGGAGAGGCACAGTGGATGTTGTGTGTGTGTTCCTGGTGGGTGGTGCAAGCCACCTGGGCATGTCTAGATAGCTAATAGGATGCTTCTGCGGCAGAGCGAGAGGAAGATCCACTAATCTGATTTGTAATTTATCTTTGGTTTGATCCCAATATGTTCCTTTGTTTCTGACGTGATGCATTTATCTGAGGGCTCAGTGAGTTCACCTTGGCAAAGTCTTGCATGAATAGAAGCATTTAAATTAATAGATAAGCTCATACTGTAGTTGTGTGTGTGTGTACATGTGTGCAAGCAGTATGCATGAGCTGCTTCTTAAAGCCTTCAGTGAGGGCCTCCCTCTCAAGAGGGGAACCCAGGATTGGTTTGTAAGGCTGGCAAGTTAAAAGGCAGCCGAGGGGTATGGAGCTGGTTTAGGGAAATTCTGGACGTAACTGGACCACAGCTCACAGACCTTGGTTCCTTTCATCCTGGGGAGGTTAGAGGTAAGCATTTGGCTGAAGAAGAGGTGGATGAGAAATAAATATCTATTCTGATTTCCATCTATCCCTGTTCCCAGAATCAGACAGTCCTCAAAGAAGCAGCGTCCAGTCCAGTGCTTCCCACACCACTGCACATCAAAATAACCTAGGATTACTTACTGGAAACGTGGATCCCTGGGTCTTCCCCAGACCTCCTATTTTGCAGCCTCTGGACATGGGGCAATATTTGCCCCAGGTGAGCTGTATCACCGGCCACCTAAGGCCGCAATGCTGACAATGACAGGTCCAACACTAAAACCCAAGCCTCTGGCTCTCCATCCAGGTCATTTCTTCTTGCAGCCATGTCCCTGAGGCTTAAAGGGTTGAGAAACAAGGTTTATATTGGTTGCAAGAGGGGGTCTTGAGTGGGTCTTTTATCCTCCGGTCCGCTAATCCATCTAATTATGTTAGTTTCCTACAAGGGCGTCTCAAGGGCTTAATTCCAAGAGCAAGTAGAGTCAGCTAAAGTGAACCACTGGCTCTGGGATAAGCTGACACCTCCTGACCCATCTTTGGCTCTAGGAAGAATATCTTTTTGTTTTTTTGTGGGTACCGGGGGTCGAACTCAGGACCTCGCATACCAGCAGGTGCCTGTGCTGCTGAGCGATATCACCGGCCCTTTTTTTGTATGTGGGCACCGGGAGTCGAACTCAGGACCTTGCCCTTGCCAGGCAGGCGTTTATGCTGCTGAGCCATCTCACCGGCTCTCTAGGAAGAATTTCAAAGTCATCTATGACCACCTTTACTCACTCCCTACAGACTAGCCTTGTTCTCTTGACTTAGAACATTGGCTTAGGTTTCTTACTGGTTTCTAGCTATCTCTTCTCTTCCTTTCCCTCCTCTTTTTTTCTTCTCTCTCCTAATTTTCTTCTTCCCTTATTTTTTCTTTTCCTTTTTTTCCTTTCTCTTTTTCTCCCTTCCTCCTGTCTTTGTTTTTCCTTTCTAAAAATAGCTTTGCTGAAAAATGATTTACATACCATACAATTCACTCATTTAAAGAGTATGTCAATGGTTTTAAGTCTATACACAGGGTTGTGCAAACATCAATCACAAATCAACTTTAGAACATTTTCATTTCTCCCAAAAGAAACTATCATTCAGCAGTGTTTTTCATTTCTGGGCTGCAAACTCTTTTAGCCCTAGGCAACAAAGAATCTACTTTCTGTTTCTACAGATTTGCCTCTTCTGGACATTCTATGTAAATAGAATCATACAATATGCAGTCTCTTTCACTTAGCGCAATGTTTTCAAGAGTCATACATGGGCTCTGGCGCACACACGCCTTTGGCGGGCAGACCAACCAGAACCCCCAGGACCCAGCACTGCACGCCTGGCGCGCGGTCGCACACCTGCCTTTGGAGGGCGGAGTAATCAGCGACACCAGCAACAAGGAAGTGTCTGAAGTAGCAGAGAGGAACCAGCAGTTGGGCTCTGGAGAACTCCACCGAAAGGAGATCAGTTCTTGCCCCCACATCCAGGGGCCAAAATAGCTCCCATACCCAGCACATTTCTGGGATTTAACATGGACACTATCACAGAACTGAAAACACTGGAGGTATTTTACTACTTTTATTCTCCATTGTTTGTCCGACTGGCTATCCCTTTCCTGTCTGGTTGGATGTTGTCTTGTTTTGTTTTGTATTTTGTGGTTATTTTTGTTTTGGGGCTTTTTTTTTTCCTCCTCTCTTTCTCTGGTCTTTTTTCTTCTTCTTTTCTTTTTCATTCTCCTTCTCTTGCTTCCTTCTTTTTTCACTGCTTAGGTTTCTTACCTTTTTTGTTTTCTTCTATTGATCCTCTTTCTTTCTTTCCTCAACTACTTCTTGAATTTAAACTTTCAAGTGAGTAAACGTTGTCTTTGCCCTTTCTGATTACTCCTTCACATTCTATTTCATTATTTCCCTCTTGTATCCTTCAGTTTCTCAAAACTCGGGTGATCATCCTTTGACTTCCAGCCTTGACTCTACTATATTTGACCTCATTCATCACTTTATCCTGTCCCCTACCCATCTTAACCCCCTGCCCCCCACAGAAGAGTAAAATCACTCCACTAAGGGGAAAACCACTGCATACAAGTACATGGTATATGTTTGATTTTGTTATACAACTTTAGAGTTTGGTCCTGTGGTCAGAGATAGAAGTTAATGGTTACCATAATTTGTCAGTAGTTAAGCTGTACTTGAAACTATTGTTATTACTAACTGTACTACTTTAGGCATGATGACATACATGTTTTAATCAGTTTTTCTCCCCTGTATGATAACACTGTGATTGTATGGGGTCATAATCATCACCACAGCCCAGTACCAAAGGATTGGGTGCTGAGCCAAATAGTAATTTTGTATCCTTTACAAATTGGGAAGGTAGGTTCTTGGGATAGCTATAAAGAACCACTTACATCTAAACGACATCCCTTAAGAACAGGCATCTCCTAGAGAGGCCTCAATACTAGTGATAAAGCTATCTATCATATGAAATCTGCAAGCATCAACATAGAAAACAAATAAAAAAGAAAAAATATAAAACGACTAGACACAGAAGCAAAATGCAACCTCAGTCCCCCAGCCCACCCAGGACAAGCCTGGAAATCAATGAGATAGGAAATTGGAAGTCAAACACTGGAACTTTCTAAAATGATAGCAACAGAAGTGAAAAAACAAGTGGAAAAAGCTATAGAAAAAAATAATCTCTCAGGTAGAAAAACAAATAATGCTTAAAATCTAAGATATTAGAGAAGACTCAGGTAAAAGAATAGATGAGTTTAGAAAAATGATGGAAACAAAAAATGCCCAACATAGGAAAGAATAGAATCCATGAAACAGATCCAAACAGAAATCCAAGAGATTGAAAACTCCATCGAAAGTATATGCAACAGACTGAATGAAGGAGAGGATAGAATTTCAGATATTGAAGACAGACTCGCAGCTAGTGACCATGAAAAGAAAGATATCTTAAAAATAGCAAGAGACCATGAAAAATTAATCCAACAGCTAGAACACAAACCAAAAAAGAATAGCATAAGATTGATTGGGGTCAATGAGAAAACTGGAGATTGTGCAAATGCCATAAGAAAACCTCTTCACAGAAATAATGGCAGAAAATTTCCCAAGCATGGGTAAAGAATTTTACATACAAATAAATGAATCATATAGAACTCCAAATAGCCATGACCAAAATAAAACTACACCAAGACATAATAATCAAGGTTCCAGAAATTCAGCACAAGAACAGAACATTAAAAGCTGTTAGAGAAAAGAAACAGATCATCTATAAAGGAAAGCCCATCAGAATCATCACAGACCTCTCAACACACACCCTCAAGTCAAGAAGAGCTTGGAGTGAAGTATTTCAAGTCCTGAAAGAAAACAGCTTCCAACCTATATTGATGCACCCTGCAAAACTATCTTTCAAACTTAAAGGAGAAACAAAATACTTCCGTGACAGAGAACAACTGAAGAAATTCATGACCACCAAACCAACCCTACAAAGAGTACTGAAAAATATTCTAGACAGAGATAAAAATGACCACAGTTCCAAGAACAACAACAGAAAGAAACCACCAGGCGGGGCAAGCAGTTAAACAGAGGGAAAAAGCAGGGAACCAACAGTGGGAAAATAACATGACAAAGAGAAGCCAATACATATCAGTAATAACCATCGATGTAAATGACCTCAATTCACCAATCAAAAGAAAGAGATTGGCAGAATGGATCAAGAAACAAGATCCAACATTATGCTGTATACAAGAAACACATTTAACTCAAAAAGAAACTCATAGACTGGGCCAGTGAGATGGCTCAGCGGCTTAAGCGCCTGCCCGGCAAGCGTGAGGGCCCGAGTTCGACTCCTGGAACCCACATACGAAAAAGGGGCCCGTGATATCGCTCAGTGGCATGGGCACCTGCTGGCACATGAGGTCCTGAGGTCGACCCCCTGGTACCCACAAAAAAAAAAAAAAAAAGAAACTCATACATCCTCTGACATTCAGAGGATGGAAAACAATACTCCATGCAACAGGAACCCAGAAAAAAGCAGGGGTAGCTATTCTGTTTGCAGACAATGTGAACTTCAAACCAAGAATGATCAAAAGAGATAAAGGAAATTATAAAGATCAAAGCAGAAATTAATGCAGTGGAGTCTACGAAAACAATACAAAGAATTAATGAATCAAAGAGCTGGTTCTTTGAAAGAATAAATAAAATTGATAAACCCTTAGCCAACCTTATCAAAAAAAGGAAAGAAAAGACTCAAATACATACATTGAGGAATGAAAGGGTGAAATCACTATACAGATCTTGTGGAAATTCAGAAGATCATCAATCCCTGCTTTGAAAATCTCTACTCACATAGGATGGACAACACAGAAGAAATGGACAGATTCCTAGATATGTATGGATTACCAAAGCTGAGTCAAAAAGATATAAAATTTCTGAATAACCCAATATCAGTTAATGAGATTGAAAATGTAATTAAAAACTTACCAACAAAGAAAAGCCCAGGTCTCGATGGATTCACAGCTGAATTCTACAAGAAATCTAGAGAAGATCTAATGCCAACACTCCTAAAACTCTTTAATGAAATTGAAAGGGAAGCAATTCTCCATAACTCATTCCTAGGAGCAAGTATTACCCTGATACCAAAACCAGAGAAAGACCAAACCAGAAAAGAGAACTACAGGCCAATTTCCCTAGTGAACGTAGATGCAAAAGTCCTCAATAAGATACTAGCAAACAGAATGCAACAAATCATCAAGAAGATTATACACCATGACCAAGTGGGATTCATCCCTGGAATGCAGGGATGGTTTAACAGATGCAAATCAATAAACGTAATACACTGTATCAACCAAGCCTAAGACAAAAATCACATGATCATCTCAATAGATGCACAAAAAGCTTTTGATAAAGTCCAACACCCATTCTTGGTAAAAAATCCCACATAAAATTGGAATAGATGGTCTTTATCACAATGTAGTAAAAGTCATTTATGACAAACCAATAGCCAACATCATACTAAATAGACAAAAACTGAAAGCTTTCGTTATAAAATCAGGAACAAGACAAGGATGTCCACTATCACCACTCCTATTTAATATAGTTCGGGAAACATTAGCCAGAGCAATTAGACAAGAGAGAGAAATAAAAGGAATAAGGATAGGAAAGGAAGAAGTTAAATTATCATTATTCACAGATTACATGATACTGCATAGAAGACCCCCAAAACTCCACCAAAAAATTGTAGATTTAATGACCAAATTCAGTAGCATAGCTGGATACAAAGTCAACACTCAAAAATCAATAGCATTCCTGTACACAAACAACAAACTCACTGAGAGAGAAATTAGGGAAACCACACCCTTCACAATAGCACCCCAAAAATTGAAATACTTAGGAATTAATCTAACAAAGGAAGGAAAAGATCTATACATCAAAAATTACAGTACTCTGGAAAAGGAGATTGAAGAGGATATCAGAAAATGGAAAAATATCCCTTGCTCATGGATGGGAAGAACAAACATTGTGAAAATGGCCCTACTCCCAAAACTGGTATGCAGATTTAATGCAATCCTGATCAAAATACTGTTGGCATAACTCACAGAACTAGAGAAAATATTCCTAAAATTCATTTGGAACCAGAAGAGACCTAGAATAGCAAAAGCAATTCTGGGCAACAAAGGCAAGGAAGGGAGCATCACAGTCCCTGACTTGAAATTATACTACAAAGCTACTGTGATAAAATCAGCATGGTACTGGCAAAAAGACAGATCTGAGGATCAGTGGAACAGATTAGAAGATGCAGACACAACTCCAAACACACTCAGCCACCTTATCTTTGACAAAGGGGCTCAACATGTTCACTGGAAGAAAGATAGCCTCTTTAATAAATAGTGCTGGAAAAACTGGCATTCTGCATGCTGAAGACTAAAACTAGACCCATGTCTAACACCATGCACTAAACTAAAGTCAAAATGGATCAAAGATCTAAATATTAAAACAGAAACACTAAACCTATTGGAAGAGAAAGTAGGTAGATATCTTGAAGAATATAGGTGTAGGCAGAGGCTTCATGAACAAAGCCCAAACTGCACGGGAAATACTTCAAAGAATCAACAACTGGAATCTCATCTTATTGAAAAGTTTTTCACATCAAAATAAATCACTAACAGGGCTGGTGAGATGGCTCAGTGGCATAAGCGCCTGCCTGGCAAGTGCAAGGTCCTGAGTTCGACTCCCGGAACCCACATACAAAAAAAGGGCCGGTGATATTGCTCAGTGGCACAGGTGCCTGCTGGCACATGAGGTCCTGAGTTCGACCCCTGGTTCCCACACAAAATAAAATAAAATAAAATAAATCACTAACAGAGTGAAAAGGAAACCCACAGAGTGGGAAAAAATTTTAGCCTGTTATCCCTCACACAAAGGACTTCTATCTAGAACATATAAAGAATTGAAAAACATCAGGCCCCCCAAATTCAAAGACCCAATTTAAAAAATGGGCATCTGAGATGAATACACACTTCTCAGATGAAGAAATACAAACAGCAAATAAATATATGAAAAAATGTTCAACATCATTGGTCATTTGACAGATGCAAATTAAAACAACACTGAGATTCCATCTCACTCCAGAAAGAATGACTATCACCAAGAAATCAACCAATAACAAATGCTGGAGGGGCTGTGGGGAAAAAGGAACCCTTCTCCACTGTTGGTGAGAATGCAGACTGGTGCAACCACTGTGGAAGTCAGTACGGAGGTTCCTCAAAAACTAGGACTAGAGATCCCATTTGACCCAGCTATTCCCCTTGTGGGTATCTTCCCAGAAGAATTAAAAACATCATACCACAGCAATATATGTGCACCCGTATTTATAGCAGCACAATATGTAATAGCTAAATCTTGGAAACAACACAAATGCCCATCAACCGAGGAATGGATAAAAAAGGTGTGGTATTTTTATACAATGGAATACTACTCAGCTATAAAGAAGGATACACTTAAGGCTTTTATAGGTAAATGGATACAACTTGAGACCATACTTATAAGTGAAATAAATCAGACTCATATGAGTAAACATCATATTGTCTCCCTAGTGTAAGAAGCTGAAAGAGTAAATAAGATCCAAAATCTACAATAGATATGGTGAAATGGGAAGAAACTGTTCAAAAGGAAAGAGTAACTGGGATGGGGGAAAGGAGAAAAGGAGGAAGGGAAAAGGAAAAAAATATATATATACACACACAAGACAGTTAGGATAGTTATACTACTAATTTCTTTTAGTTCATTAAAAAGAAAGGTTTGTGCCTATATTATTTGATCAAATTTTCATGCCTATATCTTATACTATGAGCAATTCCTTTGAAGATAACAATACACAATGTATTAACCATTGTTAATCTCCTAATTTCTTGTTTTGAAATTTTGTATCGTTTTTTCCCTTTAAAATAAAAAAAGAGTCATCCATGTTGTAGTATATTTCAGTACTTCATTACTTTTTATTGCCATATAATATTCACTTGTATACATATATCACATTTGATGTACCCATTTATCAGTTGACAGACATTTAGGTTATTTCCATTTTTTATTTATGAATAATGCTGCTATGAATACTAGTATCCAAAATTTTATGCCCATATGTTTCCATTTCTTTGGGGTATCTACCTAGGTGTGGAATTGCTGAGTCATATGGTAACGCTTGAGTTGTATAGTTTGTGGAACTGCCAGACTGTGGCCCAAGTGGCTGTAGCATTTTACCTTTCTGTATATTACACTGCAGCATTCTTTACATTGTGCAAGAGCTGCGATTTCTCCACAACCTCATTCACACTTGTTATTAGCTTTTTTATTATTGCCATCCTAGCAGGTGTGAAATGGTGTATTAGCTTTCCTATTGCTGGGACACAGTAACCAACATTCACAGCTTAAAAAGAGGAGAAGTTTAATTTGGCTCACAGTTTCAGTCAACAGTCAGCTGGCTCTGAGGCAGAAACATCACGGTGGAAGAGGGCAGGGGAGCAAAGATACTTAGTTCATGGCTTCTGAGAAGCAGAGCAGGAGAACAGTGCCTGAGACGAAGGGGTGAGGTTCTAGATACAGCATTCACAGTTGCACTTCCACGACCCACCCAGACACACCCAGAAATGTGCTCCACCAATTCTCTGGATGGCTCCCAATCCAATCAAGTTAGCATAGTCAATCTTAACCATCACAAGTGGCATCTCATTGTGGTTTTGACTTGTATTTCCCCAGTAGCTGCTGATGTTGAGTATCTTTTACTGTACTTCTTATTCACTTGTATATCTTCTTTGGAGAAAAACCTATGCAGATTCTTTGTCCTTTAGTTTAATTGCATTATTTATATTTTTATTATTGAGTTTTAAGAGTTGTCTATATATCCTATATATGCATACCTTTTAGTTACATCATTACAGTATTTTCTCCCAATCCAGGAACGTCTTTTCACTTTATTGATGGTGTCTTTAAAGCACAACAGGGCCGGTGAGATGGCTCAGGGGTGTACGCGCCTGCCTGGCAAGCACGAGGGCCTGAGTTCAACTCCCAGATCCCACATACGAAAAAGGGGCCGGTGATATCACTCAGCGGCATGGGTGCCTGCTGGCGCGCGAGGTCCTGAGGTGCACCCCCAGTACCCACACACAAAAAAAATAAATAAAAATAAAGCACAACAGTTTTTAATTTTGATCAAGTCAAATTTATGTTTTTCTTTTGCTGCTTATATTTTTGGTGTTTTATATAAGAAACTATTACCTAACACAAGATCATGAAGATTTACTCCTATGTCTTCTTCTAAGAGTCTTATAGTATGAGGTTTCTGATCTACTTTGAATTGATTTTTGTGTATGGTGTGATGTAAGCATTTAATTTCAGTCTTCAACTTCAATTTTATTTAATTGTTCTAGCACCATTGTTGAAAAGAGTATTCTTCTTCCTCATTGAACTATTTTAGAACTCTTGTTAAAAACCAATTGACCAGGCGGGTGAGATGGCTCAGTGGCGTAAGCGCCTGCCTGGCAAGCGCGAGGGCCTGAATTCAACTCCTGGAAGCCACATATAAAAAAAAGAGCCGGTGATATCGCTCAGCGGCATGGGCGCCTGCTGGTGCACAAGGTCCTGAGGTCGACCCCCGGTACCCACAAAAAAAAAAACCCAAAAAACCAAAAAAAAAAAAAAAAAAAAAAACAATTGACCATTCATATTTGATTTTATCTCCAGGCTCTCAATTTGATTCCGTCAATCTTTTTGTCTATCCTTATACCAGTACTACACTGTATTGAATACTGTAGCCTCATCATAAGTTTGGAAATTGGAGTATTTCTGCTTTTTATGTTCATCTCATAGCACACATAGGAAAGGCTGGGATGTTGCCTGACAGGAAGGGCCTGAATACATGTATTGAGGACACATGAGGAAAGGAAGGCTGAGGAGTATACAAGAGATTGAAAGTTAGGGAAGCTAGTCTTTATTTTTATTTTAAAGAGAAGAAAAAACAAAACAAATCAAAAAAGAACAAATTTTCAAAACAACATAATAGGAGGGTAACAATGGTTAATGCATTACGTATTATTATCTTTAAGTTAGTTATTCAGGGTACCAGATATTAGCATTCAATTGTCCAAACATTATTGGCACAAACCTTACTCTTCAATGAACTAAGTAAAATTGGTAGTGTATCTATCTAAACCATCTTATATATATATACAATTTTTTTCCCTTTCCCTTCTTTCTTTTCCCTATTCCCCTATTCCAGTCTTTCTTTCCTTTTGACCAGTTTCTTTTTGATTCACCATGTCTATTGTACATTTTGGATCTTATTTACTCTTTCAGTTTCTCATACTAGAGAGACAATACGATGCTTACACATGTGCATCTGGTTTATTTCACTTATGAATATTTTCTCGAGTTGCATCCATTTACCTATGAAAGTCTCCAGTTTATCCTTCTTTATGGCTGAATAGTACTCCATTGCATAAAAATACCACATCTTTCTTATCCATTCCTCAGTTGATGGGCATTTGGGTTGTTTCCAAGATCTGGCTATTACAAATTGTGGTGCTATAAACATGGGTGCACATATATCGCTGTGGTACGATGTTTTTAATTCTTCTGGGAAGATACCCAGAAGGGGAATAGCTGGTCAAATGGGACCTCCAACCCTAGTTTTTTGAGGAATCTCCACACTGATTTCCACAGTGGCTGTACCAGTCGACACGCCCACCAACAGTGAAGAAGGGTTCCTTTTTCCCCACAGCCCCTCCAGCATTTGTTATTAGTTGATTTCTTTATAATAGCCATTCTTTCTGGGGTGAGATGGAATCTCAGTGTTGTTTTAATTTGCATCTCTCGAATGACTAGTGATGTTGCACATTTTTTTGTATATTTATTTGCCATTTGTATTTCTTCATCTGAGAAATGTGTATTCATCTCAGATGCCCATTTTTGGAGTGGGTCTTTAAATTTGGAAGGTCTGATTTTTTTGAGTTCTTTATATGTTCTCGATAGTAATCCTTTGTCTGAGGAACAGCTGGCAAACATTTTTTCCCAGGTTGTGGGTTGTCTCTTCACTCTGTTGGTGGTTTCTCTTGCTGTGCAAAAGCTTTTTAATAAGATGAGATCCCAGTTGTTGATTCTTTGTGATAGTTCCTGTGCGGTTGAGGTTTTATTCATAAAGTCTTTGCTTACACCAATGTCTTCAAGGGTTTTACCTATCCTACCTTTCAGCAGATTTAATGTTTCTGTTTTAATATTTAGATCTCTGATCCATTTTGAATTTAGTTTAGTGCATGGTGAAAGATATGGGTCTAGTTTTAATCTTCAGCATGTGTAGAGCCAGTTTTTCCAGCACCATTTATTAAAGAGGCTATCTTTCTTCCAGTGAATATGTTTGGCACCTTTGTCAAAGATAAGATGGCTTAGTATGTCTGGGGTTGTTTCAGCATCTTCTAATCTGTTCCACTGATCTTCAGGTCTGTTTTTTTGCCAGTACCACACTGTTTTTATCACAGTAGCTTTATAGTATAATTTCAAGTCAGGGATTGTGATGCCCCCTGCCTTGCCTTTGTTGCCCAGAATTGCCTTTGCTATTCTAGGTCTCTTCTGATTCCAAATGAATTTTAGGATTGTTTTCTCTAATTCTGTGAGATATGCTGTTGGAATTTTGATTGGAATTGCATTAAATCTGTATAACAATTTTGGAAGTATGGCCATTTTCACTATATTGGTTCTTCCAGGAGCAAGGGATATCTTTCCATTTTCTGATATCTTCTTCAATCTCCTTTTTCATAGTACTGTAGTTTTCAGTGTATAGGTCTTTTACATCCTTTGTGAGGTTGATTCCTAGATATTTCATTTTTTTGGATGTTATTGTGAAAGGTATTGTTTCCCTAATTTCTCTTTCAGTAAGTTTGTTATTTGTGTACAGAAAGGCTATTGATTTTTGAGTATTGACTTTGTAAGGGAAGCTAGTCTTTTTGTGTGTGTGTGTGGGTACCGGGGTCGACCTCAGGACTTGGCGCGCCAGCAGGCGCCCGTGCTGCTGAGCGATATCACTGGCCCTTTTTTCATATGTGGGTTCCGAGAGTTGAACTTGGGCCCTCGCGCTTGCCAGGCAGGTGCTTATGCTGCTGAGCCATCTCACCGGCCCAGGGAAGCTAGTCTTTAACCCTTGCCCTACCACATCCATGTGTAACCTTATGTACATCACTTGATATTTCTGGACCTCTGTTTCCCATTCTGTAGAGTGAAGGCTCTGAGCTGGTTGATTGTTAGAAAACTTCTCAATTCTACTCTTTTTTTTTTTTTTGTGGGTACCGGGGCGTCGACCTCAGGACCTTGTGCGCCAGCAGGCGCCCGTGCCGCTGAGCGATATCACCAGCCCCTTTTTTGTATGTGGGATCCGGGAATTGAACTCGGGCCCTCGCACTTGCCAGGCAGGCGCTTAAGCTGCTGAGCCATCTCACCGGCCCCTCTACTCTTTTAGAGGTATGGGAGAGTCAGTTTATAGATTCATTCCACCACAGAACCCCATGATTTTATAGCAAAGCATTTATAGACTTTCACTCGCTTGGAATTTAAGAATGGTACAAGAGAAGTACAAGACAATTCTGGACCATCTTGTCATGCCAGATAGCAGTGAATGATGAAAGGCTCCTGAGGCCATGTCTAAAGGACTTAGGCTCTCACAAGTCAAAGGTGGGGCATATTGGATATCAATAATGATAATAAATGTGATGAATCGAAATACCTCCAGTGTATCTAAATTCATGAATTCATAATGGTGCTTTAAAAACTCCATTTATTTGGATTTTGAGATCCCTGAGAGAACCCCCAGGTTATCTCCCCTCCTTGGCCTGGATTTCGTGGATGTACCTCTACCTGGATCCCTCTGTGTCTGAATTCTGTTCTGGCTCTTTGCTGCCACTCAGAGTTCACACTTTCTTATTCTGCATCAGTCTGTCTGGAGAAGGCATGAGAGCTCTGGAGTTATTGGTATGGGTCCATCCACCCAGTGTCTCATCAAACATTGCCTGCTGGGTAAATAATGCCTCTCTCTGATCAGCACCATGGCTTACACAACGTGACCACCACCCAAAATTTAGACAGAAAATAATTCTGTCATCCTGAAACATTCCCTTGTGTCCCTTTATCGTAATCCTCCCCCCCCTCCATTCACTGTGATATGCACCGTTGCTCCACTTTGTTTTAAATAAAAGGCTCCTGCTGGATGAATAAAGAATTCATCCTCTGCAACCTTCAGGTTCTAGGATCACATGCTTTCTCCAGCAGGGGCTCACAGAGGTCGGGGGGTTAAAAAGGTGATGTTTTGCTGAAGAAATGTGGCCAGTGGGCCTGAGGGGCTGCACAGCAGCTAGGACCTGTAATCTGAGCCTTAATCCTCCTGCCCTTCTCTGTTCTTCCTTGTCTAGGCCTCAGTTTCTTTCTGGATAAAAGGAAAATGTTGAGGAATGTACTACCTCTATACATGCTGTAATGTGCACTGATCTGAGCGAGAGAAGCCAAACTCAAAGGTCACCTACTATATGATTGCCTTCATGTGGCTTTCTAAAAAAGGCAAAACTACAGGGTCAGAAAACAGATCAATAGCTGCCAGGAATAGAGGGGTAAGGGAGGGATTAACTGTAAAGGGGCACAAGGGGACATTTTGGGGTGATGGAATTATTCTCCAGCATGATTTTTGATGGTGGTTATATCATTGTATAAGTTTGTCAAAATTGGTAACACTCTATATAAAAATGTGAATTCTACTTTATATAGCTAAATAAACAAACAATCTCCCTTACACACACACACACACACACTCTCACAGATTTGGACCAGATAATCTTGAAGGTCCCTCTCAGTGCTGGTATCCACTGATTCTCCCCTGATCGTGGGGGAGGCCAGCGGGAAGAGATATCTCAGTTTTCGAATTGTGCCTCCCTGATCCTCCTGTCCTCTTCCAGTTCAAAACAGTCCTGTGATGTAACGGGAGAAAGAGGAAAAACAGGCTTCATTTGCTCAGCCGACTGTTTCAGGGGCGAGTCCCCTCCTGTGCAGGTCCATGTGTGACTGCAGGGATGCTGGACATTCTCCGCACAGGGCCTGGCCCCGCCCCTCCGCCTGTTCCAAGGTCTGCATCCTGGGCTTGAAATGGAAGAGTTCTAGACAAGAGCTCAGAATCCAGATCCTTGTGAAATAATTACAAGGCCTGTGGGACAAATGGGAATCTAGATGGGGAGCGATGGGAATGTAGATCTCTACTGTTTCCACTGCCATTGGGGTCTGAAGAAGGAGCCCTGTGGGGCTACTGATTGAGGCCACCCAAGTGACACAGTGAGGGAATCAGGCCCTTGCTGGGAAAAAGAGAGCAAGGGGCTTGTCACAGGCAGGGAGAGGCTGCTGCCTGCACAGACCACAGAAGTCCATAGACTCCAGGTTGATTGAAGGCTGGCACTCCGGCCAGGCCACGGGGCGGGGGGTGCTGTCTGCCTGGCAGGGATTTGCAGGTCCAGTCTGTGTTTACCACCTCCCAGTGCCTATCTCAGAAGCGGTACTCGTTAACACCAGCCCATTTCAGGAGCACTTGCTAGGTGCCAGGCACAGGCTAAATCCTCTATATTAATTCACAGCCATCATAACATTTTGGAATTTTTGTTCCTGCTTGAAAAATAAAGAAACAAACAGACTGAGGGTGTATGGCTCAGTCTCTTCCATTACAGGCAGTTTCTCTGTTTTGTTTGCTGAAATAAGCCAGACCTGGCCAGGCAGCTCCAGGGCTCGAGGAGGACAGAGCTGGAGTGTACCAGATGGAGAGCTCTGTTCCAGATGGAGCTCATGCTGAGCTGTGGCCCATACCCCAGGCTCCTTTAAAATAAACCAGATGCCACAGCCTCTCCTTGACCAGGGGGCCTGTGCCTTGGGGTGTGGGGTCTGAAACATTCTGTGACCCCTATTGCAGGTACTGTAGCACTGGGTGCAGGGAAAGGACTCCAGGAGCATATGCAGGAAGCCCTGCTGAGGAGATACAGGAGGTTTTTGGGGGCTTCTGCTGAGGAAAGGGGGCTGAGGGAAGGCATGCTGGGCAGAGCTCTGTGGACCCAGGAGGGGATGTGATTGTATGAGGGCTGCCTGGGTTTGGAGGCTGCCACATGCCAGGGTCAGGGACACCCATCAGAAGCCCCAGTGGTTCCCAGGAAGCTGGGGCCAATAAATAATTGGAAGCTGGCACCAGGGAAAGGACAGCCTCATGCTCATTAGGCCAAAATTCTCCAACAGGATGTAGGGGACAAGGAAGCAGTCAGGGTGGCTCTCAGGCACTCTTAGGTGGGCAGAGCTCTTGGGTTATTACTGGTTGCCCCAAATCTCCATCCCTATCTTGGAACCGAAAGCAGATCTCTGTCCTTGGTAGGATCGTGTAGGTGCACAGCAGCAGCTTGGTAAACAAAGATTCTAGAAATAAACCAGGTGGTCCAGCTGAATAGGAAGAGCTCCAGGTTCCCTGGAGGTGGTGGCTGTGGTTGAGGAGGACAGGGAAGCATGGGCCAGGAACTGTCGATGGGACACACTCTGGACCAGGCTGGGGGCAGGCATGACCTTGATCTTGACCTTGTAGATCAGGGCATTCTACTTAAGGATCCTGCTTGGAGATGAGAGACAAGTTGGTTTCAATCCAGATGTGACTGAGGACCCATTCCCATGCCTCTGAAATCATTTCTACCTCTGAGAGCAAAATTTCTGTCACTGAAGCATGCTGCTAGGTGCCAGCCTTCTTAATAGAGGGTCCTTTTCACTTTGTTCTCTTCCTCCTCTTGTCAGCCTGACTCTCAGGCTCTTGGAGTCCTGCTGCTTTGGTGTTAGCAGGAAATGAGATTGTCTGTCGCTCAGGAAACCAAGACTCCCCATAAGGAGCACCGGCTGAATGCAGTGGACTTTGATCCTGGGACTTTCTTCTGAAGAGTGTCAGAGCAGCCACTGGGATTTTGCACTTGAGCAGTGGGGCATGGAGACCACCCAGCAGAGGAGACCCTGGCAGAGTCAAGGACTTCAGCCTTTTGATGATACTTCTGTCCCAGCCTACCAGCATGATCTGGCTTTTCTGAGATGCTTAGCATCCTTGCAAATGAGAGGGAAACAGACTCTGTGTGTGTGTGTGTGTGTGTGTGTGTGTGTGTGTGTGTGGTGTGGTAATGGGGCATGGCTGGAAGCAGGGAGCAGTGGTAGGGTTTATTTTCTAGAGGTAAATCCTGCCCAATGAACCCCAAACCAAGAAGTCACACAGAGTTAGCTGGACAGTAGTGGGTTCAAGTCATTTATTTTTAGACTGTTACCAGCACGTTTGGTTCTGGGGTCCAATCCCCAAATTCCAGAAAAATAAACTAAGGAGAACCACATGCACTATGAGGAGGCCATTCCAACGTGTCCGTGATCATGCGGTGAGTGGGCATAGAATATAGGACAGGAGCCCTCAGTGTGGGCAGGGCCTCCCCTCCAAGGACAGCTGACAGCAGCTGGCTCTGAGCCCTCACTAGGCTGAGGAGAGGGCTGAGCCCCAGTCATTTGGACCCTGCCTCTTTAGGGCCCTGGAGCCCTTATTGCTACATTTGCTACTTTGCTACTTTATGGCCCCTGGGTCTTGCCCAGGGGATGCCTTATCACTGGGTGGCACTAATGAGTAGGTTGCTGGCATCTGCTGTTGCCATGGTTACATAAGCACAGGCCTCTCTTTGGAGGGTCCCATGGTGAGTTATTAGTGATTTATTTGGCCACTGTCTGACTAGTCCATGGTCCTTGCTACATATTCATCTTAGCCAGATCCCTTTAGAGGCTGATGGCACTTTATCTTCCTCCAGTGCAGGGCTTCCTAGCTCCTGGAACTTGCTGAAACATCTCCCTCCACTACATTCCGCAAGGCCCAAAGACCAACAGCCCTCAGTCCTTTCCACTTTCTGGGAAGGCTTCCTGGTGGTGGCTTTTGAAGCCCAGGCGTTTGGAGTAGAATAGGAGGGATGCTATTTAAGGAAAAACATCAGCTTCCACAATCAGGAAAGGGGGCAGGCTCCTGGCTCAGTGTTCTATTGGTGAGGTAGTTTGAACATAGCAAAAATCCTGCAGGGAAAAAACCTCAGAGTATGGCCCCATGAGCTCAGTCTGAACAGCAACTCAGAGTAGCAAGAGGCCCTTCCAGGATGCTGGCCCAGTACCTGGCCACCAACAGTGGGAAGCTGGACATAGGCCCTGTCAATTGCACTGGTAGCTGGGTCTCTCTTTGTTTGTAGGGTACAGCAATGACTTCTCAGGAGAACAAAGCTGCTGCATCGCTGTCTGGAAGGGTAGGAGGCTTCTCCCCAGCCCAGAGAGTTCTAGCTGTATGGGTCAGGTTGTCTGGCTGCTGGACATTTACACATGCAACCTACCAGTTGTACCTTCCCCACACAGGGAAAGGTTATTTCAGGCACATGCTCCATGCCTGGTGCCTTGTGTGTTAGCACTGATGGGTTCGTGGTCACTTGTAGAGACTGCCCTGATGCTTTGGCTGTGGGGCTGCCAAAATGATATTTTCCCTGTGAACCCTCAGGGAGAAAAGTTTCAGACCCATTGACAATGCCCAGTGAGGAGACCTCAGGTGGCTTCTAGAGGGCAGAACGGGGCGGGGAGATCTGTTTTGCTAAAGAATTGTCTTCAAACATCTTATCTAGCCTGGATGTTTGGCTGTCTGGATCAAGATCCTGGGAACCTGGCCAAGACCAATTTTCTAAGTCTTTCCATTACAAGGTCTGCACGGTAGCCTAATCTTGGAGTGGTCCACTTGGTCAGAGCAAATTTGTTCCATTTCCTTCTTGCAGCCCCTTCTTTGAGCTACTGAGGAGCATGTTGTGGTAGTCACAGGACCCAGCCTGCCTCTGTCGTGGGGTGACGATGGGAAGGTTCCTGCTCTGGGTTTGAATCCATCTGAAGTATCCTTACCTCTACTGAGCCTGCTGACCCTCCTGTCCCCTCTGGATGTCCCCAGAGGTGTTTGGAAGCCATCCATCTGTTCTCAGTACCGCAGTCCACCTGGCTCTGGATGGGCCCTCTGGGGACCTCCAGAATGAGGCCAATTCTTAGGCCAGCATAGATCAGGAACAGCAGCCAAGAATTTGGGAAAGAGAGGGGCATAGAAGTCATGGCCAGGAAGCCAACCCTTCTCTGTCTACAGCGTGGCTTAAAATGCCCCCTAAAGCCCATGGGAGGGGCAGGAGGCAACCAGGCCTCTTGCCCTGGATAACTGAGGGCACAAAGTTGTGGTTGTTTGGGAACACCCTTGTTCACCTCTGCCTCAGTGGCAGCACAGCCAGGGACCTTGGGCAGAGAAGAGCTTCCCTTGGGCAAAGTTGGGTGCAGATACAGGAGGTTTGTATAACCAAAAAAGGGATTAAAAGGTGGTATGAGGAGAAGAGCAGTTGAAAGACCCCATAACTTGGGGTAGGGCTTCATTACATTCATTTACTCATCAAGTGGTTATCAAGTATCTGCAAACTGCCAGGCTTTGTGCTGAGTGTATGGGAGTCCACCAAGGATCTGGCTCTATATTGCCACCTTTGGAGATGCTTGGAGAACCCAACATGTCCTCTCTGTGATTTCCACTCCATCTGGAAAAGAGAGGAACTACTGCCAGGAGGGACAACTGAGGTGTGGTGGTCAAAAATCTATGAGGGTACAACCATAATGAGGACTCTTATTGCCCAGGCTGTCTCCATTGTGAGGGACAGGAGGCTGGGGCCTGGGACAGGGCTGCGTGGAAGCAGCCACAGAAAGGACTCAGAGGTAGGAGCTGGAAAGACAGGTCACAGGGAAGCAACCAGGAGGCCAGGACTCCAAACAAGCATTTGAGCTTTTGGTCACCAGCTGGTAAATTTGCCTGTGTGAGGAAAGAAACACCAGGGATCACTTGTTTCCTTCCATGTGTCTGTTTATACACTCCCAAGGGAGACTTTTTTCACCTGTGGCCAAAAATAGATCAAAGGAGGACCGTCATAGCAGGTGTGTGTGTGGGTGAGTGTCTGAATTTAAAAACCGGTTGCTTAATACAGCTGTGTCCAAGGGTTCACAGGTATCACGATAACAATGACAATGACAGTATTAGCTACCATTTGCTAAGCACCTACTACATGTCTAGCACTTGTCTTGGTGCTTTACATACGTGACCTCACAGCTCAGTTGGCAAAGAGTCATTTTGACACACACGCAAAGGGAATACAGGGGCATCTGTTGTAGGTTTTTGCAGGTTTTGCTTTCTCTTAGGCAACCGGCTTTGTTTAGTGGGATTCTTTGGCTGGGATTGGTCCTGGGAAGGGATTAGTCCTGGACCTGTCAAACTGTACTTTGCCTCAGCTTCAGACAGAGCTGAGGACTCACCCAGCAAGGGTCTGATGATGTGTGGCAGGATGCCATCATATGGGGGCTGTCAGCCCTGCAGCCCTGCCACCTCCTGGGCTGGAGGCCTTCCCATTCTCCACCTGGGGCTGTGGAGGGGAGAATCCCAATAGCTCCCAAGTTCATGGCCATATTTATTTTGAGTAAAACCAAGGAGCAAGGGGCAAAAACAGGATAAATGATGAAATAATAATTTTTAAAAAGATGGTCATCAGAACCTCCATGGATGTTGAACAATACATTCTTTCATCTGCATCAGTGGTTCCACAAGGTGCTGGACACTTGAGACATCTTACAGGACTGAGGGCAGCCACCAGGCCCATGGGGAGCTCTTCAAGGACTTGCGGTGAGGTTGCCTTAGTGCTGAAGATGACACTGGGACACTGTATGTGAGAGTGGTGCCTGGCGCTGGCCCCTTACACTCGGGTGGCCACAGGGAGTGGGAGAGGCAGGCGATGGATGGGACATGGTGGCAATAACTATGGTGCCCAAGTGGGTGCCCCAGCGAGAGAGAGCAGAGAGGTGATGTGTAATACTGGATGTTCCCAAGGTCCACTGTCCCTTTTGTGTTTGCCGCACGGCATGATCCCCCAGACAGTGGGAGGAGCGGAGCGAGGGTAGTAAGGATACCGTCTCAAGTGATGGTCGGTCGGGAACCACAGGAGACGTTCTCCCCTGACCGGCGGCGCCGGCACACAGCTGTCCAGGGAAGAGAGGTTGTAAACAGGGGCCTCTCCTGGCTGGCCCCGGGCTCCGTGGACTCCTTCCTTCCGTTCACCCACCGAGTCTCCCCACCATTCCCCTTCACGGCCCTCACTCTTTCTCCTTCACAGTGACCAAATCTCCGCGCAGGGAAGCTCTGTCCGCGGATGTAGAGCGCCGCCGCCCGCCCGCCGACTCCGCGGGCCCGGGCCCCCGGCCGGCGCTGGGGACCGTCAGGAGGACTGCATCAGGCCGGGGAGGCGCTTGCCCGCCAGCGACTTTCCCTGCAGAGAGACAGCCGACAGAGAGGCCCGCACGGGCGCGCACACAGAGGGACAGAGACAGAGAGCCAGACAGGCGAATTAATTGTGGTACGAGCCACGGAGGCCGAAGGACTAACCAACCTGACTGACCATCTTGGTACAGGGTCTCTAGGCACAGGAGCCCTAGCGGGACAGCGGCCAGGACTGCAGGTTAAGGGAGAGGGGCGGCGTTGCAGGTACTTTTGGGGAGTGGGGGGGGATTGCTTCCCTGAAACCAGGCGTTCGAACTCTCAGGGAGAGATTCTCTTCACACCTGTGCGCTGCTCCTGAACTTGATTATATTCAAGTGGGGGAAGGAAGTGGTGGATTAGAGAGTATCACGGTCAGGGAAGGTGGGTTGATCCAAATAGATTGCGGCTGTGAATCCTGCTCAAAATACAGTATAGACACACGGGCTTTGGGACCCCCTTTGTGAGGAGTGCTGGGACCGTGGAAGTGACAAGGGCGTTTCCTAGGCCTCAGAGCCACTGGTGGTCCCAGGGCAGTGTGTCTGTCTCCTGTTCTTGACTTGACTCTCCGCCTGTGGTACCCAAAGATTGAGTTTGATGACTCCACACCAGGAAGTCTACAAGCTCTTTACTCACAACCTTTGTGGCCGCTGTTCTCTAAAACTCAAATAATAAACTAGACCATGAGACCCAGTGCATGAGGCATAGAAGTCCAGGGAGACTTCAGTTGTCAAAGATGCTGGAGAGGTACTTGGGGAGCCTCGGATCTGGGAGGGATTCAGAACTGGGCACCAGGAGGAGGGCTGAGGAAGAAGAGTGAGGCTCGGTTGCTCTGCTTATTTCCCTGACAATCTGTGCCCTTCCTTGGCTTGCCCACTTTAGAAATCCATACTGTTGGATAGGGGTCCAGAGGAGTGTGTGGCTGGACCCAAGCAGATTGATCACTGCCTCTGGGAAAACACTCAAAACCCATCCTGTTATTGACAACGGGTCAGTGACATCAGCCCCATCTGCAAGGGTAGCAGATGATTCCCCCCTCGGCAAGGGTGGCAGGGTTTGGTAGGGAGATTGCAAGGGCCAGCAATTCCTCATGTTTGTTTCCAAGTGGGGTGTGGGGGGCTCATCTTGTTTACTGGGCTTGACTAGGTATAAGCTGGATGTAATTTTAAAAAATTGACCAGGTTTGTGAAGCCTGGTGGGTACTCAATAAACCTGCTGATTAATGAATTGATTGATAAGGGGTATATCTAATAAATGAATAACACAGGCTTGGCGTTAGATGGATGCAGAACAGTGTGTCATCTGGCTTAGCTCTCCATGGAGGGATGTGGCCGGCCTGGCTGAGCATTCTGATGCTGCGAATGGGGGCTTGTCCAGGAACTGAATTGCTCTCAGGACCTGTCAGAAATCTGCCTGTACCTCTCCTTTTTCTCCCCCTTTCTTTTTCCCCCATTTTCACTAGTGAGACAAAAAATTTTCATTTTCCCCCTATGTTAACACACACACACACACACACACACACGCACGCACACACACTCCCTCTCTCTCTCTCTCTCTCTCCCTGTTAACAACCTTATCTGAATCTTCAAATACACTAAACTGAGCTTGCAGCAGGGTATGATTATACCAGCCTAAGGAGTTTTTTAATCAGCCTTTTTTTTTTTTTTTTTTTTTTTTTTAATCCTAGAGGGTTACTGTATCAGTCATTGAAGAGGACAGCTGTGCCTTTTTCTACAGCAGGTTAGGTACCCCAGTGACTCTTAGAAGGTGGAGGCTGGCCTTCAGTGCCTGACTTCCAGCCCTGGATTCTATGGCATACACATAGCTGTCACTGTCCCCAAGTGCCCTTCCTCACACAGAGTGAGCGGTATTGGTCATCTACTCGATTCACCTGGGAATGAATTTCTTACCACAGGCCTGAAGACAGGCAGTATGGGAATGTGTAAGGGGTCCTTTCTGGGAAAATGTGGGTCTAGAGGCCTCCTGGTATGAATGACCCCCTCCCATCTCCTGTGGCCATCCCTGCTCATGTGAAAGGCATTAAAGAATTTTGCTTCCCTCTTGTCACTTCTTATTGCCTCAGTAACAACACACCTAATGTACCGGCTGCTCCTCCTCCTCCTGCACCAGGGCCACAATTACACATCGTGAACCCAAATATATATGTTGGGAGTTGCTATATATGGTTTTTGGGGCTCTGATTTAGCTGGCAGATATGAAAAGAAAATCACTAAATCTTCTGAATAAGCGTCTGTTGGCAATGTGTGTGCTAAAAGCCCAGAGACAAAGAAGGAAGGTTTACCCCGAGCCCTCATTACAGCTGCATTCTCATTAGTGAGGTCATTTTAGCTGGAGAGGGGGCTGAGGGTTGAGGGAGGACTGTGTGTGTATTCTTTCTAGGTGAATTTGGCCCTCAGGCACCCCCACCCTTAACCTCTCCTAGCTTTACAGAAAGGGCCTGGCTGGGCTTGGAGGAGCTAATTAATCTCTTCCTGCTGGAGTCCTGGAGCTCAGCCTCACGGCTCTGACTCCGAGGACCTGTGGCCAGCCTGCAATTGGCCGCTCCTCCCCCTCTTGCCACAGCTTCCATTTGCCAGGAATGCAGGGGCTGATGATCCAGCTGATCAGCCTAGGGGCCACTCCTGAGATTGTCCCCAACCTCTCAGCAATCCGGGTGGTGTTGCCTGGCAGTTTTGTCTACCTTTCCCCACAGCTGCGCCCCCTCACCAAATGCCAGTTCAGCTGCTAAAGATGGAGGTCACGAGGGTTGGGGACGGCTTGGGAAGCAGCTCAGCGAGCTGCAATCCACCGGCTACTCTGTGACCTCCTGGGTGAGTGAGCGTGAGCTCCGCGCTGGAAGGCGGTTAATCATGCAGGATGCAGGCACAGCTAGATGCCTAGCCCGGGGCTTTGGGGAAGAGATCCTGCCATCCCACGTGCTCAGCAGTGGCCTCCCTTCTGAAGAGCTGAGGCTCCCATGGTGTGTTCAGGGATCAAAGCGAAATCTGAGAGCAGAGGCTACCTGTGTTCAGAGAGGAGCTGCCCTGAAGCATATGACCCCGTGGGCCGGCAGGCAGCTCCTCAGGCACCTGCTTTGCCCAGAGGTGGGGGATTTTCTGCCCACTTACTCTAGGGCTCTTGCCCTCCTCCTTTTTCCTCCCGTTCCTGCCTCCAGTTCCCAAGATTCTGCAGGAAGTGTTAGGCAGGGAAGTGCTAATTTTGCCTGTGCCTGGCCCCTTGTGTGTTTACACAAGAAAGTGTTTTTTTCAGGGTGTGAATGTGTGATGCTCCCCAGCTCTGGTCAGCTGGGAATGGATTACGGTGCCAGGAAAACTCCAGCCAGCTCAGCCTGAGGCCTTGGCAGAGCTGAGAGGAGCAGCTGAGGGTGGTTGAAAATTCTATCAGCAGGCACTCTTGGTCCACATGAAAAAATATACAGCGATTAATAACTGAGCTGCAGAAGGTACATTCCAGAGACACCAAAGCTTTGCATATAGACGAAGTGCTTTTCACCTGCGAGACATTTGGCAGTGTGTAATCCACTAGCACTTGGGATCCTTCAATTTCATGGACCACAGGCTCAGTGTTGGGTTCACGAACACCCACACATTCAATCCCCACCCTCTACTCGGACTAATCATTTCAGCTCTGTGGCCATCTTGATGGCTAGAAGCCTGGAAGAAGGTAGTCATGGAATCCTTTGTTTCTGAAAGGAAACACACAAAAGGGCTAGCTCCCTTTTGTGCAGTGCTTTAAGGAAAATCAACATGCTGCTTGTCATGCTGCTCTGTGCATTGCACTTCCAGATTCTAATCAACAAAGCATGCACGACCCCATCCGGGTTACTCAGCGCTTCTGCCACTTACTTACCTGGGAGACTGATGCTAAACTCTGGAAGAGGGCTGTGGCTCAGGGAGTAAGTAGCCCTGGGGGTCAAGTGGCATATGGGGGCAGCACAGGCAAGCACTAAGGGCTCCGGGGACCCTTTTCAATGCTAAGGGAATAAAGACATGTGAGCTGCGGATGAGGTTCTCCTGGTCACTTGCCCAGGTGACCTAAGACCAAAGTTTCAGGTCTTGAGTGTATCAAATCAAAATCTAGGCTACTGGGAGGATAGAAACTAAGTGTGGTCGCCCCTGGAGAAGAGGGCAGAATTGATTGGAAAGGTGCAGGAGAAAACTTTCTAGGGTGATGGGGTGTAGGTTACACAAGCATATACATTGTTCAAAATCATCGAAACATACCTTTCAGAACTGTGCATTTTACCACATATATTATTATACCCCAAAAGAGAAAAAAGATTAGGAAAAAAAAATCCCTGATGTCATTAGGAATTCTCCACTCCCCACTCTTTTTGCCTTTGGAGAAATTTAGTGTTTCCTCCTCTGGTATGGGAGAAACCCAGATTCCTCTGCTAGGGGCACTGAAACTTGCAGCAGAACTAATTTGGAACACTATTTCTAGATTCCATTGACTCAAACTGGTCCCCCTGGTGTGACACATAGGCACTTTTCATCCTAGCTCATGAAAAAATGGTGTTTTGCTGAATAGGGCTCACCAAGTGACTTTTCTGGGCAAGAAGTGGCAAGTCCCAAAGATAGGTTTTCCTTTTAAGGAGTTTGAAGGTCACTTTGAATGGATGATGCTCAAACTCATAAAGGATGTGTTTACGTGGAAGCACAGGCCTGAGGGGACTTTCTAAGGACAGCATTCAGGATCCTAAGAGCTGGGTGGAAGATTAGGGGTTCTGTAGCCTGGGGACAAGACAAGGCAGCACCTAACTTCATCAGGTGAATCCCTAGGGATTTGTGCTCCTGGTTCCTTCGTCACTCAACAAGGTAAAAGGAATGATTTTAATAGTGAGCTCAAGCAATTCAATGGCATCTCCATTTTTTTCTTTTTTTCTTTTTTTTTTTTTTTGTGGGTACCAGGGGTCGACCTCAGGACCTCGCGCGCGATATCACCGGCCCTTTTTTCATATGTGGGTTCCGGGAGTCGAACTCGAGACCTCGCGCTTGCCAGGCAGGCACTTACGCTGCTGAGCCATCTCACCGGCCCTCCATTTCTTAATGATGCTTAAAGTCAGATAGAGAGAATGGCATCTGGTTGGGATGGCTTAAGGGCTGAGAAACTCTGGCAGGTGATGGTAGGAAGATCTATGCTGTATTATAGATTCCTTTCTTCTGAAGGAAGAATTCCTTTCTTCCTTTCAGCTCCATCTCTCATCACCTTCTGAAGCAAGGCGGGGCAGATAAATCGGATAAACTAGGTAATGAGATGAGGCAAGGATTACACCTAGCTAATCCACACCAGAGCTAGGCCAGAATAGCTGAGAAGGGAGAGCTATTTCTGGCTGTCTCAGCCTTCTATAGGGCGTCAGGCAGGAGCCCTGTGGCAAGATTCTTTCCTGAGGTCTGTATTACTCTCAGGTCCTCACCAAGCTTTCTGATCTCTCTCAGGGGTTGAAGGGCATTTTATTTAGTTTTAAAATATTCTCTTTATTTGAGATTTTATACGAAGATGTATCGCAAACATAAAACAACACCCAATTTAAAAAAGTACACGGGATAGGTAAAAATTGAATTAATAGCAAAACTTCACTGGCAGAAAAAATTAATATGTGTTCACATATACTTAAACCCAAATCTTTAAAGAAATAAAAGAGATGATCAAAATAAAAATCATAGATTTTTTTTGAAATGGTAGGTACACCATCATGTGTGCGATGGTATAAACAACCAGGCTTTGCCATGTAAATGGTAGGACTGTGGAATTTAACCAGCAGTCACATCGTCTGAAAGCATTTCCCACAAAATGGCACTGGATCATTTAGCAGGTTCAGATACTTCTCACTCCTGCACCTACCAGCGACTTCTTTCCCTTTCTTTCTCCTTCTCTTTCTTCCTTTCTTTATTTTCTTTCTTTCTTTCTTCCTTCCTTTTCTTCCTTCCTTCCTTCCTTCCTTCCTTCCTTCCTTCCTTCCTTCCTTCCTTCCTTCCTTCCTTCCTATCTATCTCTACCTATCTGTCTAATTTCAAATTTAGAAAAAGCTAGTTGTTGCAAGCCCTCCTACCTGGATTAATGTAAAAGGACTCACCTACCTCTTGACCTCCCAGGGCATTTGTCTTTGAATTTCTTATTTTTCCCTATCTGGGAGGCATCAATCTCATGTACCTCCCTTCATAAGTGCCCTCCTCTTTAAATTGCCTTGATGTGGCAGGCTTGGGGTGGTCCCACCAGCAGGGACACAGGTAGGTTCGCTAATAACTGCTAACAGCTGCATGTTGATTGCTCACGGAGTGCTAGCCAACTGGTCATTTGACAAATACTCACAATAATGTCACAGCATCCTTGCTAGGTAGACATTCCTGTCACCGTACTAAATAGATGAGGAAACAGACTCAAACAGGCCTTGAGTAACTTGCCTTGAGAGCAGACAGCTAGCCTGTGGTAGAGCCAGGGTGGTCGGTCTTCACGAGGTGTACATCTGCTCTGCATGTGGCCCTGACTCTCCAGGAAGGCAGCAGATGGAAATGCCCAGGGACCATGGACTCCTCTGTGCCCACCTATACTGCACCAGCTCTCTGAATGGTGCACGGTGATTTTCTTAACCTCCCGAGCAAGAGCCTTCAGCTCTTGGGTTCTGCTCAGTCACTTTTCCTCATCACATTTGGAAATCCTGTGACCTGAGAGGAGCCCCCTTCTGCCAGACAGGATGGGTAAAAGGAGCTTTGGCTACTGTACCGAGCTGGGATGCAGGTCACTATTGCTTGATGCATATAGATTTACTGCAAGTAAAGCCACCGTTCTGTTTATGGCCCTGTGTTACCAGTGCTGACACCTCTGGAATCTCTTAAGTGACTATCCCAGGAGCAGGTGTTTGCCTTTCTAAGGTGGGCCAGGCACAGTGGCCTTACTTCAGTTGGAACCAACCCAATTTCAAATCATTCTAGCCCAAGCGCCTAATTTGGGAAGGCCTCCCTGGGTGGTGTTCCTGGCCTCTGGCTCCTGCCCCTCATTAAGGTCATCAGATACAGAGGCCAACTTCTGCCTGTTGGTCTGGGTGAGTGATGGGAGCCCTTCCTTCATAGTCCCTCCAGCTGTACAGGGACAAATCTGGAACTAGGCAGGAATGCTGGGAGTGACAAGAGCTCAGCAGCTGAGCTCTACATTGGTGGCAGAATGCCCAGGCACAGGCTCCCTGGCCTCCTTTCCAAGCTGTGCATTTCCATTTTCCCTGCTCTCTGCATCCCCTGCAGTGGAAATGCCTCCTTTTCTACTGGCTCTTTCTTCTGTCCTTCCTTTTATACTGACCAAACAGTCCTGTTGCCCTTTCTACACTCTGCTTGGAGGAAATCCTTGTAGCCTCAGGAGTGGAGTGGAGAGGAGCACTGTGCTTGTAAAGCTCTTGAGCACGCCCTCCGCTTCCTCTCTCTTTCTCCTCCACAGAAGAACTTTGACATCTAAGCTCTAGTTCATTCCAAATTAGGCACAGGTCAAAAGACTCAAGGAAACAGGAACTGTGTTGCTATTGGCACCAACTTGATGCTACTTTTTTCCAACTGGGAAGTTCAAGTAACCTTGACTATGACTCTAGGGGAGTATGCAGCTAAAATTCAGTAATTCGATATTGTGGATAAGGTAGCCAAAGGAAGTCACTAGCTTGGCAGCATGCAGTTTTCCTCAGAACTATGAGGACTCTAACTCCATCCTTCTAAGGATACTTATTAGCTCCTGCAAACAGGTACTTGTTTAAGCTACCTGCTAAGGTAGAGCCTAGAAGGCACAGGCAGTCAACTTGCTGAACACCACCCCCACCCCCAGAAGCATAAGACTTCAGTGAATGCCCATGTCCTTTTGGATGCTTTTGCAAAGAAGGACACTCATTTCTGTTTCCTCCCTACCACCACGAATACTGTCAGCAGGCATTTATCCGATGTGTATTCCTAACCTGAAAAAATACAGCCAGAAATAGGTTAAGTAGCATTTTCAAGAGGCTCTGGAAAAAAAACTTGGGTTGTTGGATTCCTAGCCACGGAGAACCTTCTTACTTCCCTGTTCCCTACAGACCCTTTTCACATGTTGTTACATGTTTTTGGTCTCTGTGGGACAGTGGATGGGCTGTTTCCCAGCTTCCTTCTCTCCTGGTGGTCTAGTATGTAGAAATGTGAGACTTCTACATTTCCTGCAGGACTTGGCTCTGGGCCCACAGAGTAAGGGTTATGGAAGCCTTAGCTGGGAGATGAAGCTGACTTCTACTATTGGATTTTAAAATATCTCCAAAGGAAGTGGGCATTTCTGTCTTCTACTAGGGCAAGAGCACTTGGAGAAGTGAGCTGTGGGATCAGTACCCGAGGATGTTGTTTGTGCACTGCCTCTAGGACAAGGGTCTCATCTCAGCATCATTTCTGAGCCCTTGGGCTCCTTGTTTCTTAGGAAGGAAAAACTGGGTTCAAAAAATGGGCAGGAAAAATGGGGACACCAATACATGGCTGCTGCTCTCTGTCCATGAGACTTGGGTATGAGAACAAGAGGAGTGGGCAAAGTGGAGGCCACAGACAGACAGATCACCTCTGCTGGATTTTGGAGCATGGTCTGTGCAGAAGGATCCCCAAGGTTAGACAGTGTGCAGACGCCGGGATCACTCACCCACTGCTGGAAGGAAGCCACCTCGGGGGTGAAATGCAGCGGCCATTCTGACTCTGCGCCAGCAGCACTAGGCAATTGTGTTTTGGGGAAGGGAAGTGAAGAATAACTTATCCAGCTGAAACTGTGAAGACCTGTGGCTCTAGAGGAGCCCTTGCCCAGACACACACAGCTGCCGCAGACAAGCAGTCCATGCAAGGCGCACATGCAGGTCTGTGGCGTATGGTCACGTGCCTGCCATACACCAAGCATTGAGGCGTGGATCAGGCAGGCAGAGAAGGCACCTGTGTATACACTTGTACACACCTGTATACACCTGTGCACACATTTGTGTGCAAGTTCACATTACAGGCACTCCCATAAGCATCTCATGCAAGGCACATAAGCAGCCACGTGATTAGCTGTAGAGGTTTATATCAGCTCCTACGATGCCAATCTTTGACCAATTCTGCAAACTTAAAGCATTTACCTTAAAGTACATACATAAAAACAGAATTCTTCCCCAGAAAAAGCCACTCATGTCCGTGGAAATAGCCTGACTGCTTCTGTTTCTATCAGTGCTAGAAGCAGTAGGAGCACATACCCCAGGGGTTGGTTTATCGAGAGATTTCAAAGCATTCCCTGCCACTTGCTTCTGACTCTTCCACAAACCTCGCTGTGTAATAAGTGGTTAAAAAATAGAAACCTCTGTTTATCTGGCAGATAGAACAACTGGACATGGTGAGGTTGTAATACTCAGGGAGGCTCCAGGCAGGCAGGCAGCTGAGAGGTGAGTGTCCTGAGAATGTGGCTGACACGCAGGGGGCTATCTCTGGGGGACTGGATTTCATATTCTTATCATGGGTAGAACCATTCCAGGTCTGTGCCTGGAAGCATGAGGCATCTTAGAATCCTGCATCTCAGAGAAGAGGCTGAATGCCAGGTCCTGGAAATATTGCAATGGTTTACCTGTGGCTCTTTCCACCTTCCAGGCTGACAAGATCTATAGCTCCCTGGGCTTCCTGGGAAGTGCTAAGAGAACATGAGAAATTGAGCAAAGGGCAGAAGCTGGCCTGCAGGGCACCACAGCCCCTCCATTCCCCAGAACAGCAGAGAAACCAGCTCTCAGAGTTGACTTTAAAATGGGGCAGTAAGGGTCAGGGATGTAGCTTAGTGGCACAGTGCCTGCCTGGCAAGTGCAAGACCCTGAGTTTGATTCCCGGTACCAAAAATAAATAAATAAATAAATAAATAAATAAAGTAAAATAAAATAAAACAGGCCAGTAGTAATAGCTACCATTTATAGAATAGTTACCACGCTAGTCTTTGTAATAAATGCACTTTGAACATAATGTCATATGAGATATATTCTTATCCACCCTCAACTGCAAAAATAAATACAATGATACCTACCTTGAGGAATATTGTTAGAAATTAAGTAAGATAATAAGTGGAGAGCTACATATGGATTGCAAGTAACATTATAATGATGAAAATAATATGAAAAGCTATATTTATTGAGCACATACACTGCAAAGAGTGTGTTGAGCACATTATGCATTTTCCCCACTTGATCATTTATCTATATGACCCTTTTTTGGACAAGGAAACTGGGCTGCTCATGTCATCCAGCTTAGTGGTAGAGCTGGAGAAGAATTAAAGTCTGCCTCAGGCCAAACCCAGCATGACTCAGTATGACACGATGAGCTTCCCAGAAATGGCAGCTACGGCTGTTACGTCCTTGTTTAGTTCCAACATCTGCTCTGTGCTGTAGGCTTTGTTGTACCCATTGGTATGTGCGTGACTTGCCCAGGGTCTCACATTAATATCACGTGGGCCCATAGGGCTGCCTGTCTCTAATGTTGCTTGTTTCTCTACATTTCCATGGGTACTAAAGGGATATTGTTCTCAGGGGGCAAAGCAAGCAGATCCCCTTCAGTCATGGATGTGAATGCAGCTGGGGGAAATCTTACAGCCAGATTTTTGATTTTTGACTCTGGGTGGTTGCTGTAACTCAGTTATAACTCAGGTTCTTTCTCTTGAGTGACACAAGTGGCAGATAACCAGCTACCACCAGGCTAAGGAGCAGTCTGGATGCCACCAATCACGAGGGCAATCAGGGAACTCTCAAAAACATATTCCTGCTGAAGCAAGATGCACCTTACTGGGCAGGTACCTCTGCAGTCCCTGGGGGGCAGAAGGGCAGGTTGGGGGCTCTGGTGGCTACCACCTCACCCACACTCCTTCTTGGTGGTCCTTCTCATGATGTCCTACAGACCTAGGAATTATTTAAGAAAGCTATGATTGAGGGCTAGGAAATAGTGGGGTCTGAAGGCATATCATTACCATGGAGATCTCCATCAAGTATATGACCACTGAATCATGATCACCACAGATGCTAACACTTGAATTCTTTACCTATTTAGAATGGATGCCCTGGAACCTTCCAGTATCATCCAGAACAGAATTTACCTATTAATTTTGCTGTAGATTACAAGGTTGGGTCAAGTTTTGTATTAGATGCTTCATCTCCATTTCCTAACTTAATCTGCTGTGATATCAAAGTCAGGTTTTCTGTCCTTGGTTGACATACCTCACAGGAGCGCAAGGTACCATGCTCTGGTGCAAAAGAGAAAGGCCAGGGGCACAGCGTAGAAAGATTCTCTAACCCAGAGGATAAGTACAGGTACCCCCCAAGATGCTGATGCCTCCTTCTCCCCCATCCCTTAGATCCAGGCATCATCCTCACCTCACAGGGTTTTAAATGAGTGTCTGAGAGAACACAGTATCCATCAACTCTGGGCTCTCTTTGGCTTTAAAACATGTCTTATTAAAACTTTGCTGACTTTACCAGGATCGCCATGTTTAATGAGAGGCCTCAATGAATTTGAAAGCAAAAGATGAAGAGAGAGAAAAAACTATAAGCTGTAATCACCATAATTATACAATCCCACCATGAGTTGAAAGCAGCCCTGGTGAAGCCTGAGCGAGGAGGGAGTGTCATCTGCAATCGGGCTGGTTCTTAGGACAGCTAAAAGAATGTGACATGAAAGCCCTTCCTTCCCTTGCTGGGAGCTGGTTGAAGATGAATCTGTCAAGCAGGGCCAGGAGGAGGGGAGAGAAGAGGGGGCAGTTCTTCTTGGGTCTGAGGCCTCCGGGCCCATGGTCTGCACTTGGCCGGCTGAGATGGCTGGGATGATTCTGGTGTCAGCTTGTTCACCTGGAATCAAGTGGCATTGGATAAATGGCAAATGGTTTTATCATCTTCTCTCCTATCAATAAACACCACTGGGAATTATGACAGGCCAGGGCCAGGATGCCCCATGGATATGGCTACCCTTGGCCGTGTCAGCCTTTCTGTGCCAACGGGTGCCTATGTCCTCAGATCAGTGACCTCCTTTCAGGCATTTGGGGGAGAGAGCAGTTTTGCCCAGGGCTCAGCCGCAGCAGCAGCAGCAAATGACACAGAATGACAGAGAGAGAGAGGAACAGGGAGAGGGGGAGGAGGAGAGCAGGAGAGGGAGAAAGGGGTGGGGGGAGGAGAGAGAGAGAGAGAGAGAGGAAGAGAAAGAGAGGAGGCTAACATATGAAGGGCAGCCATTCCACTTTGTGACAGTTTCCCTCACTTCCAGTGTGTCCTCTGGCTTTTGCCCCCTCAAGGCAGCATCTAGCTGGAATCTTTTGGATTCCTCTCCTCCAATTTCAGCAAACTCCCTCTGTACAATCCATTCTCCTTCTCCACAACTTGATTATAAACTGTTGAATGAAATGCAGTAAGACACATTTAACAAACATTCAATGCAGCACAGAATCCCAGTGGGCAGAGATTATGGAATCCAGTGCAGAAACCCTCTACAATATCCTGAACTCTTCAGGTCCTACATGTTTCCTTTCAGCTTCTACATGTCAAGCCAAGGAGTGCATTGCTCCTTGCAGTGGCATATTCCCTTGCTGGATAGTTGCTACTGTTAAAATGTTCCGCAGTAGAGTAACCCTCCCCATGTCTTCTTCTAACCACTTGTTCTAGCTTTGCCCTCAGGAGCAGCCCAGAGGTGTCCACTCACTGCAGAAGACAAACACAATCAGATCTAACGCTGTTGGCTTGGGGGCCAGACATCTTTACACCAGTCTCTTCTGACATGGTGTCCACCTTTTCTCACTCCAGTTCTTCTCTTCTTGACTTTCTCTAGTTTACTAAAATCCTGGAGAAGAGGTGGGGCTTGGAACCAAGAGTCAGCGTAGCCTAGAGAAACCCGAAGAAGTGGAGCATTCCTCTCTGTGACCATTTCCACTTTTGCCCTCATAACCTAATGTTGCCTTTAAAAAAAAAGTGGTTGCACCCTGCTTGTGCTTATATTAAGCTTACAGTCAACTACAATACCCAGTTTATTTAACTTCAATTACAATGAAGACTACAAATGCCATCTATAGTTGTGAAACTAAATTATTTTTAGACATAAATTTTATCTGGTTAAACTTTATCTAGATGTTTTTGACCCATCGTCCCAGCTGACTTTTCAAATACAATCCTATTATCTACTAATGAGTAATATCTCCCAAGTATAGATCTTGGAACAGGGTTGGTGTGTTTGTATCTTCATCCATGTCATCAAAAAGGCATGTTGGCTAGGTCATGCCCGTGGGTGTGGGTCCTTGTGGCCTACTATCAGAGATCGCCTTTCTGGTTGACATAAATTGATTAATCCACCTTCTCCCCAGCCATTAAGCACTGTGACAATACTTGTTTCACCTACATATGGCAAACACAGAGGGCAGTGAACATGGGCAGGCAAATACGGGGCAGGAGTAGACATTCTTTTCAATTTTATTGTGCTAATGAAAGGGCATAAAAAATATTTTCTGAGGCAGGGGATATAGTTATTAGGGCTACCTTCTTCTAGTAGGCCAGGAGAGGAGAGTTCCTGCCAAATTTACACCAACAAAGCCCATTCCTATTTGGGACCATTGTGCTGTTGCTTAAGCTAAAAGGACTTTAAAGTCCTATGGCTATGGTTAGGGAGTGTGGTTAGGGAGTGGCTATGATTAGGGAGCATGGAAGGACCATTGCCATTTGGGCCTTGCTACTGCACAAGTGGCTACTTACTCCTAACCCTGCCCCACCATCCCATTCATTAGGGAGCCAAGTCAAACCTCCAAGGACCTTCTGCCATTGGGCATCTGGCAAATGTCACAAAACCGAAAATCCCCCTCCTCTCAGCTCTTCTTGGCTCCCTGCAGTGTTCCATTTAGCTATTCTATTTCAGAGCAACATCTTGCAGATTGTTTCCACATTTGTACACGTATCACACCCTCCGTCCAGAATGCTGTGCTTTCCTAACTCCATTCAAGCCAGGAGACTCACTAGCTGCTTTATAAAGGGACACATCCTGAGCTGTTTGCCCTAGGAGCTTGTCTGGGGGGAATTCCATAGGGGTCTTACTTCCAGTCCTTTGACCAAGTTCTCTTTCAACTCACCAGTTGGGACAACAAGCAGAGGTAGCTCCCTTCTCCCTGACTTTGACATTAGCAGTGTTGTTCCCTTGCTAGGACCTGCTGTTGCAAAGCCTGGCACATGCCTGGATGTGTGTCCCTCTCAAGTGTGCCCTGCTCCCCCGGCAGGAGTGAGGCAGACTCGTCCTCTGCAGAGGTGGCATCTTGTCTCCTGAGTGGCCTACCCTGCACGTGGTGCTGGATTCACCTTCACCCCATCTCTTCTCCCTGGACAGATGGGAGCCCACACCATTCTCTTGTGACTACATGGGGACAGGTGCCAGAGTCTGACTGCACAAGTGACAAGGAGCAGCTTGCAATCCCACAACCCCATCAACCACTTCTGAAGTGACAGCTCCTTCTAGAAGGATGTCTTGCCTGAGTGGGGGTGGGGAGGTGGCTACAAGATGGCAAAGGGCTGCAGGTCACCTCCCAAAATAGATCCCTGCCTGGCACATACACACACAGTTTGCCCCCAGCCTGCCTCGCTGGGAGACTGGCAGGGTATGCGGTTTGGATCTGAATCAGTGGCTGTAAACACACAGCTGTGCCTTTCTGCCTCGGAGGAGCTTGATTTTCACTTGACTGCTTGGCACATTGGGGTCTGGGAGGATTGAGCAGGGCCCTGGTGGGAAGCAAGGGAGGGCTGGCAAGGAGGGTCAGGCTGCACCAGTGTGGGGTTTTCTCTGAGTGGGCACTTGGTGGGGAGAGCAGCTTTGGTTGCTTTCTGCTGACAGGTTGAACGATCAGCTGAAACATCTGTGGGTTCCTCCTTCCAAGAGAAATGATAAGGTTCCCAGAATGACAACCAAACTCTGACCTTTTGGAGAAATAAAAACCTCAACCCCTCCCACGCCCTGCCATAAAGAATCACTTTCTCATGGAACCTGCTCTGCATTCCACCAGCCATGCTGATTCTGTTGTTTTAGATTTTGTTTATGAAAAGTAGACTTTTACGTTTTCATTTTCCAGCTACAAAACCATAATAGTAAATATGCTTTTCCAAACTTCACATGGAGCCATGCTTGGCAGGGACCAGAGGAGACTCGGCCTACCCCTGACCATGACCAGGACAGCACTGTCCCACATAACCTCTTCCCCCTAAGAGAGGACGGGGACCGGCTCGCCCAGGGTCTCTGGAGATGCAGAAAGCAAGAGACTGGGTGAGCGGCAGGGATGCTGCAGGCCCTGGTGCTCATGTTTCATTCCCACCCATGCCCCTGGGGCTCCCAAGACCCCACAGTGTGTACGGAGATGTGACAGCAGCGATAATGGGGTCCTCCTTCTGCCCAGCTGACCTTGACAGTCCCCCTCCTGACACAGAGCTGTACATCCCAACCAGAAGGGCAAGGACTGCAGAACTGGCCAGGCTGAGAGGGTGATGTCACCCTCCCTGTTCTTAGTGACCCTTCCCTGCCCTCCAGCTGCTCACAGTGTGAGCCCAGGACAACTGAGTGGGACCTATCATGTGAGGAGGGAATTTGGCCCTCAGTTCTCCCGCCAGTGTTTGTCTGGGGTCTGTGACTCCTCCCAGCTCCATTCCATTCGCAGTTTACCTCTCAGCCTTGAAGGCCAGCAGACACTTCTGACTCAGGTAGCTAACTGGACAGGAAGGCAGCTCCTCTCTAATTCTGAGGAATGATTCCTACAACTCAGAAGTCCCAGGGAAGAAAGAAGCACATACCCACAAAGCACTGCCAGCTGGACGGGACCACAAAGACCATCTAGTCCAAGTCATAATGCAGAGGAAAAAAGTAGGTCTCAGAGAGAGCTAGCGATTTGCCTGCAGTCACACAGCTGAGGTTGGAAGCAGAAACCTCTGCATGGGGGCTGTGAGACAGTTCAGAGTCCCCGGGGACATCCTTGCTGCTCAAGAGAGGCAGATTTTCATGCTTTTCCTCCAAAATATTACTGTGGAAGGCCACCCTTACTTCTAACCAGGGCCAGAGGTTCACTATAGCTAGATAAGTGGGACAGGCTGGCATTAGAGGTCCCAAAGGGACTGATGGCCATAAAAACCAACCCCGTGTAAAAATATTTAGCCCACTATCCCTTGCTGGAGGCTTGAAAAGACTTTTTCAATGGAGGTCAAAGCCCTGTGGGGTTCCGCTGAGCCCAGAGTATATGAAGACACATTCCACCAGGGTTTGCTGGCTGTTCCCCATGAAATGCTGAGGAGGAGGAGGGGGAGACAATCCCTAGGGAAGGAACTGCTGCTTCCCCATTGATTGCCCTGGTTGCACGGCCTCTATCTCCCGCTCAGGAACCTCAGCCTTCCACTTCCGGTCAGCATAGGACTAGAGCTGGGGGTTTCCCCCAGCACAGCTGCATGGAATGGGGGGAAGCTATTGACCTGCTCAGTAGCTTTTGGCTAGGAGGGAGGGGGAGAGAGAAGGGAGTGACAGCTGGCTCCCAGAGCCTCCTGTCTCCATCTGACTTTCCTGCTGCATTCCTTGGCAGGCAGGACCGAAAATCCTGTGGCAGAGATGCTGCTGGTCATGTGCTGAGGCTCCCTCAGCTCTGTTCCTGTGCTGTCCACAAAGGGGAAACTCCATATTTTCTGTGGCCCCCAGTGCTTGCTCAGACAGAATCAAATCCATTTCCCATCTTTGGGGCCCAAAGCTAGAGCCAACAAAGCTCTTGAGGGCGAAATTGGGGCTTCAACTGAGCATCCAGGCAGAGGTATCCAGAACGGCAGAAGCTGCTGCCATTGTCACCTGGGGCCCTATCTCTCCTGATTTAAGCTCTGGTACTGTGGACAGGGGCAGGGGACTTCAGCTTCTCCCAAATGAGGGCTCTCACTGGACAGCTTCAGCCACCATCCACAAAGAAAAATCGCTACAACTGTAGTTTGGCTAAGAGCCCTTTTGCTTCCTCTCACTCCCTCTTGGGTCAGGCCATGGTCAGCCCTGGGGAATCTGAAGGAATGAGTCCATCTAAGAGAGACCAGGGGTGGTTAGTCTTTCAGTTCTGGCCACCCTGTGCCCCCACTGTGACCTGTCTACCACAAAACCAGGGAGATGGCAGAGACTGGAAGGCTGGTTGGCACTGAGCAGCAGGAAGTCCCTTCCTTTCCCTGGTTAATGATGCCCAGGGCCTCCCACCAAAGAACCCAGATATGAGATGGAAGGTGATGCAAACCAGACCATAATAACTAGCCAGGTGTTTCCTGCTGTGGCTTTCCTATTTTATAGCCACTGTCTATGAAAAGAAACTCTCTAGTAAGCAAGATAAAGGCAAGAATGGCTCTTGCTCATGATGGGATCCAGCTTGACCTGACTACGGCCATCTTGGTGGCACCCAGTGTCTTGCATGCCAGGCGACCCTGGCACAAATTCCAAACCCTACGGGACAAACAAAGTTGTTAAAACAGTCAGCGAAGCATTTCATGCTGCCCACTGATGCTCGGACTGCTTCTTAACTGACATTTGACATATTAATAGTTTTTGAGAAAGACCAGGTGTGCTCTGGTTGGCCATGGGCCACCTTTGTCTAACTTAGCAAATAACCCATTCTTCCTGCCTTGGGGTGCAGGGATCTTCCCATCTTGCTGCCATCCACTGTCATAAGTCCCTAATGAATTGCACTCTGTGCAATCCTAGATTTGTTCACCACTTTCTTCAGTCTCTTGGTACTCTCCACCTTTGGTGACTGGTTCTTGTATACCTGATTTTTCCAAAACATGTTCATTTGGCTTCAGGCCCCATCTGGGGCCCTCTTGAGATGCTTCTATGTGTTACAACACTTGCTGAAACTAAGGCTCCTTGGAAAAGGGAAACTATGTACAGTGGTGTGGGTTATTTCTGCATACAGGCAGCTGAGAGCCAAGGTGGGGCTGAAATCCTGCCTGTGTTTTGCTTGCCCAGCTGGGGATCAAGGAGTCTGGACTCTCCAGAGAGAGAGTCCTAGTTGCTCTTTGAATAAAAGTTCACTATAGACTGGTTGCAACTTGCCATGGACTTTCAGCTGTATCTGGTTCTGACCCTGGGCTTTCCCCACCAAATAAGCAGGGTTTTAGGCAGGCTGTATGATTTCACTCTTCCAAATGACACATGATTAGTACAGATCCCCAGACATTTGCTTGGCACGTTCAAGTCCTAGGTGGTCTAGAATAAACCTTCCACTGGAAGCACTGACTCTACTAGGGAGGGCCAGACCCCTCCTGAACTCAAGGTAGCATGGCCCTGGAAGTTTCCATGAAACACTTAAATACATAACAGGGACACCCGTGGCTTTAACTAGACAATCCTTCCATGTCAGGACACACCTTGAGACTTGGAAGGAAAAATTGGCTCTCTCCATATTTTCCTCCTTTGTCAAGAAAGGAGGGGCCATTGACATGTTTTGCAGGAGAAATCCTGGATTCAGATTCAGTTTGGATAAGACACTGACAGAGCTATTCGGCCACTTAAATCAACACCCTCTGCCATTGGTTAGTCCTAAATGACCATCGGCCTCATGTCCTTGATCCATGAGCAGCCTGCCTTCACTCTTCCATTTTTCCATTATTAGCTCTGTGATTTGGGTGTTCTTCTTACACATCTCTCTCAACGACATGGGAATGCTATTAAACTGGACATTAGCCACCCCCACCCCTACAAAGGATACAGGGGATTGAACCCTGGACCTTTACACTGAGCTGCAACCCCAGCCCTTTAAACACTGTTAAAAATATTGTTTGTGAGATAGGGTCTTGCTGAGTCGATAAATTGCTCAATCTGGGCTTGAATTCACAAACTTTCTGCCTCAGCCTCTTGGATGTGCTGGGATTATAGGCATATGCCACTATGCCTGGCTGACCTTTGTTTAGTTTGATAGTTTGCAGTAGGTGAAACATTTTTATAAGTCTTTTAGAAAATTGAACACTGTGTATTTATATATCGGAAAATAAATATCAAACTGCAAGGCATATTGGTTGGTTGGTTATATTTGATTAGAACACTGGGCTATTGAGACCAAATTCTTGGGTTCTAATCTTGAGTAGTCTGAGAGCTGACGCTTTTCTACACCCATGGACCATGTCTCCAAACTTAGTCACACCCACGGGATTGTAGTGTTACCCCAAGAATCCAAGGACATGCATGGATCCAAAAGGTCTGAATGTACAACCCATTACAGTCTCCTGTTCATAAAAAAGCAGCAGGGAATTTAGCAATGTAATTCTTTTTATTTTTTTTATTTGGGCACCGGGAGTCGACTTCAGGACCTCGCGCTTGCCAGCAAGCACTTGTGCCGCTGAGCGATATCACCGGCCCATTTTTTCCTTTATGTGAGTTCTGGGAGTCGAACTCAGAACCTTGTGTTTGCCAGGCAGGCGCTTATGCCGCTGAGCTATCTCACCGGCCCAGCAATGTAATTCTTAAAGTTTGGGACTTCTATCATATAAATGCCCAAAGTCTCAGGAGCTTGGGATATTTTTCTCCTTCAGCCCACTCTGACAGCATCCCTATGAATTCTCCCATGTGTGTACTTGAGATACTTGGAGGTGGGCTGGTGCTTTCTTGTTCTGTTTTGTTAACAGACCTTGAAGAACTACTGAGCCAACACTGCTTCTGGGATAAAGGGACATCAATAAATGCTCTTCACAGAGCTTCATCATTCCTGCCTTTCCTGATACCCACTTCTCATGAAGAGCAGCCTGAAGATGTTTGTGAATCTGGTCCCAGTACCAGATTTCCTCTTTCACACTCTTGCCCCACACAGTGAACCAGAGGAGCCTGAACAGGGCTGTCAGAATTCTGCTTTCTTCTACAGAAAAGCTCTGCTTTTCTCTCCAGGTTGTACCTGAGAGGCCAAGTAGTCCTCACAATACACTCTCAGTTTGTCTAAGTCCCTAAATATCCTCCATCCTCAATAGACAAAGCGGCACTCTACCACTCTTTCTGGAACCATCATGGGGTAGAGGAAGTGCCATAGTCTTGCCTCTGACCGTCTGTGGCACCTTCTAATCGTGGGACAGCACACAGCCTTGGTAAACCAGCCATGTGACAAAAAAGCTAGCAGGCTTTGTTTTTTGCATGTTCTCATTTCTCATGAGGAAAGATCGCAGAGAGAGGAGACCCAAGAAGAGAAGGGATGAGCACCCATATTTTAATTGCCATCTACTAGAGTTCTGTGATGTCTATAGCTAGTGAACTTGAAGTAATGTTTATATGCGGTTAAAATACATCTAGCTATGATAGGCAAATGAATAGGTTGCTTTCAACCTAAGTTTCATAGAATTATGTTGAAAAGATGAATAAGGATGATAATCACACAGTAGGCACATTTTACAAGGATTCCTCTGTAAGAGAGGTGGGAGAATAGGGCTAATTGGTACTCTTTGGGAAAAGAAATATGGCCACTCCCCTGTGCAAGACCCCTGTTCTCTGGCTGTCATCTTAGTTCCCTCTGGTTGGATGTCAACAGTGCAGACAGGGCCCTATGAACTCAGTGGCTTGTTTTTTTTTAGTCAGTGAATGATCCGGGTAGAGCATTTCCTGTGTACCAACGCCTATGCTCAAATTTCAGAGAGACCAACATGGAGAGAGGAGATAGGTCTAGATTGTTCTATACACCATTGTAGTGTAGAATCTCCATAGTGCATATCAGGGAAGATGCTGAGTTATCTGCTGTCACCTTTTCCACGGGCTCTCTCCTGTGCCACTCTGGGTCCCTTCCTCTCCATGCTGGGTGTGCATGGGAGGAAGGCTACTTCCTCATAAGTGCAGTAAACCTATAGCCTGTTTCTACTCATTGTCAGAATCAGGGACTGGGGAGCTTGACCAGGCCTTGCCCCTGGAGAGTATGGGGACAGTGCCGGGACTTGGCTACTGACTTCCTCTCCCAGTCACGGTATACAAAGGGAGCTGACAGGTGGTTGTGAGGGATGTACGAACTCATGCAGATGCCACTAACACTCACACCAGCTAGACCGCATCGCCAGAACCCATGCAGCACGGCCACTTTCTGCACACAGCCAAAGCCACTCACATAGCAACACCAGCTCGTGCCCTGCACCAGTGTGACTGTCAGAGTTCGCAGAGGAAATTTGGCTTTTTCTTTTTTCTTTTTTTTTTTTTTGGTGAGATGAGTGATGGCTCTGAGCCAATTTGCCTCACGGTATGTTGGATGGCCTTCTCCTGGGCTACTGCAGAAGATGCACAAACTGTGCAGCCCAACGAGCAGTGGGGTCCTTCTCCTCAAAGCCCTGAACAGGGAGCAAGGCCCAGGCCTGAGGCTGGGCGGTCCACTGTGCACCTTCTGCAGAGGAGGCCGCTTGCTCTTTTGCAAATCTATCCCTAGAAGAGAAGCTGCAGGCGCTCGCAAAAGAAAAGGGGTCAGTTGAGGAGGAAAGCACTGGAATCCCTCCCACCCCAAAAAAGACAACAACCAAAAAAAGGACAAAAAAAGTTGAAAAACCAAAACCAGAACCAAAAGAAATGTTGAGGGAAGAAAACCAACTGAACTTACCACACTGCGAGTGAACTTTTCTAGGGAAGTTCTACGACCTTGCTCACTTTCTGGCTTTAGGGGGAAAAAAAGGTAGGAAGAAAAATACAGAAAAAAAAAAAAAAAAAAAGTCTTCAGCTTACACGTGGTTTCCAAACAGCAGCAGCCACAGCTAAAGAACAAAATGCAGAAGCCAAATGGGGCGAAAAATGGGAAAAGAGAAGCAGCCAGAGCTGTTGGCAGAGTCAATGGGAGAGACAGAAAACAGAGCCCAGGAGCAATGGCGCTGCCTCCTTGGAGCAGTGGGAGAGAGGAGTTTGCTTCTTAAGGGGCCGTGAATGGTGCCGTGGGGCTTTACGTGAGACCGCAGTCACTAGTTTCCAGCTGTTTGCTCAGTGCTCTCACCTGACTGTGTTCACCTGCAGGAGCCCTGGGTGGGTGCTGCCAGGAGGCCCCAGGCAGCCATACGGGGCTTAGGGCTGAGGGGATGGGGGTCCAGAGAACCACACCCTCTACCCCAAGTGAAGTCACGAACTCATCCTCAGGTCAGGGCCAGGATCTTTTTCTCTCTTCAGATTTTCCTGCCCAGAAAAAAGTTAGCCACTTTCAGTGACTCCTAAACACACTTGTTCCGTGTCCTGAGGGTCTACTCACATCCTTGGCAATGACAAAGGGTCTGAGGCCTCTGAAGACAATAACATGGGGGGTGTTCTGGACAGAAAATGCTCCCAGGCAGGTGACACTTCCAAGGTATACTCAAGATGTGCTCCGGGAGACTCAGGAACCTCCCTGGGGAATTCTTAGCTGAGGTTCCCAGGACAGGGGCAAAGCCCTGGAACATTCTCCTAAGCTCATCTGCTCACTGCTATAGGGGACGAAGGGGTGTGAGATGTGCCTGATCCTCTCCCTTAGTTTCCTACCTGGGAGGAGTAGAATTCCATCCCTAATTCCTGCTCATTTGTGCTAGAGCCCTGCTCCAGGGTCCTGAGCCCAAGGTTGGGAGAGTACATACACATACTCGCATGGACACACATGTACACCCAGCAGACAACTGAAGCTGGGGACTGGAGAAGCAGCCAGGTGTCTATGGGTCTGCAGGATGTGCTGGAAGCAGAGGGGCAGGCCAAAGGCAGCCATCTGCTGGAGTGGATAAAGTTGGAGGACTTCCTTGGCAGCCGTGACCCCACCTGCTCAGCTAGCTGCTGAAAGACAGACATGAGGTTGCAGAAGGAAAACACAACACAAATGACGTACCACCACAGAGCTGGGCTTGGCTTTTTCCTCATACAAGGAATAGAAGGATGCTTGCTTGGCCCTGGGAACATACCAAGACTCCATTCCAGTGATGGCAGGATTCAGCTTTAATCTCGTGGACAGCCACGGTGGCACAGATTTAGTTCAAGTTAGGCCATTCCGAGATCCAATATTCTGTGCCCATCATTCTTATCACCTGGGCACCAAGTTGCTACTCAGGGCAGACATTGGCCTGACTTATTTGGTTCTTCTCTCTTAAACAGGCCCCGGAGTTACCCTGGAATCTCATCATCATCATTGGCACTTAATTTTTCTGGAGTAGCTGTCAAAACCAGCCCGCCTACCCCATGAAAATTTGTTTTTTAGGAGCAACTACCATTTCCTCTGAAAACAGTAGAACAGGAGAAAAATAAGAGAAAAAGAATTAGAAGGTTGTGCCTTTAGAGACCATTAGGGGCTGTTCTCAGCAGGAACCTGAGGCCAATTCATACTCTCTTGGCTGGAGGTTGTGGATCTCCCTTGCCTTCTATGACCTGGATGTTAATATCAAATTGGTGAGCCCACCCTTGAAACCAGAAGGTACTCTAGGCCTACCTGAAGGTGCTGAATTACAAATCTCATCTGTGCCTGGAGCTCAGGAAGAAATGGAAGGAAAAGTAGGTTTTGTCATTGTTTGGGGAAACAACTCCTCAGTATTGAAAGGGTGTTGGCATCTGCAAGGGCTTTTTGCCTCAAGAATACTCCTTAATTTAAGGGCTGGGAGGAAAATTGTGGTGAACTTCATTTGTCACAGTTCCCAGGAAGGCTGTTGGTTCCTCCCCTCAACTGACCTCCCCTGAGTTTTCCTTTCGTAGGGGTGAGCCCTGGGCTCCGGAAGCTCGGCCCATGTCCTGGGCGGGGGTGCACCTTCCCCAGGTGTTCACACCTACAGGGCGGTCTCAGACTTCTCCTCCTCCAGATACACAGGCAAAGCCCAGATTGATTCAACTGCCTTAGAATGTCCCCAAACTACGTCGACTTCAGGTGACTTGAATCATAACAAATAAGGAAAACTTACTTTGAACTTCTCTCTGAGATCTGGACTAGAATTTCATAACCTTGCTCTTTCCTCCAGTTCTCAAAAAAAGTGGGCATCAGAATAATTTGTGGTGGGTATCAGCCCCCCTCCAGCAAGACCTGGATTTACTGCCATCCTCCAGCAAGGGAGTTTGCAAGAAGCCAGGTGTCACATTTTCCATCCAAGAGCTACACCTGAAGGAGGGATGTAGGAGCGAATAGTGCTGGGATTTTGACAACCTGGATATTCCTCAGGTCCTTTTCTCCTTCTGACAGGTATGGCTTTTCTGGGGGTAGCTAAGGCAGCAGGCGGGACAGAGATGCTCTCCTAGACTCTGGAGATAGTGGTATCAACTATGTACACAGACACACGAGACGACCTCCTGGCACATGAGGTCGACAGAAGACAAAGCGGGTTGGGTGGCTGAGAGGTGGCCCAACAGAGAGCCTGTGGATGAACAACCACGTACTTGGGACTGGCGTTGGGAAGCTGACGGGGAGAAGAAAAGGGATACATGTGTTCCTAAGTGGTGTGGCCTGGAAGTCATGGAATTTGTGCAATTTGAGCCACCTGTAACCTACACAGGCCTTGGATGGGAGATGGAAAGTATGGGGGGTGGGCGGGCATTCTGGGGTCATGAGCTCGGTCTCTTGGCTCTCCTTTTCCAGCCCCATTCCCCTCCCTACTCTTCCTTCCTTTCAGAAACCCAGCTGAGTCTTTCCTGCCTCAGCCACCCTCATCACCTAAATTCTGGGGGTCCCCAGAAGCCCAGACCCATGACTCCATTCTAACTGGAGGAGAAGGAAGGAGCCGTGGTGGATACTTCTTGGCTGAAAGAAAAGGGAAACACTGTGGGGCAGGTGAGGGTGAGGAAGGATGTATCGAAGAGGGAAAAATCCTGGGGAAGACTCCACGTACCAGATGGCCCCCCTGGAACTGATGAGGTTTTCTGTCCAGTGGAGGGGCTGCCCCAACCCTTGCCTCAGTCATCTCTAAACTGCTTAGGGAAAGGAGGTCTGTGGAGAGAGTGTTGGATTTTGCAGTGAAGGATTCTTTGGTGTCCTAAAGGATTTACTGGGGTCACTGCCAGCCCGGAACTACTGTGCTAAACAACTGTGGATGAAGTGTTTGCTCATATGCCCTTCCCAATGGGCAAAGCATGCAGAGGGAGGCAGTGGGGACATAGACCTTGGCCTTGGGGGAGGGCTGGGCTGGTGATAATCCTCACTGTTTTCCACTGGAGGGGAGCAGATAGAGGAAGGAAAGGAGAAAAGAGAAAATAAATAAAACCCAAGGGATGATATTCTCATTTCACACCAGCAGCAAGCAGCAGGCAAGAGTGGAAAGTGCTGAGAGAGGCAAGCCTGTCTTGCCCAAAGATACCTTCTTCTTGGCCAGCAGGAGGTCCTGGTAAGCATTAGACCGGAGGAAGCGGGCATAGCTGTCACTTTTCATCAGCTTGTAGATGTGCTCCTGGAGGAGGGGACACAAAAAAGGAGCGTCAGCCAAAGCTACAGGAAACAAAGCCCAATTAGTCACTTTTGGAGGGAAACAAACCAAGTATGTTTGTATAAACCTAGAAAACTTGCAACATGTCTCTCTGTCCCACATACATGAACCTAGATGTTCATCAACTGATGAACAGATAAAGAAAGTGATATATATATAGATATATTTCAGCCTTTAAAAAGAAGGGAATCTTGTCATTAGCCAAAACAGAGATGAACCTACAGTATAATATGTTAAGTGAAATAAGCCAGCCACAGAAAGATAAACACGATATGATTTCACTTATATGTGGAATCTAAAACAATAAACACTTCCCCAAATCATATTTTCTCTCTTAGAGTAAAAGATCCTAGAAGATCATCTCCCAAAGGATTTTTAATTGGATGTGGGTGTCACATTGGGGTGGGAAATGATTAAAACCATAGGCACAGCAATAAGAAGAAACAAAGTATTGCCATGCTCAATAACTTGCAAGAATCTCAAGGGAATTATGATGAGTGAAAAGGCCAATCCCCAGGTTACACACCCTATGATTTCATTTATAGAGCATTCTTGACAAATTATAGAAATAGCAGATTAGTGGTTACCAGATCTTAAAGATGGGGCAGGTGGGGAGAGGAAGAAGGGGTGGTTATAAAAGGCAACAGGAAGGATCTTTGTGGTGATGGATGGTTTTATATCTTGACACATCTTACACATATAAAGTTGAATAGAACTAAATACATAAATGAGTACAAGTAAATCTGGGAAGTCTAGCATCCGTGGATTATAGTCATGTAACTGTCATGGCTGCGATATTGTCCTATAGTTTGCAAGATGTTGTCATTAGGGGGAATACATCTCTGTATTATTTCTTATAACCGCACATGAGTCTACAAGTACCTATAAACAAAAAGTGGAATTTGAAAAACTACTCCCCGGGCAACAATGCAGTTGTATCAACTTGTGTGTATTAGAGCCACCATCTTGTCCTGGAAGGGAGCTGTTAGCAACCAGGTCACGAGGCATGTGGGCAAATATGCCAGGCCTGAGGGTAACACTCAGGAGGAGCAGGTTGGTGGCACGGTGCTGCCTCTTCTCCTGGGCTCCCAGATGCATCTATATTCTGGGCTTGGCGATGACTTTTACCCCTGACTTCTAGCTAAATTCTGTAGGTGCATGTTCTCTTCCTAACAGATCTATCCTCATCAGGGGAAGGAAAATCTTGGTCCATTGTCAGTGAAAAAAGGATGATTTATCCATTTAAGTGGAATTCAGCTCAGCCACATAGGAAAACTTGACTGTCCCAAGAAAGGACCTGTTAGGAGGAAGGGTGAGATTGTCAGTGAGTGGCTGGCCTCATAAAGAAAGCATCTTCTTCCATGGCACTCACTGTTCATGCCATGAAACTGGGCAAATATCCCAGTGCTCTGGGGAATGGAGAGCTGGTCAGTGAGCAGAGAGTGCCCAGCTAAGTGGCAGAACTGCTTCTTGGGGACCTCTTCTTTTGATGTTCTTCCCAGAGAAGAGCATGGAAAGAGAAGGTAGAGACCTCCCATCAGTTGGGGGATACATTTTGGAGATGCCTAGTCAGAAGAGGCTGGGGCAATGGCCAGGTCTTGCCAAGCCTCTCTCTATATCCAGAAGAAAGTGAAACCCAATAACCAAGATATGAAATCAACCTAGGTGTTCATCAACTGATGAACAGATAAGGAAAATGTGATATCGATTTATCTGTCTGTCTATCTATCTACCATCTCTATCTATCTATCTATCTATCTATCTATCTATCTATCTATGTTATTCAGCCTTTCAAAAGAAGGGAATCTTGTCATTAACCAAAACAGGGATGAACCTATGGTATAATATATTAAGTGAAACAACCCAGCCATAGGAAGATAAACACAATAGGATTTCATTTATATGTGGAATCCAAAACAATAAAACTCATGGAAGCAGAGAGTAGAATGGTGGTTGCCAGAGGCTGGTGGGGGCAAGAAGGATTGAAAAGATCTAAAGGACAGAACATTTCAGTTACACAGGAGGAATAAGTTCAAAATAACTATTGTACATCACAGTGACTATACTTCATTAAAATATATTGTATACTTGAAAACTGCTAAGAAAGTAGGTTTTAAGTGTTCTTAACCAAAAAATAAGCATGTGAGGTAATATATATGTTAAATTGTTTGATTTGGACATTCTACAATGTATACATATATCAAAACATCATGCTTATACTACAAATATATACAATTTTGCTTGTCAATTAAAAACAAAGAAAGTAAAAGCAGGAATCTTGGCCACATGTAGGAACCTCTGCATCCCAACTTCAGTTGGAACCCAAAAGATCCTGTTTGGGACTATCTCCTAAGATGCCCTCCATAGCTATGAAAATGGAGTGGTAACCCCACAATAGGAATGGACTCACTGCAAAGACTCAAGCGAAATTAAATAGTGGCTTGGTTCTGAAACTACTTTGATGGCCTGACTTAACAAACTTGGTGTGAAATGTTTTTCTGAAAACTTCACACAAAAATCCAGTCTACTCTAGTTTAAATTCTTTGAGGGCAGGAACAGTATTTTTTTAAATCTATTAGTAGATTCATAATGACTAGCACAGGGTGAAAGATTTAGTTGAATTTACATGGTGCTATGTTTGGATATAGTTTGAGCGTGCCCCCCAGAGGTTTGGATGCTGGAAGCTTGGTCCTCAGTGTGCTGGTGCTGAGAGGTGGTGGAACCTTCAAAACCTGGGGACTGCTGGAGAAAGGCACTGTGGGAATATCACCCTTGGAAAGGATTAATGTAATTCTCACAGGACCCATATAGTTCCTGAGAAAGTGCGTTAATATCAGAAGAGTAAACCTGGCCCCTAACTCCCTCTTGCTTCCTATTTCACCCTGTGGTTCCTTCCTCTTGTGTGCACTCCCACCATGGTGCCATCTACCATACTGTGACACAACCAAGAAGCTCTCACTAGAGTTCCAACAGATGGTGCTGTCTGACCTTGGACTTTCAGGTTGTGTGATGGTTAATCTTGATTGTTAACTTAATTGGTTTGAGAGATACCTAGATATTGCAAAGCACACTTATTGGGTATGTCTGGGTGGATCATGAGGTATGATCTTGGGGACTATATCTGGTGCCTGACCCCTTCCTCTCTAGCTCTTCCCCTGCTCTCTCCTAGATGCCATGAGGTAGGCATCTTTGCTTTGCCATTTCCTTCTGCCACAATGTTTCTCCCTTGGAGTCAGATGAATGTGGACTAAACCCTCTGAAACCATGATCCAAAATAAACCTTTCATTTAAGTTGCAGGGCTCAGGTATTTTGTCCCAGCAATGGAAAACTGACAAATACAGGCTCCAAAACTGCAAGCTAAATAAATTCATTTGCTTTATAAAGTAATCAACCTCATGTACTTTATTAAAGTAATAGAAAATACATTAGCATACAGAGTTTTTTGGTTCACTGAGATGCTTGTTTGAATGTAATGTTCAGTAAGTTTGCAAGCTCCATGCTTGCTTTGATTTATAATTGGGTCAAGTCCCTGCCCTTTGTATGGAAGAAGAGTAAGGATTATACTCTGTTCAAAGAACTGTATGCATCTTGGCTCATCCATCCCTGACAGCCTCAGAGCCCAGACTAGGGGCATCCTTGGTCTTTGCTTTCATGTGTGGTCTCTTTAAGTTGTTCTAATATTTAAATCTTGGGTACAAATGTTAACCCGGAGTAAAAATGACTCACTGTCTCCTTCTGTGTCAGGCATTGCTTCCGTCTGGCTAACAGAGCCAGGTGGCTCCTTAGTCATCTGGAAAGGCCAATCCTAATACTTGGACCCTCTCCAAATCCCTCTCCCAAACAACAGGTCTCTGCCTCTTGTTCTGACTCCTCAGAGAAATCTTAATCTTCAGTATATATCTCATAATATCCTCCTGCTGTCTCAAGAGAAGTTAGGAAGCCTCTTCTAGCTTTGGCAACAAAATTTTCCCCAATCCAGCTAATTTCTGTAGACTCATTGCAGGCAGGAAAAGCCTGATCTATTAAAAGAAAGACCTCGTCCTTTGAAATAGAGCAAGATAAAGCAGATGCCTAAATCAGCAAATATTTATTGAGCATCTGCTAGGTGCCAGGCACTGTGTCAGGCACTGAGATTATAGCCTGAACAAGATAGACACAGGTCCTTGCTGTCACACAGGTTAGATTCTACAGACTTGTACAAAGTCTTTTACACAAAGATGCACATCACCAATTGAGCTAAGGAGTGCAAAGAATTACAGGTAGAGATGCTATGATTGGGTGTAACTTTGAGATTACACCTCAAAGGGAGGTGACCTGTGCTGCCAGGGGTAGGGAATGGTGGTCAGTTAGGTAGAAAATTCCTCTTCAAGATAGGAAGAGCTGAGAAGACACAGAGAAACATGTCCCCCAATTTGATGGGAACTAGAGGAAGGAGGTCTGGTATCATAGCTGTGCAGGCTGACCGAGCAGACCAGAAAGGACAATCTGTGGGCAAGGAATAAAGAATATCACACAGAGGTCCACTCTCCAGGGGGCTGGGTGTGTGTGTTCAAGTTGCAATTCCAGCACCACTGCCACTGTCACCTTCCATGTCATACGGCCAACTCCAAAGCCAGATACCGACATGAAGATGGTGTGGGGAGAAGGTAGGGTGTGAGAGTACAGCCTATTGGAGAGTGAATCTTGCCCTGCCTCCCATCCTAGCCCTTCATCATCAAATGACAGTCTCAGCTCACCCCAACAACAACAACAACCAAAGCAATAAGAGCAGACCCAAGACTCAGGTCTAACAAAACAGAGTCTGAGAAGCTCTGTGGGTTCCCATGCCCCCTACAGTGCCACGACTTCAGTGCCCCTCTGCCTGGGCCTCACTTTCCCACGATTCTGCCTTGTCCTACTCCTCTTCCCCCAGACAAAGAAATGCAGCCTTTGATGTACCCAGTTATGGAACTGTATTCCTTCCTCCTTGCCAGCTTTGTCTAGGAAACACAAAGACAGTAAACAGGGGGTGGGTGAACAGAGAGCTGAAATTTTTCTGGGAATGAGAATTAAGATCAGACCCAGGGTCTTTGGCCATTTCCCAAATGCAATGAGTTTATCACTGCCAGGGATAGCAAGTGTACAAAGCTCTTGGCAGTGACCTCTACTGATTTATGAGGGGTTCTGGTTTGTTTCCCCTGTGCTGCAGACAACTGGTCTTAGGGGAAATGCATATCCAGAATCTGCAAAGTGCAAGAGAGCCACTGGCCAGACAAGTCAAGCTCCAACTGAGAGGGAATTCTAGGGGGCTGGAGGGAAAGACGTTTTCTCTTTTCTTCTGTTGTTTTATCTTGTCTTGTCCTAACTTCTTTCCTCCTTTCTTCCTTTTCCCTCCTTTCCTTCTACCTTCCTCTGTCCTCCAACCTTCTACAAGAGAGATGACTGAACTGACTGGGAAGAAGTGAAATTACCAGCGGTCACACCTGCATCTAGATCCTGTGGACAGGCACCTTGTCCAGGGAGGGTGAAAATGGTTCACTGCGCATCAAAAACAAGTGCTACAGGGCCCTAAACCACACCTAAAGTCTTAGCGACTTCTCAGTGTGGGGAGGGAATCACACCCCTGTAGTGGCTGACAGTGGTAGTGCAGGGGGGCCATCCTGATGAGACACACCACCTTCATTTTCCCTTCTTGGGCCAGGCTGCTCTGATGATGGGGTGCACTGCTTTCCTGGGATTCTAAGGCAAAAGCAAAAACAACTGAGATCTGTAGAGCCCGGGATACACATGGGAGCCAGAGTGAGCGAGCAGAACACACTGCCTCCAAACCACACCTGCCACAAATCAATATTTTGCTGTGAGAGTCCTCATCTGAACATCTCTCTTTTTAGACAAAACACAGTGACTCTCACAAGAGGTGGGGAAGGTAATCAGAGAAATGCTAGGGCCCTGGGTCTTGCTGGAACAGCTGAACCACTTAAGACCCTCCATGTCCTCTCCTCTGCTGTGGTTCCTAAACCAGCACAGATCTCATTTCCCACTTTAGACCACCCTCATGGAGCAGGGAACTCCTCAGCCGGCATAGCACACAGTGGCCGAGAGCCCTCTTTGTGATTTTCAAGTGCCTTATTTTTCTTTTTGCAAGTGGATGTGCCTCATCGTTGCCCTCCACCCTCCTGCTTGCTGGAATAGCGTCCAGATTTTGGGAGCTGTTGGGTCCCTTGTGGTCTCTTGAAGGAAAATAAGGGATAGAATACGATGTGATGTGCATGGTAATGGAGAAAGAACTGGACTGGGAGTGAAAGGCTTGGATTCAGGTCCCCACTTGGCCCTTTCTAGCCCTGTCAATCACATTTTAAATGTAGAAATAGAAGTGGAAGCACTATAGAAATGATAATGCCTGTCAAGTAATAATAATAACCTCATTTGTGACTGTCCTTGTGGGAGATGACATGTGGGTGAGAACGAAGGTCAGAAGATTCTGGAGAAAGGAAGAAAGGAGAAGCAAAGAGCCTTGGGGAGGAGAGTCCAGCCATATTACTGTAGTTGTTGGTGCTGCTCGCTCTGAAGCAGAGGGTAGGGTCAAGCAACCCCATTCTTCAGATGAGGGTACTGAAACTCTTAACAGATCGAATGACTCAAGGTGAGTACAGAGCCAGCATTTGAACCCAGAGCGCCTGCTGTTCCCACTTTGCTGTGCTGCTTTTCATTTTCTTTGACTTGGGTTCTGAAAAAGACTCAATGTTGCTTGGCTAGGACAAAGTAAGTCCCTCCCTCTGTGGTCCCAGGGATGTGAGAGGCCTTCTCTTAAGTCCTAAATCTGAGCCGTCCTAGTGGTAGATGTAGCCACTGCTCACCATTCTCTTTTGAGAACCATTCACAACCACCATTATTAGTGATGACAATGGTGAAGACACCAGGGGTCTGGTGGCCCAAGCTCTGGTTTCTCACCTAACTGTAGGCCACACACAGCTTTTCTCCCATACATGAGGGAAGCTGTGAACGCCCTTTGAAACAAGGTCCCAGACTGGCAAAGCACTGAGGGCTTATGGGCCTTTCAGAAGACGTGAGTAGGAACTCTGTACCCTTGGGTTTCACCTCTCAAGAGACTCTTCAATATTTTTAACCAGAGGTCTTCAGGGCTTAGGCATGATTAGCTGAAGTCTAGGGAAAATTAAATTCTGTTCCAGCATGGGACCTGTAGGACAGAGTACTGTACGGTGGGAAGGACCTAAAGTGGACTCCTGTCTGCTTCATAAACATAGAAGAGCAGATAGAAAAGCTCCATAGCCACACGGACACTCACATAAGTGAAGGGTAGGTAATCGCTCCTCGCGGACACAGCTTTGGGTGGCCATTTTAGGATCATGTGGATCTTAAATGAGAAGTCTCTGTTTGGGTTTCCTTGGCTCCTAAGAAACCCATGAGGATCCCTTGTTTTTATGACAGCCATTGTTCAAGGTCACAAAAGGGTACAAGAATAAGTGTTCATTTGCCTGTAGCCTCAAAGCATCTGCACACTAAGTTTAACCGGCCAAAGGGCATGTTGCTTCCATGCTTCTCAAGTGCTACTCCTAGGTAAGAGTAACTTCAAAGACAGTTTCGCACATTGCCTTTTACCTACCCAACACCATAGCCATTAACTTAGAAAATTGTTTTCCTTTTGCTCTTTAAGGTCATGGAGTTTGCTGCAAGAAATCTATGTTTGTAAGCGGCATTTTAGAAATTAATTTTCTGATTCCCGGAATTCCTAGTCTGTATAGAAATAAATAGCAGATCATGAACAAATGATTTGTTCTCTTCAAAACATATCCCTCCCTCTGAAGTTCATCTCCCTAAAATAAAACCACCCACAGAATTGAATGAGTAACTCCTAGAGCAAGGAGTGCCATGGCATTCTTTATTAAAATACGGCTGGCATGGGAGTCTACCAGGAAATGCTCTCCGATAGAGGATTAATTCCAGGAAACTTGGTGCAGTCTTGTGATCCCGGCACACAATCCACCACCTCCACCATGGAGCGAAATGAGCGGCCTTCACCAGGCTCGGAAGACTTCTCCTTCCGTGCGATCAGGGACAAATGTAAAAAGCAAACTCCACTGGGCTCTGGCTTCCAAACAAAACAAACATTAGAAGCCTTATATCCCTCTAACTACTTTTAAACACCTACATTTAGGTACTAATAGAAACTTACAACTAGAGGCTTCTTGTCTGCTCAGGGTGAGTATAAACTTGGTGGAGTCTTTCTCAGCTCTTTCGTCACCTACACCTCATCCGTGCCTTGACTTTGCTCTTTGATCAGTCCATGAATTGATGATGGCTGAGTAGAGGTCTAGTAACTTAATCGAAGACTTCCTGGAGAAAAGGACCAGCTGATATATGCATCTGTACATTTTTCAGAGCCCAGAACATCTGGCATTTAGTGGGTATTTCCAAGTTTTACTAAATTTAGAAATTTAATTTAACCAGTCAGTATTTACTGATTACCTACTATACCGCACACCCCCCCCCCCCGGCTCTTCAGAGTTTAAAGTCAAGGACTACTTTTCCCTTGCCCTCTTATTTTATTTTATTTATTTTTTGGGTATCGGGAATCGAACTCAGGGCCTTGCACTTGCCAGGCAGGCGCTGTGCCGCTGAGCAACATCCCCGGCGCCCCCCCCCTTATTTTATAATAGGTACAGCTAACAGTACTATAATTCTAGATTGAGTTGTCAAGAGAATTATTTTTAAACAACCTCAACCACACACAGAGCCTTATCTTAGGGTTGTAGGGACTTACAAAGGGTAGAGAACACCAAATTCCTGCTCCCATCCAATAACTTTTGTTGTTGGCAGTACTGGTGACTGAACCCAAGGCCTTTGCACTGAGCTACACCCCCAGCTCATTTTTTTTTTTTTTTTGTGGGTACCAGGGGTCGACCTCAGGACCTCGTGCGCCAACAGGCACCCGTGCCGCTGAGCGATATCACCGGCCCCTTTTTCGTATGTGGGATCCGGGAGTCGAACTCGGGCCCTCGCGCTTGCAAGGCAGGCGCTTACGCCGCTGAGCTATCTCACCGGCCCCCCAGCTCATTTTTAATTTTTTGATATTTAGACAAGGTTTCACTAGGTTGCTAAGTTGCCCGGGCTGGGCTCAGACTTGGATCCTCCTTCCTTTGCCTACCACAGTGCCGGGATTACAGGAGTGCACTACCGTGTCCCACTTCAAATACTTCTCAAATCCATAATCTATAGGGCCTAGATAGTCCAGGCTCAGAGCAGGGTGGGTGCCTCTGAAGTCGCCGCAGGTCAGGAAAGCAGTGGAGTGTAGACAACTAGGAAAGCTAGTGAGCGGAAACCTGAGAGGACCAAAGCCAACTGTCAATCCATTTGAAGGACAGATTTCCAATCCAATCTCAGGGACCGATTTTGTTTTCTTTGTAAAGAATTATGTTTTCTCAGACAAACTCTGCCTGGTGGCAAAAAGCCACCCAGCCCTCCTAGTTCCTGTGAAATTTCTTTTAGCATAGAACTTCACACCCTGTAGGTCAAGGTCTCCCAACTCAAACGAGAGAATGGATGTTCATGAAATGGATGGCTCAGCAGCTGTGCAAATGATTGAATGGATCCGGGGACACAGTCCTTGGAATATCCTTGGATACTCTGAGGGTTTTAAAATTGAAACCAAACAGTCACTGTGCTGGCCAGCTGACTCCTGTGTCCTTTCTGGAGGCCGTGGAGGCTCTGGAAAGAGGCGAGTGCTCTAAGAGGAAGACTTACATTCTCAATTCTTCCTGTGGCTTAATTCTCTCTTCTAAAAACTGCCGGCAAAAGTTGAGATCGTACGCCCATGCGCCTCTCTCCTGGCTCCAGCCTACTCTGCACACCAGCACGTGATCCACTCTCTTCCTGCTCAAAGCCTTCAACACTCTCCTACTGTCTTCAGGATGGAAAAGTCCAAATTCCTTAGGGGGGCACTCCAGGACCCTCGCATTTTCCTGCATTTTTGTCCTTCCAAGAACACATATCTTCTTGAGAAGATTCCCTTTTGATCTTAGCTTGGAATTATGAGACCTCAGGGAATAGGAAAGCCATTCACTGTTGTGAGCTCACATTTAGAAATATATAACATGTTTTACTTTTTCAAAGAATTTTCAGGGCTACTAAGTCACCTGATTTCTCCAAAATCCTTAGTGGATCAGAGGGAACATCATCTTCATTTTATGGTTGAGGAAAGGATGGTATAAAAGGTCAAGGCTCTTGCCTAAGACCACGGCAAGGACAGAGCAGGTTTTCTGATGCTCTGTGGTTGAGAAGAGAGAATTCAATCTTTAGCATAGAGAACTGAGTCCTGAAAAAGAAAAAGCCCATCCCCCCCAAGGCTAAATCTATGAAATTGGGGCAACACAACAAACAACTGAGGGCTACGGTCACAGCCCACAGACATTTATGGAAGATTTGGTCTTGGCCCAAATTTTCAAAAAAGGCCAAATGGATCAACAAAACAGAAGTTGCAAATGCTGGGCCCGTGCTGACAGAGTATCTTGTGAAATATTTCCACAGGAAACAAACACAGAGTATTAACCTTGCTGTAACAATGCTTGTGGTCAAATAGAAAACAAAATCCTCCGAGGGAGGCCACCCCCACCCCCAGGCCACAGTGCCAGTGAATTCTTAAACCTGCCTGGCTTTCACTCAGGCCACCGACCACTAACACTAGGGCACATACTCGCTATTTTGTGGGTGCCATGACCACTGAGCGGGTGTCAGAACTACTGTGACCAGCTGAGGTAGCCACCCGGAGTCTCTGATCTCAATAGTGGGGCTCGAAAGGCTTAGATATCACTCTTCCCACTTAGCAAACTGAAGGAAGAAGATTTAGAGAATTTAAGTGTACAATTCTAAAAAAATAAGTGTAGGGAAAGAAACAGGATCAGAGCTGTACCCTGGCCTTGGGTCCTCCGCTAGGGTCCAGAGTTTCTCCAGGTGTCAGGTTGACAACCACACCCTCAGCCACTGAAAGTCCAGGGATGGTGTGGTCCGAGCTGCAGACTCTTGGCCAGCAAGTCAGGATATCTGACTGCACTCCTTGCTGGTCACAGGTTGCCATGGATTGTGAATTTCCTTCTCTTGCCTGAAAACTTCAGAGCTGACCGCTCTGCTTGATGTGGGCTGCCATGCTTGCCAGGAAGGGTAAGGCTGATGAGAGTCATGGTACCCGCTAACTTCCGCTCTGGCTCCCAGCATTCTCAGAGATCTCTGTCTTGCTGTCAGTGTAGCAAAACCCAGTCTCCTCTCCCTGCCTCCTTCCCCATAGAAACGGAAGATTAACGATTCCCAATCCTCTAGACTAGATCTTTCTGGAGTTTTTGAAGCATTGCAATAATTTTCATGATATATTGGTTGGTAAAAGGCCCAAAAGCTACAGCTAGTGGTTCAAATCTGGCCTTTGAGCTAAGAACGTTTTTTATGTTTTAACCCTTTCAATGCCTAGTGATCCATATTTGGAACATCCGTAACAATGGAACATAACGAAATGTGTTCTCTTCAAATTCCTGTTCCTTGAACCTTTCTAGGTAACATATATGAATTTCATGCAAACATTTTAAAAAGTTCAATATTTGGCATACATGGATTAAACTAGTTGAAATAATTTTTAAGAATTACACAAAACTGATTTTCGCTGCCCATAAATAAAGTGAGTTTTTTGGGGGACACAGTCGCATTCACTCATTTATGAGGTATGATCAAAAGTATGGTGAATGTTTAATTTTTGAAAAAAATTATTACGGTATAAGACAAGGGGACATTGATTCTCCCTTGAAATACACCTCTCCTTGCTTTGAACACATGTATCCCATCATTCTTGCTGTTTTCTGAAACAGTTCTAGAAATCCTCTTTTGTGAATGTCTTTAGTTGTGGTGTCATGGCTGCCTTGATTTCCTAAATAGATTCAAAACACTTACCTTTCATATTTGAAGAAGAGCCAAAACTCATGCAGTGCCAGATCCATTGAATAAATTAGATGAGGACACACTGTAATGTTTTTACGAGCCTGCTGGATGGCACTTGGCAGCAGCATTCACTGTAGTTTTATCACAAATTGTAAAGACACTCACAAAAGAGGACTTCCAGAACTGTTTCAGAAAGTGGCACTAATAATGGGATAAGTGTGTTCAAAGTGAGAGGGCGTGTTTTGAGGGGGATTAATGGCAATGTGTCTTTTACTGTAATAATTTTTAAAAAAATTTAAACATTCACCATACATTTTGATCACACCTTGTATGTTGTTTACATTGCCACATTATAGCCACTTTTGTTTGGCAGAACCCAATAGTTGTGGACATAACCATATGACTCAAAAAGCCTAAAACCGTATGACTCAAACCATAAGACATAAACTATACAACTCAAAAAACCTAAAATTTATACTATCTGGCCCTTCACAGATAAAGTTTAGCTTCATAACTGCCCCCGGCTTAATGTAAAAGGCAGAATCACTTTGTTTTGCATAATCACCCTGTTATGAACTATTGTGTCCCTCGAATTCACACTGTTGAAGCCCTAACCTCCAGCATGGTAGTTTTGGAGGTAATGCGGTTTGGATGAGGTCATGAGGATGGGGCCCCAGGCTGGGATTAGTGTTCCTGTAAAAGGAGAAAGACAGAGTAGTCTCTCCTGCCATGAGAGGGCACAGCAAGAAGGTGGCCATCTACAAGACAGGAAGAAGACCCTTACCAGGAACTGAACACGCTGACACCTTATTCTTGGATTTCCCACCTCTGGAACTGTGATAAATGAACATTTGTCATTCAAACCACCTGGTCTGTGGTACTTTGTTATAGCAGCATGAGCAGACCTAACACACACGTATACACACAAAGTGAGGAAGAAAATACACATGGTTTCCGAATTATGATGGATAGTTCAACTTAAAATTTTTTGACTTTGTGGTAGTATAAAAACTATATGCATTGAATAGAAACCATCCTTTGAACTTTGGATTTTAGTGTTTTTCTAGGCCAGCCATTCATGGTATAATACTCTCTTGTGGGGCTGGGCAGCAAAAGCAAACCACGGTTCCAAGTGAGTTACTCAATCATGAAGGGAAAGAACAGATTCCCTACAGTGTTCTGTGTTGGTAAGCTACAATGTTTGGTAGGGTACATGTAGTAAATGTATTTTTAATTTTCAATATTTTCAATTTACCATGAATTTATTGGGACATAACACTTAAGAAGCAGTAGTGAACAGGATGAAAATAGGAATTTGTTTAGGAAGAGTGTTCCATTTGAATTTGTGGGAGACTAATCCTAACAGACAATGAGGAAGCTACATCTATGTAGATCTTCAAGTCTAACATACTTCACAAAGATTGCTGTGCAAATGGGATGTAATGTACATGAAAGCACTTGAAAAGCTGCAGCCTAATGAAGACTGGGTGTTCAAAACCTTGTCAAGGCGCAATGTGCTAACTTTTCATATTCTCTCATCAAATCTTCCTTGAACTAAGAACAATATATGTGTCCAAGAAGAGAGGACTGGTTGACTAAACTATGCAGCCTCTATATGATGCAATACTATGCAACAGTTAAAGAATCAAGCAATAATCATACTGTTGTTCCAGCATTTTCACTGTGGCATTCAGACTGCTCTGTGTAATGCACAAGAAAGAAAATGAATAATTATGTTATTATCCTTGGTGTCCTTGAGAACCAAATTCTCATCATAGAGAAAGGCGGCACAGATATAAGAAAGAAGAGGTTAAATAAAATCCCTTGTAGTTCTGAATTTGAATTGAAAACATCACTATTAATTCATGATGTACTTTTATTATAAATAATAGCAATCTATTTCTTAAATCTGTTCACTGAAAATGATGAATAAAACCCAAGAAAAATGAGCATTTCTAAGAATCCAGATTGTAGTCTCTAAAAACCATTTTCCCCTAAGAGGAGCTGGGGGTCCTCTGAGAAATGGCTTCTTGCAGGTCCAGGGCAGAACCTGAATATTTAGTTTCCTTGCTATTTGGGTAACATAAAAGATTACTAGAGTCAAGTCAGAAGGAATCAGCTGGCCAGGGATAGCACTGTCCAAGAATCAATAAATATAATAAGTAAAAGAGATTAAAACACATCAAACAGGTTTAAATTCATGAGTTTAAAAATATATTTTAAAAAACAAAAAAATCTAACTGGTCAGGAAGATGATAGTAAATCACTCATTATGTTCAAAACTAGCAAATACTGTAAAGGGAAAGAATCAAAATTTATCCACCTTACTTCTATGAATTGTATGACTAGTTAATCAAATAGTAGTTGAGAGAAGTTTCTCTTTATGGAAGTATTCCAGCTAATAAATGAAGAGAGAATGATAAAACGAGAACATCATCTTTCTGTAGCCCCTAATTAACTAATGGAGCTAAGCAATAAACATCAACCACTGGCAAATATCACAAAAAGATACAGCTAGACATCACATGCCTTCTGAAAAGAAGCACAAGATCCATGAAGTAGTTTTGGCCACAAAAATCAAACATAAATCTGATTAAACAGCTAAACCTAGCAAACAATGTATAGGAAACACAGGTGATATAAGAACATGTTAAACAGCACCATAGAGCTGTAATCAGAAAAATCCAGACTGTGGAAATCTTTGCAGCATAAAGGATCCAATTCTTTCAACAAATAATTGCATGGGGTGGGGGGAAGGGAGGAGAGATGAAGGGAACTGCAGATTAAAGAACACTTAATCGTCAATTGACTGCAATGTGTGCAACTTACCTGGATTCTGACTTTAAATAAAGATTTTTTTAAAAAGGCATTTATGGGACTGCTATAAGTTTGAGCACTTGTTTGACATGTGATGTCATTAAGAGATTATTGTTAAGCTGTGATAATGGTGTTGTGGTAATGTTAAAAATAAAGGGCCAGTCTCATAACCCAGTGGCAAGTGAAAAGGTTGGTGGGGATGCAGGTAAAAGGAGATCAGTTACGTACTGATGGTGGTTGAGGTTGGATGAGGGCATAAAAGTTTGTGATTGTGCTCTTTCCATTTTTCTACGTGTTTAAAAGTTTCCATAATAAAAGATTAAAACAAGTTCCCCATGATGTTGTGTTCGGAGCAATAATGCTGGCTGGGGATACCATGGTTCTGACCGGCATTTCCTCTCTGGTGACCCATGAGTGATGGAGAGTTGAACTTTGGGTTTCAAATCATCCACCCAGGATGGAGTTTCCCCATCACCTCCTCACTGGGCCATATCAATATGGTGCTTGGGAGCATATACATGTACAGATATGAAAATATATCAGAAAAAAGAGTTCTCATGACATTATACATTTTGCTCCAAAGCTGCAAAGGGCATGAGGGGTTTGTTACTTCACAAGGCAGAGACTGAGCTCTGCAGAACTGAATCTGCCCAGCACAGGCATTGCATGGAGTCCATAATCTGGTAGACAAGAGATAGGGAAGGCATTGAGGGTGGTAAGTGTTTCCATTCTGAAGTGTTGCACAAATGACAAGGGACACTGGTTGTGTCCTCATGCCATTATTTGCACAGGCATAGCTACACGGAGTTTCCAAAATTAGATAACAATGTCTGTGGAAGAGAAAACCACCCACATTCTTTAATGGGGCCTCCACAGGTGAGAGAAATGAGGAGTTGGGTCAAACTGTAACACCCTGTCACTGAGCATGGGACTGCGGGAAGAACTGAAAATTAGGGGACAGGAAGTAAGAAACTGATCTGACGCCTATCTTTAGAAATAGCACCTCCCAGGCATCAAGACGAAGCCTGCTGCTTGGGTAGCTTCTCTGGCTTCTGTTGTTTTGCCAGCTCCATAAACATCTGTGAATGTCCTAACTGCACGCAGGGCAAGGTCCCTCTGGTGACCTTGCTTTAACTCTACAGTTCACTTATTTGGGGTCCTTCTCACATTGTTGAAATTGCCCATTACTTGTCTGTCACATTAGCCCATAACCTGTTGAGGACAAGGGCTTTCGTCTGTTCTTTATGGTGTCCCATCACATAGCCCAGGGCCTGGAATACAGAGGGGCTCAAAAATACGAAGCATATAGTTGGAATCACTGTGGAAGCAGTGCAGAGGGGGTGGTTATAAGTGGACCTTGTAGTTAGAAAGACGTGGATTGACTTGTGGCCCTGCCACCTCATTCTACCCCCTCATGTTGAATTATGGTTTCCAGAGTCCACTACTGACCTATCACAAGACTTCAGGTTTTGTAAGACATTTTGAGATTTTCATGGAAAAGATAAATCACGTACAGTCTTCATTTTATGATTTTTTGACTTTACAGTGGTGCATAAAGGATAGGCATTCAGTAGAAGCTGTGCTATGAATTTGGATCTTTTCCTGGGTTAGAGATATGCAGGGTGACCCCTCTGGAGATACTGGGCAGTAGAGAGCTACAGCTTGTAGTCAGCCATATGCTCAGGAATGGAAACAAGTGGTACTCTACATTGTGCTGTGTATGCTAAGCTTTGCTAGGCATATTAGATGTATTTGCAATAGATGATATTTAAACTTATGATGGGTTTATGTGGACATAACCTCATCCACCATAAGTTGAGGATCACCTGTGACTAGAAATTTCTGTTTCTATGCGGTAAAGCTAACCAACCTAGGAAAACCATATTGGAACTTCATTGTGCACCCATCTGGAATGGTTTCTGCTAATTGATTTATAAATAATAAAACCTGAAATTTCAACTACTCATCACGTCTTGGACTTGTGTTACAGGGCCGAGTGGTGAAGTGGACAAGGGAACACTTTACAGTCTAACCATTTGTGTGGATGAACAAACCTGGGCATCTTCAAACGTGTATCTCCCTCCATCTTTGACATTTTGACTGGTTATCTCATAGCTGTGAGAATCTAAGTTGATTGCACTTGGGGCCCCCGGGGCTAAAAACTCTTGCCAGATTTCTTCCACCCTCTTGGCCACATCCTGTAGGGGTTGTTTCTTGAGATCTTGGACAGCCAGCCAGAACCTGAAGTGGAAGCAGAAACAGTCAGTTCCATCTGGACCCTGCTGGAGATGGTCCCAGAGCTGTCGCATTACCCTCATCCTCTTATACCCTCACCAGCCTTCCCTGATGCCATTACAAGGGTCCCAAAGACTACGGGGACTGCCGAAAAGACAAACCGTTTCACTACTGTGAAGGATGGAAATGGAAGCCATGTTGAAAGATCAATGGCGTTTGGGTGACCAACAAGAGGTTTCTCTTCCTCTACATCAAGATGTCTCAACCTCAGCACTACTGTCATTTCTGGCTGGATGATTCTTTGTGGGTGACGGTGGGTGGGGCGTAGGGACTGCTCTGTGCATTGTTGGAGGTTATGCAGCAACTTTAGCCTCTACTCAACTAGATGTCGATAGGCAAGTTATGACAACCCAAATGTTTCCCTGGAGGTAAAAATCACCCATTTGAGAACCACTGTAGTCTACACAATATGGGTCCCTTTGCCACATCTGGTTGGAATCTCAACTACAGCTATCAAAATGAAGAAAAGACCACAGAAGCAGGTAGAATCCTAGAATCATAAAGAATATTTGAGCTGGAATGAACAAATCATTCACGTGAGAGATGGAGAAATTGAGCCATACACAATATCAGCATTCAATGTGGTGCTGGTGTATAGCAGGTACACAATAAATGACTTTTAGATCGAAGGTGGGCTTATCTGGGACACAGCTGATGGGCATACATGGGAGACCTCTCCAGGGAGTGCCAGAGAGAAAAATCTTTTGCTCACTTCCATTTGCCTCTCCATAATCCCTCAAGATCTGTAGGGAAGCTGCCTTTGGCAGAGCCGCCCAGGAGCTCTTTTCTGCTGAGGGCAGCAACAACATGAGCCAAAGCCTGAACAGCAGCTCCCGTATCCTGAGGATGGTTCCCCAGGCAGCCTTTCGGTGGGACATGGGAGCTGCGGGGAAGGGGACAGGCCGGTTTCCCCAGTGAGACAGGAGAACAGGTCCAGTGTGGGGACCCCACAGCCACAGGAATAGCACCTGTAATCTAGTCAATGAAAAGGGAGGACAAAAAAAGCTGAAACATGACACAGTGGAAAGTGCATTAAATCTATCATCAGATTTCACCCAAAATAAGATGCACTTTTTTTTTGTTTGTTTAAAAAAAAAAAAATTAATCATGTTTTTCTGTTGCTGTGTCTGGGGAGCCAAGTGCATGGCTCAAAGGCACCACTCAGTGGCGGACTGCAGTAATGCAGCCCCATTTTCACAGGGAGAGGTGTGCCCGGGTGTTTGCTTCTGAAAAGCTGGGCCTTTCCTCTGATTTGCCATTTAGGATTCTAACGATCTTCTTAAAGAAAACTCTCATGATTCTCTCATTGATCTTGAAGAGCCAAGAGAAAGGCAAGGAAGGAGAGAATGATCAGAAGAACAGGAGGTGCGGTCCTGTCCTCATCCTGGCTGTGGTTTGTGTTCTCTAGAGCTGCTGTATCTTTCTTTACCTGTGAAATGGCCACAAAGTGGGTAGAGGGGGCTATGACGCAGGTCTGAAAAACTTCCCCTCCACACTTAACTCCGAAATGCCCCTGGGTGGGAAGTGGAGGGGCACATTTGAGTGGCAGCCACAGCTCAATACTGCCCAGTTTGCCCCCTCAAATTTCAGCTCTTGCTCCTCCAGTGGCTGGGGCAGAAGTGACCAGGGCTCTTGCTAATCTCATCACTGCCCTTCAACACCAGCCCTACTTTGTTCTGCCGTAGGTCCTTGGGGCTCACGACCTCCAGGCTGCCAGGGGCAAGAACAGGAGTGATTCTTTAACCAGAGTCCTGAGAGCTTTGCGAGGAGTGTCACCCTGTCAGACTGCTCAGCTCAGCCCTTGAAATGCCCCCATCTCTTCTGCCTCTTGGCCCTTTTCCCTGGTGTCTTCGGGGCTCTCTGTCTTCCTGTAAGGTCTGCCATGAGGTGAGAGGTGAAGAAGGTCATCTGACAAGGAGAGACCCGCAGGGCGTTTTCTGCCGGAGAGACCTGTCTGACTGGCAGGTAGATGATGTCGAAAGCCCAGCTCTGCAGAAAGGACTGGAAGGGTTGCTAAGGGGCAACTTATCAAAGCCTAAGTCAGCAGTCTTCCACAAGCACACACACAACCCCTGCCCCAGGAGTTGCCTCTGAGGGACTGAATCCCTAGCTGCAAGGAACCTTCTGGGCCAGCATCCCTCCCAGCCTATCAGGTCACTGCAATTTCTCACTCAAATTGATGACACATGGGTGATTTCCTGCCTCCTCCATCACTATCACGTGGGATGTCACCTTCTGTCATCTCTGTCCCTTGCTCCAGTCTGCTCTGAGCATCCCTGCACCCCCCACAGAAGGCCCTAAGGTCCCTGCAGCTTCTGAGCTCCACAGGCCCCTTCTGGTTCCTGAGGCTTCCAGATTCCTTTTGTAGAAGGATTTGGGAGCCACATTAGTGCACATCACTCAGCTGGCTATAGAGAAGGTTTGGAGCTGAGGTCGATGCAAACTTCAGAACCAAATTTAATAAACTTTGTCATGAAAATGTTCCCTTCATCAGGTAAATCCAAGATAAAAAGAAAAACACAAGAGGAAGCAATAGGCAGGTCAGAGGAGGAGGTGATGAGGAGGCTGAGGGGAGGAGGAGATGGAAAGTGGAGGAGGGGAGCAGAGGGTCAGGGTGACTTGACCTCCAGAGCAGTTTCTCTTCCTGCACACACAGGACTCAGCCCAGCCTTCTGTCAGCCTTGGAGATGACCTGCCTTGTCCCTCCCAGGTGGCAGAAAAAATGCTGTCACAACAGCATCCTGACATCCCATATGTGTTTACTATCACAGCTTCAGAGAACCCTCGCGTCAATTTGAAATTTGGAACAGGCTTCGGTTTGTGTTTGCCATCTTCCAGCCCCACAGAGCTCGGGCCACACTCTCTGCTCCCGCCAAGCAGCCACGAAAGCATCTCCGCACCTCCACAGCAGAAGGGAGGCCCACTGAAGCTTGCAAAGCTGCTGCTCTTATCAAAAGCCTGCAGGTACCGCTCCTCTGAGGACGTGGTGGGGAGTCAAATGCCAGCAGCAATGTCAAATTCACCCATCCTGCACTAAGCACCCACATTGACAGCTGAGGGTCATGGTGACTGGCAGGTCCATGGCTCCAGGGTATCGGAGAGATCACCTGTCCTGCCTCATCCCGAGGTGCTGCCAATCATCAGACCAGCAGGAGGCAGGTAGCCCATGTGTCAGCATCTGCATGGTGGTGATGGCTTGGAAATGAAGGCAGGCAGGGAAACTCCCCTTGGAGGAGGGCAGCAAGGCTCAGAAGCCACTGGAGCAAAGCAAGGTAAACGGTGAACGGATGGGACTCAAGGGGGTCCCGGGGCTGCCTCAGGTGGTCTCATTTCTCCCTGAATGCTGAGGAGTAGAGGTGGGGTTTGCTCCTTGAGGCCGGATGGAGCGAGAGAAATCATGAGCCACTGATCGTTTTCCAGGTTGCCGGGAGGTCTGGGCAGCCCCTCAGCTTACCTATCTTTTCACAAACTAGGATCTTCATGGGTTAGAAAATACAGCTTGGGGGCCGGTGAGATGGCTCAGCGGCGTAAGCGCCTGCCTTGCCAGCATGAGGTCCTGAATTCGACTCCCGGTACCCGCATACTAAAAAAGCGCCGGTGACATTGCTCAGCGGCACGGGCGCCTGCTGGCACGTGAGGTCCTGAGTTCGACCCCCGGTACCCACAAAAAGAAAAGAAAAGAAAAGAAAAGAAAAGAAAAGAAAAGAAAAGAAAAGAAAAGAAAAGAAAAGAAAATACACCTTGGGTTCATTGCCGGAGAAAAGCAAACTCTGCGGCAGAGGAAAGTGTTTCTGTGCCCTCTGCTGGTCAGTGGAGACTTGGAACAATAGACTAAACTTGACGGTGCCTGCTTGGGCTGGAATTATCGGGTCCCTCCGTTAGCAACCACCATCAGCACTGCACAAGCTGCGTGCGATGTGTTCCCCAGGCGGTGGCTGAACTGCTGCAGATTGTCACAACTTCGTTGGGGTCACTCGGTTCTGATTCATCATGTGTTTTGGTAGAGGCGGATCCCACAGGGCCTAGTGAACCTTCCGAGGTCTCCTAGGATTTGGGGCAATACTAGGACAGAGCTCTCCAGGCAAACCTGGCACCGCCCCCCACCAAACACACACAGTGCTCTCTTTTAATTGCTTCTCCCTTCAGCTGACACGGTGTGGGACTCGCATCATCAATCTGCAGGTTAGAAGAACAACTACATTCTCTCAGGAGACGTTACAGCTCATAAAAAATGTACGGGAGACACTCTTTGCTGCAGGCTTTGATTTTTAACTCGTGCCCTGCCACGCAGCAGAAGGTGTCAAGTGGGGAGTAGAGATTTGCACAGAGATGACTGGGCGGAGGGGCGGGCAGGTGGTAAGGGGTGGCTGTCACCATTCTGGTAAATGCCCAGAACAGGGAGGACGAGGTCATCAGCTCTGTGGCGCTCCCTGCTTCAGGACTATAGGGCTCCTGCCTGGTGGGTGAGAAGCTAATTAAATTCCAGCAGTGCCCAGCATACTGCTGTCTCCGTGGGTCCGGCTGGAGTGAATGGAGCACTGGACTCAGCTTGGGGTGGGTTAGAAAAGGGAAAGAGGCAGCCTCTGTCACAGATGGCCACAGCAGATATGCTGCCGGCCATGCTCCCTCCCTGTCACCTGGAGATGACTCTGGCCAGTCTCTCTCCTTTCCTCCCTTTGTTGGGTGCCAGTAGCCTGGGCTCTTGATCAGTCCTGGGCAGAAGGGGTGAGGACTTAACCACAGCTGTTTTGGTTTACACTGAAAATTTCCCCTAACTCTCAACTGCTCAGAGGCAGTGCTTTCAGAAGATGGATCGTGAGGGCTCTAACCCCACTGATGAGATCATAATTTGATGGCATTATCAGGAGGTGATGGACATGAACTAGGCAGGACCTCATTGAAGGGAAGTGGGTCATGAGGATGTGGCCATGGGGTTTATCTGGTCCTCGGCCCAGTCCTCTCTGGCTCAGCCGCTTTCTTCCTCTATGCCTTCCCTGCAACCGAGATGTTCTTGCCTTGCCACGGGCTTAAAAGAAATGGAGCCAAGTGATCACGGACTGAAACCATGAGCCAAAATAAACCTTCGTTCTAAGCCGGCTTTCTCATGTATTTGGTCGCAGGGACACACATCTGCCTAGTGCAATGGCCAGCACAACAGACGGGCGGGGCCCTCAAGTTGTACCGCATCATACAACGCTCAGGACCTCAGTGTACAGATACCATGGCGGAGGTGCCTCTGCCTGCCCACACATCGCCCCCTGGCAAGGCGTGAAATGTGGTCAGCTCTGAATCCTTGAGACCTGGGCCATGGTGGGACAAACACAGAGGGAAGGGAAGCAGCTACTTTGTGACAAGTGGCCAAAGGGCCCTAAAGTTGTGTGATTTAAAACTGAGCTTGCCTCTGTATGCCTAATTACATTGAATATCATGAAAATGGAATTTGGCCTCCAGAGAGGATTTTAGAAGCTATCAGGCTGTACTTTCTCTTTTTGGGATTCCGTTTTCTTTATCCTCTTTCCTGTCATGGATCAGAGGGGACTCTCTTTAAGTCTGGAGTTATGCGTGCACGCTGGGGGCCAGCACAGCCACACAGGAACACACACATTCTCTCAGCCAGATGAAATGTAGCCCTCCTGGCATCGGGGAAGGGGCTGGCAGAGGAAAACTGGTAACGGCAGGAGGAACTGTTGAACACCTGCCAGGGTCACACTCCTCAGTGCACTTGGTGCCCGCGCGTGGTGCACACTTTGTGAAGCTAGTCTGATTTGATATGCATGCTTTCCGAAATGACTGCTCCAGTTTGGGCAGAGCAGAAGCCTGCATAAGTAGACACTCCTGGGCCCTTGCAATGACGGGACCCTGCGGTCATTCTTGAAACTCTCTGTAAGAGCGCAAGTGGCATAGGGCCTTGAGTCCACTTATGGGCTGAGAAATAGGTAAAGGGGCCACTATACCACTCCATGTTGGGGACCCAAGGGGGACAGGGATGAAAAGGGCTCTTAGGTGTGGCTCCTGGGGACTGTGCTGGGAGCGGAAACTGGGATTGAGCTCGCCACACAGAGACACCTACTGGCTGCATCAAGGTGGCCATGGAGGGGTCTGCTTCCTACACAGCCTGGAAGGCTGGTCTCAGAGCCACTCTAGTGGAGAGAATTAGAGGTCAAGGCTTCTGTTACACACACTTCATTAGGAATTGAAGCGAGGCTCTGAGATGTGTTTAGAATAACACCTAACTCTGTTATGTAGCCTGAAAATAAGATCGTCAACCTTGCCTGGTTTATAATAGATCCAGGGATGCCTAGAAAGGCATCAATATATACAGTTGGTTGGGATCTACATATCTTCCTGGGAGTTCCCAATGTGGGACAATCTCGCTGCCCCCCTTGGCTAACTCAGTCTCCCAGCTTAGAATATTCCCTCTGCTTCTTTCTCGTCTATCAATATCTTGTGTACCTTTCAGAGTCTAGCTTATGATTTGCCCACTCTGGCTTTACCATTGATTCCTCCCTCCTTTAAATACTTGCAAGCGGTTTTAGTGTTTACACTTACCTATACCCCAGCACAGAATTGATTGTTTCTTGTGTTTTTTCCTCAAGGACCTATAAGGTCATTGCAGGCAAAGATCATGCATCTTGACTGTCTTGGTTCCCTCAGCCCACACCAGTGGGGCTTGGTACTGCATAGAAATGTCACAAACATCACCTGATTGATGTATGGGATTGAAGTGGTCCCTGCCTTCAAATGTACAACATGGATTTTGCACATTAATATTGGAGAGGATAGCACTTTGCCTGAAGTATCTGCTATGCTTTTTTCATTTTTTAAGACAGGGTCTTGCGATGTGCTTTAGACAGCCCTCAAACTTGCGATCCTCCTGCCTCAGTCTCCCGAGTGCTGGGGATACAGAAATGTGTTGCTATGCCCAGCTGTGGTCTGATTTTTTTTTTGTGTGTGTGTGGGTACTGGGGGTCGAACTCAGGACCTCGTGCGTGCCAGCAGGTGCCCGTGCCACTGAGTGATATCACTGGCCCTTTTTCCGTATGTGGGTACCGGGAGTCGAACACAGGACCTCGCGTTTGCCAGGCAGGCGCTTATGCTGCTGAGCTACCTCACCGGACCTGTGGTCTGATTTTTGAAGCTAAAAAAATTTAAAAACTATTAAAACTCTTTCAGAAAATAGCTCTAGAATATGGAAATTAATCCAATAAACAAAAGAGAACCTGGGAGAGAGATAGAATTTTCCTCTTATCCATGGTAGTCATTAGTTTGCTAAAATCTCTAGGTGGTCTTATGTAAGTTACATTTTCACGAGTCTCTGATTTTTCATCTAGCACAATAAATGACTGAATGAACCCCAAATTCCCTAATTTTTCATGACCAAGAACACTTTCCTTTAATACATCTCCTTCTTTTCCTCTTATATTGGACCCCATATTTTGAGTGCTCTTTCCCCCCTATTAAATGGTAATTGTTAATACATTTCCCCCATAAAACATTACAAACCAACAGAAACAACCAGATGTTCTCTCTGGCATTAGATGATTAGAACAATTACCACCTGGAGTTGATAGAATTCTCCCCCACAGGAAAAAAAAACGTGTTTTAATTAGTGTGACTGAAAAATATGGTGAATGTTTAAATTTTTAAAAATGGATTACAGTAAATACACATTGCCATTAACCCCCCTCAAAATACTCTCCTTCACTTTGAACACACTTACTGTTCTCACCACTTTCTGAAGCAGTTCTGGAAGGTCTCTTTTGTGAGTATCTTTAGTGGTGCTGTCGTGGTTGCCTCGGTGTCCTGAACCGATTCAGAATGTTTAGCTTTCATGGTCTTTTTTACTTTGGGGGACAAACCAGAGGTTGCAGTGCCAGAATGGGTGAATAAGGTGGGTGAGGACACACTGTAATTTTTTTTTTTTTCTCAAGCTTGCCTTTCTCTTGGATGGCACTGGGCAGAAGCATTGACTATATATGTGGTTTTTTTTTGTTTTTGTTTTTTGTTTTTTTTTAATGTGGGTACCGGAAGTTGAACTCAGGACCTCATGCTTGCCAGGCAGGCGCTTATGCCGCTGAGCCCTCTCACCAGCCCCGTATTTTTTTTTTTTTTAATCATACCTCTTAAAGACATTCAGGAAAGAGAACTTCCAGAACTGCTTCAGAAAGTGGCAAGAACGATAGGATAAGTGTGTTCAGAGAAAAGGGGAGTGTTTTGAAGGGGATTAATGGTAGTGTGATTTTTGCTGTAATAATGTTTTTAAATTTAAACATTCACTGTATAGTTTGATCATACCTCATATCGTCACGTCTCCAGTCACTGAATGATATTTACTATGATTTTTTGGGATTCTGAGAGGAGCCCGTTGACTCTGTTCTGTTTCATCTGTCAGAGATTCAGGGCCCCAGACTGGGAAGTCTGGGAGAACAGAGCTGCGAGCTGCCTCTCTCTGAAATTCCATGGTTCTCTGGTTTAACTTAATGAATAGTGTCATCAAATCCATTTGACTATTTAATTGTTATCAAAGACATGTTTCCAGGTAGTTGAACAAATGTCATCCAGACTTACAGAACTAAAGAAAGAATGCTGATGTCGGTGTAAGTGCTATTATGGTGGTGACAAAGTTAAATATTTTAATCTGTTCTTCTTCATTTCAACCTTATCCAGATTAGCTGGAATTTGAATTTTAACCCTAATAATATCTTGTTGAGATACCGAGGTGGAGAGTGATTTTGCAGATTCCTTCACATACATTCTGCATATAGCTTAAACCTTGGAGAGATTTACCTCAGGTTTTCTGAACTGAATTCAGACTCCAGGAATCGTAGGAACTGGTCCTGCCCCACCTGGTCCTTCAATATCTCATCAAAAGAGAAGCCCCATCTTTTTACTCGCTGCTGGCTGGGTTCTTTGCTTTGGGGTGAGAAGAGAAGATTTAAAAAATGATCAATATCAGGCACAAGTCTGTGACAAATTCTTTTCAATAACTCAAATATTCAAAAACGTCTCAAGTGTTTAAGTGATAGATTCTATAAAACTTGCAAATTCCACATGTAGACTTGTATACCAATCATAAGCAATAGGAAAATGTTCCCTTAAAGGAGGCATGCAAAAGGGTAGCACTTAGTGAAGGTCGCCAGGGTGCCGTCAAGTGGCTGCTGTCTTCAGGAAATGCACCAGCACTGCTGACTGGGCCTCCCTGGACCACTCCTGTCAGTTACGAGTTCACCTTTCAATGCCATCATCTTTTCCCTTTTACCAAAACCTAGGATGCTTTGTGAATCCAACCTTTCATCAAACACATTGTCTCCTACTTCCTGCACCTTCTTTAATCCACAAGAGAGAAATTAGCGGAATTAGAGAATTATCATTAGAGTTGAATAATATACAACTGGTCTAATCCAGAATAAACCATACACATTTGCCTAGAAGCTGAATGCAGCATGCACTTATTGATTTAACTACCACATACAATGCTTATGATATGCCAGGCATTATTCTAAGCATTTTATACCTGCTAAGGCAGATATAACACACTGAGTCCTTACAACTGCTCTGTGAAAAAAATGTACTAGCATTATTCCTATTTTCCAGATAGGGAAAGAGAGACCTAGTGATAATTTGCATTAGGACACAGAGCCAGGAAGTGATGGAGTCAAGAATCAAATCTGGACAGTGTGGCTCCAGAGTGCAGCCCTAACTCAGCTGGACTTGATAGCTTATCTTTGCCTCACTATATCATATTCACACTAAAGAAGCAGGGTGGGGAAGGTTGGTTTTACTCTTCTGGTGTTGGACCATGAGAATATTGCCTCCGGCTTGCTTCTGTCTTTCTGTGTAAAGTTCACTTGGTGCATTTATTTCCCTGACCCTCTGTGCAGCAATAAGGTTCAAATTTACAAGTCACATGCTGTTGATGCCTCTCTATTAAAGGTGTGCTTGGCTGACCTGAAGCAGAATTACCTTCCCCCTCCCAGACCTGCTGAATCAGAACCTACAGTTTCATAAGATCCCTAGGTGATTCATATCCGTATTAACATTTGGGAAGCATTCCTCTTTTTAGAAATAGACATGTTTTATTATCTCTAATAGTAAGTGAATAAAATCCTATCTCCTCTTATTATGGAGTTGAAGTAGTCTCAATATTTATCTTAGAAAAACTATACGTAGTAAAAAAGAGGAAGAGAACTTGCGTGTTGGAAAGCTTGCGAAGGCAAATAACTCTATACCAGCCCTGTCCAAAAGAACCTTCTGCTCTGTGGAGATATTCCGTGTCTGTGCTCTCAAGCGTGGTCACATATGGCTACTGAGTACTTGAAAAGTGGCTGTATGACTAATGAACTTAATTTTAAATTGTAGTTAATTTTAAGTAATCAAAATTTAAATTTAAATAGACACTTGGATAGTGGTTACTGTGTTGGACACATAGCTCTAGACATAAGTTATCCCAACCCAATTACCTCTGCACCAATAGATATAATCAGCAAAAGTAGTGTCTTTTAATTCTAAGGATGGTGACCAATAGATCACACACTTGAGGATCAGGAGGCTCTTGTACAACTTTGCATTTCTAGCCATGGCTCAGTAGGATCGCAGTGGTAGGCTAAATCCATCAGGTCAAACGATGGAGGATTCCATGAAAGATTTCTTCTAAAGTACTTGCCTGGGCCCTTTATGACAAAATATGAAGATAGTTCCTGGATTCTCTTAAATGTGAGCTACAGAATTAGTCAAACTCAATGATTCTGCAGGGAACCAGAAATACTATTTATGGAGAAATTCCCCTGGGGTTAAAGCTAGCGGCAAATTAAGACCAAGAGAGATACAGAGCGTTTTATCTTTCTGCCAGGGTCAGACTGTGGCCTGGGATGGACACGATGATCTGCTCTTTGCCAGCCAAGGATTCAGGGCTCTGCAGGGATGGTGCTGGTGGAGCTGTACCCCCATCAAAGGCTGTGCCCAGGGAACCAGTTGTGGAAAGTGACTCGGTCTTTGCAGGGACTGTCTCATGGATGTGCACCTGCCACCAATGTCACCAACTTCTGATACTGAAGCAGTGAGTCCACATTCATCCTAACAGACTTCTTGATGGTGGGAGAGGTCTGGTGGAAAAGGACAACCTTGGGGGCGGGCTAGAAATCTCAGGGTGTCACTGTAGAAGTAGAATCAGAGAGAGGGCTAGTATCAAAGTCAGAGACGTCCAGAAAGTTGTAAGGCCACGCTTTAGCAGAAACTAGGAGGTCTACAGAGACAGGATACCTGACACATTAGTTTCTTAGGGTTTCTGTAACAGAGTAGTAACAAGCCGGGTGGCTTAAAACAGTAGAAGTCTATTTTCTCACAGTTCTGAAGGTTCAAAGTCCAAAATTAAGGTGTTAGCAGGGCCATACTCTCCTTGAAGGCTTTAGGGGAGAAATTGTTCCAGGCTTTCCCCTCAGCTTCTGATCCTTTGGCTTTAGATGCATCGTCTCTACCTCTGTAACCACATGACACCCGCCCTGGGTGTCTGTGTCCCCACATGGCATGTGCTCTGTGCATATCTATCTCTTTTTGCTCTTCCTACAGAGACACGTGTCATATTGGATGAAGGGGCCCTCCCTATTCCAGTATAACCTTATCTCAACTAATTGCATCTGTGACAACCATTTTTATACAAGGTCAGATTCGGAGGTTCTAGAAGGACATGGGTTGTTGGTTGATACTATTCCACCTAGTATACCTGGGTTTCCTCAACTACCCATTATCAGCAATCTTATTTCTACAACCGTACACTCCCTATATTTTTTTTCTGGTAATGTCTGGCCATTGTGATGCTGTTCTATTAAAAGCTTTTTGGATACAACTTCCCTACACATATTTTTCCTTTTTTACTGGAGTATTTCCAATATCATTCACTTTAAGGTTCAAGAACAGATTTTGAACATATTGTTATCACTGACTGTGGCCTCTTACAGTTTTTTTAAAAATCTAAAAATTTTAATATCTCTTGACCTTCATTTCCAGATTAGTGGTGCAATGTCTCTTACTTGGCAAAACTCAAGCAGGCAAACCACAGAATTCACAGCCCTTTTATTTATATCCATTATGTAGAAATGCTTGCAGTTCTGTATTGTCATTTAGCTTTTTAAGGCTTTGTCATTGCCTCTCCAGCTATCTTGTAATCTCTTTATGTCTTTGTATTCTGCCATAATATGTACTTAGCACATGGCAAGTGTTCAACACTAAAAGGAAATTAATTTTAAAAATGCATATAGAGGTGTGGGTGATGTGTCCTTAACCTGACAGCATTTTCTAATCACTAGCTGGATGTGCTTTTTCTAACTTTTATTTGTCCTCTGCACCCACCGATTCTCATCCAATTCCTTCTTCCCACTGGGCATCCCAAACCATAGAAAAGGGAGGTGGCCCTTGGAGGGGGGATCTGTCTTTCATTCCAGCTGATCTCCCAGCTAAAAACGTGGAGGAAATCTCCCAAACTGAGAACGAGAAAGCCAGATTCAGGGGAAGCAATCATTTATGAAAATGTTCATTTCTGCAGGGCCTGTGGAGTGCTGGGCAGGGTGCAAGGAGCTTTCTTTACTCACCTTACACTCCCCCATTTGGATCTCAATATGAGCCAAGTAGGTAGATATTTATGTTTAAATTTTCAGAGTTCAAAACTCATCAGATTGTCCAAGGCCACACAGTCTGGAACACAGGTCTGGCTGTCTCTAAAATCTCTTCTTCCCCTCAACCCCTGCTACTTCACCTTCTACTATATTTCCCTCATTTGATGTCTAAACTAAGACTTGGGGAAAGATGTAGCTATCTTCAGAAGATTTTTGAGTTATGTTATGGGCTAAATGTTTATGTTCTTCCCCAAATTCACACGTTGACAATCAAACCTCCAATGTGATGTTATCAGGAGGTGGGGCCTTTGGAAGTTGATTAATTCATGAGTAGAATTAGGGTTCTTAGAAGAGAAACAGAGAATTCTCTCACCTTCCCACCATGTGAGGACACAGCAATAAGATAGTAATCTTTGAACCAGGAAGCAGGCCCTTACCAGACACCAAATTAGCTGGTGCCTAGAGCTTGCACTTTCCAGCCTCCAGAACTGTAAGTTCAAATATGCGGTGTTTAGAAGCCATGAAGTCATTGGTATTTGGGTTAGCAGCCCTAATGGCTCAGAAATTGGTACTGAGGGTTGGATGCTATTGTAACAAATACCTAAAAATGTGAAAGCAGTTTAGGAAGAGGGTAGTGAAGAGAGGCTGGAAGATTGTGAATGGGACTTTAGAGGAGATTCTGGTAAGTGCTCCAGAGAGTGCTCTGAGAGACTCAGCTTGAACTTTTTAGTCAATACCTAAGTAATGCTGAGGAGAATGTTGGTATAAATATGAATGGTAAAGGCCATTCTGGTGGGGTTTCAGATGGAAACAAGGAATATGATACTGGGAATTTGAGGAAAGGTGATTCTTGTTATAAAATGACAGAAAACTTGGCTGAATTGTTTGTGTTCTAGTGTTTTGAGGAAGGTAGGAATTTCAAATGATGAAACTGGATATTGAGCTGAGGCAATTTCTAAGCAATGTATTAAAGGCATAGCTTGGCTCCTCCTGACTGCTTATAGTAAACTGTAACAAGAGAGAAATGACTTGAAGTCAGAAATGTTAAGCAAAAAAAGAACCAGAACCTAAAGATTGACAAAATTCTTAATCTATCAGCATGTATTATAAAAAGTGAGGTCACTAATAGTATAGCTAAATGACCATTTGATGAGGAGATTAATATGGATCAGTCATCTCAATAAAAGTCAGAAGCTATTCTTAAGTTCACTGAAGAATGATCATGAAAATGACCCAGAGGTCATTAGCACTGCTACTCACACCATAGGCCCAGAATGAAAGGGCCATGGGGAATATGAGGTAGGACCAAAGAGTACATTCACTTCTCCAGTTCAGACCAGCTGGGATGCCCTTGCCCAGTGCCTCAAGGGAGGTGTCCCTGCAGAGAGCTCCAGGTCGGGCTGTAGCCATGGAGCCATGGAGACTAAGCTGCCTGGCAGAGTTGAATGCCACACCTCAGCCTGGGAAAGGTCCCAGTGGACAGGTGACATGGGAGACATTCCACCAAACTATGGGGGTGACTTTGCCACCCAGTGGGCCTGCAAGGCAGAGCATCAACCCAGGAAAGCCTTGGACACAGACTCTAGCCCAGAAAAGCTGTGGAGGTAGAACCACCGCTTCAGTGGGTCTGGAAGGCAGAGCATTGAGCCAAAGAGAATTATTCTTACATATTAAGGTTTACTGTTGTCTACCTGTTTTATTTTAAATTTACTTGGGACCCATTGCCCTCCTTTTATTTCTCTTTATTGGAATGGAAATTTCTATCCTATACCTCTCCCACTGTTACACGTTTGGGAGCACATAACCTAGTTTCATAGGTTTACAACTGGAGGTGAATTTGCCTTAGGATGAATTATATTTCGAGTGTTGCTCATATCTGATTTAGATGATATTTAGATAAGACTTTGGACTTTAGAGTTTATCCTAGAATAAGACTCTGGGGCCAGTGGGATGGAATAAATGTATTTTGTATGCCAGAGGTCATACATTTTGGGGGGCAGGTATAGAATATTTTGGGCTGAATGCTTGTGTCCCTCCAGAAAACTCTTCTCGCCTCTTTTCCATGGGAGGACATAGCAAGACACTGACTGAGAACATAAAACCCCACCAGACACCAAACATACTGGTGCTTGCAGAATCAAACATCCCAGCTTGCAGAATCATGGAAATAAATTTATTTTGTTTATAAGCCTGAATATATTAAGACAAGTTATTAGAAAAATTACAAAACAAGGGATAGTTCCTTAGAGAGAGAATATCCAATGAAACCCATCTCAAGGCCAACCCTGTGAAGAAACAGTCACAGTTTTATTTAATACCTCAAGAATAATCTGAAGGTCCTGAATTCTCCAATGGGAGTGGTCTAGTTATTTATTACTGTGGAACAAATCATCCTGAAACTGCAATAATAACAAGGTGTGATCAACATATACAGTGAATATTTAATTTTTTGAAAAATTTATTATAGTAAAAGACACATTGCCATTAGTCCCCCCAATATATTTGCATCGCTTCAAACACTCCTATCCAATCATTCTTATAACTTTCTGAAGCAATTCTGGAAGAAAAATTCTGGAAAAAAAATACAGTGACTTCTGCTGACAAGTGCCATCCAACAGAAAGGCAGGCTCGAAAAACATTATGGTATATCCTTATCTACTTTACTGGATCAGGGACCATGCAATGTCTGGTTCTTTCCCAAAGCCAAAATGATGATGAAAGGTAAATGTTTTGAATTTATTTAGGACATTGAGGCAGGCACAATAGTGCAACTAAACACACTCAGGAAAGAGGACTTCCAGAACTGCTTCAGACCATGGCAAGAATGATGGGATGTGTTCAAAGTTGGGGGAGTATTTTGAGGGATATCAATGGAATGTGTCTTTTACTAAAATTAATTTTCAAAATGTAAGTATTTATTGTATTTTGCGATCATATCTTGTACTCGCTCTCATTTCCTTATAGGTCGACTGAACTCAACTGGGCAATTCTCACATAGTTGTAGTTGGAAGGCAGTGGAAGGGGTCATCTGAGGGTTGTCTGGGCTGGATGTCCCACACGGCTCAGCCCATGGCAGCTGGGGCTGGCTGTTGGTCAAGAGCTCAGCTGAGGCTCTGACTGGAGCTTCTATCTGCACACAGCCTCTCCAGTGGCTTGGGCTTCTTATAGCATGGTGGATGGGTTCCCAGCAGGAATGACTCAGGAGCAAATGTTTCAAGTGACCATGGCAGAAGCCACAGGGCTTCTGTATAACTGCTCCTCAGAATGTCACTTCTGCCACAGTCTATTATTCAAATAAGACACCAAGTCCAGTCCACACAGAAAAAAGAGAAGGAGGCATCTCCTCCCATTGATATAAGGGGCAGCACCTGCTTGGCAGCTATGTTCAGGGACTAACTACCATTAAAAAATAAAAGCTTGACTAATAGCCGGGATTGATAGTTCTGCCAAACTCACTGCTTGGGCAGCTCCGGGATGACCTCTGCCTATCACCAGGTTGAGCTGGCTGGGGGTACAACAGGCTGGCTTCTTTGTAATTTTTTGCTCATGTGCCCAATATGCTGCAGAGAGGGAGTGATAAACCTGTCATGCGGGCAGAGCAAATCACAAGCCACAATTCTGCTCACAACCCAGGCTTTCATCAGGCTCCACCACCTGGTTAATGGCACCACCAGAAACATTTCCCATGGGCCTCCCTGAGATGCTCCTTCTTTTTGGTGGGTACTGGGGGGTCGAACTCAGGACCTCGCGCTTGCCAGGCAGGCGCTTGTGCCACTGAGCTATCTCGCTGGCCCCCGAGACATTCCTTTGGTAGTGGTTACACTGAAAAATTCTCCTCAGCTGCGATCTGGCAACTTTGAGCTGATTTTAATGGTGAGCCATGGCTATCACTATTTTCTTTATTAAACTTTATTTCTCAGAATTTTTACTGCATAGACTTGAGGTGTAGTTTGCTCAGGCTTTAAAATGGTAGCCTTTCATTTCCTGCTGAATATACACTTTCTTATCCTTGGATTTCTGGCTTTAATAGCTTTCCTGAGGAGAGGAAGGGATTCAAGAACCGTTTTCTCCTATTTATGTTACATTCTATGCTATTTTGCCCATTATTCTGTTAAACAGCTGCCAACATCCTTCATTGGGTTACCCAAAATGTCCCCTTGGCAGACAATATCATCTTCATCTTTGTAGAACCTAGACATTTTCTATGCTGTCCTTTGCCTGGACCCCTTTGCAGCCCAGCAGAAATCTAACGGCCCAGCTCAAATTACTGTGGATTCCCCATGATGTCATATCTTATCCCATGCTGCCTCTCGTGCACACAGCTTGACCCATATTCACCTTGTCCCCTCCTTCCCATGAATTGTCTGGGAGAGGTGGGAGTCTTGACCTGAACTTCAGCGACCTGAGAAAGGAGCCCATACTGCACCTCCAGGCAGCCTGTTTAAAGGCTCACACTCGACATTCCTGCTTTTGAAAAGTCCTTGATCACCGGTGCTAGAATTTTCCTGGACTTGCACAGAGATCCAGTTTCCATCGTCATCCTGGTTCCTCTCCCTCCCCTCCTTTTCACTGGCCTTTCAGGAACAGAAAGTACACTGGTCTCCTTTTCTCCTTCGGCAGAGCACACCCTCCTCCCTTTGTTGAACCTGCCAACACCTTAGTCTGCAGGCCCTGCTTTCTGCCCAGTGACTTAATGCCCTTTGCTAAGCAGGAGAAAATCTGATGTCAGGTGGTAAGGTAGCAGGTATTATTTACCTTGCAACATTTTATCCTGAGGGCTTGCTGAGAACACAGCACAAATTAAGTTTTGATACATATGCAATGAATGAAACTGAAACCAAGAAAAATGATTTTAAATTTTTTTATTGGTCCTCGTCAGCCTTTATTTCATGGATGGGACTGTCCCAAGGCTGAAGTGTGATGCTGACACCAGTCCCACACTGTGATTCTCCCAGTACCACTGCTGGCCGCTGAGTGGGAAGGAATGTTCTGTCGGAGTAGAAACAGGCCTTCACCTTCACTTGCATCTATGTAACCTGACTCTGCTTGTAGGTGGCTAGGACCCCAAATGTCCCCTTAGGCTAGGCATTAGATTGCAGCAGGAGCCTGAACAATAGGAGTAGAACCCTGCTGAGCACTCGTATGGGGACAAGGAACACCCTGTGTAGGGATAAAATGCTAAATAAGTTGGGAGAAACCAGGTGGCCAGGTGACCACCACTTGCCCAGATTATTATGTGCTGCTTTGCTGACTTAGAACAAGAGAGGAAATTTATTTTGTCACAGTGAATTAGGATCATGAGCTTACCTCTTCTCCTTCCCCAAATACCAAGAAAGTGACCACAGGAACAATCGCTTATTCACCCACCCTCCTTCCAACCTGTACTTTTGAGTGCTTTCTGTGTGTCAGATGACGTGTAGGTGCTAAAATAATTGTAAGGGGCGGCAATGTTAATGAGAAGGAAGCCAGTCATGGGGTGAGGGGATGATGGACCGGGGAGAGGGATAGGCAAGACTCTGGAGTTCAGTGAAGTATTTTTAAAACCCTGAACACAGTATGTAAAGGCACAGAAATTTCCCATTGGCAGATGATAAGTCTGAAGAATTTCAGAAAGGTATGAAGCAGATGAACTGAACTTGCAACAATGCTGATAGAGTATAATCGCAGGGGATCCTGGCTATCCCCCGGATCTGGCTCTCCCCAACAGAAGCCTGGGAACATGTCAGGCTCTGAGCAGTGGGGCTGCAAGTAGAGGGTGGGGATTAGATAGGGGACAGAAGAAGAAACTCAGAGACATGGAACAGGCTCTACATGGCAGAAAGGCTTTGCTAAGTAAAGGGGAGGAGGTGTTTTCCTAATGTTAGCAGTAAGACCAGAGGGTAGCACCTTGCCCATCTAGGGGCAGTACAGTGAACAGAGAGAGGAAAAACATCTCAGCAGTGCAGGGAGAACTCTAAAAATTCTCTAGTTTGCTTGCTACTTCCTATTGGCTTTAGCAGATCTAACAGGGTCTCCCAGGCCCATCACTGAACGAGAAGGGTGGGGAGCACCATGGGAAGGAAATTGAGGGGCATGAGGAACTCCACCTGGGCCTGCAGGGAGCATGGCACTTGGCTGCAGGGCTGTCATGCTAATGACGTGGCTCTAACTCCCAAGCACAGCATGGCCCCTGGTCTCACTCTGTGAGAGGACTTGATTTTTCAGTCTGTTCTTGGACCACACACCCAGGATCCAGAGGGGAGCCCTGGCAATTTACCTGTGCCCACCTGTTGACACAAAGATGAAACCCCACAACTCTTAGAACTGCTCAGAGGAAAGCTACCAGAGGCAATTCAAGAAAACCACATCAGGAATCTTCAATTTGGTGTGTCCCAGAATCTCCTAGAGTGCTTGCTAAAAATGTGGATGCTCAGAGCCACCACAGGGCAACAGTATTTTTAATGTCCATGATTGGAGAACAAATGACCCACACATTTGCTGAGTAAGTTCTCAGTAGCTACTGATAGACTCTAGATGAAGATTGCCTGGGAGATTAAAAAAAAAAAAATTCAAGTGTCAGCTGAGAGCAGGGGCATATACCTATAAACCCAACTACTTAGGAGGCTGAGGCGGAAGGATTGCAAATTCAAGGCTAGCCTCGGAAACTTAGCAAGACCCTGTCTCAAGATAAAATAAAAAAAGGCTGGGGCTATAGCTCCATAGTATAGTGCCCATGGGTTCAATCCCCTGTACACAAACAAAAACAACAAAACAAAACAAAACCCAGTGTGTTATTGCCGGAAATTCTGAATTAATTTTGGTAGTTTGATTCATCCCAGTGGTTTTAATATAAGGCCAGGGTTGAAAGCCAAGACTTTTGTTTAAAGAAAATGAGCTCTCCTCCAAATTGCTGGGAACAGGCAAAGAATCATTCCTGAGTGGGATTGGTGCAATGAAATAATGACCAGAAAGGACGATCCTTTGATCAGTGACTCCTATGAAACAAGAGTAAGTGGCAGAAATAGAGTGGAGATACGAAAATATAAAAAAAAAAAAGTGAAAAAATTTGCATTGTGTCCTTGGGGAGATTAGAGGGTAAATATCAATAGAGTAAAACAGCCAGCTATAAAAACAAAAAGAACAAGAACTATCAGAGGTCTTGGAAAAAAAATATGATTATCGACCACCCCTCCCAATACACAGAAGAAAAAGAAAAACCCATTAAAGTGTAAAATTACACCATCGAAATCCAAACCAGTGGCTTTAAAGAGCAATTCCAGAAACTCTGTCATTTGAATATAGAATACAAAGATGGAGAGATAGGAATTATAATTGAGAAAATTAAAGAGATATGATAGCTCTACCCCAGAGTCCCAAAATTCCTACCACAGGATTTCCTGAGAAGGGAGAATAAAGTGGAAAAAAGAGCTGTAGTAATCACAAAAAAAGAAAAAGAAAAAAGATCCTGAGCCAAAGAAAGATTTGAATTCTTGGATCAGAATGGATGAGACTACCGGGTCATGTTAGAAACATAAGTAAAAAGATAAGAGATGCTCGCTTCCGTACTACTTCTTCCTTTTATATTGATAGAATAAGTTGCAAAATGTTGGTTTAAACTCTATCATATTACCATACTGCTGAGAGACAATGGTGCAAGAGGTGCAAGGAAATCTCTATTTTTTAATTTCTATTCCTCACAAATATTTGTATGAATTAGTAACATTTAAATTAAAAAGATTCAAAAGTAACTATGACTAGACAAAAGAACTAGAGTTAAGAAAAAGCCCATACAAATCATCATTAGTAAAGCAAAAGTTAGGAAAGAGAAAAAAAGAGTAAGAAGAAAGAATGAGATTCTGAAAACGTAAAAATAAGGGAAACAGATGAAATAAATGATCTAAGCTCAAAGACAGTTTTATATCCCAATATCCAAAGCAAAGCAAATCACTAGAAAAATGGGCAAAGAAACAAAAACTTGCAAGTCATAAAAGAATGAATATCTAATAATCAGGTGAAAAGATTATCAAGTACATTAATAAAGAAATAGTAAGATGAGGATTTTTTAACTTATCAGATTTGCAAAGTTAAAAAGATTGCTAATGTTTGGGTTGGCAAGAATGTGAGGAAATGGGCCCTTTTAAGCCAAGGGCATGAAAACATTTGTTATAATTTTGCTAAATAGGAATATGGCACATGAACCAAAATTAAAAATTAAATTATGCATACCATTCCAAGTCACAATTCTATTTCTGGAAAATTTATATTAAAGAAATAATTGGACTTGTCTATAGGGATGTTCCCTAAATCATTGTTTATTTTATATAAAAAAGACATGACTTCAATATGTATGACCTGGGGATTGGTTAAATAAATTTTACTTCACTCATGCCAGGAGTATTATGTAGATATTAAAAAAGGATAAGGACGTATGTCTATGTGGAAAGATTGTCATGATGTATTGCTAATTAAGAATATTGGACAATATATGGATATGAACCCAGTTATGCTAAGAAGTAGGACATTTTATGTGCATTAAATCAGAGATTCCCAAACTTTTTGAGTTCACAGTACCCTTAGTGTCTCAAGTTTTTCGTGGCATCCCTGAACCAAAACAAGTACCTATTGGTTTTGTTTCTTAAGGTCAGGATCAAAAACTTAGTAGGTATTTATGTCCTAGCTAGCTTAGTAGGTGTATGAAATACACATATCTTGCAAAAATTATTTTTATTTCATTCTTTAAATAACTGCAACATGCAGTCACCTGTTGGGCACTGCACATTTTCCCAAATTTTGGAATCAGGTTGAACCCTACCCCTATTGCTTATTCCATATTTATTTTTGCAAATCAAAAAGTATTCATTTTTTATCACAGAAATGGTTCTGAAAACCTAGATTTGCAAAGATGTGACATCATTGAAAAGGATGGAATGCGCTCTGATGTCAACACTGAACTACCTGAAGCCAGTAGTTCACACAGAATCTGACATGAATCAAACACTGATGTGTTTTCATCAACAATTTACACTATCCTCGGTGTCCCTTGAAGCATCCTAGGTGCGCTGTGCATTTTGGAGCCAAGGAATCAGACGATAAACAAAGATTCTTGGGAGATGAGGTTGGGCTGCAGGAAGAGAGGATTTCCTTCTTTATACACATCCAGATAGTTTGAACTTCTCATTATAAGTACTCACGACTTTTGTTAGTTTTTATAAGGTTTTCCAATACCAGGGTAAGATTCCAGAAAGAGAGCAAAAGTGAAAGGGAATGTGAGAGTGACAGAAATGAAAAAAGAAATAAGTGGTCCAGCCCAGGGGCAGAGGTTATAAAGGCACACCACACAGAATTGTCTGGGCGTCTCCTTTTGTAGTTTTAAAAGTGATTCAAGTCCCTCTGGGCCTTGGTTCTACAGCTACTGAGTAAACACACCTATTTCCCTCACAGGACAGGAGTCACTGCTGCCAGTTACTGCGGAAGAGCAGAGTGATTAAAATCACAGCTCTGGGGCCCTCTGCTTGGGTTCCAGTCCTAACTCTGTGCTAGCTCTGTGGCTTTGGGCAAGTTCCATTATGCCTCAATTTCCTCATCTGTTCCACGGTGAGAATAATAATGTTTACCGTTGAGGGGATACAGTGGAAGACACCTACTGTGTGATATGGCCAGTATACAGTAAGTGCTAGCTAGTATCATTAAATCAGGACTGGGAAGTGGTGAGGGACTGTCCCAGTTGTCATGACATATGAAAGGTCAGAGTGAAGCCACCAAGGATCCATGTACGAGTCAAAGTGATAAGAGGTAGAAACCATGAGCAAGTAGAACACAGTGTGGAGGTTTGGGAGCTTCTGTTCTAGTGAAAGAGTCAAACTTTAAGATAGGGAATAAAGTAATCCCATGAACTTATGGGTTTTTTTCTACATCTCTCACACTCTAGAACCTTAAAACATTTTTTTCTTTACCTCATCTCTATGTCCCATAAAGTGATGTCATCGCTGATCCAAGGATTAGATGGTTCTGCTGGCGTTATGAAAGGGTCATATTCCATGTACTGTTCCGTGTAAGCGATTAAGCTGCAGGAGGGAGGCAGAACAAAGGATGCTGCTGATTTCCTATAAAAACTTTAACTCACTTTCGCACATATATGACAGCTATCTTCATATAATTCTAAATTAAAAGAAAAAATATTTCCAATTCTACCTCTGATAAATAAAACAATTTTCACATCTCCCATTCCCGTCTTGTTATGAACATTCTGGTTTTGCATTGTCACAGTCATAGTGCACATGTGACTTTCATATATTTTCTTCTCCAGTTTAATTTCCTTTTATTTTTTATGTGGGTACCGGGAGTTGACCTCAGGACCTTGCACTTCTCGCACTTCTCGCACTTGCCAGAAAGAGCTTGTGCCGCTGAGCAATATCACCGGCCCTTTTTTTTCCTTTATGTGGGTTCCAGGAGTCAAACTCAGGACCTCGCGCTCGCCAAGCAGGCGCCTATGCCACTGAGCTATCTCACCGGCCCTTAATTTCTTACTGAACCTTGGTATGTCTCTCCCTGCTTATGCTAGCCTTACTGATGCACTGCTCCAACCCTACTTGTGTATCACCCTTCCACAAAGTCTACAGATCCCAAGGCATCAGGATAATCGTACTACAGTTCCGGCGGGCTGCCTGTCTGGTGTTCCCAACTGGGGTGCTTCCTTATTGTGAAGATTTGCAAATCCTGCAGACCACAAGGAGTTCACATAATCAATGTTTAAAAACCAACTTACTTTCATTAATTTAATACATATGTCAATCTAATAGACACTGAAATTCTAAATGTAGTTGCAACAATCAAATGGTACTGATTATTCATATATGTGCAAGAAAAGCAAAAGCAATGATTGTTTTCTCCTATCCCTTCTTACAAAGCTATCTACCTTCTGTTTTCTGTTCCTTCTAGCATTTACCTGTATATTTCTACATTAGATGCTTTTGTAGCTGTTTTATCAATTTTAGACAAGGATTTAACCTTCTATTCAGTAGTCACCCATCTCCTAATCCCTGCTCTCCAATGATCTTTCAAATATAATTATATAACAATTTTTCCTAAATTAATGGTCAATGCCCACATTATTAAACTAGATATGCTTCTCAGCTTAGTAGCATATTACATTTTCTCAAGTTTATTTTTTAAAAACAAATTTGTAAAACATTTAGCAGAGGGCCGGTGACATGGCTCAGCGGCGTAAGCGCCTGCCTGGCAAGCCCGAGGGCCCAAGTTCAACTCCCACAACCCACATACGGAAAAAGGGCCGGTGATATCACTCAGCGTCATGGGCGCCTGTTGGCGCGCGAGGTCCTGAGGTCGACCCCCGGTACCTACAAAAAAAAAACCCAAAAAACATTTAGCAGAATTTTTTCCACATCTTAAGTATATTGGCTGATCAATCAATTCTGTCCCCTCTCTCTTAGAAGTCCTGTCTTCCACAGCCTTTAGTCCTCTTGCTCCAATCTGGACTGTTCGCTCTATGGGCCTGATGCAAAATCATCATCCTGGAAATTCCCTCACTTCTAGGTTGAGCCCTTGTTTCCTGGATCCCATGTCTGGTTCTTGGTTTTACTCTCTGGTTGTGTTGAAACACATCCTTTAGTAGTTTTCTAAGAAAGGATATAGGAGAACTAAATATTTTGAGTCCATACAGGTCTAAAGATGCTTTTATTTTATCTCCACAGTTGACTGACAGTGCTGCACATAGAACTTCAGGTTAACAACCATTTTCCTTCAAGACTTTGAAGGCATTGCCCTGCATTTTTGGTACTCATGCTATTATTGAGAAGTCTGGATCTATTTTGATTTTTTTTTTAATTTGATTCCTTTTCTTTCTGACAATTTGGAATCTTCCCTTTATTGCTCAAGTGCTCAGAAATTTTGTGACGGCCCTTTGCTGATTATCTTTATTCACTGTGTTTGGCATGATGTGCAATAAATGAAAATATATTCCCCAGAAATTTTGTGTTATTTATTTGCTAATTTCATGCCCACCATCTTCTCTGTTTTCTTATTCTATAATCATTTTTGGTTAAATATTAGATATCCTGAATTTTTAATCTGATTTTCCCTACCATTTTTAATCTTGTCTTTCTGTTTGACTTTCTTTTAACCCATCCCTATTTATTTTTTAAATTGGATGTCATTCCAAATGTGTGGATGTGTTTACAGAGTTCATTCTTATTTATCATAGTAGCTAGTTTCTTGTTTTGTTTTATGTGAGGAAGGGTAATTGCCTAGTGTCTTAGTTACTTTTCTCGTTGCTGAGATGAAATACCCAATACCTAAAGTTAAGGGAGGAAAGGTTTACTTGGTTTACAGTTTGTAGAGATTTCAGTCCATAGTTGACTGGCTCCAAGGCAGGGTGGCATATGGCAGACAACATCGCAGAGGAGAAACAGTTCATGGTGGGCAGAAGGTAGCAAAACAAGCAAAGGACCTTAGCAACTTCTTTCTGCCCCTTTTATACTCTATCTAGGCTACCAGGATTAGGGCAGAGCCAAACCAATTGGTGGACTGATTTAGTAATCACACACCCTTAATTCCAGCATCACACACTCTAGATTCAGCCACCTCTGAAAAAGCCTCCACCTATGACCTCATGAGGCATCACACACTCTAGATTCAGCCACCTCTGAAGAAGCCCCCACCTATGACCTCATGAGGCTTTGGGGGGACACCTAGACACAAACCATAACACCTAGGCTGGGCTTGAACTTGCAATCCTCCTGCCTCAGCCTCCCAGAGTATAGTTTCTTGTTTTGTACATAAAACATCTCATATCTCAGAGGATATTAATTCTATATTTTTATTGTGAATTTCTTCTATTTATTGAATTGTTTTTGGTTCTTCCAAAGTCCTTTCTTCTGTTTGTTTATGTGCATTACTGTATATTCTTTCTCACTGGAGCTTTCCTTGTGTCTGGAACATCTCCGTGCTCAGGAGTGAAGTTCTGAGACCGCGTGGAGGCTCCGTGTGTAGGTGAACAGAGCCTATCAACTGATGGGCTTCATGGTCAGACTGTGGGTAACCTGCCAGTTTTTCTCTAGGGCTCCAAAGAAGAGATCTGAAGCCCTTCCTCTGGGGACATCTACTTTTATATAAGCAGGAGTCAGTAAGCTTTTCCTTTAGGGTCACCTAGTAAACATTTTAGGCTTCGTGGCCATCTACTATGTGTTGCAACTGTGTTTCAATAAAACTTTTACCTGCAAATATAGAGAATGAAACAGATTTGGCCCCCAGTTTATCATCTGGCATTCTTGAAAATCTCTACAAGTTTGAAATACACGACTGAAACCACAGTGCACAGTGAAGGCACATGAGTCCCTGTGAGTCTCCTGCGCTGTGCATCGCGCCTGGCAGGGCTTTGGCAGTGAGGGCACCACAGCATCTCAGCAGAATGGACAGAAAAGGGGGCTCTCAGCAAGGACTCGGCAGGAAGGACCAGGCTGCAAGTCAATCACGACAGTAAGCCACTCCTTTGCCACTTGGGCTAATTTCATTCTTCCTGAAAGAAATGAGGCTGCATACTGAGGCATTGATTCATTTCCTTGGACCGCTGTAACAAATCACCACAAACTTGGTAGCTTAAAATAATGGCATTTATATTCAGTGTTGGAAGCCAGAAGTCTGAAATCAAGGAATTGTCAAGACCTGTTCCCTGCAAAGTCTTTAGAATCCTTTCTTGCTTCTTCTGGCTTCTGGTGGCTCCCGGGATTCCTCGGCCTGTGGCTGCAGGACTTCAATCCCTGTCTTTGTCTCCCGTGGTCTTCTCCTCCGTGTCTGTGTCTTTTCTTTTTCGCATTGACATGTGTTATTGGGCTTGAGATTCTTGTGGATAATCCTGTATGATCTCCTTCTGAGATCTTTAGTTATGTATGCAAGACTCTTTCCCCAAATGAGGTCACATTCAAGGTTCCGTGGGGCAGGACTAGGACGTATCTTTTTGGGGGGAGGACCGACCAGTTAACCCACTCTAAGGAACATGTGAGGACGAGCTGGACGCGGGGTTAGGTTGTGAGGGCGCACTCAGCCACCTGCCTTCTTCCCACAGATGACCACAACAGACAGATCAGCAGCAGGAAAACTAAACGCTGTTCAGGGGTGACAGGCTTGCCGAGGTGCTCCAGAGAGTCAGAGTCATAATGACGCGCGGGGCGGGGGGTGTTCCTAAGAGACATTCAGCTCGTCGAGATTTGAGATGAGGCGTACAGCCGCCTTAGCTGTGACCCCTCTGCCCTCCCAGGATTCCTGACTTGTCCAGGGCAGTGATCGCCCCTCAGGTGGCTTTGTCTCTCAAATGAAAGACCTCCACTTGAGAGCCAAAGGCAAAGGTAGGGCCTCTTTTAACTGGTTAATTACAAGTCAGGGGGACACATAAAAACAAAAACAAAAACAATTCAAAAACAAAACAGAAATCGATTTTTCTGAAATAGAACACAGGGACAGAAAAGCTGTATTGCCTCTCGTCCTTCTCTACCTTTCCTCAGATTTCCATGAGGCCAATGGATGTGGCTGTCTGGAACCAGCTCAAGGCAGCAGAATGAAAAGGCCAGAAAACTATGAAGGAAATGAAAAGGGCTGTGAGGAAATACAGGCTCTGGGCCAGGTCTCTTGCAGAGAAATTTGGGAATATCTTTAGAGAAGTAGGTGAGGAGGTGGCGAGATTTAATGGTCGTATTGGTTCAAGAGAAAGTGGTTGAGGGCCCAAGTCAGGATTTTTGTAACCACCTGAGTTAAGAGCCCAAGTCCAGCTTTGGAATAATCATGAGTGGATTTGTTCATGAGACTTGGTACTACAGGGTTCAGGCAAACTTCAGGAAGGACTGGGAAGAACATGGCAGGAGAGGAGTAGGAAATTCCTGACAATCTGAATCAAGGCAAAGAGCTAAGGTCAGTATGATCAGTTATCTGTCAGATGGTGTCAGTAACGGGTGGTATTGGTCAGGAGGGAGTTTTATTGTATGGGTAGAGGGAAATTTATTTTGTTAAGTTATATAAATAAAGTTGGTTAGAGGTTCTGTAAAGGAAACAGTAAAATCACATGGGCGTGAGTATTTAAATGTTGTGTTTTATTGATAGAAGCTGGACCTACTAAATCATCAGAATTAGGCATTAGTGTCTTGGGGCTACAAAAGGAGCGCCTAGTCAGCAAGATACTTGGAGGTACAGGCAGGTATGTTAAAGAGGGAGAGGATGACCAGCCCCATCCTGAGATTCTAAGAGGAAGGGAGAGATTGGGGTGGCATATTCCCTTCTAATGGTGCCACAACAAATTACATGTGCTCGGTAGCTTAAAACAAAACAAATGTGTTATCCTACAGTTCGAAGGGTCCAAGTCTGATGTGGGCCTCACTGTGGCAGTAGGACAGCATTCCTTCTGGATCTTCTCATAAAAAATCTGCTTTCTTGCCTTTTCCAGCTTCTAGAGGTTTTCCCACCTTCTTTGGCTCATGGCCTCCTTCTACCTCCAAAGCCACGAATGGCTGGTTGAACCTCTCTCACTCCCTATCACTGTTACACTAATCCTTTTGCTTCCCCCTCCCCATTTGAAGGATTCTTGTGATGACATTGGGCCCACCTGGATAGTACAGAATACTCTTCCCATTTTAAGGTCAACAGATTAGCAACCTTAACTCCAACTGCAGCTTTAATTCTCTCTCCTTGCCATGTAACATAGCCTGTTCACAGGTGCCAGGCGTTAGAACATAGACTTCTTTGAGGGACCATTATTCTGCCTATCACAGCTATAGCTTGAGAGGAACTTGTGTAGAAGGGAGATGTGGGCACATGGAGGGGGGTGTGATTAATGATAAAAGATAGATAAAGGCCTGCAAGGATGATTTGGGGATGGCAGGAACATGTTCTGTTTCACTGCTACTGTCAGGCCCCATGCAAATAAACCGAGTATCTACGCTCCCTGCTCTGTCCCGCTGGCCACCCCACTGCATGGCACAGATAGAAGACAGCAATGTGTATCTTCTTGGAGGTTCCTATGGGTGACTCAGGCTTTTCACAGTCTGCTACCTCAGCTGTTCCCCTGGCTTTTGTGAGGGTGGATCTTCCTACAGAGTGGCAGAGAGGGTTCACCCCACAACTGAGGTAGCTGAGAGGAAGTGAGAGAATACCCTACACTCGGTGGAGAAGGAAGGTAATTCATCCCCTCTTTTCTTCTTCTCCGCGGTATCAGGCTGCCTGCCTTCTTCCCATCCTCTTGTACCCTCTGGACTGAAGGAGCCTTGTGCTTGGGTCCTAGAGCTTTCATGGGGTGACACTGAGGAAGGAAATAAAGGGTTGGCCGCATAGGATAAGATCTGATACAGAGAAATGGAAAGGCCTTGAGGTTTGCTTCCAGGCTGTCTAGTGCCATTTCTTAGATGGGAAAGGAGGTTCAGAGGAAGACAGAAGTGTTGCCCAGAACAATAGTGAGCATCTCTGGTTGTGCGGATGCTCATACTGGGTGTCTGGGAAATCTTAGCAAAGCAGACAGGGACCATGAGTGGGGAGAAGTCCTCCAAAATGGATGAGCAGGCATAGAGGTGCTTCTTGGTTTCTGCTTGGTTCTACTCCTGTCCTTCCTGAGAACTGTATCCTGACATGCACATGGGGCTACTTTAGGGGCTGCCGTGGACCTGTGTGTGAACTTTTCTCCTGGCCATGGTGATTTTCCCAGGAACAGGCCCCCTACCCCAGCAAGGTCAATGTTCTTTTTTCCAGCTTTTAGTAGTGGAAGCTGTTCAGTCACAGATTCTGGGGCTAGGTGGCCAGGTTCCTGACAGGTTCTGTAATGAAAGGGACTGAGGCACTGTAGAAAGCGCAACAGGACCTGAGATGAAGAAGTCTCAGAGATGCTGAGGCCCTGGCTCCAACTCTTCCTCCGCTTAGTAGAATTACTGTCCATCCTGGAGTTCAGCTCTGCAGCCCTTCCTCATATTCTGGGAGTGAATATAGGCTCCTTTGGCTGAACAATGTTCCAGTTGGGGTTGGCTCATTTGAAACCTAATATAGCTGCAAAGGAGATGAAGGTGATGGAAAAGTGAGGACAAGTTCATCAAGGCCGCCCTTTGTGGCTGACTGGAGTGGCCCCTGGCCCCAGCATGGCTGCTTCCTGGGGGATGATGAACAGTCCGCTCAGGAGGATCCAGACAAAGGAAAGGCCAGGCAGGAAACCAAGGGGGCAGCCGTGGTCGATACACAGAGCTGCTTGTGTCCAAAGTGAATACTAATGACCATAGAAAGACCTGGGGAAGGACAGCAAAAGCAAAAACGGAAAACAAAATAGAGGCAGGCGAGGGCTTTGCAGGAGGCCCAGTCCACAGCAGTACACAACAATAGGCCACAGATAGGCGATGTGAGTGGCATGAATACAGGAGCAGGAGGAGATGGAAAATAAAAATTAAACTGTAAGAAATCCAGAGGCAGCCCATCAGGAACAATCTTTCTCGTTAAGCACTTTTAAAATTCCTGTCCTCTTCTTCATGACTTCTTCTGATTAGTACCTGGCTTTTTAATTTCCAAATGACAAGTGCTTACATCATTAGAAGACACTGACCGACCAGCCTTTGGCGAAGGTGCCGCCCACGGGGATGCTCAAACTGGCTCTTGGGTGGGGGTGCGGAGCCGGCTGATCTGACAGCTCTGAAGAAGATGACAAAAATCTACCAGATGCTGCCAGGAGGGGTAGCCTGTGGTCAGTCAGTCATTTAGTAGACAGATTTCACACCTAATGATGTCAGTAAATGGCAAACAGCTCTCTGGGTCACAGGAAGATGTTAGCAGTGTGCTAATGGCACAGTCAGTTTCTAATTCCATTAACTGGTCATGGAGAGAGACTGCCATTAACTGAAAACCTTCTCAATTCTGATTATAATTAGGGTCTGTCTACCTTTGATAAAGCTGGGAGAGGAAGGAAATCATAAGAAGGAGTTTAGAAAATGTTTGGTCCAAACATTCGAAAAAAATCTGGAAAAATATTTTGGCTTTTATCTCTTCTCCCATAACAACAACATAAAAACTCATGATTTTGTGACAAATTATGTGATGTGACAAAATTAAAAGTATGACAGGTGAGTTGGAAGAAGAAGAGCTGCTACCCACCCTGGGTGGAATGATGGCTAGGAAGGAATTCCAAGAGCTTGGTGCACATGTGGGGATTTGGTTTATAAAGTGGGTGGAGGAAAAGATAAAGAAATACTGGCATTGTTAAGTGCCAGGAAAAAGAGACAGTGAGGTTTGACCTGGAGCTAGGAAAACCATTAATTGAGGAAAAAAACAAGGCATGGAATCTAAAGCACTGTGAGATAGTGACCATCATTCCCACTGCAGCAGTGCAAGCCTCTGACTGAGCAGGACACCTAGAAATTGACGGTGAAGGGGTGAAGAGAACGTTTTCATTCTCCCCTCTGGGATGTGTGCTTTCTGAAGTAGAATGCACAGAAGGGGTCTGAGACAAAAGGGATCTGATAAGAAAGGAGAATAAAAAGCAGAGCAGCACCACAGAGGGGAAGGAAGAAAGTTTAGTTCCCACCAATTGGTTAATTAATATTATTTTCCACATTGGAGAAGGTGGGGAGGGGAGAGATATGCCATAACTGCAGGACACCCCGAGGAGATGTATTCAGTAGAGAAACTTGGGATGAGTGAAGGAACATGAAGGTGAATTTAGCCCTCCAGGAAGGAGAGGATATTTCAGGTAAGGTTTCCTGGCTCCTTTTTTCTGCATGCTACAGATTCCAGACCTTGGACTGAATACAGTCACTCTGGCTATAATGTTACCACTGATCTTTTTTTTTTTTTTTTTTTTTTTCTGTCACCTAAGATAGGTTGGGAGAAAGAAAAAGCAAGGACCCCATGGTTTCTGGCATCACATAAAAGCAAAGTTCTAATGATTTCTTTGGCCTTACCCCCCCCCCACCCAATTCCCTGAATCTATCATTACACACTAAGTTCAAGGACTTTTACCACCCTACCAGGTTTTTAATAGAGCCTTAGTGTATCCAGTCCCTTGCTGTCTTATCCCATTTCATTAATTACATTTCATGATCACCCAGGGTCAGGAGGCAGAGAGGAACCAGCATCCAATTTCAGGGAGCAGCAGCGAATCAGAGATGGGCAAGCGAGATGATGTTTAAAAAAATCAATTTGGCAGTCAGCCGTGACACACAGATGGCTCCCAGTAATAGGGCAAGGATGACCCAAGTTCGGAGGCAGACCCGGATGAGACAGCTTGAGCTCTCTGTGCGGGCAGCGCGGTGCGCTACCGGTGGCTGGTTGGGTACCGTACAGCCCACAGACAGTACAGGTGGGGAATCTCTGGAGAAACACAGCAGAAAACAGAGATGCCAGGCAAACTGGAACTAAAAGGTATAGATTTTTATATCCTCAAAGCTGGTTTGTCAAATGCTTTAAGTCTTAGGTGAATAGAAAAGAGACCCGCTGGGAACTCCTGCAAAGAGGAGGAAGAACTCATTTATTTGCAACGTCAACAATCCAGAGAACACAGATAAGTGATCAAAGGGGCCTCTTAGCAGAGACTAGAGGTGAAATAAACTACATGCCTTGAGATTCATTGTCAGTAAGAAAAAGCACTTCATGTAGAAGATTCTTTACTCTTGCTTTAGAACCAAGGCTCACGTGCTTGGTTGACTGCCTGGTGTGGTAGATCAGTTTCAGAAATGGACTTTGAATCTAGTCTGGGCATGTGACTTGCTTTACCCAATGAAATATAGCAGAAGAGTTCAGTTCCATGTGTCAAGAGGTTTGTGTGCTCAGTGTGAACAAGATGAAACTAGCCTGCTGGAGGATGAGAGTCCACATGAAGCAGAGTCAGATGTCCCTGCTGAGGCCATCTGAGACCAGCAGAAGCCAAACACGTGAGAGCCCAGCCAGGATCAGCAGCATCATCCACCTTGTCTACATCTGCACCTAGACATACAGCTGTGCCATGGAGTTAGTGTGCAAATGGACATATGAGTCATAGAAAATGCCTACAAAGGAGTCCCCCTTACCCATGGTTTTGATCCCTTTGTCCAGCATACCACGCTGTGTCCACTACATGCCCATTAGTCACTTATAGCTGTCTTAGTCACTTTCTGGTTGCCAAGACATGATATCTGACACCTGTAACTTAAGAAGGAGAGGTTGGCTCACAGTTCTGAAGTTTCAATATATAGTCGGCCGACTTAAACAAGAAATCTCATGATGGAAGGGTCTGGCGGAGGAAAGCTGCTCACATCATGGTGGTCAGGAAGCAGAGCAAAAAAGGAGGAGCTAGGGAGAGACATAGATCCTTCCAGGCCAAGCCCCTAGTGACTGCCTCTTCCAAGCAGACCCCACCTCCTAACAGCAAGTCAGCTGTAGCGCCCCATGATTCAGTCACTTTCCAAAAGCTCCACCCATAAGCTCATGAGACCTTTGGGGGACATTCTTGTCCTATACCATATCATAGCCGTCTGTGTTATCAGATGGACTATCATGGTGTCACAGTTCTTGCATTCAGGTAACTCTTATTTTACTTAATAATGGCCCGAGTACAAATGTGGTAATGCTGGTGATTCAGATGTGTCAAAGAGAAGCTTTTAAGTACTTCTTTTAAGTAAAAAGGTGAAAGAATGGGGAGATATTTAGAGAGAGACTACATTCATATAACTTTTATATCAATGTATTTGTTATAATTGTCCATTTTGTTATTATTGTTAATCTCTTCTGTGCTGAATTTATAAATTAAACTTTCTTATAATTATGTATGTGTAGGAAAAGTAGTATATATAACATTCAGTACTATTTGTAGTTTCAGGCATTCATTGGGGGTCTTGGCACACATTCTTACAACCAACATGGGGACCACTGTAGTTTTAAGCCAATGAGTTTTGGGGTGCATTGTTAGTCAGTCATAGCTAACTGAAACACCTTGTCTGCTACAGATTGGAAAGGGATGGTGGTTAGCGAAGAGGAAGGGCTACTAGAGACAAGTGTGTTGATTCAAACAAAAAAACAATCCAACAACTAAATACTTGAACATAATAGTCAGGAACCATTTAGAGAAAGGAAGGCGGTTTGTGGTGCTTCCCAAGATCCTGATCACTGACAGAATTTTAAAGCACGATATAAGAACACTGGTCCAAGTCACCCAGAAAAATTACCTAAAATGTACTGCCCTTTCTTTAGGAAGACGAGTGCATGAACCACATTTAGGGAAGATTTCCATACAATGCTTAAGGCATTCAGTGGCATTTATCTGGAAATTTCATTAGTGTTTGCAGGAACTACAGGTTCTGAAACAAAAACTGGGTAGCAAGCTTTTGTGCTGCTTCTAGGTGAAAAAGGCAGCCTAGGAAATGCAGTTTGCCATGATACTGGCATTTCAGGGACATTAACACGTTCATGGGGACAATGGACAAAACATTTAAACTGGGATGACCTGAGAAAATCTGTGCTGAAGAGCTGTGTCCTCACGTGCAACCCCTCCCTCCCCAAGGACACCAGACTAGCAATGTGTGCAAGGTACATGGGGGAGCCACACAGATGCGAGAAAGGGTGAGTGGGAAAGATTGCATTAGCCCCAAAATGTTATCCTCAGGGCCAGCCTCTCAGCTTGGCTTGCCCTGCGTGGCTCTGAGCAGTAGATCCAAGTGTGTTCTGTCTCACTTTGCGAAGTACTGTAAATCACCACGCAGGGAAATAATCCTTTCCATTCAATGTGGGTGCTGAGTGCCGCGGACTGGACCAAGCACTTGCTATGTGCCAACTCACTAACCCTGTAAGATAAGTACCACTACTACCTCCCCTTTAAAGAGGTGGAGACATGGTGCAGAGAGACAAGCTAGTTGCTTCAACACTTAGAAGCCAGGAAATGGCTCAGGCAGGATTCAAACCTCTACAACTGGCTCCAGACCATCCCCTAAATCGGCTGTTCTGCCCCTGTAGTTTGCAGAGCTTCCTTACTCCCTCCTGCTGGGTCTGGCTGCATCCTTTTCCCCACCCTGATTCCTGGCTTTCCAGAACTGGATCTTCACTATCCCCCGTCTTCCTCCCCCATGCCAGTTTCTGGGGAGCTAAGTGAAAAACCCCCTTTTTTCAGGGGGATGCAGTTCTGACTAATTAACACTTATCACCTGGAGCAGGCACAGCGAAACTGGATCAGGATGGGGCTGAGTAGCCCACCTGAGAGAGCTCAGCTTCCACCTCTGGCCAGCTTCCAGCGACACCTCCCTGGCCCCACCTCTGCTGAGCAGAGCCGCTGACAGCAGGCTCCAGGGTGCTTTATCTCCTGCTAACACCTGCTCCTCTCCTCACTCCTCCCTATCTGGGAGTTTCCTCGGGGCTCTAATGAAAAACCCTTGTGTCACATTGAAAAGTTGCCAGTTACTGCTGCTGGGAATGTTTCTGTTGGGCTCAGACTCCCGGAAGCTTCTAGCTGGGGAGTGAGGAGCTGTGGTTGGAATAACCCCCAGTGTGAGCAGCTCTCAGCCATAATTAGAAGTACCAGGTGGGGCTCCTCCCTGCCAGCAGAAAACAAATAAACAAACAATAGACAGTGCCAAGCCCACCCCGCCCCTCCCACCTGGGCTCTCCCCCTTTCCTGGCCTCTGCACACCTGCTGTGCTCCCCTCCTCCTGCTGACTGGTCCAGACTTCACACCCCAAAGACAAGACTAAGCCTCTTCTCTTTTGGCGAGAGCTCTCAGGTCAGAGAATCTGTGTCATTAGTGGTAGATGCTTCACCAGATCCTCAGGGATCAGATGAGTCCTTTTGGAGATTACCCGAAGTGCAGTCTTCTTGAGTCTACCCTGGAACCATGGACTCCAAATCCCTAGGTCTGAGGCTTGGGGATTTCTATCGTGTAAGACTATGGTGCTCAGACCGCTGGACCTGGGCAACTCGACCCCAGAAGAGATGCTCCCTGTGCACTAGCTCCTATGATCACAACTCTACAGAGCTTTTCCGAGGTCAGGCATCAACACTGCTAGCACACCAACACCATAACATGCCAGGATGGCCATTTCTGTCCTTGCTTCATAAAGAAGTTAGTAGTTCCTCATGGATGTGGCACTGGTACAGCTGAGCATCCCAGCTGATTCTCTCCCAGCCACACTTTTGGGGCATAGGAGCCACAGTGAGAACTAAAAAGCACTTGCCAGAGCCCAGCATCATGATAACGAAGGTGTGAGGTGGCCCTGCAGCTTAGAGTTAGCTGTAATTGCCATTAAAAAGGAACTGGTTTCTAAGTATAAGATGGCTTCAGCCACTGGTAACCTTCAGAAGCATTTGCATTAGGGAGAATAGGAATCCAGTGGTACCTGGGTACTCATTGTCATTAATTGGTTTGAGGAAGTGTGATGAGTACAAAAATGACAGTACCATACAAATTTTGGGGGGCATAAAAGGTAGCAACTCATGAGGCAATCCACCAACAAGCTGTAGCTTGCACATTTAGTACCAAACAACGAGTACTGGGACAAAGTTTTCATGTCAAAATGCATTGCCAGTGAGATAGCTCAGCAGCATAAATGCCTGCACGGCAAGCATGAGGTCCTGAGTTTGACTCCCGGTACCCACTCACACACACAAAAAAATGCATTAAGTACCAAATTTGACAAGTTTCAAAGCAATCCAGTGTCAAAGTATGACTGTACCAGTGATCTAAGTGGGCATGGATTTGTCACTTTCCCCTCCCAACTCTATCCCAGGCAAAGTCTGAAGACATTTTTGGTTATGACAGCAGTGAGTTAGGGGACTCCTGGCCTCTATTGGGTAGACATAAGAGATGCTGTTAAATATACTACCACACACCAGGCATTATAAACACAACCAGCAATTATCTGGCCCAGAATGTCAAGGTGCACTATCAAGAAACCCTGGAAAAGATATTAGCTGCCTCCAGAGACCTGAGCCCAAATGCACAGATGTCCCTGGGGTCCCTGAAGACACAGTGTTAATTCAGGCCTTTGATTTGGGGCTGGACTTTTCTTAGCTTCCATTTGTCATTATTTATCTAGAAAGAAGACATGGATCAACCCAGGCACCAGCAGAAAAAGGCTTACAGGTGGATCACACAGTCAGCCAGCCTCCTGTTACAGCTGGGCTTAAAGAACTCAGTTTATCTGATGCTGAATAAATGCTAAGACCCAGCGTAAGCCCTGGCTTCTTCAGAAATTGGTCACTGCTTTAACAGCCACATATGGATGAGCAAATGTTCAGTTCTGGGCTGCCTGATTAGATTTATTCCTTACAGATTCCCCAGGTGGTGGTCTCCTCACTTCACTGAAGAATTCAAAACCAGACCATTTAGTTGATAAAATTGAATCTCCATGAGTTAACAGAGTGGAACCAGCTACTGGTGCAGATTGTAGCGCACATGTTCTTGTGGAAGCCAGGCTGGAGGGGACAAATATTTTCTTTACAGTTGATTTTGCTGCAGTTCAGCGGTCGATGGTGTGTGGAGGCAGAACACCTCCTGAGAATCCAGTCCCCTCCTGTTTACGTGGCTGGTGCCTCAAAGGGCACACATAATTTCTTTTCTCCGTAAAGTGAATCTGGGCATTTTATAGCTGAAAAGGGAGTGATTCCATTTGAATTAATCAAGAAGCTGAAGGCAAAGGTGCATGATGGAGCTTTTAAGGACATTCTTCCCTGACTGACAAGGTCCCGTGGCCACCCCCTGAAAAGCTTAAGCAACAGGACATTTCTTGACATCACTCAAGGGAGGCCTGTTATCTTAGCTACAACACAGAAACTGTAGTCTTTTTATACATCAGTTTAATGAGTAGCTACACTAACTCTTAAAGTTGAACACACTTGTTAACTATAACCCTGTAACATTCCTTTTCCCTTGTAAAATAAGAAGAAAACAGTAATATTATCAAGGGGAAAACGTACCTTTCAGCCACTTTGGACATTTTCAAACAATGTCTGTCAATCTGTGCATTCAAAAATGTTATCTGGGGAAAGAGAGAACAAGGATGTTGTGAACAGAATAGAATTACCTTTTCCCTTCTGCCTATGAACCCAAGTCCTATATTCCCACCAAAACCCAAAACTGCCTGTGGCAAGACTTCTCCTACCCTCAGGATTTGTACCCTAGCAACCACTTTGCCCCTTTAGAAATTCCTACCGCACTTAAGATGCATACTCCACAATTTAGCCTATGTTACCTGTTATATTTACCTCTACTTTGTAGTAATTCAAGTCCTGATTCCCCAAAGTCATCTCCCAAACTTAAATGGAGCACATATTCTACTAAGCTTAGCAACAGCATGGACAGCTACTGTATGTACCATAAAAATCTGTTTTGACAAAAGCCCCAGTGACCATTCCTCTGCCCACCTTTCACAAGTATATCACACACACTTGGCATGTTCCACTAGAATCATTAAATAGCTATTTTGCATATCTGTTTCCTCTCCCCCATCTAATAATAAACTTGTCAAAGGAAGGCACCTAGAAGTTTCTTCCTTTGTCCACCTCCCGTCAGAGGCCAATAAAGCAAAACATAGAGAGTTGGCCCTAACTTTGCCTTAGTGCTAATGAATAATGGAAGCAGCAATGTAGTTATTCTTTGTTGGGCTTCTCAGCATGAAAGAAAGTAATGTTCCACCATACAGCACTGAAATGGCATTGGGATGGGGTGTTCTTTATTTAAACTTTTCTTTTTTTTTTTGAGAAAGGGCCTTGTAGTGCAGGCTGGCCTTGATCGTGATCCTCTTGCCTCGGCCTCCCTGTAGTGGCCCTAGGATTACAGGGATATGCCACACTCCTGGCTCTTGTGCTTTCCTTTGGAATCATAGCAGTAGGGTGGGTGGTGTGGAGCTAGTGAACTCCAGAAGTGTGTTACAATTTGAATGACCACCCACAGACGTGTGCTCCTCTGTCTCCAGCTCCCACAGCAGTCGGGGGAAGCTCATTTACACCCCTCTTCATAACTGCTGGTGGAGAAGGCTTCCTCTCAAACTTCCATGGGTTGTTCACACACAGCATTCAAAAGTTCATGTTGCCTACAGCTGGGTGAACTCTAAGCTCACTCAGCCTTCAGAGGTGAACATTAAAGGGGCTTGAAACTGGCTCATCTCCTCCTGGGAGTGAAGCTGCCATGGTAGTCACCTGTTTCCGGATGTCCTCTTTTGTGGTTTTCCTGATGGGCTGGCTGGGTATGTGCACAGGGCTCTGCGATTGGGACTCTTCAGTTACACCATACACTGACTAGAAGAACAAGCAAGAGTATAAGCTATGTACCCTCAGAGTGGAGGGATGACTTAGAAGGCAGCTAGTCCTACCTCTCAACTGATTCTTTGAATCTCATCTGTGACGTCCAGGATTTGAGTGATTGACCTTGAATTTTTTTATTAGTACATGCTTGCAGAACATAATGTTTACATTCCTTGTGTGGAATTGGCACATGTGCATAACACATCTTAATGCCTTTTTTCATCTCCTTTCCCCCTACTCCCTCCATCTCTTGATTCCCTTCCTATTTGGGAAAGATCTACCTCCCTACTTCCTATTATCTGTCTTTTATTTTGCTCTTTATTTATAATTTGGGTTTCTCATATAAGAGAAGCCATGCACTATTTAAACTTGTGTGTCTGAGATTTATTTCCATGAATATTATGGTCTCAAGGTACATCCATTTTCCTACAAATGACTCAAGTTTATCCTTCTTTATGGAAGAGTAGTACTCCATTGTGTATAAATACTGTATTTTCATTATCCATCTGTTGATGGACATGTAGGCTACTTCCAAGATTTTGCTATTATAAAATTCTAAACTATGCCAGTTGAGGCATCTCATCCCATGTTTAGGTTGCAACTGTTAGAAAAAATTCTTCCTTTTATTGAGAGGAAATTGTCTCCTTGTATATCATTGCTCCTCCAAATATTGTTCATAGGCCATCTGCAAGAGCCATTGAGTGTCCTTGGTAAAGTGCACATTGCTGAGCCCCGCCCTGGACCCACAGAATCAGAAACTCTTGGGGGTGGGTTTGGGATCCTGCACTTTTATCAAATGTCCTAGGTAATTCTTTCCCAAAAGAAGTTCAAAGACTTCAAGTGCTAATAATTATGTATAAAGATCCCTCTTTAGATTTTTTGCTGGCCAGCAGGTGACAGGCCCATCTGGTACACAATTGGAACGTCAGGGCTTTGGGGTTCCTTTTTCAGTTAAATGGATTTCTGGACTCAGCTATGGCTCTTTTTTCAACTGTTCCTAGTGTTAGGAACAGACTAAAGGTAATCTTTGCTTTGGGAAGGAAACAAAGCCCTTAAGGACATGAAGTGTGTAGTTGAAATCAATACAGTCAAGGTGGGCTCAAGGTGCCCATGATGCCATCAAATTCTGGACTATTAGACTTAGGGGTTCATAAATATTAACCGAGGATATTCAAGACTAGAAAGTTAAAGTACAGCACAGGGGCATTTTACATTAGCGATGAACAAAATACATAAATAGATTCAAGAAATTTCTTTCTGTCTCTCTTTCTCCCCACACCCTCCAGCGTATGTGCATGTTTATAAATCATTCCTAATTGGAAGACCTGAAGTCTAAAATCCTCCAAACTCTGAAGCTTTTTAAGTGCCAATATGACACCACAAATGGAAAATTCCACACTTGACCTCATGGGCAGATTATCGTCAAAACACAGGCTCACTAAAAAAATTGTATAGAATTACTTTTGGGCTATGTGTATAAGTATATAGGAAACATAAACAAATTTTGCATTCAGACCATTCAGACTGGTCCCATTCCAAAGATATTTCATGATTTATATGCAAATATCCAAAAACCTGAAAAATTCCAAAATCTGAAACTTTTTTAGGCCCAAGCATTTGGGATAAAGGATACTCAATCTCCCCCCACCCCGTGTGTGTGTGTGCGTGTGTGTGAGACAGAGAGAGAGAGAGAGAGAGAGAGAGAGAGAGAGAGAGAGAGAATTGGTTATTAGAGGATGTAGGGGTGTTTGGAGACACACTTCTAACCTTTTGAAATTAACATGGAGCATAGCCACGTCCTCTCGCAGCACGGTGTAGTTCTTGCTGTGGTGGTGAGGGTGGAGGTATGGGTAGTGGGGCAGTGTGAGTGTGGTACCCACGGGCATGCTGTGGCCACTACCTTTTCCAATAAAAGAGACCCAAATGATTATTGCGTCATTCACAATTGGGCAAGACGTTGATCTAAGTTTGGGCGATCTAGCTTTACTAAAAGTCTTTCATTTGCTTCTAAGTACCAAACTCACTGTCACCTGGGGGCCTTCCCAGTTTTTGTTCCTTTAGTTTCCTCTTCTCACTGCTACCTCCCCAGAGCCAACTGCTTCTACCCTTCATTTTACTTGATCTGCTTTCAGGAAGCCCCTGGGAAGCCCCATCTGGCTTGGCTACCCCTCCTGGGGGCTCTGGAACCATCCTGTGTTTCCCCAGTGTAGCACCTGTGGCCTTGTTGCCTGTTGGTTGGCTTCATCCCCTGCCAGACTGTGGGCTCTGTTAGGACCTGGCACCGAGTCCAGGAGCAATCGCAACCCCTAGCACACACTAGCCACTCAATAGATATTTCTAGAATTTATGAATAAAATGGTTTCAAAAGATAAAATATAGCAGAATTACACATAGCAAATTATGATCTGAAAAGTACCAGAAATGGAAAGGCTATTCACACCAAGAAATTTTTAAGTCAGCTAAACTAACGAACCTTTTTAACCTTTTGTGGATTCTTCAAACGTCGACATTTTCTGATATCCATTTCAGTTGTGTTCACACAGCCTGGCTGAGAGAAAAAAAAAAATCGCGTAAATTACTAAGTGTAAATTACTCTCCCAGTTTAGCTCAAGTAACACCACCAGAACCACTCTTTATCTTTCTCATTACAGATAACGCATGTTTTTCATTTTGTTGTAATAGTGGTTCCTCCATGGAGTTCTTATAGGAAATGTAAAAGCTGACCTTACTATAAAGATGATGTGTAGCAGTAAAGTGTAAGTTTCTAAACTTATTATTCACATGGCAAGATTGCTTCAGCCACAGCCTTTGTTATTTCTTATATCTAACCATCTGAAAAGATTCCACTATTAGGATGGGGAGTTATTTTTTTTGTCTTTTCTTTTACTTTGTAGGAAGGTTGAAATATTCTGCTCATTTTTAGTTCCATTTGATAAAGGAAATACAAGATCCCTTCTAATAATATTAAATTAGAAATACAGTCAAACCTCATTATTTCCAGATTCCCTACTGGTGAATCCATCAACTTGCTAAATTTATTTGTAACCTTGAAATCAATACTGGCAGTACTTTAATGGCTGTTTACAGATGTGCATAGGTTACCAACAATTTTGGGTTGTCCAGGTGCACATGCCCAGCTGAGGCTGAACGGGGTGGCACTCTACCTTCTTGTTTCAGGCCTCATACTGTAAGTCAGTTTATTAGGACTTGTATAGTAGCAAGCTTTCTGCATTTTTGTCCTGTGTTGGTGATGTGCTGCTTACAATGGCCCCCAAGCAGAGTGCTAAAGTGCTGTTTAGTGTTGCTAAGAGCAAGAAGGCTCTGTGATGTGCCCTAAGGAGAATGCATGTGTGTGAGTTAAGCTTCCCTGAGGTATGAGTTACAGTGTTGTTTCCTGTGAGTTCAATTCAATGATCAACAGCATACGTTACATAAGGTGTCATTCTACAAAAGGTATCTTTGTACAAAAACATACATTAAACAAAGTTCCATACTGATCAACTGATAAAGATGTGTGGCCAAAAGCTCACAGGGACCCAGTCTTGCATTTCCCACAGGAGCAATGCTCCCAAAGACTATGGAACACAACTACTGTGAATAACGAGAACTAACTGTATTCAAAAGAGAATATTTTAAGATTTAGAGTTGAATAAGAGTGGAAATGGGAAGTGTTAATTTGGGGGAATGTGAAGTTCTGGCACCTAAAGTTCCTCTGTGGAATTCCCATTGCTTCTCTATTGCCATTTCCATATTTTTATGGGCGGATAATTTTTAAAATGTGGAACTGAAACACACACTCCAGAAAATCTACTGAGAGTCTATGAATGAATGGCAAAACCAATTTTGCAAAGCCTCACGGTTTTCTTAAAAATAACATACCTGGTCACTAAAGACAGTCTTTTCTTTGAAGAGAAGAATAAAGGAAAATTAAAATAATAAAAAAACACCCCAGAGAACCAAGCAGAGCATCCTCACCACTGGCCTGTGGACATCCCAAAAGGCACGTTCTTGACTATCCAAAATTTTCCTTTCTGTCTTGTCCTTTTTTCGATCAATTCTGAAAAACCAAAGAGTTGAAATAAGAGATTTGTATTGTCTTTCCCTCTGGCCCTCACCCCAGCTCTCTGCTCCTGTTTCTAGGAGCCACACAAGACTAGCTACACACAAGACTTTTGACACCTGTGTGGCCCCTGGTTTCTGCAGGTGTCCACTTCCCTCCAGGCAGCCTCAGGCTTTGCAAACCTGCTAAGAACTTGGTGTAGGCCAGAGTACAGATTGCCATAGGTGTGCAACGAACACAGTGGGCACAGGAAAGAACAAGAACGAAACTGTCCATGGGATGTAGGAAGGTCAGCATTATTGAGAACGGGGTTAACCCACTGATGTGCCCCTCCCTTCAGAGTGAATACTGCATATACAAACTGGTAAGAAGGAACATAACCACCAGCTTGCCAGTTTTCCATCTCAAATTTGAAAGTCTGCTTTACATTCAGTTCAGTAGAAATGTCTTTAAAATGCTGCAATTATGTGTTTTAAAAGTCACTTAAGCCATCTGGCTTACCAAAGGCAGAGTAATGGTCCTAGCATGTGTCAAGATCAGGAAGGCAGATGCCACCAGCCTCAGCTGGAGGCACAAATGCAAGAGGGAAATTACAGGTGACAAAGGCAGATTCTTTATGTTCTGATCAGCAGCCCAGATAAGAGGTTCTTTCTTTCTTTCTTTCTTTCTTTCTTTCTTTCTTTCTTTCTTTCTTTCTTTCTTTCTTTCTTTCTTTCTTTCTTTCTTTCTTTCAAGGCTATATTACTTCATATTATCTAAGTAAAAAGCAACTCAGATTAATTGCTGTGTAACTTCTGGTTCTCAGCTCTCTTGGGAACACTTCAGTTTACTGGACTGAAATAAACCCATAATCACCCTCTGATTTTTGTGATAATTACTGTGTACTTAAATGGCCTACAATTATAATGTAATCACAGAGTTAATCATAAAAGCTAATGGAGAAATACCATACATGTACAAAGTGACAATTCCTTTCTCTTTATAATATGATGCTTTTGATTCTTTAAGAACAAATTCATGCTTCTCTTTGCTTCCCAGTGGCTTCTGAGTACACAGGTAGCTTTCTCCCTCAGTCCATCCAAATCCCAGCCTTTCCTATCCACTTTCCTTCCTTCCACCTTCTACTTCTTCTGATGCCTCCTGCTGCAGCTCAGCACCCAGGGCCCAGTGCCCATATCCTTGGGGGAGTTCTGGGGGGATCAGGGTGATCAGCAGGTGGCTGGTATGGGTAGAGGAAAGACAGAGCCTGTACAGGGACAGTGGCAGTAATTACAGCATGCACACCACTGGACCAGATGACCTCAGGTCGTTTCTGATGGGGATCATAGGTATGATTCATCCTCATGCACATAGCCTGAGACCTGGCTGTAGGTGATAAGCAATGACACCCACACGGAATGAAAGGGCTCATCTGAAGCCCCATAGGAGGCTACTCACATACAAGGTGCCCAGAGAATAGGTACTTGTATTTTCCCAGATCGGCATCCCTTTTCCACCCTTCCTTTGTCCCACTTTTCCTATTGACATTGGCTAAACAGATACAATCACTGGAAAGAACAAGGGTGATCTTGACCAGAGCGATTTCATGTCCCAGAATTAAGTGGATCTGGTTGACAATCATGGTTATGGCCTAGGGAACATTTGCTCCCTACTTCTCATGTTTCTTAGAGAGGAAGAAATTTCCATTATGTATTCTAGAAGGAAAAATACAGAAAAAAATCCTTTCAACTTTTTCCCCCCTTTATCACTTGTACTTTGGAGAGGAAAAATGACTTAACTTATTAGTATATTTGAAAGAAGAAATAGAGAAAGCTCAGGCTAGTCCTTTGGGGTCTCCTGTTGAGGATATCCATTCTGTATATTCAGTAAACTTACGGAGGTCCGCTCTGCCCTGGAGGAGGAAGCCTATAGATACACACCTCTGCCCAAGAAGGACAAGTTTAATTTGGATTTTGGCCACAGATCCAAGCCATGCCTTATAACCTAGGTTTCAATGAAAGGACTCCAAATGTGTGACTTCTGTGGCTTACTTTTCAATTGGTTCTAAACTCCTCCCTACATGGGAAGAAGGAGCCAAGGGCCTTGTCCTCCCTAAAACTCCTACACCTTTTTCTATGAAGATGAAATCTTCAGCCCTAAAGGCAACCTGGGTCTGATGTTTTCCAATCACTTAGCAAGAAGAATAATTGGAAATCTCTTGAACAGATAGGTACACCTTCCTACAAGCAGAATGCTACATTTGGAAGGATCCCTCTTGACTGCTAGAGCATGTGCTTTTAATTATTTTAGCGTGACATTAGTGCCAAAGATGAAACTTACACATACTAATGTTACTTTCTACCCATTTGGTTAGAGACACTAGTGCCAGCTGGAATCCTCACTTTGACAATCCCACCCTCACTCCATCTCCAAATTCCAGAGCTGTTTCCTCTCTGCAAGGGTCTCTGTTAAGTTCACCTACTTGACTTGTGCTTCTGCTTGCATAAAGATGAATTCCCATTTTCTTGCAAAGGCCCTCTGGAGTCTTGCTAAGTTTTCCTAGTAAGAAGTGAAAACCAACAAGAAGGGATTAATCATCGTAAGTTAATACTTTGACACCTATGCTTATTACAAGGCAGCCATCCATTTTGTTTACTCCAAACAAACTAGCAAGGCCTCATATTAAATCCACTGGACATGAACCCAATTTGAATTTGCACCAGACCCTGCTGTACAGAGCTGAACTATTAATACTCATTTACACATCCATTAAGTTAGAGCCTCTGCGGTTCACTTCTCTTCCTGTGTTTTACAAGAACACAACTCACACAGCACTTGTTATAAAGGCTACTGAAAACAATGGTCTGTAGCTACTGGGGAAGGAATGATGGGGATTTTGCAATCTGTTGGCTGTCTTAAAAGCGAAACCAAGGATGGCTCTCTCCAGGATGTGTGCTCCAGCCGGCAGCTGGAAAGCTTGTAGGGAACGAGAACCAAGAGGATTTAGCATCTGTGTGCTTTTTAAAGTCAGGATTCAAAAGTGGACCCAAGGGAGTGTCTATATTATGATGGTTATGCAAGCAAACCTCAGCTGGACATGGTAGTGCACACCTGTAATCCCAGCACTTGGGAGGCTAAGGCAGGTGGATTGCTGTGAGTTTGAGGCCAGCCCGGGTTACATGGCAAGATCCTGCCTCAAAACAAAACAAAAACAAGAAAGAAAGAAACCCCCAGAAAACAGAAAGAAAAAAAAAGTAATTGAGGGTTACTTTTAGAGGAAAAGGGGAGCATTTTTCTAAGTTGGCAGACTTACCTAATGGAACATTAGGACAATGAGGAGGGGAGTTTGACAGCCCCATAATGATTCTCCTAATTCTGATTAATGCAAGGCCAAAGTCTACATTATGCTATGTATTTTCATAGAGCTCATGCCAACACTAATTGATTACCCTCATTAGTGGATTATTAATATGAAAGGAGCTTCAATTGAAGAGCATTGCACATGAACTCACAGCTATTACCAAACCTTGGCATGTAAGTACTTCGAAAAAACTGTCCCTCTGACTCTTCCACTGTTTCTAAGGAGCCAGGTTGCTAATGGCTAATGTCAATCAACTGGGAGAATAGTCCTATGAACTATGCTAGTCACACCATAGAATACTAGGCAGCCATTAAAAATGATAATATATTGTTGAAATGGAAAGATTCCCCAGATTCTACAGTGTATGATTAGGGAAAGATGCAGCAGATCCATTAATGTTTCTGCTATGATCTTATTTTCTGTAAAGAAAAAATGTGTGTATAGAAAAATACTTAAGGGGAGAATCATAGGTTATTTCCTCTTCTTTCTTGGTGGTTTGAATTTTTATTTTCTACAAAGAGAATATGTAACCAGAAAAAATTTAATACAATTACTTTAAATTTGAAAGCATTTTAGAAACAAAATGCCCTTTCAGTTTCTAACCATTTTTATGCAGAACTCCAAAGTGCAAAGAATCGTAATGCCATATTTTTTACAAACACCAGAGCAGATGATTATAAGTTAAGAGAAAAGAAAACAGAATAAAATATTTCAGGAGTTGATGCTGTCTTATTCCTATGTAGGACCTTTTCTAAAACATGGAAAATATGGGAAGAGAAACACAGGAAACACAAGGGCCATGGCGGTCTGGGTCTTTCCTGAAGGTCATGTTAGTAAGTGATGCAGTCAAGTACAAGCTCTTTGCCCTGGGTAACAAAAAGAGCTAAATAGTGGTCTTTGGAAAGAAGGGTGATGTAATTGCTGTGAGCTGATGAGCATATGGGAAGCAGGGTAGGACCAAGCTCTCAGGGTGCTTACAGTCACAAGACCATCATGGCATGTTTGCTTGGGAAGAATATATGTAATGTTCTTTCATATGATCTGATGTGCAGACTTTAGCCGGGTCCCGAGGCTCTGGACAGTCTCCTGCATTTCATCTTTCTCTACTCTTTCCCCTACCCACAGGTCTGTGATACCAGCAGGATCAAAACCTTGGGGAGCCATGCCAGGGCCTGCTCTCCATTGGTGCATACATTTGCCTTTGGGCAGTGGAGAGAGAATGATGATCTAGTTGCCTTGGTCATTTGAGCACATGGACCCAAGAAAGGCAGGACCTGCAAATGGGAGGCCTGGTGTTTCTTCTGAAAGACTGAGGTGGTAAAAGTGGGAGGAGCATTTGGAAGGTGGGTGGGCTTCCCAAGGGTGAATTCTCTATCACCCCTAATGTGAATTCTCTACTACCTCTTCCCATAGCTTCTGGCTCTTCAATCATTTCCTGGCTCAGGAACACCTCTACTGGAGGGTGTATTGGGAAAGGGAAGTAGAAAGCACATGAAAACTCAGGCAATTTTCCTGGATTCAAAGTCCAGAGTGCTGACTGTTGTACCATCAGACAATTTACCTGATTCTCTATGACCCATATAAAATACATTTTGGAGGAAAGGTTCTGCCAGCTAAAAGTTAAAAACATATTTAAAGTTATCTGTGAATCCTCAACTTCTTTGTGTTTTTGTTTCAAATGAAAATGGACATGAGACCTCTCATTCTTGCAAGGAATCATCACATCTTAGAAAGGAAGATGGAAGAGGAAAGTAAGAACACAGGGAAAGGAGACACCTCTTGTGACATACATCTTGTCTTATTTTCTGGATTGAATTTCATTCATACAGTCTACCTCTAGTACCAAGCACATAGCACTGGGTATAAAGGGTGATCAAAATATACCATGAATATTTAAATTTTAAAAATTTATTACAGCAAAAGACACATTGCCATTAATCTCCCTCAAACTCCTGCTCAGTTTGAACACATTTCTCCCATCATTCTTGTCACATTCTGAAGCAGTTCTGGACATCTTCTTTCATGAGTGTCTTTAGTAGATGTGATTAAAAAAAAATTACAGTGAACGCTGTTGCCAAGTGCCATCCAACAGAAAGGCAGGGTCATAAAAACATTACAGTGTGTCCTCATCCATCTCATTCACCGGATTTGGTGCTGTGCAACTTCTGGATCTTCCACAAAGTCAAAATGATCATGAAAGGTAAACACTTTGAATTGATTCAGGATATTAAGGCAGCTGTAACAGCACAACTAAAGACACTCATGAGAAAGGACTTTTGAAACTGCTTCAGAAGGTGGCAAGAACAATAAGATAAGTGTGTTTGAAGTGAGGGGGAGTATTTTGAGGGAGATTAATGGTACTGTGTCTTTTATTGTAATGATTTTAAAAATTTAAACATTTGCCGTATTTCTCAATCACACCTTGTATGAAGATGAAATTTTAATTTTAAAAATTGTATAGTAAGTTTCTCTTTTCCTTTTGGAACAGTTCTGTGAATTTTAACACAGGTGTAGGTTTGTATAACCACCATGACAGTCAGGATACAGAATTGTTCCATCACCTTCCCCAAATCCCTTGTGCTATCCCTTTACAGTCACATCCTATCCCACCCACAACTGCAGCCATTGATTTGTTTTCCCTCATGATACTTTCATCTTCATGAGAATGTCATAAATGGAATAGCTGGCTTGCGACTAGCTTCCTTCATTCAACGTAATGTCTCATACTCATCCAAGTGATTGCATATATCAGTGGTTCATTCTTTTTACTCAGAATAGTATTCTGTCATATGGGTGCACCTTACTTAGTTTAGCTATTCACATGCTGAGGTAGATTTGGGTTGTTTTCAGTTTTTGGTTATCATGTATGAGGCTGCTATGGACATTAGTGTACAGGTTTTTGTGTGAATATAAGTTTTTATTTCTCTAGGTTATGCCGGTAGAAGTGGAATCACTTGGGTGTATGGTAAGGGCATGTTTAAGTTTATAAGAAACTGCCAAACCTTTTACCAGAGTGGCTGTACCATTTGCCCCTCCCACCAGCAGTGTAGGAGAGTTACAGTTGTTCCACTTGCTCATCAACTCTTTGTTTATCAGTACTTTTTATTCTAGCCATCTCTGAGCTGCGGAGATGACATTACTCTTTTCCCACAACGAGCCTGAAAAATAATCATACTTACTGCTTCATAATCTGCCAACTCCAGCCTTGCTTTATTCTGCATTGTCCTCTTACAGAGATAGATGGCTGAGGGAAGAAGAGAAATTATAACATGTATAAAACCAGCAACACAGTGGAATCATAGGCCCATCCATCCATGCATCCATCTGTCTACCCATTTATCCAGCCAACCCTTACCATGTGTCCAGTTCTGTGCTGTGAAGAATATATTTTCTAAGTGGAAGTCAGGACATCTGACCTCTAGGAATCTTTCTGCAGGTTAGGGTTAGAATGAGGACCCCCTCTGCTGATCTTGAAAACTCTTTTTCCTCTTCACTCTGCTACACCCCAAACATTCTCCACTTGGAGTGATCTTTCACAAATATGATCATGATACTCCTGTGCCTAAAAACCCTGCATTGGTTCCTCAGTGGCTTCAGAAGGAATATGGAGACCCTCAGGGTGACAACATGGCTCATTATGATCCAGTCTGATCGCCTTGTCAACATCTTTCTCTCTGCCCCCTTCAGATGTTATGGGGCCACCAAACTTTCAGCTTCCCTCCTCTACATATGTGTCCTTTACATGGAAAATCTCTCTCCTCTATCTGGTGAGCTCCTACTAATGTCTGAAGGCCTAGCTCAGTGTTCTAGGTAGCATCGGTCTTTCCTCAGTGATACAACTTAATGCCATCGCCTTGAATTTGCATGCTTACTAGACTGTTCCGTGCTCTAGGCTGTAGGCTCTGTAGGAACAGAGGCTGTGTCAGCTGTGACCTTGGCCTTAGCACCTGGGCATGTCATGCCAGGTGGAAGGAAATAACAGTGGAGAAGGAAGATAATTTAGGGCTCTCAGCTCAGGCTTGGAGACCCTCATGTCCAGGGTGTTCTTCCTCACACACGGCCTGTGTCACCTTCTCTCCCTATCCCTGCTTCTTTAGAGTCTTTCTCCTTCTCCAGTGTCAAGTGGATGATCCCAGGGAAAACAGTAAGTGAACGGTATGAATGAGCAATAGAACATGTGAGAGAGAAGGCCACGGAGGACCTGGGATGGTCTAGTTGCTTGACATCTTCACTACACTAAGAGAGCTCTAGTCAATTCCTCGCTGGATTAACTAGCTTCCTTAAATTGCTCTGAATAATGTATGGACGGCAGCGTAGGAGCCTGTGGAAGCTTACAGCTAGCAGCCTGATCTCCGCTATGCCCAGACTTCTGCTTTCTGTAGTCTGACTGTGTACTGACAAGGTTCTGTGGTGGTTGTTTCTAAATTTGCCTATGTTAGGTACACTTGCTATTTTAACAATGCAAGTTCACTGATTATTTCATATACACAAGGTCTCAGACCTTTGGTTGGACTTAATGATGTGAAAGCCATATGTATCCAGTAGAAACTATACTTCGAATTTCAAATGTTGATCTTTTTCTTTTCTGCACTAGCGACATGGAGTATGACACTCTTTCCTGAAGCTGGTCAGCAAGGCGAGTCATAGCTTCCACCCGCCACATGGTCACAGCGGGGAGCAACCTGTCCTCTACAGTGTGCTGCATTGCTTAGTTAGGATGTTTGGCAGGTTAGATGTATTTAATGCATTTTTGACTTAAAATATTTTCAACTTAATTTGGGTTAATCAGGACAGAACCCCACCATAAGTTGAGGAGCATCTTACCGATGATATTAATGTGATAAGAGTATTGTTTCTATGAAAACTCAATTGAATGGTTTGGAACAACTTAATTGATAAAGGACAGTTGGCTAAGGCGATGTTGATGAATTTGGTACAGTGAGATAATTGGCAAAAATCACAAAAACCTAGGAGAGACCAACATTCAAGTGGCTTTGAAAGTGTCTTTAAATTATTGAGGCACTTTAATAATACAAAAAAACTGGATGGTTTATTATGAATATGGTTTGTTTAAGAAAGAAACTTAAAAATTCTTGGGATCTATGGTCAAACAGAAGTCCTCAGTCCTACCTCAAATACTGTCATATGTATGTTCCTTTGCATATTTTGCACTCATATGAAGTGCATAAGGCATGCACATTTCATTTTTTATGATTTTTCTATTTACCAACTTTTCCAATGATCCAAGCAGCTACAGCTGCATCACAACTGATAAAGGGGTATCTGAACTATTACAAAGTTATCTCCTTCAGTACTCCCTTGGAGTACAAACAGCCTGTGAAACTGGGGCAAGCTCCAGCAGGAAAGTTGGCATGTCACCCACCCCACCAGCACTGGTCTCATTTCCTGTGAGCAGTGCCGGTCCCAGGAAGCAGCAGCTGCTTTGACAAAACTGACTGGGTTGGACAGTGTTTTTTATTGGCCAAATGTAAGGCTCATTGAAGGCTCCCCTAGATTTGGACTATGGGTTTTACATAGGCAGAATCATCCCAGGAGATTTATAATGCATCTGGGCGAAAACGGGCCAGCCAGGTTGTGAAGGGAAGAACTGCACAAGGAATGCAAAGCTGGTGCCAATCCGGATGGTCACGAGGTCTTGACCACACGCTTCTAGCCTACTTCCCTGTGGTGATCTCACACATGGGGGTCTGTTCACCACACCATGGAGGTAGGGTGCAGCTGTCCTTGGTACAGATCTCCCCAGGTAACAAAATATTGACCACCATCAATGCAATGATGACAATATCAACTGCTGGCAAAGTAGCAATAGCAATCACCACCCTGGTGACAGTAATACCAACCACCATAACTACAGTAGTAACATCAACCACCACCACAGTACTAATACAGCCTCTACCCTAGTAACAATAATGCCAACAACCACCACCACACTAATGACATCAACCACCACTGAGTGGCAACAGCAACCACCATCTCAGTAATGATAATACCATCCACTAGTAGTGACAACATCAACTACCACCACCATACTAAATAGCAATCACCATCCTGCTAACAATACCAACTACTGCTGCCAGAGTATTAATAGCAACATCCACCCTAGTAACAAAAATACCAACCATAAACACCACAGTAGTGACAATATCAACCATCACCACTGTATAGACTCCTTACCATGTGCCACTCACCAAACCTTACACGCATTTCATTTAATCCTAACAAAACCACACTAAGAAATGAGTAATATTCTCACTGTGATTTTAGTGTGAGGTCACTGAGGCCTCATACTAAAAGAGGTGTAAGGTAATGTTATGGATTGGATCTTAAATGTCCCCCAAAAGCTCATGTGTTGAAGGCTTGCTACCTAATGCAGCAGTGTTCAGGGATGAGGCCTCTGGGAGGTGATTGGATCATGAGGGCTGTGACTTCATGAATGTATTAATCCATTTTTGAATTCACAGCTTAAGGGGGCATTGGTAGGTGGTGGAAAATTTATGTGGAGCCTAGTTAGAGGAACTAGGTCATTGGAGATGTGCCCTTGAAAAGTGTATCTTGTTCCCAGCCCCTTCTTCCCTCTCCTTGCTTCTTGGTTGCCATGAGGTAAGCAACTTTGCCCCATCACATGGTCCCTGTCATGATGTTTTGCTTCACCACAGGCTCAGAAATAATGGAACCAGATGACCATGGACTGAACCTATGAAACTGTGAGCTGAAATAAATCTTTCCTCTTTTATTTTTATTTTATTTATTTTTTTATGTGGGTACCAGGAGTCAAACTCAGGACCTTGTGCTTGCCGGGCAGGTACTTATGCCGCTGAGCTATCTCACCGGCCCCCTTTCCTCTTTTAAATTGACTTTCTCAGGTATTTTTATCACAGCAACAGAAAGCTTACACAGGTAACTTGCTGAGATCACACACGTTATGCTGCTGGTTGCTCTTGGGATCTGCCATGCTGAGTTCCGTCTTGGTAAATACTGACTTGCTCACTAAACTGCTTTAGAAATACTGGCAAGTGCTTTTGTATCCTGAACTTTGACTTCTTCACCTGATTTGCCAAGAATTCAAAATAATTTTGCTTTCATGAGAGCCTAAAACCAGTAGTCATTTTTATCCCTGTTCATCTCCCACCAAAAATTATTAAACGGAGAAAATCTGCAGAAAAGGGAAATAATTCCCTTTTGTATGCTGTGTAAGATGGAGTAAACAGATTTTAATCTTGGGCCTTGGTATCTGGTCTCATCCTCCTTCCACTCTCTCTATGGCCTGGAAAAATATTGGATTTCATATTCACAAGGGTACTTGCTGCTGCTGCATGGTTGCAAGCTAAAATTATTGAATTGCCAGTTAGGCCCAGTGAGCCGTATTCCAGACCCTGAATCACTTATTTTATGTGTGGCCAAATGCAGCTCCTGCTCTTAGCTAGATGCTTGCTGGACCGGCTCACCACATCATGTATGGTGTGGCCATTTCTGAGAGCCCAAAGTGGTGCCTGTGGATTGCTGAGCAGATTGCCTGGGGGCCCTGCTTCACCTGTGGGTCCCAGCCTCCAGGCTCAGAGTCTCTTGGCGCAGAAACCCGCTTGCCTTCCATCTTGGGATTGCTGCCAGTGGCTGTTCTCCCCTCCAGCAATGCCTGCTTCAGAGCTCGTGGCTTTTCCCACAGGTATCCCGGACAGCCTCCCCTGAGCACCAGCCAGCTACAAACCTCCCTCCCACTCCTGGTGACTGCACCAGCCTCCCTATTACAAACAAGCCTGCAAAAAACCTAGAAAGAATCTTCGGGCTCCTCAAGTGTCCCAGTCTGAAGGAGGGCCGTAGGCTAGACTGCCACAGCAGCTACCAGGATGCCATGCAAAGGGGCAGGTGCTGCTGCTATTGGCTTTCAAGCACGTCATGCACTTAACAGTGGGAGGGCATGGGTGTTGGAGCCACTCAGATCCGAGTTCAAATTCTACTGCCTCCACGGAGTGTCTGTTGAACACCTTCAATCAAGAACCAGAACCATCAGGACATATTTACCCAGCACTGACTATGTCTAAGGCATGAGCCATATCCTGAAGGATATGAGAATGCACAAGACGGACCAGTTCCTGCCCTCATAGTATTTACAATCAACTGGGACTTCAGATAAATGCGACCATTCTGGGGTGTGGCCTTTCTGGGCCCCAGGTTCTTTATCATAAGCGTAGGGATAGTAGAACTTCTTCTGAGAGCTGGCACAGAGAAATATCAAATAGTCTCTACTGAGAGTATATGGCAAAGGGCCTAACAGGTCCCTGTCCAATAGATATAACTCCCTGCTTACCCAGATCCCATCTTCTTCCATTTTTAATTTTTCTGGCCCAAGGTGATACCTGTATGTCCCTCTCTGATCTGTCTCCCTTTTCTAATAACTTCCAACCATCAAAATCACCAATGAGTTCTTAGTAAATTTTAATAAGTCTTTGAGACTAGAAGGGCCAGGGGAAGTGTCTCCTGGATCCAGCTTTCCCCAAAACCTTGTCCCAGGAAGGAGCAACCAAACGTCACTATTACTTAGTGTTGCCACGGAATCCTAGTTACCCATGGCCCCACAGAATGAACATATTGATCATTCTTGATAACTTTTCTTCCCTTTGCCCTTTTTCTTTCAATCGCTGCATCTTTCTGTATACTCTGCCTTCCTTCGTTATGTGGAACGGAGAGTTTATTCGGTATCAACAATGTCAGAGGGTGTCCCCAAAGATGGCGGAGTGGTAAGCAGCAGAGAAAGAGCCTCTCTGAGAGTCACTGTCCAGATGCTGGAATATAGCAACGCAAAGAAGACAAGGAGGAGGGAAGTGGGTCCCCTGGACCAGGAAGGATCTGAAGTAGGAACTGAAGCCCACGGGGAGAGTGACGAGAGAAACTTCAATGAAGGAGGTAGCCGTGGCACCTTCTCCCTGAGACAGGACTCGTTGTGCAACAGGAGCGGTTCAAACCTGTGGACACACGGTGACTGCTGGCAACCTCAGGGGCCTCCACGGAGAGATGCGGTAGTGGAGGGGAGCAGCAGGCATGAGGGACTGCACTGCCTGGCGGTGAGTGCTGAGGGCTCAGTTGCCCCATGGGAGAGAGCAATTGGCTGGGAGCCATCTAGGAGAGGGGCGGTGGAGCTCAGAACTCAGAGCCGCTGCCGGATCCATCTCGCGGCTCCCAACTAGGTTCAGGCCCGTGGAAGGTGCGCTGACGGCTGCAGGCCAGATGAGTCTGGTCTCAGAATATAACTGGAACTTCAGGGGAAATAAATGTGCAGGCTCCCTGAGATTATCCACTACTCCCCCATAGAGGTACTGCTGGCTTGCTGGGATAAATTAACATGGATATGGACTCTGTCTCCACATGCTGCCTACCAGTGACAGCAGAGACAAACCAGGAATTGGACTTTTTTTTCTTTCTTTCTCTCTCTTGTTTGTTTGTTTGTTGTTGTGGTGGTGGTGGTTTTGTTCTTTTTTTGTTTGTTTGCTTTGTTTTTTTGTTTTCTTTTTCTCCTTCATTGTTTGATCTTGTTTTTGTATGAGTGTGAATGTAGTTTTTAGCCTCTTCGTGGTTGTTCTGTTCTGTTGTTCCTTTTCTCTCTTCCTTTTCTCTTTCCCTCCAGTCTTCTGCACCAGTTTCTCAAAGTTAGTGTGATTCCCTTTGTCCTTCAGCCTTACTTCTAATCTCTTCCTCTTCTTCTACTTCTCTATTTTCTCCCTAACCCATTTTAAATTTTAATCCCTAAGGGAAAAATTGACATACTAAGGACTTATATACTGCCTATAATTTTCTGGTTCGTTTCAGATTTTGTTATATAACCACAAATCTAGTTCATACTATTAAAGGTGGCAAATTAATGATTAGCTCGGTTTGTCATTTTCTAGGCTGTGTTTGATGTTACTGTTATTGCTGATGGTACCATTTTAGCCAAAAGTGACGTAATTGTTCTAAACAGCTATTCTTCCTGGTATTCCAAGACTGAGATTAACTAAGGGTTATAGAAAATACTGTGGCACAGTGCCAAAGAACCAGGATCTGGGCCAAGCAGGCAGCAACTTCTCATCTCCAACAAATTGAAGAGGTAGGATCTTGCAACAGACTCAAAATCCAAAAGCCAGCTACACCTGGAGACTACATTGGGGAAGTAGTCATTTCCTAAGGGTTCTAAATGCTATCAATAAAGCAACCCACCATAGGCAATTTACAAGCATCACCCCAGGAATTAAACTAAAAAAAGAAAGAAAGAAAGAAAAGGAAAAAAATATGAGAAGACACTTAAACAAGATGCAACCCCACACATCCAGTTCACCAAAGGCAAACCCAGGGGACAATGAGGTGGGACAATCCGAAAGCTACCCACCTGGCCTCTCTGAAGTGGTAACAACAAAGCAATTAAATGAGGTTCTAGAAAAAATGAAATCAGAAATAATTTCTCAGATAATTGCAGTGATGTTATCCACAATGAAAACCATGCTTAGGGACTGTAGAGCAGATACAGACAAAAAATAGATGAGCTCAAGAAAATTATGGACGCCATGAGTGCTCAGCATAGGAAAGAAATGGAATCCATAAGGCAGGTTCAAGCAGATATCCAGGAGAATAAAAATTTCATTGAAAGTATTCGTAGCAGATTAAGCCAATGTGAGCACAGGATCTCAGATACAGAAGACAGGCTTGCAGTTAGTGACTAGGAAAAGAAAAATTTCTTAGAAATAGCAAGGGCCCATGAGAAATCAACCCAGCATCTGCTAGATGAGGCAAAGAAGAATAACTGAAGATTGACTGGAGTCAATGAATAAGCAGGAGATAGCACAAATGATATAAAAAATCTGTTCACAGATGTCTTGGCAGAAAACTTCCCTGGTAGAGAAAAAGAATTTGACATACACATAAGTGAGGCATATAGAACTCCAAATGCCATGATGAAGAAAAATCTACAGCCAGGCATATCATAGTCAAGATTCCAGAAATTCAACACAAGAATAGAATCTTAAAAGCTGTTAGGAAGAAGAAACAAATCACCTATAAAGGAAAGCCCATCAGAATCACAGCTGACTTCTCAACACAAACCCTCAAGTCAAAGAAGAGCTTGGAATGAAGTATTTCAAGTTCTAAAGGAAAATAACCTTCAACCTAGATTGATGTACCCCACAAAACTATCTTTCAAAACTGATGGAGAAATTAAATACTTTCATGACAAAGGTCATCTGAGGAAATTTATGACCACCTAATCAGCACTCCAAAATGTTTTGAAGGACACTCTAGAAAGAGATAACAAGGACTACAACTCCATGAACCCCAACAGAAGGAATCCACCAGGCAAGGCAAACAATTAAATAGAGGGAGGGGGAAAAAAGAGGGGGAGCCAACAACAGGAAAATAACATGACAAGGATAAGTCAATACATATCAGTTTTAACCAACCATGTTAATGGTCTCAATTCACCAATCTAAAGACACAGACTGGCAGAAGGTATCAAGAAACAAGACCCAACAATATGCTGCATACAAGAAACACATTTAATTCAAAAAGAAATTCATAGACTGAAAGTCAAAGGATGGAAAATTATACTTCATGTGACAGGAATTCAGAAAAAAGCAGGGGTAGCTATTCTATTTGCATACAAAGTGAATTTCAAGCCGAGACTGATTAAGAGAGACAAAGAAGGTCACTACATCCTTGTAAAGGGAACAATCCAAGGGGAAGAGATAACTATCATAAATATATATGCAACAAATACCAATGCACCCAAGTATATAAAACAAATATTAACGGACATGAAAAATCAAATATGCACTAATACAATTGTATTGGGGGATCTCAATATCCCACTGTCACAAAAAGACAGGTCAACTGGACAAAAAGTCAACAATGAAATATTCGAGCTGAACCAAACTTTTGAACAAATGCACTTAGTAGATGTCTACAGAGTGTTCCACCCCACAACATCAGAATACACATTCTTCTCAGCTGCACATGGACATTCACAAAATAGACCACATACTAGCTCATAGAATATGCTTAAGTAAATGTAAAGGAATTGAAATTATCCCATGCATATTATCAGACCATAGTGCAATGAAGTTGGAAATCAATGGCAAAATAAACCACAAGAACTTCCTAAACACATGGAAATTAAATAACACCCTCCTGAACAAACAATGAGTCACAGATGAAATTAAAGAAATTAGACTGTTTCTACAACTAAATGATAATAACAATAAAACACACCAGAACTTATGGGACACAATGAAATCAGTCCTAAGAGGGAAATTTATAGCTTTCAGTACCCATATCAGGAAAACAGAGCAAGTGCAAATAAACAACTTAATGGTGAACCTCAAACTTCTAGAAAAGAAGAGCAGGCTAAACCAAAAGCTTGTATGAGGGAGGAAATTATAAAGATCAGAGCAGAAATTAACACACTGGAGACTAAGAAAACAATACAAAGAATCAATGAATCAAAGAGTTGGTTCTTTGAAAGATTAAATAAAATTGACGAACCCATAGCCAACCTTATCAAAAAAAGGAAAGAAAAGATTCAAATTCCATGCAATTAGGAATGAAAAGGGTGAAATCACAATGGACCGTGCAGAAATCCAGAAGATCATCTATGCGTACTTTGAGAACTTGTGTTCTAATAAGATGGAAAATGCAGAAGAAATGGACAGAATCCTAGATATATATGAATTACCAAAGCTGAATCAAGAAGATATAAAAATCCTAAATAAACCAATATCAATCAATGAAATCAAAGATGTAATTAAAAACCTCCCAACAAAGAAAAGCCCAGGCCCTGATGGATTCACTGCTGAACTCTACAAGAAATTTAGAGAAGACCTAATACCACTACTTCTCAAACTCTTTAATAAAATTGAAAGGGAAGCAATATTCCCAAATTCATTCCTGGAAGCAAGCATTACCCTGATACCAAAACCGGAGAAGGACCCAACCAAGAAAGAAAACTACAGGTCAATCTCCCTAAGGAACATAGATGCAAAAATCCTCAATAAGATACTGGCAAACAGAATGCAGCAAATCATCAAGAAGATTATACACCAAGACCACGTGGGATTCATCCCAGGGGTGCAGGGATAGTTCAACATATGTAAATCAATAAATGTAATATATCATATTAACAGAATCACAAACAAAAACCATATGATCATCTCAATAGATGCAGAAAAAGCTTTTGACAAAGTCCAGCACCCATTCATGATAAAAACCCTCAGAAAATTGGAATAGATGGCCCTTACCTCAATCTGATAAAAGCCTTTTAAATAAATGGTGCTGGAAAAACTAGCTTTGCATATGTCAAAGATTAAAATTGGACCCATATCTTTCACCATGCACTAAACTAAATTTGAAATGGATCTAAGATTTAAATATTAAATCAGAAACATTAAATCTGCTGGAAGCTAGAATAGGTAAAACTCTTGAAGACACTGGTGTAGGCAAAGACTTTACAAATAAAACCCTGATAACAGAGGAACTATCACAAAAAATCAACAACTGGGATCTCATCTTATTAAAAAGCTTTTGCACAGCAAGAGAAAACACCAACAGAGTGAAGAGACAACCCACAACCTGGGAAAAAATGTTAGCCATCTGTTTCTCAGAAAAAGGATTACTATCGAGAACATATAAAGAACTCAAAAAAAATCAGACCTCCCAAATTCAAAGACCCAGTCCAAAAATGGGCATCTGAGATGAATACACACTTCTCAGATGAAGAAATAAAAACAGCAAATAAATATATGAAAAAACGTTCAACATCATTGGTCATTCAAGAGATGCAAATTAAAACAACACTGAAATTTCATCTCACCCTGGAAAGAACAGCTCTCATCAAGAAATCAACCAATAACAAATGCTGGAGGGGCTGTGGGGAAAAAGGAGCCCTTCTCCACTGTTCGTGGGAGTGTAGACTGGTGCAACCACTGTGGAAATCAGTGTGGAGATTCCTCAAAACACTAGGATTGGAGGTCCCATTTGACCCAGCTATTCCACTTCTGGGTATCTTCCAAGAAGAATTAAAAACATCGTAGCACAGCAATATATGTGCACCCATGTTTATAGCGCACAATTTGTAATAGCTAGATCTTGCAAACAACCCAAATGCCCATAAACCGAGGAATGGATAAAAATGATGTGGTCTTTTTATACAATGGAGTACTACTCAGCCACAAAGATGGGTAAACTTGAGACTTTTATAGGTAAATGGATGCAACTAGAGACCTTAATCATAAGTGAAATAACCCAGATGCACATGTGTAAACATAATATTGTCTCCCTAGTGCGAGAAGCTGAAAGAGTAAATAAGATCCAAAATGTACAATAGATATTGTAAAATGGGAAGAAACTGTTCAAAAGGAAAGAGAAACTGGGATGGGGGAAAGGGGAAAAACAAATATATATATATACACACACAAGATAGTTAAGATATGGCTGGGGATATAGCTCAGGGGCACAAGCACCTGCCTGGCAAGTGCAAGGTCCTGAGTTTGATTCCTGGTACCAAAAAAAAAACCAAAAAAAAAAAAAAAAAAAAAAACCATGGTTATACTACTAATTTCTCTTAGTTCATTGAAAAGAAAGGTTTGTGCTAATATTGTTTGGACAATTAAATGCCTATATCTTGTACTCTGAGTAACTAATTTAAAGATAGCAATATGCAATGTATTAACCATTGTTACTCTCCTATTACCTTGTTTTGAAATTTTGTTTTATTTTTTTTTTCACTTTAAAATAAAATTAGAAAAAAAAGGTATCAACAGTGTCTGACAGGGCAGGCAAAGACCCCCTCCTCCCATGTGCCCTGGTCACCCCACGCCAAACATTCGTCCTCCGCACTCCCGGGGCAGTGTGAAGTGGGGGCTGCGGCTCTGGCTCTCACCGTAGTCAGTATTTTCAGGTTCCCAACAGTTCGAAGGCCAGAAGTAAGGAGCCTGCAAAAAAGCACATGGTTATCAGGATGCAGAGGTGCCTACCCTCATCTCCCCTATCCCAGCAAGGCCCTTCCTTTATGACAGGCACTCTCCCATCTCTTGCTGCCTGATACTATACCACCTCTCTCCTGGTTTTGTTTTACATGTGTGGTACGGGGAGGGAACTCAGGGCCTTGCGAATGTTAGAGAAGCAGTCCACCTCTGAGCTACACCTCCAGCACTTTATTTCTAGACAGGGTCTTGCTAATTAGCTCAGGCTGGGCTCACACTTGCCATCCTCCTGCCTCAGCCTCTTAGTTAGGAACACAATTATGTGCCACATTCAGTTTTTCTTTCTTCCTTTTTTTTTTTTTAACAACCCAGCTGAAGCCAGTCAACACTTTAATTTGTGTTGAGAAATGAAATCCAAAGTAAACAAAATAAATGTAAAATAAAAAATATGTTGAAAGGCTGGGTGTGCAACTCAGTGTAAAGGCCCTGGGTTTAATCTCAGAGAGAGAGAGAGACAGAAAGAGAGAGAGAGAGAGAATGATTTAATTTATAGGGAGAAAATCTTCTTATCCTGAAATAAGAGAAGTCTAACCAGAGACATCAGGTGGGCAGTTTCCTGAGTACACAACCCAGGCTAATTTATCTCCTTTAATCCCATCTTAAGAACTCTTCTCCTAAAACCTTTGGACCTTGGAACAACCTCTTACCCTCTTCCCCAAGCCCTCGAGGGCAGGACCTGGGAGAAGGAGTGCAAAGCGGGTGGAGAGGATGATCAGGTAGCATATGGAATCTTTACGCCAGGAGGGCAGCACAAGGTAGTAAAGGTGAAGAATGGTGCTATCAGGCTCAGGAGTCTCGGATCGAGGCTTCCTGCTCCATTTATTAAATGCCACATTAGTCTCTGCACTCCTCAGCTTTCCCATCTGTAAAATGGGTGACATTTACCTCTGTAGAGGTAGAACAAACTTTCAGAAGTTTCTTCACAATAAATAAGGAAATATGCACAAAGTGTCTGCTATGGCCTGAATATTTGTCTCCCCACCCCCAAACATACACGGTAAAATCCTGACTCTGCTCCCCAAGGCAATAGCATTAGCCGTGGCCTTTGGGAGGTGATTAGATCATGCTGGTGGAGTCCTCATGAATGAGATTACTGCTGTTATAAAAGAGGCCTGAAAGAGACTCTGCCCCTTCTCTGTACGAAAGCCCAGCTAAAAGTGTCAACTGTGGGACAGGGAAGACAGAAGACACTGAACCCGCTGGTGTCTTGGTCTTGGACTCTCCAGCCTCCAGAATTGTGAGAAATAAATTCTGATGTTTATAAGCTACCTAGTGTGTGGCATTCTGTTAGAGCAGCCCAAACGTTGCCCCTTAAATTATAGGCTCTCAATTAGGGCTTTTTGCTATTAAGTGGGTCAAGGAATGAGCCAGACACAAGTTCTCTTGGCTTTCCCTGTGCTGGTGAAGGCGGAAGGTTGCTCTCTACAGTACCCTTTGTTTTTCTCGGTAGTTCTAAGCTGAGGCCTGAGGATGATGACAGCAAAGCTTCTTTAGGAGGAGGAGCCAGCAGGCCTACCTGGAAACGATAAAAGGTACCATCATCCTTCATGGTGAGCACATGGTCTGAGATTGGAAAGATGTAGCCCTGGGCTGCTATAAGGCTTCCCAAGTGTATTGCTTCAACTGTAGGGTGACAGAAAGAATCAGAAAGCAGGTTACTTAGTTTAAATAAGAGCAAATAGGTAGCCAAATGTCAAGTGTCATCATCCCTAAATGATAGTGTTGGTGACATGATTGCTGGTGGCGAGGGTGGGGAGGAGAGATGCCCACAGTTGGGAAGGGCCATCATGCATCTGGGGCTTCTCTGGATCCCAGCTCTGAGAATCTGCCCATTCCTAACCTCCCATACTCCAAGACCTTCCAGAGGCAAGTCAGATCTAGCTTCGTGATCAAGAGCAGGAGCTTTGGCATAGATAAACTTGTATTTAATGAAGTGAGATATTTCACATAAAGTGCTTAGCAGTGTCTGGGGCAGGGCAAATACTCACTAAGCACTGGCAGCCCTGATTCATAGTTTCAGTTTCATCATGCTGTATCATCGTCAGCAGGGAGAACGAGGCCTCCTCACTGCCCATGCAGCCTTGGACCCACTCTGTACCTCCCCAAATCAATGGTCCCATCGGTTAACGGAAGGGTGTTTCCCTTCCCTATGCATATAGGGTAAAATCTCACTTTTTCAGGAAGTTAGAGGAAGGACACTGGAGTGGGTAGTGACATAGGGAGCCCAACCTAATAGGAATATGCTTATTACTGACACAATGAACCTGTTCCTTTGTTACTTTAACATCAGCCATAAATAGAACCACACTAATAGTTAAGAATTTATATTTATCTTGAGTGGAGCTAATATGAGAAAAAAATGCTCCTACAACATAAAAGAATCTTTTGGGAATCTCATAGTACCTTTGCTAGTTAAAAACAAATTTTTGGACATGGAATTGACATGCTTAAGGAGTCTCTAAAAATTACTAATTTTATAGGCTCAGAATTTTAAAAGGTGATTTGCTTTGGCTTTACTTGTAAACTTTTCAAGAGGATGAATATAACACAAATGTTTGGCTTGTTAAGAATCATTTACTCCCTTTTGAAAGAAATGTAGATGTACACTTGTACTCATGGAATTAAGGTGAACGGGCTTTTACTTTACTTGCTTCTTGATGACCAGTTTCTTTTAAAATTCTGCGCAGTTGTCTCTTAGCACCAATGTTTCCAGAACCCACATGGACACCAAAATCTGTGGATGCTCAAGTCCTTTTTTAAAATGGTGTAGTATTTGTATATAACCTATGTATATCCTCCCATATACTTTAAATCACCTATAGATTACTTATAATGCCTAATATAATGTGAATCCTGTGTAAATAGTTCTTATGGTGTTCTCTAGGGAATGACTAGAAAAAAGTCTACATGTTCAGTACGGATACAGTTTTTTGCTGAATATTTTCAATCCAGGTTTGGAAGAATCTGCAGATGCAGACCAGCGATATGGAGGGCTGATTGTGTGCTTCAAGAATTGTGCATCTAGCAAGAGAAGATTGTCATCATCTGCAGCTGCTCCTTTCTTAAGGATGGAAGGACAAGGTTTAGTAAGACAATGACTTTCATATCACCAACACTGGAACAAAAAGTCTTCAGCAAAAATGTTTTTATTTAGAAATTTGGCAGAAGGAAAGAGAGAATGTGGGGAGGGGCAGATGTCGAATACGCCTGGCTTCTCAGGGGCTTGATTTGCCTCATCTCTGCTGGGGAACTGCTCTTACGTCTTCCTACTCAGCTACTTCTCAGAAGTCCAAGCTGGGCCCAACATCTTGATGTCCTCCCAGGGGCATCAGAGTTTAATAGACCTTTATAGAAATGACCTTCATTCAGGGCCCTTCCCTGAAGTTTCTTTTTCTTTCTTTTAATTTTTATTTTTATTAGTGCATGATGATTACATAGGCCAGAGAATTCTCACCTATTTTTATATTAGCGGGGCTAGGGTTCTCAGACTGATGATGATGATGATGATAAATACAATGATTTTTGGAAAGGGGAATAAAGCTGCGCTCTTGGAAAAGACCGCCATGAGGAATGGTATTCCTCAGTTTAGCATCATAATCAAAAGAAACATTGCGTTCAAATAAATGTAATTAGATGGTTATCCAGTCTGGGTTTCACAGGTGGAAAATCAGTAGTCCAGCTGTACAAGGGAAACAGACAGTGAAAAAAATGAACATTTATAGTATTTTTTACCCTGTGAACTAAGAACTTGACTAGAATTAAGATTTTTTTTTTTTTTTTTGCTAGTTGCCGGAGTAGCCACTAACCAAGGTGGTGAAACGTTTAGGGTCACTTCCACAAATTACCCGCTTTTCTGGCACTCAGACTCTAGGTAGCTACATTTAATTGAACTACATGTAAATTATACTGTTTCATAGTCAGCTAAGAATGTCAGGTTAAAAATACAAGGATGGCTGAGCTGACATACTGATCCCAGCAAGGAATCACAGCTGGAGGTCAGACACCCAGAGTGGGCACTTGAAAAATATCCTCAGAAAGCATGGTGGTTGGAGCCATTAAATTTGGGGCAAATAAATCTAACTGCCTCCCAGGGTCTAGCAAGGACATCACAGTGGATCGACGTTAGATTATAAAGATAAATTTGACTTACAGGTATCAAGAATATCCAGTTAAGCAAGACAAAGTAGTGTGTGATAAATTTAGAAATGTATCAACTAACAACACCTGAAATAATTAGCTATATGTACCTAGAATTTTCATTTTTCTGGAGACTTCCACCTATTTCCTAATTATACTGTAAAAATAAGTTCTCTTGCTTATTTTCTGGTGGGAGGATAAATTTTGAAACTGCCTTATTGGCCAGGATTTTGCTCTTGTTTTTCTGGTAGGGTTTTCCTAATTGAAATGCACAATTAGAGTTGAAAAAAACCATCATTCCTTCACTTCTCACAGAAGCAGAAAACAGAAGGAATCTTAGCAAATAATTAAACATCTTAATTGTGGATCAGGCAGTCTAATTTTAAGAGCTGGCTCTAGAAGGCTGTTCAGTGACAGTGCTACGACTTATCTTTAATTGCTGCGGCTAACGAGAATTCATCTCATTTCACACGCTATTGTATTGAGCTCTTTGGCATTCTAAATAGTTGCTCATTTCTTCCAAGGGTGATTTAAATTTGAAGATAGATATTCAGTGGAGAAAGTAAATTGATTTTATTTGTAAATAGAGTGATTCCACAACTTGGAATTCACATAGGTAAGCTGAGCTCTCAGGACGGTAAGAGAACCTGGCTTGGAAGTTAAAGGTTACAGGATGGGTACTGATAGCAGAGGAGGTAAAGACAGTGTCAAGTACCTGGGTCTTCGATTGAAAGGTTCTTCATAAGCCACTGCACAATGTCAGTACCTGCAATGACAAAGCAGTTTCAGCTGAAGACCTCATGGGTGTTTAATCCCCGTGGGCAGAAGAAACACTTTTACCTAAGAGAATCTTAATTTCAGTCAGCACACAGCTTCTCTCCTACTTCTTCCCTTTGGCCTTAGCTTTGCCCTCAGATAACAGATGAGCAAATCCAAACCCAGACCTAATCACTGTGTGAGACCAGTCCTCCCATGAGCCATCAGTGTCCTTGCTCCTGATGAGATGTGCCTGGATCTCTTCAGGTGTTTCCTCACATGACATGGCCTGAAGCTCATCACCATTTTGGTCACAGTCCCCTGTACATGCTCCCTTGTGTTTGCCTCCCTTTGAAAACATGGCACCTAGAACCCATGTTCTAATAGCAGCACAGTTGACATGGAAGTGGAAGAGTGCAATTTTCTGGGAGGTTCTGAACATCTGGTCAGTCTACTTTCATCACCCAAAGATCTCACTTTATACCAGTACAGACCACTGAAGGTGGCTTTGTCACCTCGGGCAGAATAGTTGATGGAGAACAGCCTGAAAAGGGTGACATTTTCAGTTATCTGAGCCCTACTGTGAGTCTGAGGTTTCAATGTGAGGGGTAGGGTCTGCTAGTCGCTCTCCTGGGCTACATTTCCAGGCAGGCCACCAGAGGTCCAGCAGAGGCGTTTAATGAACAGTGTCATCTTCTCAGAAATCAAATTTCTCAGAACTTTGTTGGCCAGAAGCAGGACCAGTGCAGGCTGAATAACCTAGACATTTTGTTTCTTTCTGGCTCTGTGGGCTATAACCCTACACAGTATGGCTACCCCGGCTCTACTTCACTCTTCCTGGGCTCCCTGTAGTTCCAGACTTCACACACAGGGCCTTAGCATCCTGGGCACTCAACTGCAAAAGCGGGACTGTTAGCTTCTCCCCACTCTTGCTCTTGGTTGGCATCTGTGAGCTAAACCTTGGATCAAAAACACTCCCATTCATTCACATTCTTAGACACACACGCAGAGAGAGAGAGAGAGAGAGAGAGAGAGAGAGAGAGAGAGAGAGAGAGAGAATGAATGTGTGTTCATTTCCTCCAATTACACAAGTTCAACATTTGTCCTAGGGTATGAAGAACAAAACAGAAATCAAATAAGAACTGTAATCCCAAATTGGGGGGTTAGGGGTGGGAGAGACTTTAACCTGTTTTCCCCTCAAAAGAAAAATAGTTCTTTTTTGTGTGTTGCCTGGAGACTGTGAGGTTTCCAGCATCTCTCCAGCTCTCCCCAGGGCCAGTGGATTATCTTTCTGCTGAGCTTGCCCAACCATTATTTATCACCTGCCAAGATTGATTACTCACCCTGGGACAATGACAGCCCTTCCTTTCCCCCGTTAATTACTGTCATCATTAATATCCATGTCACTAATTAGTATTCATTCACATTGAAACTCCTTCCTCACTATCATATCTGCTACCCCTCCACCCCAATCCCGGTCTCCAAGCACCACTGTCCGGATTTCAACCCCCTTTTTGCTTTACACACTCAGTCCCTGGCCTAATTGTTCTGTTCAGCCTACCAGGCCTGAGTGTGCATTCATACAGCTAAACATCACATTGAAGTACTTTTTTTTGCAAAGAGAGTCACAAAAGCCTCTTTCCTTTTCCCCCTAGTACTATAAGGACCACAGAGCTGGGTTTTTGTCCCTACCACAGCCACCATGACAGTCACTGTCTCAGCAGGGGACTGGCGTGACTGGCCTCAGGCCCAGGCGAGACGGAGCTGATGCCCATGGCTGTCCTCGGGTGTCTCTCGCAATCTACAGTGGTATCCTCCCCCCCTGCCATCCCTTATATGCTGTGGGCACCATTTGGTGGACTTCAGCAAACCTAACAGACAATGCATAGGGACAGGAGGATATTCTCGAAGGGATGGGGTATTTCAGGCTTCCTTGGACTAACCCAGGAGTGACAAACCTCTGGGCCAGTGCAGGAAGGAAATCACTGTGTGCTGAGCTCCAGGAAGAAGTATGGAAGGTAAATCTGTCCTAATGTTATGTCCTTTAAGTGACCTACAATTATCACACCACAGAATCAGACAAGACTGGTCAAATCACCAGCAGGGGAAAGCATTTTCTATTTCCTCCTCCTTTTTTTTCCATTTCTTCCCACTCTCCACTAAGTCCAATTATTCCTTCCTTCTTGTTCTAAAAAGAATTTGGAGCAGTTTCTTTTCTTTCTAAAAGTAATGGTTGCCCTTTGTTAGTATTGTTGGATTCTGGATCACATCTAAGCTGATCTGCTTTGCTGAGGACTTAAAGACAATGTGTAACACCGTGACATAACCAAGGCAGGAGGGCCATGCTTTATTTCCAAAGGTCCCAAAACACTTGTCTGAAAATTGTGTTTTGAGGATAATTTATTAACATATATTGCAAGGAGGTGCATAAAACACATCAGAGAGTGCCCTGACCACCTCTGAACTGCATGTATGTTTTACTAGTATAATTAAATAATATGTACCGCATATATTTATTTATTACATGCAATTATGCCTGTTTTTATATGTTATAGGTATGTATTTCCATCATATCTTTTATATATAATCATGTTTGTTGAACAGCTATTTGGGAACAGCTCAGAAGTCCTGAATTATAAATTATGGCTCATTCATATGATAAACATTTATTGAACACCTATAATATTAAGTGGAAAAGCATATTTAAGAACAGTATATATTTTAAAAGACATTTTCACAACAGAAAAATTATATATTCTATTAATTATGCAAGCATAAACATATACAGAAATGATGAAGAAAAATTCCAGAGGTACATTTAAATTGTTAAATTTAGGTTATCTTAGGTAGAGAAGAGGCATCAAATTAAGGGAAATTTCTATTCTCTACATTTTGGTAGTCTTCACAGCTCACGGAACATTGTATAACATCTTGCACTGAGAAAATCAGTTTTTCTTTTATTTTATTGTTTCGTTGTTGTTGTTTTGTTTTTTCGGTACTGGGAATCAAACTCATGACCTAGTGCTTGCCAGGCAGGTGCCGTGCCGCTGAGCTATATCCCCAACCCCAGTTTTTATTTTAAAGAGCAGAGAGGGAAGAATTGGTTTCTGAGACAAAAGTGGAGAGAGTATGGGAGCTGTGAATGGCCTCCCTGTCCTCAGGCCCTGGGCATTCTCTGTTCGCCCGGGAGAGGGCAGAGAGACATGAGAGCAGGATTCTCCATGCTTTCTCCTCAGGGTGAAGCAGAGGGGATCTTGATCACAAGGTTCTATCACGGGCCTTGAGCAGGTGGCTCTCTCTGGCCATCTGCTGTCCCATGGCCTCTGAAACAACTTCTGCAAACTCTAACAGGGCTGGTTACCCACACCACAGTCCTGGACCACGAGTGACCACCTGCACCACTTCCTTGTGTTTGGTCACTTACTTACTTCACTACAGAGGACTCAATGATCCTGGCTGGTGAGTTATCACATTGTATTAACTTTAGATCCATACAAACTCAATTTGAGTGAATTGGCAAGATCTTCCAATATTTAAGGGGATTCTGTTTCTGGTTTGGAGAAGAACCTTATTAAATAATTCTGGGTTTTGTCTTCAGGTGTTTTAAGCTCCTCCAAAGGCTCGGCATTTAACAGAGGTACCTTCCTGCCACTAATCAGACCCTGAGGAGATGCAAGTGTAAAGCATTCTCCCCATTTTCCCCAAAGCATCAATCTGACCCCAAATCAATCTGATTATGGAGAATTGATAAAAGTCTGATTGCAATCATCTGCAAGTTTCAAGTAACTGGAAATCTGGTAGAGCACAGTACTGACAGCTGAGCAATTGAGAAGTTCATTATCAATCCTTACTGTTTCCTTGCAGTTAAATGTTTCTCGAGCCCAAGCTTCTGTCATTAGTGGGCTCACTCTAGTCTCAGTCAAGGTCATGACTCCATCCACCATTGGACACATCTCAAAGTGAAGACAGCAGCTTCACGCCACTCATCACATGGATGTCATGTGTAGGCGAATGCTTACAAAGAGAATGTGACGATTCCTGAGTGCCTGTTGTGTACTGGACTAGAGCTGGGCAGTTGACCTTATCGTATACCATTCTGATAATGATTATGCAAAATATGATCATTATTACATCCAGCTAAAAGATCAGGTCCAGAGAGGCCCAAGGCCATATTCTAATACCTGTTAGAGCCAGGGTTGGGATCCAGGCATTCTCATGCCAAATATAATTTCCACTCTACCATGCTGCCTCTCTTATCCCTGAATAACTTTCCTAGTAATACACAAGAAAAATATTGAGAAAACTGATAGTTTATATTCATTATTTTCTGAAGCACAGGCATTAGTTTAATAATAGTTACTACCATCGTTAGCTATTGAACTAATAATTTATTGAGCACTTTCTATATTCCAGGCGTTGGAATAATCCTTTTACAAAAATTCTATGACATAGATAGGTTACTATTATCTCCGCGGAGCAAATGAATAGAGGATATTCTAAGTAGAGCAGTTGGTATGGTTTTAGCCTTTCTTTTGTGCCTTAGTTTAAAAAATATTTAAGATATAACAGTCAGCTAGCAGAAAAAGCTTAATTTAAGGAGAAATGTTAAACTGGGCTTTGGAGAATGGGCATAATGACAAGCTGGCAGTAGGAGGGAAACACTGGAGGAAGAAGTGATAGGACGAGAAGTTTAGTGTCATATTTGAGTTGCATTGTTTGGTCAGTGGGGTCCAAGGAAGCCTGATAGAATTTTTTAATGCTTATTCACCAAACACATGAAGCAAGAAGGCACATGGTTTGTCACTTATAAACTGTGGGGCCCTGGGAAGGTCTTTAAACAACTGCCCACCCCAATCTCTATTTCTTCAGGTCAGTTGGGGAAATTCCACATACTTAGTGGAAAAATATAAGATCACGCACACACACGAAACCCTCTTCACAAAGCCTGGCTCATGGTTTTGCTGAAATGGCCTGTTTATTCATGGGTCCTCTATCTGCTCTGTGCCTTCCTTTCCTCACGGGAAAAGAGGACAATGACAAAGTGACCTCCCACAGAGGCAGTGAGGATTAAATAAATCACTGTATAGCAAAGTTAGTGCAGGGTTTTGCACATGATAAGCATTAACACACATTAGCTCTTGGTAGAATGTCTTTCAGAGACCTCACACTGGGGCCAAGTGTTCAACCAAGTTATCTGTGTGGCTGGGAGAAACATCAGCAGGTTCGAACGCTTGTGTTCTTCACCTGCTTTTTCAATGTAGGCCTTAGAGTATCTCAAGATGCCTTCTGATGCTTTTAGGCAGGGAGCCACAGAAGGAAACCTTACCGAACAGAACAGTAAACAAAGGAGGGAATTGTGGGAGGCAAACTTCAGGAACATGAGGAGGCCTCATTGAGAGACTGGGACTCCTGTCTGCTGGCTTTTCTGACCCTGCTCCTCTGGACACACATTTCCCAGGAAGTGAAGGCAGAAAGAAAACAGGTGCCCTCTTCATTCCAGTGTAGTTCAGTTCTATTATGGAGCGAGCATTGTTCTGGTTTTGGGTATTCTGGTCCCTGGCCATATGTATATCCCTATCTCTCTCACCATCTCCTCTTCTCACATGGATCCCTTTTCCATTCCCACAATGCATGATGTTCTATCCCACCACAGGGCCTTTGCATGCACAGTTCCTTGGGCCAGTACCACCTCTCCCCTCAGCTTTTTCCTCTACCTGACTCTCGTGCAGCCTTCAGTTCTAATTTCCTCAAGAAAGTCTTCATTGCTCTCAAGACCTGGTCAAGGTACTTCCGTATTTTGCAAGCATGATGAAGTTCTTTCCTTTCGGAGCACTTGCCTCAGTTTGGAATTAACCACATGTAATTATTTGACCACTGCCCACCTCCTCCTCTGTCTTAGTTTGCTAGGACTACAATAACAAAGTACCACAAAGCGGGTGGCTCATACAACACAAATTGACTTTCTCACAGTTCTGCAGGCTGGATGTTCGAGATAGAGATGCCGGCAGCATCGATGCCTCCTGCGGTTGTGAGGATGAATCAGGCCCAAGCCTCGCCCTGCCTTCTGAGAGTCTCTTGGCAGAACGTGGTTCTCTTTGCCTGTGGAAGCTTCACCCTCATCTCTGCCTTTGTCTCCAAATGGCATTCCTCCTGTGTGTCCATCTCTTCGCCTGTTTCCCTTTTTTATAAGGATACCAGTCACCAGGGTTAAGGTCCATTCTAACTGTCTCATCCTAACTAATTACATCTGCAGTGACTGCATTTCCAAATGAGGCCACATTCTGAGATCTGGGGAACAGGACTTCAACATATGAATTGTTGCAGCACAGAATCCAACCCTTAACAACTCTGAATGATTGCTCTGAGGGGCAGGGACTCTGTCACACTACTTTGTCTCTGGCACAGAGGAAACACCTGGCACTGAGGTTTAATAAATGGTTATCTATCAATAGCTAAATTCAAATATAACATGTATTCATTCTAAAAAATTGATCACAAATCAGTACCAGACATCTCAGATAGGCATTTTACAAACACCGCTTTAGATGAAAAGTTTAGGGTTCTTTATCTTTTGACATTGTTTTCTTTCAAAAGTCGCATCCTGTTAAAAATAAAATGGCATATTTTCTTATAAAAATAAATCTCAACAAATTAACACTTAAAAGTGTTAGCTAGCAATTCAATTTCCTTAGTGGCCATTGGCTGTCCCCCAGAAGAGGACAGTGAAGGGAAAAGTGGAGGGAGGTAAGTCTTCCAACTTCTCCCCTTGGGCTGGAAGACAGTCTCCTCTGCTCGACTGACTTCCTGACTGCAGGTGAATGCTGCCTTGCTCTGGCTTTGATACAACGTGTGATTTTCCCTTTCCTAATAGGAATGCCTCTGAGTCATTCTGATTTGGTTTTAAACAGGTTGGAGGAATTAAAACCAGACACAGTGATTATGATTTTGGAGCCAGTGATACCCAAGCTGCCCGCCATATGCAGCACTAAGCCAGGGTTTGCCAAGGCCACCTCCCTGGGGTCCTGTGAAACTGCTTGCTGGCTTCTGTAGGCATGTGACAACAGCACCCCTCAGTGACCCACCGCTCACACAGCAGGAAACACATGAGCAAGGAGGACCCTGGGCAAGCCTTCTCCCTGGCCCCACCCTCCTCGTTCTCTGAAATTTAAAGCTTCCCTGTGCATTATGAAAAATAATAGGGGCAGAGGACCAGGCGAGGTTATTACCAACTCATAAATCAACCTGGAGGCTCTGAGGCTGCGCTGGCGTGTGCAGTGAGCGCCCCTCCTCTGCTATCTCACCCAAGCCCCCACAATTGATTCATAACCCCATAACCTTCCTGTGCCTGAATCCCAAGTCTTATATCTAATTGTCAGCAGCTGAGTACATGATTTGCAAGAGGATGCAGGCAGCAGCGGACATGGGGGTGGAGGAGAGATTAGTTTTGTCAATCAAAAGCGTGTGGGGTGAGGTGGAGAGCGTGTGGGATATAGCTCCACAATCAGCTTATTAAAGGGACGGCTGGGTATGGCCACATTGATTAGGTCTCTGCACGGGGAAATGGAGACTCACGGCCGCTGTGAGCATAGCTTCTGTCCCTGATGGTAGCTGCTGCTGTTGCTGGCCTTCCACAAAAAGACAGAATGGAAAAATAAGCAGAGCCACCGCTTTGGGACAGAAGTGATCTGATGCCAGGTACCAGTCACCCTCATCAGAAAGCATCAAGAATACTCTCAGGGCTGCTGAGCATTTCCAGGAGGCTGCAAGGGACCTGGTGGCTGGTGGGCTGGGGTTTTATTGCCTTCCTGTGTTGTCTAATAGTCACCTCATTTGTGCAGATTTGAATCTGAAAAGTGGTTCATGGAATTTTATATTCAAATTAATCTGGGAGGGGCGGTAAAAGTTTCTTCAAAGGGTGCAGGATTGAGTAGCCATGAGTTATCCTTTTAGACACCAGCTTGCAGGCTGCAGTTGTGCATTGGAATCTAATTGGCCCAACCACACTGTTAGAGCAATATGACTGACCACACTTCCACAGACCTCTAAGGCTCAAAGCCTGCAAAGCCCCCTGAAGTCTGCTACCACCTTGGAATAAAGAGCTGTGCACTGCAGGGTGTGAACAATCACAGTCTTAGACACCTAACTTCTTGGGCAAAGATTTTATTGGTGTTTCACTCTGGGCCCCCGTTTACCCATCTGCAAAACAGGGCCAATCATGGTGTGTGCCTCAGATTCTGTTATGTACGGGCCGAAATGTGGAAATGTAAATAAAGATGCTTAGTGTGGTTCCTGGCACCTACTTACCCTCTGTGTTAGTCAACTTTTTGCTGCTGTGACAAAACACCTGAAACAAATAACTATTAAGGGGAAAAGATTTATTTTGGCTCATGGCTTCCAAGGTGTCAGTCATGGTCGGTTGGCTTGTTTTGGGTCCTGTAGAGAAGCAGTACAGTGGTACCTTGGTTCACGAACTTTATTTGTTCTATGATTTTGGAAAAGATGACCACACTTGGGTTTGTGTGGGAAAGATGGCTGGGGTCCTATTTGTCACCTGATGCAGAGTTTATAAACAAAAACAAAATTTTGACAAGTGCTTCTGTTTGCAAACCAAATTGTTCGCAAACAAAAGTGTTCATGAACTGAGGTACCACTATATATCATGGTGGGAGTGTGTGTTGGAGCAAAGTTGCTCACCTCGCAGTTGTTAAAAAGCAAACAGAAGGGGCAGGAGTCACAACACCCCCTTCAAGGGTCTCAGTGACCCAACTTCCTTTCACTAGGCCCCAACTCCAAAAGGCTCTACCATCTCCCAGTGGCACCACAGGCTGACACTCGAGTATTTTGCATATGTGTTTTGGGGGGACACTTAAGATCTAAAACATAACACCCTTTTTCCTTTTCCATCTACTACTGATACCGTTTTGTATCTGCCAAAACTGTAATCTGTCTTAGAGCTGACCCCCTGGGTAGAGATTTCAAATTATAATCTAGATTCTAGTCTTTCTTCTCCTCCACCCCAAACCTAGGCTGCGTCCTAGCACTTGGACAGTTCAAAGATTGCTCTAGCTTGGCTTTCTAAATCTTCTCTGTTTCATTCAAATAGATGAGCCCATCCTTTCAAAGTCAGGCGGATTCTTCTCCATCAGTATGGGAGCCACTTCCAGATCAACTTCCAGTCCTTGAGGCAAAACATCAGAAGGATCTTGAGAGGTTTCTTTCTCTGTCCCAGCTACAACCAAACCCTTGGCTGCCTTTGTCCTACATGAGTCACCTGGAAGCAAATCTAGGTTCTTCTTCCATCAGGTCTGTGACCCTGGGGACATGCCTTGCCCTTTTCAAGCATCAGCTTCTATAAGACACAATAGAGACTCAGTCTGAGAGGGTAGACATAAGGATAGCACCTGTTATGGCTTGTATTTAGATGTCCTCTGAAGTCTCATGTGGTCACAGGTAGAGAGTTTTGAAGGTGGCTGGATTAGAGTGTGTGAATATGGTTTTAGGGTGTGATGCCCAAAAGACTGGTAACCTGAGAGACTCTAGCTTCTGCTTCTAGCTGTTGCTTGCTGCTTTGCTGTCTCCTGCCTGCTTGCCATGGATTATTTCTCCTCTATGATGCTGCTCTGCCATGCCACCCTGCTGTGGAGCCAGCCAACTATGAACTGAAACTTCCACAAACTGTGAGCTGAAATAAACCTTTCCTCCTTTAACTTTGGGTGTTGACTATTTTGTCAGCAATAGGAAAAGTAACCAAGACAATACCTATGAAAGGCTGAGTCCTGTTATTTCCATGCTGTATAGCAAATTCCAAGTAAATATCAACTTCATCATTGTTATCATGGCTACTATGACTGATTTGAACATTTTCATTCATTTACCTGCAATGGTGATTAAGCTAGGACTCTGTTCTGAACAAATGGGTGCCCCAGAATGTCGCAAGGGCTGTGATGGGAGTTTTTGTGGGCTGCTACAAGACCAAAGACAGGGAGTACATAATGGTTCCAGCTGACCCAATGTCAAGACAAGGTCACAGAGAAGGGCACACTTAGGATCAATGGGAAATGGTGACAGGTCATTGAGCAGGGAAGTATTGGGTGCAGCGCCAAGACAGCAGCTTGCAGGACAGCACACTAACGGGGCACTGTGACATCTCACATTCATATCCCGGTTGAGGTGGGTTAAAGGGCCAGGCCCCACAAAGGGGAAAAGCGTCCTAGGAAGGCAAGTACCTGTGTGCAGAGCACAACACCAGACTCCAGTGTGGAGGCTCCTGGGTATAGCAGAAAGAGATGTGAGCTTAAGAGCTAGAGGGGAATTTCTTGGTGCTGTTGAGAGACAATCTCCTATTTCTCCAGCACCAGGATGCAGCCTTTCCCTTCATTTCAGCTCCCAACTTCAGTATGGTGGAAAGTTAACTGCCTGCAGTCTCTGCTTGTGGAGCTGATGTTAGTCTGTGGGACTGGGAGCCAGGGCCTAGGCAGTGCCAGTCAGCAGTCTCTATCTCCCCTCTGCTGCTGGTCCTAGATTCCTGCCTTCAGCTGCAGAAGAGCTGGGTGTGCAGGACAACGGCACACCATCATTGCTTCCCTCCTCACCAGCTTCCATGGAGAGCCAGTCCTTTGAGCTGCTCTGGGATCTGCTGCCCCCTCCTCCCACCTCTCCCCTTCCAGCTCTGCAAGGAAGGACAGGCAGTCCTTCCCCTTCCTTGGAGGGCAGAGAGCTGGGTAGTCTGAGGGCAAGGAGGTATTGATGACTACAAGCTGGTAGTGGTGGAGTGACAGCAGCCCATCAATGGCCAGGATGTCCTGACCTTGCTGAGGGCTGGCAGGGCCCTGGGTCACTGGAGGCAGCAAGATGGTGTTCAGGGCCTGGTGATATGAGAAGAATGAGAAGCCAGAGCACTACTCCTGAGGTCTGGTAGTGACCAATCTCCACTGCATCTTCCCTGCTCCTCTCCTTCCTCCCTAAATCCCAGTTGCATTTCTTCTTTGGGCATTTAGGTATGGGATCTAGGTCTGGCTCTGGAGGGCTTGAGAGAAAAGTGAAGCCAGCAATTTGAGACAGAGAGAGCTAGTCTGGCCTAGTCTAGAGACGTCAGGCCTCCACCCTGATCTCTTCCGGTTTCTGCAGGCCAGGCCCTGAGTGGTAGCATACTACCCACGGTAGTATGAGAGCCCCCAGGGGAGGGAGGCAAGGCCTCCAAGACCTGCAGGGCCTGGCTTCCTCCCTTTCACTCCCTTAGCTTCCCACTCCAGCCCTCCGTCACCTCTCTGAGAGACACAGTGTCCTCCCAGCCACACTCCTCAACATCTTTATATGGCAACTGCCCATCTTTTATCACAGATGGACATACTCACGCCCATTTATCACTCCTGCACACCCACACGTATGCACAAATACAACACACACACAATTCATGCATGCAACAGGTACATTTACACACACCGGCATGCACACATACACAGATGGAACATAAGCCCAACTCACAATTCACACCCACACCCACGCACAGACTCAACACACTCCACTCACACATGCAACACATACACATTCATAGCCACTCATACAGACACACAGATGCAACGCACACCCAGCTCACTTGCATACACATTCACAATCATTAGTGCACACTCGCACACATGCATACAACACTCAACACTAACACTTACATACCTAGTTGCTTCTGTGATATGGCCTCGCTCCTAAACTCCTGAAAAATGACCAAAAAGCAGCACAGGCTAAGAGCAAAGTTTGAGGAAAGAACTTTTATCTGCTAGAAATCTAGAAGCACAGGTCAAATCTCAACACCATTCAGCTGCTCTGAGTCCATCTGTCAGGAGTGATCTGGACCAGCTGCCTGCAGTGATGGGGGGAGGAGAAAGAGGGACTAGATATCCCCCAGCTAGAGACACGATCAAAGACATCCCTTGAGAAGAACGCACCCACTTCAAGATGCTGAGCATACTTTCTCTTTAAGGGGTGGTTCTGGAGTTGAGGAGCAGGAGGGTGGAAGGTCAGATGAGAAAAGAAAGGAAAGAGTACCTTCCCCACCAACAGGCACATAATTGTAGACAGCACTGTCAAGTGAGGCCAGCAGGGCCCCAACACCACTCCTGGGAAGAGTGCCTGAGAGGGCTGTGGCCCAGGTTTGGGTGGGCAGAGGATGGGGAGCTGTCTGCAGAAGAGCAATAGGTGGAGGAAATTCCTAGCGTTAGGTCTGGTGGGGCAGCGAGAGGGGGCAGCTATGGTAACCTAGAGTACTGCCATCTGTGGGAGAAGGTTGCAGACAAGAGCCGCAACCTTCAATAGAACCTAATCACTGTCAGACTCAGGTCCACCAAGGCATAAGCAATGTGACTTCTCTCTCCTGCCCTCTGATCTGCTGGTCTCATCCATCAGGCAAGAAGGACAGAGTGACGTTCTGGAGGGATGGATGGAGAGAATCCAGCATGCTAAAGAGGACAGAAGGCATTCACTATCCAGGCTGGGCCATAAAATGTTGCACAGGCGTGTTTTATTATTTAACACACTCTGCTTCTGCAAAGCATGGTTTTGCTCTGATGTCCTGGTAACAGCACTGTTATGGTTTGTGTCTCGATGTCCCCCCAAAGCCTCATGCAGTCATGGAGGTGGGCTTCTGGAGTTTATGACTGATTCATGGTCTAATGCTGGGATTATGGGTGTGAGTGCTACGCCCACCCTGGGGCGGGAGACTGCATGTAATATAAGGGAGGGAAAGAGGTTGCTCTCTCTCTCTCTTGAGCTTGCGCTCCTCCCTTTGGCTCTTGCTTGTTTTTGCTGCCTTCCGCTGCCATGAACTGTTGCCCTCTGCCATGTGCCACCCTGCCTTGGAGCCAGCCGAGTATGGATTGAAACCTCCACAAACTGTGAGCTAAATAAACCTTTCCTTCCTTAATTGTGGGTGTTGGGTATTTTGTCCCAGTAACGAGAGAAAAGTAACTGAGACAGAATTGCAACGAGAGAAAAGTAACCAAGACAGATTTTGGTACCAGAGAAGTGGGGTCGTTGCTGTGACTATACCCGACCATGTGGTTCAAGAGCCTTTGGGAATGGCTTGTGGGAAGAGTTTGGAAAGGTTCAGAGATGTCACCTGGAAGAGTAGAGCTGGAACGCCTTAGGTTGTTCTGTATGGGAGATCCTGGTCAGGGCTCAGGACACCAGAAGGCTGATAGAAACTCTGCTGGTAAAAACCGGGCTTGGGAGGTTTCTGCTGGGAAGAAATTGCATTGGCTGCTGGACTCCAGAACATGTGTGTTATGGCTTGGCAAAAAGTTTGTCTGCATTTTGCTCATGTCCAGAGACTTTGCCTGAGACTAAGATTAACGGCAGTGGACTAACTAAACTAGCAGAAAAAATTTCAAGGCAGTCGAATGTTGAGGCAGTGGCATGGTTATTGTTGGGGGCTTTTAGCCAGATTTATGTTGAGAATCAAGAGCAAGGAGCCCAGAAGAATGATTTAAAATGTTGTGAGTTTGGCCAGAAAGGAAGCTCCAGTAAAGCTGTGGACTGCAAAGATAGAGCTGAGAAGATCTTAATTGCTGAGAAGGAACAGGAGAATATAAAATACGGCCTGAGGACATCACAAGAAGCAGCAAGTCTCCACCCTTTGCAGCCTCAAAACTGCAAAAATGAAAGACCCTGCTTTGAGGAGAAAGCCACAGAGCACCATGTTCCAGAATGGCGGCAACCGCATTATGTCCCAGAATGGTGGCGGCCACACCAGGTCCCAAAATGGCGGCAACATAGAGAATTTGTTCCTCAGAATCAGGTACAGCGTGCTCAGCGATCCAGGCACTCAACCCCTACAGCCAAGAGAGAAGAAGGCCTGGCTACTGCTCCAGCTGGCAGCAGACCTTGGTATCATCCACGTGGCACTAGTTTTAGGTGCATGCAGAATGCAAGAGTTCTGAGGTTAAGGCTTCCACCCAGATTTCAGAAGAAGGCCTGGGAGGCCAGGCAGTGTCCCCCTGAGAGGGCAGTGTGTGAAGCTGTGAGGGTGAAGCCAAAGATGCAGTGGAGACCCCAGAAGTTTGGAGAAGCCAGGAACGTGGATCATCTGTGGAAACCTGCAAGGAGGGAGCAGAGCAGGCCTAAGAGAGAAGCCAGGGCGCTACAACCACCGTAAGTTCCATAGGAGCGGAGCCACGCAAGCCCTTTGGAGCTCACAACTTACCACAGATTGCTTCGGATGTTCCATATGGAACTACAGGACTTCATGTTTGCCCTGCTGGATTTTGGACTTGCTTTGGTCCCATTCCTTTGTATTCCCCTGTTTGTACCTTTTGGAATGGTAGTGTCTATCTTGTGCCATTGAATGTTGGAAGTGTTTAAGTTTCTTTTCATTTGCAGAGTGGCTCACAGCTAAGAGTTTGCCTTAGATCTCGAAGACTTGGGACTTGGACTTTTCAGCAGTGCTTAAACTGTTAGGACTTTGGCAACTCTTAGAGACGGACCAAAATGCCTTTTGCATAAAGGGATGTGCATGAGTCTTTGGGGTCCAGGGGCGGAATGTTATGGTTTGTGTCTAGATGTCCCCCCAAAGCCTCATGCAGTCATGGAGGTGGGCTTCTGAGTTTATGACTGATTCATGGTCTAATGCTGGGATTATGGGTGTGAGTGCTACACCCACCCTGGGGCGGGTAGCCTGCATACAATATAAGGGAGGGAAAGAGGTTGCTCTCTCTCTCTCTTGAGCTTGCGCTCCTCCCTTTGGCTCTTGCTTGTTTTTGCTGCCTTCCGCTGCCATGAACTGTTGCCCTCTGCCATGTGCCACTCTGCCTCGGAGCCAGCCGAGTATGGATTGAAACCTCCACAAACTGTGAGCCAAATAAACCTTTCCTTCCTTAATTTTGGGTGTTGGGTATTTTGTCCCAGCAATGAGAGAAAAGTAACTGAGACAGAATTGCAACAAGAGAAAAGTAACCAAGACAAGCACTTTTCATTTATAAGAAGACCAAGAGCCCACAAGGACTTCTCCTTATGTCAGCCCTCATGAGATGTTCCCAGTTTACAGCTAAGGAAACCAAGGACTGGGGAGACCAGTGGTTTATTTCTTCATTTATTCATTCAATAAAGCATGTATCAAACTCCTGCTATATTCAATATTGTTCACTGTGCTAAAGTGGCAGATGGGATGCAGTTCCTGCCCTTTCCAAGCTCACGCGTTGATGGAGGAGTCAGACAACAAACATATAAGCTGCACAGACAAGAAAAGCAAATGCAATATTGAAGCTGGAATAGAGTGATCCAGGAAAGGGGCCCGGGGGGGTCTGACATATGTCAGCAAGATGACATTTATACCATGTCCTGAGAGACTGCAAGGATGCAGTGGTGGGGATATGTGGAGAAAGAGCACCTCCATGGAAAGGGTCCATGCTAAAACCCCAAGGCAGGAGCAAGCTTGATCCAACCAGAGAGCAGAAGACAGGCCAGGAAAGGAGGGGTTAGAGAGCAGGATAGAGGAGAGAGGGGCCAGCAAGGGAGGGAACAGCCCACTGAGGATTTTGATTTGAAGGGCAGCAGGAAGACTCTATAGGGTTTCCAGTGGGGGGATCTTGTTTACATTTTTGAAAGATCACTTTGGCAGCGGAGTAGAGAATGGATAGTGGAGGGACAGGGGAGAGGCAGGGAGACCAGCTGGGAGCTGACTCTTGTGGGTTAGAGAAATCATTGCTGGCTGGGCTCTGTGGCAGTAAGACTGAGGGAAACAAATGGGCTTGGGGCTGCCTTGAGGGATCCCATCCTCCCTGATGGAGGAGGCTTGGCGTGTGAGAGAAAGAAGAGTCCAGGCTGCCTTGGATTTCTAGCTTAACTAATGATGCCTGAGGGAGCCTAAGCTAACTGAGATGGGCAAGTAGCTTGGAAGAAACATAGGCTCCAGCGTGGGCCATTTCCAGGCTGAGATCTACAATAGTACTTTAAGTAGAGATGTCCAGTAGGCTGCTAGTCATACGAGTCTGGGATCTGGCGGGAGAGGGCCGGCCGAGAGGATAATTGAGAGTCGTTAGTGTGAGGGAACCTGAAGCGCTCCAGCAGTGAGGCTGGATGAGGTCACCCTAGGAGAAAATGCAGAAAGGGAGGACAGGGGCCTTGGAATGAAGCATTGGGGTTGTAAGCCGCACAGCTGGTGGGGAACCCACGCCCATTTATTCTCAGTCTGGAAGGCCTTCCATCACCTGAAAGTGCCACAGCTCTTCTGTGACTTAACGTATGATCACGGTGGTGCATTCCCCTCTCTCAGGAGAAAACAAAAAAAATGAGCTCAAGCAATGGAACCATCTGCCAGGCCCTCCTGAAACCTGCCTGTATCTCCAACTCCCTTTCCCTGTTCCTGTCTCGATTCGAGGAAAAATCTGCACTTAGTTCCATTGACAGTATCTGAGAGCTCGGCCCCATGACTAAGCCAAGCAAGTAGCTAAGGATTTTGTGCTCTCTTCCTGATTTACAGCAAGTTAAACTTTTTCTGTTTTTTTCCTATCACTAAGTCACAGGAGACTGCCTGGCATCTTGTGTAACTTGGGAGCTGGCCTGTGGTCCAGCATTGTGGTGCGGACACTGCTTCTCAGCAGACAGTCACATGGCCAGAAAAATGACTTCAAGGTCCAGATTCCACTGCATCAGAAGACAGGGAGAAATGCCATCTGAGCCAGGCATCTTTCTTTTTTTTTTTTTTTTTTTGGGTACCGGGGGGACGACCTCAGGACCTTGCGCGCCAACAGGCACCCGTGCCGCTGAGCGATATCACTGGCCCCTTTTTCGTATGTGGGTTCCGGGAGTCGAACTCAGGCCTTCGCGCTTGCAAGGCAGGCGCTTACGCCGCTGAGCCATCTCACCGGCCCTGAGCCAGGCATCTTTCTAACATGAGTTCTCCTTTCACACTCGTCAACTCCAGCCCAAGAGAAAATGGCTTTTGTTCAGAGAACATGCTGAGAAGATTCCCAAATGGGGAAACCTTGTAACAAGGAAAAGGACAGAAAGAATATAAAACTCCTCAAAAGTTTCTTTTAGGTTCCATTTTCTCATCATCACCCCGGCTCAAGGTGCAGGTTACAGGATTAGAGTTGAAGCAGCGAACAATTGAAGAGATTGCTAGCTGGGAATGGTGGTACAGCACTGTAACCCCAGGATTCTGGGAGACTGAGGCAGGAGGATTGCAAGTTCAAGCCCATCCCCAGCAACTTAGTGACTCAGTGAGACCCTGTCTCAAAATTAAAAATAAAAAAGGGCTGGGGATGTACTTAAGGGGGAAAAAAAAACAAGTGAAAAACAAAAGAAATTGGTAAAGCTAATAAAAAGAATACAACAGGATCCAAATAACGAGGGAGCAAGAGCTGCATGAAGAAACCCGGGTGAGGGACAGTGGTGTGAGTGATTACAGAATCTCGTTGGCTGTGTTAAAGTGAAACAAAACTACACAGTCTGTTGCATCCATTTCTTGGCCTGTCTCTCCACCAATGCCATGAAGTCACTAAGGACAAGGAGCCCTGTCTCCTCAGGCCACCTCTTTCCCAAGGCCACACCACAGAGTCTTTTTTCTTTTTTTTTTTTTTTCGTACCGGGAATCAAACTCAGGACCTTGTGCTTGCCAGGCAGGCGCTTGTGCCACTGAGCTGTATCCCTGGCTACAGAGTCTTAATAAGCATCATGAATATATAAAGAATCTCAGTCAAAATCAATGACATGTGTTTTGGTGTTGCAAGTAACTATGCTGCTTTTGGTTATGCGCAGTGGCTATGATGGGTCTGCTTACTTCTTGGGGCCACTTCTGCATCTGGGGAGATGGGCCAGATCCTCACTGTGGAAAGCTGTCTTGCTCTTTGCTATTACAGATTAATTACATGCCAGTTCAAGCAGAGGAACCAAGCTACAGCCCTGTTTTAAACGGATCAGGACAAATGTTTTGCAAATGGGAAGGGGACCAAGAGATACGGTGAGAGGGAGAGGGAGGAGTGGAAGGGGAAGTAAAAAGAATTAAGATGTGTAATGTACATGTACTAACTCCCCATGATGAATGTAATCATTACATATGGCAACAATGGACTCTTAAAAATTTAAAACAATAAAAATTATAAACTAACCAAGCTGAGAACTGGTACGTCAGTTCCCCACTTCTGCGCACCTTGCTTCTCCCAGGAATTTTTTTTTTTTTTTGTGGGTACCGGGGGGTTGACCTCAGGACCTCGCGTGCCAGCAGGCGCCCGTGCCGCTGAGCGATATCACCGGCCCCTTTTTCGTATGTGGGTTCCGGGAGTCGAACTCGGGCCCTCGCAACTCCCAGGAATTTTATAGTGAAATGTGATGGGAATTCTGAGAGAGTGTGAAAGCCCAGGATCACAGCGAGGTTCTACAGCTCAGCCTGCAGTCACAACTGAAGGCTGACGACGGATCGATTCATCACAAAAACACCGTCTGCTTTTGTAGAACATATTCTCTGCAGTTGTCATGTCCATGCTGGCTGCCTATCTGTCCCTTAAGCAGAGCAGCCTATTAAGAGATCCAGATTTGCAGTTTGTTAATTAAGAAGAGAGTTGTGTATAGTTTTAAGAGGTTAGGATTAGGTCTAGTCGCACATCCCTGAAAAATAAAAACAAACAGAAATAACAGTGGCTTAAACAAGATAGAAATTTACTTAAGAAAAGAAAGTAGGAGTTGGCTCCATGAGGTCATCAGGAATCCAGGCTTTACAGCATATTTCCTGAAATATGCTATATTCTATGTATACAATGTGATAGATGTACTAATCGTTCCCCAAACATGCTCATATCTTAATCCTTAGAATTGCAAGTATATTATTTCACATAGCAAAAGGGATTTTGCAGATGTGACTAAGTTGAGGGCCTCAACAGGGAAAGGTTATCCAGGAAGACCCAATGTAATCACAAGGGTCCTATGAGAAGAGGAAAGAGTCAGAGAGAGAAGGGGATGTGAGGACAGAGCAGAGAAGGGAGGGAGGGAGAGAGACAAAAACCCTAGAGAGCTGCTGGCTTTGCAGACAAAGGAAAGGACCAGGAGACAAGCTTAGACTTCTGGCCTCTAAACATGTTAACTAAGTCTGCATTGTTTTAAGCCACTTAGTTTGGGACAATTTGTTAAGCAGCAATGGGAAAGTAATACTCATGTCTTTGGCCACAACATAGTCACCTGACTATTCCGAGCTACAAGGGGACCTGGGAAAATAGTCTTTTATTTGAGGACAACAATGTGTTCAGCTGAAAATGGGGCTTTATTATGACTGAGTAGGAAGGAAAAAGGGATGCTGGGGTCCATAAGAGCAGATTGCTTTGCTGGGCTATTATATGAATAGAAGAGTATCTAGATTTAGGATAGCAGAAAAGTATTCTCAAAAATAGGACTGGCAATACTTTCAATGGGAATCCATCTTGAGAAAATATATCTAAGAAGCTGGCACAAAAACTTTAAAAGTATTGTGGCAACTAATTCAAAAAGGACTCGAATACTGTTATTCCTTTGGCAGAAGCTTTTCTGTACTGGGTATTTTTGCTGGAAGTTACTAATCAGCTATGCTGTATGTGGGATTGGCTGAGCCCAGCTGTGAAGTTTGGAGTCTAAGAAAAGGCTCTGAATTTAGGAGAAAAAACTCATTTGGTTTTCAGTGAGACTTCTGCTTTCTGGAATTCCTCCTGCCATGGGCAACTATAACTCAGGATTCACTTTTTGTCTTTGTCCTTGCTTACAGAGATCATCACAAACAGTTGCTTGTAAAAAAGTACCTGGTACATCACAGATGCTCAACAGTTGTTTTCTGAATGGATAAAGGAGTGAATGAACTTAATGGATTTCAGTACATTTTTATCCATTCATTCACATGAGAGCCTTCTGTGTCCCGTGACTATGATAACTGCTAAGTGCAAAGCCAAGCAAGGGTGTGGTCCCTACACTCAAAGGGCTCACAACAAGGTGATGACAGAGAAGTAAAGCCACAGTTGTCCTTCAGTGCATCGGGCATGATAATGGATGTATTTGCAGGGAACTGTGGGACTACAGATAGTAGCCCCGCATCAGACCTGCAGAAGGTGTTGCTTGAACGGAAGCGTAAAGAGCCAGTTGGAATTAGCTAGGTAAGGCAAAGTGGCATTCCAGGATGAGAAGAGCATCTTAAAGCCATAAAATCATGGGACATAACATCAGGTAACATTTGGGTAGGACCAAGGAGGCAAGCGGAGCCAGAGCTTGGAGACTGCAGGAGATCACAAAGGGATCGTAAGAGGGTGCGTTGTCTCTGTATCCTATGTAAGATATTCTCTTGCCTAAAAATACCTGCCCTCTTTTGTGGTAGTGGGGACTGAACCCAGGGTGCTGGCTCTGAGCTACATCCTCAGCCTTTCAAATTTTTTTTACTTTTTATTTTGAGACAAGGTCTGTCTAAGTTGCTAAATTGCCTAGCCTGGACTGGAACCTGTGATCCTATAGTTTTGTCTCTCAAAGTGCTGGGAATACGAGCATGTGCCACCATGCCCAGCTTAAAGATAACTTTTCAGTTGGGCTTTTCTTGGCTTTTGGGACTATCCTTACCAATCTAAGAATCATGGTAGCCTAGCTACTTAGGACAGGAGAGCTAGTTTCAACGTATGATTTGTTTCCAGGCAATGTCTGGGGATAGGCCACCCAAAAAAACAAGCAGAATGTGGAAATTAAATTTTTGCCTCACAGGAAAGCACCTGGAGGTACGTTTTTCCTAAACCCTTCCTCTTGCCCGTCGGGATGCGTATGATTGTGTGGAGGGCTCAAAACTAAGAATAGAAAAAGAAACAGCTACACCTGGTGATGTCCAATTCCCAGACAGAAGTGACTTGGGTGGACTTGCTCTTCCTCACCCATGCTCCTCCCCATTGGAAGGGTGACATCTTTCTAGAACAAACTGCTGGCAGCCACCAGAATGCATTAGGTTGTGATTGTGGCATTTGGTAAAGTAGCGGCTTCCGCTTCATTCCTATGGTAGAAGAATATTCCCAGGTCACGGAATATTGGTAAACAGTCAACAAAACCCCAGCAGGGGTAGCAGGTAGCTTATTTCCCAGGGTTTTGGCTGCCGCTCACCCGCGCTGTCTGGAAGCAGAGGTGCATTGACTGGAGTGAGATGAAGACCCTCTGCTCCATCTGCCTGGAGGAGGTGGGGTAGACAGGAGCAAGGCCAAGGTGGGGGCCCCTAGGGACGCACCGTGAGGTCACTGTGCTAAGGAAGGCACAGTGCTTTCTGGGAAGGACTAAAACCTATAACTAGATCTGGGTAAAGCAAATGTGCTGGGTCTCCTTTCCATTATCAGAAACACACACCAAGCTGCTGTGCAGAAAACAAACTCAAGAGCGCGTGTGTTCATTTCTTGTCTTTCCTTCTCCTGCCTGCTGAAGCGAACTCCAGTCCTATCCCTTTAATCTCTCCCTCCTAGCTCTGCCTTCAAAAGACAGTCTTTGATCAGCCTTCACTGTCTCAGGATTTTGTAAAGGTGAACAGGGAAGAAAGTGGAGGGGGAAGAGAACAAAGACAGAGTCAAGTTGAAGTCATGACTGGCAGGTTTTTCCGTTTCATTTTGTTTAGGTCAGAGTGATAAGGAAGACGGGATACAGACTAGTTCTAGCTATAATATGTGAGGGAAGTGGATGGGAGAAGTTTTTTAGGTTTTAGTGTTATTCTACTTTTGAGAAACAATATCTGCACGTATTTATGGGGTACACAGGGATTTTGGGTATGTGCTGTGTGATGATCAAATCAAAGTAATCAGCATCTCCATCACCTCAAGTATATGTTATTTCTTTGGCAATTTTAAAAAAGCCTGTCTGGGTATATAGATCCCCTCGTGAAGTTTTACAACTATCTATAATTTGTGCTCAGATGACTGTCTGTCACCATAGCACTAAGTGTTTGTGTTTGTGTAACCGATTCATGGCAGGGCCTCCCTGCCCTGTGCACCTTTGCACACCTGGAGGCCTGACAAGCACATTATCAGATCTTTCCCCGAACACAGATCCATGTTCTGGTGAATAATGTTAGGCGTTTTCCCTCTAATTCCCCGTCACTATGAGTCTCCCTCTTTCAGGGCCAGCTTTGTCTTCTTGTCTCCAAGCTCTGTGGTATTCTCGTCCGCAGACTTCTATGAACATCTCAGCTGGCAAAGAACCTGGCCTTCGAGAGCCAGCGTATGGCCTCAGCAGAAGAGGAATTGATCATCTGATCGTGGACTCGTTTTTATTTATCACACTTGGGGCCCTTAATATCAACTGAGCCTGCCACTCGTGAAGTTAAGAATGCTGCATTTAACCCTAACCATGCAGGATGGAAGTGTCTCTCCGGATATGACTCTAGCAGTATCAGAATCAGTATCAGTATCAGCATCAGTATCAGCATTAATATCTCTGGAAATCTGTTAGGAACACACATTGTCAGGCCTGCTCTGTTCTACAGAATCAGACTCTAGAGGTAGGGCCCGCTACCCTTGTTTAATCACCTCCTAGTCAAGTTGACAGCCACTGGTCTACGAAGAAGTTTTCAAAGAGTTGGCCCCTTTTCCCCAGTGGCATTACGATCTTTATTTCTTTTTTTTTTTTTTTTTGTGGGTACTGGGGGGTCGACCTCAGGACCTCGCATTCCAACAGGCACCCGTGCCTCTGAGCGATATCACCGGCCCCTTTTTTGTATGTGGGATCCGGGAGTCGAACTTGGGCCCTCGCGCTTGCAAGGCAGGTGCTTACGCCGCTGAGCCATCTCACCGGCCCTACGATCTTTATTTCTTAAGAGTTGAAAGTGGTACAGATTGTGCCCACCGAGTTTTCTACTTTCAAGTCAGAAGAGAAGCCTGCTTTCTATTCGTTAAACAGTTAGATGGAGTTTAATGAGCAGCTCCAGGAGTCATCACAAGTGGGCAACAGGAGTCGCTTGGCCATTGATAAAAGGAATTCTGCAGTGAGTGCCTGCAGGCTCAGTGACAGATTGATCCAAAAGAGCTTTGGGTGTTCATGGAGTTCTTCCTTTTATCATTCAGTGTTTCCAGTGCAAGGAAGGCACGCATGTGGACTAATGGCTAGGGTTCTCCTAGAAACACCATCACTTCCTGGGTGAGGCTGAATCTCACAGACAGAAATCCTCCCATCTGTCTGTCTGTCTGTCTGTCCGTCCATCCATCTATCCATCCATCCAACCATCCATCCATCCATCCATCCATCTATCCACCCATTCATCCACCCACTAATCCTTTACCCAAGTAACTCACAAATATGTATTAGATTACCTGTAACATGTGCTGTTAGGAATACTGAGACCAGATAATTCCCTCTTCATCCTTCATCAGGGTGGGTAAAATCCAAGTGCCTCTGCCGCCACATTTTTCTCAATCTCCTCTCTCTGATTATTTTTCACTTATTTTCTCTTAATCAGCTCCCCAGGCACACATCTGGAACATCTTTTCTTGGCTCCACTGGTGAAAAAGTACTCACGTAACCTTCACCTGAGCACAGAAGGATCCTTCTACCCCTTATTAGTCACTGATTTCCCTTATGGTCTTCTCCAATCCCCTTGGTTCCTCTTCCACCTTCCTCCACCCCTGTCAATTAATTAGGGGATAAGAAAAAAAATTCTCTTTCTTGTTCTCTGATGGCTTTTATAACATTTCTCCTTTCCCTCATGTAAAACTTTCCCATAATTTGAGGCTTGTTCATTCCACTATGTTCCTCTCTACTCCTCCAAATAATTTATAAACAGAAAGAGTAAGATTGTTTGAATTTGAAGGTCACTGCAGTAGAGAGACAGGGAACTGATATTAAATGAGTCCCCTTCAAGAATAATGGTGACACAAAATAATGGCAGATTTGGAGTGAAGAGTCACGTTGTGAGCTGGGTGCCAGGGTTTGCCTTGAATGAGGGTGTGTGATCTTGGGAGGGTCAGTTAAGCTCTGTGGGCCTCAGTTCTTCCAGCTGAAGTTAGGTCATTGTGGATATTTTGCCCTCCAAGGGAACATTGGGATGCTGATTTCTTCCTCTCTCTCTCTCTCCTCACTTCCTGGCAGCCATGAAGTGACAGCCTCTTCCACCTATGCCCCTGCCATAATGTCTTGTGTGCCACAGACCCAAAGCCACAGGGCTATGTGACCATGGGTTGAAACATCTGAAATCATGAGCCAAAACAAACCTAGTCTCCTTTTAAGGAGATTATCCCAGGTATTTGTTGTAATGACAGAAAGCTGACCAACACAGTGCCTGTTGAAGTAAATTTTTAAAATACTGTACCGTATACTCAAGCCTAACCATTCTTTCTTGATGGTTTCTGCCTTTTATGTCATGCTTGTAACCCTGTCAAGACTTTTAAAGGGATGTGCTTTTTAAAGTTTTATTGAGTTCATTTATTCAACAAATGCTCACTGAATGCCAAGCATTACAGAGAGTATCACCCAAAGTGTGGAGCTGAACTCAGAATGAAAAAGTCTGTCAAGAAGGTTTGTAAACTGGAAGTAAACACAAACCCAAAAGCACAGAGCAGCTGCGCAGGGATAGTTTTGGTCCTGAGCAGGGATTGCAGTGGTGCCACCCAGAACTCAAATTCCTGGATCTCAGGACATTTTACAATGAGTGAAACTGATAGGACTCTAATGATGCCAAGAAATAGTAATGCAGAATCTAGGAGTGAGAAGGCTTAAAATGACACTAAAGATAGTATTGACAGCATTTTTTCTCACATCAGTCAAAGAGAAATAATCACCAATGATGTAACTTTTATTTCAATGTAAGTTAATGTAGATGTTATCTATCCCCTGGGATTCTTTTACAATACCTCTGAATCAAGAGAGGGAAAGAGGGAAGGAGGGAAGGAAGACCAGGAAGGAAAAAGTATTCTTCTTTCTAGGGCTTTCACTGAGAAAGCCTGTAAGTGAGGAGACGGTGTCTCTGTGCTACTGACACTTGGCTGGACAACTGTCCAACTCCACTAGAGCTGCAATGTCCTTAACTTGCTGACTCCGTACTGAACAAGCCCTGGATTATTTATTTGTCCTATTTTTTTGTATTACATGAATTTTGAAGTGAAATATAATAAACCCTTAGGAAGTTCACCCCAAAATTAAGTGCCCTGCAAAAAATTTGCTGAGGATTCAAGCCCACAGCATTTGGACATCCAACAAAGAGTGGAAAAGGACAAAATTTCTGGTCTGCCTCACTGCCCTGGGAGTAGGAACATGGGCTTTTCTAGGTATAGGGAGAGCTCATGCCTTACCAGGAATACCGCCAAGGACACTTTGCCCCTCTATTACTGCAAGCGAGTCATGCCTGAAGTCCCACCTGTATGACTTCATCCTCTGAGTAAATGCCCTCAGGAGATTGGATGCCACGTGTGGAGAAGGTCTGCTTTCACTTGTCATAACGCTAGGCTTGTTCTGAAAGCACGGATGGATGGAAATGAAGCTTTCAACTAATCTGTGAATCACTGGGCAGGTTAAGGACCATGTCTTGTGCCTGGGATGTGATACATGATTCTGGAATGTGTAAATCATTAATTGTTACTTCTACCTCATCTTGTGCCTCAGAACTAGAGACCAATAATTTGCATTTTTTTTTTTTTAAAGGCAGCTATCCAGTGCATGCAAGAGGACAGGTAAGTATCACATTGGGAAAAATGGGTAGAGAAGGAAAGGTTGCACAAGTGGGACAAACTTCTGCTTTTGTCTACTGTTATCTTTGACTCTAATGCCCCCTAAAAGGAATCATTCCCAACACAGTTTGCTTATGCCATGCATGAAGCTTTTCCAGTGCTATCTCCAATGAGACTCACCATTTCCCTGCCTACCGTGATGCCCCTGACAGGCCACTCTGCTCTTTGTAGTCTTTTTTCCCTTTCTGGGCTGAAATGATAGGAACATATTCTCTGCTGGTTTTGGAGGCCAGGAGTTGGAGATCAAAGTGTTGGCAGAGCTGGTTCTCCTGGAGGCCATGAGAGAGAGCAGGATCCTTCCCACTCTCCTACCTCCGGGGCTGCACACAAGACTTGGGGCTCCTTGGCTCTCAGATGTAGCAGACTGGCCTCTGCCTGCATCTTCACACAGCTTTCCTCTGTTGGTCCCCTTTGCTTTCTTAGTGGTTGAGTCCCTCTGACATCTGTCTCTTTGGTACTCCTCCAGTGGGACCCCAGACACCTTCATAGGACACCCCGTGGGACACGTACATTTTGTAGGCACCTGTTCTCTGTTCCCAAACAAGGAGGATTAAGGGCACTCTACCAAGGACATGGGGAGCTCCTGATCTCCAGGATGGCTCCCTGACCTAACTTGAGTTTTCTTGGGGTAAAAAAAGAGACTTAATTCTCTCATGGACTCGAGCCCCAGAGCCCCCTCCCACAGCTCCATTTCAGACTTCTCATTTCTCTAGAGTTGGTTTTCCCAAGAATGTAGACACAACAAGAAATTACTGGATTATCTCATCCCTCTATTATGACATATAATGGAAATATTGGACAGCTTTGTATTATTATATGTCTTTGATAGTATGACAGATCTAAAGCAACTACAATGATATAAGAATTTCACCCTCAAATCCCATTTAACCCTTCAGAGGATCTGTGAGGCAGGTAGGGAGCATGATCCCACTTTCAGAGGAGGAAATCCAGGCGTGTCTTTTTCACAGCACACACCAGGGGAAGTACCGTAGCGGCCCCAAAGCATTCCTTTCCGCCGTTTCAATCGCCCTTAGGGTGCAATGCAAAAATCTACCACACAGGGGCACTGTTGCTCTTGAAAGCTACACGATTTTGCAAGCAGCTGTCTCCTGTTAAGCAAAACTGCCAGGATCCAGGATTCCAATACTGATTTTTAAATTAATTGCCACTGACGTTCTGAATACTGCTTATTTTTTTAGTTTTGGAGGTGCAGATCTGAAGTGTATTTGATGTCCTTTATAGAATTTTTCAGAGGCCAAGAATGAAGGCCAAGGTAAAACTTTGGTCATAAAGTTACTCGTGAAGGTTAGAAGTGTTCCTGGAACTTCCTGTTGTATGGGTTAAACGAATATGTTAACTGTGGAGGACCAAATGATAAAAAGAAAGAAAAATAAGTGGGTGGGAAAGAGTTTTAAATGTATCAAAGGGCAGCAGGAGGGGCAGTAGAGCTAGCTGAAGCAGCAGGAACTGGATTACGCCGGGTTATTGTGGAAATGCAACTACAGCGGTGCCTTCAGAATTTAGGAGACTGTGGAACAGAGACCCAGCTTCTTCAAAGTATCTGCAGCAAACCCTGACCCCCAAATCTTCATCTTCTCCCAATGTAAAATGGATGCTAATTGCAGCCAGCAGACAGGGTGAGTAGTTGGCTAATACTAACTCCAAGTACACAACTCCATATGCAGGCTATGTATTATTTAGAGGCCCTCAAAGAGAACTGGCTTTTTAAAAGGTCACAAGCTTCTAGTGCGGTGAGAGCCCGCTACCCACGCTTACGATGGTGAGCACTGCAGAGGCAATTTGAGGCAAGCCCTCGGTTTCAGACTTCGTTCTGCTGTCACCTTGTTGTTGCATCGAGCAAGTCACTTGTCTGACACCTCTGTAAATGGGAGCATCTGGCTCGGTGGCCCTCTGAGTCCGTTCTGAGCCTGACAAACTCCTTCCTGGCCCACTGGCCTCCCAGTCTTGCATCCATCTCTGTCTCGCACTCCTAGGTGGTCCAAGTGGGCCATTTTCTAAAACCCGGACAAAGCCTCCCTTCTCTGTCTCTGTCCACTTTTGCTCCACCTCTGTCTGCCTCGAATGTCCTCCTCCCCCTCCACCACAGCTGTAAGGTTTCTTATTCCTACTTCAAGTTCCAAGGCCAAGGCCAACCTCTCTGAAAAGCCATCCTCAATATCACAGGGGCAGAGCGTCCCCGTCCTTTATGGTTTTGCAGAAGTTTACTTAAACTTCTGGTGGGCCCGGATCAGCATCTGATTCACCACCCTACAGGCCTTAGCCCAGGGGCCAGCACACAGCAGGAACCAGGGGGTGGCGAACGGAACTAACGACCACGTGTGCACAGACACGCGAGGCTTTGTGCAGAGCATCTGGGTGCTACTTAAGGAATCCGGCCCCTGCTCTGTCTCTCAGGCTTGTGTACTGCTTGGCATTCAGACTCTGGAGCCAGATGTCTAAGTTCACAGCCTGGCTCTGCCACTCGCTGGCTCTGGGAAGGTGGACAAGTTTCTAAACTCTGGGCCTCTGCTGAGCACCTGTTAAGTGAAGATAATGACTGTGCTCCCTCTGCATGGACACTGTGAAGAAAAAATGGGCTGATAGGTGTGCTTGGAAATGTACTCGATGCAAAACAAGCTCTCAGTAAATGCTGGCTTTGAATAGCATTTTTACTATAACTCATTAAAATACAAAAACCTCAGGACTTCTTGATAGCAGTAACTTTGGTGGTAAGGAAAAAAAGCCTCCCCAGTGTCTATCGCTATGGCTGTTCATGATTCTAGCTATGCTGGTGTCCACAGCAGAAGGCTGGGAAATGCAATCCAGGCAGCCTGTGCCCCAGTAAGTGCCAGCTCTGGGGCCTCAGAGTGGACCTTTGCTTGGCAAAGTCCTTGAGTGCATGGAAAACAGATTAACTTGCTATCATGTCAGCTTCCCACCAGCCATTTGGCAAACTGTACAATTTGATATGGTGAGTGTCCTCCTGCCCGCTCTCGGGCCTGCCCAGGTGCCAGCCTTGCTCCTTATCTGTATGTGTCTTGTGATATGTACCCTCTCAGCAGATTTGTTCTTTTTTTTTTTTTTTTTTTTTTGTGGGTACCGCGGGTCGACCTCAGGACCTCGTGCACCAGCAGGCGCCCGTGCCGGTGAGCGATATCACCGGCCCTTTTTTTGTATGTGGGTTGCGGGAGTTAAACTCAGGACCTCGTGCTTGCCAGGCAGGCGCCTACGCCGCTGAGCCATCTCACCGGCCCAGCAGATTTGTTCTTTTATCTGCTAGGATGTAAGGACAGAAGAAGAAAGAAAAAGGGATGAAGGTGAGAAGCCACAGCTCAGCCATGTTTCAACGTACCTTCCAGACAGGGAGCTAAGAGATAGTCTCTCTCTCTCTGTCTCTCTCTGTCTTTCTGTCTCTCTGTCTCTGTCTCTGTCCATCTGTCTCTCCCTCTGTCTCTCTGTCTCTCTCTCCCTCTGTCTCTCTGTCTCTCTGTCTCTGTCTCTCTCTCTCTTTCTCTCTCTCTCTGGCTTAGGGTTCAGTGATAGATGTGTCTGTCAGTGGGCCTACTCCCTCTGTATCTGACTGTACTATGATTTCAAAGGAAACTAATTTGCCTGTCTTCCTGATCTTGTTCTAATTTCTCTCAGTTCTAATTTCTCTCAGTTCTATTTCCTGGTAAAGATGTTATTCTGAAGTTAGACGCTGGCACTAAAAGATGATGCTACATCTGCTATACGTGCTTCTCGCATACTGCCTGGATCTGGTGAAATGGGACTGTGGGCTTTATGAGTGTCTGCCCTTACTGGGGCCTGGGGTGGGAGTTGTGGAGAACGGGCAGAAGAACGGTGGGAATGGGGACAGCCTCCCACCTCTGAGTGCTCATCCTTCCTCCAAGTTACCCAAAACCATTGCCACAGTCAACTCAAAGCACAGTCGTAAAGCTCCTGATCAAAATCCACAGTACAAAATGATGCAAAGTTATTCAGTCCAGTTGCTTCTTGTTGCACATGTGGAAACTGAGACCCACAATGGCAAAAAAGAATAGTTGACACTAACTAGGCTGACCTCATGTCAGACTCCAAACAGCTCTGTAGCTACATACTACTTTTTCATTTAGGTTTTTAGTCGGTGAGGAAACTGAGGCCCAAGCTTGCTAAGTAGCCAATCCAAGACCAGATGGCCAGTAAGTAGTACAGTTGGGACTGGAACCCAGAGCCAGCTTCAGAGTCCTTGCTTTTCACTCTGTTACTCTGCCTCCCCAGGAGTGAGCTGTTAGTTGTCACACTGTTGGTATGGGGGGGGGCAGAGGGACTAAAGGGTTTCTGGGCTCCAAGTCCATGATTCCTGTTATCTAGGGGGAAATGATGAGCCCCAAACCTCTAACCAGGTTTTCTTTTCCTTCCCACCTGATGCCAAAGCATTTTCCAGGCTCAGCTGCCACCTTCTCCCAAATGCCCTATTCTCCCAAATGGCCTATTGATGGCCAAATGAAGGCATGATGTGAGTGAGTGAATGAAGAAAACGGGGGACTGAACCCTTCAGGGTGAACTGGGGTCTGGGGAGGTTATATCTGCAAGCTTTCAGTAGACTGCAAATATCTGACAGTGCCATAGTGAGTGAATCTGTCCAGTTCTCTCAGAGCTGGGGCTTACCACACAGCCCAGTTGGCAGGGAGTGAGCATTCCTGAAGCCAGACCCATGCTGTTCCCAACCCCACTTCTTCCCTTCCTGAGGGTGGCACAGCCTGGGAACAATGCTGATATGTGCCTGAAGCTTGGATCCCTTTGCCCCTCATGCAGCTGCAGCACAGGAGGCAGCAGTAGTAAGAGCAGTGCTGATGCTACAGGCGCTAACGCTTTCTGAGTGCTCACCTCCTGCCAGGTGTCCTTCTAAATGTTTTATCCGCACCAACTAACCTAATTCTAGCGCCACCACTGTGGGGCACGCACACTGTAATCAGACCCAATTTGTGGCTGGGATACTGAGTAACTGAAACGCTGGTCTGAAGTTGCTTAGTTGCTGTCAGGGGTGGGATGAAAACCCAGGCTCCGTTGTCAAAGCCCGGACACTGAATCACACTCTGAAGCTGCCTGAGAGCTCAACAAGAGGGGTGGTTGCTTCTTCAGGGGTCCAAGTCTGGGGGATCATTTTCTTGTTTGCAGTGGGCAGCTACTGACACAGGTTATATTGACTTCAGGGCCTAAGGCTAGATGTCCACCGCTACTCCCACAGAAGAGTTTCCGAGCTCAGCCGAAGGGCTAAGACTAAACATGAATCTACGCTTACATGGGGGGGAGGGAGTCATACAGTTTGAGGTTAATTTAATTAGCAGAAAACACTTGGAGAAATTAAGAGTTAAAACATTTGCCTTTACTTGTAAATATGATACTATGAGCTTCAGGCTTAATACCAAATATTGACATATTTGCCAAACTTTTCCCATTCAGAGCTGAAACAGATGAAAGGAAGAGAAGGAGACCTGCCTTTATGTCAGCTGCCAGACTCAGGGTCCATATGTAATATTTACATCAATGTTCTCAAAATTAAAATATATATATATATATTTATTTATAACAGATATATATATCTGTTGAAGAACAAATTGTCATGGTGCTCCAGTATTTATTTACATTATTTTTATTTCAAAGTTGCAAACATGTAACTAGGAATAAACTTCTTATGCTTCTAGTTCTAATATGAGTGTACAACCAAATGAATGCACACATAAATACAGAGCTACAGATGAGGAAAATTCAAATTCAGAAGCATTAATTTTTGCAATGGATGCTGCGTTGCTGGCCTTAAATTGCTTGTGCTTCCTGTAGGTAGGACCATAGGCAGTTGCCATTTTTATAAGTCAAAAATATCAGTGATGTCAACAATTTTTAATTATAGGAGGTCATTAACTTGGAGTAGCTATGGCACTTTAAGATCCTACATAAGCCAAAAAAAGGCCACAGTAAACAATGAAACAAAACTGGAGACCTCCAACTAACCTCTAACTAGAGACTTTCCACTTGGACCAATCAAAGACCTTTTCTGCTTTTCTTCCATGGAAAAGCTTGCTAACCACGCTGCTGTGTGGAGTTCTCTGAATCTCTTCTGGTCTTGCACACTGCTGCACAATGCTTGAATCCCTTGACGCTCCAATAAACCTTGTTAAATTCATTTTGTCTAAAGTTTTTCTTTCAGTGGTGGAGAAAAGATTAATTTACATGTTTCACTTTTGTTGACTTGAATCTTTTGACTCTGAATAAAAAAGCCCCCTTACTGGAGTCTCTGATTATTATTTAAAAAAAAAAAAGGTAGTGTACTAGTTTTTTACAGAACCAATTAAAGTGTACCCTAACACACAAGATTTAGAAACTTTACTCCCACAAAATAAGAGTCATTTATATTTTCTGCTGTTTCCTGCTTTTGAATTATACTAAGATGACATATACCAAGATGGAACCCAAAGAAGACCCCTGCCAGCACAGTAAGTCAGGTAAGGATGCTATAGAGCAGGTACCCTGTGATGACTCAGGCCGCTAATCATTTGTATCCTTCTAATTGGTACAAACTTCTGTTTATTCAGCCTGCCGTCACTTCACTTAGCAGAAATACATCAATTCTCTAACATGCCCTTTATCGTTAGACTGTGACACTTAACACAGTATGTGACTCTGATGCACTGTGCCATTTCTATGATGCCAAATCGATTTAATATCTACTCTAAGAAGCTAAACTCTTGGTCTGTAAAAATGTCATTCAACTGTGAACTACTGTGGCAGATGAGAAGTTTTGCATTTGTGCTTGGTGACAGAATCCAGCCCAGTACAAAATGACTACAAGATGAATCCTATCAGAAGACCTTGCCTGGCAAACACTTAATTGGTGTCATTTTAAATGATGTCTAAGTTACCAACAGGACTGGGAACATAGGCACTGAAATCTCACAGCAGTACTTAGTTACAGGGTGGTCATCTAGGTTATACACACACATAATTATTATACATTGAAAAAACTATCATTAAAAATTGAAAAAAAGGCATTAAAAAGCCACAAAATTAAAAAAAATAGCAGAATCTGCAAATTGTCACATCATTGAGTACCACTGGGGTGGAGGGTGATCTATATAGATCTTGGTAAAAATAGACCCACTTTGATCTAAAACTGCTTGGCTCAAGTCAGCCTTTAGAAGATGTGGTTTTCCTAACTGTGCTGGAATAATAATAAAGGATTCGTCCATGTTTCCTTTAAACAGTAAGCAATATCAGAGGATCAAAAGCATGAGTCAGGGCTGGGTGTATAGCTCAGTGGTAAAGTCTTTACTTAGCACGCAAATAAAATCTTTACTTGAGCCCCAGGCAAAACAAACAAAACAAAACAAAACAAGCAAATAAAGAAATATACAAAAACCAAGCATGAGTCAGTTTGTTAAAAATTGATTTAAATGAAGCTTTTTTTGGAGCATATATTTCCTATCAAGCAAGAGCTAATGATTCTAGCTCTCTCCAGTGGAGTGGAGAGGAGGCTACCTGGAATCAAAGATAAAGTAATTCTGGAGGTTTAACAGCAGCCTCTACTATTCCCTATTTATGTTTCCTTTTAGTACATTGGTCTATTTCCCTCTTTAACTGCGTGCAAAGAATGGAATGTTACAGTAAGAAAAGAACAAGTTACAAAAACAATAATGGTGACGGTGCTCTTGATCTGCTGAGAGGCCATGAGATGATCCATCAGAAAGCAATAAGCTATTTCCCTTGTGCTTTAACTACTTTAGTTTAGTAGTTTAGTTTAGTACTTTAGTTTAGTTTAGTAGGGGGAGAACTTTAGTGTCACTGCACTAAAAGGGTCATGGCACCTGGAGCAAGGTTAGATTTTAAAGGAAAGTGATGTCGCCTGACAAAGGGGGTCCCAGTTCACAGTCTGAAAATAATACTGACCTTCCTGTGGTGAAAGTGGCAGCTAACGAATGTAGCACTCATAATAATGCATGACCAAATATCTGGGCATCCATCCCATGGTGATGGTATTTAGCCTTAGATCTTGGGATTTAGCCTCCATAATTGCATTAGTCAATTCCTAATCATAAATAGCTTTATACATAGGTATATGCATATGGGTGTATACATCATATACAGCAATACCATAGAACATACAGAGTAAACCAAAACTTTCCATAAATGTCAACCAGTAAAGACTCAACACTGTAAGACTGTTTTCTGAACAAGCAGAAAAGCAAGACTAAGACTTAGCTATGAAGGTCATGAAGCAAAACCAAAACCCAAACAAAACCTGGTATGGGCTGTATGGACAAATGATGCATGGGACATACAGGAGAGATTGTTCCAGAACTATCAGTGTTTTGCCATGTGAGTTAAAGGTGGTCACCAGTTTTTAGAAAAGGAAACCCAAGGATTTGGTAGTAAAACTTGCATGCAACACAATAGGATACAATACAACACAAATCAATGTGGTTAATTATTAACAGTATGTAGCAACATCAATAAAACTAAAGAAAATTGTATATAGTTTTCATTACCAAACATAGCTTTAGCTTATTCTGATTAGTTATTTCTATAAAGCGTGAGTTAATGTTACGTGCAGATCTCTGAAAAGCATAGGCCAACCTGGCTATTGAAATGCAGACTATACATAAACATGGTGGACAAAACCTGTGGCTATGCCCCCCCCCGCCAACGCAGCCTTCAGGGGCTGACTCCCTCTGAGTCCTTCCCTGCAGCCAACAGGAAGCTCTGTATAGAGGTCAGTTTGTGAGTCTTTGTCCCCAAATACTGAGAAAAATACTCCCAGATTGTTGCACATCAACTTCAAGGAAAGAATAGACATCATCAGATAAAGAAAAGATATGGCTGGAACTTACCACTGTAAACAGAGAGGTTTCCATCTTTAGGAGAAATCTGGTGGCAGAAACGATCACCCCACCCTCTGCCTATGCTCTTTCCACAAACAGATGACAACCTCCAGGACCCCCTACAACCTCCATGCAGTTCCAGCCCCTGGTCACCGCCCCCACATGCAACTACCCTGACCTCCATTTTCACAGCAATAAACACTCCAACAGGAACAACCAACATCTTATTTGATGTTTTGCTCAGTACTAATTTCTTATCTCCTCCTTTATAGTTAGTTAAGAGCCTTTCTGTCAGGCCATTAGATAATCTTCCTTGAACGTCCCCCGTTCTCCCCACTCCCATTTATTGTCTGTAGTACTGTAACAGTAAAGGCTGGATTCAGACAGCCTCGGCCACTCTGAGGAAGGCATCTGGGGAGTCTAAAGATGGAACCAAGGTGGTGCTCCAGTATTTTGTACAATGGAGTATACAAATGGAAGGGAAATCTGATTGTATTTCAGGAAATAGAATTAAATCCCATCACCAAAGAAAGTCTGTGCTGCCCTCTCAGCTAACAGGGCAGGCAAGGAGACTTCACATGAAGTCTCTAAGGTTTTTGTTGAGGTTTTTGTTTCCCAGAACTGTGTTGCTGGGAGTGTACAGGAGCTCATGTGATGACGCAAAGCTGAATACACACATATACATTTGTATCTATGTCATTGTATGAGGTGTAATTGAAATATATGGTGAATGTTTAAATAAAAATTTTATTATAGTAAAATACACATTGCCATTAATTGCCTCAAAATACTCCCATCCCCTCGCTTCAAACACACTTATTCCATTATTCTTGCCACATTCTGAAGCAGTTCTGGAAGTCCTCTTTCATGTTTTTATGAGGAATGACCAAAATTTGGTGAATGCTGCTGCTGAGTTCCAGCCAATGGAAAGGGAGGCTCGTAAAGCATCACAGTGTGTCGGCATCTGCTTTAACCAGCAGATCTAGCAGACTGCGTGACTTCTGGATCTTCCCCCAAGTCAAAATGACCATGAAAGGTAAACGTTTCGAATTGATCCAGGACATCAAGGCAGGCACGACAGCACAATTAAAGACACTCATGAAAGAGGATTTGCAGACTGTTTCAGAAAGTGGCAAGAACAATGGAATAATACCGTTCAAAGACGGAGGGAGTATTCTGAGTGGGACTAATGGCACTATATCTTTTATTGTTATAAATTTTTAAAAAATGTAAACATTCACCTTATTTTTGATTATGTCTCATATATATCATTGCATCTAAACTCACGATAACCAACCTAGGTGAATAGAATTGTTTAATAAGAAGGAAGTTAAGGTTTATCTGATTGCCCTAGGTCACTAATACCATTGGTATTGGCAGAACTAGTCTCTGAACCCAGGTCTTTTTGTTTTGCTTTCTTAAAATATCCTTTGACAAGTTTAAATAGCTAAACAAACATAAGGGATGAGAATTATTATTTAGGGACCAGTTTGCTTCCCTGCTAAGGGTAGACTATCTAGTCATTTTCGCAGGAAAAACAACTGTGATCACAAACAAGAGCATTTGGAAGGCAACAAAGACCTTGCGGGGATAAATTCCAGTCTCCTTTCCAGGGGTCACTGGGCCTTAGCTTTACATTCTTACTATAGCGACCTGATCTCATAAAGCTGCTGACTCTATTTCAAAACATCTGTAATTGTCAAGGACTTTATTCCTTTACAGTGATTCTTAAAACAGGTTTGCCTGCAACCTCTTCCTGTTGAGTTCTGCATCTTCAACTTGTGAGGTTCCAAGTGAGGTTCCAAGTTCCAAGAAACCTGTGAGAATTCAAGTTTCTCTCTCCTCCAGGGTTTGTATTTCCTCTGACTGTTCCTAATCTTGATGAATTCTCTAGACTCAGCACCCTGCTGGGCACTCTCCTAGGCAGAAAGTGAAATTTGTCATTGTTTTCTCATAATAGATGCCTCACGTCTAGCCAGATGGCACTTCGGATGTGCTCGTGCTATGTCAGAATATAGGAGGATATTACTTCCGTCAGTTTAGAGACCACAATTCTATCTGTGGCAGTACATATGGTGGCATTTCTGCCATTCCTTGGGGGTTTTTTTTGGTCAGTGTTCAGCATGACAGACTAATTAGCTTCATAAAATGCCATTATAGAACATTTCCTTTAATTTGGTCTACCAATTGAGATCATTTCAAATTGTTGTGTGGTCTCTTTGCCATGCTTATCCTGGGGGCCACAGAGGCCCCAGGCGCAGGTCTCTGCATTCTTAACCATAGCTTTACTGCAGCATGGCTGGCAGCAGAGGGACTGGCAATGGGGGTTACCCCGAGGAGTGAAGGCTCACAGCAGCTGCAATCTGAAGTCCAAAGGCAGTGTGAGTCCGAGACAGGAACATTCGGGTTGCATCTAGGGCACATCAGAGAAATGTCATCGAACACCTGTCCTCACCTCAGACTGTTTTTTCCCTCCACGACCCTCACACGCTGTCTTGCAGCAGTGGGTCTTTACGGCTGGTGTCGATGGAAAGCTTTACTCCCTCTAGATGCTGTGTGGTATTTTGTCACTGTGTGTATCATAGAGTGCTCACATGAGCCTACATGGTACAGCCTGCTACACACCTGGGCTGTATGGCATGGTGTGAGTGTGTGTGTGTGTGTGTGTGTATTGTATAACCTATCACTCCTCAGGCCAGAATGAACACAACAGGAGATTACATCAAGCACGATGCATTCAAGAGATGGGGCAAAAGGAGATGCATGAGGCCCAAGGCACCGTGACAAGGTACAGTGTTTTACAGAAAGGTTTTTTATAAATAGAAGGAGTACACTCTGAAATAATGATAAAAAGTATAGAATGATAAATAAACTAGCAACAGTTGTTTACTATCATTATCAAGTATCACGCAGAGTACATAATTGCATTGCTACACTTCTTTTCTTTTTGGTTTTTTGAGACAGGGTCTTGCTATGTAGTTCAGGCTGGCCTCGAACTCACAGTGATCCTCCTGCTTCAGCCTCTCGAGTTCTGGGATTATAGGCGTGTGCTACCATGCCTAGCTGTCCTGCACTTTTATATGACTGATAGTGCAGTAGGTTTGTTTACATCAGCATCACCATAAACATTTGGGGAAGGTGCTGCACTTGATGTTATGAGGGCTGCAATCTCACGAGGTGACAGGAACGTCTCCATTCCATTATGATCTTATAGGATCACTGTTGTATATGTAATCCACATGTGGTGCCAGACTCTCTCTCTCTCTATTTACAGAATTAATTTTCACTTCTTGCTTTGAATCAGTTAAAACTTTTACATACATCTCCTGTCTTAATTCAAGACCTTTATTTTTTATTTTTTTTATGTGGGTACCGGGAACCAAACTCAGGACCTCACACTTGCCAGGCAGGCGCCCGTGCCACTGAGTGATATCACCGGCCCTTTTTTCGTATGTGGGTACCGGGAGTCGAACTCAGGACCTCGCACTTGCCAGGCAGGCGCTTGTGCCGCTGAGCTATACCACCGGCCCTCAAGACATTTATAAAAACCTAAAGCAGATTGACTCAGAGGAGAAGCCTGTGGCCCTATCTCCTCACGTCACGTAGACATCACAAATAATCAACACCCACGTGTGACCAGCAGCAGGGATAAGTCCACCCTTACTCTATGGCCAGCATTTCTCCAACTTAATCATTACCAAGCAGAGTTTGAGAGGCCCCATCAAATATCTTCCTGAAATTAAGATATCTGAGATCTGTAACATCCCTTTTTATGTCAGTAACTTTATTGTAAGTTCAATAATATACTACTTGGATGCTTTCTGTGTCAAAATAACTTCTTTAGCATTCTTAGATAAAACTCATATAGGCCCATAGATGGCCTAGTTTAAAGTAGTTAAGTGTTTGTTTACCGTTTTGAACATTCTTGCCTTTCCAGTTAGGTAATTGTCTTTGATAGAAAGGATAAAGTTGAAGTCATTACTAAATTAAGCACACAGGGGGAAGCTAGATGACATATTTGTTGACTCCTCTGCCTAGAGACACATTATGGTTTGCTTTTGCACCAGAGATTTGTATTCATAACAGCCTTATAAAGAATTAGACTTTGGGCAAAGATAAGATTGAAGTTACTGATTGTCACATTTTCCTAGCTTAACAGTACTTGATAAAATGAACAATTATAACATTGAGACGGTGATTACAGTCAACATTTTTACCGGCAGCAACCAAACAAGGTCAGGGACATAACTTAATGCCACACACTTCCAAAACCAGCAGTCAAGGAGTTCTGCAGAGATGCAGCAAAGAGAGGCTCAGCTTAGATCCATCACCCTGACCCCTCCTGGCCCCTCAAAGGCAACCGGTGGGAGACTTCCCCTGTAGACCTGGAAAAGAGAAAACTTCGCCTTCTTCCAGACAGGGAAAAATGGAGAAGAGCACCGGGGAGAAACAAAGATAAGAAGGTACATGAAGGATGGGCTGACTGTCACTGATGGAAATAAATTTATAGCATCATCCCATTTCCATAAGAGTGAATTTGGTTTTTTGTAGTCTGCCAGTCTCTGTCTTTCTGTCTCTCTCTCTCTATATATATGCATGGAAAGGATTCAAATAAAGAAATACTAAACAATTATGAGGCTTATGGTTAGTGAAGAGAATCAGCACAATGTTAAAATAGCCTTTTTCCTCTATTAAAATGTAAGGACTGGTATAGGTGAAAATTTTGTTCTTTCTGTGTATAGCTTGTAGCTACAGGCCCAGGAAATAGCTTGGAAGTATCTTGCACAAAGTGGACCCGAGATAAATACTGCTGGACTGCACGGGTGAGAATATGCTGGTAAATTGGGAGCTAGGGATAGAAAATGGGAAGAAGTATTAATATCTTCTTCTTTTATAGCATGGAGTCGACTGGTACTATATAAAAATGAACCATTAATTAATAAAAACATCATGGTCACAATGATTTTTATAATCTCTTTCAAGGGCTCTTGAAAACAATAAGTCAAGAGAACAATATATTGGACTATAAAGAAATAGTCCTATGAGAGAATTCCTCCGATGTCATCTCAGTTTCTTTTACTTCTGTATACTGTATAAGTAAAATTGATCAGAATATACACACATACATACATATGTAATTTTTAAATGGTATTGAACCATGATCCTATTATTATAGTCCATCAATCTCATATGTAAGTATGTGGAGGACCACCAGGACAGCTCTCCTCGAAAGAAGACCGTTTGTTTCCATTTTGGCTAAACCTGGCCCTATTTCCATGTACTGATATGTATAGAGCCGGCTAGGATAATAATTTACCCCCTCAGTTGGCTGTGAACAATGCAAATGGGTCTAGCTGAGGCGCTGATGTGTAGCCTTTGAAGCAATACAACAGGTCAGTGATGCCCACTTGTAGCTCCCAACTAGTATGCTTGAGCTAGGCTGAGTGACGCCACACTGTCGGCTGAGACTGAGGCTTGAGAAAGAACCCATGATGTCTCAGGACATGAAGGCCAGACACCAAAACTGAAGCATTGGCCGAAAACACAAGCTACTTCCTCAAACTGTGTTATGCAGATTCCTTCCAACTTAGAGGCTACCTGTTACCGGAATCCAGTGCTCTTTCTGCAGACCTCTCTCTGCATATTGCGGGGGTGCTATTGTGCCTCCTACCTAGCCCAGCTCACAGTACTCACATACTTCCTGCCATTCTCATGGTCACTCAACCCCGAGCCACTCCCCTCTTCACAAATTAATAAAACCCAGGTTCGGCCCCGGGTTGGGGCCTTTGTTCCAGTTAACCATTGTTCTGACTGGACTTAGGACCCCCTTGGCTCCCCACCACTGTAGATACGTGTTTGCCTCTTTATTTGAGCTGTAGGTTGCACTGGAAGTGGTAGATTGGAATTTACTTGCTAGAATTCCAGTAACTTTTCCCTGGGGTTACAAATATAAACTCCTCTGGACCGTGAGGAAGCCGAAGAGAGCTCTCTATATTTGGCGCCCACCTGGGGCACTGACCTCCCAGCCCCCCTTCATGTATTTCTAAATTTGTCTATTTCTTATTTCATCCTTTCACTGCCCCTCATACAGGCAGTTGGGCCAGGTCCCTGATATAAGTATATATTTATGTATATGTATATGTACATATACATAAACATATATGCATACATATTCTTTAAAGGATTCTGAAATGATGGTTATCTAATGTCCAACACTGTTATATTTGGATAGTGAGATTTGGGTGATAATTTTACTTTTTCCTTTCTTCATACTTTTTTTTTTTTTTTGGCAACACTTGGATTCTTTAAAATGAGACTGCATCATCTGTACAGAAAGAATACCAGAATTTTTCATTAATTTTTTAAATGAAGATAGAGTGAAATCAAATCCTGATATATCATATTATAACCATAGATTAAAATGTCCAATAATTTGATTTTGTTCTTTTAAAAAGCAATGATGATATTATAATAACAGACTGTAGGTTAAATATTGCTTTGTTTACCTACAAAGGTTTTCTTCATCAATCTCCCTCTCTCTCTCTCTCTCTCTCTGTCTCTCTCTCTCTGTCCTTGTGTCCTTCAAGTCTACTGTCACAAAGACTCATAGCCAAAGTCCATTTTGGACTGATCATGTGACCATGTGCCAGTTAAGAAGGCTCTGTTTTTAGGAGATTTAATTATTGGCTATAAATTATTGGCTCTTCTGTAATTGATAGGATCATTCTGAAATGCACTCTATCGATCAGTAGATTCTTACACTCATCTATTTTCCTTTCTTTTTCTCATAGTATGGACAAGGTAATTGGAAAGAATCAGTCTGCCTGAAAGAGCTGATTGCATGTGTTTGTCTACTTTCTTTGAAAGTGTGACTGAAGGACCAAGTTTCAGTCTTTCTTCTAAAAATAACTTATATTTTCAAAATCATCATATGCTTAGGTTAAATTAGAGAGCATGGTTTTAATTTCATCCTATTGTTTTCAATGGGAGATATGACAAGGTTCATAGTGGAAAAGAATGAGACTCAGAGAGCATTCTTTGTAAGCGCTTCTGGCCCCCATGCCTAAAGTCCCTGTGACTTAGCTTTATTTCCTGAAAATGAGAGGAGTAGACTAGATCCCTGGTTTTGTTCCTGCTTGCACATTAGAATCTCCTGGGGAGCTTTGCCAACTAGTGATACCTTGTTCCCACCCCCAAAATATCTGGGGAGCTTGGATACCAGACACACTATAAATTCTGCAGGTGCTTCTTATGTACAGTCAGGGTTAAGGGCCACTGTATTGCTTGATTACCAACATACCTTTATTCCCAAATTCCATTTTACATCCAGACTCGGTCACTGTGGGCTCAGTCCTGGCTCCCCAACACTCTGAGGAAAGTGGGAGCCAAAATATATCAGATCTTCATATGTATTGTGGGTGGTTTGAAGAACTCAGGAAGGAGAAGGCAGGAACAATGCCCTATTTATCTTGGCAGATAAACCAGGGATGGAATGACATCAGACTCTTTCCTTAGCATGCCATGGAGGGTGCAGTGTTATCTTCAGAAGCCGCTTTTTATTTGATTAGGCCTGTAAGAGTTTCATACCTCCACTTGCTCTAATCGTAATGGTAACGCTTTGCCTTGCTGCCAAATGGACTTGTAATATTATTAGCTGTGGCTCCTCAACCTTGGCCTACCGACTGCTCATTTAGGAAATCTAAATTTTCCCCTAGTATGACTGGCAAGCAGAGTGGAGAGGCTGCACCTTCAGAAGGTGCAGGAGACTTGGACCTGAGAGACTGAAACGAAAATTGCCAGGCAGGAGTGTGGAAGGCTTTGCACAACCCTTCGATAAATTGCAGCCAGCTCTCTGGGTGGCTTGTGAGGTGTCAGTGCAGCTAGGCTGGACCACCTTCCCCAGATCCCCTTTCCTGAAGGCTTCCAGTTAGGAGAACAAGAGACATTTGTATCTAAGATGCAGAAGGAGGAAGAGGGATGGCCACTTTGTAACACATACTTGCTGTCGCTTGCTAGCTACTTGTTGTGTTGAGTATGGAGCAGCCGTGACTGCAATTGCTCCACCTTTCCCTGAATTTTCCTGCAGTTTCTCTGACTGCCAGGCCAGGCATGTGTCTATCCCTGTGATGATGGGAGCCAGTCCTGTAGGGTAACTGCGTATGCAATCAAGGGAGGCAATGAGGACTCACATGGGTTTCAGTCAGTCTTCCTGGGTTCCAGCTCAGTTGTGTGGTCCTGGTTTGGCTTTGTTTTCCCTACTGCAAATCCAGCTCTCTTTGCTTACTACCTCCCCCATGTACTTCAAGCTGCAACACCACATAATTAGATGTGGATACATCAGCCTTATTGGGATGGCTTAACTGGCAACCGCAATTGCATAAGTTCAATTCCTGTGATAAAAGGATATTATCAACCTAAATGGCAAGTGGAGGCACACAGAATATAAGAACAAAGAGTTTATTCAATCTGAAGTAGGGATGGTCATCTGGGAGTCAGGCAATCTTATTGCCCAAAATAAGCGTGCCAAAATGGCACCTGAGGGCTCTGATTTTATAGATTAAAAACAGCAAGGTGGAGGTTATAGTAAACTGGTTGTTGCAATTGCATTGGTCAACAAGAATAGCACAGATCATTAATTGGTTGTCACTCATGTTATGCATTCCAGGTAATAATTGTGATAAGCAGGAATAAGGTATTTTCCTAATATTTTATTACTATGATAGTGTCAGTACCTTCACAAGGAACTAATACGGATAGGTTCCTTATTAGTGATTAAAGACTAAATCAATCAGATTTGAGACTTTGTAATCCAGGAGGATATGATTGCTGTCCCGAAACCCATGTCTGTCAGTCCTGATAGGAGTTTGCGGACCTTCCTTCTTTTATTTACACACACACACACACACACACACACACACACACGCTATATGTGTTTTCTGATTAAACCATCACTGATAGAGTACCCTTTTAGAAATTCCTATCGATCATGTCATCCCCCGTAAAACCGTCAATGATTTCCTATTGTTTTCAAGACCCAAATCCTATGTGCCCCCCAGCCTCACACCACAACATGACCCTGTGCCTTCTCTCCCCGCTCCAACTACCATAATCACCTTTTTGTCCTACTAGCTATGATCTCTTCCATAAACAGGATTTTGCATATGCAGTTCCCTAGACCTGTTTTTCTCTTTTTATCCATCTTTACATATTTAACATCCACCATTTTCTGTATCTTGGCTTACAGGTCAGTCTTGTCAAATTCTTCTCTGGTGATCTTTCACGGCACTGGCTACCTCTCCTCCGAGTGCAATCACACACTTGACAGTTCACTTATTTGGGTGATTTCTCATCTAATGTTTCTTTTCTCCATTGGATCTAAGCTCCAGAAGTGCAAAGAGGGCTGGCTATTCTTGCTTTCCAATACATTTTTCGTATACCTGGTACCTTCCTTGGCAGAAAATAGATTTTTCTTCTTGGCACAGGAAATACCAGTTGAATGAGTGAATAAATAAATGACCCTAGATGGACACAGGGACATGGTGGGGGAGCAGCAAAAAAGGACTTAGTGGGTGAGAGGTAAAGGAACTGAAAGCTTTACATTTTGCCCCCTGGAGGTCTGGGGGTCCATTAGCCATGGTGGGTGAAGGGTCCCAACAGCATCTCGTTATGCTTTGTGTCTTTCTCCCACAAGAGATTAGGAATTACTAATTCAGCTAGATTGACTCACATTTTCCTTGGCCAACTTTTGCTATCAACTTTGCAAAGTCATGACAGCTGTTATTCTTAACTATTGGAGCAATCACAATATACCGGTAGTGTTCAACTTTTTTTTGGAGCTTAAATTTCTTTAAAGTAGAATTTAGAAATGTAACATTCCCTTCAGAATAAATTAGTGTGTGTCTGTGGAAGAGAAAAACAATTAAAATGTTCGTGAATTATGGTTTTCACTTTTCTTTCCAAAGATAATTTATATAAGCAAAGTGTTCTGTGCTGACTTGCATTGAATGGTCCATGTGCTTGCATTTGCCAACGTAGGGCTGAATTTCACTGTCCCTGATTCCAGCTAGGATGTCATCCTTCTAAACCCTGGACACACCCTACTGCCTGAAGTTTGATTAGAAAGCTCTAGATGATTGGTGCTTACCTGTGGGCCCAAAAGGGAGTAGCCAGTGATTTTAGAGGGTCAGGTTGCTGTATCTGGAGTTAAAGCCTGACTTGAGCTCCAGATTCCACCATTGTATTAGCAGCACATCATCGTAGGAGCACATGGTAGCTGCTCATCTTATGGTGGCCAGGAGACAAAGAACAAGGAAGGGGCTGGGGTCCCAATATCCATTCAAAGGCACAGCCCAATAACCTAACTTCCTTCTATTGGGCACTATCTCCTAAAAGTTTAACCAGTTCCCAGTAGTGCCACAGCCTGGTGACCAGGTCTTCAACACATGGCCTTTGGGGGGACATATAAGATCTAAACAATGACAACCACCAATTAGTCATAAGACCTTGGAGAGCTCGCCTAACCAGCTTCTTTGTCTCTATTTCCTTGCCTGCGCAATGAATCCCAGGACCTTTTAAACTCTGGTATACAGTATTGTGATTCTGAGCTTTATCCTTTCTGGAGACAATCATGGTGAATGATTTTTATTAGACAAATACAGTGACTTCTGAGAAGACCGATATAATAGCTAAATTTATGAAATGACTACTTATTCTGCCTTTCCTCAAACATTTTACCTCCTGAACATTTTACCTTTGACCATTTCCCACATAAGAATTTTAAATCTGAAAACAATATCATTTTTATGTGCATAAAAATAGCTTATAACTTTCATTTCACATGACAAGATTTACAGTTAAAACTTCTCATAACAGAGCCCGTGTTTTCCTCTCCATTAAAGCTTTCCGTAGTATCTCCACCTAGGACTTGTGGACATTGTAGCTAATGTGAAAGTCTTCACTTTCCAGTAAGAACCATGGCTCTTTATACTCCTCTCTTTTATTTGATATTTATCTATTTTAAGAGCCAATTTATTTATTTAAGGATTATTTTCCCTCAATTTCCTACACTTTGATGTTCTATTTGCTGTAGAGTCTTTAACTACACAAATCTGTTTATTTATTGTGTACCTTGGACCCTAACTTTAAATTCTAGTTTGAGTTTTATTGTTAATTTGGGAGTATGTAGTTGAATCAGAAGAATTTATGAAAATTAATTCAGTAGAGTCATTAATTAGCATGACCCCAAGATTTTCATTCACATGGCGGTAGACTTTGCCTGTATTAATTTTCACAAAACATTTGAAGTTTGAATATAGGCTATCAACATAGTTTTACTGTGGTTTTACTTTGTGTCTCAATGACAAAACAAAGCAAAAACAAAAACAAAATAGCCAAGCATAATTACTGTGGGTCTTTGCAGGTAAACAATCATACTGCTCTGGATGTTACTCATGATTATTAGCTTCCTGGACCATGTGTCAGTCCCTGGGGGTTGGGCGATGGATCATGGGAGATGTAGCTCATTCTCAGATGTCAGACGGGCCTTTATGAAGTTTCCACAGTACACTGAGAATATTTTGATGAATTCTTTTGTGTGATTCTCTCTCCTCATACTTCTGTCAGCAATGCGAGTCCTGCCCTTCACCGAAAGGAGCAGCCAGGGGGGCTGCACTTACTGCCTTGGAGGAGTGGCCCAGCAGATGCAAAATATGAAGAGTCAGCGCTGGGCATTTGCATCTCCAAAGGCCCTGCATTCTCTTAGGGCCTCCCAGCAAAGTAGTCTAGCGAGGAATACAGGCAAAGGCAAAGAAGCTAGGGGAAGAGGCACCCTGAAGCCCTTGAAGATATTCTGCCACACAATTGATAGAACAAAGTGGAACAAAGATTTGGGCATCCAGGACAGAGATGACTTTTGACCCTCCACTTCTCAAGAGAAATATAGGAAGCCAAAAAAGTCCCACATCTCTGCACCTCAGCCCCACAATCTGTATTCCCAGTATGATGTGGAAGCAGAAGTAATGAATCTAGCAGGTAGGATCGAAACTTCCCTCAGAATTTCTCACAGGTTAGAAAGGTAAATGGAGTATTTTATGTGCTTTCAACAAAACATGAATACAGCACATGATAAAACAGTAACAATACTACTGCTAATACTAATAGGTATCACGGTATATTGCTTTTACTAAACGGAAAGTGGAATTTTATATATTTTTACATATATACTCATTTAATCTTCACCATATAAAGCGGGCACTACTACTATAATAGTTCCAACTTACAGATGAAGAAATTGAGGCACAAAGAAGCGAAGTGGCCAAGGCATAGAGCCAGTAGTGAATAGAGCTCACATTCCAACCCAGAGGGTAGCTCGAGTCAAAATGTAAGAGGCCTTCGAGTGAGGACGAAGAGGATGCAGCGGTGACACAGTGGAGTGGCCAGGGGGAATGAGGGTGTCTGAGGGATGGCATCCTGTGGCGACGATCACACGTGCTGGCCCATGTGCAGAAGAGCTGCCCACCTTCCTTTCTTGAGACCACACTTCCCCACCCCCAAAAGCTTAGATGCAGGTCTTCTGGGAAAAAAGGGAGACTCATATCAAAAGTAAAGTTTAGTCACAGAATACTAAAGTTACAATTCTTGCACAGTGGGGCCTGAGGACTGCACTGGTTAGGGCATCAACATGGAAAGTAGTAGATGCAGTTTACAAGGATAAATCATGGAAACCAATAAAGAGCACAGTCTGTTGATCTTGTTGGCATATATCTAAGTCCATGGGTTATCGCTGCCTTGTTTGAAAAGTATTTATTTATATTACTTGCATATGAATTCTTTAAATACACGGTCCTGGTGGAAAAAAACATCAAATATAACCAAGGTAAGTAAATTAGTGAATAAAGGGCCTCAAGTGCCGTCACCTATCATTACAGTTTGAATTTTATCTGCTTAAAAAATTTCATACACTTAAGTCCTAGCCTCAAGGACATCAGCACATGACTGTATTTGGAGATAGGGTCTTCGAAGAGGCAAAAATGACATCACTAAAGTGTGCCTGATAAGAATAGGCAATTCAGACACACATAGAGAGAGACAGACAAAGAGAGAGAGAGAGAGAGAAGGAGAGAAATATGAAGACCCAAAGAGAAGACACCCACCTATAAGCCAAAGAGAGAGAGAACCCTCAGAAGAAACCAATTTTACCAACACTTTGATCTCAGATATCTAGCCTCCAGAATAGTGAGAAAATAAATTTTTGTTGTTTAAACCATCCAGTTCATGGTACTTTGTCATGGCAGCCCTAAGAAACTAATAAATCATTTTTGGCCTTTGCTACTTCCCATTGATTTCTATTGACCAGGCTTCATTCATACCCGCAGTTGGGGGAGAGATGGTAAAAGGGGACGTAATATTTTTTGAATTATAAAAGTATATAGAAACATACACATGTATGCATTAAGCTGTTGTATATGCACTATTTTAAGTGTATGATTTGAAGAATGTAACTGTTTACAAATGTGACCATCATTGCAATCAAGATAGGACACTTCTTTCAAGTTAAAGTTTCCTGTTGCCCCTTCACATTTGATGCTCTTCCTGTTCATCCCTGGTCCCCAAGAAACCATGGATCTATTTTCTGTCATCATAGTTTTTCCTTTTCTAGAATTGTAGAGAAATGGAATGTTTGCTACATTTTTTGAGATTATTTTTAAGTAGAAAAGCAATACTCCACTTTCTTTATGCCATATTATTACACTATTCGTGGACAGGGATGTAAAACTGAAATGCAAAATGGGTGGTATGGTAGAGAGAACGTGGCATAGATTTAGACAGACCTGTGCTGAAGTCCTAGCTCTGACCCTTGTCACACAGTAGGCACAGAATGAGATGCACTGCCACGACCTACTCTAAGGAAGCATCATGGGAACCCAGGTATGCGAAGTACCTGGCACACAGCCAGCTCAGTTAATGATGGACCTGTTCTCTTCACAGCCACATATGAGAATTTAAAATCAGCTCCTGCAGAAAAGAGGCAGTGCTGTGGTATTCACTGGTCACAATGACATTGCTCCAGGAAGGCCAGGTTATATTGGGACTCAAACTGAAGAATTACCCTACAGTTTAGGGTTGTGAACTAGGCCAAAGTTGAAACAAAAATTAAGTTCTTTTCTTTTTTTGCATTCATTACACCTGCCTATGGGGGAAAGTTGGAGGTGGCAGGTGGAGGTAGGGTTGAACAAATGCTTCAGCTGGTCAGGAGCTCCTGGGCTGAGTAGGACAATTCTTATGTTTCTGCCCCAGAGGTGAACCCCAGTGGGAGTCATTCCATCCCCCAAAAAGGAACCCCAGTTCTCTTCAGTACAATGGGGAGATAGCAACAAGGCCCACAGAAGCTCTTATTTAGTAAACACTCAATGCCAGGCTCAATGGACGCTTTTCATTCATCAGCTCTGTGCAGTGGGGTCCACCCTCCTGATTTTACAGGACAGGAGGCCAGGTGGACACCCCAATACCCACTATGTGGCAGAGCAGGAGATACAAACCCATTGGCTCAGGCCCAGGCTGACTCCTGCTCCCACCAGTATGGCTTGGCCCTTTGCTCACAGACGTAGCTCACAGACATTGCTTCCAAAATGTTCTGAGAAAATTCCCTAGACATTTCCTATAAAAATAGATCACATCAACTGTGATTCTGCAAATATTTTCAGGTAGAAGGAAATGAGACAAAACGATGAGGAAGTCAGCACGAGGACTAGAAATAGAAGATCGGTAGCCCTTGTGGCCGTGAGCGCCAGTCTTCTTCCTGTGATCCACATCCTACACATGCCTGTGACGCTGAGAACAAAACCCCAGGGACGATTCTCTTTTGAGGGGGACTCTTATCTGAGACCACAAAATTCTCAAGGTTGCTAAGCCCCCCTGCAAGAACATGCTCTTTCTGAATTTGCAAGGGGAACTTCGAAGGTGGCAAAATGAAGTCAGTTTGTAATAGAAGTTTTTCTCTGCTCATTCACTGCTAAAAACCTACCAGATCGAAAACAGATTTTGCCCGTGTTTACAAATTGAAAACCAGTTCAGCAAATGGGCAATCTTTCACACTTATCCCATAGGAATTCACTGTCCAGCATTATGTTAAAGATCAAAGCCAAGGGCCGGTGAGATAGCTCAGCGGCATAAGCACCTGCCTGGCAAGCACGAGGTCCTGAGTCTGACTCCCGGCACCCACATACAAAAAAAGGGCCAGTTATATCGCTCAGTGGCATGGGTGCCTGCAGGCGTGCGAGGTCCTGAGGTCGACCCCAGTAACCACAACAACAACAACAAAAAAAAATCAAAGCCAAGCGTCAAATTGGGAGCAAGGAGTGTGGAGAGTGGAGTGTGTCTGGCATGTGGCTTCAGAGCCAGCCACGCAGCACTAATATCCTGGCTCCATCACCAACTAGCCTAGTGGGCTTGCGCAGGCCAAGTGACCTCCCTTTATTCAAAAGATCCCCCATATATCTATGCTTCCCATCATTGTTTAGTGTTTTCAAAAAGAAGACATGTATGGAGCACCAATTAACTGTAGAAAACTCCCAACAGTATTGGTTTCCCATTTCCCAAAGTACGTTTAAAGAATACACCCCAATTGCTTCATTTCTTTCCAAGAATTCTTTTCGAAGAAACAGCTAAGAGATTTGGCTACTGATTACTGACAATCTCTCAAAATGTGCACGTGGTCTGATAATAATTTTACAGCAAACAGTCTTCAAAGCCTTTTCCTCCTTGTGTGACACATGAAAGGAATAGCAAAAACAAGGCATCCTGTGGATGTATTTGTAACATAACATCTAAACATTTAAAAATCTGTTGAAATAGCTGCAAAGGATGTAATGTCAGATGTGCTGTATATTATACCCAAGCTTTAAATATACTTTTGACAAAATAGTGGAGATTTAAATCAGTCAGTCTACAGAAAAGGACTGCTATATAAACTACATGGCAAGCAAAGTGCATTCTCAGACAGACCAGGTTTAGGAAAGATAATGTCTAGAAGTTAAAGCTACATATTCTACTTAAAAATATCCAAGCCATACCCCTCTGGCTTAAAGTCTGTTGATTAGCACTCTTCCTTCTCTACTAGGCCCTCAGATTTTTAGATTTTTCTCCCTGACACCCCTTGGGAACTAAAAAATGAGAGAGGATTACAAAGTACTGTATACTTCTCTATTTGACACCAAGAACAGATTATTTTTAATACCCTGTGCTTATTGACAACAATAAATAAGTGAACTTTAATAAAATGGAAACAACTGCAAAAAGCCTATCCTAGACAACCACCAGGTGATACCACTAAATAATTTTTTTTTTTTTTTACCTTTTTAAAAAACACATTTAAGACAGGGTCTTGCTAATTGCCTGGACTGCCTGCAAATTCCCGATCCTGCGGCATCAGCTTCCTAAGTAACTGGGGTTACAGGCATGTATCGCTGTGCCCAGATGTTAGTTTTTACTTTGAAAACCAAAAATAACAAGAAAAATAATTTCAATTGAAAAATATATTTCTAAAATGCAGTAGCCGTTTCATGTATCAACTGAAATTTATATTTATCAAATAAAAATATTATTCCTTGTAGTTTTCACTGTCTGAAACTTCAAACACCAATACAAACTCCAGATGGTCACCTGGAATGACTGAGCTGAAGTCATTTACATTCCCTTTCTTCCCCTTCACAATACTGTGCTCGGTGTTGAGTTTAATCTATTGCTTAAAAAGTCCCACAAGGGCTTGAGATGTGAGCTGTATATAATGTATATATTATTATGACATATATGTATATACAGTTGCAAAGTCCTGAAAAAATTTCATTGTGAAATATTATAAATATATAAAAGGTATAAAGTATAAACATATTTTAAGAAATATTAAGTGACTATTTGTCATGGTTTAGAGCAAGACTGTCCCCCAAAGGCCGCGAGTGCTCACAGGTGGGGCTTGTGGAAGGCGATTGGCTCATGGGACACAGCACTCATCAGTGGAATCACCTGTTGGTGAGTTGGCAGCGGAATGTGCTGTCGGAGGGAGGGGTCTGGCCGGAAGAGGCGGGTCCCCGGGGAGGGCACGTGTCCCTCACTGGCTCCTCCTTACTTCATCTGCTTCCGGTCTGCCAGGACACAAGCAGTGTTTCCTGTGCTCTGGCTCTCCACCATGCTGTTGTCTTGGAGTCAGCCTACCATGGACAGTAACCGTGAGCCCAAGTAAACCGTTTCTCCTCCTTTACGTTGTGGGTGTTGGATATGTGTCCCAGGAAGCAGAAAAGTGACTTAAGATAGCATGTGCCCCTCATTCAGTAAAGAGAAAATAGTATAAATAACTTTGAGATCCCCTGTGTGCCTCCACCACTTAGCATTTACCTCTCCACTCTGTACACCTGAGCTACTGTTTGTATTTTTACCATTTAACCAAATATGAAAGAATTCCTAAATAACATATTGCTTAATTTTGCCTGATTTTGAACTTTATACAAATGGGACCATAACATGTTCTGTAGCTTCCTTATTTTTTTCCCCGCATATTGTTTGAATTGCGTCCTTGCTAAATAATGTAGGTGATTGACTTTCCCACCATATATAATTCTACTGACTTTAATGTGCTCTCTTTCCATTCCAGAGCCAAAAGCTATGTCCAGGTTATTTCAGGTGTTTGCGAGTATGAACGGTGCTGCTAAGATGCGTGTGTCTGTGCACTTGCTCTCTGGCTTCTCTGGTGTTTAACAGATGCCTAGTAGTGGAACTGCCGAGTCATAAAATATGTATGGGCTCAGTTTGAACAGGCTCATTTTTCTATGGTGCTGCTTGTTATTAGTTTTTAGAAGTCTTTCGTATACTCATGATTCTAATGCTTTGTTGGAATATGTTGCAAATATCTTCTCCCAGTTTGTGGCTTCTTTTCACTTTCTTTTTAGTAACTTCATGAGCAGAAGTTCTTAATTTGATTAATTTAGGTGAACTGAATTTTTTTTTTTTTTTGTGGGTACCGGGGGGTCGACCTCAGGACCTCGCGCGCCAACAGGCACCCGTGCCACTGAGCGATATCACCGGCCCCTTTTTCGTATGTGGGTTCCGGGAGTCGAACTCGGGACCTTGCGCCTGCCGGGCAGGCGCTTAAGCCGCTGAGCCATCTCACCGGCCCAGGTGAACTGAATTTTAAAATTTTATTTAAATATTGATTTTAAAAACCTGTTAAGTAGAGAGCGGCTCGGAAACTGCTCTGGGAACTTGTGCTCCGGACAGGGCAGCACAGGGCCTCTCAATTGAGCCCACGAAAGTGTGCTGAGGTCAGCAGGTGAACGAGACTGGACTCTCAGCCACACCTGTCCCGCGCCAGAGAGTGACCGGCCGGGCGCCATTGTGGGGGGTGTGGCGAAACTCAGAGCGGCTCGGAAACTGCTCTGGGAACTTGTGCTCCGGACAGGGCAGCACAGGGCCTCTCAATTGAGCCCACGAAAGTGTGCTGAGGTCAGCAGGCGAACGAGACTGGACTCTCAGCCACACCTGTCCCGCGCCAGAGAGCGACTGGCCCGGCGCCATTGTGGGGGGCGTGGCGAAAAACCAGAGCAGCGGGAACCAGTGCAGGGAATCCGCGCTCGGACAGCGCGCTGAGCCTCTCAGGCCCAGGGATCGTGAAAGGGCGCTGAGAGCGGAGGCGAGCTAGACTGGTCTCTACCTGAAAGTACGCGCCTCTGCTCACCGCCCGCCAGAGGGCGCTCCTGGCTTACTGGGACGGACCTGCACAGAACAGGTAGCTGCCTACAACAAAGTCAACACCTGGAACTGATTCTTTTTAATTTTTTTTTTTTCTTATTTTTATTTTTTTTTATTATTATTTTTTTTTCTTCTCACTGATTTGTTTTTTGTTCTGGCGAAGGGTTTTTTTTTGTTTTTGTTTTGTTTAGTTTTGTTTTTTGGTGGGGTTTTATTTTTGATCTGTCTGTTTTATTGCTTTTATCTTCGTTATTGTTTCTGTATGTGTATTTGCTCTTTCCTTCATTATTCTCTCTGGTTTTTTATATGAGTGTAAACAGCGCCTCTAACTTCTTTGTGATTGTGGTCGTGATCTGTTCTTCCTTTTATCACTTCCTTCTCTTTTTACCACCTGTTCTCTGCACTAGTGTCCCAATTTTAGTGGGATCCCTCTTGGTCCTCTAACCTTACATCTAATTCCTTCCTCTTCTCCCAATACTCTATTTCCTCCTTAACTCATTTTAAATTTAAACTCCTTAGGGAAAAATTGACATACATAGGACTTGTATACTGCATATAATTTTTCTGGTGTGTTTTAGATTTTGTTATATAACCGCAACTCTATACAGCTAAAAGTGGTAAATAACTGGTTAGCTCAGTCTGTCATTTTCTAGGCTGTGTTTGATGCTTTAGTTAACATTATAGCCAAATGTGAAATAATTGTTCTAAACATCTTTCCTTCCTGATATTTCATGATTGAGATTGACTAAGGGACACAGAAAATACAGTGGCACAGTACCAAAGAATCAAGGACTGGGCCAAACAGGTAGCAACTTCGCATACCCAACGAATTGAAGAGGTAGGATCTGGCAGAAAGCTCAAAACACAAAAGCAAGCTCCACTTGGAAGATACTGCAGAGAAGTAGTCATCTTCTAAAGATCTTAAACACTAGCAATAAAGTAACCTACTATAGGTAATTTGCAAACATCACCCCAGGAATTAAAGAAAGAAAACATGAGACGACACTTAAACAAGATGCAACCCCACACATCCAATTCACCAAAGGCAAACCTAGGGAGCAACGAGGTGGGACAATCCGAAAGCCACCCACCTGGCCTATCTGAAGTGGTAACAACAAAGCAACTGAATGAGGTTCTGGAAAAAATTAAAACAGAAATAATCTCACAGATAACTGCAGAGATAATGTCTACAACGAAGACCATGCTTAAGGACACTATAGCTGATACAGACAAAAAAATAGATGAACTTAAGAAAACTATAGAAACCATGAATGCTCAGCATAGGAAAGAAATGGAATCCATAAGGCAGATTCAAGCAGATATCCAAGAGATAAAAAATTCCATTGAAAGTATTTGTAGCAGAATAAGCCAATGCGAGGACAGGATCTCAGATATAGAAGATAGGCTTGCAATTAGTGATCATGAAATGGAAAAATTCTTAAAAATAGCAAGGGACCATGAAAAATCAATTCAGCAGCTGCTAGATGACTCAAAGATAAACAACTTAAGAATAATTGGAATAAATGAAAAAGCAGGAGATAACATCAACGACATTAAAACCTTGTTCAAAGACATAATCAGGGAGAACTTTCCTGGAAGAGAAAAGGAATTTGACACCTCTATCAGTGAAGCTTTCAGAACACCAACTAGACATGATCAAAAAAAAACTTCAGCCAGACATATTATAGTCAAGATCCCAGAAATTCAACAGAAGGGCAGAATCTTAAAAGCTGTTAGGGAGAAGAGACAAATCACCTATGAAGGAAAACCCATCAGAATCACAGCTGACTTTTCAGCACAAACCCTCAATTCAAGAAGAGCTTGGAATGATGTATTGCAAGCTCTAAAGGAAAATAATTTTCAGCCCAGATTGATGTACCCTGCAAAACTATCTTTCAAAATTGATGGAGAAATAAAATACTTTCATGATAAAGAACATCTGAGAAAATTTATGACCACCAAACCAGCACTCCAAAACGTTCTGAAGGACATTCTAGAAAGAGATAGGAACCCCAACAGAAGGAATCCACCAGGCAGGGCAAATAATTAAATAGCCGGAAAGCGGAAAAACAAAGAGTGGGAACCAACAACAGGAAAATATCATGACAAGTCAATACATATCAGTTTTAACCATCAATGTTAACGGTCTCAATTCACCAATCAAAAGGCACAGACTGGCGAAATGGATCAAGAAGCAAGATCCAACAATATGCTGTATACAAGAAACACATTTAATTCAGAAAGAAATTCATAGACTGAAAGTCAAAGGATGGAAAACAATACTCCATGCCACAGGAACCCAGAAAAAAGCAGGGGTAGCTATTCTTTTTGCAGACAAAGTGAACTTCAAGCCAAGAAGGATTCAGAGAGATAAAAACCTGTTAAGTATCATTACCTTTTTTTCTCAAATGATACAAGGCCTTTGTACCCATTAACTAACCAGCCCCCTTGCAATTCGTATGCATTTATTTTCCGGTATTTATTAGTCTTTGTATGCACATGTGTGTGTGTGTGTGTGTGTGTGTTTGGGGTATGGGGGATTAATTTAGGGCTGCCCTACCACTGAGATGCATCCCCAGCCCTTTCTATTTTTTATTTTGAAAAAGCATCTGGCTAAATTACCCAGGCAAGATGCAAGCTTGTGTTCCCTCCTGCCTCAGACTTTGTTTTATGTTAACTCCCCACAGTGGGAATTGGTTTTGCTTTATACGGTCCATTACTGTTTAAATTAATCCATGCTTACTATATTCTTTATTAAAATTTCCTTTTAGCTCTCAAATTTTCCTTCTGGAATAATTTTTCTTTCTGAAATATATTCTGTAGAAAATCCTTTGGTAAAGATAAGTTAATAACACATCCTTTCCTGTTTTGTACAATAATTTTGCTCTTGTTGAAAGATAGTTTCATTACATGTAGAATTCTAAGTTATTTTCTCTAAAACACTTTGGAGAGTTTCCATTGAATTTCAGCTTCCATTTTTACATAGACATCATTTGTCAATTATTTTTTATATGGGCAATCTGTCTTTTCTTTCCAGTTGTTTCAAAGATCTTTATGCATTCTAAAATTTGACACCACTCTAGTTAGATTATGAACTTTTTATTATTTCATTTTGCCTGGAATTTGCTTGGATTTTAGAATCTGAGGACTGATGCTTTTAATCAACTCTAGAAAATTGTCAACTATTACATTTTTAAATTGAGAAGGGGCTAATAGACAAAATGGGAAAGGCACTTCTTCCTCATTCTCTTTTATTTCCATCTCAAAAATTTGATTAGGTGTTAGAATTTCTCATTTCTTTTTTTTTAATTTTAAAGAGAAAGATAACAATGAAACAGTTTCAAAACAGGTTAGTAGGACAGTTACAATAATTAATACTTTGTGCATTGTTGTCTTCATAGTAGTTATTCAGAGTACAAGATATAGGCATGGTATCTTGTCCAAACAATATTAGCACAAACCTTTCTTTTCAATGAACTAAGAGAAACTAGCTGTATCACTATCTTAACTATCTTGCATATACCTATATTTTTTCTTTTTTCCTTTTGAATTTCTCATTTCTACATGTATTTTAACTTCTTTCATATTATGTTTCTGCCATTGCATGCTGTGCTTTGAATACTTTCATCTGCTCCATCTTGTTTATCAACTCTCTCTTTACCTGTGCCCAAACCTGCTGTTTAATGTTTCTATTAATTTTCTAACTTCAGTTATAATTTTCATTTCTAGAGATTCTATTTGGTGCCTTATCAAAATTTTTGGTCATTCTTGAGAATATGTCCTCTTCCATCATTCAACATAATTCAAACATCCTTTTACTTTTTAAAAAATATTCAATATCTGTTAATTGTTAGCACATATAAAGATGGAAATTTCCTATGGTCTGATCTAGTTATTGTTATATAATGTGAGTATAATTCCAGTTTTCCCATCTCTGTGGGTTAGATTCTTCTGTTTGTGCTTTCTGCTGACTTTCACTCACATTGTTTTGTTTCTTTGTGTTTCTAGTGATTTCTGTTTTTCTCTAAAAAAAATTCTGAGGTCCATATTTAAATTGTGTTCCTCTAAAACCAGTATGTAAATTCATCAAAAAACTAAAAGATATACCATTGATCCAGCTGTGTTACCCCTGAGTATATTCCTGAAGGAATTAAAGATAGCATACTATAGGGGCCGGAGAGATAGCTCAGCGGCATAAGTGCCTTGCCTGGCAAGTGCGAGGTCCCGAGTTCGACTCCCGGAACCCACATAGGAAAAAAGGGCTGGTGATATCGCTCAGTGGCATGGGCGCCTGTTGGCAAGCGCGAGGTCCTGAGTTTGACTCCCAGTACCCACATTAAAAAAAAAAAAAAAAGCATTCTGTAGTGATACACAAACACCCATATTTATAGTGTCTCGCTTCGCAATAGCTAAGCTATGGAAACAGCCTAAATACCCATCAACAGATGAATGGATAAAGAAAACATGCAGGGGCCGGTGAGATGGCTCAGCGGCTTAAGCGCCTGCCCGGCAAGTGCGAGGGCCCAAGTTCGACTCCCGGAAGCCACATACGGAAAAAGGGCCGGTGATATCGCTCAGCGGCATGGGCGCCTGCTGGCACGTGAGGTCCTGAGGTCGACCCCCGGTACCCACAAAAAAAAAAAAGAAAATATGCAATATATAAGATATCTTATATATTTCAGCCATAAAGTACAAAATATATCATTTGCAAAAAAAAAAAAAAAAAAAGTGGATGGAACTAGAGACCATTGTGTTAAGCAAAATAAGCTAGTTTCAGAAAGTTAATATTGGTATTTTCTCTTATATATGCACTCTATAAATGAATAAAAGGAAAGTAGAATGTAGAATTTTAGAGGTGGGGAAAGGAATTGGAGGGAGGAGGAAAGGAAGTGATGGATAACAGGGATGAAAACAATCAAAATATATGTGTGTTTGGAATTTGTATGTATCAAAATGTCATTATTCTATATTAGTAATATACACCAATAAAATTAAAAATGTATTTCTCTCAAGAGGAGATGTGTTTGCTTCTACCAGGTACCTAGGGTACTGGAGAAACTTTGTTCACTTGAGTTTGGGGCCAACATGGGGTTTAGTGAGACACTAGTAAGGGAAAATTTTGAATTTGGGGTTAGGAACTACCTAGGGAGACTTTTTCTTCTTTCCCCCCCACCCCAGTTCTGTTACTAGTCAAAGCCCAGACAATTATTTCTATCATCTCCCCCTTGAAAGCCTATGCCCCATTCCTGCCACCCACTTCACGAATGGCATTGCTCCTCGGGAGTACTGAACTGACTACCCTGGCTAATCAGTTTTTCCCTCAACATTCATATCCAGGTGGTGGTGAGCTAGAAACAGGACTCTTAGCTTCCTTTGCGCATTAGGGAATATATCCAGGTTATCAAACTCTATGAACTGAGGGAGGTTCCAATGCAAAATGATTTTTCTTTTCTCTCATCATTGTCCTTAAACCTGAAAAGTCAATTCTCTTTGCCATTATTTAACAACATGAAGGGAGACCCTTCAGCTTTCTGGTCAATTACAGTGAGTCCAGTTTAAATTTTAAATCCCATTTTAACTCTAAGTTCTTTCCCTCTGCTAGTCCTGTTCCAAGGAGCTTGTAGTATTTGAACGGGTGGTTCTGCTCCTTCATTTCGTCTTTCCCTGTCTCTTCTCCTTCAGTCTCCATGGAGATTCCACCCTTGCTCTTGCAAGTGTTCCATCCTGGTGTTCAGTGTTCCATGCTTTCCTTCGCAAGCATTGTTATTGCACGAATTCCTTGTCAGCCTCTTTGCTCAAGAAGCACGTGTGAGTCTCAGCTCACACACATCTATGAACTCCAAAGGCCACCTGACAAACTTCCCATGAACTTCTCGATGTTTCCCTCCTTGGCAGCAGAATTAAGCAGGAGCAATGGATTCAACAGCTCAGCAAGGATCCAGTTAGGGTGAGGGGTCAACACCTTCTTCTTGTGGTACCCCTGATCACTGCTAGTGGTTCTCTTATTGCTCTCCTCACTTGGCTTTGTAGGAGGAAATACTTGGGTTTTGGAAGTGTTGTTTAGCAAAGCCTAGAAATGGCAAATGCCATTGTCCAAATATGGCCTGTCCCCACCAAAACTCATGCTGAGGCTTCATTCCTCATTGCAGCATTGAGACCTGGCCTAGTGGAAGGGGTTTGGATCATGAAAGTGGAGTCCTCAGGAATAGATGGATGCCTGTCTCATGGAATAGTTCGGTTATGGTGGGAGTTTGGCCCCCTTCCTCTCTTCTCCACATACCCACTTGCCCTTGTTTTTCATCAGAAGTTAAAGCAAAACAAGGCCCCAGCAGAAGCTAAGCAGATACCAGAACCATGCTCTTGGACTTCTCAGCTTCCAGAACTGTGAGCCATAATAAATCTTCTTTCTTTATAAATTACCTGATCTCAAGTATTCTGTTATAACCGTGGAAAATGGACTAAAACAGTGACTCTTTAGAGTGTCCCCTTTCTACTCCTTAAACTACACTATTCCCTTAAAGTGTTAGGATATAGGTGGGAATGTTTTAGATAATATTGATGGTCAACAAATGTTATTGATAAGCTTAATGAAATGTTCCTGTTATCATTAATTCTCAGAAAAAATAATACTCTAGGGACATAGATCTGAAAAATATGTAGGATAGGACTCTATAGAAGATCTTGAGCCAAAGGTACTGTTCTTGAATGTGGAAAATCATGTCTTAGACTCAGAAAACTAGGTTAAGTGTTGTAATCCAAGTTTAATATGAAAAACTTCAAATTTCTTCTGACTTTAACTTAAGTAGAATTAGGCTTTGTGCAAAACATGTCTTATTAAAGTAAAAAAGCAATATAGATAACATCAGGACAACTTCTAAATTTAGAACATAAAATTTATATGTATAAATACTGCCATAAATATTTTAATGTATCCGTAAAAATGTTTTGTGTTTCCATGTGGAGAGCTAAGCTGAAAATTAGTGTCTGTGCTCACAGTCTTTGCATAGCCTTCCTGCTAGCAGCAGGATCTTGCTGGTTTCCCCCTGTAACACAGCCAGACAAATTAGTGCACAGAATTCAGTACTACAGCAGTTAACTTGGTGACACTAACAGTCACTGCTGCTCTTCCATCACCTCTTGTTATAGGGCCTGGTGCCCACTCTGGTCTTCCAGTCCTTTCTTTAGAAAAGACTCAGTGTCCCAGGGTCAGTTACAATAAATCTGGATTTCATGTACTTCTCAAATTTTATCTCACTCCAAAACACAGATTTTTTTTTTGTAGATGTATTTAAAAATAAAATTTAGAACACAATTAGCAGATTGTATGGTGTACTTTCACTTTTAATAAATGAGCTGTCTTTTCTTCCATTCATACCACTTAGCATTTCTTCTCAAAGGGGGTAAAAATCAAACAAGGAAAAATGTGGAAAAATGAATTAATGTGACATTTAGCACAAGATTTTAATGACACAAAGGCCAAGAACATCAGAGTTACGCCTTTTGCTTTCACAGTTATAACTAGACAGCATTTCAGAATGTTGTTACTAAAATGAAACTCATAAGGAGAAAGTAAAAATGCGTACACTTAAAGGAAATGTACTATTATAGTTATATTTGTTAAAGCAACCACAGCATAATCAATATATAATTAAGCATCATCTTTTTCAGATTGGCCCTGACCTCTTTTTTTTTTTTTTTTTTTTTTTTTTTTGTGGGTACCGGGGGTCGACCTCAGGACCTCGCGCGCCAGCAGGCACCTGTGCCGCTGAGCGATATCACCGGCCCCTTTTTCGTATGGGGGATCCGGGAGTCGAACTCGGGCCCTCGCGCTTGCAATGCAGGCGCTTATGCCGCTGAGCCATCTCACCGGCCCCTGACCTCTTTTAATTAATATTGACTGTGCTACAAATATTTTTGGAAATCCTCATTACAAATAAACTTATGAACTAGTTAATAAGGACAACAATAATATTAGTTTCATTTACCCACAGTCACACTTTATTTAAAACAAAATTGGGCATTTTTCCTCTTCGATTACAGACCCTATTCATTGAACTGACTTCAAATTACTTTATAGGAAACAAAAAGAAAAGGGAAACTTACTTTTGTTTAAAATATTATATATACTGGGAAGTGCTTAAAACAAATAGGTATAGTCCATTCTTTAAAAATTCTTGTTTCCATAACGTACATTATTTTTTTCAATACTTCGGTAGTCCTTTATTGTTCCAATAATAATGTACTCTGTGCTCCTTAGAGACAAACAGTAATCACTTCCCATCATAAATTTCTTTAGTACCGTTGCTGCTTCAGCGTCATTTTTAGGCTTCATGTAAATTACCGTATTGGAAACCCAGTTGTACCCATCACCCTTGGTGCAGTTTAGAGTCCCTCGCCCTGTGTGGTCATTTGCTAATTCCTCATCTCAGTGACCCAGTACATCCCAGAGCTGCTGATCAAGGTAAAGCCTGATTTTCTTTAGCCGCTCCACCAACCTCACAGGAAAGCCTAAGGGATAATTCCTATGAACCTATATAAAACCATTGTCCCACAGGTCCTATTTGTGTCGTTCTCACTTTCATTCATTAACCATTGGTTGAGTTCCCTGCTGTTTCTGAACTTCCTGTTGGCCTCCTGTCACCTCCCCTAACCTCCCCGGGACCTATGAATATTGAATTTTGGTTTCATGCATTTTTTTCATCTGCTCACTCCATCTCATCTAACACACTTGAACCTAACTTTTGTCCTGGTCAGGGCTCTCCTAGAGAGTGACCATCTTTGCTTATGGCCCCTCTCAACACAGAACCCTCTTGATCAAATTGCAAAGAAACTATAACAGCAAAAATCATAAAGCTTTCATATTTTTCCTGTCACTTTTATCACCTAAACATATACCCCTAATTACTGTTGTTTCACAGTTCTTGTTATTTGAATTTTATGTAAGTGGAGCCACACTGTTTATAGACTTCAGCTTCTGCCTTTTTTTATTCAACATGTTATTTGTGAGATACATCTAAGGCAGAGGTAGCCAGAGAATGACTTGCCACCTGTTTTGTAAACACAGTTTTGTAGGAATATAGTTATAGCCATTTTGTAAACACAGTTTCCTAGGAATATAGTCACAGCCATTCAAGTATATATTATCTACAGCTGCTTTTGCATTACAGTTGCAGAGTTGAATAACTGTAACAGACTATGTCTTGCAAAGCCTAAAGCATTTGCCTTTAAAAAAGTTTGCCAGTCTCTGACTAATTTGCTTATATTTTGTTTTAAATATTTGCATTTTTTTCATGAGAGACACTGAACTGTAGTTTTCTTGTAATGTTTTTGTTTGTTTTTACCATTAGAGTAATCTCAGCTTCAGAAAATGTGTTGAGTATTCCCACTTTCTTGATGGAGAACTGGTATTATTTTTTTCCTTGAATTCCTTAACACATGTCACCTAGAAAGCCAACTTGGACTACAGTTTTGTTTGTGGAGAATTTTGAAATTATTGGTTTAGTTCCTTTAAAATATATAGTTATGTACAACTAAAAATTCTTAATGTCAATTTTGGTAATTTTGTGTTTCAAAGAATTTATATATTTAATCTAAGTTGTTAAACTTATTGGCCTAAAGCTAATTTTTCTATGCATAAAATTTTAGATTAACGATTGTTTTCTTTTAATCTATTGTCTATTAGCTTCTACTGTTTCTCAGGAAAAATCAGTTGTTGGTCTAATTGTTGTTCTTGTGAAATTAGATGTTATTTTTCCTTCTGCTGTCTTTTCAATTTTTATCTTTGTCTTTGGTTTTCTGTAATTCTCCTATGAGGTATCTAGGTGTGTATTTTTTCTTGAGGATGGCTAACCTTCCTGACTTTGTGGGTTGGTGTCTTTCATTAGTTTTGGAGTCTCCTTAGTTTCTCTTCAAATATTACAATTCTTATTCCTTCTTTCTTCTGTACATAATGCTTCACTTAACCTTTAGATGTATACTATGTCTTTTGACCTTCCTTCTTCATTTTTCATCCTTTTGACTCTATCTTTCTTCTGGATTCTTTTTTATTTTTTCCTGAATTATCTTGCAGTGAAAACAATTCCTTATTTCAGATGTCTTAAAACTGTATACTGAGCTCTTAATCTTGGTTATGAAATCTATTTAGTTCTAGGATTTCCATTACAAATCTATGAGTTTTTTATTTAATAGTTTATAGTTCTCTGCTGAAATTTCTATTTTTTCCTCTATCTGCCTGAATTATTTTAAATTCTGGGTTGATAATTTTAATATCTGGTGCTCTACTAAATTTGTTTCTTCATCTGTTGTTTCTACTAGTTCCCATTGTGTAAACTTGTCTCTTTATGTGTCTGGTTCTACTTGATTATGTACTGTCTTCATATGTGGAAATTCATCAGTAGAAATAATTTGTGTATAATAAAATTGTTTTCCTGCAGAAAGCATTTTTATTTGGTTCATCCAACTGCCCAGGGGTACTAAAGAGTCTTGGATCACTTTTTACTAATGTCAAGAATTTAGATTTTTCTGATGTATCCCAATAACTAGAAGCTGGCCTTCAGTCTGTAACTGTAGTCTACAGTCTGCAGTCTTCACCCTCGCTCCTACGTCACAGCCTTCACGGTCTCAACCCGCAGTGTGAATTCATCAGGGCCTCCGTTGTCAGTGGTGCTCAGACTGCAGTTTCTGTCACCTTCATTCCATGATGTTGTCAAAAGTCTTGCTGCGCTTTTCAGTTACTTTTCTGGATTGTTAAATGTCCCTGGGGCAAAAATAGCCCTGAAATCTGGCATTATATCTATGGATTTTTCATATTATCATGAATCTTATTCCAGTCTTTCTTCATTCTGTTGCTGATTCTCCAATGACCTGAAGTTAATTTTTTCACATCTTTTATAGTCATTCTCACTTAGAAAATTAGTTTGAATAGAGTAGTTCCCTCTTCCCCACTGCAGAAATCTCCAAATCAATGACATATGTATACATATACAAATCTCTATGTTCCATATATATCATATATTCTATATATACATATATATGGTGTGTATATATATAGCCTCTGCCTCTGAAGTTGCATATATATAGCATGCATATATGTATAAATATGTGGAAATGGATATAAATTTGAATTTATGGCTTTGATTTTTAGATGAGTATCAGAACCCTTAAAATTTCTAAAGAAAGAAAATATGGAAATATTCGAAGCAATGGAGGCACTCTTGAAATAAATATGCCTCTTTTCACAGCGGGTCAGAATCGACCACAGATAATGTTTAATCCAGATGAGACTGGAGCCCAGGTGGCTGGTGACCAGCTCAAGGTCGCAGCTACCAGATCAAGGTCACACAGACAGTTTGTAGCTCTAAACTCTTTTTTCCAAACTGTACTGCCAAGAAGCAAAATACTTTTAATGTTTATGTCAACATAAAGCCATTAAAAATAAATTTGTGGACTACGAAAAAAAGATTAAAATATACACATGAAAGAGGTATTGAGAAAAGAAAAATAGAAATGGTTTCCTTATACCTAGGGTATTTTCTGAAAATCATTTGTACAATAAAATTTCATAAAGAAGAGCTAGGTGGATATCATTTTAATCAAATGCATTCCTCTATTCTTTGTGAGAACTAAGGCTAATGAAGTGAAGCAACAGGGAGCAAGTAAGGTTCAGTTCATTATAAAGAAGAAGTTTTCAGAGGTCAAAGTTGTCCAAAGATGGAATGAGAGATGATGACATTCATCATTGGAGGTTATTAAAACAGGCTGGAGAGCACTTGGCAGGGGTTATACTGATTCCAAATCAGACAGGCTGTACAGCCAATCTGGGAAGATGCTGAAAATAGAGGTTTCTGAATCCAGGCCCATGAGGGTGTCCTGGGATTTATATTTTTAACAAGCTATGCAAGTGATTCTCCTGTTCAGGGGGGAATGCATCACACCTTTAAGGAAGTGTTGCTATTCAGGAATCTATAAATTTCTGCCTGAGGTATTGGAAGCAGTTTGCAATGGCAGTGAGGAATCCAAACTCTAGTTTTGGTTCTGTCCTTAACAAGCTGTGTGATTTTTGCACACATTACATCACATTTGTGAGACTCAATTTTCCTGTCTGCAAAAATAAGTGAGCCTAGATGTATCTTATGCATCTTACATGCTAGGAATTTGTGTTTCTGAGAGTGGCGTGGAAGAAATTAATCTCCAAAGTCTCTGGAAAATTCTTTAGGACAGTCAGGTGATAGAAAATTATCCTGGAATGACTGTGTATGATAGCTGGGCAAAGCTGTGCAATCTGGCTACTTTCCTGCGCTTGGCAGGCGTTTGTCCCAGGATATGTCTGTCACAAACAGGGCAGGTGGGAAGGGGACAGGGCTGGCAAGCTAAGAGTTGGAAACTCAGAAACCTCACCACCCTAGCTCCAACTATCATTTTTTGTTCCCTACTTGCTATTCAGAAGGGAGGGTCGGTAAAAGCTGATCTGCAGTCCTGAAATGGGAGTGGTAGGGTGATTGTGAGGTGCCCTTTCTGTGGACACCTTGCTAAGCAGCCTCAGGAAGGTGAAATAGTTTTGCACAGATTTGCATTTCTTATGAATGAGCCTTCCTCCACAAAAGTCAATGAGCCTTAGCTTTGATTTAATGCTAAGCCTCACCCCTGAGAGCTCTTAATTTTTCACCTTTTGAAGGAAAGACTGTGTTTTAATGTCTGTTTCTTATTAGTCAGCTTCTAAATATATCCACCCCCTATCTCAGTACCTTTCCTCCCCGGGCTGGCCATCCCAAGCCCATTGTCCAACCCATGGGTGGACCAATGGACATTGCTTCATTGTCATCCCAGAAATATATATGAATCCATCTGTACGTTCCTGATACAGAGTAAAGATGTTTTCCTTTACATGTCAATAGAGAAATTTCAAACTCGAAATCCTAGAACAGTGGTGGTGAACCTATGGCTAAGCAGCAGGCTGTTTGTATCATTGAAAACTCTAAAAGGTTCGCCATCACTGTCCTAGAAGGACAGTGGGAGTGGGTGGGTTAACATACACCTCATGGCTAGGTAGGGGATGAACTAATACACAGCTTAGTTGTAAAAATCGTGGTACTCAGTCAGGTCCTTAGAGTCCCCTGCCACTTAGTCCTTAACTTTCAAATCCATGCTGTTTTTAAAAAAGATGTTCTCTAGGACATCAGTCTGTCTCTTACAACTGTTCTGCCTGGGCAGTACCACTTACTGCCCCCTTAAAACCTCAAACTCAGCAGGACTGAGACTGATCTTGTGCCTTCTCTTCCCCAAAACATGATTTCCTCAAGGGCTTATGTTATGTAAAGGAACCTTCTTTACCTAATATGGGTTAGATCGACACAGGTTGTCTTTATTTGTGTCGAATATATTTATTTAAATTTATTAAATTAATTTTTATTAAATATTTAGCATTAACAAATATTTAACCAATTAAGTTAGACCAGACATTTGAAGATCAGAAAGACAAAGAAGAGAAAAACATAAGAAGAGGTTCAACCTAGATAATCCAAATAGGTGCTTTCAGTTCAGCAACTGTATGGAATTTACCAGATAAATGGAATTTGTAAGACAGAAGGTCACAAAGTGCCCACTACCTCTTGCATCACTGTTCCAAGTGGCAGGAACCAGCATATTAGGAAGCTTGTAAACGAAGGTACCACAAAGGTACATAAAAGAGACTTACCTGAAAGAATAACACCCATTCATGTCTGATCATTTTATGTCACTTAGTGCCTTTGAAGATACCTGTGAACTCTAGAAAACTTCCAGTTTTTTGATTTGCTTATTACTATGCCTGCCCTCTTATCCCTATGTACATTCTTCGCAAATTCTTTTTTCAAAATCCATATTTATAGGCCTGTGGTTTTTTTTTTTTTTCCTTTACAGTGTTTGAATTTTAACTCTTTTGCTTTTGTTTTCTTTCGGTAAATACAGATTCTCCTTGACTTTTGATGTGATTACATTCTGATAAATTCCTCATAAGTTGAAAAGACTGCAAGTCAAAAATGCATTTACTCTTCCTAACCCACTGAACATCCTAGCTTAGCAACATGGTGCATTGGAAAGCATCAGTTGTTTCCTCCTATCCTTGCGTGGTTGACTGGGAGATGTAGCTTGCTGCCGCTGCCCGGCATTATGACAGAGAATTACTAGCCCATCTGTAGTCCAGAAAATGATCAAAGTCCAAAACTTCAAGTACAGTTTCTACAGAATGCGTATGGCTTCCACACCATCATCAAATTGTAAAGTTGGAAAACTGTAAGTTGAACCACTGCCAGTCAGAAACCATGTTCATTCTGGAACCTTCTCCTTATACTCTAAACTCTTCATTTTAGAGTGTTTTACCTGGATTCATTGCTCCATTACCAGGGTACATGTCTGCATATTCCAATGTATTCATTTGTTTATTTAGTGTAAGTCACTAACAGTTGCTTCTTTCTTTAGCTTTTGGATGGTTTGGGTAAGTTGGTGAGATTTTTCAACTCAGAATAGTAACTGGACAGCTCAGAAGTGGGCCTTTTAGCTGGACACTTCTTTCTCAGGGCTAGTGCCTGCATATTGGCATTATTCTTTTTTTTTTTTTTTTTTTTTGTGGGTACCAGGGGTCGACCTCAGGACTTTGCGCACTAGCAGGCACCCGTGCCTCTGAGCATTATTACCGGCCCTTTTTTTGTATGTGGGTTCTGGGAGTCAAACTCGGGAACTCGCGCTTGCCTGGCAGGCGCTTATGCCACTGAGCCATCTCACCGGCACCTATTGGCATTATTCTTATCTCTGATTTTCACCATGCTGTTGAGAAAGGGGTGATAAGCAGCTTTGCAGAGCATGTGATAGAGAGAGTCTTGGACACACTGGGGTACATTTACATGCTCCTTATCAACAGTCTTTGGGAGTAAGTGTTCACCAGGGGACGCTCAGCATCATACAGTTGGTGTCTGTCTACTTGCCTTCCTCCACTGAAACCACCTCAACTTGCTGTTGGCTAACAAGCAAGGCATGAGATAGAGACCCTCTGTTGGCTTAACTATTATTCATTATTTCATTTTTACCTTCCTTTTTAAACTGAGGAATAGAAGTCCCCACACAGAGTAGAAAAAGCTACCCTCCAGTTGTTGCTGTTGGAGGGGAAACTCCAACATTGGTGATAAAAAAAAAAAAAACTCCTAAAATAGTTGAAAGGGGATCTGCTGGGAGACTGGCTATTTGGCTTATGGTCAGAAAGTCAGATGGAGGCTGCAATAGAGGCTGCAATAGAGGCTGGTTACTCTTCTATGCAGACATGGCCTTCATTGGGCCAGGAAGAGTGGCCATATAGTAATAGGCTTCCCTCTTAAGTTTGGTACTTGGAGGACTTGGTGATTTAGATTTTCTCTGTATATAGCTCTCTACTCTAATGCCAGCAACTTGAGAAGGTAAAAAGCAGGAAGGATTTCCTGAAATAAAATCATCTAGAGGAGGTTGGTTTTTCTCTAGAGAAGCTGAGGGTGGTGAAGAGCTTGGGGCTCGTGTATCAGTGCTGGCACTCTGGCTGTGGGTCTGAACGTACTGCTCCTGGGGTTGACTACAATTATGGCTCCATCTGACAGCACTGCAAGGAATTCTTTGTTCCAGTCTGTGGCTGCTGAGGACTCACAGCTGCAGACTGAAGTCCCGGCTTTTGGCTGGCATTGTTAAATGGATTTCTTGTGTTCCAATTACCAAACTCTGCCAAAACAGGTGCTGACTAATCTACCTTGCAAATATACCTTGAAACAAGTTCAACACAAGAACCATCTTCTAACCTGGGCTTTTAATGGTCTTAGGTTCCCCATCAACACTAGCCTGAGCTGTTCGGGCAGGGGATGGAAGTTGCTACTGCTGTATAGTAGACACTGAGCTAGTGATCGGTCTGAATGATTAAGCAGGTGAGTATGTTGGCAAAGTGCTTCCTAACTAGATGACCAGTCTGCTTGTTACTAGTTTCTGAGTCTTTCAAGGACTCTATCATATAAGCAATATCATTTCTTAGCTTTCCCCGCTGGCAAGAGTTAGTCAGCTTGTCTTGGGGTTTTTGTCAGATTCTGCTCCTGCAATTACTTATCATATCCCTAAATTTCGTTGTTAGTGTGTGGGGAGACAATTCTCCATGACTGTCATAATTGCATATCTTGAGAATGAGGCACTGACTGTCCTTTTATTGGACTATCTTTCAAAGGTATTCAATCCAAGGATGTTTATTTCCCAAAAGAGATTATTATAATAATGACATCAAACTTTGGGAGTATGTCTTTAAAATAGAAATTCTTTACTCTCATTTTGCAGTGTTTCAGAAGAGAAAAATATAAGATGAATGTTTTCAATCCATAATATTATGTTGGATCCCATTTAGAATGAGTTAGCCTAAGACCACATCTGGTCACCAAGTCCTGCCAATTCTAATTTCTACTTTCTCCGCCAGTGTCTTGAATCCTATTGCTACTATCCTTTTATAGTGGTACTTGAAGGCAGAGATCCTGCCATTTAGTAGCTGTGTGACCTGGGACAAGTTCCCTAAGCTCGTCAATGAGCAGTTTCCTTCTCTGTAAAATAGAGGTAGTGATAGTTTCCACCTCACACTTTTTTGCAAGGATTTAGTGATATGCGACTGTAAGTCAGTGGCTGGAGTTGATGCTGTGGTGGATAATACGGTCCTCCTTATTTCCTGCTTAGAGTCTTTTGTCTGCAGATTACCTGGTAGACTTCATTCTTCTCATCTCGTCCTCCTCAATGTTTCCTCCACTTCAGAGATGTATTCCTTCTTATTAAAACCTCAGATGGCAGTGCTACCTTGCAGATAAAGTCTACAAGTCAAAATTCCTTTGAAATCTGTCATCGAGGTTAAGCCTTATATCCTTTTAATTCCTGTGACTGTTCTGCCACTGTGTTTCTCTCCTGAAACACATACACGTAAACATGTTTGAAACTCTAGCCACACAAACAAGCTCATCTTTATTGAAACCTGGCATGCTTTTCATGCATATGAGAATTCTACTTTCTCCTCCATGGAATGACCTTCCCAGTATTTCTAATCATTGTTGAGGTCTGTTTCTAAAATTACTTCACGTAGCAGATCATTATAATGGCCTTCAATGAATCATGTATGTCTATGTCGAAGTGACATTGCTGCTCCTACATAAGGAGGTAGAGTTTGTTTCTGCGTCTTCTTAAATCAGGGCTTGGCCTCTGACAGCTTTGATGGACATGACACTGTGTGAATCCCGGAGCCTTGGTATTAAGCCTTGCAGTTTTCACCCTCTCCCGCTTGGAACCCTGAGACCATCGGGCAGTGGAAAAGCTGAGTCTACCTTATTGGAGGATACGAGATGATGTGGAGGGAAACTGAGGCCACAACTAAGAGTAAGAAAGAAGTGAAGAGTAGTAAAGGTTCGAGGCCATTATAGACCCTCCAGCCCCGGCTGAACCATCAGGTGACTGTGGCCTCATGGTGAGACCAGCAGAAGAACTGCCTGGATTGCCAGTTCACAGGATCATGATGATGAGAAATGAGAAACCACTGTAATTTTAAGCCATGATAGGGTGTGGGAGATTGCTTGTAGAAATAGATAACTAACGTACTTCTCAGAAAAACGTTGCACACATACCCATGAGGAAGTCATGACTCCTTCCTGAGTTCAAACAGCACTTGGTCCATTCTTCTATTACAAGATGAAGCACATATAATTATGGGTCTACCTGTACCTGTTTCACTCACTAGATTACTAGCTTTTGAAGAGTAGTGATCAGGTTTTTGTTCATCTCACTATTTCCTGTGACTACTCTAGTGCCTGGAACTTAGAAACCATGGATGCTTATTACCAGGTCACACGTTACCAACTCCTGAAATCCTTTCACTTGCCCTTTGGGACTCATGGTCAATAATAAGAAAAATAATTCGATATTTCCTTCATCGTCTTGTCCTTCCCCAGCAGCCCTACTTCCCTGCAGCCCTCTTAGGTGATAGCTGTTTTCCTGATATGGCTTACCTATTCTGGGGTTTGAAGGAAGACCAGTGACTTCCTCGTTTCTCTTGACTATACTCAGACTATCTTCATTTTCTTAGAACCGTGAGACCATCAGGCTGTGAGAAAGCTGAGTCTATTTAGTGGAGACTCAAAGTTTTCTCCTTCTCTTCTTGCTCTCTTTAGAAGGCCACTTCTCATTCCACAAAGATTGTACCACAGACTGACAACCATCTTCTGTAATGCCCCTCGAGTAGTGATTTCAATACTCCTGTGCGTCAATCTTCCAACGTCATGGCCTCTTAGTTCTTGGCCTCTTCTCTTCCAGTGAGCTTGCCCTCCATCCTTTCTCAGTCAGACCTTAGATGGTCATATCTCAGACCATGTTATCACCAATAGTTATAACCTCTCCATGGTCTCCATTTCAAACATCTGTCCAATCACTACTTGCTGTATTTCCAGCTCTCTTATTCTTGCCCAAAACTTTCAAATTCTTCTGTCACTGGAATTACAAATTGTTTACTTCTCTTCATGTTTCCTCACCCCATTTCATGTTCTCACTTTTCTGTTATAATTTAATGGTCAATTATTTTAGTTGCTCCCTTGCCTGTCTCTTGATTCCTCATACTCTTGTAATCGCTGTAATGTTGTGTCCAACTTTCTACCTGACACATGCTGAATTCAGAGTTAAATGTGGCTCAGAAAGAATTGTCTCTCTTTAAACTTATAAATAATCCTAAAGGGGTTCTTAATGCTACCTGGTAATCAAAGCTTCACTTTCCTACTCTGGTCTCTTTATTCTCATAGTTGACTATTTTGTGGTTTGTAATCTCATAAAAACTTCAACATCTCTACTGTCTTTGCTTTCCATATTACTAAGAAAATAGAGGCAACTAGGAAAGAAATTCTACCCACTCCTACCTACTCCCATCCTTGCTTCCCTTCTTTTATGAATATACTGTACATGTTTCCAGCTAAAGCTACCCCTTACCTGTGTATTCAATCTCCTTTTATTTACTCATTGATCTCAATGTTTGAATTTTCTTTTTCTAGTACCATTTTCCTCCTCTATTGAGTCATTCCTATCATAAAATACACTGTAATTTGCATTTTTAGAAAGCCTACATGTTCTGACCTAATGTCTCCCTCTAAATACCTCTGCATTTCTTCTTTTTATAGGGGAAAAAAAAAAACTCCTTCAAAGATTAACTATACTCACTACCTCAAACTGCTTTCCTCCCATTCTGATTTGAAGCCATCCCAATAGGCTTTTTGTCCCCAGTATTTTATAGAATGTGCACTTACCAAAGTGAGCAATGAATTCAGTGTTGCTAAACTCAGTGGTCAACTATCAGCCCTTTGCAAACCTGGTTATCAGCAGTATTTGACTTTGATCACTTCCTTTTTCCTTGAAATGGTTTCTAGAAAATTTAGCTTTCAAAAAGTCCTATCCTGATTTTCTTTCTTGTCTCTAGCAATTCCTTCTCAATTTCCTTTGCTGATTTCTCCTTATCTTCCTGATCTCTTTATATTGGGTATCCCAAGTTTTAGGACTTGGACTGTGTATTCTTTTTTTTTTTTTTGTGGGTACCGGGGGGTCGGCCTCAGGACCTCGCGCGCCAGGAGGCGCCCATGCCGCTGAGCGATATCACCGGCCCTTTTTCATATGTGGGTACTGGGAGTCGAACTCAGGACCTCGTGCTTGCCAGGCAGGCACTTATGCTGCTGAGCCATCTCACCAGCCCTGGTCTGTGTATTCTCCATCTATACTCACTGCCTCTGTGAGTTTATTAATCCCATGGTTCTATATGTCATTTATGTGCTGATAATTTATTTCCTCAGCTCAGACACTCTTGCTATGATCTAGATCTTCAAGCCAGGCATGGTAGGTTATGCATATAATCTGACTATTCTGGGACGCTGAGATAAATGTGGCAAGTTCAACATAGCCTGGGCAAATTATTGACTTAGACCTTGTATCGTAATGAAAAAAGAAAGAAAATTTAAATAAAAGGCTGGAGATGTAACTCGGCGTGAAAACTCTGGTGTGAACCCTACTGCCAGCCCATCCTCTGCCAACTCTAGATCCTCATATCCAAATGCCAACTTGTCATCTCCAATCGAATGTCTAAGGTGTCTCCAAAATTTAACCTGACTAAAATTGATCTTCTGATTTCTGATTTCCAGCTAAACCATACAAACAAAAAATTCCTCTGTCCCTCATTCTTCCCCATTGACCTTAATAACTCCATTCAATTGCTCAAGCCAAAATGTGTATAATCATCATTGATTCTTTTCTTTCTCACACTCTGTATCTTACCTATCCCTAAATACTGTCTGTTCTCCCTTAAACTTGAATTTGAATCTTACTACTTCACATATCCTCAATACTGATAGGCTTGAGTCACCATTTTTACCATGATCTGGCCCTTATGATTCCTTCCATCCCAGGTCTTCTGAACACAACAGTTATCTCCTTGAAATGGAAGTCAGAGCATGTCACTCCACATGCATGTGGCCTTATAATGACCAAAAAGTTACATAACCTAGTTCACCATTATTACTCTGACTTCATCCCTACCACCCTTGATTTCCTTACTCTATTTTAGCTACTCTGGCTCCCTTCTAGCTCCTGTGTCACAGTTCCTCAGTCTACCAGGAACTCACCTGCCCTGGGGACATAGCGGTGGCTGTCTGGAATGGTCTTTCCTTCAATATCTGCAGGATTCAGTCCCTTCTTTCCTTTCTATCTTTATTCAAATGTCACACTCTCAGGGAGTTCTTCCTTGACTACCTTTCCCAAAATTACAACACTCCAACATTTCCTATTTCCTTTTTCTATTTGATTTTTCTCCTTTGCCTTTGTCACTATCTAAAATTCTACAAATTTTTTTTTTTTTTTTTTTGTGGGTACCGGGGGGTCGACCTCAGGACCTCGTGCGCCAGTAGGCGCCCGTGCCGCTGAGCGATATCACCGGCCCCTTTTTTGTATGTAGGTTCCGGGAGTCGAACTCGGGCCCTCGCGCTTGCAAGGCAGGCGCTTAAACCGCTGAGCCATCTCACCGGCCCTACAAATTTTCTTTATCATGTTTATTTCTTTATTTTGTTTATTGTCTCTTTAACTAGAATAAAAGTTCCATATTTCTATGAGAATAGAAATCTTTGTTTCATTTACTTCTGAATCCCAACTGCCCAGCAATGCTTAGAAAATAGTAAACACTCTACAAATATCTAAATAAATAAAAAATAAACAAGTGGCCAAACATATTGCAAAGAGAACCAGATGAAACTTTAGAAACAAAAAGTGAAATGAAACACTTAGCTGGATAAAGAGTCAATTATTTTTCAGAGATCATCACAATATCAATGAAAGATATATATACTTCATGGCTCATCTTATGAGGCTGGCATAAATTTGATACCCACACTAGCATTGAAGGTAAGGAAAAAGAAATACCAGAACAATCTGGTCCATGAAAATAGGTATAAAATTCTAAACATATTATTAAAAAAATCCAGCAATGTGTTAATATATCATAGATTTTATGTAGTATAATTCTATTTAGATACATTTCAAAATTAGAGAACACTAATATAACTTTTTCTTGTTATGGACTGAATATTTGTATCTCTCTAAAATTTACATATTGAAATCTAGTCCCCAATATGATGGTACAAAGAAGTGGGGCCATTGGGCAGTAATTTATGAGTGTAAAGTTCTCATGAATGGGATTAATGCCCTCTTCTTATAAAGGTTACCTAGTGCTCTTTTTCCCATATGAGGATACAGTTAGAAGTCTGCTGTCTGAAACTGGGAAGAGTCCTCACCAGAACCTGTCCCTGTTGGCACCCTGACCTTGGACTTCCAGCCCCCAGAACCATGAAAAATAGATTTCTGTTTCTAAGTCACTCAACCAATGGTGCTTGTTATAGCAGCCTAACCTAAGATAATATTTGAGTTCATTGATGGTATGGATAAGGAGTTGGGATACTCATGGATACTTTAAATGAGTCTGTTTACTTTTTAAATTGACATATAGTCAATTTATAAATTACTCTGTGTGTGTTTACACTGTTTTATAAAGTATGACCCATATAGATGCATGTTATCACCATCATCAGGATACAGAACAGTCCTATCACCTCATAAAACGCCTGCTATCCCTTAGTATCAAACTCTTCCCTCCTAATTTCCAATGTGTGGTAGCTACTGATCTGTTTCCACCACTAGGGTTTTGTTGTTTTTTGTTTTGATGTCATATAAATGGAATCAGACACTATGTGACCTTTTAGGACTGGTTTCTGTCACCCAGGAAAATGACAGTAAGATTAATCCAAGTTGCTGATGTATCAATAGCTTACTTTTTTTTTTTTCTCCTGGTGAGTATGGATAGAATTGAGTGTGTTTATCCATTTACCCAGTGAAGGACATTTGACTTACTTCCAGTCTGCAGAGATTATAGGTAAAGTTGCTACAAACACTTGCAAGTGAGTGAATGTGTGACCTTAATTTTCCATCTCTCTTAGGTAAAGGGATTGGTGGGTCATATGATAAGCATATGTTTAACTCTTGAAGAAACTGTCAAACTTTTTCCAAATTAGCTGCACCATTTTGCACTCCCATGAACAATACATGAGGATTCTAGTAACTCCGTATAATCAGTGCCACTTATGTCAATCTTTTAATTTTAGCCAATCTAAAAAGAGGAGAGGAGCAGAGTAGAAAGTAAGTCTTGTTGGGTCCTTAATTTTAGAAAGTAAATAGACAAACTTTGAGAATGAGAGAATCATCTAAAATTTTATTTTAATTAATTTACTTATTTGTTTGAATAGCAAAGGATAGATATCTATATATTAAGACTACGAAAAAAAACGATGAATTTATTAGCACAAAAATACACAATGGGGCAGGGAGGGAGACTCAATCCATTAGGTACACAAGGGCACTCTAAGATATTGATAATGTTATTTATAAAGCAAGTAGTTGGCATATATGATGCATTATATCATTATAATTGAAACTGTACCCATATGTTCAACATATTTCACAATAAAAATTTTAAAAGAAATATGTTTGGGCACAAAAAAACACAAAAAAGAATGCAGGACAATATTTTAAAACTACTTTTTCGGAAGTCCAAATATAGTGATTTAAAAGCATTTTGTAGAATTTGAATGAGTTTCTTAAAACACAAAACTTTCTTTAAAATCTAAACTTAACTTCTTTAATCTTTCTGTGCTTATTTCTATCCCACAACCTAAGTTGCTACTGTGTCAGTTTATTAATGGCCTTATTTACTCCCCACAGTCTCAACCTGCACACACTTAAAGGTCTGGCATGGTCACACCATGCTTAATGACTGGCAAAGGGGGAGTTTCTCCCTAGACACCAAGACCAGGATGGGAGTGGAGTCAAGAAACACACTGAATGTTTCACTTTTACTAGTCACAGATTCTTAGACAATGCCAGGTCACAATCTAGACTACAGAACTCTTCAATAGCTTCTTCTGCTTGTTGCTGACCCTTTGTAAGAAATACCTTACCTGTGACAACACTCGGGATTTTGGAGAGAAAACTCTTGACTGTTCTGATGGCCACACCCCCTGTCTTGTCATCTTGCATCTTTGTAATGATGTCTTCAATCTGAAAGGGGTTAAAGAAAAGAAGTATTATTTTCTCCCACTAAGTTCTGAGTATGGGGATGTCAGAGGGTGGAGTCAAAGAGCACAAGGCATGTTCTGTAAGAAAAATTGCCCGGTTCAGTAAGGTAAAGAGGGAGAGATACATTAGGATTCTTGATAGGATCCAACAAGTAATTCAATATGTATGTGATGAAATTCCTCCTCTTACCTAGATTGGATTTATATATAGTTTGAACCATAAGAAATTGCCATATTTTAATGCCTCAAAATGATAATTTTCTATGGTTTAACCTAAAATGTTAACATATACTGACCGTTACGAAGTTCAGTCAGGGTTATATTTAAGACCTGAGAAGGAGGCAGCCAGTCATGTGGGAAGAAGGAGGAGGAGGAGGAAAGAGGAAGAAGGAAGAAAGAAGGGGTAAAGGAACGAGAAAGGGGAAGGAAGGAGAAGGAGAAAGGAGAAGGAAGAAAAAGGAGAAGGAAGGAGGAGAAGGAAGAAAGGAGGAAGAGGAGAAGGAAGAAAGAGAGGGAAGAAGGAGAAAGGAGAGGAGAAGGAAGGAGGAAGAGAAGGAAGAAGAAGAAAAAAGGAACAAGAAGAGGAAGAGGAAGAAGAGGAGGAAGAGGAGGAGGAGGAGGAGGAAGAAGGACTGTAAATGAAGACATAGAAAGCCCTGATCTGGAGAAGTTAGAAGACAGGTCTCAGTGGCTGTGAGAAGTGGCATGAGTATGGTCATCTGGAGCCAGGATGCAGGTGGTCAAGGACAGGGTACTATCCATTTGAACGAAGGAAGGCAACACTATCTGGAGAAAGACTATGGTTGGCTATGGGCTGCAGCCTGGAGCCCAGTGAAAACAAAACAGGCATCGGCAATGCATTGTTGGCTAAGAATTTATAAACTTGATGTAATTTCCTGGACAGAAATCTTCAGAATAGAATACAGAAACACTTATAACAAGGACATAGATCTTTTTGTTTGGGAAAGGGGAACAAATGTAGAAGGGGAGAAGATAATATGTGATTTGATCATATATTTTGTTCCCCCAACAAATAGAAATATCTTTGAAATACCAGGAAGGATTCTCTGAGTCATTTCTTAAGAGTCTCATAATCTTAAAGCTAGAAATTTAAGCCATAGCTCATCTAGTTTAACATAGTGCCTTTGTAATTTGAAGATAAGTGATTTTTTTTCCCCAAGACACATGACCTACAAATCATTTGACAGAAATAGATATCTTGTTATAGACAAAATCCAGCATGGTATACCATTATCACCAAAATATATTTAGAATTTATTATATTCTAGGTACATTTTAAGTGTTATATAAATCTTACCTTGTTCAATCCTCATAATTACTTTATGAAATAGATGACACTATTCTCATGTTTTCAGATAAAGAAACTAAGATTTAGTGAGGAATATCAGCTAGGGTTAAATTGTGGTAGCAAATAAATCCCAAAGTGTCCGTGGCTTAATGCAACCAAGTTTATTTCTGTCCCTTGCTACATGTCTATCCGGGTCAGCATAGGAACCCTGCTCACTGTAGACCTTCTGGGGCCTGGGCTGATGGAACAGCCACCATCTTGAATGCTGTTGGTCACTGTACCAGAGTGACAGAGAATTCTGGAGAGCTTCTTGCAGGGCATTAAATGGTATAGCCCAGAATTTACATATTTACATATAACATGTTTTCTCATAACTCTGCCTAGAACTGGTCACACAGCACCACCCAATCACAGAAACGCCAGGGGACTCAGTCCTCTGCGTTCCAGGAGCAGAGCAGAACTGAACATCTCTTTAACAAGGTCACATATTTGCCCAGCTGTGGAGCCAAGTTTGACACCAGTCAAAGACTCCAGAGCGCAGGCATCTAGCCCTGAGACTATTCTACCTCCCAAGGAGGTTTGCAGAAAATCAGCCAAGCAGTGAAATCATTGTCTCTTGATATAGCTGGGTCTTCCTGAAAAGTAATGAATGAGAAAGAACCCTATACTCAGTCCCTCAGGCAGTGGCTGAGTGTCTCCTAGAATGAAAGGTCATCCTCTGAAGACTGTGTTCTGTTAAATGACAGCATGAGAAGGATATTAATCCACACTCATGGTAATCATCTACCATGGTAATCAGCTACCACTTTTCTATCTCCTAAACTCAATCCAACAATTTAGAGCAGTTTGAGTATTGCTTATTAACAGCTGAGGAGAGCTATTCCTCGGAAGATGGTTATATTTTCAAAGTAACCTATGCTTTTGATCTAGTGTATTATTTGAAACCAGATACATCTGCTACATTGATGGTTTCTATGAAAGGGTAAGTAAATCATTGAGAATTGAAGGGAAATCAATAATTCAATTCTGTTAGATCTCTGAGTAGGCATTAGATGTTAATAATTTTCAGTTCCTGCTTCTGTGGGCTGCATTTGAAGAATGGGTTGTACAGAGGATTCTGTGAGACTCCTTTCTCCTCTAAAAGGAGAAAGTTTAGTTGCCTCCTCATATGATCAAATCTTAAAAGTATGTATTTCCTTAAGAGGAAGCCCTTGTCTTCCTATACTGACCCACAATGTAGCAAGAGGTGTATCACTCACCAGGGATTGCAGCCAAATCAAAAGGACAGTCCATCAATTGACCAGAGAGGGGATGGCACTCCAGGAATAGTTTACAGAATTACTGGTCCCCAATTCCTGGATATTCCATAGTATTCCATAGACATGGAATCTTTGCCTTGGCTTCATGATGGGTGTGATCTGTTAATCATGATTGCCAACCTGGCTGGATTAACAGATGCCTAGCAGATTAATAAAGCATACATCTGGGTTTGTTTAGATAGATCATGGAATGTGACCTTGGGTAATATCTGTGGTCCCTAGTGCTACCTTCCCAGTTGCCATGAACTGAGCAGCTTTGCTCCACCATGCCCTTCTGCCATGATGTTCTTGCCTTGAAGCCAGCTGACCATGGACTGAATCCACTGAAGCTGTGAGCCAAATTAAACTTCTCTTTTAAGTTGTGGGTGTTGGGTATTGTGTCCCACCAGTGGGAAAGCTGGCTAATACAGTGGGCAAAGAGTTTACCCCTGACTTTTAGGGTTGGCCATATGACTTGCTTGGCTGCTTGGATATTACTAAATTCAATGTGAGTACATGTTTACAATGTACCTGCATGGTTATGCTTGCCCTCTTCACATGCTCCTTGCCTTTTGCCATGAGAAGAATATACGTCAGATAGTTACTGTCCAAAGAAGATGCTACCTATGGGCTCATGAGTGAGAAACCAAAGCTTATTTTTATTTTTCACTAAGTTTGGTATTTTTTCTCTATAGCAAAATCATGACAGGGCTCTGATAAGTGCATTTTTCAAAAATTGCTAAAGCTATGACCAATATTTGACAGTCAGAATAAATAAATCTTAGAATTGATGTATCTTTGGAACTAATCCATTTTAAGAAAGTAGAAAGTCAATTTACACTATCTACCATCTACTTAAAAACTTTAGGGACTATACTATCTTAGGTTGCTTATTCCATTGTGGTGTCAGACAAATTTTTGACATTTGCATTTGATTCTGGAACATGGTCCACTACGATATTGGCCAATAATGCTCCTGAAACTCCTTGTTATGGTTTCTGGAGAATTCCTAAGAGTTTATGAGTGGGCTTTCAATCCACTTATAAAAATAATGACAAGCATTTTCAAACACCTATTTTATGAACAACATGCCCTAGGTATTTAAATAAATTCTCTAATCATCTTAAAATTTATTTAATATAGACGTTGAAATTGAAGCTCAGAAAGGTTAAGTGATTTATCTAAGATCACACAGCCAGTAAGTGGCAAAGCTGGATTCCTACCCAGCTCTGTCTGAATTTAGTACACAATTATTGTTTATCAACTCTGAAGCTCATTTACTAACTTCTCAGATCTCCAGAAAAACTTGGCTACAATCTGGATGTGAGTTGCATGACCGCGAGGTTTAGAAATGGTGGCAGACCCTGGAAGGTAATTATCAGAGGCAGGAACTTAGTAAGTGGCCTGGAGCCTCGTTTTTCCCTAGGAATCTTCTCCAAGTGCCGCATACCAAGATGAGTGCTATGTTTTCTGTGAGCCCCAGGATACTTTCCAGCGGAGCCTGGTATTGCCTCTTACGTTATACAATCTATTAAGTCCTGAGTGGAACATGGCCTCAAAGAAAGCTTTTAGTATCAGCGCCACCTGGTGGATTTCAAACTTTTTAAAACATTGCTACCTCTATTTTACAATTTTCAACTCATGTCTTCCTTGCTGGAAGTACACGTTACCTTTTTTTTAAAGGGAGATTCTTTACCCTCTATGGCCTTAGTAGCTAATTACAATTATGGAACAAAGGCATTTATACAGCCTCTTATCTCCCTTTTTAGATTTGAATCCTTTTGCAGACACAAAAGGACTCTACCTCGATTTTCATTTCTTTAGCCAACATTTACTGAGTATTTACTTTGGTCCAGGAACAGTTCTAAAAGAGTTACTTTTATAAACTTATTTAATTCTCATGGGAGATAGATTATTATATCCACATTTTATAAATAAGGGAACTAAGATCATCTCAACTAAGGTCTGCAAACATCCTTTTCAGATACAAGGCACTTAATCCCATTCGTGTTCGAGTGTAGTCCTAAAGTGGCAGAGGAGGATGCAGGGAAACAATCCAGACACTCAGATTCTTGGCTGTCTCAAGATTGACTGATACTCGGAGCTGGCTGCAGTTTTACTGCCCAAGGGTCTCTATCTTTCCCACTGCAAACCCACAGCTCCCAGGGCTGGGAATGGGGACTGGGAGGGTATGTACTTACATTTTCTTCACTGTTTAGTTCCTTCTAACTTCTGACACCTTTTGTTCTTAGAGAAGAGCAAAATCCATTCCCTGACATCCTTTTTACTATGAAGCTCTGAGCCATTAGGGAGCATGTTTGGCCCTAAGTGCCACTGTGCCAATCAATAAGCAGGTGGCCCTTATCTGACAGCCAAGTGAGGCAGAGAAACCACTTGGCCGGCTTGGCTGGTTCTGCCTGGCTGGGCCACAACAATCAGGACACCCTTCTCCATGGAGCTCCGCGCTCAGCACTGTCGCACAGGTAAAACACTTCCAAACAGCAGAAAAATGGAAATCCCTACACCGTATAGTGAGTTTTCTTTTAAATGATAAAGAGTATAAAAACATACACACGTTTCCCTGAAATTAGCCCAGAGTGTGAGACGGGGAGAAGCTGTTTTCTGTTTAGAAATGGAGCCAGCACTGGGACGGTAGAAAGAACACTGGACTGAGATCCAGACAGACTTGCTGATCTCACCTTTACTGACTTGCTGTGTTGACCTTGGACAAGTAGCTTAACCTCTCTGGACTTTGTTTTCCTTATCTCCCCAGGGACAGGTGTGTTTGCTAGACTAAGATCTCTAGTTTGAAAATCTGAGAGGCTTCTGTGACTTGAAAAATGTAAAACTGTGCCTGCAAGGAATGCAGAGGGCAGGCCAGCAGCCTCTGGACTTTCCTTCTCCATGTGCCCATCTCCTCTGGCAGATCCATGCAAAACTCTTCCCTGGGCTAGGACGTGCAAGCTAAGGGGGGGGGGTGTTGGCCAGTCTTGGGGAGTTTCTGATGTTTCTAGAAACTATTTTGGACAGATGGCATCAGATACCAGATGGAGACATGACCCAAAGAGCCCCTGACTGTGTTCCTTCCTGGCCAGCCCAGGCCTACTCATCTCTGCCTATAAATGGGTGGCACTCCTAACAGAAATGACAAACGGCCCATGTTAGTATCATTTGTACAAATTAATGATCCAATGAAATAATTTATTTAGCTTGTCCAGTGTTCCCTCAGTAGAGGATTAAAAAACTTCAAGTATAGGCAAATTATGGTACAATTATTAAAATAATCCATGCAACTTCAGCAAAGGAGGCACAATGTGCCTCAGGCATGAAGGTCTTTTTATTGAATGTTTCATCTTGACTTTGTGATTGGTTGACTATTTCTAGCTGCTAATGACAGTCACTCCAGCTCCTGCATTTCATTAAAGATCCTTCTGTTCTGCTGTCTGTGAATGAGTGAGTGGTTCTTTGGACACCATCTTATCAGCCCTCAGGCAGGAATCAGAGCTGGCCAACGATAATCGTGTTTCTTAATCTAACATGTGCATGCTTCGCTGAGTAGGATCTGTCCCATATCATCTTCCAGAAGATCAGGCATTTCTCTTTCTTATTTTTAAAAACATAACACTATTATTCTCAACAGTATCCAGTTCACTTATTGCTTTAGTGGACATGCATTGAGCAAATTAAAATGTGCATTGCCCTGTGTTAGTTTCAACAGATACTAAAGCAGGTGAAAGAATCTGTTGTCCTTCCACGTGGGCAGAGACAGTTCTGCGTGATCCAGGGATCTAGGTGTTGGAGAAGTGGGCCCAAGCGTGGGCTCCAAAGAGGGTGGAGGTGAAACACTAAGGAATTCTACTTCAGGAGGCCCTCAAAATGGGTTCCATCAAGACCCCCTCACTCTTTTTACCATCCCAATTCAAGACAGATACCAGTGGCCTGAAAGGATTTTGGGGATTCCACATGCTAATGTGGAGATGATTAAAATACCTGTGGAGGCAGGGTGTGGTGACAGATGCTTATAATCCTAGCACCCTGGGTGACTGAGGCAGGAAGATTGCCAAATTCAAGCCCAGCTGGGCAACTTAGTGAATTTGTGAGACCCTCTCTCAAAATAAGATAACTCTGGGGATATAACTCAGTATGAAGGCCCTGGTCTCAATCCTCAGTACCATAACAACAACAACAAAAAACTCATAAAGCATGGATAGGCAGGCTTTGACTCCTCTCTGACCTGTTTTCCACACTGCAGCCTGAGTGAGTCTATTGAAACATAATCATTTAATTCCTCTGCTTAAAATCTGTGTATGGTGTCCCAGAGCTTATCCTGTTATAAGCTCTTCTAGGACCCTCTCTCTTCTCTCCATATAAATTATCACTTTAATTTGTATCTCCCATTAGGATGTTCACCACGGAATCCTAACATTTTGGTGCTCTGTAAATATTGCTTCAGTGAATATTGAAAGAGTACAATAAGTGAATAGCGTGAGGGTTATGTTCTTTTTTTTTTTTTTTTTTGTGGGTACCGGGGGTCGACCTCAGGACCTCGCGCACCAGTAGGCGCCCATGCCGCTGAGCGATATCACCGGCCCCTTTTTCGTATGTGGGTTCTGGGAGTCGAACTCAGGCCCTCGTGCTTGCCGGGCAGGCGCTTAAGCCGCTGAGCCATCTCACCGGCCCGAGGGTTATGTTCTTAAAGAAGCTTCTCTGTGATTCCAGTAATAAGTGGTATTCTTAACATAGTAGAGTCTTGGGAGTAGTGACATCTGCTTTAGCAACTTTAGCAACAACATTCAAGGAAGAGTTGTAGAAGTACCCGGTACCAGCCACATGGGAAGCCGGTTCTCTGAAGAACTGGGCCTGCCATGAACCACACCAGGGGAGATACATGCAGCACCATTATTTGTTTCATCCCTTGGAGACTTGCTTTAATGATTTTAATATTGCCATATGTAGCATTTCATAAATTATTTTTACGGGAAACATTTTCTCTCATTTAATTTAAGGGAAAAGTAGGCAAGAAGGACAATCCAGGGCAGCGATCCAATGACTTGTGGATGGTACTTCAGGGAAAATGTCTTCCCCCTGAGCGTGATTGGAACAGCCAGGCCTTAGAAGGCCTCCTCTTTCCAGAGTAGGAATCTGTGATTGCTCTGGAAGGTGAGGGCGGCAGGTCCTTCAGGCAGGCCATGGACTGAGGGTTCTCTGACTGCAGAAGGACAGCTGCAGTGCAAATGAGGACAATGGACCCTGGCCAATGAAACATTCTAGCAACTTTAGAAGACCTAAGATCCCTTCTTCATTATCAGGCAAATTAGCCCAATTTGAGTGTGTCATCTGTTTCTTATTGGGAACCATCCCCTCTTTACAGAACAAGATGCTGTATTTAGGGAGGGTAAATTATTCAAGGCCAAATGAAACTATTGAATAAATGAGACAATTGATATAAAACCCAGGCAGTCTTGCTCCAGAGCTGGCTGCCTGGATGCCTATGCCAGCTGGCCAGGGTACATTCCATGGAGGCTGGGGTTCATGTAAGGCTTTAGCTGAGTGGGAGGGGATGCAGAAAACAGGGCCACATCATATGCATAAAAGTTGAATACACAGTATGGGAGAAAAAATATCCCCCCACAGAGCCCATGTTCTTTTTTTTAATTTCATTTTATTAATACATTTTTTTTTTTTTGTGGGTACCGGGGGGTCGACCTCAGGACCTTGCGCGCCAGCAGGCGCCCGTGCCGCTGAGCGATATCACCGGCCCCTTTTTCGTATGTGGGTTCCGGGAGTCGAACTCGGGTCCTTGAGCTTGCCGGGCAGGCGCTTAAGCCGCTGAGCCATCTCACCAGCCCCTATTAATACATTTTTGCAGTACATGCATTTTATAATCATCTTGGGGAGTTGGTACATGTACATAATACAGCTCATTTATTTTTAAAATCCCCTCCCTCCCTCCTCTAGTTCTCCTTTCCCCCTTTTTATTCTTGTTGATTGTTAATCTTAGTTCACGTTTATGGCATACAATGTCCACGTTCATTGAAGTTGTTAGGACCTTATACATGGCATATCTTCACTCTATTTCCCCATCTCCTCCCCTCTCCCCTCCCCTTTGGTCTCCATCTGCAAGAGATTCATCCCCTGGTCTCGTTCTGTCTTTCCTTTGTTTTTCTCTTAGTTTGTACTTTGCCTTACTCAGACGAGAGATACCATATGGTATTTAAGTTTGTGTGTCTGATTTATTTCACTCAACATTCTATTTTCTAGGTGCATCCATTTCCATACAAAGACCATATTCTTATCCCTCAAACCTGTGACTGTTGTGCCTTACATGGCAAAAGGGACTTTGTAGATGGGAAGTTATCTTAGGTTGGAAGTGAGCTCAGTCTATTAACAGGAGTCCTTAAAAAGCAGAGGATTTTCCTTGTTGTAGTCAGTTAGAGATGTGATGATAGAAAAAGGGTCATTGAGATGGGGCTTTGACACTTTCGAAGATGAAGTGGCCATAAGCCAATGAATGTAGGCAGCTTCTATAAAGACAAGAAGACAGATTCTCCCTGGGAGCCTCCAGAATGATACATGGTCCTGCTAACATGCTGATTTTGGCCCAGTAAGACCTATTTCAGATTTTTCACCCTTGGAACTGTGAGGTAATAAATTTGATTGTTAAATTTTATTTTAAGCCACTAAGCTTATTGTAATTAGTTGCAGCCACAGTAAAAAACATAGACCCATAGTAATCCCACCACCACTAGAAATGTTTGGCTAATCAATACTGCATTTTTTTTCAAAACAGACTTCGATGTTCCACTCTTGCACAGGAAATGGATGGGCTTCCACACACTGCTCTTGTTCCTTCTCATCTGTTTATTGGTCAAACCAACAGTCAACCAGGAACTGTGGCAACTTGCTTGGGGAAACTGTCTGTAACTCTGAACTGCTCACGTGGCATCGTCAAAGCTCCCTTTTGTTCTACCTGAGACCAATTACACGGGTAGCTCAGAGGTTCTTTCCAAGAGCTTCTTAAATTAATGAACAGCAGCACCACATTCTACACAGGCAAAAACGAAGATCCCTTTTTATTGCTCTGCTCAAATTTTATGTAGCCACATTTCCCAGCCTATCACACCAGAGAGAAATGTACATGAAATCCTGCATGGCAACATAGCCCAAATAATTCAGCCGGGACTGGAAAATACTCCAAATTCATACATGAGGCCTTTTATATTGTGTTTCTACAGAAATATTCAAGTCCTAATATGAGTATCACTGCTGCAGAGAGGTCGATATTATTTTCAAAGAAAACTAAGTTCATCCACTGTCCTAGAATATTACTAATTTTTCCCTTATAGAGGGAACAAGGAACATAAAACCTTGTCTCCCTGATGACCTGAGAATCACTCATCCCTTCCCGTTCATTTCTTTCCTAACTCTTTTTTTTTTTTTTTTTTTTTTGTGGGTACCGGGGGGTCGACCTCAGGACCTCGCACGCCAGCAGGCGCCCGTGCCGCTGAGCGATATCACCGGCCCCTTTTTTGTATGTGGGTTCCGGGAGTCGAACTCGGGCCCTCGCGCTTGCCGGGCAGGCGCTTAAGCCGCTGAGCCATCTCACCGGCCCTCTTTCCTAACTCTTAAACCCCTTTCCCTATTCCAGACTATTACTGAACCAATACAACTGGAGCAAATTTAAGGGCTTGGGGTAATTTATGTAAATGATCTCATCAAAAACCTTCTGCGGCTTCCTACAGCTACAAAATAAATGCCAAACTTCCTACTATGGAATTCAAGGTCCTCTATCATTTGACACCAAACTGATTCTTACCCTTCTGCCCACAGACATACTCATCTGCAGAAGCCACCTGCATCCTCCCTTGCTCCTCATGCGATGCCCCCACCCTCTGCAAACTGCCAGGCCCCACTCAAAAGCTACCACCTCCGGGAAAAACTCCTCAGGATATTTCCTATACATGTGTCCATATGTATTATAAAAGTCTATATTTTTATCCCCCTTTTCCATGCAAGGATGTGAAACAAGAACCAGAATAGTGTTTCTCCCTCTGCTCCGGTGGAAACTGCCTCTGCTGAGGGCTGATGTCATGTCATACTCAGTGGCCCTGAGGTTCTGCCTCTTTCCCCAGAGTGTGGGGTTCTGGAAGGAAGACAGTTTGTACCTCAGAAGCATCCCTGGCCCTCTGCACCTGGCCGCCTTAAATGGAAGTGGAGAACTGAGCGGGTCATATACATTCTTTTAAGGGTATTTCAGGGAAATGAAATAGTCTCAGTTGCCTCGAGTTCCAGAAAGAGCATTTCCAGACAAAGCAACAAGAGCCAGAGAAAACTCCTTCAGCATTTGGAAAAGACTTTGCGATCAGGGTGTAATAGCTGTAGTAGCTGGGATCCCAGCTACTCGGGAGGTTGAGGAAGGAGGATACTAAGTCTTAGGCCGACTGGGCGATTTAGTGAGAGTCTGTCTCAAAAAATAAAAAGGGCTGAGGATATAGCTCAGGCATAGAGTGGTTGTCTAGCACACACAAGGTCCTGTTTTAATCCCCAGTATTAAAAAAAAAAAGCTTACAGAGTTAAAAGGAGGTCTGTAGCTGAGGCCGAGTCATCCCCACATAACCCTTTCCTTTCCCTCTGTATCCGTTTTCTGACCCTCTGTGCTTTCCTCGGCCTGCCTGGGCCCTGTGGCACTCAGTGGAGCAGGGACAGCTGGAGGTGGTGCTCCCTGTTTGTGCCACCCACCTGGCTGGAGTGGATAGTGGCCACTCCAAGGCCATCCCTCCTTCCCTCTGAGGGAGTCTCCTGCCAGCCTCTCCTGAGCACAGATGCCCATGATTCCGTGCATTTGGGGTTCCCTCTGTCATCCTGAACCTACCAGAGGGACCCCATTCTTTTCACTGTCCCCTGATGATAGCAGCCTCGCTGCTCCTGAATGTGCCATTTTCTCTTCCCCTGGGCGCTTTCCTCTTTGGTTCTGTCATTCTTCATGTCTGAGTCCCAAACTGCTCCAGCAAGCTCATGCAAGTCACCCCTGGGGGAGAGGGAGACTGACATGAATTACAGCACTGGGACCCCCCCCCCCATTCTATATGGGCAAAATCAGGTAGAAATGAGTATCAAGGTTGGTCCTGAAGGAGAAATGGGACAATCATTAATTCTTCCAAACACATTTGAGCACCTGATTATGTACTAGGGGCTGGGAAACGAGACAGGCAGGGTCTTTGTCCACATTCATCTGTTAGCAGAGAAACCCCTTGGGGATTTTAAATGAGTCTAAAGAAGGGGAACAGTCCCCAAGGAGCCTGCATGGAAGGAAGTGCAGGACAAGGATGCCACCAGGTAAAGCCTCACCTGAGTCCCTGCCCAGCAGTAACCCAAGGTCCTGCTGGACTCTGCGGGGCAAGCCCAGGACCACCCCTAACTTATGCAGCCCCAGATAGCAGCAAAGATTCCCTTTCTTGGTTTCATGGCTCTTGTCTCCCTGCTGGTATTTAAAGCTGCTCTAAACACACTAACCCATGCTCTGCAGCTTCCAGGGACACATCTCCGAGTGACAGCAGTATGCTGTTCCTGCTCTGTAACAGTGGCGCAGAGCCCACTGTCTCATCAGAAGAGTTTGGGTGTCCCTCTTGTAGCATTTCTGCACCATCCTCCCCAAGCAAGCGCCAGGCTCTGGGTCTTTCTGAATCAGCTGGTGTCTCCTCTGTCTGGCTCTTTGGCTAAGGAATAAAGGTGCCTTTGTTCATTCAGGCTGCTGCTATAACAAAACACTTTACACTAGGTTATGTACAAAAATAGCAGTTCAATGCTTACAGTTCTGGAAGTTGGGAAATCTAAGATGAAGTCATGGGAGATGGTGCTTCTATGTGTCCTCATGAGGGGCAGACAGGCTCTCTCAAGTTTCTTTTACTATAGAAGCCCTAATGTTATTCATGAGGGCAGAACTTTATGATCTAATTACCTCCAAAGCCCCTACTTTGGGCATTAGGTTTTAACATATGAGTTCTGGGGAGATACAAACATTCTGAGCGCAGCAAGTGGTTAATTTTATTCTCTATGCTTTATGATATTTACCCAAATATCTCTAATATCCATAAACTAATTTTTATTGATTTTAAAGGCTAATCATGTATTTCTAAAATTTAAGTGAGTACACAGTACCTGTCATAGTTATTTACTCCTCAACCAATGTTCATTTCCCTCTTTCAAAATCAATTTTAGTTTCTCCTCTATGTGAAGTGGTGGGGTGGACACTGAAGATATTAACATTCCTTTCAAAAGTGTATGATTGGGGCCGGTGAGATGGCTCAGCGGCTTAAGCGCCTGCCCGGCAAGCACGAGGGCCCAAGTTCGACTCCCAGAACCCACATACGAAAAAGGGGCCGGTGATATCGCTCAGTGGCACGGGCGCCTGCTGGCGCGCGAGGTCCTGAGGTCGACCCCCCCGGTACCCACAAAAAAAAAAAAAGTGTATGATTGGATTATCCTTTGTGCAGGTCTTTGCTGAAGCTTTGGGGGACAGCAGCTGGGACTGGAGAGCCACACTTTCAAACCAGTATCACCAAAAACCACTTCCAACTTCACAAGCCCCATTTTGTATAGGTTTCCAACTCCATAGAAAATGCGTGTTTTGTTAACCAGCTCTGTATTAGCCCCAGGCTCCCTAGAGCAGCCTTATTTTTGTCACCTGCTATGGCTTGGATGTGATTTGAGGTCTCCTAAAGGTTCATGTGCTGGAAGCTTGGTCGTCAGTGTGATGAGCTTGAGAGGTGGCGGAATCCTTAAGAGGTAGAATCTAGTGGAAGGTGACTAGGTCACCAAGGGCACTCAGAAAAGATCCATGTGGCTCTTGTAGGACTTCAGTTCCTGTAAGAGGGCACTGTTATAAAAGGACTAAGCCTGGCCCCTGAATCCTCTCCAGCTTCCTGTCTCTTCCCACTCACATGCTCCTGCCATAGGGTTCCATCTGCCCTGAGGCCCTCGGCAGAAACTTGCACTGTGCTCTTAGTACATGTGCTGCCAAGGTGAGCAATGCACCGTGCTCTGGAGCCTCCAAAACCACAAGCTAAATAAAATGCTTTCCTTTACATGTAAGCCAGTTTCAGGTATTTTGTTACAGCAACAGAAAACAGACTGACACACTGCCTTATGTCCCTTATTACAGTAGGATAAGCAGCTGGACTTTCTTGCCCACAGGTAGCATTTTGTCACATGGGGGCTCATGTCTGCCTGGAGGAAGGATGAATTTCATGAACTCAGGGAAAGGTGTCTACATTTCCAGGTCCTTTGCCTCCTGCTGTTGAAATCATGGACAAAAAAGAGAAATTTATTTTTCATCCTCAAGAAAATGAGATTTAATAAAGCATGTATCTATCTGGTTTAATTCCAGTTTTAATCTGACTATGAAGGAGCTTGAGCAACCCTGGGAAGCATTTGATGGACTGTCGGCCACATGCAGAAAATCAGTGGGATAAATACCAATAACTGAAAATAAACTCTGCACGCCCCTTGGGAGAGTGGCAGGGTCATTTGCCAATTACTTCTGTTAATCACATAGATTGAATGGCTTTTGTAGCTCATCTTCCTGCAGCTCTTCTGAAATAAGAAGGCAAGTGAGCTTGAGGCGAGGTTGAAGGCCAGCCAGCAGGGCCTGGGAGAGCCCCTGGGTACAAAGGCCCCAGCTAGGGGGAGACTGCCTGGGGCTTTATCACCTGCCAGTCATTGAGCTGGCCATCATCTGTTTGTATTTAGATGATGATGTTGCTGCCCTTCTTTCTGTAGGGAGGAGTGAGGCAATTTGACAAACCATTGGATTTGAAACACTGACCACAATAATTTGGATGGCATGTGTTTCCCCCACCCAAGGAGAGAGGCTTCTGCAGGAGACTAAACACCTTGGGAAGGGGCAAGGACCAATTCCAGAGCTGAACCACATTTGAAGGACCACGTCTCACATGTAACTTGTGCAGTGGTGGTTCTGCTACTTTACAGGAACTCCTGAGTCAGTTGTATTCTTATATAATTGTGAATTTCCTTGTTATGGGTTGAATTGTGTTCCCCTGTATCCACATATTGGAGTCCTAATCCCCAGTATCTTAGATGTGACCTTATTTGGAGATAGGGTCTTTCCAGAGGGAACCATGTTAAAGAGAAGTCATCAGTGTGAACCCTCATCCAATTTGACTGGTGTCCTTACACAAAGGGGCAATTTGGACCCAGGGACAGACTCCATGCAGGATAGACAATGTGAAGACACAGGCAGAAGATGGTCATCTACAAGCCAAGGAAAGAGGCTTGGAACAGGTCCAAGCCCTGCAAAGGAACCAACCTACCAACCATGAGTTTGAATTCCTAGCCTCCAGAACATCAGAACATAAATTTCAGTTGTTTAAGCCACCCAATATGTGACACTTCATTATGGCAGCCCTAGCAAATGTCTACACTCCTGAAATGACTTTACAGATTGTAAAAATGAAGGTTTTCCAACTATTTTTGACTAACACATAATGAAAACTATTTCATCTTCCTTTCTGCTCTTTCATTCCCTCCTCTATTACATGCGCACACACATACACACACACACTAGATCATGCCTAATTATTTCCAAAGTAGACAGTATTCCTTGTACCAAATCAACTAATTTGACTTATTACACACAGCTCACTTCCTAAGCTCCACAGCACACCCTACAAAGCTCTGGCTTTCTGAAAGCCAATTCCATGTCTGATGTCAGGATGTCGAAGCAAACACTGGATTCATAGAGCAAAACTATGGGGCTCTGACACTAGGCATGGGGTGAAGGTATCGTCTCAAAAGCCCTCCGAGTGCCTTTCCTGCTAGTGCTTTTAATCCTTGCTAGGTCACAAAGACATCATGTCCCCTCTGCGGGTCTCAGTCTCCTCATAAATGGGTTGAATGAGCTCCATCACAGAAAAAACAAAATTTCAGAAGATGTTTAAAACTGACATCCCTCAATGCCCTGCAATCTAAGTGCCTTGTGTGGTGAGTTTCCACTGGGCGCCTCCAGTGGTGAGTGCTGTTTATGTTTCTGGGTGTTTCTAGGTCAGTCCTGCCCAGCACTCCTCCTCCTGCCAACAAGGTAAACGGTGGTTCCATAGGGGAGGGGAGGGGGTGGTGGTGAGTTGCCTGTCCTGTGGCCTCACCCTCTCAGTCACTTACCTTGCCAGCTTCCACAGGTTGTCACAGGGTTTCAGTGACACATATATGAAAGCTTTTTCAAGAACTAGGGGTAGGGGCTGCACTTAGCCCAGCTCTCAGGCCCACTTACCCCTGCAGGGAAGTGGAGGTCAGCATAAACCTCAGGGGTGGAATCCTGGCTTTGCATTATTTAGCTCTATGGAGAAGGACAGCACCATTAAAATTAGGAGTTCCCCCAAATGTCCTTTGTGACCCCCAGGGTTTCCTTTTGGACACCTATTACATGCTCGTTTCAGGCATTCTCGCAGAGTGTCAGAACTCTGGGGCACTGGGAGGTAGAAGTTTTAGAGGAGCGAGATGGAAAAAGCTCTGCATAACCTGTACTGTGACAACACATGCACAGCAGAGGGAAGGGACCACTTCCATCTGATAACAGCTTTGACAGCTAAAAAGCCTTTGTCAAGAGGTAGGTCGCTTTGGAATGTGGACGTCTGATGAGAATGGAAATCTGGCATGTGTGTGTGTGTGTGTGTGCGCGCCCTTGTTACCTTGCTGTGTTGGAAATAAAACTGTCAGTGGGCGTTCAGAGTGTTGTAGCTCCTCGGGCAAGGAGGAAACATTGCTGGCCTCCCCAAGGTCACAGTCATGGTGAGGAGGGCCCTTTCCTGCCTTCTGCAGCACACAGTGTGGGGACTTAGGTGGAGGAGCCCAGATCAAAGCACTTCAGGGCTTGAGCCCCCAAACTCCAGCTGAACAGCAGATAGCGCACAGATCCAGGGCGAGGGTGAGTGGCTGGCAAAGACCAGATTTTGACCTGGGATGTGTAAATAGGGGAAGAGTAGCTGTGGGTGCTGTATCCAAAGACAGAAGGGAGAAGGCCAAAGAGCTGCCCCCAGAGTTGCAAGCATTTGCAGAAGCAGGCATGACGGTCACCCACACTGGATCCCAGTGATGTGCCAATTCAGGATCCGCCACACTCAGCCTCTCCCAGGCTGCTGTCCTGCCCTGTGACTTGGGCAGGAGCTGACTGCTTTCTCAACTCTGTGTTTAGAGTGTCCTAGGCTCAGGGAGAAAGCATCAATGAAGCACCTTTATTTCACTTGACTTCATTTTATTTCTACTTGCTCATAAATTATCACTTGCTGCGAATGCCAGTCTGGTTACTATGCATCTTCTAAGCATGTCCCATCCCAAGGTGGGATTGATGAGGTGGGAGCAAGAATCAGGCCTGAGACCCTCAGGGGGTGGAGCTGTATGGACCAAATGGCAGTCTGGCCCCTCACAGATTGTAGGGTAAAAGCTCACTGCTGTACTATCATAAAGGTGAATCTTATACCATGATTGTGATGGGGAGAGTTTTGAGACCGAGGTGTGACACAAATCAATCCTGACCCTAAATAGCTGAAAACCCTGGGCAAGACCTCAGAGCATCTGTGCCTCAGTTTCCATTTGTCAAAGGAAGAGGAACACCTTCTAAAAGGAACACCTGCCCACCTCCTGCAGTCTCAACAACTCCTCTCTCCAAAATACACCTTGCTGTGTCTCCACAGGACTGCATGGGACTGAGGAAGGCTTCCCTAAGTGCTTGTGTCTTGTATCATTGTCTCTACTTTCCTTGTGTTGGAGAGGAGAGAAGTTCCCCTGATAGGTGAGAAATTGGCCCCTGACTTCTTCCTCTAAAGATCCAGGTGCTTGCAGAGGGTCTGGCTCATTTCTGCTCCTTGCCCCAGAGTCTTAGTCACTTTCTCTGGGGACAACATACCTGACATCTGCAATTTAAAGCAGAGATTTATTCTGGCTCACATTTCAGTCCATAGTTGGGTGGCTCCAAGGCAGGACGGCCTGGCACGGGGGCGTGGTGGAAGAACAGCTTCTCACCTCATGCAGCCCTGAAGCAGAGAGAGTAAAGGGAGGAGCTGGGAAGGGGCCCCAGTGACTCATCTTTTTGGATCAGACCCTACCGCCTAATAGCAAGCCAGCTATCGAGCCCCTCTAATCCAAACACCTTTCAAAAACCCCACCTATGAGTGCATGAGGCTTTGGAAGGATATCTAGATATAATCCACGACACCTCGGATAAAAGGAAGCAATATTCTGCCCATAGGTGAGGCTCAGGTTTCCAGCAGTGAGGGAGGAAGTGTCTCCACTCTGGGGTTCCAAATAAAGACATCTGGTGGCGCATTCCCCATGTTCTCTGACAGGCCAATGAGCAATAAAGGTGACATTCTGCTCTCCATCTGCCTCACTCCTCTTTTTCTCACTGCTTCCAAGTTCAGATGGGAACTAGGGGTGTTATTAAATGGACCATCTAAAATCCCAGTACTAGCCATTGAGCTCACAGCATGAAGGCACCTGGATTGAAATGTTGCCAGCTCTGCCTTCTTTGGCAAAGCTTTCAGGACTCTGTAAACCCCCTCTCCAGTTTGCATGCCATCTGGAGCCCACAGGAGCTTAGTTCATGTTGTTCTCAAGGAGACCCGGTCTGGTGACAGCCCACAGTGTCTGTCAGATGGTTTCCTCAGCCAAGGTGAAACTCAGGGGTCACAAACTGTGTTTCCTAAGTAACTCAGGCTGAACCTTGTCTAGCCAGACACAGAGCCAGGAATTCCTCCAGTTAAATAATTCATGGGCTACCTTTGGGGGTATAAACACAGCTCTGTTTAATGCCATCTGACAGGTGATTTCATGCATCATTTAACTCTTTGCAGTGCCCAGGAATGCAATAGAGATTAGATAATCAGAATAATTTCACTTCTCTAAACCACTTTGTTTTCTAAGGAAAAAAATATTGCAAACTTGAACTCTAAAAGAAGCATTCTTCTGGTTTGTCCATGGAGAAAAACAAAATCAAGCATTCATGACAATAATTAATTGAGTACATCATCCCCTCCTGTCCTCCATGTGGAGTGAATGGCCCTGAAGAAAGATTCCTAAGACTAGTGGGAGATGCCACCCGAATTGTGTTCCAAAGGAAGAGTCTGCAAGCAGTGAAAGAAATGGAGGGAGAGTGGGTAAGTGGAAGGGGGGGGAAGGGAGAGAGAGAGAAAAGAATCATACATTTTGATCTTAGAAGCTCCAGGAAAGGCAGCCCCTGCCTGATACCAAGAGGAAAAGCAGTTGTGGCTTCTTGGGGTGCCTGCCAGGGACAATCACCTCTAGTAAATATTTCATTGAATTTAACCCTTTATAGTAAAAATTTAGATGGCCTCAAATTTATTCCCATATTACAAATGAAATCCCAATGCTTGATCGCTTCTTTAACTACTCTCCTCCATGAGGAGCAAACAGCTCAATTTTTTTGAACAATGGGGTAGTTTTAAGCCTTGTGACAATTTACAACAGCAGGCCAGAGCAGATGCTGTGGGAAAATGTAACAAGTGGACCCCTTCCTCGCCTTGAGTCTTCCTGACTCTTGCCTTTGGCCAGGCCATCTTCTCTTTGGGTCTAGCAAAGTGCTGGGCGAGTCTGCTGCCATGTTCCTGTCCCTCTGTGGACTGACCTTGCAGATGTGCTCATCAGAGAGCCCTCACTGGACTGGGCCAGCAGCCCTCTCTGCACAGTCAATGATTAGTTAATTATTGGGGCAGAAGAGGCCCTGCTCCAAGGCACCCTGCAGCCCACTGAGCTTTGGAGAGAGTACTGATTGACAGAAACTTTCATCTTGTCTAGGAAAATCAGGCACACCTCAAGTTTTTAAAATGTCATCTCAGGAAAAACGAATCCCTTGCAAATGTAGGTGAAAGCAAGGGCAGAATCCCCAGCACCCCCACCTGGCCAGGAATCTTTAGTCCCACACAGGACCTGCTGAGAGAGGGTTTTCAATTCATTCTGACAAGCGTGCAATATTAAGTTTAGGTGTGGGGCCTGTGGATCTGAAATTAAATATCCTGTCACTAACATGGATTTTTAAATCCCACTTATCCGAGGCATATGAAAAGTTAATGCCCAGCAGAGGAATCAAATTCAGAGTGAGACATGGCAAAAACCCTCATTTTCAACCTCCCAATGCCCTCCCTGGCATAAAGGAGTGGAGTGTATGCTAAGGGGTATGGGGGCTCCTTATGTCCCGCACATTCTCCAGCTGATGAGTATTGCTACACCCTGGTTTAAATGTGTCCCCCAAATACATGTGTTGGAAAATTAATTCCCACTACAATGGTATTGGGAGGTGAGGCCTACAAGAGGCGCCTGAGTCTAAGAGTCCTCGTGAATTGATTAACGGTATCGTGAAGGTGGCTCGGTCTGCACATGAGCAGGTTCTGATAAAAAGCAAGTCTACACTGGTGTCTCCTCTCTTGCATGCACAGACTTGCCTTTCTGCTTTTCTGCCATGCTCTGACATAGCCTGAGGCCCTTGCCAGATGCCAGCTCCGTGCCCTTCTGGACTCCCAGCCTCTAGATCCATAAGCTAAACAAGCTTCTTGGCTTTATAAATTTTCCATTCTGTGGTATTCTATTATAGCAGTAGAAAATACACAAAGACAAGTGTTCAAGGTGCTGATGTCCAAGGGACTCACCCAGGTTCTCAAGCACTTCTCTACATTTGTGGTCTATTCCTGATAGCTGAGGAGTACAGTGAGGGGTATGCAAATTATAGATGCTCAGGAAAGATGAGGGGGCTCATTTGCAGGAGTGTTGCTCCTTCCGTGTCGCCACTCTAACATCCACTGGCTCATGTGTAATACATACTTGGTGGGCTCTTAATAAATGCATGTAAGGCCTTTAGTGTCACAAACAAGCAAAGACTGATGATCAGGAGCAGAAGTAGACTGGAAGGTTTTAAACCATCCTCCTGATTTGGGATCCCAGTGCCAGATCCTTGCAAGGCTCCCAACAGCAGAGAAACATCTGCACTTACAATGTCAGTTCCTCATGGACGCTGATTGCAAAGCTACTGTGTCAAGACACTGTAGAGAACATAAAATCAAGTGCAATACCATGGAAGTATATAGTTTTCCATGTAGAATCTTTATTCCGTTTCAGAATTTGACACAGTGGACTCTGACCTCAGAATTCACTGAGGCCAGTTGTTCACTGGGAATGGCTTAGAGAGACAAAGGAAATCAGTCTTCATTCATCATGCTTGTCATTCTTACACTCTTCATTTCAGTTTCTACTGCTTAAATGCCTTGGTGCTCCTTGAGACAGTCTTTCATCGTCCTATTAATTTTCATGGGCTTTGAGGGTAAGGAACATTTCTTGCTCCATACACATAGTGAATGTTTGATACTTTTCCAAAAATATTTATTGAGTTCTTATTATATATTGGATGCTTTTCTAGGCTGACTGACTTTAAACCAGACAGCACCTTTTGTGTCAACTTGACCAGGATATTGGATGTGCAGAGAGCTGGTAAGCCATTATTTCTGGGTGTGTCAATGAGGGCTTTTTCCCCAGGGGGAAAAGATCAGCATTTAAGTCAGTAGACTAAAGGAGATCACCTTCATCAATGTGGGCAGGCATCATTTAATCCATTGAGGTCCTGGATAAGTAGAACAAAAGTAGAGGGAGAATAAATGTTTCCTCTCCTTGAGCTGGGACATCTATCTTTTCCTGCCCTTGGACATCAGAGCTCCAAGTTCTCTCTTTCTGATCTTGAGACTGATAGCAGTGAGGCCTCAGGCCTTTGACCCTAGACTAGGAGTTAAACAGCCAGCATTCTTGGTTCTCCAGCTTGAAGATGCCGTATCATGGGATTTCTTGACCATCATAATTCCATAATAATTCTCCATATATATATATAAATATATACATACATAGGTATAAAAATATATATCTTTTTGGTATATGTAACATACCAATATATACATATATACATATATTATCTTATTGGTTCTGCTTCTCTGGGGAACCCTATCACAGCACCTCTGCAAGACAGTTATTCCCATTTTACAGAAGACACCATTGAAAGATATCTCTGGTGATAAGTGAGTTCTAGGTAACAACAACCAGGAGTGATAAGAATCCAGCTATTTCAAGTTCAAGGCCAGTAGGTACTTTGCTTCAGAAGTTTAAGTCTTTTTAATCTTATTCCAGTTGTGCCAAGGACTGGTTAGTACTTAGACTTGACTCTGAATAAGAAGTATTACTTTTACAACTGCAGGGAAAGAAGTGTGCCTGACTGTTGAGGTACACTGTTCTCTTTAATTAATTATGACTGTGGAAGCCAGATGTTTAAGTCATTCATGTATTACAAAGAAAATTAAAAACACAGTAAAGTAAAATTATGTACCTTATTAAGTTGTAACACTTAGAGCTGGCTTATTTTAATTCTGGGAGAAGGGAGGGTTACTAAGCAATTACATGTAACTGCTGGGCACTTTTCCATGATTGTCTCCTGTAGCTCTGGTCGTATCCTGGGACAGAACATCACGACTGTTCCTAGTCTACAGAGATGGAACTTGGATGCAGTTTTCTCTAGGTTATCAAGCACAGATGTAGGATTTGATTTGGATTCTGAAATATATGTATCTGGTACAATATGTAACAGATAGGAAAGGGGGTATATTAAAACCTACCTTGTACCATGAACCCCAATGTTCCCTTTCAAGAGGGACCTATCGTTCTTAGATAAAATTCATTGTCATTTTATTCATTTACTTCATGCATAATAATAATGTTACCATTATTTTACAGTAACGGTAGCATGCCCTACAGGGCTCTCAGCTTCTTGTTTCTTAGGGCTTCATGGACATGGAAATTTCTACATAACTTGCACAGATCTTTGAAGTAGTGAGTCTATATTGATCATCATTCAATGGATTGAAACCTTCTGCTGTCATAACATGGCAAAGAATACTCCTGTGTGTACACCATTCACAACAGTGCAAGGGTGCACAATTGCATACAAGTGCAATGTAGGATGAATTCCTTGAAGTGGAATTCCTGAGTCAGAAGATACATGTAAACTTAATATGCATGGTACCAATTTGTGATCCCACTCCATGGAGTAAATTTATTTCCCTACAGGGTCACTAACAATATGTGATAAACTTTTTGATCCTTGTTTCTTTGACATCTGGTAGTATTTTTTTTTTTAAATCAGCATCTCAGTAGTCTTACTACGTATTTCTCTTATTCTTAGTGAGATAGCGATTTTTTTTCAATGGTTGGCATTATGTGTATTCCTTCTTGGAAGGGCCTATTTATATTCTTTGCATTTTTTATTTCCATTGGGATTTTAGAATTAAGAGATTTTTAATATGTTAAGAGAGTAGATTTTTGTCTGCAAATTAGTTTGCTGATCTCTTTTTTCTCTTGATTTTGTTTATAGTATTTCTACAGTGCAGAAATACTTTAAAAAAATGGTAAATGAAAACTTACTAATGTTTTAACTTATGGTTTTTGCAAAAGCCTGATCAAGATGTGATATGTATATGTACCAATTCCACAAGGTAACTAATTATTATCTATAGCAAAATATACCAATGTTAAAAATAGAAAGTCTTCCCCACATCAAGCTAGTGCAAGTTTTCCTAGTACCTTCATTTTTTTTTTAATACTTAAATCATTGAGTTATCTGACATTTATTTTGGTGTAAGTTTTGAGGGTAGAATCCAGTTGTTTATTTTTTTTTCCAGAAGGGTATCCAGTTGTTTCAATAGTGTTTTTGTATAGAGTGTCTTTTTTTGCCATTGATATGTGATACTATGTTTAGAATAGGTAGTTTGTCTATTTCTGACTACTCTTCTATGGACCTTCCTGGTTTTAAATATTGGACCTATCTTTCCCTTAAAAGTTTGGTAGAAGTTATATGTGGAATACTTGGCGACTAGTGCCTTGTTTGGAGAAAATTTCTTTAATCCTCCACATTATAAATTTCTTCTATGCTAATTAAATTCCTTAGATTTTTTTTTCCTCCATGAGAGGTCATGCTTGGTAATTTATATTCTCCTAGAAAATTTATTTGTATATATCATGCTTATTTTACAAAGGATTTACTGCTTTTTCCTTAAAGAATAAACTTCACAATTTATTCATTCATATTTTAAAAATTTACTTTCTATATTTATTATCATTAATATCTTATGTTTCCTGAGGTTAATTTTATTTTTTCTCATTTTTTACATCGTGAGTGGAAAATTGAAGCCATTTATTTCCTTCATTTTTTGTTCATTAAAGTTCTCACGCCTATAAATTTTTTTTTAGAAAATGCTTTACTTGATCACATTGGATATGTAATGTAGTTATAATCATTAATTTTAAATATTCTATAATTTTATATTAATTTTGTATTTATAGTGATTAAAAGGGAATGTCTGTGCCATTTTTGATTTAAGGAGGTTTGATTTAAGGTAGTGAAATTTATTTAGGTATCCTGTATAGTATAAAATAATAGTTTTTGGAAATGATTTTTGGGCGTCTAAAAGAATGAGACATTTTCAGTTTTCAGGGACAGTGTAATATAAATGTAGCTTTGCTGGTTATGTTATTTAGGATTTTTATGTCTTTTATTTAGTTCATTTTATCTGTCCTATAACAAAGTGTTTATTTATTTATTTTTTCCTTTTATCCTCTGTAGTTTTTCCTTAATAACTTCAGGTTACTTCAGTTGGTGCAGAAATATTTATGACTCCTAGAAATTCCTTGTGGATCACATACCTTATCATACAAAGTGTCTTTATTTTTCTTGCTTAATGCTTTTTATTCTAAATTCAACCTTGTTTTGTTCCAAAAGCATTGGCCTATGCTTCCATATTATGGATATTTGGTGATTGTGTTAGTTTTCTATGACAAAATACCTAACAGAATCAACTTAATAATGATGGAAATCTTTATTTTGGCTCATAGTTTAAGAGGTTTCAGTCCATGGTGAGTTGATCCAGGTGCTTTCAGGGCCATGGCAAGGCGGAACATCATGTCAGGAACATGTGGAAGAAGAATCCTGTTTACCTCAAGGTGTCTCAGGAGAGAGAAAGAGAGAAAGAAAGAAAGAGAGGGAGAGAGAGAGCCTCCAGTGACCTAACTTCCTCCCACTACATCCCATTTTGTAAAGGTTCCACTACCTCCCAATAGTGCCAGGGGCTGGGGACCAAGTTTTCAGCACATGGGCTTTTGGATGATATCCGAGATCCAAACTATAGCACTGATGTTCCTTTGCTTGTGCTTCTAATTCCAAGAATTTTGGTCACTTTGATTTAGTTATATACCTGGTAAATAGTATATGGTTAATTTTTACTTCATTATTTGAGAATTTTTTTCTTTTAATATGTGTAAAATATCAGCTTTCATATTTGTTAATACCATAGACATATTTGGCTTAAACATAATAGTTTTTGTTATGTTTCTAGTCTCTATTGCTTTTTAAAAAATCTTTTATTCTTCAGTCTGTATTTCCTTTGTTTTATTTTTCTGAGAATTCCTTGCATGATTTGAGTTATGGTTAATTCTTGTAGTAATCATCTTTATAACTAAACCTTATATGTTTATTTAAATTCTCTATTTCTTGAAATATTGACATTTAATTTTACACTACAAAATATAAAAATTTCTCTTCTCTACTTTTAATTTCTTTTGTCACCTGAATTTGGTTTAATAAAGTTTCATTTAATATATTTATTATACATGCACATATACTAACATGTATGGTTTTTAAACTAATATATGTTCTCACAGTTTTTACCTTTTATATTTAAATATATATCAGTTACTTGATTCATCATGTTTAAATGAGATATTTCATTTTCAGCTAAAATGATGAAGAAATCAACATAAAACCTCTGTAGCTTCTCTAGCCTTAATATTCCATTTATATAAATTCGAAATGTATATTTTCTTTTCTGTAACAAAAATTTCCTTATTTATTTTAGATTTAATGCAAAGCTAAATACGTTCAGTATGTTCACTAAATGTACTTTTGCCAGGGTCTCTTCATTCATTTCTTATTTAGCTAAAGTCTTTGTTTTTAAAACAAAAGAAACCTTTCTTTCTTCATGGGTATTGTCTTCTCTGGGTTGTTAAATATTGGACAAATTTTACCTATTGCCATTATATTTGAATGACAGTTTGATTATACATATTCTTAGGCCACACACTTTGTTCTTCCTTTACTGAGGACATCATAGCCATTATCCTCTATATCTTTGCTGTAAAAAATGTTTTAAATTAGCCTGAATTTTAAAAGAAATTAATTTTATGTATGTTACTTGATATTCCTGCTGAGTTGTTCAAATGATTCTTTTCTTTAGAGCCTATGAATACTTCTAAAATATAGCATGCTAATAACTCTCTAGCAAGTTTTCCTGGAACATGATTGAACCCTTCAATGTATAAATTAAAATCTTTTCTTATGTTTTGAACATTAAGTGCACTGTTTCTTTATTTTCATTGTTTCTTTTTCTCTTTCAGGGATATTTTCGTATGTGTCTGTGGGATCTTCTCTGTCACCCAAATATACCACTTGCTCTCTAATACCTCTAAACTGTTATTTCCATTTTGTTTAATTTACTTTGATAATCTTGTCCTTCACATCCTTTATTCTGTTTTTTCAGCATCTATTTTACCTTGTGCTGCTTTAAAATCACCTTCATGTTTGTGATGACTTTCTCTCTTCAAGTCTTTCATGACCTGTATTAGTGAACGTTTCTTCTCTTAGTTCCCTCACCTCTTTTTCTGTTTTGAGGTCTTTCGTGGTTTAAGTTGCTTGAGTTCATGGCAACATTTTTTTTTTTTCATTTGTCTGTTGGAATCACCCCTAGTGTGTATTCTGCATTGACCATTAATTTTCCAGTTCTTTCCCTCCTCTTATACTGCAATATCTTTGTCCTCTCTCTATGCTGATTCCTTTTTAAATTGATAGTCACCACTGTATTGGAGAATTCTTTTTTTTTTTTTTTTTTTTTTTTTTTGTGGGTACCAGGGGGTCGACCTCAGGACCTCGCGCGCCAGCAGGCACCCGTGCCACTGAGCGATATCACCAGCCCCTTTTTCGTATGTGGGTTCCGGGAGTCGAACTCGGGCCCTCGCGCTTGCAAGGCAGGCGCTTAAACCGCTGAGCCATCTCACCGGCCCCTGTATTGGAGAATTCTTGACCCAGATATTTGGAAGTGTTTATGAGATAGGAGTCAGGATGGTATTGTGAGTTAGTAAAAAATTTCCCTGGTTCATTATTAAATCTTATAAAAAGTTATAGTTTATGAGGTGATTTAGCCATTGTTGGTTCTCAGCTAATGAGTCACAGGCTGTACTCATGTAGGGGAGGAGAGAAACTTTCCCCAGGAAGATTGGCCTTTACATCTCTGAACAGAACAGTGCCCAGGGACACAAATGGGCCACGCCATGCCACAGGAAACCTGGGGATTTAAGGCCTCTGGGCTGTGGGCTAGAAGCAGGCAAGAAAGAAGGGGTGGTACCAAGAGTTCAGTGAGCCAGTCAATAGGGTTTGCCACATTGCCTGGGAAGAACTCACTTTTCCAAACAAGTGATGGAAGGTCTTTATTCATTACCAGCAGTGTGGTCCTCGACTATTTACCCCACCACTAAAGGTCTCGGTTATTCACTGGGAAAGTATAGCAAATAACTGTACGGGGATGGGTGAGAATTTAATGATCTAGTATTTATATCACCTAACCTGGTGTCTGGCACATAAACACTAGTTCTTAAACATCACCATTAGATTCAATAACATTCCAACCTGTGCAAACTCTTAGTGAACTTAGAAGTATCAAACACTTTAAAAATAAAAGACTTCCCTGAAAAAAATTCAAGGGGATTTTATTTTGTCAACACTGAATTAAAATTCTCTTCAGGGCAACCATTGTTCAGTTCACCTACAGATTTCATGATTTATTCAATGTTTCGACTACTGACTAATCATTGCGCAGGTGCTGTGCTTCCAACTTACTGCCGGGAGCATTTGAGGAAAACACAACAAAAATTCCCCTCACGAATATTCCCCAGCTAAAAAGGAAGAAGCTGGTGTAAACATTATTCTGAGTGCTTCCAACAGAAACGTATTTACATTTCCAGCTTCTGTTATTTCTCTACCTTGGACTGAACTGCCGGCTCAGCTTCCCTACTGGGCTAACTGCATGTGGTGATTACCGAGGGGAAATTCCATCTTGGCTTTTATTTCTAATCTCTCAGGCTGATATTTATACATGTTTTTGACTCTGGTCCTTCTTCAAGAAAGTGAATTTAATAAATTACTAAGGGCATCCAAATATGATCGTCATATGTAAACAGTTCCTATCAAAAAATAAATAGGCTGTGATTTGAGAAACAGCAGGGTTGTATGAGGGACAGCTTGCTTCACACAGTGTCTGTTATGGGTTTCCAAATAGGCTACAACTAGTCTTATGAAATGTCCAATGCACAGAATTTCTCATGTGCAGAATAAATTTTCTGTAAGCCACCTAATCTGTCAGTTTTACACAACTGGGAGGAAGTTTCTTCTGAGGAAACTGAAGGCAAGCCACAGTAAATTTATTCCCTGCATTTGGATTTTCACAATATGGAGTGACTTCTATATGCTTGTCTCAGCAGTAAGTGGCCAAGTTGGATGCTGCTGAATGCATTTTAAAAGGAGGAGCAATATGGCAGTATAGCCACGTTGCTAAACTCAGGATTGGAGGGCTGGATTCAGGCTCTGTCACTGCCACTTGCTGTGTCATTATGCTATACTCTATATTGTGTACTTCACCCATGAAGGATCTCAATACTCTTCTCTCTCACAAGTAAAAAGGCTAGAAAAGCTAAACACTCACTCTCCCTTTTCATGTAGCAAAGACTTTCTTACCTTCCATAGTTCTGTCTAATGATACACAAAGAGTAGTCTGCAAGCCAGGAGATGCCTAAGAAAGTTTAACTTTCCCAAAAAAATGAAACAATGTGACTGACGCTGCTCATTTCTACCATGGTGGTAATGCCTGGAGTCAAGGCAGCCATCTTGTGATCATGAAAAAAAAGTCAAGAAAGCAGCAGATAGGAGCCATGAGGCAGCGAGCTGTCCAACTTGAGGCAACAGTCTGCCTCCAAGCCTCTTGTTAGAAGGACACCATCCCACCCAAATACAGATTCTGCAGCTTTCTACACTTGTAGATTTTCTGCTACTCAGAGCCCAAATGTTCACAACTGGCATTGTAACTCTATCTATCTAGGAAGTTACTCTCTCCTACCCTATAAACTGAAGATAGAAGTAGCACACTTGAACTCAGACACTTGACTATGGAATAAAATAATCCAAAACAAAATTCTTTGTTAACTATGAAGTTCAGAGACAAGGGAACCAAATGTTTGCTTGCTTTATTTAGTGGAAATGGCTTAAAGTTGGGAAAGAGGAATACGAGGAGATTTTACAACTCATCTGCTTCAACTGTGCTTAGAAATATGGTAACAAATGATATCCTTCGTGAAGTGCACACTTTTATCTTCTTCTAATACCTTTATTTTGCTTTGCCTCATTTTATCTTTTCTATTCTTCCTATCACCCCACCATTTATACAGACATATTCTAGTATCTTCTTATGTATCGTGATGTTCTTAGTTCTGTATTTTCTTGCATTGCCTTTGAAAGAGGTTGGGAAATACAGGTGCAGAGATGAAAGGGCTGTGCTGATTAAGTCTCCTCTCTCAGTCCTACCATTTGGCTCCTTGATTTCAGCAAAAAAGAGAAGAAGCAGATTAATCAATCAAAAGGAACCATCCTGAGAGGCTTGTGGAAAAATTGCAACAGGAAGTTCAAGAGTAAAACTAATCCTCCTCAAGGGTTTCCAACTATAAAAGAAAGAAGAGAGAAAAGGAAAAGCAAGACAAGCAAGTAGTCCTTACTGAGTGCTTCCTAAGTGATGGGCTGCCACTGCCAGGAGCTGTGGCCCAAGGGCTTCAAGGGCATGACCTGTGCAGTTGCATGAGACCCTGTGCTCAGAAGGACACTGTGCTCTGTTTAATGCTCTGCTGTTGTCACCATTAAGTCCTTGAAATGTCTGAAGAAGCAGGGTGGGAGGGGATGCGTTTTCATTCCACAGTGGGCTCTACAGACTAGGTGGCTTCTCCCGACTGTGGCATTTGCATCATTTTAACTAACTCCCCTGGGGGAGAGAGTGTGTAATATTATTCCCAAATGAAGAAATCAAAGCCCAAGATATTGATGAAGTTTCCCTGGTTGGACTCTACTTAGTAAGCAAGGAGGCAGAATTAAAATTCAAACTCAAGGGCCGGTGAGATGGCTCAGCAGCGTAAGCACCTGCCTGGCAAGCACGAGGGCCCGAGTTCGACTCCCAGAACCCACATACGAAAAAAGGGCCGGTGATATCGCTCAGCAGCACGGGCGCCTGCTGGTGTACGAGGTCCTGAGGTCGACCCCCGGTACCCACAAAAAAAAAAAAAACAATTTCAAACTCAAGTTGATATTGCTCCAAGGTCATTCTAACTCCACGGTCATTCTATGTTAGTGCAAAATTCCCTTAGATAAATTCAGGAGAGCTGAATTCTGCAAATATCTAGAAAGCTGAAATGTGAATTTCCAGAAAAAGAAAGTCTTTGAAGTCCAAGAATATTAGTAGCAATGAAGTGACTTGTGAGGCTGTCTTGGCTCCCTTGCTTTGTGTGGGGCTGGGGTTACAGAGGGCTTTGGGAGCAACACCCTTGTTACTTGGTCCTCCAGCTGTCATCTACTAGGATCAGGTTTTCTTCTAAGTTCCTTGAACTTTGCTACCTTTTGCAGTAGGTGTGCAATTCATAACCTCCTTTGACACATGAGGAAATGCTACCTAAACACTTTAGAACTCTGCACACAGTCTCGTTTACATTACTGATTATACTTTCCTTGCACTACTATGCTGCAGGTAGGCTGGGGAAAGTATTATTAGCTCCATTTGACAAATAAAAGTCATTCTCAGAAAGATTCAGACACTTGCATAGAGAAACACATTAGGTTAGTAGCTGAGCTAGAACTAGAACCTGGCCTTTTCATCTTATCATAGGTAGATCCTTTTCTCAATAAAACACAGATCCGTGAATGGATGAAACAAATAAAAACCCAAAATTGGTCACTTCATAGCTTTCTTCACTTATGTTTCTTGGCAAAATGATGAATGCATGAGAATTTATTTCAGTTTTTAATGGGTGTGTTGGTCTCCAAACTATGAAATAATATCTGCCAGGGAAAATTAGGAATGGATACGAAAAACATATTTACCAACCTAGGAAACTAAAATTTCATTTGTGTAGATGCTGATTTCTGCACAGCAGGGTGCACTCCTGCAGGAGCTCTGCAGGGAGCCATCCCTGCACAGTATGAGCAAAGTGAACTCACTGACTTAAGGCAGTGCCCAGCAGCCAGTGCCCTTTTATGAGCATCACGTGTTACTCAGGAACAGTTGCTTCTTTCTCAATTACTAGAAATCCTAGGGCTGGTGTTTTCTGCTGAGGCTGTTTTAGATTGCTGCCTGAAGTAAATGAAGAAATGGGGGCCGGTGAGATGGCTCAGCGGCGTAAGCGCCTGCCTTGCAAGCGCGAGGGCCCGAGTTCGACTCCCGGAACCCACATACGAAAAAGGGGCCGGTGATATCGCTCAGTGGCACAGGTGCCTGTTGGTGCGCGAGGTCCTGAGGTCGACCCCCCGGTACCCACAAAAAAAAAAAAAAAAAAAAGAAATGGATCTTGACCCTTGTAATCTTTCAATTTAGCAAGGGAACTTGGAAGCGGAATTCTTTGCAATTTCCTACCGCATTGTTGAAGGTCACTCTTCCTCTTCTCATCAGTAAGTGACAACTGCTCTAAAACCAAACCAGAATTTTGTATGCAAATTAACTGTGCATATCGGTTGTAAAAAACCCAGCAGTAGTCTTTTTTTGTGAGTGAATGGAGCACTTTGAAAATGTGGCATATTCCAGAAATGCTTTTCATCATCATCATAGAAACAAAGAGGAAAGAAATAAACCCCATGAACAGTACGAGGGAAATTGCCAGATCACTAGGAAATATCTACCCTGGGCTTGGCTATAATAAGTTTATGCTAGATTCATTTCAGTGATAAAAATAGATCAGCTACAATAATATTTTCTTCCCTATTTAAAAGGGGGGGGCTTTCTTGACCTTCAGTAGCAGGATTATCCCACTTTGATGTGAGTGCCATGTTACTCTCCCAGGCCAAATCTTATTAGCATTTAGTTCTGACATTGGTTCTTGCTGGTGAATTATTTTAAAAATGTAAGCATCTGAGGTTGTGTGATAAAAATCACATAGTCACATAATGGAGGTTATTAAAGGCCTTTGAAGATTTGAAATAGGCAGGACCAGTTGTACATGAAGCTTTTAGTCTCTGTCTTGGTTTCATTAAAATATTTTATGGAGCAAAGAGCTGTTCCTTTGTGATATGATTCTGACACAAGGTTCAAAAATCTTTGGGTGCACTGTGCCTTGTAGGAGATTAGGACTGGAAAATTGGCCTTCCTTTCTCTTTACACTCTTTAGCCAGAGTGATTGCACAAATCACTCCCTTCTTTTCCAGAATAACTCTAGGAACAAACTTGCCAGGTGGCTGAGACCCCACAGGATTCTTATTCTATCCAGAAGAATGCCTGCTGTAACTTCTGGGAACTGGGAAGTAGGTGTTGATTGTCTTTTCTTCAATATCGTCCTGGTACCTGTGAATTCTGAATCTTCAAATATGACTTGTCGCAGGAGAAGTCAGATCAGTCCCTGGAGAGGTCTGCATTGTTTACATTCCCTCAAGCAGCAGCTGAGTCTTGTGATGGCTCAGGGGAAGCTGACTGTGGATGGAGTTCTGTGTGTGTAAATTATGCATACAAATGGGAAAGCAGCCCATGTCTCAGGGGTGTAACGCTAGCCTTGCCTACAGAATCTGTGAACAGAGAGCCTGCCTTCAGAAAGGGCAGCCCGTGCAAATTATCCATCCAGTTGCATTTGGCCCAAGACCTGGTTGAATAAGAAGTAGGAGAACAGAGAGAATCATTTTTTCTTCTATTGCTTGTCCCCAATAACTAAACTACCAGCACACATTAGCCTCATTCCCCCTGATTAAACAGAAAATAAAGAAAATCACTCTCAGGAGTGGATGGCTAATGTGTTGGAGTAAAGGTCAAGTGTCTAGGAATCAGCTCACTCCAGAAATTCAAAATGTTTCACACCCAGGGGATCTCTTAGAGTAAACAGCTTAACCTTTTGCTTCCTAGAGCACAAAGTTGAGGAGACACTAACCCACCCTAAGACTATGGGCTGCCCCTACCACCACTGCTGTCTCTGGTGCCAAATGTCCTCTGCCAGCCAGGCACAGAAAGTGCCCCAGTGGCCCTGGAACAGCCTTCCCAGCCTCCCTGGATCCTGCACCTGGCCCTGCCCAGTGGTACACAATAGCTTTGGGTCACTGGGGGTAAGAAGGTGCCCAAGGGCCATCAGTAATGGATGACTGACATGCAGATGCCAAAAGAAGACAGAAACCATCCTCCCAAACAACTGGCACAGCCCCTGAGTGCTGGCAAAACTCATGTTATATCAATGTCAGCAGCAAAGGAAGAGAGGAAAGAATGTGGAAGCTGCCTCAAAATAAAGATTGGTGTGAACTAACAGCCATGCTACCCTGAATGTGTCTCCAATTATAAAGACATTTTCTCGAGCTTATACTGATAATAAAATTTTGGCCAATGACAACACTGGTGGCCTATGATCGTGGATTCTTTCCTTCTTGGGCTATGCCCGAGATTTAAGGGACCAGTCTGTTGCCATCATCACCCGGGATTTTTTCCCTGAGCATGAAAGGAATAACCTCTTTGAAAGAGCATCAAGCTTAAAAGGATTTGCTGTGGCTTTCAGTGTATGTGTTCTTTCAAATGCATGAATTAATAATAAAACCATATTTATCAAGTAGGCAACTTAAAGTTCATAAGATTGCCCAAGGACTAAGTTAAGGAATTTTTCTAAACCAAGGGTAAATATACAAGCTACCAACTTCAATCATACTGAAAAATTAGAAAAGCCCATAGTGAAAGTCAGTTTGTAAGCCGTCTCCTGATGAGACACACCAGGATCCATCCACTCATTCATGTAACCATTAGTCATTCATAAATTCATTTGTTAAGAGCTGCCCATGTGCCCACTAGTGTGCTAGCTTTTAAGGTGCTGGATCTGGTTGGTTCCCAGCCTGCATGTATTTCTGTCCTATTATGGCTTACAATCTAAGGAAGAAAGACATTCAGGCTTGCACATTCAGTTTCCTGTACCATATCCTCACTCCAGCCTCTGAGGATGGTGGGAGGGAGCTGGTAGCTGGCTCAGGACAGGCTTCCTTGCAACAGCTCCAGATCTGCAGTAAGCATTTTGAGATAGACTTGCGATGTACTGTGTATGGACATTCCAAGTGCCAGGATATAGCAAATCCAGCTGCCAATCAGTACTCAACTCAAATCCACCTTCTTCAAGTCTTCTTATTATCTCAAGAGAAACTACCTTTGCCTCCTAAGTACTTCAGTGACTTGAAGATAGACTTGCAATGTACATATGTGGACATCTCTGGTGTGAGGGCGTGAAGAACCACAGTGCACACATGACACGACACACAGAGAAGCTAAAGTTGGGAATTCAAAATCAAGAGGACGTGGCACGCTAGATTAAATCAATTGTACATTACAAAGAAACTAAATCTTGATACTGAGGTCACTGTATTATCCTTGTGGAGAAAGACATTTTGGAGAAAAAGATTCTGAAAATAGGTCTTAAAGGCATGAAATGGCTTGATGATTTATATTCTTTCATCTAGATTTTGAAAACTAATCAAGTTCATAGGTTCCAAATTCTCTGGCTCAAGTTGCATTTTTCTTTTTATTTCATTGTCTCTGTAATAATTTAAAGGTAAATGTTGCACCTTCTTTTGGTTACAGCTGGATATGAATATGTGGATGTGGATATTTTATCAGCTCAATTTATACTTATTATTCATGGCTAAGAGCTCTGTATGAGCATCCACATTTTATTTGAGTAGATGTTTACTTGGAGTTTATTTGAGTAGGTCTGAAGAGATCTAGACATTAAATTAATTTTTAACTAAGCAGTATTGTGTTGAACATTTGCTGTGTACAAGGCAGAATTCTGAACATGACTAGATGATTAAAGTCCCTGCCTTCTTTGAGGTTAGAGAATTTTAAGGGAGTATACAAAACTAGTATGTTTACAAATAACTCTAAAGCTTGGTAAAAAGTAGGAAGGGACACAGAGGAAGAGTTATGAAGCACTTAAGAGGCAAAGGTAGTTTCTCTTGAGATAAGAAGATTTGAAGGAGGTGGATTTGAGTTGAGCACTGATTGGCAGCTGGATTTGCTATATCCTGGCACTCGGAACACAGTGGATACTCGATTAATGTTTGGGGTTGAGAAACCACAGAAGCATTTCTGTTAAAGCCAGCAACAAGAGAAAGACATCCTTATCCTTAATTCAGTGTTGTTCTGAAAGCCAACCCAAAACAATCAAGGGAAAGATACAAGGACTCCAAACACTAAGAACAAGGAGACTAAATGATCATATTTAGAGATAGCATGATTCAATGCCTAGAAAACTACTGTAAATAGCAAAATATTCAATTAGACAGCTGAGGTAAGTTCATATCTAGAAATCAACCACCTTAACATTTGTAAATTACAACTAGTTTGGAAATCTCAAAGGAAGAAAATACTATTTAAATATGTACGAAAAATGTAATAAGACATGAAAGATCTGTACAAACTAAACATTAAAATGTTCAAGGTTATGAAAATCTTTAAATAACAGTTGTTTCATTGGAAAGCATTTTAAAGATTCAATTCTCTTTAATTTAGTGTATACATTTCCAATAACTACAAAATGGCCAGAGAATTTTTCCATGGAGTCATAGATAAGATGATTCTAAAGTTCATTTGGAAAATAAAGTAAGCAAGAATAAGATAAAGGATTCAAATATAGATAATGACACGTATTAAAACAGGTTGTTTTTGGGTTTTTGAGACAGTGTTTTGTTGTATAGTTCATGTTGGCCCTGGACTCACTATGTAGCTGAGGCTGGCCTCGAACTTGTGGCAATCCACCTACCTAACCCAGTGCTGGGATTACAGGCATGTACCACCATGCCTGGCTTAAAACACATTTTTGAATGTATAATAAAATATCCTTAGTGCATGAAAAGGCAGATCTATGGAACAGAACATAGGCCATAAATAGTGTCTGTTAATATTTGATAAAAATGACGTGGCAGGTAAGCAGGTAAAAGATGAATTATTACAGGAAAACAGCTGATAAAACAAAGTTTTGGATCTTTATCTCTTACCTTGTATCAGCATAAGTTCCCAATAAATCAAATATCTAAATGAAAACATTAAGCCATAATCCAGAAAATTCCTGTATACAGTTACAGAGTAGAGAAGATCCCTTTGTATATAACCCCTGACCCAGAATTCATAAAAAAGGATAACTTTGACAACATAAAATGAAATAAAAGCTGGGCAGCAAAACCTATTATAAACAAATTCAAGTGATAAATAACAAGTTCCAACCCCATACATCATAGAAAAATGGATAATTAAGAAAAATTTCCTCAAGCCAATAAGGAAAAGGCCAGACATACAACTGACTCTTAAACCTATGAAAGGAAACTGGCCTTCCCTTTTAAGGAGAATGTGAACTGGAACCACACAGACTTGACCTTTTCCACCTATTGTCTTGGCCAAGTTCAGACCAAAGAGTGGAAAGCAAACAAATGTCCACTAATAGCAAGATAAATAGATTAGTTTGCACTTGTACTATAGAATTCTGCTCAGCTGTTTAAAAGAATCAAGTAATGTTCCAGGTACTAACATGGACTTGTTCTAATCCCTTACTCTTTACCTAGTTGGTGAAGGTAGAATCCTCTGCCCTCCGTAGTGTGGATGAGACAGCTGAACGCATAACACCAGACAAACGAGACAGATAGCAGCTTGTTGGTCAAATACACCCACAGCCTGGGAAGGAAGACACTGATCACATTCAGGGCCATGTGGGATACACTGCAGAGCAGACTGAACCGGGGACGCTGTGGGAGACAGGCTTGGTAGTAGCAAGAGAATGAGATGTCCCCTGGTGCATGTAAAATGATGTGATTGGCTTGTTTCAGGAACTTTATTGGCTGCCAGGGAGGTGAAATCTGCTAGGTTGAAGACTGGGTCCTCCTGGTTTAGCTGATAGACTGCGTGGGGATAACTTTCTCACTGGTGTGGGGGTGCGAAAGTAGGAGAATGCATGGTTAGACCTCGGGGCTCAAAAATGTCAGGGCAGCGCATGAACTTTTAGGTCTTACCATACAGGAAAAACTACTTAGTAAGTAAAGAAGAGGTATGGAGCATTGTACTATATATTGTATGCTACTTTTAGATGAAAGTCAGTTATTTATATGACTGAATATCTCTAGAATGAGATAGAAACTGAGTACAAGAAGGACAGGGACAGCATATTGTGTGTGTGTGTGTGTGTGTGTGTGTGTGTGTGTGTGTGTTCAGGACTAGTGAAGGTGTTGGTTTTTAATATCTTTCAAAACATTTAATAGAAATATAGGTTAGCGGCAGGAAGTACTGAGTTCTTCCCCCAGCCCTTTTTCTGAGTGCTGGAGATCGGGCTGCGCATGTTCAAGCTGGTGCACATACAGAAGCACGTGCTCTGCCGCTGAGCTACATTCCCAGCTCCCTGAGTTCTCCTTTTCATGACAACTTACTTTTGCATTGTGCTGTCCACTCCACACGGAATCTTTACCATTATGTTTAGCCAGTTTGCTACTTTTAAAGAGTTGGCACTGCAGCCTTTCTTCTTAGGTTCCATCTTGGCTCTGCCACCTTCCTAGCTGGCTGTGACACCCCACTCACTGACAGCACCTTGAGATGTCAATCCACAGATGTACTGCAGCTGCCACATTAGCTAGCAACTCCTTCCGTCAACAGCTAAAAAGTTAGACAACAAAAACCCAGATGCATATCAAATAAACCAAAAACTATTTTCCCCCAAATGTATTTTATCAAATAATGACAAGCTGAGACTGAACGTTTTTGCTCTACTGGAACAAATAGGTCTGCAGGCAAATTCTAATATCTTCCTTCCCCTTGATTCCTATGTTATTCTAGCCCACATCGTGGGGTTCACCAGATTTCCACCTGTAGGTTTATTTCAGATCCACAATCAACTTAACCTTTCTGACCCCTGGGTTTTATTTTCATCTATAAATTGGATATAGTATATCCTTTTCAAGTACTGTGGGAACAGAATGAAATTTATGTTAAAGCACTTTTCCCCCTAATCAATTGCAGTACTAAAAAAAATCAATAAAGTACAAAATATCTAAAAAACAGTATCAGTACATCAAACACACTTTTCAAGTTCACAGGGCTATGTTTTCCAGGATAGATCATATGCTAGAAAAAGCTAGTTTCATAAGTATAAATTTAACTCACTGATCTAAATGATCTAATGAGAAAATTAAATTCAGAGTAAGGAGAAGAAAGGAAATATTAAAAAGAAGAAAGACTGAAATAGAACATTTACAAATGGACAAAATCATTGAAACCAAAAACTGGTACTTAAAAAAAAATCAATAAAATTGATAAATCTCCAATTAGACTAAGGAAAAAAGAATACAGATTACCAATATCAGGGAAGTGAGAAGGGAAACTATTAAACTCTGTAGTCATTAACAGGATAATAAGGCTGCATGGATATTTTTGCAAAGTGGATATATACAAATGACCAATAAGCTTAACATCAGTAGTGATCTGAGAAATGCAGGTCAAAACCACAGTGAGATTCTTCTGCATACTCACTAGGATGCCTATAATAAAAAGGACAAATAATAAGTATTAGCAAGGATGTGGAGAAATTGAGACCTTCATACATTTCTGGTGGGAATGTAAAATGGCGTAGTTGTTTTGGAAAACAGTTGAACAGTTCCTCAAAAGCTTAAACATAGAGTTACCTTATGACCCAGCAATTCTACTCCTAGGTATATATCTAAGAGAAATGAAAATATATGCCTATTTTTAAAAATTTGTATATGAATATTCACAGAAACATTTAAACCCTTAAATCATTATGCTAAATGAAAAAAGCCAATAACAAAAGATCATGTATTACATGAGTCCATTTGTACAGAAGTTCAGAAGAGGCAAATCTACAGAGCCAGAGAGTAGACACGTGGTAGGGTAGGGCTGGGGAGATGGAGTACAGGGATGGGGGCAATGCTGTGGGCACAATGTTTTCTTGGGGTAATTAAAATATTCTAAAAATTGATTGTGGTAATGTTTTGTATAACTCAGTATACTAAAATGTCATTGAATTATGTATGTTAAATGGGTGAATTATGCAGTGTGAAAATTATAGCTCAATAAAGATGTTACCCAAGAAGCCTAAGTAGGAAAAAATTTTATGGACAAATTTATGCCAATAAATTTGGCAACCACAAGAAATGAACAAATTTCTTAAAATAGACAAATTATCAAAATTACTCAGAAGAAATAGGAAAGGTTGAATAGCCCCATATCAATAAAAGGAATTTAATGCATGATTACAAACTTCCCACAAAGGACATTTCCAGAGTAGGTGAATTCACAGGCAAATTGTACTAAAGTCTTAAGGAAGAATATAGTAAAATACTCTATAGATTTCCCTACAAATAGAGGAGAGAACATTTCCCACCTTATTTTATAAGGACAGTACTGACACCAAAATAAAGCTATCACAAGAAAAGACATTAATGACAGACATCCCTCATAAACACCAATACAATAATTTAGCAAAATATTTCAAAATCAAATGGATCAATACATGCAAAGAATAATATATCATGATCAAATGAGATTTAACCCAGGAATAAAAATTTAGTCAACATTCTAAAATTAGTCATTGTGAATAAACACATTAATACATTAAAAGGAGAAAAATATATGATCATGTACATAGATCACTAAAAGCAATAACTATAAAATATTTATAAGTTAAACTTCAAAATTTAAAACTTCTCATAAAAAAGTTTATTTTATCTTTAATAAAATAAACCACAGATTAGAATATTATCAAACTTATATCTTACACAGAACTTGTATCCAGAATATATAAAGAACTCCTGCAATTTAATAATAGCATGTCAAATAATGCAGTTTTTTTAAGGGCAAAAATTGAACACTTCATAAAAGATAAATAAATGACCATTAAGTGCTTGAAAAGGTAAAAAACATCATTAGTTATAGGGAAATGCAAATTAAATCCACAATAACATACTACTACACATCCACTAGAATGGCTGATATTTAAAAAGCCAACATTATCAATTATTGATAAGGATATGGAGCAACCAGAAAGCTCATATAGTACATGGATGTGTACAGTGGACAATCATTTTGGAAAACTCAGTTTTTAAATTTAATTTTTATGTTTTGCAATTCTGAGGATAGAACCCACAGCCTTGCCCATGCTAGACAGGCACTCTACCACTAAGCTATATTCCCCTAGCCCAACAGTTATTTTTTTTTAAGACATACATCTCCCCTATCACTCAGGAATTCTACTCTTTGTATCCTTCTTAGAGAATGAAAATATATGTCCACAACGTGCTTGAACATGAATTTTCCTTTTCATTCTGGCCAAATACTGACAAGAGTGCAGGAGGCCATCAACAGGAGAATGGTTGAATTATGGCATTTTCACTCACACGGTGGAACACTACTCAGGCATAAAAAGGAACAACATATTGATATATGCAACACGTGGACAAATTTCAAAAAATAGTATGTTAAGTGAAGAAAACAGACACTAAGTTGTTTATATGGTGTGATGCCATTTATACAAAATTCTAGAATAGAAAAATTAATCATCATGATAGACATAAAATCTGTGGTTGCTTCTGAATGAGGAGGCATTTATCAGAAATGTAGATTCTGACAGAGCAGTGGGTTACACAAGTGTATGCGTTTGTCAACACAGAGGAAACAGCGCACTTAAAACTATGCGTTTGTCAGTACAGAAGAAACCATAAGCTCAAAGGCTACGCACTTCCCAGTATGCAAATATACTTCAACACGTAATGAAAAAAATTTGTCAAGTTTTGTCAGAAGTCAAAATTGAGTGCACGCCTAATTGTTAGTTCATTCATGTGTGAACAAACACTAATAGCAGTTTTCTTTATATAGTTATTTTTCTTCCTGCTGGCTACTTAGATCCAATAGAATGTCAAATGCTAATATTACATTAAGCCCTACAGTTCTATATTATACTTTATAAAATTAATCTAAATATATATGCAACAAAAAGTTTAGAATAGAGTAACTGGAGAGGAAAGGATGTTCTATACCAACAAAAGCAGGTAGAAAATGTTATTACTCCAAATTACTACATTTTTTTGTGCTTTGGTTGTCTCACTTGCAGAATGATATGCTCAGTTGCTTTCAAATGGGTTCCTGGAATAACTGCAGCAACCACCTCGGGGACAGGGAGGACAGTAAGGAGCGGGCTAGTAAGTGGCACCCTTGGTCTTTCTTCTTTCCAACTGTACCAGAGGAACTTGCCCTTTTTTAGTTGCATATCCTGGAGTTTTACGTAAATTTTTATTGGATAAAAGGATTTTGATATTAAAAATCTGAAAAAAATCATGCCTGTTTCCTCCTATTTGTAATATTCTACCATTCTAAGGTGGAGATTGGTGACCAAGACGGCAACATTTGCACAGGACAAACTCTGCAAAGGAACTATGGTTTTGGCAATAACTGTGAATGAGACCCCGAGGCAAGTGAACTCAGCTTCTTTAGGATTCCCTTTTCCTCGGACACAATCCCAGTTTTCATCTCTATTGGACTACTCCCACTACCCATTCCCAGCCCCAGGTGTGGGTCCACACGGCCATGTTTGATCACGTGACTACTGATTTCAGTAACAGCCCATTGGATCACAGGTTGACTTTTGCCATGATCCAGAAACATCAGGTCCTCTCTCTCCCTCTTACACAACTGGATGAGAAACAAAGACATAGAGCCATGGATAGGGGACCACATGTTTACATGAGGAGGAATAGCCTTGGTTCCTGACGTCTTACCTCTAGCCCTTTATTTTCTGTCACCTGCTTTTTTTTTTTTAAGTACTGAGGGTTGAACTCAGAGTCTTAGCACAGAACTACATCCTCAGCCTTTTTTTGATTTTTTGATTTTGATTTTTATTTTTTTTGTGGGTACCAGGGGTCGAGCTCAGGACCTCGTGTGCCAGCAGGCGCCCGTGCTGCTGAGCGATATCACCGGCCCTTTCTTTTGTATGTGGGATCCGGGAGTCGAACTCAGGACCTCGTGCTTGCCAGGCGGGCGCTTATGCTGCTGAGCCATCTCACCAGTCCCTTTTTTTGATTTTTTAATTTTGAGAAAGGGCCTCACTGAGTTCCTAAGTGGCCCAGGTTGGGCTGGAACTAGTGATCACCCTGCCTCAGCCTCCCAGAGTGCTGGGATTATGGGCATGCGCCACTGTGCCTCATTCCCTGCATTCTGTGGACAGACCTTCCTCGGCTTGAGAGCATGAGTAGGTTTCTATGCCCTGTGTCAAAGCTAACTGCCATTCCCTCTTGTTTGCTGTTTGGACACTACTGTATCTTTTAATGTATTAATGTGTTTATTCACAATGACTAATTTTAGAATGTTGACTAAATTTTTATTCCTGGGTTAAATCTCATTTGATCATGATATATTATTCTTTGCATGTATTGATCCATTTGATTTTGAAATATTTTGCTAAATTATTGTATTGGTGTTTATGAGGGATGTCTGTCATTAATGTCTTTTCTTGTGATAGCTTTATTTTGGTGTCAGTACTGTCCTTATAAAATAAGGTGGATACTAAAACAGATGTGGGAAGAGACTACTTTTGGAAATAAACACCCACGAGAAACCAAAGAACTCAGCGCTACTGTTAGCACATTTGGTGCCTTTCTACAAATGGGGTGTAATAGTTAACTTTATCTATCAGTCTAACTGGGCTCTGAGGAGCCCACATATTTAGTCAGCTGTTATTCTGGGTGTGTGACTAAGGGTGCTTTCTAGGTAAGATTAACCTTTCAACTGGCAGGCAGAGTAAAGCAGATGGCCTTCCCCAGTGTGAGTGGGCCTTAATCTGTTGTAGGCCTAAGTAGAACAAAAACATCGGTACTCCCGAGAGTAAGGGGGAATTCTTCCTGCCTTCAGACTCAAGCTGAAACATCAGCTCTTCCTGGGTCTCGAGCCTGCTGACCTTTAGACTGGAATAAAATCACTGGCTCTCCTCGTTCTCAGACCTTCAGACTCAGACTGGAGCTACACCAGCAGTTCTCCTAGGTCTCTAACTTCCAGGCTCACATTGCAGATCTTGGCATTTGTCAGCCTCCATAACTGCACAAGCCGAGCCCTTATAATAAATGTGAACCCCTCTCTTTATATACACTCTTATGCGATATATACAATGCACATACATACACACATATGACATGTGTATGCATATCATCTATGTGATAATATGGTATACACCTAGTTACATATATTTACATATAATAGGAGATATACATATTTATGTTACTGTGGGAATGGCGTTTGGGACAGTAGGTTCTCATATGCAATGAACAAAGAATTGTAGGTGGCACACACAGCGATAAGGAAAAGGCAGCAATGTTTGCTAAGGCAATAGTACACTCGGAGTGAGCAGTCTTGTGCTTGTGAAAGGAAAATAGTATGAGCACTGGGGACACAAGGTGTAAGGGATTAAAATGCTGCACAGTTCTGGGGCGCCTCCCACTGGGGTTTTCCAGAGCATGATTGACAACAAAGTGCAAGAATAGTGACACTGGGGAGCCAGATATGCCAAGGAGAGGCTGTAAACTGCTTTCTTTAAATGAAAAGGTGAAAGTTCTTGACTTAAGGAAAGAAAAAATTCATAGACTAAGATCTATGGTAAGAGGGAATCTTATATTTCTTATATTCACTCATTCTGGTTGAACACTGCCTGAGAGCAGACAGGACTTTTGTTTGAATTATAAAAAGTATTCCCTGTGGCAGGAGACATGGAGAAGCCAAGCACGGGTTGGATTTCAGATCCCTCTTACTCCCTTTGCTGGCTACTGCCATGCAGGCCACAGCCTACACATCTGTCAGTGATGACCCCGCATAGCTTAGCCCAGGGGCTGGCAAAGGAGGGCCTGTGGCCCCAGTCCATCCCGTCACCTGTTTCTCTGGAAAAGTCTACATTACTCTGTTGTGCCCAGTTGTGTACTACTGTCTGCAGTTCCTCTGGTGCTACCAGAGCAGAGGTGAGTAACTGAGACAGAGGCCGCATGGCTCACAAAGCTGAAATGGTTACTGCTGGCCTTTACAGGAAAAATTTACTGATCTTGGCTTGTCTGTGCCTGGCATGCATTTTTGTCAGGTCCACTTTTTTCAAAATGATTCAACAAACCTGCCACTGCGTACAGAATATGCAACTCAAGTGTTGGAATGGAGAAGCCCCTTCAAGGCATTGGATCGACATTTATTCACAAACAGTGCAATGATGGAATCCTATTGACTCTAAACATAGAAAAGATCTGTATTATTTAAGAGAATGGAGGGGGAAGAGAGGGCAAAAGAATGAGAGAGAGAGAGAAAGAGAGAGAGACACTAAAGCAGCACTGTAGAGGTTTTAGAGATTTCAGCCCAACCCCAATTTAAGGAGCACTTTGTACGAGTCCCACAGTCTTTGCAAGTAGATCTCATCTGTTACATTACCATCTTTCTGTGCTGCCTCAGTAATCTTCAATACATAGAGGGGTTATGATTAATAGTAAGGATTGAAAATACAATCTTCTTGAACTTGTTACAAGTTCAAAAGCAATAAACCAGGGATGGCCTACAGTGAACTACGATAGATAGATGGGGGTTCCAGTAGGAATACCCAGCGAGAAAACACTTTTTGTTGGTGTGACTGTACATCAGGTTTTTGTTTAGAGTTTCTTTAAGAGAAGTAAAAGGCACTGACAAGCCTAGGATTGTTCTTTTTTCTCCTCCTTTTTTCCTTCCTTTTGGAAGAGAGGGGTTAAAAAAAGATGGAATATTGCCAGCTGCAGAATGCCCATAAAACATATCGCCAGGAGAAATCAGTGTCCTCCAAAGATAAGAAGGAACATCTTGAATGAAATTAAGCGTTTTCAGCAAGGCTATGAGTTCAGAAGATGCCATGCTGTTCTTGAACCAGCTCTGGCTTCTCTCTCTCATTCAGGAGAGAACTTTCAATCTTCCTGGGCCTTTCCAAAGAAATCTCTCAGGAAAGGTCTTTTCTTCCTTTACTTTTTATGCTCTTCAGGAAGCTTCAAATCAGTAACATCTTGTTTACTTCAAGAAAGCTTTGGGCTCAGCCCATCCTGAGAAAAGAATTCCTTAACAGGAAGTGGATGTTTTGAAGACCTATAAAACACTGCAGTTTTGGAAATGGCCTGTAGATGGCACTGTTAAAACAGGCTGAGGGGGGAAAACGTAAGTCAGCTCAACACGGGAGGGAAAAGAGGAGGCTGATTAGGAGGACCAATTCATTGCCCTGCAGTCTGCAGATACCGGTAAATCTAAATATATAGGATTTCTCGCTGTTTTTAATGCCAACATTCTACTCGCCCTGGCTCAGCCTTCCTCCCGCCTGTCTGTCCAGTCTCCCCCCTTCCTTGGCAGCAGGAGATGGGGGCTGTCACTCCTGTGTGTGGTCAGGGAAAGTGAAGTGTTGTGACTTCCTATATACAGGCTCCTACCACTGTGCCAGAAGAGAGAAGCACAGAGCAGATGACAGCTGGAGGTGACCACGCAGAAGTGTCAAAGCTATGCTCGTGACTCAAATATAAACTTACTAAGTACAAGGCTTGATGTGGCAAAGGAGAGCAAATGAACCAGGGAAGGCAGGCAAGGCAGCTCTTTATGTGAGGGTTCTCCACCCATGGCCTTGGTTGCTGAGCCCAGTCTGAATCACATAGCTCAGCAGCAGTGGTGGCTGCAACTTACTGTGCCCAGGTCTCTTAGGCTTGGCTTCCTCTGGAGCCTTCCACTTAAGACCAGATTTCTAAACCCATTATATATACATACCCACAGATTTCTATATATTTACATACATGTATATACATATACGTATATATGGACATTTATGTACAACGCTGGGGCCTGAGTTATGAAAAATGATCAGCTCTGAAGAGGAAAAAGCATTGCCCTTTCTTTTATAACTTTCTTTTATACTTTGCCCTGTATACAGGTGTCTTCGATAAATACTACTGATGGACTTAACCCTGACTTTTTTCTTTTTCTTTTTCAGACCTGCTATGGTGAGGAGATGAGGTTCCTAAAAGAAGAGCTTTCTTAGAGCATGATTTAAGCCAGCCTTGTCCTTCTTGTCTTCAGAGAAGCTAATCTGCTCCACCTTCGTAGGGATATCTGTGTAGCTCATCAGAGAGCCTGGCTTGCTGCTCTCAATTCAACAAACACTTTCCGACACTGGCTGTGTTCAGAGACTCTATTAGATACTGTGAGGTTACAAAGATGAGTAAGACACAGACCGATCCCTTGAAAACTTTAAATTCAGCGAGAAGAAAAGCCATTCGGACTGCTTGTAATACAAAACAGGATGAAATACGTGGAACAATGCCAGATAAAAAGAGTATTTCAGAAGCACTAGAAAAAAGAACAATTGGCTCTTACTCAAGAATGAAGGAGGTGGATTTGGGCCCAGCTATGAAGACTTGATAGAATTTCCTTAAGTGGGAAGCGAGAAAAAGCAGTGTAGATGAAATGAGGCAATGGAACACAAGGTAGATGAGAGACAAACGACTGCCACTGTGGCTTGCCTGCTGAGCTCACAGAAGGACAAGGGGGTTGAGATTCACCCAGGGAGGTTACTGAGGAATAGGGAGGCATTTAAGGACTCGAACCTAACAGCCCTAGGAAATGAGGAGTTGACAAATGGGAGCCTAGGAGAGCACAGCGAAGGATCTAGCCATAGATTGGCCAAGGGTTTTGGGAGGGGATAAGCTAAGAAGATGGAGGGAAGAGGGGCACGTCTGGAGGTACAGTAGTCATCTGGTAAGAGCAGAAGATAAAAGAACATTCCCCTTACTGCTCTTCCATAGCCTCCTCCCTTGAGATTGAAGCACTCCAACTCTACAGAGTGAACTACAGTAGTAGAGATTCAAGACTTTCTCTTTTGCACGTTTGGCAGCTAAAAGCAATCTAACCTGGTTATGAAAATTTCACTGGTGAGTGTAATTGCTTTTAATTAACTAGTGTGAGGATCTGCTAAGATAGGTGCAAATTGAATGCCTCCTGGAAGGTCCTTAATGAGGGCCAATTTCTAATTAAGCATATTTTCTTCCTCTGCATGCCTAGTTTCCCCCTTGCTTCTGCAGCAACAGAAGCAACGCTGACTGATCAGCAACAAGAGAGCTCTTGAAATCAACCTCCAAGTCATCTAGAAGAGGGGATCTGGGAAGCCAAGAACTGTTTAAAAGCTGAGACTCCATGAAGGAGTCCACTCCCCCAGGATCAGTTCAAAGGAACTTCCAAAATAACTTTAGCTAAAGCTGTAGAGAGGAATGGAGCTGGGTGTGTGGGAGGGACAGAAGGAGGCTGGAAGGAAAAATCTCCACTTACTGGGTTAGAAGCTAAGGAGAGCAAGAGGGTAGAACCAGTTTGGGAATGGCTGCAACTGCCTGAAAAGCTAGTGGTGAACCTAGGAAGTGTCTTCTGAGAATTTCTGATGCCTACTGGGTCTAATGCTCTGGCTCTGAGGATCAGTCCGGTCTCAGCCTTTCTGTGGCTGCAGAATTCTTGGCAAGGAAATGTCTTTTATTTCATTATGTCTTATGAGATTGATTTCAGGATTTCTCAGTTCCCTTTTTCTTATTTTGTGATTTCCCACACCAAATTGAAATTTCCATTATTTTTTTTTATTTTTTTTATTTTTTTTTTTATTATTTTAAAGAGAAGAAAAAAACAAAACAAATCAAAAGAAGAACAAATTTTCAAAACAACATAATAGGAGGGTAACAATGGTTAATACATTACGTATTACTATCTTTAAGTTAGTTATTCAGGACACCAGACATTAGCATTCAATTGTCCAAACATTATTGGCACACACCTTACTCTTCAATGAACTAAGTAAAAATGGTAGTGTATCTATCTTAACCATCTTATATATATATATATATACAATTTTTTTCCCTTTCTTCTTTCTTTTCCCTATTCCAGTCTCTCTTTCCTTTTGACCAGTTTCTTTTTGATTCACCATATCTATTATACATTTTGGATCTTATTTACTCTTTCAGTTTCTCATACTAGAGAGATAATACGATGCTTACACATGTGCTTCTGGTTTATTTCACTTATGAGTATTTTCTCGAGTTGCATCCATTTACCTATAAAAGTCTCCAGTTTATCCTTCTTTATGGCTGAATAGTACTCCATTGTATAAAAATACCACATCTTTCTTATCCATTCCTCAGTTGATTAGTCACTTTCTACAACTGAATGACAATGACAGTACAACATACCGGAACTTATGGGATACAATGAAAGCAGTCCTAAGAGGGAAATTTATAGCATTAAATACTTATATCAGGAAAATAGAGCAAGCGCAAATAAACAACTTAAGGGTGAACCTCGAGCTTCTAGAAAAAGAAGAGCAGGTTAAGCCAAAAGCCCGTACAAGGGAGGAAATTATAAAGATCAGAGCAGAAATTAACGTATTGGAGAATAAAAAAACAATACAAAGAATCAATGAAGCAAAAAGTTGGTTCTTTGAAAGAATAAATAAGATTGACAAACCCTTATCCAACCTTATTAAAAAAAGAAAAGAAAAGACTCAAATCCATGCAATTGAAAATGAAAAGGGTGATATCACGACGGACCCTGCAGAAATCCAGAAGATCATCTATACCTATTTTGAAAATTTATATTCTACTAAGATGGAAAATGCAGAAGAAATGGACAGATTCCTAGATTCGTATGAATTACCAAAGCTAAATCAAGAAGATTTAAAAATCCTAAATAAACCAATATCAACCAATGAAATTGAAGATGTAATTAAAAACCTCCCAACAAAGAAAAGTCCAGGCCCTGATGGATTCACTGCCGAATTCTACAAGAAATTTAGAGAAGACCTAACGCCCCTACTTCTCAAACTTTTCAATGAAATTGAAAGGGAAGCAATACTCCCAAATTCATTCCTGGAAGCAAGCATTACCCTGATACCAAAACCAGAGAAGGACCCAACTAAGAAAGAGAACTACAGGCCAATCTCCCTAATGAACATAGATGCAAAAATCCTTAATAAGATACTGGCAAACAGAATCCAACAAATCATCAAGAAGATTATACACCATGACCAAGTTGGATTCATCCCAGGGATGCAGGGATGGTTCAACATACGTAAATCAATAAATGTAATACAGCATATTAACAGAACCAAAGACAAAAATCACATGATCATCTCAATAGATGCAGAAAAAGCTTTTGACAAAGTCCAGCACCTTTTCATGATAAAAACCCTACAGAAAATTGGAATAGAGGGTCTTTATCTCAATCTGGTAAAAGCTATCTATGACAAACCAACAGCCAATATTATACTAAATGGCCAAAAACTGAAAGCCTTCCCTCTAAAATCAGGAACAAGACAAGGATGTCCACTGTCCCCACTCTTATTCAACATAGTTCTGGAAACTTTAGCCAGAGCGATTAGACAAGAGAAAGAAATAAAAGGAATAATGATTGGAAAGGAAGAAGTTAAATTATCATTATTTGCAGATGACATGATACTCTACACAGAAGATCCCCAAAACTCCACTAAAAAACTGCTAGATTTAATAAGCAAATTCAGTAGTGTAGCTGGATACAAAGTCAATACTCAAAAGTCAATAGCCTTCCTGTACACAAATAACAAACTTACTGAAAGAGAAATTAGGGAAACAATACCTTTCACAATAACATCCAAAAAAATGAAATACCTAGGAATCAACCTCACGAAGGATGTAAAAGACCTCTATACTGAAAACTACAGTACTCTGAAAAAGGAGATCGAAGAGGATATCAGAAAATGGAAAGATATCCCTTGCTCCTGGATAGGAAGAACCAATATAGTGAAAATGGCCATACTTCCAAAATTGTTATACAGATTTAATGCAATTCCAATCAAAATTCCAACAGCATATCTCACAGAATTAGAGAAAACAATCCTAAAATTCATTTGGAATCAGAAGAGACCTAGAATAGCAAAGGCAATTCTGGGCAACAAAGGCAAGGCAGGGGGCATCACAATCCCCGACTTGAAATTATACTATAAAGCTACTGTGATAAAAACAGTGTGGTACTGGCAAAAAAACAGACCTGAAGATCAATGGAACAGATTAGAAGATGCTGAAACAACCCCAGACATACTAAGCCACCTTATCTTTGACAAAGGTGCCAAACACATTCGCTGGAAGAAAGATAGCCTCTTTAATAAATGGTGCTGGAAAAACTGGCTCTACACATGCCGAAGATTAAAACTAGATCCATATCTTTCACCATGCACTAAACTAAATTCAAAATGGATCAGAGATCTAAATATTAAACCAGAAACATTAAATCTGCTGGAAAGTAGGATAGGTAAAACCCTTGGAGACATTGGTGTAGGCAAAGACTTTATGAATAAAAACTCAACCGCACGGGAACTATCCCAAAGAATCAATAACTGGGATCTCATCTTATTAAAAAGCTTTTGCACAGCAAGAGAAACCACCAACAGAGTGAAGAGACAACCCACAATGTGGGAAAAAATGTTTGCCAGCTGTTCCTCAGACAAAGGACTACTATCGAGAACATATAAAGAACTCAAAAAAATCAGACCTCCCAAATTTAAAGACCCACTCCAAAAATGGGCATCTGAGATGAATACACATTTCTCAGATGAAGAAATACTAATGGCAAACAAATATACAAAAAAATGTGCAACATCACTAGTCATTCGAGAGATGCAAATTAAAACAACACTGAGATACCATCTCACCCCAGAAAGAATGGCTACTATTAAGAAATCAACTAATAACAAATGCTGGAGGGGCTGTGGGGAAAAAGGAACCCTTCTTCACTGTTGGTGGGAGTGTCGACTGGTACAGCCACTGTGGAAGTCAGTGTGGAGATTCCTCAGAAAACTAGGGTTGGAGGTCCCATTTGATCCATTATTTTTTTTAAAGAACGAAAAGTTCTATTTGTTTTGATAAGGAATAAACATATTTAAATGCCAATTCTCTTTATGCCTAACCTTTTTTTTAAATCCAATCTGAAGAGTGATGGGAAAAACAAAGAATCTAAAAAAGAGCAACCAGTAACTTTCAGCAAGTGCATTCATTAGGGATATGTTTACACTTCTTGTCGTCAACACACATCTGCCTGAATAGGTTTTCCGAGTATATAAAGTCATAACCATCTGCCATATGAGATAATGTACTTAAGTTTTTTTTTTTTTTTTTTTGTGGGTACCGGGGGTCGACCTCAGGACCTCGCACACCAGCAGGCGCCTGTGCCACTGAGCGATATCACCGGCCCTTTTTTCGTATGTGGATTCCGGGAGTCGAACTCGGGCCCTCGCGCTTGCCAGGCAGGCGCGTACGCCGCTGAGCCATCTCACCAGCCCCTGTACTTAAGTTTTACAAGTATGTGAGAATTGGGGGGTTTATTTCCTGTTGTAAGAGGGACGTGAGAAGCGTGGCTTCTGGTTCCCGTCAGAAGACTGAGTTGGCTGCATGAAGAGCACTGATGTGGAGTTGGAAGACCTGGGCTGAGTCTTGCCTTGGAAAGTTGGTAGCAGAGAGATTTTGGGTGAGTCACTTCTGTTTCAGCATTTGCAAAAGAGAAATAATCATTACCTCCAAGCATGACTGTGAATGTGTAACTTCTATGATACTGGACATAGAATGATTAAATGATAATGTCCTGAAGAACTTATGCTAAGGAAAGGGGTGGAAAATATCATTTAGTTACCTTGCCCAAGAAGCAACATGGTATGTTAGCATCTGTGAAATCGCAATTCATAGATAGATTGGGTTCTAAGCAATAAAAGACTCATCCTGACAACAAGCTTTCAATACCATAAAAGAGAGAAAGAAGTGGGGAGAGAGGGGGGGGAGAGAGAGAGAGAGAGAGAGAGAGAGAGTGAGAGAGATCTGAGATCTGGCAGCAGTCGCTGCTTTCCAGATCAAGTGTGTAGAAAACAATCACATATCAGGACCTACACTGAACTAAATAAAATTCGTGAGCTGCTGATTAAAAGATAACACTGAATCCTTGGGAGAGAGTTTAAAGACCAATATCAGAAAACACTGTACAATCCTTTCCAGTTTAATGAATAGACATTGGTTATAATCCTCCTTTTAAAATATGTGTTTAGTGGTTCAACAGTGCCCTTTGCCATGATTCAAGCTATTGAGGACCCTCCTTCATGTTATCATTTATAAATATCTAGGCTCAGTGGACCTTATCCAAGTCTTAGTATCCAGACTCAGGTAGCTCAGAGTGGACAAAACCCTGGAAACTGCTTTCCTTTAAAAATTCCATTTTAACAAGTCATTTCTGGCAGGGTAAGAAATCTAGGACAAAGCTGAGCACCACCTTCAAGGAACCATCCCAGTGGCTGGCACTTTTGTCCAGGCTTCTTAGACTTTTCAGCCTTCTAATATGTTTGACTTTTACTCCCAGCCTCACTCTTTGTTCTCTGGAGCTCCATGGCTGGCGACCCTCACTGTTAACCACCAGTATGGACTAGAATGTCCCTTCAGTTCACTACACATCCAGTTTCTTCACATTATGACTTGACTTCCCTCCAGAACCTTTCCACTTTGATTTGGCAGACTCTAGCAGACTATTTGGGTTCTTCTTCTTCCAACCCAGTCAGAACAATATGATCCCTGCTAACCTGTCCTAGTACTGGAGGCTATAGCTGGTCAAATACAAAGTCTATTTCCAGCATTGGATCCCTTTCATTCAGTAGTATAATACAGTAAATTTCAGTATTAGGGGTTACTTGAGAAGCCAAGATATCAAAATAATCGAAACAGTCTTAAAACTAAGAATTAGTTTTCTAGTACCTCCTGAGGGGAAATGCATGACATAAAATTTTTATATTATTTCTGTGAGTCTTCATGAGTGAATTCTACCAAACACTTAAAGAAAAATTAATACCAGCCATTCTCAAAATCTCCCCAAAAACTGGAGAGGGAGGAGTGCTTCCAAACTTATTTTATAAACCAGCATTACCCTGATACCAAAGCCAAAGATACTACAAGCAAAGAAAACTGCAGGCCAATGTTCCTGATGACATAGATGCAAACGTTCTCAACAAAATACTGGCGAAACAAATGCAACAACATCTTAACCAAGTGGGATTTATCCTTGGGATACAATGGTGGTTTGATGTAGGCAAACCAGTTAATGTGATACACCACATGCCTGAGTCACTTTCTCATCGCTGGGACAAAGTGCTCGACACTCACTACTTACAAAGGAGGAAAGGTTTAGTTTGGGTCCTGGTTTTTAAAGGATTCAGCCTATGGTCACCTGGATCCACAGCAGAAAGGGCATGTTAGAAGGGTCTTGCAGAGGAAAGCTGCTCATCCTGTGGCAGCCAGAAAGCAGAAAGAGAAGGGAGGAGCCCAAGAGGGATATATATTCTTCCAGGTCATGCCCTCAGGGACCCGGCTCTTCCGACCAGGCCTTACCTGCTAAAGTACATTCAGCTCTGAACCCTTGACCCAGATACCTTCCAAACATATGAGGCTTTTGGGGTACATTCTAGATCTAAACCATAACGCCACATTAGCAGAATCAAGGACAAAAATTGCACGATCAACAGATGCAGAAAGAATATTTGAAAAAATTTGGTGCCTTTCATGATAAAAACTTCCAACAAACTAGGTGTAGGAGGAATTCACCTTCAGCCAACATCATAAATGATCATAACCCTCAGCCAATGTCATAATTTATGGTGAAAAATTGAAAGTTTTTCTTCTAAGATTGAAAACAAGAAAAGGACTTATATTCTTGTGACTTCCACTCAACATAACACTGGAAGTCCTAGTCAGAGCAATTAGGCCAGGAAAAGAAATTAAAGGCATTTAAATCAAAAGGAAAGAAAATTATCTCTGTTTGAAGATGACATAATTTTATATGTAGAGAACCTAAAGATTTAACAAAAAATATTAGAATTTATAAACTCAGTGAGGTTTCTGGATATAAAATCAACATACAAAAATCATTGATATTTCTATACATTATAAAAAAGCTATACCAAAACAAAATTAAGAAAACAATTCCATTTACAATGGCATCTAAAAGAGTAAAATGCTTAGGAATAAATTTGACTAAGGAGGTACAAATCTGAACACTTGGTACACTGAAACTGTAAAACTCTAAAAGAAGACACAAATAAATGGAAAAATATCGGATGTTCATGGGCTGGAAGACTTAATGTTGTTAAAATGTCCATAGTACCCAAAGATATCTACAGATTAAATGCTGTCCCCACCCAAATCCCAATGACATTTTCATAAAAGCAGGAAAACACCTTGAGACCATACTCTTAAGTGAAATAAATTGGACATGCATGTAAATATTGCATTGTTTCTCTAGTGTGAGAAATCAAAAGTGTAAATAAGGACCAAAATGTATAGTAGATACTGCAAAATAGGAAAAAAACGTTCAAATGGGAAGGGGAACTAGGGAGTGGGGGAGAAGGAAAGGAAGATAGGGAAAAGAAAAAAAAAACAAGAAAAGAAGGAAAAAATGGAAAGAAACCTTTTGTAAATGAGGAGGGGAAGAAGGGCTGAAGGAAGAGGAAGGGAAAGGGGAAAAAAAGAATTAAGATATATCACATACAAGTACAAATTCCCTATGATGAATGAGATCATTATGTATACCTAAAATGTACCAATAAACTTAATTAATTAAAAAAAAACAAAAATAGAAAAACAATACTAAAATTCACACACAACCACAAAAGAACTTTAGTTACCCAAAACAATCTTGATAAAGAAGACAAAGCTGGAGGCATCACAGTTCCTGATTTCGAAATATACAACTAAGCTACAGTAATCAAGATAGTATTACACCGGCATAAAGGCAGACAAATCAAAGGAACAGCTAAGAAATAAACCTATGTGTATTTGGTCAGTTGATCTTCAGCAAGGATATCAAGAGTATACAGTGGGAAATGGCCAACTGATTAGGGACTGAAACCTCTACAAACTGTGAGCCAAATAAATCTTTTCTCCTTTAACTTTGTGTGTCAAGTATTTTGTCTCAGCAATGAGAAAAGGTAAAAATAAGACAGGTAAAGTTGCTAAAAAGAATACTTCCATTTCCCCACAAGATAAAGAGAAACTTGAGCTTGTATTTTAAACCAGAGAGAACCTGAGCAAAGCAGAGCAGTGGACGCCACTGCCCACGTGGTTCCACTTTGCCCCGACTCTTCTCCCAGCACACTATTGACTTTGGGATACCAGTTCTGTTAGAGTCAGATCTTAAGGGATTTCTGACAATTTGAAATGGTTTTAGGAACCCCATGACCTGAAATGGTAACACATTGATTATCTATCATAGTAACTCCCAATTGTTTGATGCTAATCTACTAGGACACAGTCACCAAGAAGTGGAAAGAGTCACCTGAAGGGCAGACATATTTGATGGAGAAATGTTATAGATGGGACCACAGAACCACTACATAATCTTCTGTGGCTTCTATAACCCAAAGGTCAAAACCACAACCAGTATTCTAGCAGTTTCCTTACTCTTAATGACATTTCAAAAGTCCCTGTTTTTCTGTCTTGTCAATTTCAAATCTGACACACATGAATGATCCAGTGCACCATAATTTCTAAAAACAGCAAAAAGTCTGGAAGTACTCTATAAGTGATGCCTTTAAAGTAGCTATGGTGATCTTTTTTAAGTACAAATGAGAGCTTGCCACTCTTGCTTAAAATCATCATGTATTCTGTATAAAGTTTACATTCCTCACTGTGGGCTACAAAGCCTTGCAAGATCAAGGTCTTGCCCGATCAACTAGTTCAAAGAGTCCTCCTCTCTTTCTCACTTGCTTCCACCTGCTCCTCTTATTTTCTTTGCTAACAGCCTCCTCTTTATAGAAGTAGACACTCTATCACTCTAGTAGTAAAAATTCAATATCATTTGAATCCATGATAAGGACAATGTGGCTGGTTCCCAGATGTGGCTGGTTTGTCTTGCCTTAAGAGTCTTGTTTGATTTCTTGCTTTTGAACTCACCTCTGCATTAATACACATACCTCTCTGTATTACTAGCAACCAATAACTTTCAAATGCATTCATTAGGACCATATTTACATTTCTTGTTGTCAACTAAACATCTGCCTAAACATGTTTTCTTAGTGTAGAAAGTCATAACCATCTGCCACGTGAGATAATGTACTCTGCTTCAGTTTTATAAGTATGTGAGAACCGCAGGCTTATGTTTCTTTTAGAAGAGGGATTTGTGGAGTCAGAAAACCTGGGCTGAGTCTGATCTTTGGCAATTGACAGCAGAGAGGTCTTGGGCAAGTAACCTCTGCTTCAGCATTTGTAAAAGGGAAATGATAACTACCTCCCAGGATGAACATGGATCTACAACTTCTCTGATATCAGACATTAAGAAATTAAATGATAAATTATTTATTTGCTTTTCTCTCTCCTCACTACATTGTAACCTCCACGAGAGCAAGCATGTTCTATCTCTGTCTCTCTGTCTCTGTCTCTATCTCTGTCTCTGTCTCTCTCTCTCTCTCTCTCATTTCCTGTGTCCCCAGTGGAGGGAATAGTGCCGGGCATATAACTTGCGCCCACTACAGTTGTTGAATAAGCACATTAGCAATTGGTTTTCCCAATTGTTCTGTGACATAAGTATAGTACATCATCACTGCTTTACATGTGAAGAGCCTGAGGTTGTAACAAGCTGGGTATGTTGTGCAGTTTAGACTCATCTCCCAGGCATACAATCTTCGTACCATGACCTTGAAGGACGCAGGGGCAATAAACTATATATGACTTCAAGGATCATTCCTGCTACCTCTTCGTAGAGTCTCAGTCTACGAAACAAGACTTGATAGTTGCTTTCTGTCTCCATTCCATACTATTTCAGAAAACTGATGCTTTTTGTAATGCTTCAACTCTTTTATTCCAAATTTATCCACTGTCTCCAGCCCCCTCAAGAAAAATAAGATCTGTTCCTTTTCAGGAAGAAAATTCAGGTAAATATCTCAAATGTTTAGACTGGAGGGTAGAGGGATTGTGCTGATTTCACAACCCCTTCTTCAAATAATGTAGGACGAGACTCACATTAATCATTATTACGGATGTTAAACACAGTAAGAACAGAAACTCCAATATTACCAGGTCAGCGGAATCGAAGGAGCCAGTTCCCATCTATGCCGTCTTGCTCGTAGAAACTTGTTTAACTTCTCATTTTTTAGCTTGCTATGTATAACTTACCTTATGCATTAATACAGGACTTTACTATTTCCTGTTTTTTCTCTGTTCTCCCCTTCTATACTCTACACTATCACAATTGCCATCCTTGCTCCTTCCTTCTCCTTCTTATGTCTTTAACTCTGAACTAACACCTCATCACCATACCACTCTTCCGTTTTTGCACCATTGTCCTTTATTTGAAAAACAAAGTTTCTTTTCCCTTTTTCTGTTTCTGAGCCATTAACTGTTCAATTGGGTATTGCTAATGACTTCACCTCCCCAGCCCGAGACAAAATTACTCTTTAGAAACTACAGTGGCTTGGTAATGTGTCAATTTGAATGGACTTAACCAATTTCCCAGAACTCCTTGCCCTATATGTTTCTGATTATAATGGGCCACAGGAGACCCTCAAGGGGAGATCTGGAGTGCAAAAGGGACACAACACACATGTGTGGTCATTTATCTGCTGACTCTATACTGGGGTACAGTAACAGCCAGACCCACAACTATTCCACTTCCTCCAGACTGTCCCATAGCTTCTCCAACTCCTGGGCCCATAGTATATTTAGCTTCCTGATAAGGAACACCAGTTTCTCCTTTAGGACACCCATCAAGGTCAGAGGCAGAAGACACTGATGCAGGTTCCAGTCCATCCTGGAGGGTTCCAGCTTCCACTTGAAAGTTCTAGCTGTTTCCCTATTTTATATATTATATGGGACTGTGTCCCCACAAAATTCCTATGTTGAATCCCAACCCCTCCAATATGACTGTATTTGGAAATAAGGCCTTTAATAAAAGCAATTAAGGTTAAATGAGGTTATAGGGTGGGACCCCAATCCAAAAGAATTAGTGTCCTTATAAGAGGAACTTGCTGTCTCTGTCACATGTTCCCAAAGAAGAGGTCATACAAGTACACAGTGCGACGACGGCTGCCTACAAGTCAAGAAGAGAGATCTCATCAGCAATTAAGTCCTCCTGGACCTCGCTCTTGGGCTTTTTAGTCCCCTGTACTGTGAGAAAAAAATTTTCTTTGTTTAAGCCACCCAGTCTGTGGTGCTGTATTTTGTTATGGCAGTCTGAGCAAACTAAGACAATATTCATCTTCCCTTTCCGACTTCTTAACCTATGGACTCTAGAATTAAACACAAAGACACCAGCTCCACAGAGACTAACTAGCTACCACACTCGAGCAAGGTCGAACTCCTGTAACAATGTATTTGCTTATTTTAAAGTATATAAACATATATGTATATTCACACACACATTCTACATACATATACACACATATGCCTCAGCTCTTTCTCAAGATGTTGGTTATAGTAAAACAGGCATCAAATTGTTCAAAATATGCCTTACCTGCTGTGAGCCTCTTAAGCAGTACACATTTCCAGTGCCACAAGCAAAAATCTCTTTCTGCTAATATCTATAGGAAAGCAGGCCCAAGTCTGCAAAGCAAAGTCCACTAAGTCTGTTCTTGACATCCCTTTCAGTTTTTTCTTTTTCTTTATTTGCAGTGCTGAGGATTGAACCCAGGGCCTTACACATACTTGTGCTGCTCTATTACTGAACTTCACTCCCAGCCCCGGGCTACACTGCCAGCTCCTCCAGCCCCTTCACATTCTCTTCTCATCTTTCTCCCCACCCCCACCCCACCATTTCCATTATTGCTCCTCTTTCTATCAAAACTAAATCATTTCTGGGCAAAGTGTGTCATTTGGACATACTGTTCTTGTTTTGAAAATACTGGAGTCACTGAATGGCACCCACAGATTCATTAATACGTGCTTGTATGCTGAAGGCAACACCAACTGACTTTAAAGATCATCATAGCCTGTAAGGCCCTTCCCTCAGCCCGCTAAGGCTAGCACCATGGTCTTCTTTTTTCTGCCTCATTCTTTTTTCAAAGCACCTAGTCATCTGTCCTTTATATTGATGGACTGAGATAAAGCAGTACCTGGATCCTACAGCTGGGATAGTAGGAGTGGGGAGATTGGACAGGAGAGGGAGTAAAAAGGCAGAAAAAGAAAGCTTGGGTCCACAGGGGAGCTCACAGTGAGCACTGGTGCGGCGTGCACAGCACAAGGAAGAGAGGACTTCAGGGGCCCCTGCCACCTTAAACTACTATGAACACCCCAGAAAGAACCTAGCTCCTGTGCAGCTGGGAAACCTCCAGACTTGCCAGCTACAACGCTGAGAAAAATTGACCTGGGCCACTCAGGACTTGTTCATTCATTCATTCATTCATTCCAGCTTACATTAACTGAATACCTCCTAAATCCCAGGCACCATCGGAGCACTTAGGATGTAGCAGAGAACAAGTGACACATTCCCCTGCTTTCACAGAGTTTGTATTTCGCTAGAGGTGGATAGGTGGAAAATACTAGAAATCAGATGTTTAACTTTTAGTGTTTTCTGTGCTTCTCAATATTTTGTTCATTAACATCCTCCTAAGGAGGCTTTTTAGGTATCCTTTTCCCCAACTGCCTCCAAATGAACATTTAATGCTATAGATATACTACATATCAATCTATCTACTGTATATACAAGGCATGACCAAATAATACAATGTTTAAATTTTTAAAAAATTATTAAAAGACACATTGCCATTAATTGCCTTCAAAATACTCCTTTTTGCTTCAAACACTTTTGTCCCATCTTTCTTGCCACTTTCTAAAGCAGTTCTGGAAGTCCTTCTTTGCAAGTGTCTTTTTTTTTTTGTGGTTACCGGGGGGTCGACCTCAGGACCGCGCGCGCCAGCAGGCGCCCGTGCCGCTGAGCGATATCACTGGCCCCTTTTTCATATGTGGGTTCCGGGAGTCGAACTCAGGCCCTCGTGCTTGCCGGGCAGGCGCTTAACCCACTGAGCCATCTCACCGGCCCCTGCAAGTGTCTTTTGTTGTGCTATTGTGGCTGCCTCAGTGTCCTGAATCAAATCAAGTTTACCTTTTGTGTTCATTTTGACTCTGGGAAGAGCCAGACCTGCCATGGTGCCAGATCTGTTGCATAAGGTGGATGAGGACACACAGTAATTTTTCCACTTTCCAACGGATGGCATTCAGCAGCTTTGATCTCATAAAGACCCTCATGAAAGAGGACTTCCAGAAGTGCTTCAGAAAGTGACAACAATGAGAGGATAGGCTGATATAGTGGATAAGACATAAATTTTTGAAAATTCACACACTGTCAGGTTTTATGCAAAAGGGATAAGGAAATGGGCTTTTGTATATAAAAATGGAGCCTCTGACCAATATGGCACTGTTTATAGCCAGAAATGTGGTAAATGGAAGCTGTCCAAAGCTTTCATGTGCTTCTTTTCCCCCAACTCTGCTTGGCCCATTCCTCAGAGTCACGTGGGACAGTAGGGTCCAGCCCTGGGAGAGAGGTGTTCCCCCTTGGGATGATGCTGGCTCCCTGGTGGCAAAATGCCCAGTGCCTAGCTGGGCACTTACTGCAAGCAAACCACTGCAAGGTGCCCTCCTCAGCAGCTCATAGGAAGTAGAGCTTCTTAGCAATAATGGTGGGTAAAAAAATCTCCCCAAACATCACTTACTTATAGGCAAGGCAATCATTTAGGAGCTCCAGCAACACACATATAGACATTGGAGTGAAGGGGGAGGTAACGTGAGATACACAGGCTCTGGTAGTATGCAGCAGGACAGACAGGGACATGGGGTGCATGTACCCTACCATGGCTACCTAAGAATGTGGTAGGCCAATAGATGCTGTGGGATGTATAGGATTCCTGCTACAGAAATAGAACAATGGAGGCTATGGCCTACATGTGCAGTAATTGGGACTATAGACTTTGACTCTTTAAGCTACATAAATTGCCAGGTTTTAAGCTTGTAAATTTGTGGCTTGAATTTCAGTACAGTTATGTCTTTCTGTCTTCATACCTAATCTTCCAACAGCCACAAATTACACTCTTTTGTTGTTTAATTGCCTCTTACACTAGCCTAAATTCTAGGTCTTATAAACTAAACTTGATTTTTTAGGACTATCAACTGAGACAGCTCATGGGGGCTGAGTTCGCTAGCATTATGGATGTTAAGTGAACAAAACTACCATTTATTTATAGTGTCTGCATTAGTTTTCTATAGCTACACAATAAATTACTATAAATGCAGTGGATTTTAAAAGCATCCATTCATTAACTCTCAGTTCTAAGGCTAGAAGTTCAGCACAATGGGGCTGAGTTCTTTGATCGGGGTCTCATGAGGCTCAAGTCAAGGTGTCTGTCAAATCGGGTTCTCAGCACTGGGAAAAAAATCCAAACTAACGTTATTCTTGTTATTGGTAGACTTATGGGTTACTTATAGTTGTAGGACTGAGTTCCACATTTTCTTATCTGCTGCCAGCCAAGGCTACTCTAGGTTCCTATACGTTGCCCATATTAGAAGCAACCTCAGATCAACTAGACAAAAAATCAACAATGAAATATTAGAACTGAACCAAACTTTGGAACAAATGGACTTAGTAGATGTCTACAGAGTGTTCTGCCCCACCAACATCAGAATACACATTCTTCTCAGCTGCACACGGGACGTTCTGCAACATAGACCACATACTAGCTCATAGAACCTGCTTAAGTAAATGCAAAGGAACTGAAATTATCCCATGCATCTTATCAGACCATAGTGCAATGAAATTGGAAATCAATGGCAAAAGAAACCACAAGAACTTCCTAAACACATGGAAATTAAATAGCATGCTCCTGAACAACCAATGGGTCACAGATGAAATTAAAGAAGAAATTAGACAGTTTCTACAACTGAATGATAACGACAGTACAACATACCGGAACCTATGGGACACAGTGAAAGCAGTCCTAAGAGGGAAATTTATAGCAGTAAATACCCATATCAGGAAAACAGCAAGCACAAATAAACAACTTAATGGTAAACCTCAAACTTCTAGAAAAAGAAGAACAGGCTAAGCCAAAAGCTCGTACAAGGGAGGAAATTATAAAGATTAGAGCAGAAATTAATGTATTGGCGACTAAAACAACAATACAAAGAATCAATGAATAGAAGAGTTGGTTCTTTGAAAGATTAAATAAAATTGACAAACCCTTATCCAACCTTATTAAAAAAAGGAAAGAAAAGGCTCAAATCTATGCAATTAAGAATGAAAGGGTGATATCATATTAGAAGCAACCCCTTTGACACGTGCCTACTCCACCTTCAAGCAATCAGTCCCACATCATACCCTCCTCATGCTTCAAATCCGAATTCCTGTCTTGATACCAGCCTAAGAAAATGCTCTGTTTTTACAGGACTGTGTGCTAGACCAGGACCACTCAAATAACCTCTGTTTTAAAGCCATAATTAATAACAGAAACAAAATCTATCATGTTCACGGACCCCGAGATTATGTAGGGTATGCACACTCTTGGGGGCCATCTAAAAATTCTGCCTGCTCCAGTGCTCTTAGTAGACTCAGGAAACCTGAAATCTCCGGGCAAAACTCATTCTTGTGCATTTTTCTGGCATATTGCCTTCACTTAGAGGATTGTTCCTTTATTATTTTTATTTTTCTTCTTCTACCTTCTATTCGAGCAAACAAAACTCATGTTCACAGTAATGATTTCATAACACAGACTAGGGCACCACAGTGATGATAAATTTATTCCTTTAACAATATTAATCACTATGTCATTCAATCACAAAACGAAGATGTATTCATTAAAGATATTTTTAGAAAATCAGAATAGAAATAGTAATCCCACTTTCCAAATATAGCCATCACATAAGAAAAATGAGCATTTTGCTAATTATAATATGAAAGGAAATTCTATGTCAGACAAATTGACCTGCCCAAAGTTGATGGTACTTTGTGGTATTGTTGGAACTAGGGTGGCAGAATTTTATTCTGGCGAGCGAGGGTAAGTTTTCTGTTGAAGGAAATGAGTATGTTCTTGTTAGTTAACTCATAAAGTGGTTAACCCCTAGAAAGGGAACACTGTAAGCAATGTGAATTTATTATTTTACTGGAAGTCAGAAGCCCAAAGTGGCTGTAAGGACTAAGTTCTTTTTGGAGTTTCTAAGGGAGAATCAGTTTCTTGTTCCAGCTTCTGGGGCTGCCGAAGTGCTTTGGCTTTTGGCTCCACATCACTCTGACCTTTGCTTCCATCACTACAGCTCCTTTGACTCTGATTCTCTTGTCACCTTCTTACTGATTATATTGCATCCACCCAGATAATCAAGGTGACATTCCTATCTTAACTTACATGTGAAAAGTGTCTTCTGTGATGTTCGTAACACACATACAGATTCTGGGCAATGGACATCTTTTCAAGCCATTGCTTTGTCTATTATGTAAGCCTTGGATTTGAAGAAGAGAGCAAGTTCCTGTGACCTATGGGTTTACTCTCGGGAATGGGAAGACTGGAGCGGTACCAGTGGTGGGGCTGAGCCGCCCTAATCGGTCACTATTGCAGGATGCAGCACTCTGGTGGTTTCAGATACCATGGACAAGCATCTAATTTCCAGTCCCACTGACCTGACAGGCTCTTGCAGAGCATGCTCCTACCTTTTAGACTGAGAGAAAAGCTGTTTCTGGCCCAGTATGCCTGATGCTATACCTCTACCAATGCATTGTCCTGATTACTGCAGGTTTGCCTGGAAAAAATGGCTGTATGGTACAGCCCTAACTAGATGAGTCATGAGAAGGAATGACCCTCACCCTCAGATTTTCAGGGATGATCTGGGCATAGCCAACAGCTATGTGAACTTTCCTGCCCAGGTATTAGCATTGTTTCAGTAAATGCTTCCAAAACACTCTATATACTTGAGCAGGAAATAGCTGGCTTTTTGCAGTTAGCACATTTCCATACACACTTGTGCTGAAATTCTACTTCTATCTGCACAAACCAGGCCTTTTTTCCTTACCTTCCTTCCACAATAGCCTTCACAAGAGGATGCAGCCCTGTGTACCCTCCACATTCCGTGTTTTCAGGTCTGTCTGCAGCCCCTAGCAGCTGTCCTTTGAGGAACTGCAAAGGTGACATTTCCTAGGTGTTTCTTAGGCCTGCAATGGGGGATAAAGGTTACCATGAGAGATTATGCTGGGGGCATTAGAAGCCATTAAGTGAAACTAATGCCTTCATAAGCCAGGGATGTTTATCAGCCACTGGAAACCGTATTTCCTTCTCATCTTTTATTACTTTCTATCTTAATAGGGCCCTTGAACTGTTCAACAGCTTATCGATGCCGCCAGTGCAGTGTCTTCTATTTCCTGTGTGTACACCATCGCTGCCCCTGCTGCCTACACTCATGCTGTGTTAGCTGTTGACCCAATTTAATGCCTAGCTGGAAACCTTGCTCTCAACTGTGATTAAAGGAGAGATCAGGTGACTCAGTTACTTGAATATGTATAGTTCTTTGGTTAAAGGAAAAAAGATAGTGAGGGCCGGTGAGACGGCTCAGCGGCTTAAGCGCCTGCCTTGCAAGCGCGAAGGCCCGAGTTCGACTCCCGGAACCCACATACGAAAAAGGGGCCGGTGATATCGCTCAGCGGCACGGGTGCCTGTTGGTGCGCGAGGTCCTGAGGTCGTCCCCCCGGTACCCACAAAAAAAAAAAAAAAAAAAAAAAAAAAAGAAAAAAGATAGTGAAAAAGGAGGTTGTCTAATGATTCACATACTTACAATTTCTTTTTAGGCTCAAAAATCTTACCCAGAATGTGAGCTTTGAAAGCATGAATTACGCTTCTCAAGTCACTCTAAATGCTCACTTTCAATTATATGTGACCTCATACAGCTCCCAGTCAATTTTCTTAAAGCCATATTTCAACTGTAGAGCCACATTTTATCTCTAATTCAGCTAATTCCCAGGCATTACTCTTTGGCATGATTTTTCAGTTTAGAGTAAAAAAGTCTGGGGGTGGACGATGTGAATTTACCATCATTGGAAGAAGGAAGATGAGGCCGAGCCTAGGAGAGAGACAGAAGAGATACAGGCTCCGAGCTGCGTATTAGACAACATCTTCTACATTAGTCCAGCATTTTGCTGCAGGGATGATGACTCTGCATCTTCAAAGGCCAGTCTTTGTATGTGTTCAATACATTCTCTACAGAACGAGAGATCCATGGTGAGCTAGAGACTGAAAGAGGTTTGGAGAACATCTAACCCCCACTGTCCCTTGACAGATGAGGAAATGGAGGACGGTGCCATTCAACTGTTTGCCTACAGATACTCAGGAGTTTGTTCACAGAAGAGAAACTAAACTCTAAGTCTCTTGATGACCAGGAAGAGCCATTTCCCTACAACATTCCATCCTTTCTCCCCTGACTGAGTAGCATTGAGTGTGATGATACGAAGTCACTCTTGGTCCAGGCCAGGTAACCTCCTCTTTCTTGAGCCCAGGGTGCTTACACATAGCACTTATCATATTTATCAAAACTGTGGTTCCGGAGTCTGGAAGACAGTTTATGGTAGGCAGAATAATGTACTCTTCCTCCCCAAAACATATCCACATTCTAATGCCCAGAAGCTGTGGCTATGTTGGGTTACATGGGAAAAGGGAATTTAGATTCCATGAGTGAAGGTCATCAGCTCATCAGCTGCTCTTAAAATAGGAATACCATCCTGGATTATCCAGATGTGCCCAAAGTCATCACAAGTGTCCTTAAAAGTGAAAGTAACGGAGGGAAAAAGGCCCGAGTGATGCTATGTGAGGACTCATTCAGTGTTGCTGGCTTTGAAGAGGAAAGGGGACACAGCCAAAGAATGGCAGTGGCCTCTAAAGGCTGGAAAGGAGGAAAGCAGGAACAGGATCTCCCCTAGAGCCTCCAGAAAGAAACAGTCCATCAGCCCAGTGAGAACTGTATCAGATTTTTTAATCTATAGAACCAAAAGAAAATAACTCTTTCTTATTGTAAGCCACTTAGCTTGCTTACTTCCTTGTTTGCTTTTCTTCTCTTTCCTTCCTTCCTTTCCTCCTCTTCCTCTTCCTCTTTCCCTTACCCTTCCTTCCTTCCTTCCTTCCTTCCATTCTTTTGTGCTGTAGAATCAAACCCAGGGCCTCACACATACTAAGCATACTGAGTTACACCCCTAGCTACCACTAAGTGTGTAGCAATTTGTCACAGCAACCACAGAAAAGTGATGCAGAGCCAGAATGACTGCATGCAAACCAATCCATCACAGATTAAAATGTTATGCTCTTGTCTAGAAGATGCGGCTCCATTCTCGCATTGGCTCCTTTGTCTATTGATCAGGTGTGAACTTGGTCAGGTGTACAATGTGTGGAATGCAGGGCACAGGGACAATAATTTTCACTCTCTCCTTCCCCTGCCCTCCCCAAGACACTGTCATATTGTTGATGCTGTTTCTCATAGATTGCAATAGCCTGAATGGAAGGCATGGTTTTCCATCCACTAGCATAATGCTTGGCATCCAGCAGGCAATCAAATCTTTCTAGAACTGAAATGCACACCTCAAGGGAATGTGCTGTATTTTATGTTTCCCATTAGAATATGTACACAAGTAACAGGAATTATTCCTCACTTTTGGTGCATTCAAGATTTTTATTTTCATTAGCACATGTTTACAGTACATAATGATTACATTTATCATGGGGAGTTGGTACATGTACTTAATGCATTTTAACTCTTTTCTTGTGCCCTACCACTCCCTCCCCTTCTTGCTCCTTCCATCTCTTGGTCCCTTTCCCATTGGTGGTAGAATGACAGCTTGGGGTAAAGTATAACTTTGCAAAAGGTACAAAATCAGAGCTTTGGATGTATTATAAAATGATTAATGATTCTTTTTACACAGCTGCCCAACAACAAATAAAGATGTATTTTAAGGCCTGGTTGACAGACTGTGTTGGAAGTCCAAACTATTGTTGCTACCATGGAACAACTTGTCACAGCAGACTAATTTATTCTCTTTCTCCGAAAGCCTGGCACAGGATCTGCAACTGAAACTGCCTTTGTTGAAGACTCAACTAATGCCAACAACCAAGGCAAAATGTGTAGTCACTGTGCATGTCTGGTTGCATGTTAATTGTGGCAGTGTCCTCAGGTGACATCTGACAGGCTGGACAGTTACAATGAACAACCTGTCATAGTCTAGACCAGTTGTCCTCTTTTCTGCCTGCTCCGTTGGCAGGTCCTGGGATTATCCCATTTCATTTCCTCTCTCTTTATTGGCCTCTCAGCCCTAGAGGCTTCCATCTGTCTTGGCTGTCACTCTGTCTTGTTCTTTTCCATGCCCAACACTGTGGGCACAAACCTCATTTTAGGTGATGATGGAGTGCCAGGAAAGTTGCACATAAGCTGAAATCTTGCAAACAGGAGCATTTTAAATGCAAAAAGGAGCCTGTGGGGATCAGGGAACCTCATTTAAATGGTCTCCATTAGTCAAGGTCTCCTCTATGAGTCCCTCTTCTAGGAAACTTCTCTGAGTTCCTCCCAAATGGCTCTCCTTGCATAGCACTTGATTTTTTTCACATTTTTGGTGTGTGTCACATGCTTCTACGAACTCTAGCTTTTTGTTCTCTTCCTCCTCCAAAATGTAAACTTCCTAAGGGCAGGACACATATATCTTATATCTTTTTATCCTCTAACTTCCTCCAGAATAGCTTATACAGTAAGAACTAAACCCATATTTGATGCATTAAATTAAAGCTAAACCATACTTCATTGAGATAAAATGTATGTGTGCCTGTGGGTGTTTTGAGGAGTGTAGAGGGAGGGAAGAAGGGAGGTAAAGGGGGCGAGAACATGCTCTTTAGAGGGGAGAAAATATTCTGTCCTGTTATATAATATCATATATAAAATCATATATTAAAATAACATACATTTCTCAAAATCTGATACTTTTAGGGAAATCACCAATTCTTACTGAAATGTGATGATTGTAACATTAAAACAGATATATTTTGAGTTTCCTTTCATTACAATCTTGAGCAAGGACATAGTCATTGAAGGTTCCTCTAGATTAAAAATATTTTAAAAACAAAACAAAAGGCATTTCCAATGCCTTAACTTCTACAAGGCTGTGGTTTTTGTACATAGAACACTGTTTTTTCCCATCTTATATAGCTTAGTCTTATGTAATAGACAATAGACCCTCAACATTGACCAAGCCAAGTTGGTCCTAACTTTATGCACTTATCTTAACATATATCTTTTCATTTAAGATGCCTTTTGGACTTGGATTGCCACAAGGATCCAAAGATTTCCTGCCTATTTCTATTATTTCTTGACAGCCTGTGCTGTTGACTCTGTGTTAACTTTACCAAAAAGAAGCATGTATCGATTAGAGTGACGACGGATGAGCTCAGAGAAGCCACTGTGCACATGAGTGTAGTGTCCTCAGATGTGAGCAACAGGAACTATTCTCTCAGAAGCACTTTATCAACCAACAGACTTCAAACTAAGAGAGAGCTCAGAGTTCAGAGAAATTTGTCTTTGGTTGGGCCAAGAAAGCACATTGATAAACAACTGAACACAGGACATTGTACCCATGACTGTGAGGAAATAAAAAAATGAAAATTTTGTTTTGGTTTGCAGGGCACTTAACCCTTTGATACATACTCAAAAGGAAGCAACACAAACTAAACAGTACATTACTTTACTTCACTCAGTAGACCAAACGATAGAATTTCTGATGTAGAAAGAGAGGGTAATGATTGTCTGCCAACTTGCATATTTTATAAATAGAAAGTTAAGGACCAAAGAGATAATATCCATAGCCCAAGGGCACATATCTGGGAAGCTCATCCTCTGGGATTTTGTTTCATGAAATCAGCCTTTGTAATCATAGATTATCAACATCCAAAGGAATCTCAGAAATCAGAGGCCACTTCCTTTCCTCTATGTGCATTATTCAGCTATTTCCTGAAATAAGCTCCTTTATTTTTATGTAATCATAGTACAGTCAACCAGCACTATGGAGGGGATCTGCGAAGAACAGAGATGCCTAGAGTTCAAGTCCTAAGATCTAGTAATTCATTTATTCTCTCATTAAAGTTTATTGAACATTTAAATGTGCCAGAAACATAAAAACCCAGACAGAAGCCACACCTTCATGGAGCTTACAGTCTAAAAAAGGAGGCAGATAATAACAAATGCATAAGATATACAGCATATCAGATGATGAGTAGTGCTATGGAAAAAACAAAGTGGTACAGAGAATGAGGAATATTGGGAAGGTAGAAAGAAATGGGAAGGGCTTTAAAATAGAATGGGTAAGGTAGGTTTCACTGTGAAGACATGACAGGGTGAAGGAGTAAATCGTGCAATTTCCTAGGACAAGAGTGTCCAAGCAGAAGAACAGCAAGTGCAAAGGCTCCAACTATTCAAGAGGCAGCAAGGAAGCTGACGAGGCTAATGCAGAGTGAACAAGCAATGGATGGTGAGATAATGTGGGTTAGGAGACAGATGGTAGCTTGGTAAGGACTTCCACTTATTTGGAATAAAATGGGATTTCTCAACCAATGGGAAGCCAGTAATGAGTTTGATCTGGCTTAACTTCCTGCGTATTGGGAATTGACTTTCAGGAAGAAAAGGCGGAAGTAGGAAGAAGAGGTAGAAGGATAGTACAGTGGTCCAGGAGAGAAAGGATGGTGGCTTAGGACAGGTGAGAGTGGCAGGGTGTTAACTTCTGGGTATATTTAAAAGGGAAGCTAAAAAGGATTTAGTACTGGATTTAAAGTTGAATGCAATAGAATATAAGAGAAGGATAATCACACCAACACATTTGACATGAACATATAGAACAAGGGCACTACTATTACTGAAATGGAAAAGCTGAAGAAGGGGACAGGATCAAGTGTAATTATAAGCAGTGTATCACTGGGCAAGTCCCTTAACCTCTCTGAACTTCAATTTCCCCTTCTGTATTTGGCAAAGTCTGTTACTTTATAGACTTGTTGTAAGACCCAACTGGGATAATGTGTTGAGTGAGTAATTTCCTGGTATAAACACTGAAGGTTGTTATCTTAGTATACTTTGAGTTGCTATAACAGATCCCAAAGACAGGATAATCTATACAGAAAATAAATTTATTTCTCACTATTCTGGGAATTGGAAAGTTCCTTATGAAGGTGCTGATAGCTGGTGAGGACTTTCTGAGTGAATCATCGCATGGAGGAGGGCGAAAAGGTGAGAAGGTAGAGTGACAGTGCAAGAGGAGGGGACCCAACTCAGCCTTTTAAGGGACTCATTCCTGCAATTGTGGCATTAATCCATTCACTCCACCCCCATTAGGCCCCTCCTCCTCACACTGCTACACTGGTGATCAGGTTTCCAGGGTGTGAGCACTGGGGACACATTCACACCATACAGTTGCTAAGAGTCTGGCAGGGAGGGATTCTGCCCTGGCTATTTTCCATCCCTGTCTCCCCTTTTCTCCCAACCATCCTCCTTATCTGCCATCTCACTGAGGTGGGGCGATGACTCACCCCTGCGGTCTATTAACAGTCACTGGTGAATGAGATCCTATTTCAGAGGAGAGTGACTGAAAACCACTTGCCGAATGCAGACAGCGCTAAGCACATCCATGCAGCCCCTTTCTCTCCATGAGTTGTAATAGAGAGTGGGAGGAAGTAAGCATATCGTGCGGGGTGCTGTTCATTTCTCTCCAGTGGAGACACCGCCCATGAGAGAAAGTTCATTGCCTGTCAAACTGAGTGGGGAGTTTAAAAAACAATTGCTATGGAATTTAAAAGATAAGAAAATTTAAATAGACGTGTAATTTATTTATTTATTTATTTATTTTATTTATTTTTTTTTTTTTGTGGGTGCCGGGGGTCGACCTCAGGACCTTGCGCGCCAGCAGGCGCCCGTGCCGCTGAGCGATATCACCGGCCCCTTTTTCGTATGTGGGATCCGGGAGTCGAACTCGGGCCCTCGCGCTTGCAAGGCAGGCGCTTATGCCGCTGAGCCATCTCACCGGCCCAAGATAAGAAAATTTAAAACCCTCAAAACTATACCTTAAGGAAGAAACTAACATTCAGTTGCTACCTTGACATTCTTAGGCCAACAAGAAAGGTCCTTGGAAGGGGACCAGTGGTGTTCCAGAAAGACCAGCTCAGCTAGAACCAGAGTGGGCTATGTTAGATGAGTCTTTCCTATATAGTGCTGGATGCAAGAATAACATTCGACAAAACAAGCCTAAATGTCAGCCAGTTTCGATAAGTAAAATATAAACATTTTGACTGGGAGTCATGGTGCATGCCTAAAATGTGTGTGTACCTAGATACTCCAGAGGCTGAGGCAGGAGGATCATAACTTTGAAGCCAGCCAGGGCAACTTGGTGAGACCCTGTCTCAAAATTTTTTTTTAAAAAGGGCTGAGGATGTGGCTTAATCCCCTAAATTGAATCCCCTAAATTCAATCCCTAGTACTGGAAATGCACACACACACACACACACACACACACACACACACACTTTAGAAATTATTTCTAGAATAATTGGGAGAGGAAGAGAAGAAGGGAAATGATAACGCCTTCCAGTTGCATCTACTCCTTTGCATATATTTTCTAAGGCAATGCACATGTGCATGCAAGTGTGTGTGTGTGTGTGTGTGTGTGTGCGCGCGCGCATGTGCGTGAATAGATTTCACTTTCTTATCATCAATGGATCTGGAACTAAGTTAATGAGAGAAATAATCATATTCTTTGCTTTGGGGCAGAAATTAATTGGCTTTGAGGACAAAAATACTTCTTAATTTTTATATTAAGAATCACTAAGATATAGTGACCTAAAAGAAGGGATTCAACTGTGAGGAATATTCTAACAGAAGACTCTCATCCTTCCCCCAGTACAAGTAATTAGTTTCTTCGGCTTCTGTAACTCATTTGCTCCATGAATGAAAAAAACCATCTATTGGTAATGTTCATAATGGTTTTCATCTTTCCCCTTTATCATATCAGCACCTGTGTTAGTCAGCTTTCCCTTGGTGTAACAAAAACCTAAGATAATTATAAAGAGAAAAGGTTTATTCTGGCTCACAGTTATAGAGGTTCCCATCCATGACAGGGTAGAACCATTTCTTTTAGGCCTCGAGTGGGGGTACTGGATGACAATGGCAGCTAGTACATGGTGGAACAGATTGCTTCCCTCATGGTTGAGAAGCAAAGAGAAAAAAAGAACAGACTGGGGCCCCAAAATCTCTTTGGAGGGCACAGCCTCAATGACCTAAAGACCTATAAGGCTCCACCTCTTAAAGTTTCTGTTGCCTCCCAAGAGCATCAAGTTGGGGAACAAGTGTTTTTTTTTTTCCCTGTGGATAGCGGGGGTTGACCTCAGGACCTCATGTGCCAGCAGGCGCCCGTGCTGCTGAGCGATATCGCCGGCCCTTTTTTCGTATGTGGGTTCCGGGAGTCGAACTCAGGCCCTCGCGCTTGCCAGGCAGGTGCTTACACCACTGAGCCATCTCACCGGCCCCAACAAGTGTTTTAACACATGGGCATTTGGGGGCCATTCTGGGTCCAAACTACAGCAGCACATCAATCACGTGTTATACTTTCTGTTCTCCTCCCTGTAACTCTGGGCCTAGAATCCAGCTTTGAAAAATACAATGGGTCAGAGGCAGGGTCAGTAAAAAAGTGACTCTCTGTAAAGAGTAAGATAGCAAATATTTTTTAGCTTTGCAGGCCATATGCTCTCTGTCACAGCCACTCAACCGTGCCCTTGTAATATGAAAGTAGCCACAGATAATAGGTGGACAAGTGAACATAACTGTGTTCTAGCAGAATTTTATTTATGGACCCTGAAATTTGAGTTTCATATAACTTTCATGTGTCACATGAAAATAATTCTTTTGATTTTTTTCTCAACCATTTAAAGATGTAAAAATCATGTTTAGCTCTTGGGGACTAAAAACGTAGGGGCAGATTAGATGTGCAGGTCACTATTTGCTGCCCTTGGCAGCAACTGGTGGCCCTGCCTTAGATTTAACCCCATGAAGCTCTGGGAGGAACCATCAATGCCTCACATCTTTTAACCTGAAACACTTAGGAAGAAATCCATAAATGGCTGTCAGCCTAGTTCTGAGTCCTAAACTATGAGATCAAAGCGGCATCCTCAAGTTGCTCCCCAAAGCCATGATACCTCTCAGAGAAAGTGGTCAGAAGATGAACCATTCTTCCCTCCAACGCTTCTCATTTCAATTCATATTTCTTGGTACCTGCCCTAAGTACCAAAAATTCATGAGACATTCTAGGTTTGGAAAAGCAGCACAATACTTGAGAACATTAGGTGGTATCTTAGCCCATTTTCTGCTGCGACAACAGAATACCTGAGACTAAGTATTTTGTAAAGAACAGAGATTTACTTCTTAGGGTTCAGGAAGCTGGGAAATCCAAGGATATGGTGCCAGAATCTAGCAAATGCTTTCTGCTACATCATAACAGGGTAGAGGGCATCCTATGGCAAGGTAGCATGCACCAGAGACAGGCAGCTAACAAAACCACTCCCATGATAACTAACCTATTCCCATAGACAATGGCATCAATCCTTTCATGAAGGTAGATCCCTCATGGCCTAATCACTTCTTGGAGGACTCATCTCTTAATATTGCTACAATGGCAATTAAAATTCAGCACGAGTTTTGAGAGGGATATTCAAGCAGATAACAAGGCAAGTGTGCTAGATTAATGGTGGGGGTGAGTTACGTTACACTGGACAATGAGAGCTAAGTCTAGAGTTCTTTCTCTTAAAACTGAAGGACTGTGTACTGCTTGGCCATTGGAATATGGCAGAAATAATGCTGGTTCCAGGCTTAGGAGACTGACAGCTTCTACTTCCTTTCTCTTGAAATCCTCAATCCTGGGGAAGCCAGCTGCTACAAAGAAGTCTGACTTCTCTGAATCTACTGTGTGTGCAGACCCAGCTGAGTGCGCCTTCCAGCCTTTCCACTCATCTACGAAGTGTGTGAGTGAAGACATCGTGGACCCTCCAGCTGATGCATCTGCCAGCTGAAACCACAGAGTGACCCTGATCGATGCCACAAAGAGCCAAAGAATTCCCCAGCTGAGCCCTGAAGAAGTTCCTGACTCAAAACTGTGACATATAAGTTAAGAGGTTTATTATTTTAAGCCACAAATTATGGAGTAGTTTATTAAGTAGCATAGATAAACAGAACAGCAAGTATGCCAAAAAAGTGATATGACTGAAACTCAGAGAAGGAAAGGGTCAGTAAGGACTGGGGTGGTTGGGACAAGCTAAGGAAGGAAAGAAACTAGAAGCTGGAGGAAAAGGAAAGGAAGGCTTTGTCCGGAAAGCATGCAGAAGGACAGGAGAGTGGCTGGGAACCAAACTCTAGACTATAGAGGAGGGTATATGTGTGAAGGGTGGGGAGACAGCAAGGAGCAAACAGTGACTTTCAACAAGGAAACCTACTATAGTGACACAGGGCAAGCCAAACTGGCTGTTAGTGAACATTAAGTTCCTTTTGGCATCTCAGTAGCCTTCAGCAGTTAGTGACAGTGGTTATGGTAGTGAGTAGGAAGAGGGTTGTTATCAGTCCTACCTCTGGCAATTTCACTGTTAGTGGATGAGATCAAATGGCTTGTCATGTAACCAGTACGGGCAGACAGCCCTACAGCCTGTCTGTAGCTCCCAAGAGGTTTTCTTCACCTTAGAGTAAACTGACCGGCACCTGGCAGGAGGTGCACCATTGGAACTACTGTACAAAGGCTGCAGCTGATTCAGGAGGCAGGGTTTTCCAAAAAGGAAGAAAGAGACAGACATAAGGCCAATGGGCTCAGTCATGAAATGCTGCCATCCTGGCAGTGTTGCTTGGCTTGCCAGCTTTCTGATACCTCATTTATGCAAGGATGGTGAGTCCTATACCACTATTCCTAAGCAACCACAAGCACTGATGAGCACTAATCCAATCAATCCCTGAGTGATTCCTGAATTAGGTCATTCCACATGCACTTAGCCAATGCTAACATCTTCATACTGAATATATGCAAAGCCAGTTTCCACAATTCTAATAAGACAACTACCTTTAATCTCTGTTATGGCTTGTGTCTGGATGTCCCCCCAAAGCCTCATGTGGTCATGGGGGGCAGACTTTTTGGAGGCAGCTGAATCTAGAGTTTGTGATATGTTCATTGTCTAGTGCTGGGATTAGGGGTGTGAGTGCTACACCCACCCTAGGGTGGGTAGCCTGCATACAATATAAGGAAGGAAAAGAGGCTTGCTCCTCCCGTTTTGCTCTTGTTGCTTTTGCTGTCTTCCACTGCCATGAAATATTGTCTCTCTGCCACGTGACACCCTGCCTTGGAGCCAGTTGATTATGGACTGAAACCTCTACAAACTGTGAGCTAAATAAACCTTTCCTCCCTTTAGCTTTGGGTGTTGGGTATTTTGTCTCAGCAATGAGAGAAAAATAGCTAAGACAATTCCATTCTTTCACACTGATACCAGCTTATATGTGATCATCTGAATTTATCAGAAGATCATTTAGGTCTCTCCTCCAACTCCCTTCTGGCAGGCATCAGAGAGAAGTATGTCAAATTCATCCACAACAGTTGCCAAGCACTAGAATGTAGCATTGGGAAATTCTTGAGAACATGGTATATTGAAATACATCAAAGACTCTTGGGGCTGACAGATGGAATAACTGAGATGTCGTGATGGTAAATGGTTGACACAAGCTGGCAGGAACATTAGCAAAGCTAGAATTGATTCTGCCCTCTGAATCTCCCTGGGATATACCAAGCATTGCAGACTTGAAAATTACCTTGATTTCATTGATTCCAAGTGGTAAATTAACTTATCTTTGGACGGTTGAACTGCTTTCATTCTTGGTAAATGTTTTCTGATTTCTGCGATACAGACAGAAGACTTGGAGAATCCCTTTGTGGAAAACCCCACAAGAGTTGTTGGGAGTAGAGATTTAGGAACAAGTTTGACATTGATCTAATTGCACTCAATAATAACCTTTTTTGGTGATAGTGCTTTTCATCTCTCCTAGATAGTATGTTGTACTTGAAAGTAATGAAACCAGGCATGGTGGCACATGCTTGTAATCCTAGCACTCTGGAAGGCTGAGGCAGGAGTATTGCAAGTTTTGAGCCCATCCTGGGCAACTTAATGACTCAGCTAAGTCCTGTCTTAAAAAATAAAAAAGGGCTGGAGACGTAGCTCAGTGCAAAGGCCTTGGGTTCAATCCCCAGTGCTGAAAAAAAGTAAAGAACAAAAAGAAACTTTTAATTTCAGAATTAGTGGCTTTTGAACTCTGCTCACCAGTAACCTCTCAAAGTGAAGACACTGGCACAAAGTCTCCTCTGTACAGGTGTCAACTCATGTAGACAACAGTGGAAAATGCTGAGTGTTTGTTAAAATGTTTCTCACGTTTTACATTTTATGTAGCTCAGTAGGGACTACTGAAATTCTAACAGGAATATTTATGAGCCCCTACCACATACAAGCAAACACATATTCAGGGCCCCTTGCTTATAATTCTGAAATACAAAAAGCTCTAGCAACAAGTCTTTTTCGTAACTCACTTAGTGGCAAAACCTGACCTGAATGGATATAAGGCTCTTATCAACCATCTTTAGCTCATATAGTATGAATATTCATGTATTTCACTGCTGAAATGCTAGAGGGTACCAGTGTACACTACATACACAGTATGATGTTTTCAAAGTTAAAAACTGAGTTCCAAAACATATCTGACCCAAGGATTTCAGATAAGGGATCAGGCACCTGTCCTCCCATGAAACCAGTGACACTTGGTGTTTTAATCCATTCAAGCTGCTTAACAAAATAGCAAAGACCAGGCTGATAGAGAACAGACATTAATTTCTCACAGTTCTGGAGGCTAGGCAGTCCAAGGTCCAAGGTCAAGGTAGCAGCAAACTGAGTGTCTGGGGAAGGCCTGCTCTCTGACTTATAGACGGTCATTTTCTTTCTGTGTCCTCACATGGTGGAAGGGTCTCTCTCAGGCCTCTCTCATAAGGGCACTCATCCTAATCCTGAAGGCCTCATGGCCCTATCATTTCCCAAAGCCCCCACCTTCTAATACCTTCACTCCTGTGTGAGCGACACAGGAATTCACAGCACAGCACTGGGTGCGCAGCAGAGCAGAGAGAGGGTGGAGGAGGAGTGCTGAGACCAAGACCATCAGATCCCATGGCGGAATTTCCAGGGGGTGATAAGGCTGTGCAATCTGAAGGGTCTGCAGAACACTTGCAAAGGCTAATATGACACCACTTGACTTTCAAAAAATGTATCAATGATTCTAAATAGAATCTTTTACTTAGAGCACAATAAAGTGAACTAATTTGAAACTTCTCTGTACTATCAATTATAGAAATCACAAAGTACAAATCAGGTATCTTGGCTTAGAAGCCCAGCAGGGGAAGATTATGGATGTGCCTCACACTTTAATCTGTTTGGAATCTTCTGTTTGAGAGCTGGTCCTCTCCTAGATGCTATAGCTACCAGCTTGTAATTGCCAGGGTAGGACCTGGGTACAAGCTGTGGTGCAATCCCACCCCAACCAGGGCAATCACAGTGGATGCTCAGGAGAGCATCTCTCCATTCAAAGTTGGAAATGCCATGGTCCAGGTCGTATAGAAGCTGCCCCAGATTTCCAGTGCCACCACAGGGAGAGCTCAGGGAGAAGTCAGATACAGGATCCAGCAGTGGCCAATACAGCTGACCTCTGACCATGTGCTGTGTAAAAAATACACACATACACACACACACATCAGCATCACCACCACCACCACCATCTTTAGCATCATCCACTTTTTGCTTATGCCATTTTGAGTTGAGTTTCAGCTCCTTGCAAGCAAATTTCATAGGCAATTGGTTCTAGAAGTCTCTCAAATTTGGAAAAATATTTTTCATAAATGTTAACTTTATGACAACTTTTAAAAAGACTCTTTTCCTTTCCTCTTTTTATGAACTAAATCATGTTCCTCTCCAAAGTTCATCTGTTGAGACCTTAGCTCCAAGGTGAGTATATTTGGAGACAGGAACTCAGGAAGGTGATTAAGGTTAAATGAAACCATAAGGGAGGAGCCCTGATGAATAGGACTGGTATGGAGAAAGGAGAAGAGACATCAGCCAGTTCTTTCTCCCTGACTTGGAGCATTCAGAGAGGAGGCTGCATGGGAACGTGAGGGCAGCAGTGGGTAAGTCAGGAAGACAGACCCCAGGAGTCCAATCCTGATGGCACCTTAACCTTGGGTATGTAGCCTCCAGAACTGTGTTAAAATTAATTTCTGCCATTTAAGCCATCTAGTCTGGGGTATTTTAATATGGCAGCCCAAGCTGACTAATGCACTCCCTATAAAGTTTCTCAGGGAGCCAGCTTGACAATTTGTCACATTGTGAGAGTCACCTTTGGTCCTGCCTTCACCGCTCTCCCAAAGGAAAAGTTGTGAGGAGGGTGAACAGGAAACTAGAGTCTGCCTTTCAAAGACTGGAGCTTCTAGAAGGCACTAGCAAATCTAACACAATAAAAGAAGCAATTCAAGATGTCTTAGATTAATTTCTACGTATTTTCTACAAAACATGAACTTACAGTGATTTAATAATTTGATTTGAAATCACCATGACTAAAGATCAAAATAAAAACATATTTCTTGGGCTGGGGATATAGCTCATTGGCACAGCGCCTGCCTGGCAAGTGCAAGGTCCTGAGTTCAATTCTCAGTACAAAAAAATAAATAAATAAAAACATATTTCTTAACTATTAAGTATCATGACTCAAAAATTATCTCTAGAATAGATTTTTTTTTTTTTTTTTTTGGTCTTTCGAGGCAGGGTTTTGCTACTAGATTCACCTTTGACACAAGTCAAAGGAGAATTTGTTATCATTCAACTGTAAGAGAAAATATTTTCAAGTAAAACTTAGAAGTATATGGTCTTGAGGAGAATGACCAAGATGGCGGAGTGGTAAGCAGAAGAGAAAGAGCCTCTCTGAGAGTCACTGTCCAGACACTGGAATATAGCAACGCAAAGAAGACAAGGAGGAGGGAAGTGGGCCCCCTGGACCAGGAAGGATCTGAAGTGGGAACTGAAGCCCACAGAGAGAGCAAAGAGAGAAACTTCAACAAAGAAGGAGGGAGCAGGGGTGCCTTCTCCCTGAGATGGGACTCACTGCATGAGAGGAGCGGTTCAAACCTGCAGACGCATGGTGACTGCTGGTGACCCCTGGTGACCCCAGAGGCCTCCACAGAGAGACACAGCAGAGGAGGGAAGCAGCAGATGTGAGGTACTGCACTACCTGGCAATGAGTGCTGACGGCTCAGTCACCCCGCGGGAGAGAGCAATTGGCTGGGAGCCATCTGGGAGAGGGGCCAACTGAGCTCAGAACTCAGAGCAGCTGGGGGCTCCATCTAGCAGTTCCCTGCTGGGCTCAGCCTGTGGAAGGTGTGATGATGGCTGCAGGCCGAATGAGCCTGGTCTTGGCCAGAAGGTGCAGGCTCACTGAGATTATCCACTACCCCTCCAGAAAGCTACTGCTTGCTTGCTGGGATAGATTGGCCTGGATCGGCACTGTGTCTCCACATGTTGTCTACCAGTGACAGCAGAGTCAAACCTGGAAGTGGACCTTTATTTACTTTTTTTCCCCTCTCTCTCATTTGTTTTTTGTTGTTGTGGTGATGATGGTGGTTTTGTTATTGTTTTTTGTTTTTGTTTTTTTTCTCCTTCATTGTTTGATCTTGTTTTTATATGAGTGTGAACATGGTTTCTAGCCCCTTTGTGGTTGTGGTTCTGGTTCTGTTCTGTTCTTCTTTTCATCTCTTCCTTCTCTCTTTCCCTCCAGTCTTCTGCACCAGTTTCCCAAAATTAGCATGATCCCTCTCTCTATCTGCCAGCCTTACTTCTAACCTCTTCCTCTTCTTCCACTTCTCTATTTATTCCCTAACCCATTTTAAATTTTAACACCTGAAGGCAAAATCTACATATTAAGGACTTACATACTGCATATAATTTTCTGGTTTGTTTTAGATTATGTTATATAACCACAAATCTAGTTCATACGGTTAAAAGTAGCAAATTAATGGTTAGCTTAGTTCGTTATTTTCTAGGCTGTGTTTGATGTTTTTGTCATTGCTGATGGTATGACTATAGCCAAAAGTGATAAAATGTCTTCCTGGTATTCCATGACAGAAATTGACTAAGGGTCCCAGAAAATACTGTGACACAGTGCCAAAGAGCCAGGGACTGGGCCAAACAGGCAGCAACTTCTCATCCCCAACAAATTGAAGAGGTAAGATCTTGCAACAGACTCAAAACCCAAAAATCAGCTACACCTGAAGATTCCATCAAATGAGTAGTCATTTCCTAAGGGTTCTAAATATTAGCAATAAAGCAACCCACCTTAGGCAATTTACAAGCATCGCCCCAGGAATTAAACTAAAAAAGAAAAGAAAATGAGAAGACACTTAAACAAGATGCAACCCCAGACATCCAGTTCACCAAAGGCAAACCCAGGGGGCAATGAGGTGGGACAATCTGAAAGCCACCCACCTGGCCTCTCTGAAGTGGTAACAACCAAGCAATTGAATGAGGCTCTAGAAAAAAATCAGATCAGAAATAATTTCTCAGATAACTGCAGAGATGGCGTCCACAATGAAAACCATGCTTAGGGACTCTAGAGCAGATACAGACCAAAAAAAAAAAAAAGAAAAATAGATGAGCTTAAGAAAATTATGGAAGCCATGAATGCTCAGCATAGGAAAGAAATGGAATCCATAAGACAGATTCAAGCAGATATCCAGGAGAATAAAAATTCCATTGAAAGTATCCACAGCAGAATAAACCAATGTGAGGACAGGATCTCAGATATAGAAGACAGGCTTGCAGTTAGAGATCATGAAAAGAAAGATTTCTTAAAAATAGTAAGAGATCATGAGAAATCAACCCAGCAGCTGCTAGATGAGGCAAAGAAGAATAACTAAAGATTGATTGGCAACAGTGAAAAAGCAGGAGATAGCACAAATGATATTAAAAAAAAAAAAACTGTTTAAAGAGATCATGGCAGAAAACTTCCCTGGTAGAGAAAAAGAATTTGACATACAGATAAGTGAGGCATATAGAACTCCAATAAGCCACGATTAAAAAAAAAAAAAAAATCTACAGCCAGGCATATCATAGTCAAGATTCCACAAATTTAACACAAGAGTAGAATCTTAAAAGCTGTTAGGAAAAAGAAACAAATCACCTATAAAGGAAAGTCCATCAGAATCACACCTGACTTCTAAGCACAAACCCTCGAATCAAGGACAGCTTGGAGTGAAGTATTTCAAGTTCTAAAAGAAAACAACTTCCAGCCCAGATTGATGTAACCTGCAAAACTATCTTTAAAAACTAATGGAGAAGGAAGACATTTCCATGACAAAGAACAGCTGAGGAAATTTATAACCACCAAACCAGCACTCCAAAATGTTTTGGAGGACATTCTAGAAAGAGATAACAAGGACTACAACTCCATGAACCCCAACAGAAGGAATCCACCAGGCAAGGTGAACAATTGAACAGAGGGAAGGAACAAAAAAGAGGGGAAGCCAACAACAGGAAAATAATAAGACAAGGATAAGTCAATACATATCATTATAACCATCCATGTTAATGGTCTCAATTCATGAATCAAAAGATAGACTGGCAGAATGGATCAAGAAGCAAGATCCAACAACATGCTGCATACAAGAAACACATTTAATTCAAAAAGGAATTCATAGACTGAAAGTCAAAGGATGGAAAACAATACTCCATGTAACAGGAACCCAGGAAAAAGCAGGGGTAGCTATTCTATTTGCAGACAAAGTGAATTTCAAGCCAAGACTGATTAAGAGACATAAATAAGGTCACCACATCCTTGTAAAGGGAACAATCCAAGAGGAAGAGATAACAACCATAAATATATATGCACCAAATACCAGTGCACCCAACTACATAAAACAAATATTAACAGACATGAAATATCAAATATGCACTGATACAATTGTAATGGGGGACCTTAATACCCCACTGCCACAAATAGACAGATCGACTAGACACAAAATCTACAAAGTAATATCAGAACTGAAACAAACCTATGAACAAATGGACTTAGTAGATGTCAATAGAGTGTTCTACACTACAACATCAGAATACACACTCTTCTCAGCTGTGCATGGGATGTTCTCCAACATAGACCACACAGTAGCCCGTAGAACATGCTTAAGCAAATGCAAAGGAATTGAAATTATCCCATGCATATTATCTGACCATAGTGCAATGAAATTGGAAATCAATGGCAATAGAAACCACAAAAACTCCATAAACACAAGGAAATTAAATAACACCCTCCTGAACAACCAGTGGGTCACGGAAGACATTAAACAGTATCTATGATTAAATGATAATGCTGATATTAAACACTAGAACTTATGGGACACAATGAAAACAGTCCTACGAGGGAAATTTATAACAGTGAATTCCCATATCAGGAAAATAGAGCAAGCTCAAACAAACAATTTAATGTTGAACCTCAAGCTTCTAGAAAAAGAAGAGCAAGTCAAACCAAAAGCTCATACAAGGGAGGAAATGATAAAGATCAGAGCAGAAATTAATGCAATGAATCAATTCTTGGTTTTTAGAAAGATTAAATAAAATTGACAAACCCTTAGCTAATCTTATCAAAAAAAGGTAAAGATTCAAATCCATGCAATTAGGAATGAAAAGGATGAAATCACAACAGATCCTGCAGAAATCCAGAAGATCATCAATATCTATTTCAAGAATCTGTATTCTAATAAAATGGAAAATGCAGAAGAAATGGACAGATTCTTAGATACATGTGAATTAACAAAGCTGACTCAAGAAGATATAAAAATTCTAAATAAACCAATATCAGTCAATGAAATTGAAGATGTAATTAAAAACCTACCAACAAAGAAAAGCCTAGGTCTTGATGGATTCACTGCTGAATTCTACAAGAAATTTAGAGAAGACCTAACACCACTACTTCTCAAACTCTTTAATGAAATTGAAAGGGATGCAATACTCCCAAATTTATTCCTGAAAGAAAGCATTACCCTGATACCAAAACCAGAGAAGGATCCAACCAGAAAAGAGAACTATATGGCAATCTTCCTAATGAATACAGATGCAAAAATCCTCAATAAGAAACTGGCAAACGGAATGCAGCAAATTATCAAGAAGATTATGTACCATAACCAAGTTGGATTCATCCCAGGGATGCAGGGATGGTTCAACATACACAAATCAATAAACGTAATACACCATATTAACAGAGCCAAAGACAAAAAACATGTGATCATCTCAATAGGTGCAGAAAAAGAATTTGACAAAGTCCAACACCGATTCATGATAAAAACCCTACAGAAAATTGGAATAGATGGTCTTTATCTCAATCTGATAAAAGCCATCTATGACAAACCAACAGCCAACATCATACTAAATGGACAAAAACTGAAAGCTTTTACTCTAAAATCAGGAACGAGACAAGAATGTCCACTGTAACCACTCCTATTCAATATAGTTCTGGAAATATTAGCCAGGGCAATTAGACAAGAGAAAAAAATAAAATGACTAAGGATAGGAAAGGAAGAAGTTAAATTATCATTGTTTGCAGATGGTGTAACACTCTACATAGAAGACCCCAAAAACTCCACTAACACATGCCTCAATTTAATAACAAAATTTAGTAGCATAGATGGATACAAAGTCAACACTCAAAAATCAATAGCATTCCTGTACAGGAAGAACAAACTCACTGAGAGAGAAAGTAGGGAAACAATACCATTCACAACAGCATCCAAAAAAAAAAAAAAAAGAAATACCTAAGAATCATTCTAACAAAGGAAGTCTGTGTGATCATCCTTTGTCCTCCAGGCTTCCTTCTACTATATTTCTCTTCACTTATCTCTCTTATCTGCCCCCTTCTCTCTTAAATTCCCCCCCCACACATACACAGGGTAAAAATCACTCTACTAAGGGGAAACTCATTGTATACAAGTTCCTGGTTTGTGCTGCATTTGTTGTATAACTGTAGATTTTGCTCCTATGGTTAAAGGTACCAAATTAATAGTTACTATCGTTTCTCAGTTTCTAGGCTGTGCTTGATGATATTGTTATTGCTAATTGTACTACTTTAGCTAGGGTGTCATACCTGTTGTAATCAGTTGTTCTCCCTTGTATAACAGCACTGTGATTGCTGCCATGAAATATGTATCTTTGTTCCACTATATTCTTCTGACATGATGGTTCTGCCTTGGAGATAGCCAACCAACAATGGACTGAACTCTATGAAACCATGAGCCAAAATAAACCTCTCCTTCTTTAAATTGCAAGCACTGGGTATTTCATCCCAGCAACAGAAAACCTAATACACCCCTTCTCCCTAACTTGTCTGACTTGTACTTGGAAGGGGACCTACAGCCTTTCCTTTTACCTTCATCATCTCTTCCATTGCTCTTTTCCATCTCCCTGCTTCTGTAGCTCCTCCAAGGTCAAAAGAAGCAGAAGCCACTTCCATGGGTTGGGATGAGTATTTTTTACATCACTTGGTGCTGTTTGCAGTTCTCCCTTGGCTACCAAAGTTGTCTGTGCTGGGTAAGTAGTCACATACTGGTACTTACATGGGGTTTTGACTGCCTTTTGTGACCACCCTCCTCACCTTCTACACATACCTTCTACTTCATCATCCATTTCATAGTCTTCATGGCCTGGTTCACCTCATCCCAATAGGACATTTTCTAGGCAAGGAGACAGCAATAATTGCTCAAACTCTACCTTACCCGATGTTGCTTTGTCTAATAAAAACACATCTTTTTATGCCATATGGTGAAAGTTGAGCTTTCAGAAGTGTCAACTGCTGAACACATTTTTCCTTGCCTCGCTTTCTTGATCTGATTTAGCAACTCTGCTTTTACCAAATCCTCTGTCCACATATTCAGATACTACCAAACCCAGCACTGTGGTCTGCTCTGATAGACATAGAGGCTGTTCAGCAAGCATCTAACTGGGAAGTGAGATGCCAATCTCCCTCTGCTACCATAACCCCGATCACTAGTTGAGAGCCCTTCTCTCTTGATGTAGGGTGAAGACAAGAGTACTCTCTCCTCTCTTATGGCAGTTGGAGAAGAAATGCCCCAGCACTCTTTACAAGGCCATTTGCCAAGATTATTGTCTACAATATCCTCCTAAAGCAATAATCATCTGTAATGTAGGATAGAGCTGTAAGGGGGACTTGTAGTCACTAGACCAATTTTGATATCTTTTATTACACACCACATAGCCTTGTCCAGTAGCACATTTTAGAACATTATTAATTACCACTAACATCATTAATTATCATTTTCAACTTTTAGTATCAATTCCTTCTGATAACTGGGAAAATCCCATTCAACATCCTCACTTCAAATGATGTGTTGGGAAAATTAGCAACTCAGTGCTGACAATTTCTCACCAAACTCATGAGTCTAAAAGCCAGAAGTAGGGGCCGGTGAGATAGCTCAGCGGCATAAGCGCCTGCCTGGCAAGCGCGAGGGCCCGAGTTCGACTCCCGGAACCCACATATGAAAAAGGGGCCGGGGATATCGCCTGCCGGCATGCGAGGTCCTGAGGTCGACCCCCGGTACCCACAAAAAAAAAAAAAAAAAAAAAGCCAGAAGTAGACCTTGACAAAAATTCCAACTTTATAGAGATTCCATTCTAACAGTAATGACTATTACAACTATACAATGGAGTCTACCAATCATACTTTGCATATTTAAAGAGATATTTAAGATGTACCTTTGCTATAATACTGCTTTCAAATTAAAATATACAGCTATACGAACACTTGCATGAAATAGTCTTAAATTTTTACTTGATTAAAGAGCAACTAGAACAGATATTCTGGGTAAGCTACTTGCTAGGAGAAGAGTACTTTGGTAGATTTATGACTTTATTGAGGTTCTTTAGTTAGCTATTTAAGACTCCTGTTCATTAAGCATTTTTCTTCTCAGTGACCACACTTTAGGGTATTAAAGAGTAACAGTAAGAATCTATATATTCATTGCACTACAGTGTTGTATAACATGCTACCATTTTCCTATATATTCTCTCAATCAATTCCCTCAGGGATTATCAGTCCTACAAAATATTTTACAATACTTTGCTGAATCTACTATAGAGATGTTCTAGAAGAGTCACTAAATCAAATGCCTATGTTGCCAAGCAGGAAATATAATGCAGGAGATAAGGCAGTGGTAAATATGGGGATGGTGGCAAACCTGAAATCACATGCTACATTAAAAATGTAAAAACTGCTACTAAATGCCAATTAACTTAGAGGTACAATTGCAATATTAACTGAACACCTGATTTTTAAAGAAAATTTGAGAATACAATTATTGTCAAATCTATTAGTTCTTTTAAACATTGCATCAAACTTTTTTAGACATCAAACGAAACCAAACCAAACCAAAAAACCTAACTGCACAATTGCTGACATGGGGCTGGCAGTTTTCAGTCTATGTAGCAAATGTTGGACACATTACTCAGAGTCCTCTCTATGCAGACTTTAAGAACAGTCTCCTTTAGTTAATGTACTAAGAAGAGGAATAATTTTCCTGAGTTCCTAATTTGTATTTGATCTTCTAGACACTGTGAGTAAAGTTAATGATACAGATTCCAGTTTCTCTTAGCTAGCAAAAAGCAGGAAAGCAAACTTTGGACTTACTCTTACAGAACGTACAACCTCTTGGCCCCATTTTATACCTACCCATGCCTTGTCTGTCTTGTCTACTTTTATATCATCTTGCTATATTTTATATACATAGTCCTCATTCAAATCTTCTTTGGAATAAAGCAGAAGATAAAAGATCTTCACAACAACCTCCGTGAAATAGACATTATTAGTCCCATTTGACAAATGAATAAATCAAGACATCACAGATTTAACTTCCTTAATAATTAATCAAGTGTGAAGACTCATCCTATATTTTCTGATTCCAAGTCAAGTGCTCCACTAACTATTAATAAAAACAGGGGCGGAGTATAGTTCAGTGGCACAGAGTCTGCCTGGCAAGCACAAGGTCCTGAGTTTGATTGCCGGTACAAAAACAAAACAAAACAAAACTGTGGGGCTGGGGATGCAGCTCAGTGTTAGAATGCGTAAGGCCCTTGATTCAACTCCCAGCAACCTCCCCCACACACATGCACATACAAACAATGTAGTTACATAGAAGAGTTTTCACACTTAGGTGCAGCCCAGATTTAGATACTGTAAGAGCTTTGGAGAGTGTTGCCCAAATACAATGCATTGTGAAGGGGCACAATTCCCTGGAAATAATGTGATCACAGCACAAATGATCCCCCCCTGGAGTTGTATAAGTCATTAAAATCTACTATACTCATAACAATGACAAATCAATGACAAGACTTGTAACTGGCACCTCAGTTTGAGAACAGGGCCTTGGAATCTGGTCAAATACAATATATGGAGACAGCTAAGGACCCTGAATTAAATGAACCTTGTGAAGATAAAGTGGAGTATCCTGTAGCTTGTCTTGACAAGGCCCTCACTGTAACTCTGTCTCTAAAATCTGGGCCATGGGGCAGCTTTGGGAGAGCACACAAAGACATTCTTTGAATTTTTCTGTAATCAAATCCCCTGAGAGTGTTCCAAAATGAGTCTACTGTGTACAAAACTCTGTTCTTTCCCTAAAATTGAATTACAGTGTGTTTCCAATGTACTTAGATTAAATTATAACTGTGTACAAGCACAGGATGTTCCCAGGTCTTAAGAAATTCGTTGTTCAAAGTCAGTATTGTTCTTATTCTTAGTTTCTTTTTGCTCATAAATAATGCTAGAGCCGTGGGTTTTTGAAGCAGGAGAACACTCTTTCCAATCAGTCCCTTTATGAAACTGCAGTGCTCTGGCTGGGTGAGGGAAACAGTGGGCCGGCCCTGGGTGGGCTACCCTTCTTTGACCAGAGATGTTGCAAGCACAGATCGGCCCTCCCCTCTCTCCTAGATTGAGGCTGACCCTCAAGCCCTCTCAACTATTGTCTCTTGATTGAACTTTAATGGCAACCTTTAGGGCAACCTTTAAAGTAGTCTTGAAGAGTCTTAGGGTTCTGTGTACATGGCTCAAAAAATACTGCTTTTCAGGACATATTGTCAAACCAGTCATTGTCTGGATGGTCATCTACTGGGGACATTTCAACATCATTAGAACAAATTAAAAATGTAGTGTAAGCTAATTCTTATTTCCACAGCAACTTCTAACATCACTGGCAAAACTCCCATGAAGGCAAAAGCATCCTCATGTAAAACATTTTAAAAGTACTCAACTTGTAGCTGTGGACCCGTTCCAGTGGCATGGTTTGAGGTTGTACATACATGTTTCAAAAGAATCTATAAGTTTTGTCCCAATCTCAACATCAGTAAGTTGAAAGTTGTCTCTATTTTCCAATGATTTGAATGAATTTTTTTTTTTTTGTGGGTACAGGGGGTCGACCTCAGGACCTCATGTGCCAGCAGGCGCCCGTGCTGCTGAGCGATATCACCGGCCCTTTTTTTTTAATATGTGGGTTCCGGGAGTCGAACTCAGGACCTTGCACTTGCCAGGCAGGCGCTTATGCCACTGAGCCATCTCACCAGCCCTGTTAGTGATTTATTTTGATGTGAAAAACTTTTCAATAAGATGAGATCCCAGTTGTTGATTCTTTGAAGTATTTCCCGTGCAGTTTGGGCTTTGTTCATGAAGCCTCTACCTACACCTATATTCTTCAAGATATCTACCTACTTTCTCTTCCAATAGGTTTAGTGTTTCTGTTTTAATATTTAGATCTTTGATCCATTTTGACTTTAGTTTAGTGCATGGTGTTAGACATGGGTGCTTCAAAAGAAGTTGCATTTTTCTAAAATCACTCTGGCCAACCGTGACAGAATAATTGTAGTGGGTACAAGACCCTTAGCATTTTGATATCTATCCTAGTCTTAACATTGTGTGTGTGTGTGTTTGACCCTGTTTTCAGGCCCTGGCTAGAGGTAGTCAGTCCTCTTTCTTGAATAGTCAATTAAGTTCACAGCCCAACTACTTCCCTTTACCACTCTGGTCCATTGGGCACCTATTCTAATTACCCAGGGCCAGTATCAAACAACCAGGGACAGGCTTTATGCCACAGAGCCAAAAGCAATTGTTCAAATAAACCAATCGGAAACCTGCCTACCCTGTCTTACCCTTTCCTTCAGATAGAAGTATTTGTCCATTACCCTCTCTCCCTTGACCTCATGACTCATGACCCAATACTCCACCCAGTATTTCCCTCAGTGGCACTGCATGGCCATCCATGTTCTCTCCAGGGAACTGTATTAAAGTCCATGTGTTAGGACTTCTGGGAAAATGGCAGAGTGGTGAACAGCATCAAATCAGCCTCTCCAAGATTTTAAGTCCAGGTGCTGGAATATAGCAACATGGGAAAGAGAAGAAGGAGGGAAATGGGTCTCCAGGACCCAGCAAAGATCTGAAGTGATTATTGGAGCCCATGGGGAGAGTAAAGAGAGGGACCTCAATGCAGAAGAGGAAGGTAGCAAATGGCACTTTCTCCCTGAATCCCAGCTTGCAGTGTAAAAGAGGCAGCTTGAATCTACAGAGGCATGGTGACTAGGAGTAACTCCAGAGGCCTCTATGGAGAAATGCACCAGTGGAATGGAGCAGTGGACACTCCGGGCTGCAGTGGCTGGTGAGTGATTCCAATTCAAACATCCCAAAGAGAGGGTGATTGGCCAGCTGCCATTTTGGAAAGGGGCCAGCTGAACCCAGGACTCAGAGCAGCCGTGGGTTGGCTTCATCTAGTGGCTGCCAGTGTCAGGGTGAGGTGCAGCTGTGGGAGACATCCAGAGTCAGGGAGCTAAGTTCAAGCTGTCAAGAGGCACCCAGAGTGTTGTGGGCTAAAAAACTCAGATCCCAGCCTCACAGCCTGAAACCAAGACCAGCCTGAACTTCAGTGGAGCTGAAATGCAGGCTTGCTGGGATTATCTACCACCCAGCCATAATTTTACTGCAGGCTTGCTGGGATCAACCATCATGGATCTGGGCTCTGTCTGCCACCTTTGTCTACCAGTGACAGCAGAGACCTGACTAGAAGTGGACATTTTTTTTTCTCCTTTTCTTTACTTTTTCTCTTGAAAAAAAAATTTTTTGTGTGTGGGTACTGGGGGTCAAACTCAGGACCTCACACTTGCCAGCAAGCACTTGTGCCACTGAGCAATATCACTGGCCCTTTTTTCCTTTGTATGTGGGTACCAGAAGTCTAACTCAGGACCTTGCGCTTGCCAGGCAGGTGCTTACACCACTGAGCCATCTCATTGGCCCTCTCTTGATTGTCTGTTCCTATTTTTATTTGAGTGTAAGCATAGTTTCTAATTTTTTTGTTGTTTTGTTCGGTTCTTGTTTCTGTTTCTTCCTTCTTTCTTTCCCTCCTGTTTTTTTTCACCAGTTTCCCAAAGCTTGCATAATCTTCCTTTGTCCTTTGGACTTGCTTCTAATCTTTCTATCTTTTTCTATTTCTCTATTTTTTCTTTTACCCCTTTTACTTTTTCTCCTCTCAGAGTAAAATCACTCTATTGAGGGGATATTTATTGTACACTACTTTCTGGTTTGTTTTAGAACTTGTTATATAACTACAAATCTTGTTCACATGGTTAAAGGTGGCAAATTAATAGTTACCAGTTTGTCGTTTTCTAGGGTGTGTTTGATAGTATTGTTATTACTTATTGTACTACTTTAGCCAAGGTGACATAATTGTTCTAGTCGGTTGTTTTCCCTTGTATGCCAAGATTATGATTGACTGAGGGTCATAAACAATACTATAGGCCAGTGCCAAAGAACCAGGGGCTAGGCCAAATAGGCAGAACTTCTCATCCCCAATAAATTGAAGAGGTAGGATCTTGCAACAGACTCAAAAGTCAAAAGCCAGCTACATCTAGAAGACATCTCTGAGAAGTAGTCATTTCCTAAGAAGCTCTTGATACCAGCAACACAGCTATCTACTATAAGCAATTTACCAGCATCAATGCAGAAACTAAACTAAAAAAAAAAAAAAGTCCATGAGGGGGACTTAGTCCCCTAGCCTGTGGCACCACTAGGTAATGATGGAACCTTTAAGAGATAAGGCCTAGTGAGTGGTCTTCTATTCACTGGGAGTGTGGCCTTAAAGAGGTTATTAATAACCTGATCTTTTCCTTTCTCCTTCTTTTACATCCTGGCCTTGGGGTAAATGGTTTTGCCATGTGCTGCCACCATGATGTGCTGCTTCACCACAGGCCCAAAAGCAATGGGACCAACTAATTATGGATGGATACCTCCAAATCTGTGAGTCAAAATAAACCTTTCCTCTTTATAAAATGATTACCTCAGGTATTTGTTATACTAATGGAAAGCTGACTAACACAAATTGTGAGTAACAGAACTAAGAAATTCTTTTAAGTTCCTGTCTCTTGATCTGCTTAGGCCTTACCATATCTCACCCAAGGTAAGATGACTAGGACACTAGTCTGTACCCTTTCATGATAAAAAAAGAACTCTAACACTAACTAGATGATGCTAGAAGGAATATATGGAAAGCAGGAGCCACTGGAAAGGTTAAAGGAGCCCAGATCCTGTCAGGGCTCAGAAAATGATGCTCTAAATTATGGTGATTTGACGTGCTAAACTGTAAAAATAGTCTTAGAATCAAGGTTCCTCTGATTTGCCCCTTCCTTCCCGCCCCCCCCACCCCCGGTTCAGGCACAGGGAAGGACTTACTCTGATATTCTCTTATCTGCCACAAGACTGGTCCTGCTAAAGAGAATACCCTTACCTTCCATCAGTCCCCTGAAATCTTATTACAGAAGAAAAGAAGCCTGAAGAATGTAGCCATACATTGATGAACTCTTGTCACAAGATTATGTCTGCCTCTTGCATTTATTGAAATAAAAAAAAATTTCAAAAGTTCATTTCTATCCCCAGGTCCATTCATTTTCCCTAATGATAATTTATAAACCCTCGAAATTATCTGTTTCCCTACCCTCTTCTCCTCCTATGAAGAAGGGTTTATAAGTGTTGAATTTCATTAGGTATTGGGTAATCACACTCCTGTGGATTTCCCCTGTGCATGTTAAAAACATTTGCGTATTTTTCCTGCTCATCTGTCTGCTGTCATGAACTTTCAGAGGAGGCAGGGGAAGTTTTTCTTTCAGCCTTACAAGCTTCTACGACACAGAGCTCCACAGTGACTGGCTGTTCTCTGAGCAATGAGGGCATTCTGCCTCTCGTTTTGTGGCTCCATCCATGGTTTAAAGTTAGACACTCTGAGGGATTGCTCTTCCTTCTGATTTATCTTTCCTTGAGAATAAAGAAGGGTAAAAAGCTCAAATTGTACAGTAATTTAAGGCTTCTTGTTGACATATTACAGGTAGAAGTAATTAACCATAATTGGCTAGGGACAGGACTGTGAAAAGGACAACTGTCATGCATGCACTGCTAAGAAGCAGATGGGGCTCTCTGCATGTGAAAAGAGACAAGGCCAAGGAAGCCAGGTCCAAGCAGACTATCAAACGAGAGACCTAGACCTGACAGAGTTGAAGACAGGCTGGTTAGACAATGATGGCTTTAGTGAAAGTGCTTTTTCATTAGTAAGCAAAAGTCATATAATTAACTCTCAGATACCAGGTTAATAAGACTCTTGCTGCATTATCCAATTTTTATTTTATTTTATTATTTTTATTTTTTTGTGGGTACCGGGGGTCAACCTCAGGACCTCGCGTGCCAGCAGGCGCCCGTGCCTCTAAGCGATATCACCGGCCCTTTTTTCGTATGTGGGTTCCGGGAGTCAAACTTGGGCCTTCGTGCTTGCCAGGCAGGCGCTTACACTGCTGAGCCATCTCACCGGTCCCCAATTTTTAAAAGATAAGGCTTTATCTACAAGTTGAACTCAAAAATTATTTCAGGTGATGTCAGACTTTTGAAAATATTCAAGAGCTCATAAAATTAAGTGATAGTTTTTAAAGTATTTGTAGTCATGTTGTTTGAACACAGCAGTCTTTCCTCACACTGATACTATTATCAAAATATCATCTAAGTGAGTTCTAACATCAGGATCAACAAGTTAAACATGATAAAGAAGACAATAACAATGCCACAAGAGGTACCCAGGGATGGTAGGGATCAGAGGTTCTTTAACACGTGATACCACATAGACCTGCATCAGCAAAGACAGGCTAGGTTATACTGGGTTACCAAACACCCAACACACCTTGGAGATTTAAACAATAAGGTTTATTTTTTAGTTGTGTCATACATCCATCATGAGTTGGCTAACACTCAGCTTTGTAATGGTCTCTTGAAAGTCTGGCTAACAGAACCGCCACCACTTACACAAGTTCTTAAAATGACTTCCATTTCACTGTCAAAGCAAGTGTCATACCCAACTTCACTGGCCACATCCAACTTCAAGGAGGTGGAGAAGTAAAATGTATGGTGGGGTGGGCGAACTCCAGCTAGCAGGCCAGCCACCTGTGTTGATAAATAAAATTTTATTGGAACATAGCCATATCCATTTGTTTATATATTTATTGTCTATGGGTACTTTTGGCATAGAATTGAGTATGTATAACTATCTATGGTCCCCAAAGCTAAAGTATTATCTTGTCCTTTCAGAAAAAATTAGGGGCTTTTGGGTTTGGCTCTGGTGAGCATTTGTCAAGTGTGCCCAAGGCCCTGGGTTCCATCCCCAGCACTAGAGAGGGAGAGAAGGAGAAAGGGAGAGAGGGAGGGAAAAAGGGAGGAAGGGAGAGAGGGAGAGAGGCAGAGAAGGAGAGGAGACATGGAGAGAGATTTCACATGGTTATGCTGCAGTAACAATCTCCCATTGCCAAGGGCTTACAAAAAATAAAGGTCTAATTTCCATTATAAATAAATTGTGGGCAGGCTATGGCTCTGCTGTGAGTGGTCTTCATGGACTGAAAGACTATTTCCATCCTGATATGGTATTCTCATGGCAAAACAAAAAGCACAGCTGAATCCCAAATCTCGGAGCCAGTCTTGGAGCAAAACAAAAAGCACAGCTGAATCCCAATCTTGGAGCTCAAGCATGGGGTGGATAGCTGAATCACTTTTGCTCACATTTTACTAACCAAAGTCACATGGCCAAGGTTAACATTATGGGGTAAAAAAGTGCTCCCCCTATACAAGAAGATATATAAGTCACCGGACTATTCACAGAGTGTGTAATATTCACACAGAAAAATAGAAATAATTAGGAACAGTAACACTACTGACCACTTCTGCCACACATACTGAGCAGCGTGAGTGGGCAGCTCCAAGGGCGGGGCACAGCACCTTAAGGAGTAACTGATGTGCTAGAGAGTCAGCTCAGTACGATGAGGAAACCCAGGACTAATAAGCAATAGACAGGGACCTGGGACAATCACTGCACCTCTGTGAACATTTTATAGAGGCCTCCTCCATAAATGAGGGAATTGGACAATATGATGATTTTTAAACTTTTCATTTGACATCACCCCTCCTTTACCATGGTTATTACTCTCCTTAGAGTAACTACACACTAAGAACATGCGCTCTGATAAAAACATCATATTCATGATTTGTTAACCACCATTTATGATATCAAATGGTAAATTCTGAGAAAAGTGTGAATGACAGTACTTGTGTCTTGGGACTGCTTGAGCAGATTTGTTCAGGCTGACAGGGAGATGGGAGCAGACAGGCTGGTTTTAAGGCAATTTTTCTAGAACTATAGACACCAAAATTGATACTATAGATAGATACAGTGGGATTGGTATTAATGTCATTAAATGCTAATCACCTGTTATTCTGTGTCTGTGTGACTTAGGCCTGTCTGGTTCACTTCTGTACCCCGGAGACTTAATACATGGTTGATGCTCATTAATTATATCTAAGCTAACTGATAAAAGGAATCATGTGTTCTCTAATGCTTTAAAGAGATTTTTTTAAAAATTTCTGTCAGTCAAGCCCACACATACATTTGAAAGTGAATGCTGAGTGTGTGCATAAGTGAATCATATTACATGTTTAGTTTACAGATGATGCCGGATTTTGTATGGATTTGCGTTCCTTGCAACACTTGTTTAACCTTCCAGAGATTTCTTGTCCAGGAGTTCTTATTCCAGAACCAAGGAAACATAAGCAAATCTATTCTGTGGCACAATACTAGTGCAACAGTAGTTGCACTAGTAGTTCAGTCATCAATCCAATGCCATTGCTCATCTAGGCAGTAAACTAGATTTGAGAAATTGGCTTAGTTCTCCCTACCTTCAACAACTTTCCCACTGGGGCTAATAACCAGTTTTTAGAAAGAGAATGTAAGGTTATACAATACCTAATTATTAAACAGGACTGAAATTCAAATCTCCAGACAGGCTCTATCCCTGGATAAGGATGAAATCAATAAACAATTAAGTCCATACATTTTAAAACTAAGTCTTATTTTTGCTATCTGCTCACATATTTGACTATATCACCCATCCTTAATCCTCACTGTACATCAGCGTCACTTTGTCCAAACTTTAAAAATACACCACAGGTACTTACTCCTACAAATTCTGATGCAGTTGCTCAGGTATGGAGTTTTTACTGAGCCTATGTACATTCAAGATTAAAATCCATTGGCCAACATCCATGACTATTACTTTCTTCAGGTGAATAAACGAAAGAGTTTAATTTTGAAAACCGGAATATTTTTCCTGTCTCTCTCAGATCCTAAGAATTTCTTCTATAACTGATTGGATTATTGTTTTTTAGAGCATCCAGTCAATGTTTTTACATTTCTGAATTTTTGGTCATTTGATTTGCCTGTAAAAGCAAAGAGGTCACACTCCTGAAAAGCCCTTTCTTATGAACTCAAGGTAGAATGGTGATAGGGGAATCTCCATAGGGAGAGTTTGTGGGAGTGTAGGAGAGTTTGTGGGAGTGTGTGATGATATGAAACAGAAGGAAACACAAGTATTTTCTGGCAGTTTATCTTCCTCCTCACTTGACTCAAAGAATCAGCTCTAACACTTATCTACTGCACAAATCCAAAAGGGCACTGAAAAACACAATTTCAAATAGATTCTTCACTCCATTCATACAGCAGAGAAAATGTAAATATGAGGCAGATCAGCTATTCATCAGATGTCATTAGAAAATTGTCTTAGTCCATTTTACCACAGACGGGGTCATTTATAAAGAAAAGATAATTTATTTGGCTTACAGTCCTGGAGACTGGGAAGTCCAAGATCAAGGGTTGTGCCTGGAGAGGACTTTCTTGCTAGATCATAACATGGCAGAAGGCACCACTTAGTCAGAACAGGAGTATGAGGGTGCTGAACTCTTTTTTTTTTTTTTTTTCATAGTACAGGGGATCAAACTCAGGACCTTGCCCTTGCCAGGCTGAACTCGTTTTTATAACAATCCATTCTCGCAATAAACAGCCCAGTCCCATGAGAACTTCTTCAATAATGATAGCAATCTGTGCATGACGCAGTGCCCTCATGACCTAATCACTCCTCATTAGGCCCCACCTCCCAATTCTATTGCTTTGGGGATTAAGTTTACAACGCATGAACATTGGGGAATGCATTCAAATCATAGCAGAAGTGACAGAGTTCAGGATACATCACTCCAAACTATGACCACAGGAGACCAAAATATGCCACTCCAAATATGCCTCTTTGGCATAAGCATTATTTTAGGCTGGTTATTTTGAGCAACTATACACACAGAAGAAACTCTAAAGTGTTACCCCTTTGTAAGTTAAATTCACATCTTTAAAGGAAATCTCCATTTCTAAGAGTGTCTCTCTCTCTGCACCTAGAAGAAAAGGATGAGTAAATCACTAGAAACTTGTCAACTGAGAAGACATGGACTGAAATCTGCATAAAACACTTGGTTTTTGTTTACTGAACCTTTCCTGGCTCTTTCCTGGCACTCTTGCCAGTAGGGCACATTTCCCCACATCCAACTTTTTCTTATTCCACCAAACCCTAGTATTTAAGCCTGAAATTTAAGACAACTTCTGAGATCTGCACTAGATTTTTACTCATTTCTCTGGGATTTCTCCCATGAAGGCATATTAGTAAGTTTTTATTTGACTGTCTCTTTGTTAATCTGCCTTTTGTTAAAGGGCGACCCATTTAAGAACTCATGAACTAAGTGTTTCCAAGGTAAAGCGCTGAGTTATACAGTAGCTGAAAATCTAATAAGAAAAGAATCAAAGGAAGAGAATTGATCAACATGGCCAGGAGAAGTTGTAAAAAGATCCCAACAAGATTCAGGAAAGCATAGTTAAGTGGCACTCCTAACTCTCAAACCTCCTAATTCTTGAATTATGTCTTAAAAATCACCCAAGGATCTTGCAAAATGTAGATTCTTATTCAGCAGATCTGGGGTAGGGCCCAAGAACATGAATTTCTAAGAGATACCAAGAGTTTAAGCAAGGCCAAAAATGAACATAAACGCTAATTAATTTTTTCCATTATGTTCTATGACAACACACTAACTTGGGGATAAGCAATAAAAAAAATCTTTAAAAATATGTTTCTTAAAATAGCTTCCTTAGATTAAGATAGCAGTTCTCAAACTCTTTGGTCTTTACATTCTTATCAAGAAATTTGTAGACCTTTCATTTTTTGGGGTTACACCTAGTGCTACTCACTATATATTAAATTAAAACCAAAGAACTTAAAATATGTATTTATTATTTAAAATTAACATTTTAATATAAATAGAACACTTTGATGAGTTACAACTATTCTCCCAAATAAAAATGTCATGAGGAGACTGGCACTGTTATATTCTTTCCAAACATCTTTAATGTCTGGTTTAATGAACCACAGCTAAATTCTCCTATCTGCTTCCACACTCCATCTACTGTGATGTGGTATCTGGAAAGTTCCACCTTATACAGTACTTGCAAAAGGAGAGTGAAAAGGCAAATGATGGCTGGGTAATGTTATGGAAATCAATGGACATCTCAGAACCCCTGAATAGTTCTCTGGGTCTCCTGGAGTCCCCTGGATCATATGACCATTATGGTTTGAATCTTAAATATCCCCAAAGGCTCATTCTCTAAATGACCCCAAAGGTCACCGGCTATGGCAGTAGTGGGAAGTGGTAGAAATTTTAGAAGGAGAAGCCTAGTGGAAGCAAGTGAGGTCCCTGCACACTAGAACCCTGGTATGTTCTCTCTCTCTCTCTCTCTCTCTCTCTCTCTCTCTCTCTCTCTCGCCCTCACTCTGTGTCTCTATCTCCATCTCACTCTTGCTCTCTGTCTCTGTCTCTATCTCTGTCTTTCCTGGGCAACATGAGGTGAGCTGATTTCCTCTGCCACAAGCTCTTACTATAATGGACTGCTTTGCCACAGGCCAAAAAACAATGGGACCAATCAATCATGGACTGAAACCTCTGAAACCATGAACCCAAAACATTTCCTCCTTCTAAGTCGATTTTGTCACTCTGATGGAAATCTAACCTGATGGATTTCACTGATATATATGAGAGTATGCTTAATATCTTTTCAATGAGTACTTCCCTGGTGTTGTAAAGTCATAATACTGGGAGTAAAACTGGACATTAACTGCTGATGTTGATTTCTCTTCTCTAACCATCATGTTCTTTTGGAATGAGTGTCTGAAACCAGCTCCATTCCTTGAAGTTCAGTGATTGCATTTGGTTACTCACAGCAAAGCTTCAGAAGAACTTGATAAAAGATGATCACATAAAGTGATGAGAGTGCAGTGAAGTTTTCAGAGGTAGAAGAGTTGTTTTCAAATAACTGAGTTGGTTACTACAGACCTTGGGTCTGATCTAGATTCTTCTATCAGGTATGTTTACAGGGATATAAACAGGAGACATGAGTTATAAACCACACTTTCAGGGGGCTCACATTCCATTTTGGAAAAACAGTATTAGAAAGAAGTGTAAGCTGGTATGTCACCACGTGCCTCATGGGGAACTAAATGTGTTAGGGCAATTAGCAGAGGAGAGAAGGAAGCTGAAGTCATCGGGGCAAGTTATTCCAGGGTTTTAGAAAGGCACAGAGATAGGAAGGAGAAAAGAGAGCAGAGGCTATGAGCACCCAGAATATTTGATAACAAAAGGAATCATTTAAGATCCCCTCCTCTATTCAACAAAATTGTCTTCAGTAATGATCTTTTAATAAATTACTACTAATAACAATAATGTCTAAAAAATAGCAAACCTAAAAATTCCTTTATTTAATTTTAACCTTTAAGAATCAATTATTGGGCTGGTGAGATGGCTCAGTGGCATAAGCGCCTGCCCGGCAAGTGTGAGGTCCTGAATTCAACTCCTGGTACCCACATACAAGAAAAGGGCCGGTGATATCGCTCAGCAGCACGGGCACCTGCTGGCGCACGAAGTCCTGAGTTCGACCCCCAGTACCCACCAAAAAAAAAAAAAAATCAATTATTACAGTACAAAAAAGAAAAAAGTGATGGATTAATAATTTTTAATTACATTGAAGTACTCTTTTTAGGGGGAAGGGGCACATAAAAGAATACTTTTAAAAGCTCATCCAAAGTTAAAACAGAACTGCAATATGGCTCTGTGCCTTCATCTGTACAATTATGTTATTGTTGTTTGAATCTACTCTTTAAACAGAGGAGGAGGCAGTGTCATAGGATATAGGTCTACAAACTACATTCCAACATCAAACTCAAATAATTCAACTCTCATGAGCTTACACTCCACGTGCACAGCTGAGTCACAGGTAGGGAGCTGATGGACTGAAGTCCTTTGAGTTAATGTCCAAGTAGAATACAACCTAATGGGTAAGTCACGAATGTGCTACTTTGATTATTAAGGCACAACAATCATTACAGTAATGGTTTAGAACTCACCAACAAAAGAATTTTCTGGGTCATATTAAGTTACTGATGACAAAGCTCAGGACATCTATCCCAAAGAATGGCATCTTGGTGTATTTTAAGTTGATGGTATTTGAAAAATTGCATGTGCAGGAAGGATTTCCTGATCTTCCCCTAAAGCAGGTAGTCAGGCCATCATGCGAAAAGTGGCCTCCCTCTCCCTGGAGGAAAAGAGCATCCTTTTCCTGGAAGACACAGAGATGCAAAGAAGATGCTGAATGCAGATAGGCCCTGATGTTTCTCCCAGGGTGCCAGTCAGCTTTCTATCACTGTGACAAAACTGTGAGAAAAACAATTTAAAGGAGAAAAGGTTTATTTTGGCTCATAGTTTCAAAGGTTTCAGTCCATGGCTGCTTGGCTGCATTGTTTCAATGGGCCTGTGTTGAGGCAGGACATCATGGTGAGGAGCATGTGGTAGAGCAAAGTGTCTCACCTTCTGGCAGACACAATGAAAGAGAGGAAGGGGTCAGGGACAACATATAATCCTCAAGGGCATACACCCATTACCTACTTCCATCAGCTAGGCCCTGCTTCCTAATTTCCCAACAGCTCGCAATAATGCCATCAAATTATGAATTCTAGGTAAATTCATAGCTAACAAACCCTGTCTTGCCAACTCTTTAAAAGGTTTTTTGTTTTTGCAATGTTGAGGGAATTGAACCCAGTGCCTTGTGCACAGTAGACAACTGCTCTACCACCGAGCTGCACAGCCAGCCACTGTTTTACCAGCTATTAGACAGACACTCCCTAAATGACTAATATTCTTATAAGCAGAGCTAAGAAGCATTTGACCCAGAGTTTTATAAAATGGAGATCAAGTCTTATTCTTTTAATTATCTATTGGTCATTAGATTAACCCACTGTGGACCCTTCATGATCCAGTCACCTTATATAAGCCCCATCTCTGGACACACGAAACTTTTAGGGCATATTTTAGACCTAAATCATAACATCCAGTTTACTACTCTTGGCTCGTTCTTTTTCTTCATCTTGACCCATTTCTCTATTTCTCATTTGTCATCAAACCTAGCATAAACACACCTAGACTTAACTACTTCTTCTGGCATTTTCTTATGAAGTTTACCGTGTCACATAGTTAATGAGTTAGATCTAACATGTTCCCCCAAATTTTCATGTGTGTGGAAGGTGATTGGATCATGGGGCACTATATTCATTAGTGGATTCATCTATTAATTAGTTCAACAGCGAAATGTGCTACTGGGAGATGGGGCCTGGTTGGAGGTGAATCACTGGTCAGAAGGGACGACATTTGGAGATCAGGGGCCAATGGTGACCTGGAAGGATATATTCTTATCCGTGGCTCCACCTTGCTCTCTCTGCTTCCTGGCTGCCTTGGGTTGAGCACCTTTTCCTCCACCATGTCCCCCTGCCAGTTTGTTTCTGCCTTGGAGCCAGGTGACCGTGGATTGAACCCATGAGCCAAAATAATAGTTGTTGGGTACTTTGTCCCAGTAATGAGAAAGTAACTAAGACACACATAAATGTGTATAGTTTTCTCTTGTTCATCTGCCTTTTGTTACAGAGTCGTAGCCAATGAACCTAAGATGGGTAGAAAGAAAAGATACAATTCTTCCCCTATGCTGATATTATTTAGAATTATTGGGACTCTGCAATAATAAAAAGCAGACTGACTTTTAGTCTGTTTTATTGATTTAAAACTTTCTACAGACAATGCACCATAACTTACTGCTGGTATCTGGGGCCAGTGGTACCCAGGCCTCACATTGGTTTACTACCAAAGGCTTGGAAATGGGAGTAAGGATGAATTTCAGTTAGGAATGTGGTATGCAAGCATAGGGAAGCATGCTCCAGGCCCAATATTACCCACCCCACCATTTTATTTTGCTGTTAATTTGTGACTAATTGGCTCCTATATAGGGAAGGAGCCAGTGACTGTCATAGGGGGATTGTTATCTATGGAGCAACTTCCTAGTCTTCACTGGGAGCAGAAGGGATGACATTTGGAGATCAGGTACAGTCAGTCTCTCTCTACCATGGGGGCAGTGTCAGCAATTCTGACTCCAAACTAGGTCAATTTTCTCTCTTGAAATTATTAAACCAATAAGATTGTGCCTTGATTAAGGAGTGAAGAAAGGTTAGTTTTGGCCAAAGAATAGGAGAAACAATGAGACAGGCTTATAAATCAGATTCTCAACCCTTGGAATCCAGGAGATTATAGATAAAAGGAAAAAAAAAAAAAGAGGGGAAGGGGAATATTTGTGTCTTTTCTGGAATTGAGTGGAGGTTTTTTTTTTTTTTTTTTTTTTGTGGGTACCCATGCCACTGAGCCATATCACCGGCCCTTTTTTCATATGTGGGTTCCAGGAGTCGAACTCGGGCCCTCACACTTGCCAGGCAGGCACTTATGCCGCTGAGCCATCTCACTGACCCTTGAGTGGAGATTTTTCCAGGAATTCAGTCCTTATCTCTTTTTTGCTCATTTCATGGTTCTTTCTGGTTGTCTCCACAGCAATTGGCAATTGTCCTGGTCAGGGAGGGATATCATTTAGCATACATATGAGATTAAAATGGAGTTAGAAATTGTCTGGGGCCGCCATCTTAGATCCAGCAAGTTTCAGCTAGCCACTTAAAGAGGAAACTCTGGACTACAGTCATTCTGTCCTATGGGGGCAGGGTAGAAATTCAGCCAGATGTAGCAGGGAATGCCTGGGGAACAACAGGAAAGGTGGGAAGCACAGACCAAGGAATTGGCAACATCCTAAAGATAGGCAGGTAGTTAGACATTAGCTAGGCTGAGGACAAAGGGTGTGCAAAATAGCACGCTTGCCAGTTATAACTAAATGAAGAAACAAAGACCTCACTGTATAATATATTTATGCTCATTTATTAGATCTCAGACCCAAAAGCAATCCCACAGAGCACAATGACATTTTGAGGTTACACACTGTGCAATTCATAATGGCACAGAGCTGTCTATTTCTAGAATAAGGCAAACTGCGTACCTGATTGCCATAACTTATGGACCAGTGATATCAAAAAGAGAAACATTCTTTAAAGATCCTCTCACCTTGGGCTGAGACCTGATTTAGATGAGAACTTTTTCTTTTGTAAATTTATTTTGTAAGTTTTCTTATATTACTAAGGCCCCAGAGGGAATAGTGATCATCTGCGAAGAAGAAGGAAGACATCTTGCAATTCCAAAGTAACCTCTATGAAAAATGTTGATTGTGGGGAGTGCTGAAGCTGAAAATTGATCACACGTGGGGCAGGAGGCAAGGCCAGCCAGAAAACAAACAGCAACAAAGAAGCAATTAAGAGTGGCAGAGGGGGGCTATGTAAACAAGTTGTTCCAGCCCAGAAAACACCTAGCCCCAAGGCAATCCAAGCAATGGGCTGCTAGGAAAAGGGGTGTCACGTGACACCAACTTGCTAAATATATAAATAAACACACTGCCTTGGTTGAGCAGTTCCTTTCCTCCCATCAGGAGAGAGGGCTCCACCTGACTTCAGCTTTTTGTCTTTTCTTTATTTCTCCATCCTTTCGCCGTCCTTCCCCCCAGGAACTTTGAGAGCTGTGCGGAGGGCAGTTGATAAGCATCATAATCACCATAGATCCCTGAACCCCATAAGTAACTCATGTGCATGAAAAGATATCCAAACTCCTGCTTGGTGCAGATGCCCACGTGGCACTGCCTGCCTTCTTAATTGAAGGCATAAATCTCTCTATATCTGTCTACAATAAATTCACCTTATATTTCTTCAAGGCCACCTATGTATCTTGATTGAATTCTTCCATTGAAGGCACAAAAGACTGAGAATTGAGTGCTCGTTCTTTGCAGCATCAGGATCCAGCTTCCAGGTGACACTAAAAGCCACGCGAGATCGCAGAAGGAAGGCATAAGGAGGGCCAGTGACATGGGTGGTAAACAGAACTCACTGAGGCAAAGAAAAGAGTAAGGAGAGGAATTTATGCAGAGAGTAGGCTGTCCAGGAGGTCCACAGGAGAGCTTCCAAGAGAAAAATCATACCATAAGGGTGAGAGATTGAGGTTTTTATGAGTTTGAGAATATGGTAAAAGTGTTTAGGCAGCAAATGTGATTACCTTAATAATGTATTTTCCTGGATCATTTAGCAACAGTAGATCTTCAGGGAGTACTTATACTGTGCTTAAAATTATATAAATATATTTATAGTTGGTTTTGAAAGGACCATTTCCTCTGGCTTACAGAAGACCTTTTAGCTTTCAATAAGGAGGTCTGTATCAGGTGTCCTCAGCCCCGCCCCCCAACTCCAGCTTGTCAGCAGGGGTGGGGGAGCAGGCAAGCAAAGCGTTACTGCCTGAGTTCCACATCCTGTCAGATCAGTGGCGGTGTTAGATTCTCATAGGAGCACGAACCCTACTGGGAAGGGCACCTGTGAGGAAATGCAAATACTAAAGAATCTAGGTTGTGCTTGCCTAGTGCTTCTTTGAATCCTCCCAAAATGATCTTCCCTCTTCCATCTGTGGAAAAATTATCTTCCAAAAAAACCAATCTCTGGAGCCAAAAGTGTTGGGGATTGATGGTCTATATATATCTTCTTTTAGACCAGATGGGTTGAGACTGGGACTTACCAGGAGGAATGAATGGGCCTTTGTCAAAGGTTTGTTACTATCAGTGTTGCTATCTTATGACCACCTAAGATAGCTTTAACCTGAGTTTGGCTGTTAGAGGGTTTTAACCACTTTGTTGCAATAGGCACCCACTACACTAAAGTAATGGGTGACCAGGCCCTTGGCATAAAAAATGTAGGTGGGTTGCTCAGAGAGGTAGGTAGGGTAGACACCTGAGGAAAGTGACAAAAGTGTGAACAGAGTATCTCCAAATTAAAAAAAAAAAAAAAAATGATTAGATAAATGAAAAACAAAGACCTGGGGCACAAGCTAGGAATTTTCACGGAGGTCCTTCCATGCCTCACATTCCATCTCAATCATGTTCCCTGTGCTATGGTCATCAGTATCTCTTAGGGAAGAAGCAGAGCCTTCAGGGTCTAGCTGGGCTTCAAATGGTTAGGCTGGTTCTGGGGTAGAGGGTGAGGACTTTTCCAATCTGCTAAATATATCTGCTATTCTATCTTCTATATATAATTACAGTCACTGATTTGAGCCAATAATAATACTGAGGAATCAAATTCAAAGTAAAGCTCTCAATAAACCTTCGGAGAGCAAAATTTCTGGTCCCAGAGCTCTCAGGCCATTATTTCTCTGATGGAATGAATTGTATTCCCTTTATAGCATCTTCATAGCTCTAGAACTTAAAAGTCACTTTGTCCCAGACTGAATAGCGGAATCAGTGACACCAGATACTGTGGGCATGAAGGTGGAGAAAAAAGGTACTTTTCTGAGCGACCGCAGGAAATGTTTAAATGCTTCCTTCCTCAAATAAATTGAAAGGAACAAGGTGGTTCTCTGTGAACAATGCATTTACCCTTCATGTTAAATCTGAATGAAGAAGAAAGAGTTTATGGGTTGAAATGGAAATAATCCTCTCACCCAAGTGATTCATGCTTTATGACCAGCAAAAAGGCTCTGAAGAGTTGGAAGGCAGTGAATAGTGCGTGCTGCAAGGATGCAGTGGAGAGTCCAGACGAGTCGCATTGCCGTGTGGAACGAGCCTTCGTTTTGAGATCTGTAACCCATCTTCTCACTTGTCCTGCCTTTCAATTGTGCATTATCCACACAACTGCTGGGAGACGTTCAAATCAAGGGAGGCTACAAAGGTCAAGATTCAGGAACTGAGATTTGCTTGAATACTATCCATGGACAACTCATTTCTTAGGTGAATACCCAAACTAGGAGGAATTCATCTAATTTTCATCCTATATATTTATGACTATCCCAAACAATAAAACCCAGAGGTTCTAAACATTTCCCCTGACCGTGATCTAAAATAAATGAACTTGGTGTTGAGAGGTGTGTAAAAATTGTTTGAAACCCATAGCTACTGCTCAACCCCCCCATAGTATCCATTTGTGCCTAATTTGTCTTCTAAAAATATTGTAGATGTCAGTTCCAGGTAAATATATTCATATCTGCGATAAAAATTATACTTGTGACATTTCTTTCATTCTTTCATCTTTCTATATCATTTCTTACTGATAATTTGCCTGTTAAAAGTTGCAGAAAAAGCCATCATTACTAATCCTCAGCATAATTCATGGTGGCAAGTATATTCATCGAGCACATTTATTTGTGATACTAAAAACAGAAAGTGTGTAGACTGACTGAGAGCCCCCCAAAGTTGGTGTAAAGTTTTTATTTTTTTTTCAAAGTGAAACATTTGGACTGCAGATGATATCGAAAGAAATCTTATCTCACCTCCTCTTATGAAGAGAAACTCTTAAAGTAAACCTCCAAAATATAGCTGCCATTAACCTTGCTATGGTTTGAACGTCCTTGTCAAAACTCAAGTTGAAATTTACTTGCCATCATGATATTAAGAGGTGAGATCTGAAAAAGGGGATTAGGTTATCAGGGTTCTCACTCATGAGTAGATTAATTATTATTCTAGGAACAAATTAGTTATTGAGAGAGTGAGTTTCTCATAAGTTTGGCCCTACTGTGGTTTTAATATAGACAGTATAACTGAGGCTGATGGACCACTCCCCTCCACTCACTTAAATTTGGGCAATGCCCGGGGCTAAACCCCCACCCCCCGCCTTTGTCCTAAGGCCTACTACCCAAAGGTAGAGATAAGACACATGCTGGCCAGATCTTCCCGCATGATCTACAATAACCTTTCTTACTTAGAGCTCACTGAAGGTTCATGCATATTGACTGCATCTCATACATCCAACTATAACAGAGTGAATTATGGGGAAGGATATGGATGACAGGTACAGCTTATGACTGTCAATCATACTGCCAATCATGTTCTGGAAGACCCAGTGGGAAGGTACCCTAGACCCAGTGCAATATTTTAAATTCTTACCCTCAACTGCTTGTGCCATTTTCCTTTCTGCCAGCACAACCCTGTTCACTCTGAGTGTACCATTGCCTAATCAAATGTTAATTGTTAATTACTTAATTAAACTTTGCTGCTTTTTGCTCACCACTGCATGCCACATCCAATTCTTGTTTGTCATGCCCAAGGACCTAGGAACCCAACCAGAACCCCATCACCCATGGTAATAGTTTGAATTTGTCCCCCAAGGGTTCATGTACTGGAAGCTTGGTCCCCAAAGTGGCAGTATTAAGAAGAGTGGAACATTTAAGAGTTGGGGACTTTTGAAAGGTAACTAGGGCATTGGGGGTGCTGTGCTCAGAAGGGATGCTGGTTTTGTGGAGTGAGCTAGCTAGTTCTTTTGAGAGTGAGGCCACCCACTGTTGTACTCAATGAATGAGACTACAAAGGGAGGATGTCCAAAAATAAAAATTGAGCTCTTTATTTTAGCTGGTACCCAGCGGCGTCCTCTATGCCAGAAAAAAGAGGAGCCCCGGGGGCAGGTAGAGTGTAGTTTTTATAGTAGCAAGCAGTTGTCCAGAAGCCAATAACGACGGTTAATAAAGTAATTTTACAAACTTATTGGTTAGGCTTTTAGGCGCGGGGTATTTGGCATTATTTCATTGGGCAAAAGGAACATCTTATTATGGGTTGCCAGAGGCGGGAAGGTGCATTTCGTCACTATGGGGGAATCTCAACTTAAACGGAAAGGAATTTATCTAGCCTAAACAAAGGAGAGGCTTATCTAATGGTATTTGGCGGGAAGCAGGAGCCAGACAGGCGAAATGGTGATTTGTTCATAAGATGGCATTAGCCTTGTCAGGTTACAACACCCACTTGGCCTCCTCTGCTTTGGCTGGTTCTCTTTCTGCTTTTCTACCATGTTGTGATGCAGCCAAAAGGGTCCTCACTAGGGGCTGAACCAAAACCAAGACCCAATTTTGGACTTTCATCCCCCATTACTGTGAGCTAAGTAAATCTCTATTCTTTATAAAGTCCTAAGCCTTAAATAGGTTGTTATAATAATAGAAAAAGCATTAATATAGGTCCTTTTGCCCATCTCCATATCGTGAAGGCTTGATAACCTTCCGCCACATCATGAAAATATGGAACCCTTTGCCAGATACTGGCACCATGCTCTTGGCCTTTCCGGCTTCCAGAACTATGAGCCCAATAAACTTCTATTGTTTATAAATTACCCAATTGTGGTCTTCTGTTTTAACAGTTAAAAAACGGAATGAGACAACTGCTCTTCAAGGGAGTTTCCTGCAAATTCAGCTGCCAAAAAGACATATTTTCCATTTTCATTAGCATCGCAAAACCCAACTGAGCCTACATTCTTTTTCATTGAAGCCTGAACTGCTCCCTCTCCACCTTTGTTAAATTTGTATACAAATGTTTATCTCTGACTATTCAGTGAATTACTTTTTACTGAGCAGCCCTTCCATGCATGTGTAAATGAACTTTTCTCTTTTTAGTCTATTGTCAGTCCATTTGCAGGTCCTCCCACAGATGAACTCAAGTTTTTCTTCCTAACAAACGCAAAGTGAAACTGTGAATTAAAAATAAGTCAGACTTGTGCTTGCTTTGGCAGCACATATACTAAAAAAAATAAGTCAGACTTTGATATTCCAGCGTGTTTTACCCATCAAATTTCTAAATTCAAAATTATAAAGTTAGCAAAAGAATATTACTGGCTTATTAAATATAGTAAATGCTGTGGCTGCAATGACATAGGCACTCTGAAATGTCTTTAATGGATTGGAAATTGGCACAGTTTTCTGGAAAGTAATTTTTCAGAATGTGTCAAGAGCTTTAACAATGTTCTTTAGGCATGAAAATTTCATTTCTTAGGCATCACAGGAGATAATGAGACACTTTCAAATGTTTATCTAAAGAACCACCCAACACACTATATATTTATTATTGATAAGAACAAAAATTACAATGTAAATGTTTGATAATAAAGATCAGTTAAAACCAACATTAAGGGGTAAAATCCGACGATAAAATTGTGATGTAAATTATGTGTTGATATACTTGCTTGGAAAGGAATCTAGAAGGAAATACCTTAAAATGCAAATAGTTGTTTTCTCTAACCTAAAGAATTACAGGTGATTTTTTTTTTTTTTCTTCTTAGAATAAGAAAAAAAGGGAACAACCAAGTTACACGTAACAGGTCCAAAATGTGCCATAATTACAAGGGTTCTTGTGTTCTGTGGGCTCCTTCTAGAAATTCTTTCCAAGTTCATCTTGCTCTGAACAACAATTGGACAAAAGAAGCAAAAAAGGTAGCGAAGTTTTTACATTTATTAAAAGTAGAAGAATGCCTGGCAAAGCAAGTGTGGGCCAATTAAAGCAGGGTGAGAGTGGAGTAGTAGGAAAGAGAGAGGGCACGGTGGTCATGAGGTTAATGGCCAACATCTTTGTATCTCCCATTCCTGGCTGATGTCAGATCTAGAACATCCTGTCAAAAACCTGCTTGATCTTGCACCAGAACAATCGAAGACAGCATTTTCTGATTGGTCCCAGGTGCAGGGCTTGATAACTTTCTGTGCATGTGTCTGGGATCTCTGTGATTCACAGGTCAGGCACACTGGTCCAGCTAACTGGCCCTACTCTCCTGCCTCAGTCCCAATTAGCAAAATTGTCCAGGTAGCTGGTTCAAGAGATAGGGAGTGGTTTAAAGCATTTTCGAAATTAAACACATGGGTAGGGTGTGTAGATATTTGTTATGCACACAGATTCACTGACATCTGTATTTGACCAACATTGTTTGAGATCCCACTGTATATAAAATTCTAAAACAGACCTTTTCTTTTGCCTACTCTGTTTCCATATTTTAGCAAAGGCAAAAAGTTAATTGTAGGAATTAACCACAAGTTACTGCTGAATGAGTTACATCTTTTCATACTAACCCACATGGTTAAATATATTATAGAAATTTCTTCTGCCAACCTCAGAGATAAGATTTCCATAAGGAAAAGAAAGGAAGTTAAAAGCTCAAGTCTCAATCAATCATACAACCTTTTAATGTATAAAGTGCTGGAAATAAAAACCCAAATTCTTATATATTGATATGGAAGTTAAATATTTATTATTTCTAATTTTAAATACAATTTAAAAATTTCCTGAAGAATTGGCTACCACAAGAAACTTATATTGACACAAGTAATAACAATAGCAGATCCAGGAACTAGTAATGAGGCTATACACTTAATTAACAGCTTGAAAGCATTACATCACTATCAGTTTCTCCACTGTTTGCTGAGTGAAATGGATCTCTACATAACGGAAAGTAACTTATGACAGCAAAAATCATAATCAGAGCTGCATTTTACTTAGATTTACATTGAAGCCTCCCACCTCCTATGCTGGGTAAATTTTTCCACTACTTGGTTTGCCAACTAGCTACTTTGCTATCAGTGACAACAGAAAAGACGACAGAGTTGAAGACCAGCGCTGCAAATCTAGCTGCATTAAAGTTGGAGAAAAAAAAAAAATACTTATTCAAAAATTTCTCTGAAACCAACAATTTGAGATTCCCTAGGAAAGATATGTATCAATTACCAAAGCTGAATCAAGAAGATATAAAAATTCTGAACAACCCAGTATCAGTCAATGAAATTAAAAATGTAATTAAAAACTTACCAACGAAGAAAAGCCCAGGTCCTGACGGATTCACTGCTGAATTCTACAAGACATTTAGAGAAGATTTAATGCCAATACTCCTCAAAACCTTTAATGAAACTGAAAGGGAAGCAATACTCCCTAACTCATTCCTGGAGGCAAGTATGACCCTGATACCAAAACCACAGAAAGACTCAACCAAAAAGGAGAACTATAGACCAATCTCCCTAATGAATACAGATGCAAAAACCCTCAATAAAATACTAGCAAACAGAATGCAGCAAATCATCAAGAAGATTATATGCCATGACCAAGTGGGATTCATCCCAGGAATGCAGGGATGATTCAACATACACAAATCAATAAATGTAATACACCATATCAACAGAGCCAAAGACAAAAATCACATGATAATCTCAATAGATGCAGAAAAAGCTTTTGACAAAGTCCAGCACTCATTCATGATAAAAACCCTACAGAAAATTGGAATAGATGGACTTTATCTCAATCTGATGAAAGCCACCTATGACAAACCAACAGCCAACATCACACTAAATGGACAAAAACTGAAAGCTTTCAATCTAAAATCAGGAATAAGACAAGAATGTCCATTGTCACCACTCCTACTCAATATAGTACTGGAAATATTAGCCAGAGCAATTAGATAAGAGAGAGAAATAAAAGGAATAAGGATAGGAAAGGAAGAAGTTAAATTATTATTTGTAGATGACATGATACTCTACATAGAAGACCCCAAAAACTCCACCAAAAGTCTTCTAGATGTAATAACCAAATTCAGTAGCATAGATGGATACAAAGTCAACACCCAAAGATCAATAGCATTCCCATATACAAACAACAAACTCATTGAGAGAGAAATTACGGAAACCACACCCTTCACAATAGCATCCAAAAAAATGAAATACTTAGGAATCAATCTAACAAAGGAAGTAAAGGATCTATATATCAAAAATTACAGTGCTCTGGAAAAGGAGATTGAAGAGGATATCAGAAAATAGAAAGATATCCCTTGTTCATGGATAGGAAGAACCAATATAGTGAAAATGGCCATACTCCCAAAACTGTTGTACAGATTGAATGCAATCCTTATCAAAATACCATTAGCATACTTCACAGAACTAGAAAAAAAAATTCCTAAAATTCATTCGGAAGCAGAAGAAACCTAGAATAGCAAAAGCAATCCTGGGCAACAAAGGCAAGGCAGGAAGCATCACAATCCCTGACTTGAAATTATACTACAAAGCTACTGTGATAAAATCAAGATGGTACTGGCCAAAAAACAGACCAAACAGAGGATCAGTGGAACAGATTAAAAGATGCAGACACAACTCCAAACACACTCAGCCACCTTATATTAGACAAAGGAGCCAAACATGTTCACTGGAAGAAAGATAGCCTCTTTAATAAATGGGGCTGGAAAAACTGGCTCTCTACATGCTGAAGACTAAAATTAGACTCATGTCTATTACTATGCACTAAACTAAGTCGAAATGGATCAAAGATCTAAATATTAAAACAGAAACACTAAATCTACTGGAAGAGAAAGTAGACAGAATTTTTTTTTTTTTTTTTTTTTTTTTTGTGGGTACTGGGGGTCGACCTCAGGACCTCACACACCAGCAGGCGCCCGTGCCGCTGAGCGATATCACCGGCCCTTTTTCTCGTATGTGGGTTCCGGGAGGCGAACTTGGGCCCTTGCGTTTGCCAGGCAAGCGCTTATGCCACTGAGCCATCTCACCAGCCCAAGAAATTTTGAAGACATAAGGGTAGGCGGAGACTTCATGAACAAAACCCAAATTGCACAGGAAATACTTCAAAGAATCAACAACTGGGATCTCATCTTATTAAAAACCTTTTGCACAGCAAAAGAAATCACCAACAGAGTGAAAAGACAACCCACAGAGTGGGTATAAATTTTAGCCAACTGTCCCACAGACAAAGCACTTCTATCTAGAATATACAAAGAATTGAAAAAACTCAGACCCCCCCCAAATTCAAAGACCCAATCCAAAAATGGGGATCTGAGATGAATATACACTTCTCAGATGAAGAAATACAAACAGCAAATAAATACATGAAAAAATGTTCAACATCACTGGTCATTGGAGAGATGCAGATTAAAACAATACTGAGATCCCATCTCACCCCAGAAAGAATGTCTATCATCGAGAAATCAACCAATAATAAATGCTGGAGGGGCTGTGGGGAAAAAGGAAACCTTCTCCACTGTTGGTGGGAGTGTAAACTGGTGCAACCACTGTGGAAATCAGTGTGGGGATTCCTCAAAAAATTAGGATTAGAGGTCCCATTTGACCCAGGTATTCCTCTTCTGGGCATCTTCCCAGAGGAATTAAAAAATCATAGAACAGCAATATATGTGCACCCATGTTTATAGCAGCACGATTTGTAATAGCTAGATCTTGGAAACAACCCAAATGTCCATTAACTGAGGAATGAATTAAAAAGATATAGTCTTTTTATACAATGGAGTACTATTCAGCCATAAAGAAGGATAAACTTGAGACTTTTATAGGTAAATGGATGCAACTTTAGACCATTCTCATAAGTGAAATAAATCATACTCATATGTGTAAACATTGTATTGAGGAACTGAAAGAGTAAGTAAGTTCTAAAATGTACAATAGTTTGTGAAATGGGAAGAAATTGTTCAAAAGGAAAAAGGAACTAGGATGGGTGAAAGGGGAAAGGACAGTGGGAAAAGGGAAAAAATGCAAGTCAGTTATACTATTAGTATCTCTTAGTTCATTAAAAAGGAAGGTTTGTGCTAATATCAATTGGAGAAATTTTTATGCCCATATCTTATACACTGAGCAAATATTTTAAAGATAACAACATGTAATGTATTAACTATTGTAATTCTCCTATTATTTTGTTATGATATTTTGTTTTAACTTTTTTTCATAAAATTTAAAAAAAAAGATTCCCTAGGAAATGCCAGACATGTATGTATATACATACATTTGTACTTCCCCAAGTGATCTGTTTTACATTGAAATACTCCAGGATCAATGGTGAGCTTTCTGTGTGTATGTGGATTCATGTTAAACCACTCTGACAGTTACTCGTTAATATGTAAATTAGTCTTAGCAGGAATTTGTAGACCATCTGACCATTTGAGATCATCTGAAAGATCCATGTGGAGTTCATACTTCTAGAAGTGGCTTCACAAAACTTTCAAACCCCCTTATGTAAATTTGCACCAGAAAAATCACTAGTTAGCATAAAGGGATGTTAGAAATCATTATCCAGTGGAGAGATAAGGGATGTGAGAGGAGTGTGGACCGGCTGGAAACCTCAAGGTTTGCATGGAAAGGATGTTGGGTTTGGTTAGCCTAACAAACCAATCCTCTCAGAGGAAAGCTGAGGTCCAGAACTTCATTCAGTCCTCTGTCCCCACACTTGGAGAGCTCTGTCATGAACCAGAAGGTGTCTAGCCCTGCCATGAGACCATGGTCAAGAGAGCGGCTCACAGGAGTTCCTAAATCTCCAGACAGGGGAGTCTGTGAGTTGACAGAACAGGCTGTATGAGTGCTGCAGGCATAATGTATGAATCTCCTCATTAATAAATGTTTCTAGGCGTCGCTGAATCAGGTCTGACACCGGCTTTCATGATGACAGAGCGGCTGGTGGACTGATGGTACATAAGGAAAAACTTATGGACTTCACATCTGACTTCTCTCATTAGAGGTAACTAAGAAGCACTGACAAGAGCCACCAGATTGTCTTAGGTCACTTCTCAAAACCTGCCCTTCCAGGGCTTCCTACCTCATACACACATAGCAAAGACCTAGCACTAAGAAAACAAGGTAATGTTGAAAAGAAAAAAAGTTCTTAAATTCTCATGACCAGGAACTTAAATTGTAAGAGCCATTAGTTTTCCAGTTCATCAAAATACAAATCAGAAACTCTTCAAGACCATGACCATAGTGCAGAGCTGGTGCTTGAGACGGAAAGCAGAAACACCTTCAGTCTGGCCCTCGAATGACACTCAAAAGAGCAGGACTGGGAATCTGAAAACCCAGGTTCTGATTTAGCTCCTACAAATAACTAGCCAGTACCTTAACTCCTCAGTTCCCCTTTTGTGACTAGCCTTGCCCTTTCATTAGGTTCTTATGGAGCTCATATGACAACAGATGAAGAAGAAACAGTCTGGTACATTGTAAAACCCAATATGTTATGTAAATTTTGTGCCAGGGTAATAAACATTGATTACTTACTCTGTATAGACCTTATGTTAGACTACAAATTTAAGGGCTTTCAAAGGTAAGCAGAAAGCTTATGCCTATGAAATGACTTGTGCATGTAGCTTTGTTCACAGTAACTTCAAAATGGAAATAGCCCAGGTGACCATCAGTAAATGAATAGGTAAACGAATTTTAGTATTCTATACTACAGAACATCACTTAGCACTAAGATAACTGAAACAGACACACACACAGGCACACACACATAGATGAATTTAAAACCTATGCTAAGTGAAAGAGGCTTATGTAAAATAATATATCATGTAGGCACTTTCATAAACAGCATATACTATATGAAATTTCTAGAATAGGCTAAAATACTCCATGTGGAGAAACTTCAGAGCATTGCTTACCTCTGTGTGTGCAGGTAGGGTAAGAATTGACTGGGAAAAGGCATTCATATCAATATTCTGGATGAAAATAAAATCTATAGCTTCGTTAGGGATTGGATCACACAAGTTATGTATTTGTCAAAACTCATTGAATGAAAAACTGAAAAATATGTATGTTACTGTATGTTAATCCTACCTAAAAATATACTGAACTCTATTTCATGATATGTATTCTGATGTGTTTAGTGGTGACATGTACTGATTTCTAAAATACATCAAAAAATAGGATAGAGGGACGGATATGGATAGTGATAAAGCAAATACAGCATTAATTGAAAATGCAGTCAGTGGGTACATAGGTACTCATTGTGTTATTTCTTTAGATTTTTCTATTTATTTGAAAGTGCTCTTAATAATATGTTGGGAAGGTCCCTAACCACTCTCTCCTTCATTCTGCCAAGCAATTTTAAGATATTAAGAAAATGAAACTGTAAACACAGCTGCTAAAGGAACACATTTTTCAATACATCATGAAAATTGCATTGTCTACAAATCTTGCTTGCTTGCTTTAATTATTGAAGAAGGTACAAAACTCTCTGGTAGTAAGTATCTCCATTTGATTTGGAACAGGATATTATTTTAATGGCCTTTAAGATTTAGAGAAAAAATTCCAGTTTCTAATACAAAAAACACAGCACAATTTCTGGAATTCATGTATCCTTATATCAAATAGACATCTGATAAGCAATACATGAGTAACTATTTTGTAGGTTGTAATCCCAGCAGTGTGAAGGCTGAGGCAAGAGGATCTTGCATTCAAGGCCAGCCTGGGCTGCATAATGAGTTCAAAGACAGCCTGGATTATATGGCAAGACCCTGTCTTAAAACCCAAAAATGAAAATGAAACTAATTGTGGGTTAATCTCATAATAAAGTATGAAAAATACATACATATATTAAAAAAATATATCTATGTGTATATATGCATATATATCCATCAATGAGCTATTAACAACTAGCAAGTTGGTAGACTATATATTGGAGTCATATCCTGGGTTTGGAGCTACAAAAGGCAACTGAGCCAATTTATTTTCTCTTCCATATCAAGGCCTAAAAGGAAAGTGGCTACAGCCAGGTAAGTACTATTGCCTTTGGATGTGACACTGCAGATAGAAATACATGCAATAAAAATGATAAGAGAAGTAGAAATTATGCATGATTCATCTAGCTCCACATATTATCTTCAAAGATATTAAAAATGGAACAAATTATTCAAAAAAGGTTTATTTCAATTATTCTAGAGAAAGGCCTTGAATACTCCTGTGTCTCTGTGTGTTACCAGCTCCAGTTGCTACCAGGCCAGGCTGGTTCTTTGTTTAACTTTAAAATTTTTAAAAAATTTTTTATTCGTACATGTTTGCAGTACATGCAGCTTACATCATCTTTGGTATTGAGTACATGTGCATAATACAACTCATTTCTTTTTTCACTCTCTTTCCCCTACCCTGCCTCCTCCCACCCTCATTCTTTAATTCTGCTTTCCCCATTTTCATTCTAGTCGATGTTATTAATCTTAGCACATGTTCATGGCATATGATGTTTATATTTATTGAGAGTATTAGGTTTTTGTACAGGCATATATTTATTCTACTTATTTCCCCTTCCATTTCCTCTCATCCCTTGCTCTTGGTCGCTTGGACCCCTTCCCATTTGCAAGAGATCATCCCCTTGTCTCCTTTTATCAATCTCGTACTATTCTCCTTGTTTGTACTTTCCCTTGCTCAAATGAGGGATATCATATGATATTTAAGCTTGCATGTCTGGTTCATTTCACTCAAAATTATATTTTTCAGTTGTATCCATTTTCCTACAAATGTCTCAAATTTGGTTCTTTATGAGGTAGGAATACAAGTCCCTCTAGAAGATGCCCTGAGTTTTCACTTGATTTTCACTGGATCATCTCAGATTTCCTCTCCTCCACTTCTTTGCCAAGCTGAGGTACAGTCCTTAGTGCCAGACAGACCTGGGATTGAATGCTTGATCATTTTTCCAGCCAAAACACATTTATTCTACTTGCCTGCACCAACCTTGTGCCACATACTATTTCAGGTGATGGGAATAACATAGTGAATAAAATAAAGTCCCATGCTCACAAAGTTTAGATTCTAATGGGAAAAAGTAGACTATAAAGAGACAATGAAAGTAAATAACCATGGAAAATGGTGATAGGATCTAGGGAAAAACAAGACAAGACAAACCAGTGGAACCTAGTTTACTAAACTGTAAAAGTAAGACCTTCTCTCAGGTAGGAGATGGAGGTAACAATATGGTGCCTTCCCTCTTTTTTTCTTTTATTAAAACCCTTTCCCGAAAATCTGGAAATGGCACAATAAATTTTCTTTGCTGAGCTTATAGTCATAAATCAAAAATAATGGACTGTATTAGTCTATCACTGGAACAAAATATCTGATACTCACAAGTTAAAGGAAGAGAGGTTTACTTTGGCTCACGGTTTCAGTTCATGGTTGGCTGGCTCCAAAGTAGGAACAGCGTGGTGGAAGGGCCTGGTGGGAGAAAGCTGTTCAACTCACCGCAGCCAGGAGGCAGAGAGAGAAGGGAAGAGCCAGGGAGGGGATACACCCTTGCAGATCACTTCCCCAGTCATCCACCTCTTCTGGCCAGGCTCCAATGCCCAACATCACATTCAATGGATTAATCCACAGATGAGGCTAGCACCCCCAAGACTTAATCATCTTTCAAAATCCCCACCTTTGAACATATAAGATTTTGGGGGCATATTTTAGATCTAAACCATAACATGGACTGAAACAGTGATATGTAAAGATAGCATCAAGAGAGAAGATACTCTTGAAGTAACATTGCAACTTAATGAAGACCCAACATTAAAAAGTCTGAAGAAAGGACATACCAGCCCAAGTGGGTGATGGTCAGTGACATACTTTGGATCTGGAATGTACCCGAAGGCCCATGTGTTGAAGGATTGGTCCTACCCTGTGGCACTATTGGGAGGTGGTGGGATTTTTAGGAGGTAGGCCTGGTGGGAAATTTTAGGTCATTGAAGAAATGCCCTTGAAGGAGATATTGGGACCCAAGCCCTATCTTCTTTCTCTCTTTAGTGTCCTGATTGCCATGAGGTGAGCAGCTTTGTTCCTCCATTTGCTACCCACCATGAAGTGCTGCCTCACTATGGGCCCAAAAGCAACCGGGCCAACTGACCATGGACTAAAACCTCTAAAACCATGAGCCAAAATGAGCATTTCTTTGTTTTAAGTTGATTACTTCAGGTATTTTGCAATAGTAATGGGCACCTGACTAACACAGTCAGTGTTGGAGGTCCTGCAAGCAAAGACTGCAAGAGGCTGGGACTGGTGGTTCCTCCAATCCCACCTGTGAGAGAAACCATGACCTCCACCCTCAGAGCCAGGAGGTTAGCACTGCAGATGAGACTCTCATAGGTCTGTGACCCTGTCAATAAGAGACCCTACTTCACTCAACCTGTACTACTTCACACTCATAAATAGCCTCTGGTCTTTTATTCTCATCTAAGATTGCCACCAGATAAAATGTACTATTCACAGAACATGTACGTCTGGTTCCCAGGAATGTTTTTCTTTGTCACTGTGAAATAACCAGCTGGCATTCTTGTTTCATACACCAGTCTCTGGTGTATACGAATCAAGATAGTTCTCTTAGGACCTACCCACTCACCACAGGCTATACAAATCAGAATACGTGGCATCTTGTCAAGGAACCAACCTTTTTTAACTGCTTGCCTTCCTCAAAGACCAAAATGGAAGGGTTGGAAAAACCAAAGGCAATGTGTGCTGATTTATTGGAATGTGGAGCAGAGTAAATGCTCACTAAGAGCTTTAAGCCACACAACACCATGAGGATTCTGCTGTTACCATTTCTGAACAGTGAGCATGGTCTCGAACAACACATCTCCGGCTCTCCATTCCTTAACTAACCTGAAGCATAGTTGTCTCTCCTGAGTGCTGGGGTTGGAATCTCCCTGTACCATGAATGCTTAGGGAAACCTCTAGCCACTCTGCTCTTCATACTGTCCCCCCACAATGCCCTGGCCCTAAAGACACAGCTTGCCCTCCACAGAGCCCTGTTTAGCCAATGCCTACATCATGGGCAGAGGGGATCACTCTGCTGCCCTATCTGCTAGATAAGGCTGTCGGCTTCCAGTCTATTTCATGCAAACCTGTGACCCTCTTCCTTCTCTCGAACTGAGGAACTCCACTCACTATATAGGTACTAAAATAATTAACAGAAAATGGTATTATAAGCATTGCACTAATAGCAAGTATATATAAAGAATCAACCTAGATCCTTCAATGTGAATTAAAATCTAAGTGACGTTTCATATGAGAGACTGTGGAAGTTGCTGTTCTTAATTCATTTTCAATACAGTTTCCACATTTTAAATCATTTTTATTGTCCCACAAGCCTAGCATTCCATAAACAATTTGCTCACCTGAGACATGCCTGCAGCCTCTATTCATGGATGTAAACACTGAGGTAATATTTGGCAGAGAACTGGATACTCAAGATCATCTAGTTCAGCTTTCAGGACATATCTGAGCCTCCATCCTCCACGTTGCTCCCATGTCGTGTCCAGTTTATTGCTTAGACACCTCCAACGATGGGGATCTCACTTCTTTACAAACGCAAGGGCACTGAGGCTGGCACTAGAAACAGACTGTCCATGACCCTGAAGTGTCATAGTACGAAGAATGTGACTATTACGGGTAAAGACGCTTTGAGGCTTGCTCCCTCTCTGCCAATGCCACCTAGCTGTGATTCAGGACCTCAAACCATTCCAGGGTAAAGCTCATTCAACAATGAAGCATCCAAAGTATTGGGAACCAACCAGGTTGTAAAAGGGTTAAAATGATGACCTAAGTCCCACAGTAGAAGCCTGTGTTGTCTTGCTTTGGGTATGGAAAATTATGTGTTTCCTGCCTGTGTGTGGGAAAACCCATAAGCACAGTGCTCTCAGGGCAAGACAATACCTGCTGAGGACGATAGAAAGAAAGCCAGTTCCTCATTCATTTGTACAGGTGTCCGGGTGGGGAGAAGGGATTGTTCACCTTTTAAGCTTTACCTCCTTTGATGTAAACCTGTTCCTTACTTTTCAAAATCTCCTTCACCTGTGTCATGAATGATGCATGACCCCATCCGCCTGTGCTTCTTGCTGGCTAATAAAAGTGAATAGTCTGTGGAGGCTGATGAGCTTGATCACTAGAAGCCGGTCTCCTCCTGGTCCCCCACTGCATTTTCAAATTTGTCTTTTGCCTTTCTTTAGTCCTTTCAGGTATCCAGGAGTGTGATCAGCCCCCAGCACTAAGGATTACCGAGGTAGGGCACTTCTCACTTCCTGGTCACCCTACACACCACCTTAGGCAACGCCCACTTACATCTCTCATAGGCACTCGTGCTCTGCTCCCTGTCCTGGGAAGTGTACGGGCTGCATGAACTGCTGCCTTCAGTCTTGGCAGGACCTCCGAGTTCACTGTATCCTGATTTCTGCATCCTCAGATCGGTCATCTCATCAACTCCTCCCCACAGATTCTTTCCTCCTATACTGACCTCCCCTCAGACATTCCCCATTGTGCCTACTGAAACTCTTGGCCCATGGTCAATAAAGTCTCCAGCATTCTTACCCTGTCATGGGACAGTCATGTCCCCTTCTGGCCTCAAGCCAGGCCTGTGTTTTCGCTAAAGATACTACTTCCATGTAGACCTTTCAGGAAGGTGCCTGTGTCAGTACGTTCTAGTGTTGGGGGGACAGAGACAAGGGTATTCATTTAGTTCCTACCTGTGCTACTAAATGGCCAACACTCTTCCAGTCTATTTAAAAAGAAACCCGAGGGATAACAGAAGAGACCAAGTCATGTGCATATCAGGAGGGGGAGGGGAGAGTTACAGGGAAGAAAGCAGTATGTGCGAAGGCCCTGGAATAGGAGCCACAAGACCCCACCTGATGCTCATCTAACCCTGCGCTTTATGTGCTTTTGCTGATGTCCTTCACCACCTTGTCAATCATAGCCCCTCACTCAGGAAGGACTTGGGAATTAGGATCACAGTCCTTCTCCCCTCCTCTCCCCATCTGCCCCCTATCATGCACAAGTTCCACATCAACATAGACAATCTCTGCAGGAATGCTAGTGTCCTGGGTGACCTTGATCTTCACCAGCAGGTCTACTGCACGCCATGGCAATACCCTGGCTACATGAGCACTGAGAACTGCTGTCAAACCTCAGATTCTTCTTGCCTGGATTATGGTAACAGCTGTCTCCTTTTTCTACCCTTGTCCTCCTTGTCCATTCCTTACTCACTCACTTTTCAAAATGATCCTTAGAAAAGATAATATCACTCTTCTGTTCAAAATTCTCCACTGCCTTGTCACCTCACTTGGCACAAACCCCAGAGAACTTACAATGACCCTCCATACCAAACTTGGCCTCTTGCTACCTAAGTGAGTTTGTCTTCTATCCCCTCTTCCTTAGTTACAGGGAGGAACAGGCTCTGGCCCCAGGGCCTTTATAAAAACCACTTTTTCCCCTGGAACACTGTCTTCCTAATATCTCCAGGGCTCACTGCTCTTATTCCTTCAGGGCCCTACTTAATTGTCACTTTATCAGAAAGATTTTCTCTTCTGATTCTATTACCCCAACCTAACCCTGCCCTGCCCCATCACTCCCCCTTGCCTTACGTGGCTCTCCCCTTTTCTTCATATCACTTTCCCCATTGGGCCTGTTGCTTATCTTGTTTTGTCAACCTTGTTTGCTTATTAGCTGATACATCCTCCCTCCAATAAAATGTAAGTCTCACTTGGGCAGGGGCTTTGTTTTATTCTCTGCCATATCTCCTGCACCTAAAATAGCGCTTGACTTATAATTGATGCTTATTAAATGACTGCTGGTTGAGTAAATAAAGAGTCCAGTACACCACACTTGCCCCATTCACTTACTCCCACTAAATCTACGCTTTGGCTTCATGAAAACTGTCATCTCCTTGACTGCTAAATGAAACCACAACTATGATAGTAATTTAAAATTAATGTAGTACTTAGTTCAGTGCCTAATGTAAGTGTCTTTCATGCATTATTTATTTTAACCTATGTGGCTGATACACTTATTATCACCACTTCACACTTGGGGAACTAAGTTCTCAGTCCAGTGGGGGCCTGAGAGACATTGTACAAATGTTCTCGCAACAGCAGTTCCAACAATTCCCCTTTAGACTCCAGCAGCCCACCCTAAAAACTCCTCCATCTTTAATCAACTAAACAGCTCACCTTCTCTGTTCTTATCTGGTAGATATTTAGCTCTGCTAACATGAAGAGGAAAGAAATAATCAAATACTCAGATTGGCCCATATAGTTTATGTTCTGGGTGACAGTGTAGTGTCTTAATGCTGGCTACAATACCCGGCTACTCGGTCCAACACTAATGTAGGTGTTGCTGACATGGTATTTTGTTGACGGGGTTAGCAGTTACAATCAATTGGTTTTAAGTAAAAGAGATATTTTTGATTGGGCAAGTGGGCCTCATCCAATCTGTTGGAAGCCCTTAAAAAGCAAAACTGCGGTTTCCCTAAGGAAAAACTTCTGCCACAAGACTGCTGCTTCAACTGCTGCCTAAAGCTCTGTCCTACAGATTTCAGATTGATCAGCACCCATAATCATGTAAGCCAATCCCTTGAAATAAACCTGTGTGTGTTATGTGTATATAGTGCATGGGTAATATATATTTATATATAAATATATATATCTTTCTCCAGAGAACTCTGACTGCAGAGTTCTATCTGATGCAGCTTTCTATCTTTACTGCATCATCAATATCTCTTATGAGCTCTTTTTATTGTCACTGGTCAACTGCATCTCTCATTCCTCAAACCCACAGCTAGTTCTTAAGGTTCCCAATGTGCAGGCTTCTCTCTTTAGCAGGCAATTTTGTTTTCAGTCTCATAAGGACATTTAAGGCTATGAGGCCTGAACTCCTTTAAATTCCAACTTCACACACATAAGCATCTCTGCTGGAAGCCATCATTGCCTTTTTCTCTCAGTACCAACCATAAGCCCCAAGAGGGTCAGCCACTAGTACCACAGGCATTTTCTCTCTAACTTAACCGTAGAAGATGGATACCAGGTCCAAACAGAACTAAAACAGACATTAGTTGTTTTACCTAGCCCAGCCCAGCCCTAGCCCATCTTTTAGAAGAAACTCTCTTCCTTCCTGTTTGGTTATGTTAACAATGTCAAGGTAATACCCCGGTCCCAGGACCATCAGATGACAGGTAGCTCAGGACGTGTTATTCATCACATACCACATCCCGCGAACAGGCGATTAGCCCATGGGATTGGCATAGGATGTAACTTATGTCTAACAGGGTCATTCTCCAGTAGGGTTTTGCATTGATGACAAGGAGCAAAATTCTTATTCTTTATGTATCACTCTGAATTGTAAGTTCATGATCCAAGATCTGTCAGTGGCCATATAAAACCATACCATGAAGAGCGTCAGGACAACAAAGAGGCAAAAATGGGGAAAGAGATAAAAATCCTGACCAGACTGAGTTCCAGGAATTTCTGAAGGAAGCATTATCCCCTGAGTTCCCAGTTCATTCAGCCACAACATTTATGCTTATTAATTTGGTCTCTGCATCTGTCACTTCTATACCAAAGTCCTAAATGTCATGGGAACAAATTTCCCAGAAATATGGAACAAGGATCCTAAGTGGCTCTGTCAGTCATTTGGTGGGAGAGCTGGGGCCAGAATCAACCCTCTGACATGCCACATATTTGACAGCATGGTAAACAGTACTGTTGTAGCCAAAATCACTCAGAAAGACACCCAGGATAACTCTGTACAAGGCACCAGCCTGCGGTCAGCAGCCCCAGCCTTGGAGGGACCAGGTGGACAACAGGCATCTAGCAACTACCACGGACATGATTTTCCCCACTTGGATCAAGATCACCTTGATCAGGGGAACATGGGCACAGGAGCTAGTCCTTGAGAGCAATTACAAGTATAGGTGGGGGATGAGGGTCAGGGAAGTGACTATTTAGAACTTAGTGTGAAAGTATATGGATGCTTTAAATCAAACTTGCTCATACATTATAAAAATTTTAGAAGCCCTTATTTTACTATAGGTTTGCAAGATGCTACCATTGAGAAAAATTGGGTTAAGAGTACATGGACGGGATCTTTATTTCCAACAAATATATCTATCTGTGATGATCTCACATGGAAGGAGGAATATTAAATAAGGAGAAGAAAAGTGGAAAAGGTAGGCAAATCCCCTATTCTCCATCTAAATTTAAAGGCACCAAACCCATCAAGTTATCATAAGCGGAATTTTCAAAGTCTTCCTTATCTTTTCATGCTGCCTAGTATGCCTCTTTGTTCAGTCCCTCATCTTCTCTATTCTACTTGCAGTGTACTTTTGAACTCAGTCCTGCGCCTACTGTTCCCATAATCCCTGCCTCTGTCAAATTCCTCCTCTGTCACTCAGATTATTACAACAATGCCTAGAGGATCTCCCTGCCTCTGACCTCACCTCTAATCTCTATTTCTGCTGAACTACCACAATTACCCTTCTCAAATACAAATCTTATGTCATTCCTCTGACTGAAATCTTCCAGAGTCTCCTCCTAATGAGAAGACAAGGAACAAATATATTAACATTAACATACCAATCTACTTTTGCATTTTTATATCCATTCTTGCACTTATTTGATATGCTGTTTCCTCCTGGTTCTCCTGGGGGAATCTTATGTATCCATTGGGATTCGGCTCAAACTCCTCTTTCAGGCTGAACTTTCCTGGTACACTCATACAAAACAGGTGCCCTCTCAAACCCCAGGACACTCGTGTCTTTATGACTATTGGTACGTGACTTGTTTTTCTGTCCTCCCCAGTGAAGTTCCTGGCATATAAGTAAGTGTTTGCAAATACAAGTGGTTCTGTCTTATGATAGTTTAACACTTTCAAATTTACAATGTTGCAAAAGTGATATGCTTCAGAAAAGTCATATTTCAAATTTTGTCCTTTCTGTGGGGTATGTATATGCAATACTGTACTCTCTCTTGTGATACTGGGAATCATTTCATTGGGAGAAATTAATGAACGTTGTGTATACAGTTGGTTAGTCTGGTTTATTTGGTATTCTCTAAAACAGTGTTTGTCAAACTTTAAAATGTGTAAGTATCACTTAGGAATCCTGTTAAAATGATTCTGACTCAGGGTGTGGACTTATCTTACAAGCTCCCAACCTACTGATGGCCATTAGTCAGTCCATGGACCACACTTTAGCACCCATGATAAAAGTGCTATGGAATTTACGCATGATCAAAGTGACAGCTCTGGGTCTCCTAACCATGATATCCATAGCTAATAGAAAAGTTTCTTTTTTTCCCAGAGATACCTCCATACAAACGTGTCCAGTATTGTACCCTATTTTATCCAGTTATAAGACAAATCTCATTCTTTATTTGGTACACATTGATACGACATCTAGATTCTAAAATCTTAAAGTCTGATAAAATATGCTTAACAAGAATATACCAATTAAAATGCCCCCTTCTTAAAAATAGTGCTTTGGGAGACCAAATTATAACTTGCTTTAGGTACTGATAAAGGTCTTATTAAAAAGGATTCCAGTGGGGTTTTCAGTTTTTTTGCCTTTGAAATTACAGAGACTGAAGTTGGTTAACTTTGGGGGAGGGTGGGTATTGGCTCTGGATTCGGATTTTTATTTGTTCTTAGATTTCCAGAACAAAATGAAAACTGCACCTAAACACTGTTAAGTCTGAGGAATTCACAAGAAAACTGGGCTGTACAAAGCACATGCTTCTTCAGGCTTCAAGATTAGCCATCAGAGCAGCAAAAACCCCAAATGTTAATGTCTATAAGCACAGAAAGAGACTAAGAAATCTAATTTATGGAAAAAGCCTAACCAGCCATTTGGATGCTCTGGTAAATAAAGTGTGTTAATAAATATTACAGAACACTAGAAGCCAGTAAAAACAGATGTAATTTACTGTAAGCTATAATAGACATATTAAGTGAAGAAATCAGATTTTTCAGTATTTTTAAAAATAATACAATATTTTTTAAAAGTATAGAATGTTTGCTAGAGGAACACACTTTATAGAATATTAGATGTCTTTGATAGCATATTATAGGATATTTGATGCTTCTTTTTTCCAAAGTGAATTTTTAAAAAATCTAATTCATCACAGACCAAGCCCAAGCCCAGGGCCATAACCCTAAACTAACTCAAAACCCACAAGGTAGACATTATTATCTTCATTTGCTATGGCAAAATACAGGGCTACAGAGGCTCAGCCTGAACAGGAGCCTCATGACATCCGCAGGGTGTAATCCTATCACATTCGTTAAACATGCTATTAATTAGGGTTCCTTTGCTACATATGACTTGCCACACCAGACAGGTAACCGCTAATATTCTTGAGGGGAAGCAACTATTTCTGTGGCAAGTCTGGCAGATTTATATAGGTCATCAAGCCCCTAAGAGCTGCCGAATTCCCTAGCATTGTTTTCAGCCATTTGTTCCACTCAAACTATGCCCGTTCCCTCCTTGCTATGGGTACATGACAGGGTCAGTTGACTCTACAGATTGCAGACTGGGTGGCTTGGGTTCTTAGCTTAGAGTTCATGGATCCTGGGTATATAAATCCCCAGAAATTCAATGTAAATTTTACACACTGATGCTTGTGCATTTGTGGAAATCAAGATCCACGCCTTTTATCAGAGTGTCAAAATATAAAATGCCCTAGAAAAAATTATGAATTACTGAAGTATGAATTTTCAATAGAAGAAATAAATTTGAGTACAGCCATGATTCTTAGATATATAATAAAAAGTATAAAAATTACTTTACACGGTTGACTCAGATACTCATAAATTAAACAAGACCACATAGAGCAAGCAAAGAAAATTCAAAACCTCTAAAATTAAAAAAAAAAAAAATTATTACTTGTTGCAAACTTATCCACCCCACAGTAGCTTACTGTAGAGGGCGAAAATCCCAACAATAAATACGAATAGAATGGTTTCTCAATATTTCATTACCAAATTCTCTGATGTCTTTGGTGCACGTAATTTGCCTCTCTGTCCATTCTCGCAAGCATCCCCTGTGGTGGCTGTCAAACTTCAGTGGACCTAGGAGGGGTCGGAGGTGCTTGTTAATCATGCAGATCCCTAGATTCTATCCCCAGAGGTCTGCAGTGCAGCCTGAAGACTGCAGTTTTTACAAGCCTCCAGGATGATTCTGATGCAGGTGACTTCCCACGGCTTGTGGGATAAAGCTTCCCTAATGAATCCTTCTTTTCATTGCAAAACTTCAAGATGGGGCGAAGCAATTGCTTTTCCTTCTGGAGTACACTACCTTTCTTCCTGCCATGGAATTAGACTCATTTGGCCCTCTAAATGGCCCTTGTCTATTACTAGACTAGGTGGTGTCACCCTGCCTTAGCTGTTTCAATCAGATTCCCCAGACTAATCCTTGTGAATGGCTTTTAAATGGTCACATCATCCTGAACCACAACCAATGTGTATTCTAGGCAGAGAGACCACTTAACACACTAATTAAAACTTGAACACAGATTTCTTCACAACCTTATCACAGACAGGGACTAAAGACTATAATACATGAAAAATTTAACACAATCTATTAGAGGCGACGACCAGAGGTGCGATCAAGACACAGCTAATGAATCTGTTAATTGAACTTCAATGCTACATTCCAATTTGGTTTGAAACCATTGTAAGAATCTCTTTAAGAGAGTGAGTTAGCTGCAAGACCAGGAGGGGCTCAGGTATGTTAGGCTGCCATCACTCCTTTCATAGTGAAAACTGGCAAGAATAGCTTACAGGTTTTCCTTGTAGGACTAGTGGCCTGACCATTTGTTTGCCAAGCTCATTGTGAAGTCTAATGAGAAAGTTTCAACAAATCTGAACTCTTGAAAGGAAAGTCTTTACCAAGTTTTAAGGGGTTTTAATTAGCATGCAGCTGAAGCTCATTAATTTGGATTCCACATACATGAAGTTTATTATAATTTGTTCAGAAATCACCATAAAGTTGGACTTTGTGATATGAAGAAAGGTCTTTTAAAGCAAATTAATGAGATAAACAAAACTGCTCAGCAAATAACTTTAATGAGCACCATTTTAGAGCTAGATGAGAACTTGGTGGTCATTCAATTGAGATGATTTGTTCTTAATTGTATCCATAGTAACCAATATTAGCATTTTAAGGTTCCTATTTTCCAGTCCAGAACTCTCTTAATCCTCTTGATCATTACTGACAAGCTTTCTGTCACCCAGAAGTACATTTTATAGTGCTCAATAAATACTAGTGAGTTAGCTACAGCCCAGGATTTCTGCAATGACACTTGGCAGTATGAAGTTTACAGAATCAATCTGACTTTTTGTTCTGCAAATTGCCATATGTTTCTGGAATTGATATCATTCTGGCTATGTCTGTCACAGCACCCTTTACCGGAACTGCGGCTGACCAGTGATCCCAGTTTATAGGGGTGAGGGTTTGGGAATCATACTGACTGGATCTACCCCACTCTGCTTTGGGTACTCCTGCATGCAATAAATGTCATTGCTGAAATTACACAAAGAAAATACAACACTTATGGTATCTAGGACAATTTTGGGGGTTCAAGTAGATGCTAAGAAGTGCAACAGAGGGAGATTCCTAGCAGGTGAATAGGCTAGATGCTAAGGTAGCTCCTAAAGTACCATTTACCTGGAGAATGCCCCAGATCTGGCTCTCATCTGTACAGACTCCAGGTCTGATTTGTCATTACAGCCACAGCAGATACAAGTCGTGGGTGGGGATGGGGAATTCAAATAAACCTAACTCAAAGACGTTAATTAGTGAAATCTTATATATAAATTAATTATCTAGCAATGAGACCATAAGGTTCAAGTCAGTAGATTAGTTCCTATCACACTATCATATGTTTAATGGGAAGTCGACTGTATTCAGTCCATGACAATGAAAGCAGATCAAGAGTAATTAGGAATAAATTTTAATGCCATATCTACAACAGAGGTGAAGTGGACATGTTACCTGCCTATTTCACATTCAAACATTCCTTTCTTTTTCCTGTCAGTACCTTCTCCTTCATGGAGTTGTAAACAAGTAGGATCAATGTAATTGACCCCAATTCCCAAGAAAGGACCTACAGGCCTGATCCACTTAGCACACAGCATTGTTTTGGTCAAACTAATTGGATAAAGTGTAGGTATGGAACCTAAACTGGCTTATTAGTGAAGCCTAGAGATTTTTACTTTTTCTAGGAGAAAATTCGTGCTTTTAATATCTTTGCTACATTTTTGACCCACTACCTGTTCATTATTGTTTAGCTGAATAGAAGAGTAAATTTAACTCCACAATGACTTAAATAAATTAGGTTCCATTTTCTCCCTCCATTATGCAATCAGAAGAAAAGTACTAAGTGATTGGTGTCATTTGTTCAAAGGCATAAAAATGTCAGATCTAAGTTCAGCAATTCTCCTGGACTTTCCCTCATGAACATAACAAGGCATCTATAGTTCTAGAAATTATTGCCATGCCCAGACAGAAAGAAGGAGGGAAGTATAAGAAGGAAGAACAGCTTTTAGGATACTAAAACTGTTTTTTTTGAATAATCAGCACATTTACACTTATGTTTCATTAGCTATGCTACATGGCCACCTCTATAGGCTAGGAAGTTTTGGAAATGTACTTTTTTAGTTGAGTCATTGCAAAAATGGATGATCTTATTATGAAGAAAAATAAGATGGGTAAGGGAGAGCATCATGCAAATTTTTGTAGGTATAAATTGCAATTGGCACATGAACTATTGTAATATTTGTAGCAGTAGAAGAACATTTTTGTTCCAGGATATGACTTTATGATTAGCTCTATGGGACATACTGGAATTTGACATCAAATAGACATATGGAGGCAATGAGGAGGTCTTGAGAAAGGGTGATGAACTGGCATGCTCTAAGAAGCTAGGCAAGGTCTTTACAGGGTCATCAGATAAGTTTATGTCCTTCAGAGAAGAAGGGCTGCTTCTGAGGTGAAGATTTAGTGAGGCATGGGAGACTGGGAATGAGTCTTTCAAATGTTCATTCATGATGTCCCATTCTTTTCCTCTCTATGCCCTGAATTTCACTTACAAAACTTAGCAAGTCTGTGAACTCAGCCTGTAATATAATTCAACAAGCCACAGGATCCCAGCACACAGTGCATGTTCAGCTTCATCAATCCTGTGGCTATAAGAAATGATGTATTTTTAGGCCAGTCCTAAATTCCCTTACTTTGTCAGCCTGCATTGAGGCAAGAATTTAAAACCTTGGGCCTATTTTCTGTCTCTTTTTTTAAGCTTTTTAGCATGATTGCATATAACCAGGACAGTGCATTAATTTAAAATATTATATGGAAGCAGCCACTTGCATTTAACAAAACACTGCCTTCAGTAGGTACTTGACTCCAATGAGCCACAGCCAATGGTGAAGAAAATGCTTCACTCCCATGCCTTCAGCCCAACTAGATCAATAATGAATCTCAGAATTCCATTTCCTTGACAGTCTGTTATGTGCAAACACTTCCAACACCAATCTCTATTGTTAGCAGTAAAAACATAATCTACTTTAACCAGGATAAAATGAAAGCAATCCATAAAGGATAGTAGGTGGCTCACCGAATCCCTGGGAACAACCAGAGAGCATAAAAACAGTCACATCACTTGATACTAGTGATATAGCTACCTGCTACAAAAACTTACAAGAATCAACACAGAAAACAAAAGAAAAATTTTTGAAATAGAAAATGACAAGACGAAGAAGCAAAATGCAATCTCAGACCTCCAGCCCACCCAGAACAAGTCCAGGAGACAACAAGATAGAGGAAAATGGAGGACACACACCTGAAATTTCTGAAATGATAGCAACCGAAGTAAAGAAACAAATCCATGAGGCTATAAAGAAAATCAGATCAGAAGTAATATCTCAGGTAAAAAAAGAAATGACAACAATCATAAAGGAAATGCTCAGCAAATCTAGAATAGACATAGATAAAAAAAAGAGGATGATATGAAAATGAAGGAAACCATGAACAATATAGGAAAGAACTAGAATGCATGAAATGGATTCAAACAGATATCTGGCAAATTAAGAATTCTATTGAAAACTGGCAAAACCACTTTAATGAAACTAAAGATAGCCTTTCATACCTTGAAGAGAGGATCACGGCTAGTGATCACAAAAGGAAAGATCTCTTAAAAATAACAAGGCATCAGGAAATAACAATTCAACAGCTGCAAGATGATGCAAAGAAAAACAATGTAAGACTGATATGTGTCAATGAAAAAGCAGGAGTCAACATTAATGACATAAAAAGACGGTTTACAGAAGTAATAGAAAATTCCCCAAACATGGGAATAGAATCTGATATACGGACAGGTGAGGTATATAGAACTCCAATTAGCCATAACTAAAATAAATCTACACCCGGACATACAATAATCAAGACTCCAGAAATACAGCAGAAGAACAGAATATTAAAAACTGTTAGGGAAAAGAAATAGATCACCTATAAAGGAAAGCCCATCAGAATCACAGCAGACTTCTCCACACAATCCTCAAGTCAGGAAGAGCTTGGAGTGAAGTATTTCAAGTTCTAAAAGAAAACAGCTTCCAATCAAAATTGATGTACCCTGCAAAACTATCTTTCAAAACTAATGGAGAAATAAGATACTTCCATGACAAAGAACAACTGAAGAAATTCATGACCACAAAACCAACACTGCAAAGGGTACTGAAAGATATTCTAGACAGAGATAAAAATGACCACAATTCCAAGAATAACAACAGAAAGAATCCACCGAGCAGGGCAAACAATTAAACAGGGGAAAAGCAGGGAACCAACAGAAGAAAAATTACATGACAAAGATAAGCCAAGACATATCAGCTATAACCATAAATGTAAATGGCCTCAATTTAGCAATCAAAACAAACAGACTGGCAGAATGGATCAAGAAACAAAATCCAACAATATGCTATGTAAAAGAAACACATTTAACTCAAAAAGAAATTCATAGACTGAAAGTCAAAAGATGGAAAACAATACTCCATGCAACAGGAACCCAGAAAAAAGCAGGGGTAGCTATTCTGTTTGCAGATATTTTGAACTTCAAACCAAGAATGATCAAAAGAGATAAAGAAGGTCACTACATACTTGTTAGGGGAAACTTCAAGAGGAAGAGATAACAATCATAAATATGTATGCACCAAATATGGGAACACCTAACTATATAAGACAAATATTAATAGACATGAAAAATCAAATAAGCAATAATACCACTGTAATGGGGGACCTTAATACCCCATTGTCACAAAGAGATAAATCAACTAGATAAAAAATCAGCAAAGAAATATCAGAACTGAACCAAACCTGTGAAGAAATGGACTTAGTAGATGTTTACAGAGTGTTCCACCCAACAATATCAGAATACACATTCTCAACTGCATATGGGATGTTCTCTAAAATAGACCATATACTAACACACTGAACACACTTAAGTAAATGCAAAGCAATTGAAATTATCCCATGCATATTATCTGACCATAGCGCAATGAAATTGGAAAATAATGGCAAAAGAAACCACAAAAACTCCATTAACACATGGAAATTGAATAACACCCTCCTGAACAACCAATGGGTCACAGATGAAAATAAAGAAGAAACTAAATAATATCTAACACTAAACAAGAATGCAGATACAACATACTGGAACTTGTGGGAAGCAATGAAAGCAGTTCTAAGAGGGAAATTTATAGTGGTGAATTCTCACATCAGGAAAACAGAATGAACACAAATAAACAACCTAATGTTGCACCTCAAGCTTCGAGAAAAAGAAAAGCAAATCAAGCCCAAAGCCCATACAAGGGAGGAAATCATACAGATCAGAGCAGAAATTAATACAATTGAGACTAAGAAAACAATACAGAGAATTAATGAATTGAAGAGTTGGTTCTTTGAAAGAAGAAATAAAATTGATAAACCCTTAGCCAACGTTATCAAAAAAAGGAAAGAAAAGATTCAAATTCATGCATTGAGGAATGAAAAGGATAAAATCGCTATAGATCCTGTAGAAATTCAGAAGATTATCAATGCCGACTTTGAATATCTTTATTCTCATAGGATGAGAAACACAGAAGAAATGGACAGATTCCTAGATACATAAGAATTACCAAGGCTGAATCAAGAAGATATAAAAATTCTGAAAACCCAATATCAGCTAATGAAATTGAAAATGTAATTAAAAACTTACCAACAGGGCCGGTGAGATGGCTCAGCGGCATAAGCGCCTGCCCGGCAAGCGCGAGGGCCCGAGTTCGACTCCCGGAACCCACATACAAAAAAGGGGCCGGTGATATCGCTGAGAGGCACGGGCGCCTCCTGGCGCGCGAGGTCCTGAGGTCGACCCCCCGGTACCCACAAAAAAAAAAAAAAAAAAACTTACCAACAAAGAAAAGCCCAGGTCCTGACGCATGCACTGCTGAATTCTACAAGACATTTAGAGAAGATTTAATGCCAATACTCCTCAAAACCTTTAATGAAATTGAAAGGGAAGCAATACTCCCTAACTCATTCCTGGAGGCAAGTATGACCCTGATACCAAAACCACAGAAAGACTCAACCAAAAAAGAGAACTCCCTAATGAATATAGATGCAAAAATCCTCAATAAGATACTAGCAAACAGAATGCAGCAAATCATCAAGAAGATTATATGCCATGACCAAGTGGGATTCATCCCAGGAATGCAGGGATGGTTCAACATACACAAATCAATAAATGTAATACACCATATCAACAGAGCCAAAGACAAAAATCACATGATCATCTCAATAGATGCAGAAAAAGCTTTGGACAAAGTCCAACACTCATTCATGATAAAAACCCTATAGGGATAGATATAATCAGAATAGATGGCCTTTACCTCAATCTGATGAAAGCCATCTATGACAAAACAACAGCCAACATCACACTAAATGGACAAAAACTGGAAGCTTTCACTCTAAAATCAGGAACAACACACGGATGTCCACTACCACCACTCCTGTTCAATATATTTCTGGAAACATTAGCCAGAGCAATTATATAAGAGAAAGAAATAAAAGGAATAAGGATAGGGAAGGAAGAAGTTAAATTGTCATTATTTGCAGATGACATGATACTCTACATAGAAGACCACAAAAACTCCACCAAAAATCTTCTAGATTTAATAACCAAATTCAGTAGCATAGCTGGATACAAAGTCAACACTCAAAAATCAATAGCATTCCTGTACACAAACAACAAACTCACTGAGAGAGAAATTACAGAAACCACGCCCTTCACAATAGCATCCAAAAAAATAAAATACTTAGGAATCAATCTAACAAAGGAAGTAAAGGATCTATACATTGAAAATTACAGTACTCTGAAAAAGGATATCAAAGAGGATATCACAAAATGGAAAGTATCCCTTGCTCATGGATAGGAAGAACCAATATAGTGAAAATGGCCATACTCCTAAAATTGTTATACAGATTTAATGCAATCCCATTCAAAATACCATTAACATACCTCACAGAAATAGAGAAAATATTCCCAAAATTCATTTGGAAGCAGAAGAAACATAGAATAGCAAAAGCAATCCTGGGCAACAAAGGCAAGGCAGGAGGCATTACAATCCCTGACTTGAAATAATACTACAAAGCTACTATGATAAAATCAGCATGGTACTGGCAAAAAAACAGACCTGAGGTTCGGTGGAACAGATTAAAAGATGCAGACACAACTGCAAACACACTCGGCCACCTTATCTTAAACAAAGGAGCCAAACATGTTCACTGGAAGAAAGATAGCCTCTTTAATAAATGGGGCTGGAAAAACTGGCTCTCTACATGCTGAAGACTAAAACTAGACTCATGTCTATTACTATGCACTAAACTAAGTCGAAATGGATCAAAGATCTAAATATTAAAACAGAAACACTAAATCTACTGGAAGAGAAAATAGATAGAAATCTTGAAGACATAAGGGTAGGCAAAGACTTCATGAACAAAACCCAAACTGCACGGGAAATACTTCAAAGAATCAATAACTGGGATCTCATCTCATTAAAAAGTTTTTGCACAGCAAAAGAAATCACCAACAGAGTGAAAAGACAACCCACAGAGTGGTTATAAATTTTAGCCAACTGTCCCTCAGACAAAGGACTTCTATCTAGAACATATAAAGAATTGAAAAAACTCAGACCCCCCCCCAAATTCAAAGACCCAATCCAAAAATGGGCATCTGAGATGAATACACTTCTCAGATGAAGAAATACAAACAGCAAATAAATATATGAAAAAATGTTTAACATCATTGGTCATTTGAGAGATGCAAATTAAAACAACACTGAGAATCCATGTCACCCCAGGAAGAATAGTTATCATCAAGAAATCAACCAATGACAAATGTGGGAGGGGCTGTGGGGAAAAAGGGACCCTCTCCACTGTTGGTGGGAGTGTAGACTGGTGTAACCACTGTGGGAATCAGTGTGCAGATTCCTCAGAAAGCTAGATTAGAGGTCCCATTTGACCCAGCTATTCCCTTTCTGGGTATCTTCCAAGAAGAATTAAAAACATCATACCACAGTGATATATGTGCACCCATGTTTACTGTAGCACAATTTGTAATAGGTAAATCTTGGAAACAACCAAAATGCCCACCAACCAAGGAATGGATTAAAAAGATGTGGTCCTTCTATACAATGGAGTACTACTCAGCCATAAAGAAGGATAAACTGGAGACTTTTATAGGTAGATGGACGCAACTTGAGACCATACTCATAAGTGAAATAAATTAGATTCACATGTGTAAACATCATATTGTCTGCCTAGTGTGAGAAATTAAAAGAGTAAATAAGGTCTAAAATGTATAATAGATATATAATATGGGAAGAAATTGTTTAAAAGGAAAAAGGAAATAGGATGGGGGAAAGGGGAAAGGAAGGAAAGAAGAGAAAAGGGAGAAAAAATGCAAGTTAGTTATACTTTTAGTGTCTCTTAGTTCATAGAAAAGGAAGGTTTGGGCCGGTGAGATGGCTCAGAGGCATAAGCGCCTGCCTGGCAAGCACAAGGGCCCGAGTTCGACTCCCGGAACCCACATACGAAAAAAGGGCCAGTGATATCGCTCAGCGGCACGGGTGCTTGCTGGTGCGCGAGGTCCTGAGGTCGACCTCCGGTACCCCAAAAATAAAGAAAGAAAAGGAAGATTTGAGCTAATATTGATTGGAGAAATTTTTATGCCCATATCTTATACTCTGAGCAACTACTTTAAAATAACAATATGCAATGTATTAACTATTGTTATTCTCCTATTATCTTGTTATGAAATTTTGTTTTACCTTTTTCCTATAAAAGAAAAAAAATTAAGAACAGTCACATCATACACTGATATCATATTGATGCACACCATATGTGATGTTAACCCTGCTTGCTTCTAGATGCTAGAAAGTCCATCACATCCACCACAGAAAAACCATACCAATATAGAAACACCACAGCCACTGGGCATGAAATAGAAAGAATATGTCTCTTGCTGCTGTTGGTAAGGACACGATGAATATAAAGAAAGCCAAATTTAGTTTAAAAGTGATTTGGGGGAATGCTGAGCACAAATAGAAACTGAATTCTTGAAATATAATTGAACTCTGCTGGATCAAAGGAGCATGAAAACCTATTATACTATGCTTTTTCCTATTTTGCAGTGAGGTGCCTCTTTAATTTGGCTGTCTAATATCCACAACATAGAGTCCTAATTGATTTAAAAAATACACCTACTGTGCAGACATACAGATAGTAACTTTGAAGGAGGGGATTCTTTTCCCTGCACAGTGCTTGAAAAAGCACAACATACTTGTGGTTTACTAGGTTTCCACTCTGTTCTATGGGCTTCTTATTCTTAAACTTTAGCGTCAGAACAATAGGGGAATGTTCATCTGGAAAAAAAACAAAAAAACAAATAACCTACTTAACACCATATGCAAAAGTATTCTAGATGGACTCAATTAAATATAAAATATATAAAGATAAAACTTTAGACTACAAATTTGACGTTTATATAATCTTGAAAATATAACAAGATGGGAGACCTTAAATCACAAAAGGGAGACATTTGATTATTAAAAAATATGGCAGCTACCCAAATCAAAAATCGAATCAGCAATACGGTGGGAAATTATTTTCATAACATATGACAAAGAATTGATATCTCTAATATATAAAATTTCTAAAACTTGATGAGAAAAATAATAATACACTTGATAGGAACAAAGGGACAAATTATTTGAACAGTTCAGTTACCAAAGACTGCAGGCAGATGTACGGTAAGTACAGGAAAATATGCTCAACCTCACTAGTAGGTAGCAACAAGGAAATATTCTTCACAAAAGTTCACAAATATTTAAAAGTGATAACATTCAGTGAAGACAACATGCAATGAAAGTGATAAATACATTGCTAGTGGGAATATGTCGTCAATACTTATTACTGGGGGACTCTGTATTTACCCATTTGCTTACTTGCTCAAATTTATTTATAACCTCAGAATGAATTTTTGCCGCACTTTTGTGGTCATTTGGGGTCATTTGTGGACATGCTCAGAATGTGAAAAAATTTGAGTCATTCAACATGCGTGTTCCTAGCTGGAATAGGAAAGATGACAATTTGCCTTCTGGGTTTAAACCTCATATTATAAAGGAGAGTCCTTTTTATGGTCAATTTAGTGTTACATTTTCTGCTTTTTTGTACTTTTTTTTGCTTTTTGTTGGGGATTTCACTGTTTTAAATGGCCCTCAAGCCTGGTGCTAAGGTACTATCTACTGTTCTTTTTTTTTTTTTTTTTTTTTTTTGGGGTACCGGGGGTCGAAATCAGGACCTCGCGCGCCAGCAGGCGCCCGTGCCGCTGAGCGATATCACCGGCCCCTTTTTCGTATGTGGGATCCGGGAGTAAAACTCGGGCCCTGGTGCTTGCCAGGCAGGCGCTTACGCCACTGAGCCATCTCACCGGCTCTATCTACTGTTCTTAAGCACAAGGCTATATGGTACCTCATGGAGAAACTGTTAGATAAGCACTGCACAGTATAAGATAAACTGCTGAAGAGTTCAATGTTAGTGAATAAACAATATATAACAAATAAACAGAAACACTCAAGATTTTGTATTGATGGGTTGATGAAAATGTTATGACCAGAAGCTTGCAGGAACCGAAGCCTGTATCTTCTTTAGAGTTTATCATTAATATGTTGAGACATTGTAGTATATATTAATATAATAATTCAGTATTCTTTAGTGTTCAAGGTAATCCATACAACTAAGCAGAATGATGATAATTGACTACGATTTGCTTCAAGTTTTTAAAAAAAGAAATATTGTAGCACTAATAAAACTTAAAATGAACATAGCCTTTACCTATGTCTAATTTATCTCCTCAAAATAAAGGCATTATTTGTAATGGCAATGAAAACCAGCACATACGACAGGCAACTACCTGAATCTTCATTGATGTGGAAATGATTGAATATTTGAATATATATAATATATATTATAGAAAATTATATAACAATTTAAAAGAAATATACAAACAATTCTTCAAAGTGTTTTTCAGCTGTCCCTAAGGTACTTGTTGTCTATTGGGCAATATTTAGTCTTGGATAAATTATACCCTCCATTTCCAAGAAACTGGACACAGAAGTGTGTGTGCTTGTGTGTGTGCACGCATGTATGTGTGTGTGTTTATATTAATATATACTTATCTTTACATACATTGTTTAAAAACCTGGAAGGGTTTCATTATGACTTGAGGAAAGTAAATTTCAAAAGACTATGTATAGTGTGACCCAGTTTGTAAAAACAAACAACAGAAGCAAAAATAAACAAAAAACCCTCTTGATACCTATATATACATTTGCACCAGAGTACAGAATGGTAGGGAACATGCTCAGTAGGGGATTATTCCTGCTACCTCAGCATAGAGGAAACAGGGTTCAGCAAAGATTTACTTTTCTTTTTTTTTTTTTTTTTTTTTTTTTTGTGGGTACCGGGGGGACGACCTCAGGACCTCACGCGCCAACAGGCACCCGTGCCGCTGAGCGATATCACCGGCCCCTTTTTCGTATGTGGGTTCCGGGAGTCGAACTCGGGCCTTCGCGCTTGCAAGGCAGGCGCTTAAGCCGCTGAGCCGTCTCACCGGCCCTACTTTTCTTTTAATCATACTTGCAGTCTTAGTTTTAATAAGTCCATATGGTTTTTATTTTTAGAAAATTGAAGAGAAACTATAAAAAAGAAAATTCAGTTGAATACAGATGAACAAAATGCAAATTCTTTGGGCCCAGTGAAGTATTTTTCAGTGAAGCCCCAGAACCACATCTTAGCAAACTCTCATGAGTCTCTTAGGCTGGTGGTCTTCTCAGCACGCTCTGGGCGACACTGATGACATCCAGGCATTCTCCCCATGGGAACACAGCTGACAAGGCTGTTACAGCTCTTTCTACTTCCATAACATCGCTTCCTATCACCTTGACTGAAGTTTTGGGTGTTTTCAAACTCTTCAACCATGCATTGATTGATAAGCTATTACTTTCCCACCACAGATGGCTAATGTATCTACTGTATGTAGGTTTTACCTCATTTAACTCTCAGGGGGCACTTTGATTTTCCTTATCTTTAAGCAGTTAGAGGAAGAGGTCTGCTGCCAGCCCCATGAACTAGCAAATTTTTCTTACAAATGTTCTTATTAGAAGAGGACAATGCTGTAAAATGAAACCCATATCCTTAGTGTGCATTTTTATCTGTATGTATGTTTACCCATATGTACTGTATATTTTGTCCACATGTTTATTTACATAGATCCATATATATACATATATGTACATACACATATGCATTTATAAATATTTCTTCCCTCCAAAAACAAATATATTCTCATCTATGAAATTATCAAGGAGAATTGGGATGTTGTTGCCAAAAATAAAGTTTATGTGTCTCATCTCATCAAAGACATAGAAAGAGGAAGGCAGAGAGAAAAACCAAGAGATTCAGAGAGAGACAGAGAGAGAGAGAGAGAGAGAGAGAGAACACATGTGCCTCAGTTATCCTTAAGGCTGATTAGCTCTTCAGTATTATTTCTCCAGGTTCACTACTGCACCAGAACCGTTCCCAGTCAGCAAGTATCATAAATTTGAATTTATGGTAATTATTGTTTCCTTAGTACCAGAATTTAAAGACCTGCAATTTAGTGTGCACACATTCACATTTTCCTTTATGTGTTAGTGAAATGATCTTTAAATATCTTATTACATTTCACATTTAAAGAGCTTGGAAACAAGTTTATCTTGTATGATAGGATTCTCCCTTTAACTAACAAGAAGGATACTTCCTTGTGTTGGGCTCTTCCTTCCATTTGTTCTGCTGTCACCTGAGTAACTAATAAGAGGAGATGGGATAAATGGCACAGCCTAAATGAGTATATCTGTGGTTTTCTGTCAAAATAGACAGATTTACAGAAAACATCATCCAACAACTAAAATAGAAGACAATGTCCAGTGAGGCTGGCTAGACTAAAGGTGGTTCCTTGCCCTGGGTGAGGTATGTCTTTGCCAAATGAGGCTTTGAGCACATCACTTAAACACCTCTGAAATAAAAATTTTATCTCCATGAAACAAACTAGATTTTTAGTTCATGTAGTTCTCAAAAGAGAACTTGGCACCACCTTATAAGGTAAAATTTATATTTCCTTACACCATCATGAGATCTTTTGATGGTAGAATGGACAATTGGGTTGAATATAATACTAGTTCAGTATCTAGGGTGCTTTCTATTTTCTAGAACCTTGGAAAACTCCTCAGCAGATTGAGGAAGTTGAGAGAGGAACAAACACATTCCCTTACTTTCTAGGCCCATCTCTGTCAGAAAGCAGCAGCCCCCAGTACTCAAGAATAGACATGGGCTTGAAGAGATAATGGAGGGATGAAGATAAGGCCTCTGATCAGTTGACTGGTTGGGAATCAAAGGCAGAAGTTACCAAGCAAACAAAGAGGCAGACAAACATAGGATTGCGCAAAGGGAGGTCCTTGAGTGGCAGCAGGTCAGGAGGACTCCTGCACCCCAAGGCGGTAGGAAGGGGCTTCTATGCTAAGCTAGACGAAGGTTGGCTGCAGCCAACCAGTCAGTACCTGGGCTTTCTCAAAACTATTAACATGACAAATGACAGTTAACAAACAGTTCAGGTATCAGTGGTTGCACAAAATGTTTGGCTGATGCTTTTAATGACTTTGTTTATCACACTGGGTTTGGAATGCGTACCAGGGTGACCTGGCATGCAAGATGGAGGTTATAACCAAGACGTCTGTAGTCATGTCAAACTGGATCTTTGTACAGATCAAGGCTGGTCTCACTAGCACCGGTCACTCCTCCAGCCCTTTCCATTCCACTCCTTTACCTGGTAATGGAATACAGTTGGGATATAGGCCTGATATGTGGGGTTTTCAAAAAGGACAAATGATCAGGCATGGTCCTGCTTTTGTATAGTCTCTCTCTTCTCAACAGGCATAAAGATGCTCTGCCCCTTTCTTGAAATAAAAGATACAAACCAACATCCCTTAGAACTGAGCCTATTCTACCACTGGAAGAACTTTTACTCTTGCATGTACTCATGAAGTGGATTATTCTGTGGGTTTGTATCTATATTAGTCAGCTTATCAGAGGTGGACAAAATGCCTGACATACAGAACTTAAAGGAGGAGCTGGTTTATTTTGGCTCATGATTTTAGAGGTTTCAGCCCATGGCTGACTGGCCCCACAGCAGAAGTACGGTGGAAAGGCATAGTGGAGAAAGGATGTTCAACTCACTGCAGCCAGGAAGCAGAGAGCAGGGGAAGAGTGCCAGAGAGGACAGGGCCAAGGGCCTGACACGTGTTCGAGATCACGCCCCTAGACCCACTCAGACACACCCAGCACCCTGCTGTTTACTAATCTCCTAGGCATCTCTCAAGACAATCAAGTTGACAATCCATATTAACCATCATGGTGCCCAACAGAAGAAATAGAGCATCACTCCCAGAGCTGCTTACTAATCTGGGTATTTTCTTGACTCTTCCAAAAATAAAAAGTTTCCCACATACTGGGAAACAAACATTGATGAAGCACAAAAAGGAGAAATGTCAGAGAAAGCAAGAGCATAAAATCGTAATAACTTATTCAATTTCTGATGGTTCACTGGAGAATTTCCAAATATAACATGCCTGCCAATTTTTTAAAAATCTTCAACAATATTCAGCTATCCACAGTATCTATTCACAGCTCCCACCAACAAAAACACTGCCTTCATGGCCCCATCAAGCATAATACAATCTGCCTCCAGTTTTCCCATTACCCTTCTCTATGATGGAATTGTTGGCGGCTAACACAAGCAAGGTCAGCTTGGCTGAAGTGAGTCTTTGATTAGGATAAGTTATCAATATAAATATAAAGCTAGAGAGCCAATCATGAGTATTTTGCATAATTAGCATTGTCATGTCCCCAAAGCATTGCCCAGTGATTCATACCCTTAGAAATCTTGGTGACAAGTTCTCAAAATGGACACAAAGGGAAGGGTGTGCAATTGACAGTTTACAAAGCATATCTATTTCTGGCCTTTCTCAGGCAAACCAAGATCCATGCTCTAAGCTCTCTTCTTTAGGAAATTAATGTATTGGTTTCACATTAGTTCCTTTGGTGACAGTTTTCAATATTTGGAAGTCCAACCTGAGATAAAAATCTAGTTGTTAACCCACAATGTAGGAAAAAATGTTTGCTAGCTGTTCCTCAAAGGATTATTATCAAGAACATATAAAGAACTCAAAAAAATCAGACCTCCCAAATTTAAAGACTCAATCCAAAAATGGGCATCTGAGATGAATATACACTTCTCAGATGAAGAAATACAAACAGCAAATAAATATACGAAAAAATGTTCAACATCATTGGTCATTTGAGAGATGCAAATTAAAACAACACTGAGATTCCATCTCATCCCAGAAAGAATGGCTATCATCAAGAAATTAACCAATAACAAATGCTGGAGGGGATGTGGGGGGAAAAGGAACCCTTCTCCACTGTTGGTGGGAGTGTTGACTGGTGCAACCACTGTGGAAATCAGTGTGAAGATTCCTCAAAAAACTAGGATTGAAGGTCCCATTTTACCCAGCTATTCCCTCTCTGGGTATCTTCCCAAAAGAATTGAAAACATCATACCACAGTGATATATGTGCACCCATGTTTACCGCAGCACAATTTGTAATAGGTAAATCTTGGAAACAACTCAAATGCCCATCAACCGAGGCATGGATAAAAAGATGTGGTCCTTTCACACAATGGAGTACTATTTAGCCATAAAGAAAGATAAAATTGAGACTTTTATAGGTAAATGGATGCAACTTGAGACCATACTCATAAGTGAAATAAACCAGATGCACACATACAATCATATTGTCTCCCTAGTGTGAGAAGCTAAAAGAGGAAATAAGTTCCAAAATGTACAATAGATATTGTAAAATGGATTTGATATTGTTCAAAAGGAAAGAGAAACTGGGATGGGGGAAAGGAGAAAAGAAGGAAGGGAAAAGCAAAAAAAAAAAAAAAAAAAAAAAAAAAAAAAAATATATATATATATATATATATATACACACACACGATAGTTAAGATAGTTATACTACTAATTTCTCTTAGTTCATTGAATAGAAAGGTTTGTGTTAATATTGTTTGGACAATTAAATGCCTATATCTTGTACTCTGAGTAACTAAAGATAACAATACACAATGTATTAACCATTATTACCCTCCTATTAACTTGTTTTTAATTTTTGTTTTATTTATTTTTTCTCTTAAAAAAAAATCTAGTTGTTAGACCATAAAACCTCTCTCAGGTTATGGCAAAGCTAGGTCCATCTGTCATAGATTTATTTGGCATATGTACTATTTAACTTTAGTTTCACATATCCTCACTGCCTATTCCTTCCCTTATTTTCCAAAATTTAATGTAATGTCTAACAATTAGTGTCAAAGATGGAACAACTGGTAAGGAGATCTCTTCTTTTCAAACTGCAGGCCAGATTGGTAAACCAGAAGTTTCCTAAATTTAAAAGACATAGAAAAATAGGGTCTTTTCCAGGTACACCTTGTACTACAGGTCTGTTCCGAGTCTTAAGATTGGGGTCACTGTGGGTCTCAGGAACATAACATCATCTCCTATGTCTTCTCTCTTGGTTATTCAGTCTCTTCCTTCTGGCTCTCCCGTCAGTTTTAAACCGGCCCCGGTATCTCTACTATGTAAAGCATTTCCTAGTCCTCAGACCCCTATGATCCCCCGACTACTGCTCTGTTACTTCCTTCACAGCTAATTGCGAAGGAAGCATCCATTCATGCCTATATTTCAATTTTTTAACTTTCTACTCACTCCTTAACCTACCAGTTCGAGTTCTAGTCCCTAGTCTAAAACATTGCCTGCGGAGGTAGCTAATAAGCTCTGAAATCTAGAATATATGTTCAGTCCTTTTAAAACTTGATATTTTAGCAGCACTAAACACTTTTGACTATTTCCTTCTTAAAACTTTCCTTGGCTTCAGTAAGACCTCTGTAGTGAGGTTTTCCTCTTATTTTTCTGATCTTTCAAAAACCTCCAAGATTTGTCTCTCCAGGTTGTGGTTTCTAAAGTGAGTGCCAGTGTCCTCCTCTGTGCACATAGAGTTGTCTGAATTTCTTTGCTATTAGCATTTTCTTAGGAATTTCTGCTCTCCTTGACTTCAAATCAAAGAGTAAAACTGAAGGCTCTAATTTGACAAAGGATGAAAAACGTGACTTTGGCCATATTTGGTTGATATTTATTAAGTATTTTGATTAGTAACATGGATTATATATATATATATTAGTAATATGGATATATATGGATACATCTATATATGGAGAGAGAAAGAGAGACAGATAGAGAGAGAGGCATTTATTAATTCAAAAGCATTGTTTGAAAGTTGCCTCTCTATAAAATGGTGGGGGGAAATAGCAGAGAAAGGATAGAATAAATTATATTTAATGGTTTTGAAAGAGTTCCTAGGAAATCAAGAGAAAACGGAGGGGAGAAAGGAAAAAAAAGAAGACCAAATACTGTCGATCAATCCTCACAGAGCATTCTACAGCTAAGTTTAGTTGCATTTTCTAGATTTTTAGACAGAGAGGCTTGGAAGTGCTCCCCCACCCAGTATTCTCATTGAGACTGAGTTTAAACAAAACCGAGTCTGTTACCAGGACAAAGACCTGAACTGACAAAGTCACTTCAGATTCCCGGAACTGAAATGACTCAAAACCAAAGCACTGGTCTCTCTTTTGAATGACATAAATATTACTTCCCTCCAAGATTTCCCTCCTAAGTGTACTTGGAATATAGTATCATGTCCTTCCCTGGTTGGACACAAAAGGCAGTGGGTGAACTTTGGGCACAGTTGAGAGTGAAATGAAGGAGTGTGGAAGCCAAAAATAGGTGAGAAAGGTGCAAGCCATCTGGGCTAGGTGGCTCTGGAAGTCACCTCTCTGACAGCAAAGAGGCACGAGAGACACTGTCCACGTCTCATCCTTTCTGAGTCCCTTGCTCCTTCTGTGCGAAGAACACTGGGTACACGCCGTGTGAGGCTGTCACTGAGGGAGGAATCCTCAGCCCACGCACAGGCCAAGCAAGTTCTTCAACACTTTAAGAGATGATTTTCAACTGTAAAGAAAAAAAATTTAAGGCTAACTCAGTTTGCTTTTTATTTCTGTCAAGAAAAGATCCACATCTCCTTTGTGGCTCGAATGCCTGTTAGGAGCTAGGTAATATATATGATAGTTTACACTGCATATGTCATTTAATCAGAAACCCAATTCTTTCTCCTCCCTTCCTACTATGCTATGATAGGTCTATTACTTTACTTCCATAGAAGTGAAATATCAATGAAATCAGAACAAAATATGTGCATCTTAAGGTATCTAATAATAAAAATGAAAGGCAGATAAAAAGTGTACATGTTCTATTTTTAAAAAGACAATCATTTGACTCTTTAGCATTTAAGAGGCTGGGTTCTATAAATTCTTCTTACTGAAAGGAGTGAAATATCTTTGTATTCCACAAAGAGTTTGGTGTATAGAAGGATATTCTATAAATTTTTAGTGAATAAATGTGGTAATAATCAGTTTTGATTGACATCACTATACATATAACTAAATATTTAATTAATCAACATACAGTTAGCCTTCCTTATCTGGGTACTGCATTTGTGCATTCAACCAATTTCAAATCGAAAATATTTGGAAAAAATCATGACTGAACTGAATGCATATGGACTTTTTCCTTGTCATTATTTCTTAGGCAATACAATATAACCACTATTTTACGTAGGATGTACATTGTATTAGGTATTATATGTAATCCGGAAATGATTTAAGTATAGAGGTAGATGTGCTATACAGGCTACATGCAAATACTGTGCCATTTTATATAAGGGCCTTGAGCATCTACAGATTTTGGCATGGCGGTTGATCCTAGGACCAGTCCCCCACAGATACTGAGAAACAACTATACCAGTAGAGATTGCTTCAAAGGGAGTGATTTCATAAGAAAGAGTGGAGGCATTCTACAGTCTCCATTCTTATAGTCTGAAAAACTAACCTAAAAAAATATGAATTCCCCATGGATGGAGAATAAGCATAATAATTTGAGGTTTCTTACTACTGCATGTTCCCTGAGCAAGAGGAAAAGTCAGGGAGCTAAGCACACTCCTTTCCCAGCCATCTACCCCAAAACTAAACATCACCAAGTAGGGGACAGGCAGCTGGCAGCGTGGAGCGGGTATGGGCTTCCTGTGGCCAACAATTTGGTCACTGCAGCACTTACACAGTTAATTAAGTCCCGAGTACAAACACATTACTCTCTGTAATTGAAAAGGACTTTTAATTTAAATGTTTTATTGCAGAAATGGCATATTTTAATGAAATCACTCATTTAAATAATAATGAAAATTTAGAAAACAGCATCTTCAACTCATGAAACTCAAATGACTGCTGCCTCTTAGAGAATAGAACTTATGCACTTTTCATCTGCTTTTCATTATTCCTATTAGACATCTAAAGGTATACATATTTTCTTATCTCATTGATACTTCACTCAGATGGAAGTGAAATAATAGAAATATCATGGGACAGCAGGGAGGACAAGTAATTCGGTTTCTGATAGAGTGACAGACTGCACTATGCTGTCTATAGTACACAGCTCCCAATAGACACTCAATAGTATGAACGCCTTCCTCCACCTTGTTTTGCCTTGCTGATAGGAAGAGCGTATTTTAGCCCTACATAAGCCAACAACATTGCAAAGATTATGTTAAAACAGTCAAGGAGGGGCCAGTGAGATGGCTCAGCGGCGTAAGCGCCTGCCCGGCAAGTGCGAGGGCCTGAGTTCAACTCCCGGAACCCACATACGAAAAAAGGGCTGGTGATATATCACTCAGCGGCACAGGCGCCTGCTGGCACGCGAGGTCCTGAGGTCGACCCCCGGTACCCACAAAAAAAAAAAACAGTCAAGGTGGCTTCTGATGCATTTTATTCATTGAACAAATGCTTAGTTTCTAAGTTTATTAAGCACTGGTCAGGGAGCTACAAATACGAAGGTGAATATGATCCAGGCCCTGTCCTCACAGAGCTTCAAGTCGAGTCAGGAGGAAAGACTTATAGGAAGGTGTTATAGTTTGTGTTTAGATGTTCCTCCAAAGCCTCATGCAGTCATGGGGGGTGGGCTTTTTTCAGAAGTGGATGACTCTAGAGTGTGATTGATTTGTAATGCAATGCTGGGATTAAAGGTGCTAGGATTAAGGGCAGGTGATTGCTGAAGTCCACTGATTGGATTGGCACCGCCCTAATCCCAGTAGAATGGATACAATATAGGGGACAGAAAGAGGCTTGTCTCTTTCTTCCCTTGCTTGTTGCTTTTGCTGTCTTCCTCCGCCATGAACTGTTGCCCCTCTGCTATGTGCTACCCTGCCTTGGAGCCAACCGATTAGGACTGAAACCTCCACAAACTGAGCTAAATAAACCTCTCCTCCTTTAACTTTGGGTGTCAGGTATTTTGTCTCAGCAATGAGAGAAAAGTAACTAGGACAGAAGGCCATTATGCCAAGGCATGATGACATGGAACGTATCTCTTGGTCTGGGTTGCAAGTGACAGAAAAGCCAACTCTAAGTGGTTTAGGCAACGAGGTAGTATTTTTGGATCAAATGACTGGATGAGCCAGAGCTGGTCAGATGCAGTTTCATGAAAGGGCAACACAATGTCACCTTTATACAACATTTTCTTCTCCTCATTCAAGATCTCGACAGAAGTTAGGTTTACAGTGTGGAGAGTGTAGATGTAGGGATAGATAGGATGGAACACAAGTTCCCAGGTCACGGGCTATTGCAGTAGAAGTTTACTTTACTCATTTCTAATTCCTACTTTCTAGCAACCTGAAGTTCCTGGAAACTGTAATATTTTAATCATTAGCAGTATTATAATTGACCATCTACTGACAGGTACATGTGCTTATTGTTTAGCTTTTTAGGGAATAACCACATTTATGAAATAAAGTAACGAAACAGTCTATACGGAATATATGCATTTAAAAAAATTGCACATGCATAGAAAGACATAGAAGATTAATGGCAATTGCATTGGGGAAGAAAGATTATGGATTTTTTTGTTTTCTTCTTTTGCTTAAAAATGAACACAGTACTACTGTAATAAGTTTAAGACATAATTTTAAAACTTCATAAGAACTACAAAGCAAAATATGCTAATTATGAAAATTCAAACAATATGCAAGTATATACAATTACACAGGAAGCAACCCTACCACAATGTAGCAAATTCTATTCTAGTGGAAAGAATAACCACTATTAATAGTCTGGTGTGCACTTTTTCATTCAAATCTATATGGATGTATGTATGTTATACATATACAATATAAGCACACACAATATTATGCAAATACATATAAATTATACATGTGTGTATATATGTATATTCTTTCCTACAGAAGGGATTATACTGAAACACTGTCCTAGGATTTGCTTCTTCCATGCAACAAAATCTTATGTCATCTTTCCATGTGATTAATAAAGACCTGCTCATTCTTTTAATGGCTATACAACACTCCAGAGTAGCGGCTCACTACAATTGATTTGCCTAGTCTCTAACTGATGAATATTTAACTTGTTTTCAACTTTTTCTTACTAAAAACAGTAATGCAGTGAAGCCCCTTTTAGAGATATCTTTTTGTATAAAATGATACAAAGGCATACATATATAGGATGCATACTCATTTTATGCAAGGATGACTTATGATTAATTTCTGGAGTAGACTTGCTAGTCCAAAGGGTGTATATTTTAAATTCTGACAGATATCGTCCAGTTGTCTCCCTGAAGGCATGTCCGATTTATACTCCAGCAGAAAACAGTCTATCCTCACTTTGCCTCATTTTTGCCAGCCCTATAAATTATCAGTTAATGTCAGTGGGTCCACAAATCATATTTCATTCCACAGAGCACATTCTGGAGAATACTGTTCAACAATAACTGTTGTTTTTTAGCATCAGCCTATAAACTATTCATTTAAAATATTTTAGTAGTCTTTCCAAAATATTTGTCAGCGGAAATCTTTTGTATGGAATATTAATTTTCTTCCTTGGCTCAAAATTACAATCATTTGAATTAATTTTCATCTTATTAATTAAGGATCTGGATTGGTAACATCCTCTAGGATTGTTACCAGAAAATAAATATCAATATACAGTTAAAATATATAGTGACTCAGAACACACTCATGAGCTGGTATTTGCAGTGAAACTCTGACCTGTTTAGGGTGGAGTTGTGGGAGCAGACAAGAATGAAAATATTTATTGCAATTTTGGAGAATTTTAAAGAATAGTTTAAAAAGCACCCTGCTTGCTCATTGCATAATCCAATACAAGAGCTCCAGAGGAACTGTTTCTTATTTGCTGTACAAGACAGCTCAATGTGAAATGGGGAATATACATTAAAGAGATGTTTGGGAATTTGCATGGAAGACAGAGAACAAACCATGATGGAAACAAGAATAGGATCTTGGTGGTGAATGTGAGCAACTGAGGAAGGATGGATCACTCCCCGGAAGTGGCACACTGAGTATGTACCAGCCAAATGTGGTCCAGTGCAGGCTTGTCCTTCCATAAAGGAAGCTCTGTTCTACATAATGAGTATACTAGAAAGAATATTTTGGGATCATATTCTAGGTCTCCATACTTCTGCCTCTGTCTTCTCCCTGCTCATGCTGTCGGGAGTCTAAAGATATGACATCACTGAGCCATCATGGGGAATCTAAGAGGCCACTTAAGAAGACATTGGTTGGAGTCCAGGTGGCTGCATTCATGGCACAGGGCATCCATATTATCTCACACTGATGAGCAGAAAATTTGCTGGTGCTTTCATTGGATGTGAGCATAGCTCTATAAGGGAGGTAATGAGGGAGGTAAATTTTATGTTACATATAGTTTACCACACAAGTTGTTTTCAACCCTCTGCCCCACCCCCAAAATAAAACATTGTAAATTCTACTTGGGAATTGTCTGTCTGTGAAATTTCTCTCTGGGGGAAGCCAGCTAACATGTAATTTTTTGGAGAGGCCCAATTGGCAAGGCACAGATGGTTCCAGTCAACAACTATGGAGCATCTGAGGCCTCACAATAGCCACACGAGTGAGCTTGGAAGCAGCTGTCCCCTAGTCAAGCCCTGAGATGACTGCTGCCTTGGAAGAGACCCTAAGCTAGAGGTACCCAGTGAACCCATACTGATTCCTTACTCACAGAAGGTCTGAGAAAGTTACCTAAACTGCTAACTTTTGGAGCACTTCCTTATGCAGCAGTTAACTAACAGCTATTAACTGGTATACAAATTCTTATTTTGGTTATTATAACAAATTATTTGGGGCTTGGTGACTTTATAAAGAAAAAAGGTTCATGGTTCTGGTCCAAGAGTAAGAGGCTGCAGCCGGTGACGGCCTCCCTGCTGGCAGAGTCCCAAGACAATGCAGGGTGTCACATGTCACACACAGGGAGCATGCATCTGTGTGTGTCTGTGTCTATCTGGTCACTCGTAAAGTGTTCAAGCATGAGGGCTCCACCCTTATGAGCTTATATAATCCTAGTGATCTCTCCACATCATAGTCAGACTAAGTTTCCACACTCTTAAAACCTCATGATGAGTTAAATTTCAACATAAGAAGCCTCGGGGATATGCGCACTGTGTCCAGCCCATAGCAACCAGCGAAGAAGAGATTTAAACCCAGTTTTATCTGTCTCCAGAGTCTGAGGTCTTACCTCATTTCTTACCTTACTCATTCACTGAAATATTTGAGCCTGTAGACATAGTAGACGTCATGCTGGAGACGACACACAGTAATGAATCAGCGGTCTACATAGCAAAGAAGATCCATTCTACGTAGACCGTCATGGTGCAGGACAGCCTTGCTATTCAAGCAGAGATTGAGTGTATCAGTTCTTCCTGAAGTCTCCTGTATAAATGGGCATGGGATGGGTAAAAGCTGAGCAGCTCAGATGGAATGAGATGGCCTTTTGCCAATCAGACTCACAGCAGATCTGTGGGGGAATCTGGAAAGCAGATACGCTTCCACTAAATATGCTACATACACTCTTGTTCTGGATGGCCATCTCTTTTCCAAAGAGGTTTTGTTTCCTCTCTGTGTAGTGGAAGCAAGGCTTGGTGCTATAATTTGGATGAGTGTCCCCCAAAGGTCTATGTAAAGGCTTGGGCACATTGGTGATGATATTGGGAAATGCTGTGGGCCTTTAAGAGGCGGGCCTAGTGGGACATCCATAGCTCACAGGAGGCATGCCCTTGATAGGGACAGTGGTCTTGTCTCTCCCTCTCCTTCTCTTTTATTCCTGGCTTGTGCTGTGAGCACTCACTCCGTGTGCTCCTGCCATGATGTACCGCCCTCACCAGAGACCCAAACAAATGGGGACACCTGATCATGGTCTTGAACCTCCAGAACCATAAGCCAAATAATCCTCTCATTACTTCATAAGAAACTTGTGTCAGGTATTTTGCTACAGTGATGTGAAGCTGACTAACATATCTGTTCTTCATGATTGAAGTATCAGTACTCTCCTGCTAGTGAAGATGACTTAGTTCCTAAACATATATAGTACAGATGGTCCCTGACTTAAACAACAGTTTGACTTATAAATTTTTGGTTTTATGATGGTGCAAAAGGAATGTGCATTCGGTAGAAACTATACTTGAAATTTAGAATTTTTATCTTTTCTCTTTTTCCATGTTAGACAGTGACCTGTAGCTACCAATTAGCCATAGGATCAGGAAGGAAAACAACTCAGGCTCTACAGTGTGTTGTGTTAAGTATGATGCTCCATAAGTTGGAAATAGTAAAGGCATTTTCCACTTAGTGCATTTTCAATTTACAATGGGTTTATAAGGATATGTCCTCATCATAAGTTCAGAAACATCCATAATACCCTAATTTTTACAAATAAAAGCTACACCAAGTTAGGAGAGACACGAAGTATGTGAGTGCTAAAAGTTTCTCAGCTAGTTGACCAAGTTAATTCCTCATCAAAGAAGAGATAGGTGCTGGATTTTGTTTTAAATCCAAATCTGTCTAGATTTTTAACACATATAGAAATACATCAGTGTTCCAGTTCTTCATGCCTTACCAGTCAGAAATGCTGAATGTTTTGTTTTACACTGGAGTTTAGTTGAATTTGCACCAAGAATGGGAATTTTTTTTCCCAGTGAAGTACTTGTTTTAGACTTCACTGGCCTAAATGTTTCTTTCTTAACTCTGCCATGATAGCTTGAAGGCAGCCATAGATAATATACATTATATAAATCAATGGGCATGTCTGTGCTCCACAGAACTTTATTTATAAAGACAGGTGGCAGGCAGAATTTGACCTGTGGGCTCTACGTTGCCAACTTCTTGTCTTGACCCCTTTCTTATACTTCTCTAAGTTTATGTGGCAGGTGAGAATCATGAGGGAATGCATAATAGAGATGTTGTTGACAACTGAGTCACAATTTGAATGTATCCAAATTTACTTGTTTAATTAAATATTTTATAGATTAACTTGAAATAAAATTACCTAACAATTTTAACAGCTCAGATCTCAGACAATCATTGTTGGGTGTACAAAGTGAAATATAGTATAAAATGAATGAGGGGAACACAATATAAGGGGATTTTTTCCCAGTTTCTCCAGTTCAGATTGCAATTACTCTTGAGCCTGCTATTCTTAATGGATTGGGAGTTTTGGAAAACAGGGAAAACCTTATCACTGTTGTGCTAAGTCTTTTGATACACAGTAGTGGATCAATAAATGTTAGTTGAAGGAACATGTAAGAAATATCCGGCAAATCATTAGTTTCCAGAATAAGTAATTAACATTTTAACAATGCTTATTTAAGCATGGAGTGAGTGCAGGACTCTTTTCTCTACATATTGAAAAAGCAGGATCCAGTAAGTGACACAGTGGCCACCTGCCTCTGCTCCTCAGTTGTGTGCACTCTGAGGACACCATTTCCTTGAGAAAGTGACTGTGAACACCTGATGCACAATGTCCAAAGGGTGAGCAATGCCCACTCAAGTTGGATAAAAAGGCTCTAGTGTCTTACACTATATTGGTTACTCCCAATTTAATTTTTTTCAGTACTGGGGATTGAACCCAGGACTTTCACACTAAACTACATCCCCAGCCCTCTTTAATATTTTTTCTTTTGAGGCAGGGTTTTACTAAGTTGCCCATACTGGGCTCAAACTTGTGATCCTCCTGCCTCATCTTCCAGAATGCTAGAATTGCAGTCATGTGCCACTTTTCAATTATTTACTTGTTTTTCAGCATAGTACGTTTGGAGTAAACACCTCTTTTTAGGCATTGTCGCTACATTACACCATGCCCCCACACCCTGCCCCCTGTCACTTCCTAGGCAAGTCTAAATAGGAAGCCATCTTCAGGGGATTGTACAAACAGCATCTCGATCTCAACTTTTTGTGTTAGTCTTAGGGGTTCCATATATAAGTCAAACACTGGGAGGGATTTTTTTGTTAGAAGTTTGGGACCTTCTAAAGATTTGGGGCTTTTGAGGTGTGAGAGAAGTAGATTTTGATTTTCACAGCAATCGCAAGATTAGATGCATTGGGCTGTATGGTTACAGAGGAGAACTTTCCAGGGAAAGCCCTGTCTTGCCATGTCCTCCTGGACTACTTTCTCCTGCTCTTCCTCAGCTTCTCTTTAAGGTAATATAAAGCTCATTATTCCTTAGTCAAGATAATAAGCTCCAAGTGCAAATACCCATGGATGAAGTAAGTAATGGACACATTACATAAATTTAAATGAGAATGTAAACTAGTACAGCCACAATGGAAATCAGTATGGTGGTTCCTTAAACAACTTAAAATAGAAATTCCATTTGACACAGCTATTCCTTTTCTAGGAAAGAGTTAAAGACATCATTTTATACTGATACATGCATGCCCATGTTTATAGCAGCACAATTCATAATAGCTAAGTTGTGGGAGCAGCCTGTATGTCCATCAACAGATAAATACATTAAAAAATGTGTTTGCACAGAGTGGAGTACTGCTCTGTCATAAAGAAGGATGAAAATCAGTCATTTGTAGGAAAATTGATGCACTTTAATATTATGTATCCATAATATTAAGTGAAATAAATCAGAGGCTTAAATTCATATGGTTTCTCATATATGAGAAACCCAAAATATAAATAAATCAAGGAGCAAAATAAAAGAAGATGGAAGAAGATATCAGAAAATAGAAAGATATCTCTTGCTCACTGATAGGAAGGACCAACATTGTGAAAATGGCCATACTCCCAAAATTGTTATACGGATTCAATGCAATCCCGATCAAAATACCATTAACGTACCTCACAGATCTAGAGAAAATATTCCTAAAATTCATCTGGATGCAGAAGAGACCTAGAGTAGCAAAGGCAATCCTAGGCAGCAAAGGCAAGGCAGGAGGCATCACAATCCCCGACTTGAAATTATACTACAAAGCTACTGTGATAAAAGGAGCATGGTACCGGCAAAAAAACAGACCTGAGGACAAATGTAACAGATCAGAAGATGTAGACACAGCTACAAACACACTCAGCCACCTTATCTTTGACAAAGGGGCCAAACATCTTCACTGGAACAGAGCCTCTTTAATAAATGGTGCTGGAAAAACAGACTCTCTGCATGCCGAAGACTAAAACTAGACTCATTTCTATCACCATGCACTAAACTAAAGTCAAAATGGATCAAAGATCTAAATATTAAAATGGAAACAATAAATCTACTGGAAGAGAAAGTAGATAGAAATCTTGAAGACATAGGGGTGGGTGGAGACTTCATGAACAAAACCCAAACTGCATGGGAAACACATCAAAGAATCAATAACTGGGATCTCATCTCATTAAAAAGCTTTTGCACATCAGAAGAAATCACCAACAGAGTGAAAAGACAACCCACAGAGTGGTAACAAATTTTAGCAACCTGTACCTCAGACAAAGGACTTCTACCTAGAACATATAAAGAACTGAAAAAACTCAGACCCCCCCAAATTCAAAGACCCAATCCAAAAATGGGCATCTGAGATGAATATACACTTTTCAGATGAAGAAATACAAACAGCAAATAAATATATGAAAAAATTTCAACATCATTGGTCATCTGAGAGATGCAGATTAAAACAACACTGAGATTCCATCTCACTCCAGAAAGAATGGCTATCATCGAGAAATCAACCAATAACAAATGCTGGAGGAGCTGTGGGGAAAAAGGAACCCTTCTCCACTGTCGGTGGGAGTGTAGACTGGTGTAACCACTGTGGAAATCAGTGTGGAGATTCCTCAAAAAACTAGGATTGGAGGTCCCATTTGACCCAGCTATTCCCTCTCTGGGTATCTTCCCAAAAGAATTAAAAACATCATACCACAGTGATATATGTGCACCCATGTTTACCGCAGCAGAATTTGTAATAGGTAAATCTTGGAAACAACACAAATGCCCATCAACCAAGGAATGGATAAAAAAGATGTGGTCCTTTTACACAATGGAGTACTACTCAGCCATAAAGAAAGATAAAATTGAGACTTTTATAGGTAAATGGATGCAACTTGAGACCATACTCATAAGTAAAATAAATTAGACTCACATATGTAAACATTATATTGTCTCCCTAGTGTAAGAAGCTGAAAGAGTAAGTAAGACCTAAAATGTACAACAGATATTGTGAAATGGGAAGAAACTGTTCAAAAGGAAAGAGAAACTGGAATGGAGGAAAGAAGAAAAGAAGGAAGGGAAAAGGAAAAAAATATATATCTACATAAGATAGTTAAGATAGTTACACTTCTAATTGCTATTAATTCATTGAAAAGAAAGGTTTGTGCCTATATTGTTTGATGATCAGTTTTTCATGCCTATGTCTGGTAATATGAGCAACTACTTTGAAGATAACAATATGCAATGTACTAATCATTGTCACTCTCCTACAATCTTGTTGTGAAATTTTGTACCATTGTCTTTATTGTTTTATTTTTTCTAAAATGAAAAAAAGCAAAATAAAAGATAGACAATAGGAAATAGATTTTTGGCAAATAAGGAGGAGACTAAGAGATGGAAGGAGGGAGGAAGGGAAGGGGAAGGGTACATAAAAAGAAATAAGATGTACCATGTACATGTACCAACTACCCACAGTGAATGTATTCATGAGGTACTGCAAACTTGTACTAATATAATTTTTTTTTTTTTTGTGGGTACTGGGGGTTGACCTCAGGACCTCGCACTCCAGCAGGCGCCCGTGCCGTTGAGTGATATCATCAACCCTTTTTTCCTATGTGGGTTCTGGGAGTTGAACTTGGGCCCTCGCGCTTACCAGGCAGGCGCGTACGCCGCTGAGCTATCTCACCAGCCCCTAATGTAATTTTTTAAAGGGAGATGAAGGTAAGTCTCAGAGCCTTCCTTGAAGTGGCTCCAAGGCAAGGAAGAGTAAAAAGGCAGAGAGAAAGACATGATGGAGGATGGAGACTTTGGTCCCCCAGGAAGGGGATGGATAAAAACATGAGCATCTAATTCACAGCTCAGCCCAAAGCCAGCTCTACCAGATAGGAGTCCTGAAAAAAACAGCATCTCGCCAGCCTCCCATTTCTATTTTAAGAAAGTAGCAATTGATGTTGAGAACAGAGTAGATTCTTTCATTAGAGAAATCAAAGCATCTTCCACAAAGCAACAATCATCCAGAATTTCCTAATTACTCAAACAGGGCAGATTAAGTCATTTTAGAGAATCAAACAAATAAAATGTATATAAGTGAAAGGCACATTACAAAAATGATTAAACTGTGTATACGAGGGGCCTGCCAGGCAGTAGAGATTTTAGTCTTTGAAGTTCAGAAAGTCTCCATTGGACTAAGGCATTACAAAAGAAAGAGAAAGCAGCCACAGATAATCTGTACATCTTTGCATGTGGCTAAATTCCAGTAAACCTTTATTTATAAAACACAGACTATGGGCAAAATTTGGCTGATGGGCCATAGTTTCCAGACTATTGACTTAGATAGTGTTAAAGGGAAGTATATCTTTCCACCACTCAGACCTTGTGCATCCTGACAATTCAGCAAGCATTAGGTTCTAAAATCAGCAAAACAACAGTGAGAATTACCTCTTAGATTCTAGAATTGCCTGTGGGAACAGCCACCTACTGAGGGAAGAGCAGATCACATCTCCCACACTAAGTTCCTCCTAAGTAATTCACTCACTGACAGTACAGAGCTCATGCTGCTTAAATTATCTCTTATGGCAATAGTTTCTCATAACTGAAACGTAAGTGCCATAGGAAATCGGTGTTTACAACAACCTCGAATAATGCATAGGCACTTTTTAAAGGAAAAATGAAGTCTCCTGGACCTTCAGCATTGTTTTAAATTACTTCTGTGGCAATGCTGCTTAAATATACCCAACACTAACACTAACACAGCCAGATGCAAAGCATTTTTGCTTGTAGCATTTATACAATGCTAAAACTGAAATAAATGTAAAAATTAAATACAAATCCAGCAATAGTTGACTGTATTAAAATAATGTAATGGATGATGGTGTTTTGCTGCAATTAATCACTGCATGCAATATAATAATGTCACTAACTGCTATAATCCCAAACTACTGAGGAAAATCACCACACAATCACTGGGCCTCCACTTCGTGTACACAGAACATTTACAAAATCAATTCCCCTTCTTATGTAAGAGCAAAGTTATAGCATAGCAAACTTACAGAAATGTCACAGCAGAAATTAGAAATCAATTAGTAGCCTCTGCCTAAGCTCATGCTACCTGTCACATGGTTAGACCCAGCTAGCCTGGACCACCACGCCATCTCTAACTCGAAGACAGTTCGACTCAGCCTTATCTGACTCCATCCAGTTGCATTACCCATACTTTCTAGCCTATAAACATATTCTGTTTTGCTTGCCTATTCCAGGAACTTTCCACCTAGGACAGAATAACCCAGTCAAGGACATGCTTGCCTGATTTCACCCGCTCACTTGGACAGCCCCCTCCCTAGCAAAGCCTGCCCAGAATGAATCTGCCTGACAACATATGCCTTAGCCTACACAACCAATCATATGATAACCTGCAATCAACTTTGTATTTCCAGCTTGCAAAAATGTATTTAAGCTAAACACTAAGCTGACTCTGGGCTGATGATTTGACTGTGGTTCCCATCAGCCCACTAGAATTAAAATAAAAGTTGCCTTCCAACTTCTCAGGTGCAAAGTCTTCCATTCAGTTTGATACCAGATTTCTGAAACATTTACTCCTCCGCACTGGTCAGGACAGTGTCATACCCACTCACAGAAACAAATAAAAACCCTAAAACCGAGTAGCAGATGATATAGAATGTATGCATATTCACTGCTTTCAAAGGGAACTCAAGTCCCCAAGAGTGCACCTGAGCACCCCAGTTTGAGAACCAGTGCTATAGACATTGGATTACCTAATCCTGGTTATGCTTTTATGCTTCTACAGTGACTTCTATTGTCCTATAAACCTCTCAAGCGTTTATTGTTCTCACTATTAAGGTCACAACTGGCACTTCCTGTCTACTATTGCTCTCTTTCTCTCAGTTCATTTTTATCAACTTTGAATATTCTTTGTTCTTTTTTATCACATCGATCACTGGCTCTTTTGTACCAAAGCACAAGGCAGGCAGACTCTTCTCTGAAGGTTCATGTTCTAACCCAAGGTATAACTGTATGACTTCAAGAAAATCACTTATCTTTTCTGAGCCTCAGTTTGTCTATTTGCAAATTAGGATGTTCAACTCTAAGGTCCTGTCCACTCTCACAATCACTATTGCTAAGAGCTAAAAGAGAGGGAGCTAAACTGAAGCAAAGTATTATCATTCAGGCATAGGTAGAGAAAATTCAATATGTTACCCTAAGAGGAACCCTAAAGTATATGTTTATTTAAAGACAAATATCAGAGCAGCAAACTCTTACAACTAAAAGGGACCCCAGAGATGATTTAGCCTACTATGCTTATTATAAATTAATTGATTTGAATGCTATTTATGGGATAGGCCTTACAAAAGATATTGGAGATTAATAGGAAAAACAACCCAACGTACTTACTCTTATGAGAGAGAATAAAAGTTGCTATAGCTACTTTAGCAGTCTTCTTGGTGGGCACCTAACCTGGAGGCTCAATGACAGCCTCTGGGAGAATGGTGCCCACCAGCCAGTCCTGAAGGACCTTAGAGCTGTGAAAACAGAAATGGGTAGTGGAAAAGGTGGCCCTCTGGGGGCCAAATGCCCTGAGTTTGGGTGGACATCACTTCACCTACAGTTAACAGTTGCCACAATTGCCAAATGAAACTTCAGCCCTGAGATGTCACATCTTCTGATTTTTCAAGAGAAGCAGAATGTTTGAATTTTCAAATAAAAAGTACTAATTTTTAATGTTGGCATTTCATCCTAATATTTTAAAACGCTATCGAATGATGTCCTTGGGCAGCCCACGAGCTGCCTCTTGAGACCTTCTTTGCTTTACCTGCCCTCCCCTGGGGCCCTTTCCTCTGCATCTGCAGTATTCCACCCAGGTATCCACCCAGAGCTCCTGTATAAAGGGGGTGTTTGTCCTCAAGTCTGAGAAGGTGCTCTAGCCTGAGTGTTTGAACTAAACAATCAGAATATTTGGAATTGGAGTGGGGATAGAGAGGGGATTCTGAACATTTCTTCCAATTTAACAATCCCTCCTTGCTCCAACAAGAGGTCAGAATGTACTTTATGCATTAAAGTAACTTAGGACCCTAGGGAATCTGTGAACTTCAAAAACATTTCCTGGACCCAGCTTCAGGTTTCTTCCCAACACTTAGCACAAAATTGCTATATCAACCTTAGGACACTTTTATTTCATCGTAGAGCAGGTGGTTTTCAGGGAAACAGAAGGTTAGGCTGGGAGAAGCAGAATACAAGTCATAGTTCCGAAGTGGAAAATTGAACTTCGATGCGCACTTGACAGATGCATGAAAAATGAATGCCAAGTATTTGAAAAGGAAAGTTGCTATGGCGTTTTTGAAAACATCACTATTGAGAATCCTAATTCTGTGATACACATATCCGCTCCCCCCTTTCTCTGCTTTTTCTCCACTGGGCAGGAACATCTATCTGGAGTTATGGAAAGAGGAAAGCTGATGTCAAGGACTCCCCTTCAGAATTGGGTTTCTGGGAGGAGTGGAGGGGTATCATGTAATGGCAGAGATTCTGGGTGTCCCACCCCTTTATGAACCAGCAATTCTGGGGATGGCTCAGCTCCTTTCCTCCTACCCTACAGGGGGGCAGGCAATAGTATTAATCAGCCACTGCCTAATTACCAGCTAACTAATTAGTGAGGAGGGGAGCTCCCAGCTCCCTGCTGCTTCTTAATAATTAATCTATAAACTGGGTAATCTCACAACCCCCTTTCTCCATTTCACTGCAAATAACCACAGTAAACTCGATCTCTAGTTACACAAGATAGAAACCTAAGAGTTGTCTTCAATCTTTCCTCCCTCAGCCCCACCTACAATCATGCTGTAAAATCTATTTTCTCAATGTTCTCAGGCCCATTCTTCTGCGGTGGTTGGGATCTCAAATATCTCCCAACGGCCTGTGTTAAAGCCTTGGTCCCTGTGCTGGTGGTACTGGGAGGTTGTGGAACTTTGGAGAGGTGGAACCTTGTGGGAGGTCCTTAGGTCACTGACAGCATGCTTCTAAGGGGGGAGTTTGGAACACTAGTCTATCTAGTCTTTCTCTTTTGGTTCCTACTCATAAGGGAAGCACTTTTGTTTCACCATGGACAGCCGCCATGATGTACAGTATTGCCTTGCCACAGGCCCAAAGCAACAAGGCCAAAACCCATGGACTGCCACCTCCAAAACTGTAAGCCAAAATACATCTTTTCTCTTTATAAGTTGACTATCTCAAGTATTAGTGATGGAAAGCTAATTGACATATTTTCCCTTTGTACCTTCTCCTTAGGTTCAGACCCCCTCCATATCATGACTCAGCTACTAACCTTGATTTCCTCCCTGGGCTCCTATCTATCACCTCTCTCTCTCATCCAACCCATTATCCATTATGCTCCCAACAATGTCTATAAGAAACAAACTATGATATGTCATTTCTTGCTTTAAAATCTTATCTAAATCCCCACTGCCTATGAAATTAGATCCAAAGTCTTGTGCGTGACCTTCAGTATCTTTCAGATCTGTGCCATCCATACTGCCTAGTAGAATAATTATCCTTAAGTTAACCACATCAATGTTGGTAAACACAAAAGGCTCAGCCATGGTGTTTCAGTAGGCACAACAAGAGGATAGCTTTCTGTGACTGTACACACTATAGTTGGATAACAACAGAGTAATTTGATTACTTACCACTCAAGGAGTAGCCTGTAAAAAGATATACTTCACTTCTTGGATTCCACTCACCATTCTACTTGATGCTTTGGATACAGTTGATTGTGCCTTCCCCCTCCAACTATTCATCTACACTTTTCATTTTTTCCCTGCCTTCCTGGCTGCTTCTCCCTCACTAATTCCTCTTTTCCTCTCTCCCCTTAGATCACCCATCAGGTCTTGGTCCTCTTTTATTCTCTCTCTCTACTCAAATGTCTTTAGAGATCTCATCTGATCCTATAGCTTTAAAGACCTTCTAGAGTCTGACAGCTTGGAAATTTATATCTACAGCCCTGGCATCTCCTAGGCCCTAGATTTGAATACCAATTACCTACTTGATATCATCATTAAGGGACAGCTCAAACTCCATACTTAAAGACAATGACCAACTTGTTTATCCCACCTTAAACTCCAACCTGATCTTCCTTCTCATTGCATTTATTATTTTTAGACATCTCATTAAATAGCATTGTCACTCATTAAGGACCCAACCCTAGGTGACTTCTTAAGGATCAGACTGTCTTAGTTAAAACTGCAACTGCTCCCTTCTCCTGGTGTCCATCTTCTGCTCTATTTTTTTTTTTACCATTACCTATTTAATCTTTTGAACATGTGATAAAATTTACTTATTGTTTTCTTACATTTATCTATTTTCCTTTTTTCTATCTTTCCCTGCTAGAATGTAGGCCCCACGAGACCAGGAACCTTTGGTTATTCTGCACCTAGAACCATGGCTGGTCTACCATAAGTGTTTAAGAAATATTTATAAGTGCACAAATGAATGAAGCTTGACTAACCTCTTTCCTTTATGGCCCACATTGGGTCCAGCAAAATTGTGAATGAGCTCTACCTTCAAAATATACAATGTTCTAACTACTTCTCACCATCACCACTGCTAAACCCCCAATGCAAGTCACCCCCACCTTTTACTTGGATTGTTCCAGTAGGCTTTCATCTGGTCCCTCTGCCACTCTCCTGCCCCACTCAAATCCACTCATTGCAAATGGAAGCCAGATGGTCTCTTAAAGCATAAATCAGATTAAGTTCCTTTTCTGAACAAATCTATCTAGTGCCTTCTATAACAGACCATGGTCTGTATAAAGTCCCTTGCTTGGGCCCCTGATTGCTCTCCTGGTCTCACTTTCTACAATCTTTCCCACACTCCATGTTCTCCAGCTGCAGGGTCTCTTGCTTCTTGCTGAGTAGTCAGCTTTACTCTGGTCTCAGTGCTCTACCAAACCCTATACCTTGCCTGGCAAACTTTCCCCTCAGAACTCCACATCAGACCTCTGTTTAAGGGTCACTATTTTAAGAAAACTTCCTTGACAGCCAGTCTGCCACTTCTCACCATCAAACACTCCCCCAATACTCCCAGACTTATTTTTCTCCATAGCACTTATAACTAGAAATAAAATGTATTTGACTAGTCATTCATTTACTCTTTCCTTAATGACTGTAAACTCTAAGAGGACAGAGATCTTTGAGCTGTTCGACTTGTACCTCCATGGATCAGAAACACCTAACACACAGTGGTGCTCAGTAAATATTTGTTGAATGAATGAATGAATGAATGTCCATTCCTGAGGTAGCACTCAGTCCTTACTGAAGCCTGCTCTGTCTATGGAAGGAAGATGTGTTCTCATATTAAAGGAGCAATGGCCACTAGTGGAACATTTCCAAGACCTGGCCTTTTACATAGCAGGGCCAGACACAGTGAATAGCAGGCAAGGGTGTCTGCTACAGCTACATGAAACATTCAGACTGCATTTTGGGTCCATGCACCCATGAAACTTCTGTGAAGTTTCAAGTGTCAAGTAAGCAAGTCTAATAGGACATGATACCTCCATGGAAGCCAGTTGAACTTGAAAGCTCGTGGTAGAGATAGTTCCAATTAAGTCCCACATGGTGAAGAGGATAAAATAAACCTGAGAGAGTGAACAAGAGAAAGAAAATTATGTTCTAAAGGGTATATCTTTTATTGTCTTTTATTATATATTTTTTCTGGCCCTTTATTCCTTGTGGGGCTTAAACCAAACAGCTTCTGAGAGCAGATGTGCAAATTGGATGTTTTAAGGGAGGAACAGGGGAGGGAAGTCTAGAAAGTGGTAAAGCATGAATGTTAGAGAAAGTTCCTAATCCCTTCTGTCCTTTGGCTGCAAGGTGAGAAGGGAATCTCCTCCCGTACCTTCTCCTGATACAGCAAGCTTGGATAAAGCCCAGAGTAATAAAACCCAGGTATGCACACTTGCTGTAATCTTCCTTGGCAAGTCAATTAATCACCATGAAATTCATTTTCATCATCTGTAGCATGAAGGATTTATTATTCTTTTTACTATATTATGCCCTCAAGGATTTCAGACAACAATGAACAGAGATGATGATAAAAATCTAATATGCTTCCCAGAGTTTGTAAAGATTAGAAGGTGCTCCACGGTCAGTGACACTGGGTGGCATTGTTACCCCTACCACAGGAAAACAATTATATAAAGTCTCCAGATCCAGCCTGATGGGGTTACACATGGACATTATATCATTTGGATTAAATGCTCATTAATCATTGATACACAGGCCACTTTGCTATGGAAGTTATTACAAAAAAAATTCCGCCCTGTTCTCACAGAACTTACAATCAATTGGAGAAGTTGGATATTAAGGAGCAAAATGACCCATGTGCATGTTTATTTGCCAAACACTGAGGACTAGCACTTGGTGCTATAAGGACCTACAGCAGAGAAGCCTGATTCTACCTGAAAGCTCAGGGAAGGAGCACTAGAGGAAGTTCTGCAGGATGAGAAGGGACCAGCCCAGGGTAGATGTGCAGAAAGAGAACTGCCCATGCAAGGGCCTGGGGTGGAGGAAGCACCAAAGATTCCAGAAAGGAAAGTGACCACAAAGGGCATCATGGATGGCCTTGAGGTTGAAGGAACCACTCTGAGGCTGGAGAGCGCACCAAGGCCTGGCTACTATAATGGCCTCTCAACCACATGAAGACTATGGATCAAAAGCCTCATTTACAAATTCAAATGTGAGCCACAGTTTGCCAGTTAGATTTTTTAAAATCTAAGGCTTAAATATGGTTGGCGTGCGTCCCCTAAAGTTCCATGTGTGGGAAGCTTGGTCTCCACTGTTGTGGTTTTGAGGTGATAGAAATTTTAAGACATGAGGCGTAGTGGAAGTTATGTGGGTCATGGCGGTGTCACCTCATGAAGGGATTAATGGAGATCTTATGGAACTGGATTAGTTTTCATGAGAATGGGTTTATAAAGCAAGTTCAGCTGTTTCAGCTCTCTCTTTGTCTCTGTCTCTTGTTTTATGTCTCACTTTGGGATCTCCCCCTCTTGTACACATTCCAGTCATGTTGCCATTTCTGACCTTGTTGTGATGTAGCCAGAAGCCCCTCTCCACAACCAGGCAGATGCCAGTGCCATAATCTGTATCTCCAAAACTGAGAGTTAAAGTTTATAAAGTATCCAGTCCCAGGTATTTCATTATAGCAACAGAAAATGGACTAAGGTACACATTGAATATTATTTCTCTTGACTATGGACTTTCTTCACAAGCCCTTAAATTTTACATCCTAGCTCCAACCCTTAATCTTAACATCTAGGGAAGCCATGAAGGGTTGTAAGAAGGGAATTACCTGGTTCATTTACCCTTTGAAAAAATATTGAGTAATTCCCTAGGAATAATGTTGATAACTTAGAAATATAGGAATGAGGAAGAGTTTCTATAGGAAACAAGTAAAGGATAACAAACCCATTGAAATAAAAATAAACATATTCCTAGTGATGAGAGGGAAATCTATTTCTACTTGATATGCAGTAGTGGTTTGACAGGTTCACTAGGTAGGGGAATACACACATTTCTAATCCCAAGGATTTACAAAGATTCCAAAAGTAATCTAGTGAACTAGAACCTAGTGAACTAATGTAGGGATTGAACAGTTGATAGAGGTGTAACAAGGAATTTCTGTGTGTGAACAGTGGAACCCATATCTGGGAAAGCAGCTTATAATCTGTTGTAAGCTAGGATCACACTGACAGTAGTAAACTGGAGATCCCAATTTCTCAGCCCGCACACTACATTCCCTAGATTAGAATTCATGTACTTCTACAAGTCTCAGGTCTTCATGTGTTTGCACAAACATATCTCATCCCAGAAAGCCCCATGACAGTGCCCAGGCCCTGTCTTGGTGCAGTGTAGGGACAAACTGAGTCTGGGGCATTACCCACAGCTTCTCAATTGCCCTGGAAATACTTAGCATTCCTGATCAGCCACTGTTGGGTAGCTGCCAGGGACTTCTTCCTGTGTCACCTCACTTTAGAAAGTCCTGTGAGTGGATATAAAACCAATCTAAACAAAGCCTCCCCTCATACGTGTTCTGAAGTGTTGTCTGTCTCCTTATCCCTCTCTGGATTCATAGAACCAAACAATGAAAAAGGTCCTTTTACTTAAAGAAGAGACTTGTAAAATACTAAAATTGTCAGTACAGTGCAATGAAATAGAGCATTTTTTATTTACCAGTTTTGAAGAAAAACTGTCCATTCCAGTGAGTTCCTTGTACTCCACTCCCAAGGAAAAGAGGCTCAATAAGGAACCATGAGGCTGCCAGGTCCAAGAAGCCCAGACAGGCACCAAGTGATGAGTGGGCTGGAGGGGGAGCCCCTTAGAGCTCCCAGAGGAGAGGGATACACAGGTTGACTGGGAAAGAAGGACCTTGAGGATGGGTTTTCTGACACAGCTGACAGAAGAAAATGAGAGTTTAAAGAGGAAGAAGAGGATGCAAGAACTAAAAAAGAACAGGCAGGAGGAAGTAAGAAGTGTGGGTGTGCATTTTTATGAATGAGATCCTACATCCACGTAGCAATTGGATACATGGTCCTGACTTACGTTTAAGTTACCATAAAGATGCCAAAGGTGAAGGACAACCCTGAATCTTGCATATCTCAGTGATACACACCATTTCTCCTTAGAAAGACCAATTATACAAAATCAAAACAGAAAAGAAACACAAAGACAGTGATTGGCATTAATAAATCTAGCACCAAGTTAGCAAATGAGGAGCTTACAAGTAAAATTGTACAAAAGAGGATCTTATATACAAAGGATTAAGAAAAACACAAAACAAAACAGATCTAAGGTTTTCAATAAGAAGCCAGAGGAGATGGATGTTATTAACTTGAGGGATGATCTATAGGCTTATGAGTTCAAGGTAGGAAGATTCTCAGTTGGTTGAAAGACCAAATGATCACTGGATTATCTATTAAAATGTAGCAACTATGTAATCTTAGGTGAGAACATCTCAAGTTCTATTGATAAAAATCACTTATTTCACAATACTCAAGTCCCCACTAGTTCAATGAACTAGTAGCAGCCTCAAAGAGCAGCCCCTTCTCTAAACTTAGTGCTTGAATCTCTTGTGTAGTCTTACTGCCCACTGTTGTCTTCCTTTACGGCATTTATCAACATGTGCAATTATATAGTAATTTGTATGATGATTTTAATATGATCTCTCTCTCCCTCCAGACTGTAAACTTCATAAGGCATGGAAAATCTTGCTTTGTTACTCTTGCTGATTTTACTACCAACCAGTACATAGCCTGGAATACTAGATGTTTCGGGCAGAATAAAGGAATGAACTGTTCACTTTGATGTTCAGATGCATTCTGTTTGGATCTGTGCCTCAAATGTAAATAATGTTTTGTTGGAGTATGGCCACACTCATTCGTGTAAATATTATGAATGACTACTTTCATTTTTTTTTTTTTGTGGGGTACCGGGGGGGCGACCTCAGGACCTCGCGCGCCAGCAGGCACCCGTGCCGCTGAGCGATATCACCAGCCCCTTTTTCGTATGTGGGTTCCGGGAGTTGAACTCGGGCCCTCGCGCTTGCAAGGCAGGCGCTTATGCCACTGAGCCATCTCACTGGCCCATGAATGACTACTTTCAACTTCAATGGCAGAGTTGAGTAGTCGCAACAGAGATCAAGTTGTCTGCAAAGTCTGACGTATTAACTATGTGGACCTTTACAGAAAGTTTGCCAGCTCCTGTGTTAGACCACTGTTTTCACTGAGATTAGAATTACTCTTCCTGTGTTACCCCTCAGCACCTTGTTCCAGTGAATAATGACCCAAATCCTACAATCTAAATCACACAGTTTTCTACTGGAGAGAAAAAAGATTACATAATACGTTTCTCTGCTAGATCAGCATCTTCTCGCAATTGCTGAGAGCCAAGTCCTTTTTTACAATTAATCACAGAATATTTAGGCTTGTTTGTGTCATGAGAGATTAAGCCAGCCTCAAAGGGCTGCTCCTATGTCATCCCAGGAAGAAAGTTTTCAACACTTTCGGTCAACAGGACAAGAGAAATGAAAGATGTGTCACAACACAGAACAATGCACATGACAGAATGGTAAGTGAAAATATTATTCCAAATTGCACACATTTTAATGAAGTTCTATAAAACTGAATGGAAGGAACCAAAGACTGAGCGGAATCCTCAAACCGAAGACAGCTGTTGAGCTAAAATAGTGGGATTATCGCTAACTTTTTCTTTTCCTAAGTTTAAATTTATGATGATGATGAGAACACCCAAAGTATTCTGTCATGTGATCCTCATGACAACCTTAAGAGTAGGGACAGCCTAGTCACATTATTTGCAGTAGTGCTGCTCCATAAAACCTTTTGTGAACACTGAGTTAGCAAATACTAAAGCACTGCTCCTAGGAGAAACCCGGGGCTAGTTCCTGCAAGTCTCAGATCATAACCCATCAACCCATAAACTTCTAACCTTGTTTTCATGTGTATTTCTGTTTAAATACAGTTCATTTAATATGGATTGTTGATTTGTTAGTATTGAGTTCATGGCCAACAAGACTGCAATTCGTGTGTAGATGACACATAACACATGTAGTTTCGCCATCATCCACATCAGTCTTCTTGCACCTAGGATAGACAACACCTTGGCACCACACTTGAGCAATTTTATACAGCCAAATCAGCCAGAAAAAGCATAAGCACAGTTTAAGATGTGGCTCTAACCTGACTCTGAAAAAGACACTTGTTTAGAGTGGGAGGGCTGAAATAAGGAAAGCAGGTCCACCGTGCTTCACTCCAACTAGTAGCAAACGTGCTGTGTTTACCGTTTTCCCTGCTCTGTGCATGTCTGCGAATGAGTACAAAAGCACTAAGTTTTGATTTAGGGGTTACAAATAAATTTCAGAAAGTAGTGAATTACAAATACAGACTCTGTAAATAATGAAGAATGGCTGCCTTATTTCCTCCACTTAGCAGACAGGTAATTTTTGAAGGAAGGAAAAGAAAATGAGGAATCGAAAAGGAGGGAAGTAGATAGGAGGTGAAAAACAGTAGCGACAGGGCAGGCTTTCAGACCTTTTTAAAAAGGGAATATTAGTGGGTGTTTAAAATCAGAAGTCCTTCCTAATGCTGAACTTACATTTGACTGAAATGTCAAGCCTGCTCCTTGCTTCTTTGCCTATTGTAGAAGCAGAAGAATGGCAGCGAATCTCTGCACATGTAGGCACTCAAGTCCAGTGGCGACTTTGAAGAACTCTAGTTTAAGGCACCAAGCTGTATTTTTATGGCAGAGCTAATAACCAACTAGTATTAACAGTCCGCCTGGTGCTCTGAGGTTTTTAGAGTGGCAGAGTCAGCAAAACACCCTTGTACCCACACGATAGAGATGTCCTTGAAAAAAAAATGCCATCTTTGTGCTAACAAAGGTTTGCATTTGCAATAAGACACGGCAATGGAGTTTCCCCACTTATTCAAGACATATTCAGCAGTAGTTTGTATGGCAGTGTTCCTTCCTTTATCATGATTTGGGATATCAATTGTGGATTTTAAAAAAATCAGCACATATATTTGCATGAGCTAAGTTACTTGCTTAGGCAAATAAACACCATAAACAAATAATAATGGCTTTACATTTTCCAAGCCCTGTAGAGCTTTGAGAACTTTCCTCTTCATTCTCTCTTTCTTGAGGCATTTGCTCTGGTTACAAACAAGAAAATGCAAATGGCCATTTCTGACACCTCTCATTCAGGGAGAAATTGACCTTCCACCTGAAAGTGTGCAATAATCACATCAGTCTTCCTGCGTCTGAACACAGTCCTCTCACAGTCCTCAAAATGACTCTGTCGCACCCAGAGATAAGTATTATTCCCATGCATTTATGCAATCAGATCCCCCAAGTGCTTCTACTGACTCATGGAAGCTGGGACATATGTATTCAGCATCTATTTAAATAGCACTTATTGCCATAGTAGCTAGGCACTTGGACAAGCCTGCTATTTTTGCAAAAAAATAGGAAAGCAATGTAGATGAAATAAGAAGAGTTCGGCACTAAGGCTTGTAGTGATCATCTTCCTTAGCAGGCAGAGCAGGAGGGTTAGAATCAGGTCAATTTATCCCCAATAAAAGGTGTTAGTCATCTGGAATGTTTTTGTTATCCCAGACAAAAATAGGTCACCTCTGCACACTCTAAATTGGCCAATTAGACTGAAGCTCCTGTGCAGTAACAAAGAAAGGGATTGGACACTTGGCAGACCTCTCCCCTCCCAAAGGAGGCAGACCAAAATTCCTGGAGAAGATAAACATATCGAATACTCTCATGCTAAACCTACCTCCTTCTACCAAGGGCACTTTGCAGTCCCGTGTTAGTGTGCTTGGTGACGTAAGCCCAGCACTTATGCAAACTGTGGTTGTATTTCATTTGTGCTAATGCAAAAGACACTTAGAAAGAACATGAGTCAGGATAGCAAGTAGATCTGGTTTATGTCGAGGATTCTTGTGCACCATGTGGTTCAGCAAGAGAGAAATGGGATCAGATAGTGATGTCTGCTTTGCCATGTGAAAGGCCAAGGCTAGTGGTGTGAAAAACATCTCCTGTCAAAAGTTTTGGAGACAAAAGTCCTGGGCTCTGATCACTAATGCCTTCCATAGCAGTTGCACAAATGTAGGAGAGCCGATCTCCTCTGAGAGACTCAATTTCTCCATTCATATAAAAGAGACAATGATACTCAGTGGACTATTTTGAGGATCGATGATGTAATGTTTGAAAAGTGGTTAATATAAATTACAATTTTTTATTATTTATAAATACTGCACTTTTGTTCATGGTGATAGTTTATATCTACTTCACAATGTACTCCAAATAATTCACACCATACACTAAATAACCACATCCTATACTTCATTTGTAGTAATATCATTTTATAGTATTAAATAATGATTGAAATATATATGCTATTGAAAAGACTTGGGTGAATCACCATTATTATCAAGCATTTTCTATGAGAGCATTTTAATAGGATTTGACCAGTTAAAAAATAAAGCATGTCACTTACAGAAATGCTCAGTTAGGAATATGCATAAAAATATATTTAACAGAATTCCACATTTATGTAAGCAATACATTTTTTTCTTTCTGCCAGTTGGATAAAAACACATATCTCCTCATGCTTAAGCAAATAATAAACTTTGCCAAGTGACAGAAAGGCAGATTTGACATTTTTACATCTAGAGACTCGGAAATAATTTATAAAGGACATGTTCAAGCCCCCTCTCCTTTTGTTTCAAACAAAGTATTTCTATACCCAGAATATCATAGGTATAGGAATGAACATAGTCTACTGAAAGCTACTATATAATGAATATAGTGTATATTTAAGGGAATTAATAAACTCAGTAATCCTTAACACAGATCTCTCTCACTTGTGCGCTCTGTCTCCGTCTCTGTATCTGTCTCTTTTTCTCTGTTTGAATAAAATACTTTTGTTATATAAACAAGCAATAAGGAAATGTCAGCAGTTTTATTGCTTTACTAAATAGTTAAGGTATTTGTAAGCCTTGCAGACTCTAAATTATGTCATTCATTTATTCAATAAATATTTGTAGAGCTCACTTCACCACAAAAGATAAAAATATGAATGAAGTCCATTTCCTTTTGGTAAGAAGCCCTGTGAAGGACAAATACCATCTGACAGAAACTCTAAGAGTAAGATTGGGCTAAGAAAAGAAGTACAGGGACAATAAATTTGCTTTTAACTAGAAAAATCTCATTGAAAGCAAATCTTTTCATCTAACATTGCAGAAACCACAAAAGGTTCAGATCAACAAGAAAGATTTTAAACACGTAGATTGCTAGTACACCCCCGATGGCTTATTAATAGGTTTTTGTGCATCAGTCATCTGGAATGTTTATCTTGAGTTGAACCAACACAAGCATCTACCTCCTCCAAGACGAAGAATTTTCATTTCCACCATTTACCACACTCCTCTCTCTGAGGCACATGCAGTCACATAGAAACAGCTCAGATTCATAGAAGAATGAAAAAATTCCTCACGTCTAATTTAAGATGTGAGCAGACCTGATCTGATATATATATATAAATATATATATTTTTCTTCTTTGTTTTTAAACTTCTCTGGAGTAGCTCTTTCTCTACTTGTACGTCCCCCACTGCACTTCCAAGTTTAGTGTATTACTTATGTCCTTTCAACTGCACTGTCCCCCACTGTATGGCAAATTGATGTACTATTTATGTATCAAATCGGAACTACACGTCCTGCTTGGGGTTGAAGATTAATAATTGTTCTCAGTGAATGAATGATAAAACCCCTGCTGAAGAGCCAGAGATTTAGCTCAGTGGCACAGCACCTGCCTGGCAAGCACGAGGTCCTGAGTTCAATTCCCAGTACTGGAAAAAAAACACTGCTGTACCAGACAGATATAAAAATGTACCTGCAATTATGACTATAGTATTATGATAATTTATAGACATACAATCTAAGTACTAGGCTAGGCCCAGAGTCTATGAATCACAGAAATTATACAAGAGGTTTGGATCTACATGCAGGAGAGATGTACGAACATTACAAATGTAAAAGATAGAAGAGAGCTTTGCAGGGACCAAAGCACTTCAGCCAGGTTTGAGTATTACAGTGCAATTTCCCAAACCAGGCTTTCTCCATCCCAGCAGAAATGGAAAACAGCCATTGAGTTCTTTATATCTTGCAGTACTTAGCTTGACCTCATTTTAAAGTGACATAAAGTAAGTCCATCCTATCAAATTAAATAGAAAAGGACTGTTGAACCTGTAACTTCTAGCATATGTAAAGGCAGGAAGAACGTCACTTAAAAAAGTCACAGCCACATTGAGCATATACATTTGATTGATCTCTGTGGTCCTTATGGAATGTTACGGGGACTTTGCCACATGGTTAAAGAAGGTACTGGCTTAAGTGGGCCATAAAAAGGGATTGGCACTATATCATTCTTTCTTTCTGTCATATATGACCTGAACAAGAAAAAATATGACAAAACAAATCATCAATGACAACACCAAATGTTTTTCCAAAATGCTTCCAGACACACTTTGTAAATTTTGCTTAATCTTCCCATACCGATCTTTAACCAAAAACACTCATTGGCATATTTCCTGGCAATTGATTTTCACTCTTACATACAAGAAAGTTGCTGCTAACTTTATCTAAAGTAGTATATGTATATCCCTGAATTATTCCTAGCTTCTTGGAAAACACCACCCATATTTTAATTTGCTCTTATCTGGCCAAGTATGGATCTCTTTCAGTATGGATGGACATTCCTATTGACTGTTTTCTGAAATATCCTGTCCAGGATCTCTCTTTCAAAGAATTAAATAGACATAGTGCTATGGGGTACTATCCCAGCACCAACCTAACATTTTGAAAAATTAGAAGAAATCTCCAACCCAATTTCATTATGGAAAGAATACTATTCATTTCTAAATTGTTGTGAAATTCCAGACCATAATGTGAAACAAGGAGTGAGGAGAAACAAATGTAAGTCATTTCTTTTCCCTTTCTTTGTGGTAAATCAGTGCCACACATTCATTACTGATAATTATCCTTATTGTTCCCATTGCATATTTATATAATGAGGACAAACTGTGGGTAAGGCAAATTAATTGTAATCTGAGTTACTCTTACATTCTTTATTAGGCACATGGGGAGCACTTGAATACTGGACGAAATAAAACAAAAGCAAAGTTGTGTTGTTCCTAGGACTGCCAAAGAAACAACTTACTAGCTAGGGTTCAAAGTTATAAAGAACGTGATTATCACCAAGGTGTTTCATTATTCAAGATAATATCCACTGGGCCGGTGAGATAGCTCAGCAGCATAAGCGCCTGCCTGGCAAGCACGAGGTCCTGAGTTCAACTCCCACATACAAAAAAAAGGGCCGGTGATATCACTCAGCGGCACGGGTGCCTGCTGGCACACGAGGTCCTGAGTTCGACCCCCAGTACCCACAAAAAAAAAAAAAAAGATACTATCCACCATCCAAATTCGGTTGGAGGGTTGGAGGTGTTTCACTAGTACAGTGCAGATCAGTATATAACACATTAGACTGAAGGGATCAGCTCAGTCCTGCTAAGCTACATCCTATGGCACACAGAGGTTCCCCAAATCCCTCAGCCTGCAGGCTCAAATCACAGCAGTGTCAACTCAGTTTTTATTCTTCAGATGTCGAAACACTGAAGTAACAGGCAATTTGCTCGCTTGTAGAGTTCTGAACAATGGCGAAAAATGAGTGTCCTGTCAGCACCTTACAGCCAGGAATGACCTAGCTTTGAACACTGTGCACAGCAATTATGAGAGTCTGAATCAAACTACCAGTTAACAGAGCCTTACTTGTCCCCGTGTCGTAATGACCATCCAGAAAAGAAAATTATTTCATCTGCTACTCACCTAGACATGGAGGTCAAGCCTGGGAAATTCCACTTTTCACACGAAACTAAACGAAGAGTCCCAACAACAGCTTTCTATGATGTGAATTATAATTAATGAGGACAAATGAAGCAGAACACTTTAAAGTAACATTGTAGAGACACTGAAAGGATGTACTACAATGTCAGGTTCCCATGTCTACCCTCCGTCCAGGCTTTCCAGAAGTAAGACAGCACCAGAATACAAGCAGAGGTAGAGAAGCTTCATATAGGAGCTTTCTTGCACTGTGGCTATCTTGGCTATAGAAGATACATGGGGTGAATTTTCAATTCTTGAAATTGATAATGAACCAAAATATATATCAGTTTAATAGATTCGGGCCAGGGATATAGCTCAGTGGCACAAGTGCCTGTCTGGCAAGCATAAGGTCCTGAGTTCGATTCCCGGTACCAAAAAAAAAAAAAAATTGTGAGATGGAATTTCTCATGACAGTTGATTGGGTCCATAATGACTTGAGACTGAGATTGTCTCAAAGGAAGTAAGAAGGGCTGAGTGTCATAAAGGCTAAGATTAAAGCTGTCCTCATCAGTCTTTTGTAAACTTTGGAGTGAGCCATCCATTTCCCACTGTATTCAACTGAACAAACATTGATTGAGCACCTCTTATATTTGAACAACAGCTGGTCTGTGGGGAAGTGCCTTTTCTAGTCCAACTCAGGATTTCTGGTTGCTAAGATTCCATTTGCTTGGGGACACATCTGTTACTTTCGTGGGGCACCTGAACAGCAGCTCAGACATAAGCGAAGGTGGAATACATCCATAGATTGCAGTAGCCCCTGGCACCACACAAACAATGGAGAAGAAAGTAATTTAGTGCTGTAGTTTGGGCCTCCAAAAGCTCATATGCTAAAGGCATGGTCCTCAGGGTGGCATATGGGGAGGTAGTAGAACCTGTAGGAGGTGGGGCCTAGTGAGAGGTCCTTAGGTCACTGAAGGGTGTGTGCCTTAAGGGAATGTGGAATCCTGACCCTTCCTCTTTCACTTCCTTGCCATGAGGTGAGGGTGAGCAGTTTGCTGTGTCATGTCCTCCCCGCAACTGCCATCCAGCACGCTCATTGGTGACCTAAAAGCAATGAATCTGCCTGATTATAAAGTGGAATCTCTGAATCCATAAGCCAAAATAAACCTTTTCTCTCTGTAAGTTAATTACCTTGGGTATTCTGTTATAGTGACAGGAAGCTGACAAATGCAGTTGGCTTATGATTCTCCCACCAGTAAATACCCAAACTCCCTCCTCAAACTCCTGTTAGTTTTCTACCTCTAGTCCTGAAAACGCAATCACTGCTATCTATTGGCTCAATGGAATCTTTCTTTTTGTGCAGTTTTAACAAGGAACCTATCCAATGACACTTGCTTTTGCCTCCTTTTGAGGATTTCATGAAAATATGACATTGCACTGTCATTAAATAGGTTCATTGCTCACACTACTACAGCCTTATTTGGGTGGCGCTTTTCTACAAAATTTTGCACTGTTTCCCATATTTGACACATCTCCCTAACCTCATTTGAAGTGAGGGACTCCTCTGCCTTTCTCCTCCTCTTTTGCAGAGATCTTGTCCACAACCTCTTGCTGTTTAGAGACAATCACCCAAAATGCGAGGGGTGGGGAGAGAGAGAGCGAGCCATTGGCTCGGTTGCGATCATGTGATATTTGGTGTTACGTACTACTTGTATTGCAAGATGTGCCTCATTTATCAAGTTAAAATTTATTAGAGAGAAGAACCGTTGACTCAGTTGTAATCATGTGATGTTCACCATCACATGCTCCTCGTATTGCAAGATGTCACTCATTTATCAAGTTAAAGTTTATTAGAAATCTTTGCTTGTCTTCAGAACACTCATGGAACAAGTTACTCACAATCCAAGCTTTTAGTGTACTAGTAAAAATCTGCGCCTTGCTTGCCAGGCCAGGGTGTCTGGGTAGAAACATGCAATCTAGCCCGATAGCTGTCTTCAACTAAGCCAGCTGAAGTTCAGGAATCCCAGCAGCCACCACCACACCTGGGCCTGGCACTCACATGCAGATGGAGCATACATTTTGGCCAGTGAAAATAAGCAAAGGAATAAACTTGCATAAGAGGAAAAAATCTTTGCTTAGAACTTTTAGAATTATTTGTTCAAGTGCTAGTGCTCATTTGCCTATTTTCCCTTCCTAAATCAGATTTTTACTTTACCAAAGAAATGGTAGTGGACTAGACTTTTGTTTTATAATTTTCTGATTATTTGTATGATTGAGCTGCCTTTAGCTTTCACCAGGTCAGAAATACATAGTAGATGTCATATAATAAAATGTGGTAAATGTGGTTCTGTCTAATGTTAGAGACTATCTTACAGGTATTAATAAACATATGGGGAGGACTTTCTCTAACATGAGATGATGTCAACTCTTTCTCCATTTAGAAAAATCTTTCCCCTTTTAAAAGTTCTGTGGTATTACCTCCGATGTTCATTCTCACCATCCTGTCCTGTCCCATATCCCATGACCCTGATATTTAGGTAATTGATCTCTAGGGGGAGGTAATGCAACGACACTACCTGGCCTTGAGAGGACCTTTGGTCAAAACTATTTCCTGCTTTCTTTTTATTCAATAGGAAGGATTTTCATGAAATATCTTGTATATAGTAGCTATCAAGATAGGGACGAAAAATAGACAAACTGACCTTTCCCTAACTTTATCACAAATATAATTCTTTATTAAAATAGATAGGCTACAGCAAACAAACACAAATTATAAAGATATTTTAGTGTAGTTCTTAAAAGAAAGAACAAACTGGAACCCAGTGAGGTCTGGAGAGGCTTGGAGTGGAGGTCAGGAAAGACTGACCTCTGGTAAGATGCCTATTCCCAGGACCAGGGCTCTCCAAAGAGAAGAGGTGGCCCTCCTGCAGGGGACTGGGCTCCTTGCTTGGAGGAAGCACCCTGCAGAACCACAGCCAGGGCCCCACCCAGTCAGCTGCGACGTAATTAGCACCCTCTAGAGCCCCACCTCATTTCTCCAGAGCTCACTTCCATCCTAGCCAAAGGGTCATTCTGCAGCCCCTAAGGAACATCAGAAAGGCTAGGGCTAAACTGTTCTCCAGCTCCCAAGCTGAAAGGGAAGGAAGGAAGCAATAGGATGCTGTAGTATCCTCTGGGGGTACTGACTTTTTTTGGTGATTTGGCCTAAATCAAGAAAAGAGGGTGAAATCTGTGCCTTGTCTGGGAGTGGGCAGGGGCTTGGCAGCCATGGTTGCAGACAAATGTCAGGAGGGAGATCACAGATAGCTCAGTGTCTACCGTGCTGGCTACAGTGACCATAACTGGAGTTAACTTTTGAGTGAATGAATGAAAATGGCCCCCTGAGAATGCCCATTCTGAGATCTAGTTTCCAGTGAGTGAGAGAACAGCTTGCAGGTCAGTCAGGTGCAGGCTGCGTCAGGGAGGAAATGGACTAGCTAGCACCCATGGGTGCTGTTGGGTGAAGAGGAGGAGAGGCTCAAGTGCTGTCCATGAAGGACTGAGGAAAGTCCCAATAAGGACATATGGTTGGACTTTCTATGCGTGGGTTTCACAGCTGAGGATCCAACCAAACATGGGGAGAGAATTTTTTTCTAATTCTATCTGCACTGAATAGAGTTTTCCTTTGTCATTATTCCCTAAACAATATGTACAACTATTTACATAATAGGTACATTGTATTAAGTATTATAAATAATCTAAAGATGATTCAAAGTATATGGGAGGATGCATGCTGGTTATACGCAAATACTAAATGTTTTATATAAGGGACTTGAGCATCTAGAGATTTGGTGTCCTTGTAGGGTCTTGGAATGGATCCCTTTGGATACTGAGGGGTGACTGTATTTTTATTTTCATAATCTCTTAACATATGGCTGTGGATGTTAAGAAAACAGAAGGAAGAAACTGTGGGCTTTACTTAGTAATCATTGTATGATTTTTTCTTATCACTAGAATTAATAATTCACAATTAAGCTACTACTGATGTAATTATCAGATGATGAGAGCCCAAAGGCCACTTAGGAATTACTGTGTACAGCCTTTTTATTTAATAAATGAGAAAATAGGATCTAAGAGAGCCTATGGCATGCTCAAGGTCAATTATTTTGTATTGTGTTAGAGGACCAAACCAAAAAGCAAACTATCTTTCAGTTTCTTATATCTACTACTTTTCCCCTTTACTTGAGTCTTTTTAAATTGTTATTTCTATATTAGCTGGAAATAGATATAGTAGCATCATTCTTCCTCTGGGATCTTTCTAGTACCTTGCTCTTCTGCATAGCCACCTGCTTGACCTGCTCATAAGACACCTTACCTTTGTTCTGGAGAGAGAAATTGAGTGCATCAGTAAGAAAGCTATACATAGGCTTATCCATGTGACCTATGGAACCCATAATACCAATGCTAGACATACATCCTCAGACAGAAGTGCCATGTCCACCAAAAGACACTCACAGGAATGTTCACAGCAGTTTCATTTCAAAGAACCAGAAACTGGACACAGATCAAACTTCTATCCCAGGTGAGTGGATAAACAAACTGTGGTTTATTCATACTGTGGAATTATTCACAGCACTTAAAAGGAAAAAAATTCTGATACAAGCAACAACTTAGAAAAAGTTCATAAAAATAATGTTGAAAGGGGAAAAAAACAAACACAAAAGAGTACATATCATATGACTTCATTTATGCCAAGTTCAAGGACAGGCAACATGAATCAATGGTAATAGATAAATCAATGGTTTCCTGGGGAGATGCTGATTGGAAGGGGCCCGAGGGATCCTTCTGGGCCATGGAATGCTCTACATCTTGATCTAAGTGAAGATTGTATTGGTGCACGCTTATGTGTGTATAAAAGTTTGTTGAGGCACATAAAATGAGTGCATTTTCTATTTTAAGCTTCTTCTAGTTAAAAATGATATTTCTTTCTATTCAGGCAGATTCAGATATTTCATTACCTCCTCACTATTCACTGCCCTAACTTTGTTCTTTCCAAGCCTCTTTCCTCCCTTTCTGCTGTCTAAATTCTCAGATTTCAAAATTACTCTCTGCTCTTTCTGGGCAACAGAGAAAGAGAAGTCTGTTATGTGAGCAAAGGCGCGTTAGTAGAAATGATACAGCAATGTTGTTTGTGGTTGTATTCTTTCATTGGTTCATTGTGCAGACTGGAATTCTTAATCTTTTGTTGGTATCTTTTCCCATGTCTTCCCCTTGCCCTGAAGGCAGCAGGGCAAGTCTACAGGTGCTATGTTTAGCAAACTTAAGTCGCAGAATTCTAGTCTCTCTTCTTGTAGAGATTCCCAAAGTACAGGCAGACACATGCCCTGTGTCATCTCTCCTAATGGAGGTAGGATAATACAGCACTTTCTTGGATTCCTTAAATATGGTCTCCGAAGTACATGCTTCTCTGCACTCCAACAAAAATTGCTTGAAAACAATTGATCTAACTTGCTGATATGGGTCTCCAAACAAATTCTGCCTCCTTCTAGGATGTGGATTGGAAAAATCTGCCAGGGGCTTAGGGCTGCCTATGAAATTTGCCCCCTGGAATTCACTGTCTTTGTTTTCAGCTGAGGATGAGCTCCGCAAAAGTCCATTGTTCTTCTGCTAAGTGTGGAGATGGGGTGGAGGAGAGGTGAGGAAGGTTATCTCTAAGTGATACTTTATGGCATCAGACACAGATGTTCATCCAGACTATGTGGACTCAGAGTCCATTCATTACCAAATTAAAGAGGGGAGGGGCTGGTGAGATGGCTCAGCGGTGTAAGCGCCTGCCTGGCAAGCGCTAGGTCCTGAGTTTGACTCCTGGAACCCACACACGAAAAAGGGACCGGTGATATCGCTTAGCGGCACGGACGCCTGCTGGCACGTAAGGTCCTGAGTTCGACCCCCCGGTACCCACAAAAAAAAAAAAAAAGAAGAGGGGAAAGCAGCACTGCCCATCTCCCTGGGTCAGTGTCTTCAACTCCTTTTCCTCACTCCCTCCCTTCCTCTCTCCTCCACCTTCCCTTCTCTTGGCCACTACTATAGCATTTCAGTTGACAATGAGGAAGCAAATAGCACCCACCAGGCACTACAATGGCCCAGGGAATCTAGTGACACCTCAACACAGTCCCCGCCCTTGAGGAACCTCTGATCCGGTCTCACTGCCTAGAGCACTTATTTGTCCACTGCCTTGTGTCATCCCAAACCAAAGTTTTCCAGGACAGCGTACAGTCTCCTAGCCAATGTCTGGCCTCCCCCATTCCACTCAACCTTAGGTGAGAGGAGGAATGTGTCTTATTTCATCTTGACATTTCCCACAGGGCCAGCCCAGCCCCTTTCCTAGAACATAGCATGCACTCCATAAAGCTTTGTGGAATGCATAAATGAATAAAGCAAGTACAGATATGACAGATTACAACCATGCTACTTCGCCTTTAGTGAAAGTGAAAGTTGATTATTGGCATAGAAGACATGAACTATAATTATGAATAACTGAAATGTAAAAGTCATAGTAAGCTGAGACATATCTTCTCTTGCCTTATTTTGCTTCTTCTCTCTTCTGCTGCAATACTTAACCAAAATACAAGACTTCCAAGTACATATCATGAAAATGGCATACAGAAGGAGAGAATTACCCAAGATTTAGAGGATAGCAGGGATGATTTGGGAGAGACACGGCACAGCACCTCCACCACCACACCCAGAGCGGCTCCAAGGCAGGCAAAGCAACACGTTAATGCATCTCCTGGAGAACTTGCCTGCCTGGACCTGAAGGCTAAGGGGACACCTGGACTGCTTTCCTTTCCGTGCAACACGGGAATATCCTGCAACACTCCCCATTCCATACCCAGAGGGGAAATGCTTAATTGTCTACTCTGCACAAGGGCCTCTGTGAGAGCAACCAGACACTAACATTGCTATCTCTTGATATCACTGTGAATCTCAGACTCACAGCTGTGTCCTGACGTAGCTGATTTGCTTCGATGGATGGGGGGGGTCATCGCAAGCCAAATCCAGGTCGCAAGTCTCTCCTGACTGCTGTGTGGTTGGGGAGTTTCCTGGCCTGCAGGAGGGGAGAAGACCAGGATGCAGGTCCCTCACCAGGTCCACAACAGGGTTGGCCAGTTACTTGGAGGAAGTGTGGTATTTCCAGGGACCCTCCAGAGTTGAATAGCTACTGAGATTTTCAGGGCCAGTGAGATGGCTCAGCGGCGTAAGCACCTGCCTTGCAAGCGCGAGGGCCCGAGTTCAACTCCCGGATCCCACATACGAAAAAGGGGCCGGTGATATCGCTCAGTGGCACGGGTGCCTGTTGGCGCGTGAGGTCCTGAGGTCGACCCCCCGGTACCCACAAAAAAAAAAAAAAAAAAAAAAAAAGAGAGAGATTTTCAAACAAACAAACGAAAAAAATTTAATAGAAGAGAAATCCCCTTCCAAACTTTATTCACTCATCTTTGAATTCCCTGCTTTGTGGCTTGCAGGCTGAGAGCAAGTCTCCAAGGAACCAAGGAGACCAGGGCATCTGGTTTGGCATCAGCCTGCGTAACAGTCCTGCCCAGGCTTGCCTCAATAAGAAACAGGCATGTGGGAACTGAAGCACCTTCTTCAAGAGGAAACCACCATGTTGTCCCCTCCCTACCCACACGTTGGGGGCAGGAAGGGTCTGCCAGTATGTTCTTTGGGCAGCCTGAAGAGGCTGTGCCCCTTGAAATCAAAAAGGTATTTTCTTCTTATAGATGACCGGAACATTCTCTCAAATCATTCTGTGGATGGGAAATCCTGATAGCTTAGCAGAGGACCAATTATCAAGAGGCTACAACAGAGAGAAGTATGAAGTGCTTTTGAAACAAAGTAAATCTCTCATCTTCTTTTGGAGCCAGAGCCATTTAAAAAAGAGGATGTTTCAATTTAATTATTCTGTTGGGGAGAGGGAACAGGAATGTACCAACAGATTCTTTTGATCCAGAGATTCTGGAGCCACGGAGTATTTTTAAATAAAATTTATAAGACTGGCTTGAAGCCCAGATAGATAGGTCCTGTTAGAATCTTTATCTCTCATTCAAGTGATGAAATCAGTGGAGGGGGATTTACAAAAAACGTGTCATGGAAAGAACGTCATGTCATGATAGCTCTCTCCCTGAATGCACATTTTATTGGCAAATAGCCTTGGCAAGACAAAGCATGGAAGCAGGATCTTGATGTTGCCATTATTGCTGGTACTCAGTAGAAAATAATTCTGTCACCAAGAGAGATCACAGCATAGGCTCTTATGGGCCCGAAAAAGGGATCCCAAGGGCCAGGGAATTGCGTGCTGTTTTCTGTGCCCACCTGGGGACTGAGCACATAAACAAGGTAGAGCTAGAGCAGGCTTTCCTTACTTCGCCACTACTGACATTGTGCCACATACTTCTATTGTGGGTAGCTGTCCTATTAATTGTGGGATAACAGCAGCATCCTAAGTCTCTGCCCCCAAGATGCCATCCAAAGTGTGACAACCAAAAATATCTCCAGATACTGTGAAATCTGTAGCTATTACAAGATTGTTCCTGGATATTGCAAACTCACCGCTGGTTGAAAATCACTGCTTTAGAGCAAGGAAAGTCTGAGATAAGATAAGAAAGCTGGGAAGACAGCTCATATTATCTTGTGTTCAAATGTCACCATAGTTCAACCTACTTATTTTTCTTCAGAAGCTTTTACTGTCACCTGATAGATGCTATCAGGTAGAGAATCCCTAATCCAAAATCAAAAATCTGAAATGCTGCTCAGAAAGTTTCAGATTTTGGATTTTGGATTACAGATAACTGGTAAAGTCTATGCAAATATTCCAAAATCTGAAACACTTCAGATGCCAAGCACTGTTTGCTCTCCAGCTCTCCCACTCCAGTCAGGTCCTCCAGTGGAATGACTGGTTCTGTTTTGGTCACTGTTATCATGCCAGTTCCTGGCACGTGGTTGGCACTCAATAAAAACCCACTGAGTATGTGAGAAGGACTTGAGGGCGTATTGCTAGATCTAATGCCAAACTGCTATCTTCTCATGCATTTTTAAAAATTAAAGTTTTAAAGTGTAACAAACTGCACAGTTAATGGTAGTTACAAAATATTAGAAGGGACTCAACGGAATACCACCTGAGATACCCATTAACATCAAGGAATCTCTTAGTGCCGAAACTTTCAAACTGTAGGTTATATACCATTAGTAAGCAAGGAGGTCAGCTTTGTGGATCGCAACTAGCGATCTTTGTAATGGAAAGGGATGGAATAGAATGCAATACACCAGCGTATATCACGTATGCTATTTAGTGAATTTTTATGTATGTGTCTATATATAATATATAAACATATGTGAATGTAAGTATTTGCATGTGTCCTAGCTCTCTATGGTATAAAAACAAACTTTAACAACCACAACCTAATTTTTATAGTCTCCTTAATGGTAACTAAATTCCACTTACCAAGCCTCAAGGGTGTTGTAAGGATAAAATTGGTAAGCTGTGTTGCCTTTGGAAGACATTACCAGTTTACACAAAAGAACTATGACATCATCTCAAAAGGACTGCTGAGTGAGGTTCTATGGAAATCTGAAAGAGTTCAAATGCATCTTAAATCATCACAGTTCCTGAATTTTGCAAACTAGCACAGCCCATTAGGAAGGGAATGAAATTGATTCTCTTTGAAGCCCCACCCTGCCAATGAGCCATTTTCGTATCTCTGAGCAGTCTGAATCTTTATGAAGCTTCCATATTGCAATGAGTTAGGCAGATCCAGCGTCACAAAATGCAATACCTTGGGAATAACCATGACACGTGCCAAACGTGTCAATCCTGCAGTGGAGGAGCATAGTTAAGATGCCAGCTTCAGGAGCTAGATGGCCTGGATAAAATTTTAGGAATGCTGAGCAGGTTACTTAACATTTGTGCCTCCGTTTTCTGCTCCGCAAAATGGTATAATAATAGTGTCTATTATACAGGCTTGCTGCAAGGATTAAATGAGAAAATGCATGAAAAACACATGCTAATAATTCAGGTTTCAGTATGAAAGGTCAGGCTAGATGAATTCACATTTTGTGGTATTATTTACTGTTTTCTCTCTTCTACTACTAACAGTAACAACAATGAAGTCAAGATGTGCTGTTGGCTATAAAGCCTTATGAAGAAACCAGAGAGAGGATAGGTATGTCCTTCTCCTCCTACTTCAGAAGGAGACAATCCAACACTTTCTTTATAAATGAATTTGAGTACAGATACCTCCAAGATATTTTAGGTGAGAAAGGAAGAAAAATTAAAATTTGGTAAGACCTCTATCATAGTAGTCACTAAAAAGACTTTGACGGACCCTCAAGCTGGGACACACTGGTCTATTCCTAGTATAGATCAACTTCAAACGCTTCAAAGAATCCTTTAGCTGCCTCTAGGACACAGATTCTTATATACGAAATTCTTTCACTTAAATTTGCATGATAAATGAAGGTTGTCACTCCTCTCCACAATGACTGGTTGAAAAAACAGGAGAGAAACTGATGGGACTTGTGTGTTCAAATGTGTGCATGTGTGTGTGCATTCTTACATATGTGGGTGCAAAATGTATATGATTCCTTCAGCTTTTCTTCTTTTTACCTCTGTGTGGGAGTGTATGTGTGTACATGCATATATGTGGTTCTAATTAAGAAAAGTGAGGAGGCTTGAAAAAGCTTGTGCTTTAATAATTTAGTTTTATGTATAATTTAAACCAAAAAACAAAAATTATCTAAATGTCTTAATTAAAATGTTTCAATATAGAGAATTCTAATAAAGATTTTTAAAAGACAATGTTGAGACCACATGCACACCCAGATATCAAGTACGCACCCAGTAAGCCCATCCAGCTTATGAATACCTTGCATCTCTAGATCCACAGGTGGAAGAAAAATCAGTGAACCTCTCTTATTAACACGTTAAAGGCTGGTTTTTGAGGGCTTATCTGTACCTATGATAGGTACAATAGACTGTTCTTGATTGGACTGTTCCACATACTAAAAACAAATGTATGAATAGATGAAGATGTAATCATACTGGCTATGATAACAAAGATATATTTGTATCACTTTAACTACAGAAATGAATGTCAACCTAAATAAATTACAGGTATTCAAATGATAGTAATGGAGTTGAGAAATGACAACTTATATGCTTGTCTCTGTATCTTTCAATTTGGTTTTCATAGGATTGTTCAAATGAGTGACTTCCTCACCTATGCACAGAAACAATGGCATTTTCACCTCTTAACCTTGCTGCTACTGATGAGTGAAGGGGGCAACTGAAGAAGAGAAGGATGAAAAGATGGGAGAGAGGGAAATTTACAAAACATATATAGGGAGAATGTAAATTCACTGGTCAACATTTTGTGATGTTTGTGATTACTAAAAACTGTCCACAAGACTCACTAATACCATTTGTAAAGTCTATCTCGGCCTTTACTAAGTACTTGGCATATGGAGGAGGTACAATAGGATCTTTTTTGCGGGCAGTCTACTAGTAAGAAGAAGGTACATTACAGATGCACAGTGTTCTTCAAATACTTTGTGACTATATTATCCAGGGAAGGCTAATTGCTGTGACAAACAATTCCTAAATCTCAGTGGCTTAGTAATGATAAAAATTTGATTTCTTACTTATGTACCAATCTCAGCTGGCTGCTTCTAGAGGCACCTCTCCTGGGTGGCTCTCCTCCAGGCCACAAGGTTCCATCTAGTGGCTCTGCCATCTTCATGGGCAATGTTTTTCAAATATTAATATGCCTAGTACTATCTGAAGATCTTGGTAAAATGTAGATTCTGATTCCTATCATCTAGGTTGAGGTCGGAGATTCTTCATTTCCAACAAACTCCCAGGGAATGTCCAAGTGCCTCAGGATACTATGCATCCCACAGGCAGAGGAGGGAAAAGTGTATGGGTAAATGATTGTGTGGACACCAATATATTACTTCCACCAATATCCCAATGGGCAGTGTCGGGCACATGGTCATATCTACCTGCACGAGAGACTGGGTAATATGGTCCATTTAAGTATCTAGGAGGAAAATGTTTTATTAACAGCCACTATTTGCCACAGTAAGAAAAGAAGCAATAAACTGGAGAGATTTCAGACATCTGAATCATTAATCCTCCTACTTGTAAACCCAGGTCAGATTTATTCAGGATCATGAGGAACTATCCCTCTAAGTGAGCCACTATTTCTGTTGAAACTCGAAAGCCACAGTCTAAAGCAGTCACTGTAAATTCTTCAAGTTGTCATAAGGCAACATATCACAAACATAAATTTCTTAAGTAAGTCACAAGGGATTTTCTAGTTTCCTTCACTAGAGATTAGGTAAGTAAATTTCTTCTTAGAATTTAATAGTGTTTCTGTTAACCCCAACAAATAGAGCACATTGCTCACCCTTTGGATTCGAAACAGATCCTTATGTCCTCAGTGTCTAGAAAAATTAATTCAGAAAGATAAATGTGTCTCCAAACTAAAGGGAGAGGAGGGAAGAGACGTGGTGCCTGCAAAAAAAAAAAAAAAAAATTGCTTCATGATTAAATTCTGTCTTATCCAAAGAATAACAGCTTCTCAAAAATAGCTACTGATACAAAATAATTTTGCTTTCTGTGCCTCATCTATATTGATTCAAAATTGATGATGGGAGTGGTGGAGAGTTAAGATTACTATCATTTTTGCCTAAAGTAAAACTACATGAACATAGAGAGATTTGGAGGCCATTTAGCCATGAAAGGGTGAGAGAAGATGAATTAAGACCATCATCATAAAGAGCAAGCACTCTAAGGGGAGAAGGGCCCTTACTTGGGAACTTGAAAGCTCTTCCGTGGGTCCTTCTAACGGGACAACGAGACCAAGATACCCTAGCAGAACTATACTTATCCCTTCTAGACTGGCACAGCCCAGTAGAATGCTATGGAAACAGTGGGTGCAAGCTACATATAGAATGTCAGTTGTTATTAACTACATTTGAAAGTAAAGAAAAAGGGACCGGTGAGATGGCTCAGTGGCATAAGCGCCTGCCTAGCAAGCACGAAGTCCTGAGTTCGACTTCCGGAACCCACATACGAAAAAAGGGCCAGTGATATCGCTCAGCGGCACGGGCGCCTGCTGGTGCATGAGGTCCTGAGGTCGACCCCCGGTACCCACACACACAAAAAAAAAAAAAAGAAAAGAAAGTAAGAAAAAGATAAAATTAATTTACTAAGAAATTTATTTAAGCCAATTAAATCAAAGATACTATCTTTTTAGCACACGATCCATATAAAATAATGAATGAGATATTTTATAATTAGAATATATTCTAATTTTTATAGTAACTCTTAGTCTAATTTTTGTAGCAAGGCTTTAAAATTCAGCAGGAACTTTATATTTCTGGCACATCCCAACGAGTGCTCCCTCGCCAGCCTGTGTGACAGACACAGGGCCCCGGATAGCCAGCGGGGCTCTGTATCTACTCCAGGGCCTGTGTGCGGCTGCCCTGAGCCCACTGTCTCCCGAGGGCAAACTTTGCAACTCTCCGAGGCCCAAGGGAGACCAAAGGGTCATGGCTGGAGGGTCCTCTGGGTGGCACCTCAACATATAGACAGGGTCACATGAATGTGGCCAGGCACTCTGTGAAAGGGACCGGGCAGCATGAAGAGAGACGGGATGTAGAACCCACGCGCTCTCCCCACCCATGTGCCCCGATCTCCAAAGCACCAAGGTTTAAGTTTAAACCTAGCCTGCAGGTCATTATAAAGGCACAGCTGTCAAGGCTGGGAAACAGAATGTATTTTTTCCTTTGGTTTGATTTATATCTTATAAATGTTCAGCTATATGGTATTTGTTCTGTGCTTATATCTTGATCCAACCCCATAAATATTAAGATATGGGCTACTTTAAAAATCTAGCAAAAAACAGCTTTAACTAGGAACAAAATCTATAATCACTGGACGGAGAAGAGAGAATTCCAATTTTTTATTTCAAAACAAGTGAGTGGATAATACAGACAACTTGTTAAGCCCCAGTGAGCTCTCTGATGAAGATAGGTATTGCCCTGTATTTCCCACAGTCAGACCTATGTCTGTACTCTGTCACTGTAGCTCCAACAGGTAGATTTTGTGAGGTTTCAGGTGAGTTTCTGTCCTCAGAAGTTTTGGGTTCAAGATATTACTGGACATGTTTATATTATAGAAGTTAAGATTACAGTTCAAATCATGCTCTTGTTTCTTTGTTTTGTTCACTCCTATATCTCTAGGAGCTAGAACAGGAACTGGCACATAGTAGGTGCCCAATAAATAGTTTTTGAGTAAATTGCCCTAAATATTTTTGGCTCTTTATATAAAAACCATCAGTCACATGGATTGCCAGCCCCTCTGATAAAGCTTAGTCATCAGCACAGACAATATTGACCATATGCCTTTTTTATGTAAATATTATAAATTAAAACAGCACATAATAAGGATTAGATAAAATTTGCTATTAATAAGAGAGCTGATATTCAGGCAGTTAGTACCACTATAGCCATGGCGATTATTAAGTAATTAAAATATGCCTTTCATGATTGGTAAATAGTAACCACCCTGAGATCTTCAAGGATCCCTACCACCACCACTCGGCCCCAGTATTCAGGGCCCGATAGGTTAACACAGGCACCGTGAGGCCTTCTAGGCAGGTGCTCCAATGGGTCAAGACTAAGCTGAAGAGCAGGTGCTGAGGTTCCTGTCTTGCTTTTTCAGATGATGCTTTGCACCTCCACTTGACCTCTGAACTTCCTCTCTGAGGACAGGCAGAAGGTACCAAAGGCCCACAGAGCCAAATGTTAGACCAGGAGGAGATACCAACTCAGCATCTGTCACCTAGCTTAAAGCAGAATGCCCATGCCTGAGAACTAAGGGAGAGGATAGGTGAATATATTTTCCTTTAGACCACTAGACCCAATAAATAAATAAGCATTCTCCCTTAAAAAATACTTAGCATTAAAAATGATTTACTCATTTGAAATATATAACTGGGCTACAAGGAATTGAAATAGATTACTCAGTATAAAAGTATCCAAAATTTAAAACAGTATGTGGCCAAAATACACACAAAATGATGATAGGAACAAATAAATGAATGAGAATTAAATTAGTTCAGCTACAAGTCCTCAAAAATCACCATGAAAAATTAGGCAGAAAAAACATTCACAATAAACTGAATACATTTGACAAGGAAGAAAAAGAATGGTGGGAATGTAGAAGTTGGTCTTGTCCCTCCACAGCTGCATTACATCTGCTAAAATCAGTAGGTCTATAGAAAAGTACATATTTTTTTTCCTTACAGCACTTTCAAATTGTGAGCTGGACTCATTCCTACCAATTATTCTTTGCCCTCAAATAATGTCTCCAATGCAACTCGAGAAAATACTCATAAGTGAAATTAACCAGATGCACGTGTGCAAACATCGTATTGTCTCCCTAGTGTGAGAAACTGAAAGAGTAAATAAGATCCAAAATGTACAATAGACATGATGAATCAGAAAGAAACTGGTCAAAAAGAAAGAGAGTCTGGGATGGGGGAATGGGGAAAAGAAAGAAGGGAAAAGAAAAAAATTGTATTTATATATAAGATGGTTAAGATAGATACACTACTGATTTTGCTTAGTTCATTGAAGAAAAAGGTTTATGCCAGTAATGTTTGGACAGTTGAATGCTGATATCTTGTACCCTGAGTAACTAATTTAAAGATAACAATACGTAATGTATTAACCATTGTTACCCTCCTATTATGTTGTTTTGAAACTTTGTTCTTTGTTTTGTTTTGTTTTTTCTTCTCTTTAAAATTAAAATAATAATAATAATAATAATAATAACTCCAATGCTTCCTCATGTAGATTTCTCAAAACTCCCTCCATCTTTGGTCTATCTCTTAAGTCTAACACAGCAGTAAATTTGGCTAGTTGGTGTCACCATATGATGAGCTCTTTGCCATCTAAGAAATTCCTGAATTCAGAATCTCCTGAGTATGTCAAACAATGTAATTCTCTATTCTCTCTGTTACATAAATTTACTAGTGTCTGTTTAGGATTAACTATGGAAAATAAATATACACAGAAAGAAGCATACAAATATAACAAAAATGGAAAGTCCTTTAGTTCCCACTTAATTACATGTTTTTTGAAAGTAATAAAGTTACAACAGAAGTAAATGTTTTGAGGCAGAAAGATGGTGGAAATAGCTGAGAAGAGAGACTCATCTGACCATTAACAAAAACCAATAAGGTACAGCAGATTAGTCTGTCTTTCTCCCAAAAAATGATGACAAAAGGGATGGTTTAAAGGGATTTACATAGGAAAGACAAATATTAAAAGATTCAGGTAGATGTTATTAATTGTAAGATCTTTTAGATAACGTTACTTAAGCTATTTCAGTAAATACAGCAATACTAGTAGTTTATTAAAAGCGGTTTTTCCTAGAGTGGTGAGACAAATTTTTATCAGTGCATTATTATAATGGGCATAGCAGGAATTGCTGGGAGGGTTTTAACTTGCACTATAACAGCACGTCAACAGAGAACAGGCTCATATTGGATTAGAAAGTTCTGGGGAACCTGGCACCATGAAGAATGATTCTGGCAAAAACTGCCAGGAAAAGACAAGACTGGTGTTTGTCTGACTGCCTGAGCACATCCCAACGCATTTGCTCTTTTCAGTAGTATTTTCAGAAAAAGACAAGCTGGCATTTGTAAACACATTGCTTGTGTGGAAAGATGCCCAAGCACAAAGCAAGCTGTAAAAATCTATGCAATATATTTTGCCAGAATAAACCACCAGACCACAACAAATAAAAGGAGGGACCCAAAGGAAATCCAGCGATGTTCTTCTGCATCAAGAGCTAAGAGGAAAGTCTTAGGCAGAGAGCATGTAAGGTGATGGGAGAAGGCGCTGCTCACTAAGGGCAAGGCCGCGGGCAGAATAAGCACTGCGCACATCTTCCCCCGCGCTGATGGATGCGCTGAACTGCCCTGCTCTTCCTTTGCAGACTCTTCAGCCCATCAGCAAATTCGCCTCTGAGCAGCTGTCCTCCAGAGAGCCTTTCTGCATCTCCAGGGTGGGCAAAAGATGCTCCTTGGACATCCCTTGACCACTGCGCATACCCATTATGTGGACTTTCTGTGCCTGCATCTAACTCATGTTCTAGACTTGATCAGCACCTCAAAGCAAAAGCCCTGGCTTCTTTGCTTTTCTATCCCTATCTGTGTTCCTGGCTGCTTATGGAACTCACAAAGTACTAGCCGAGTTACTACTGACGTAAACACTGCTTAGATGGAAGAGGTGGACCTATGACGAGCCCCTACCCTCTTCGTCTCAGCTCAGTCCTGGCTGGTTGCTAAGGTTATGACTGCTTAAGAGGTTTGCAGATAAATAGAAAACAAAGCATGACAGTCACAGTCACACACCACCTTGTTAGGCTTGTGGAAAAATAACTTCAAATGCTGCCATTGTTAAATTTTTGGAATAAAATTATGCTTATAAATTTAAGTCAGTTATTATTTATTGTTCTACTAGTTAGAAGTTATCAACATTTATACCAAGATAGAAAAAAGAAGGAAGGAAGGAGGGAAGAAAGGAAGGCAGGGAAGGAGGACAGACAGGTGTAGGGAGGGAAAGATGGGAAGGAAGGAGGGTTAACTCATGAAATCTCTCACTTCTGACAAAAAACACTGTGTTCGAGTCACACAACTGCACCCTGCCACCCATCCCTCTCTGTAAGCTGTGTGCTCAGTCTTTCTAAGGTTTATTTTCATTATAAAATGGAAAATGATTCCTGTACCAAAGGATGGTGTCACGGATTTGAAGAGATGAGACCTTGAGCCCTCTGATGCAACCTAGAAATCTCTAATAGTGCACTCCGGGCCCCCTTCTCTCTCTGCTCACACGCCCCCCTGACTTTTTTGCACCCTATCCCTACCTGCTCAGGCGGGGCTATGGTGAACATCCAGAGAGCAGTGGATGATGAAATAGTCCATCTGAATTTTACTTGGTACAGGAGCAAAACAAACAACCTGCAAATCAAAGATTTCGCTTTCTTTTTACCAGGACAGAGCAGTAGGGCTCTGAAACCTCATGCCTGGAAGGCAGAAAAATGCCTTTTCTCTCCTGGGCTCTCCCCTTCACTCCCATAAGAAATCTCTTTGCATAACAAGAAAACAAAATGCTACAAATAAAAGGAAAGCAGCAGCCAAGGAGGAGGAGTGCTGCAGACCCTGGTAGAGGCATTTTTAAATGATCAAGTTGGTAGCTAGAAAAGATCTTCTCTCTAAAACCATTTTAGGTGACTCAAAAAGGGAATGTTTTCATCCTGTTTACCTCTCTCTTTGCATACCTCAGGTGGCTTCCTGCCACCCCTCTCTGCCTAAACACTAATAGCCCCAAGTCCCAAATGATACTTAAACATTTTCTCTCTGTATCTACACAGTAGAAATTTCAAAGCTTCCACAACTGCATTTTTGTTAATAAACCTCAATGTCTTTTGTCTGGTTTCCCCCTAAAATTTCCAACCTTCTAGGTCTTACTGTTAATACATTTATTTTGAATTGCTCAAACCCAACCCTTACCAGTCTTGCACACAGTTGGGGCTTGGCACCTGCCTTGACATTTCTATGAGTTCTTAGTAGGTCCACATTCTCCATCATCCGTTGACTTTGAAGTGTTAGTCAACCTTGTTTGAATTTCAACTCCTGTAGTCATTCTCTTTTACTACCTGATAGTACAGCTAATGTGGAAACCAACCAGTAGACCTTTAATTTTCCAGAAAAAAAGTTGTAGTGTCTACAGTAGTCTTTTTGAAGGCTTGGGCGGGGTGAGGGGGGTGAAGGAAAAACTTACAGAATAGCAAAGCCTAATAATATTAGTCATCACTGTTTCACAGTTGCCTGCCACCTGTCCTCACCTTAGGGACCCTCTTCTTGTGGTCTGAATCTCCTATTACAGATGTCATGTGGCACAAGCCCATCCTTTTCATCATATCTGACTCCTTTTCTCTATTCTCAAGAATCCACATGATTCGTCCTATTTCACAGTGCGGAGGAATTCAGCATCATCTCTGTTCTCAAGCATCTTCTAGACAACCCAGCAAAAGAGACTTTACCCAGACAGGATAAAGTCTACTTTTTCACACCCCCAAAAGCCTGTCAAAGGGATTTTCCTAAGCAAAAAGTTGAAATAAATCTAACTCTCTCAAATGATTAAAAGAAGAGCAATCATTTCTTCCCTCTCCACAGACACACACACACACACGCACACGCACACAGATTTTTTTCCAGCTGCACTAATCAGGCATTTTATGCTAGTTAATGTAAATTAACAATGTCAAATACATACAAGGGCAAATTATGGGCTCTATCATAGTCAGTTTTGATTCTTGAATTTTGATAAAGAATTCATATCACACAAATTTCATAGCAGATTCTATTCTACTATTATTCTCGTCCTTGAGTATATTACAAAAACATAGTGGAATAGATGAGAGGAAGAACAAAAGAGATGAAATGATTTGAAGTCCTGTACCCTGGATAGAATCAATCTCTTTCTCGCTCCTTCTCTTTTTCTCCTCCCATGGGCTTCCCACAAAATTTAAGAATAAGAAGAAAACAAAGAAAACAGAAGTGCATTACACAGTATAAAAAAGAACTCAAATTTAGTTTTGTTCATGCATTATCTGGCACATTAGTTGGTAGATATGGTCAAATGCTTTCATTCAAGCAAGACCGGCCATAAGCAAAATTCTTTGTGGATGGCATTGTTACACAGCGGTTTGGCTAATAGCTAGGGCTGTACGAGGAGGCCCAGAACACACGCACGCACTTCATAGACTCACCTGTCTCAATAATGACTTCAGCACAGTACTGTGTCTGTTAGGAGCCCCCAGTTCATGGATCCTGTGTGGAAGATCCCATCCTACTTGTCCCAGACTGGTGCTGTGGTCAGAATAGGAAACATGTATGGTGAGAAACTCAGAGATCCACCCCATTCTTCCTTGGTTCACCGCGTTACCTGGAACTCTTCCTCTAAGCAAGAAAGGTTTGCATCTACTGCTATTGCCTTCTTTTTCTCTTTTATATTCTTGAATCCCTGGATCCTGCAAATGCTGGAAAATCTGTGGTTATATTCCTTTGCTAAGGCTGCCATAAGAAAATACCACAGACTGTGTGATTTAAACACAAGCTTATTTTCCCACAGTTCCAGAGGCTGGAAGTCTAAGGTCAAGGTATCAACAGGGTAGACTTCTGGGATCCCTCTCCTTGGCTTGAAGATGGCCACCTTCTCTCTGTACGACATGGCCTTTCCTCTGTGTGCACCCTCTCTGGTATCTCCTCATACGTTAGAATTTCTTCTTCTTCTTTTTTTTTTTTTTTGTGGGTACCGGGGCTCGACCTCAGGACCTTGCACGCCAGCAGGCGCCCATGCCGCTGAGCGATATCACCGGCCCCTTTTTTCGTATGTGGGTTCCCGGAGTCGAACTCGGGCCCTCACGCTTGCCAGGCAGGCGCTTACGCCGCTGAGCCATCTCACCGGCCCTGAATTTCTTCTTATACGACACCATCATTGACTTAGGCACCATCCCATCAGCCCTCACTGTAACTTTAACTCAATCACCATTTTAAAGAGTTTATCCTCAGTCAAATTCTGAGGTTCAGGGGGCTAGCCCTTCAACATGAATTTTGGGGAGACATAATTCAGTCTACAACAATGACCATGGTAAATAATTCACAGGTGAATCTGAGTTTTTTCTTCACGTGGCATCACTTCCATTCACTCCTGTGATGTGCATACACACACACGTACGCACTCACGCACTCACACACACACAAACAGATACACACTAACACATGGGGGGAGGCAAAATCACATATGGACCAAATATGCTTCATACAGCATTTGATAACCCTTCTATATATTTATTGATTTCCAATTTCACAGGTTTATTTCATTGGGGAGGGGGAGAAGCAGCTATAATTCTTATCTTTATCAAAGCACACTGGATTTCTTAAAATAACTTCTATTCTTCCACCCAAATTCAATGTGTTTGAAGGTATAACATGGGCATTCCTAGCTGTCCAGAGAAGTTCGGATCAAGCTTTTGGTTCAATTGAACAACAGTTACTATTTGTTAAACACCCATTTTCTAGCCATATACTACCTCACAACCTTGAAAGGAACCAGCCCTGCCAACACCTTGATCACAGACCTCCAGCCTCCAAAACTGTGAGAAAATAGATTTCTGTCGTTTAACCCTCTCAGCCCGTGTTCTGTTGTTACCACAGCCCCAGAAAACTAATATAGTAGTCAATAGAAAGTAGTGTCCTTCAGGTATCAGGCCTCAGACAAAACAAAAGAATGAAAAAAGAAATGGTGGCCTTGCATCTTTACATTCATTTTTGTCATTTCTACTCTTCACTGCAAGCCCGCGATTAAATATTATCATCACCCACCCACATATGACCGCCAAGTGCACTTTCCTAAAATACTTCTTTCAGTGTGTGGCCTGCCTGTCCAAAAATCTCCAGCAGCTCCCCAACTGCCTGGAGGAAAACATTCAAATTCCTTTGCAGTGGTCCTGAAAATATCGTGTAATTTACAAGTCAGAGAATAAACACTCCATCCCAGCAGGACGTATCTGCCGCAACGTGGCAAAGGAAACTGGGAACTCATCTCCAGAGCAAGGAGGGAACAGTTCACCTACGCACACCATCTGTGCTGCTGTTGGGCCCCAAGGGACAAGAAGTAAGATTTTCTATACAAGAGTCTTTCCCTAGTTTCAAGTGAGTAACAGACTTGTACACTGAGAAACCCAAAGATGCCTGAATTTCTAGAGCTGTAAAACTGAGCTACATTCATTTCTACTGGCCAGATTCTTTGTCCCAGTTTCTCACATTGAATCATTTGCTTCTAGTTCCTAGGAGCCCACCTAGGGGTGACTACTGAATGGCATGGTGCATTACCTAGTTAAATTGCATTTTCTCTCCTGCTGATGCATAGTGTCAAATGGTATTTTTCTCTAAGGAATCTAGAAAGTTATTTCTTCAGAGACATTACCTAATTCAGCACTTCCTAGATGAGAGCTGAAGGGTGTTGTCAGCCTGGGTTTGGGAGATCAAATCACTTTCACAAGATGAGTCCTAATGGCCATCCCGATAATTATAATACCCTGGAGCAGTGGTGGTGAACCTATGGCACACATGCTGTAGCAGGCTGTTTGTATCATTGAAAGCTCTAAAAGGTTTGCTATCACTGTCCTAGAGCCAGCCTTCGCACCCAGACCACCCCTGGTTCCGAGGCTGTTGTTTTTGATCATCCAAGTCCTTGGTGGGCATGTGGACTCCAGCCTATCTTCCTGTAGACTCAACCTTCAGCCTGGTGAAGCCAACCAGAAGGCAAATTCCGGGGTCAGCCTCAACGCTTCTGGGAGTGGTGTTCCTAATGTGAGCATGGCTATGAGCTGCAGCCTTTTTCTTTAACCACAACCCATGGACCCACACCGCTGGCTTTTTGTCCAAGTTCCTTACTTGACCTTATCCTGTTGGAACTGCAGATCCCATCTAATTTTCTGGAAAGCTGTCAACCTGCCTGGTCCTTGCCATCAATCTCACTCTTAATGGCCACATCCTGTCCCTACACACTTATGAACCTAACAATAAACATTCCCCTGAAACTCCTGCTACTGCCAAATTAGACTTCAAAGGGGAAGATGTGAGCACATAGTATACCTTTACCCCCTGGACTCACCATTATTTGAACCACCCTCCTCGATGACAAGTCCCTGGCTTGCAAGCCCACCGCCACATTGAAATCACTCAGGAAGACCCTAAAATTCCTGATGCCTGGGCTGTTCCCCAAATGGATTAGCAGAGTTTCCAGGTGTGCCACTCAAGTGTGGATAATGTTTTAAAGGTCCCCAGGTGATTCTGCTGTGCGGTTAAGTCTGTGCACAACAGCTCTCCCCCCTTTCTCATGTATTTTATTGGCACATACTGCACCCCAGAAAATAATCCTGAGTTAGAGAGTGAAGTGTCCCCAGCTATCTTAGTAGATGTAATGACTCAAAGGGCTGATATTAGAAAGAGGAAAATGCCAATTATTGGGCATTTACCACTGTGTGTGTGGAAAGTGGGGCAGAGCTTCAGGTTACATTCAAAAACTGTCTGGCGGTGGACCCTAATTGGGAATTAGAGAACTCATCATAAATTTAAGGAATCCAAACCACTAACTATGGTTGAAAATCAGAACACATTTCCATCAGGCTTCATGATACCCTGGGGATAGGTCATTTCTCCTGAAAAGACACAATTGCATTGAGTAACCACATACAATATTAGTAATCTGCAATGTGGGTGGTTAGTTCTGGAAGGCACATTCTAGGTGAGAGGTTGAATGAGCTGACCTTCAAGGTTCTCCTGAGTTCTGGCAAGTCTTTGATTCCAGGTGTCAAGCTCTCAGGGTTCTAGAGAATGGGGGACAGAATCATCTGTTGTTTGCCTCTGCCACTGCTCTGCTCGGCAGAGTTCAAGCAAGCGTGGAGAACAGGTGGCCCTTTTCAGAGAGTATCACAGGTTGGTTTGGGCATTGCTGCGGGACTTGAGCTAACTAGAGATGTAAAGCTGGGGGTGTGATTCAAAGTGACAGCCAGGAGGACTGTGTGGGTAAGAGGGACCTCTGCATTCTGAGGGTAAGGATTTGCTTCCTTTCCTTTTTCACTGGCTTCCGAGAAAGCCAGCAATGAAGCCTGCAGAGTGAACCCCATAATGGTAGAAAAGTGTACTTCACTCTGGGCCACCTTCATACAGAAGGCCAAATTCCCCCAGGGACTTCATTACCACCCACCACCAATTGGTGAGTTGCTTCTCCCAGGCTTGCAGGGCACCACTGTGTACTGTTTTTCTTATTCTGCTGTTGGAAACATGGTCATACCATTGTAATTTATCAAGGCTCCCTTGTGAGAATCAGCCTCACTGAGGGATGCCATTGGCAAAGAGATGGGGGCTTTCCCACTTACTGGGGAAATGGCAACCAGAGCAAACAACCTAACAGCTGGAGATAGGCATTTACACTAAAAAGAACCAGAATATATCTAATATCATTTATCTATTTAAAAAGGAAAGATTTGGAAACTCAAGTGAGCCAGGTCAAATAGCAAATTCATAACAAATTGCTTTAATGTCAGTTGGCTGGAGCCAGATGCCAGAGCCAAAGTCAGACACCTGATGCCCACTCAGCCTGGTTAACATCATGTGGGGAGATAAAATCCTGTGAACACACACTATTCCCCTTACCCTGAGTAAATGGTCCCCAAATGTCTCACCGATGACAAGAGGAGTAGATAGGGAAAATAATTAACTGGGTTGCACAAAAGTGGGTCAGCATTTATCCAAAGATGGTCCCCAGTGGGAAGGAGGTAAATTGCATTCATCTCCCAATGTTCTTTACACTTTGCTTTACATGAATGGCCCAATCCATCTTTTTCTCTGATTCTCTACTTTAAATTCTGGCCACCAGGGAATGCATTTCTGAGCAGCCATAAAGCCCAATCATCCTACACCACAGGTTTCCAAACTGTGCTCCAAAAAGAACCTTCAAAGGCTAAATCAGGGACACTATTGCCCTGGCCTTCTCAACAGAGAGCTATTGGCATTTGGGGTGGGATAATTTCTCACTGCCTGGGACTATCTCACTCATTACAGGACACTTTTCAGCTCTGGCTCCCACCTCTGAAAGACCAATGAAACTCCCCAGTCATTCAAGAAATCGAACTGTGCTCCCATCCCTATTTAACAGGCCCTGGATGAGGGTGACAATTATATCCCTGGAAGACAACACCTGAAACCACATCCCTGTTCTGTGTTTTATCCACATAAGGTTTAGACAAGAGTTGTCTGCTCACAGTACAACAGTATGTCCACCACTCCTCCAGGGAAGCCAGAAATCCTATTACAGAGCTGATCTAACTGGTTTCATATGATAGCTACTCAAGAGTCCGGTATGTCTTCAAAATATGGCAGCTGCTATCATTGCTCCAGTGATTTGGAACATAGAACCCTCTGAAGCACACCAATGTCATCCCTGGACCATTTGTTAGAAAGTTCCATTGTGTGTTGCATTGAAATTTATCTCCTTATGATTTCTACCTGCTGGTCTTGAGTCTAACCTCTAAAGGCCACCAACAATAAGCTTGTAACCTCTTTCACATAGCTTCCTTTTAAATATGAAGAAAGGTCCCCTCAGTGTAGCAAGCAGCCTGATTCAACTCATCTTAGGCACTTTTATCATTTTCAGAATACTTAACGTGTCTTAGTCATGTTATCTTTGATGATCACAGAACCCCATCAGATAAGCATAAAATTCCCATTTGGTGAAGGAAGCTATGGAAATCAACCCACACCTATGGAGAAGTAAAGGGCAAGACCGATATTTCTGTCTTCAAGACCATGCTTATTTCATTACAAGCCTGTGGTTCCCATAACTAACTGGACTGCTTTATTTGTAACATAGAAATACACAGATCCTAAAACAGACTTAATGGATTAGAGCCAGAGATTCTGATAGAACGGATCCAGGGATCATGATGATCATGATCACGATCACGATCCAAGCGTCATGTAATACTTAGCCTCCTTCGCTTCTTTTTCACTTGGGGGAGGGGAAGGATAACAATCAAAACTATTCCTACAATGTATACTCCAGATGTGGTCTGACCAGTACACTCCAGAGTAGAGCCACTGCCTTCCTCACACGTGGAGTTTGAGATTCCACCCTGTCACCTAATAAGAGTGACACCCACATACACACCTCTCACCAGTGTGGAGTGTTCAACATGGCTGCTTACCTCTGATTTTGTCCCTCTGGCTTCTTCTTCCCACCCTAGTCTTTGTGAAGTGCATCTCTTGAAGGCAATTAAAATTACACAGTGCCCTGATTTCAATCCTCCTATAACCTTGCTGAATGTTTTCCACTTAAAAAAAATTAAGTTTTAATTAAATTTTTTTCATCAAAACACCAGTCCTGCTGATAATGTCAGGAAAGTCTGAGAAAGTAATTACGTGCACAATCTGTTTTTGACACACTTCATTCTCCACTGGGACACTCCTCTCTCCTTTACTTCATTAAAACTCCCTGTTGCCATAAGCAGACTTGCTTTCTTCTCCAGTTACAATCCTGGAGTTGAAGCACCACACTCCCTCCCTTGGTGCTCTGAATGGAGGAGGTCTTCCTCCACGTCATTTCCTTTCATCAGGTCATCAACCAGTGCAGGTAAAATGGCCAGCTTCCAGTTCTATGAGGACATTTTGGTGGAGCCTAGCATTCACTCTCCTTACTTTCTGTTCCAGTCTAACATGAAGAAAAGAAATACACTAAACTGACTTCCTAAAAGTAGAATTAATAAAGGTGATACATAGTTACCTACATACCCAAAATCATTTTTCTTTGGCATCTGGCAAAGTGATAGTCATATATTTCAGATAGCTGTAAGTTTTCATATTAGTTTCCTAGGGTGCCATAATAAATTGTGACAAACCAGGTGACTGTAACAACAGAAATTTATTCCTTCATAGTTTTAGAGGTCAAAAGTCCAAAATCAAAGCAGTGACAGTGTCCTGCCTCTGAAGGCAGTAGTGAAGAATCCTTCCTTCTTCTAGTTTCTGGTGGCTCCTGGCATTCTTTGGGGTATATAAAGGCCAAATCCAATTTCTGCCTCTGGCATCTTCACGTGGACTCTCCCCTCTGTCTCTACGTCCTGCTCTTTTCTTATAGTGACACCAGACATTGGATTTAGGGCTCACCCTAATCCAGGAAAAATTCATCTCAAAATCCTTAACTAGTTATATCTATAAAAATCCTATTTCTGTACCAAGTGACTCTCTGAGGTCTAGGTAGACATGAGTATTCAACCCACTACATTCCTGACGCTGTTACTTGAGGTAATCCAAAAGTGAGACGGGAGAGATTTGAAGCCATGGTCAGGAACAGAAAGATGGAGATTCCTGCAGTTAGCCCACTAAGTAGTAAAGGAGAAATACAATGGTACCTCGGTTCATGAACTTAATTTGTTCTACGATTTTGAAAATGATGGCCACATTTCTGTTTGTGTGGGAAAGATGGCTGAGGTCGCATTTGTCACCTGATGCAGAGTTTGCAAACACAAACAAAATTTTGCCAAACGCTTCTGTTTGCAAACCAAATTGTACCACTGTACCTCCTGGTGGAAGCATTTAGACATGCTTTTTTAACTCACACTTCAACTGGCGTAAGGTAAACCACACAATCCAATGAAAGGATTTGAACATGTCATTAATTCAAGTTTAGAAACATATAATCCAAAATATGTAGATAAGAACCAGAAAATTGTCAGGAATCATTTTCTCATCAAATAGAATTATTCCTAACCCATGCCAGTCAGTGAACTTTTAACTCTCTTTTTGATCTTTATTTAAAAACTCTGATCTTGTATTCTTCCCTGAAAATTTGTTTTAGGGTTCAAAACAATGGGCTTCAAGAAATTTGGTCCCAAACTTTCTCTTACCCTATGCCCTTATTCATGACCCTTCATACTCCTTAAATCCAGTCAAGAGCAACCAGTCCACCTCTGTTGAATACAACTCTACCTTCCCATTTCAATCTGTTCCTTCCAGCAAAAATTCTCATCATTTTCTTCTCCCCACCTCTTTTTCCGTGTAGTGGTTGTAAAACATGTTCTCCCATTCTTCAACATTCCTCCCATCAAAATACTGACTCTCATTTCTCTCCCTTTGAATATAGCCAGGTCTTGTGACTCACTTCTAATGAGTAGAAGGCAGCAGAAGTGATCACAGATGACTTCTGAAGCTAGGTCATGAAAGGAGATAAAATTTCTGCCTGGCTCTCACGCTCCTCTTGTGATACTTGCCTTAGTGCCTAGTCGCCAAGCTCTAAAAAAGGCAAGCAGCCACTGGAAAGGTCATATGTGGGTGTTCCAGTCATAGGCCCACCTCAGCTTCCAGCCGGCGGCAGCATTTGCTACATAGGAGTGAGCAAGCTCTCTGGTGATTCCCCATCTGACACCAGGTGAAGCAGAGAAGAGCTGTCCACACCATGTCCTGCTATTGTAGCCTCATGAACAAAATAAATATTTTAAAACATAATTTAGGGAGTTACTATTCATTTTAAGAGTACTGGAACTCTCTTCCTCCAGCCATCTTGACCTTCCTAAAATTCATTCAAAAGTCAACTATATGACACCATACTGTACTTCAAATTCAACGTGTTCTAAGTAGCACTCAGCCTCCCTTCTTGTTTTATCCCAGCTTTCCATCTCAGTGAATGGTACCACTGTCCATCCTACTGAGCAAGCTGAGACACTTGGGGCTATGCAAACACCTCTCCATCCACACCACATTCAGTTAACACCAAGTTCTATTTGTTTTGCTTCTTCCATGGCTCTAATATCCACTCACATCTACCATTCTTCACGATGTCCGCATAAGTTACTGTCATCTGACACCTGGATCCAACATGCCCTAACTGTTGGCCTAACTGACGCCTAACTGATCTTGCTACCACTCTACTTAGTGGCACCAGAGCAATCTTTGTAATCCACAAATGTATTCCCTGCACATTTCCTACATAAAACCACAGTGGTTTACCATTATTCTTAGGATAAATCCCAAATCCTTAAAGTGGTGATAATCTCCTGCACAGCCAGCCTCCAGCTCCCACTCCAGATCCATCTTGCCTTGTGTTCCCCTTTGTTCTCTGGGCCCTATCACCATGACCCTTGCATACTTTTTCAGTTGCCATACGCTCCCCGACCACAGAACACTGGCATGAACTGCTGCCTCCACCAGCAATGTAATTCTGCACCCCAATACTTGACAAATTAATGACTTTTCCCTCAATTGCCCCTGAAATATCATTTCTTCAGGGAAGCCCTTTGCCCCCAGACAGATGAGGATCCTCTATTGTATAAATCATATCACACATTACACTGGTATTTTACAATTTTGAGAGATCAAAAGAGTTGTGAATGTCTTCTTTACTAAACAATGCTAGGAAGGTGGCATTGTGTCTACTTTCACTCTTAGTTTTACTTCCAGTTATTAACTGCATAGTATGTGCACAATAAATATTAGCTGAGTGAACGAGTCATATCTCTTCTATCTTTAAATCTAGCACAATACCTTGCTCCAAATAGATTTTCAATAAATTATGAATGACTAGAGAATGCTATTTCAAATCATCCCAAAGGGTTCTTGGCAGCATAAAAGTCTTAGAAGAGAAAAAGTTGAATCTCGAGTCTCAAAAACACACTCATCTTTCAACTGTTGATCCATGAGCTCATGCAACAGCAGGTTCTCCTAGGGATATTGTTAAGTCTATTGAGGGAAAGGAATCTATAAACATTAGTTACAACTTCATAAACTTTTTATTTGGGCCTAATTTCAGATTTGTTGTTGTTGTTGTTGATGATGATGATGATGACACTGTTATTTTGTCAGTTATGACTCCCAAACTTCATTAATTGGGCACTATTTGAAAACAAGATTAAATATTAAGAAGTGGAAAGACAATGATCAGAAGAATCCATGTAATTCAGACCAATGTATTATGGTGGTATTTTTTCCTATAATCTTTGAGAGTAAAGGTTTTTAGACCAATAAATATACTGGTAACCATGATGGCTCTGCAAACATAATGGTCACATGGTCTGGTCATGAGGCACCATTTCAAGATTCAGAAATAATTTTCCTAGACTTGAAAAAGACTCAGTGATGAGTTGGAAATTCTTCAAAGATGAGTTCAATTGTTTCTTTAATTTCTTTGTTAGTCTTTACCTCTCATCCCTAAAAGTCCTATGCCTGAGATGCCCCTTAGTAATCTGATGTTAACTTGATTCTAATGTGATGGTAATACATATTATTAACACTAAATAAAGATTTCACTAAACATTATTTCTTCTGCATTACTTTTTGTTACAGACATTGCTGAGAGAAAATTGATTTCACTATCTAAACAAAGCATCAATAGAACTTCAAATAAGTTATAAATTGGGGTTAAAATATTGTAAAATGTTGGACAGTTGACTTTAATGACAGGTCATGGTAGGAAAAAGGTCTAAGAAAGGGTAAGTGAATATCCCCTTAACTCAGAAACCACATGTCAATTTGCTAAAGCATTGGCTGTTTTACCTTGACATTAACTGCTTCCTAAAAGCCATAATCATGTTGCCAAAATGGGCCATTTTGGAACTGATGACCTACAATGCCCATAACTTTTCATTTCCAGCTCCAACAGCAAAAAGCTGTTAGTCTCTTATGTACAATTCTACAGCAGAAATCAATGTTATTTAATCAACAACCAGGCAAATAAAAGGCAAATGAAGGTTAAGGAGAAAGAAATACAGCTAGAAAAAGACAATTGTCTTCTTTACCCAGGATTCCCCATCCTTTACTCATGTACTTCTTTGAGATCCTTGCTAGCAATTTCTTTGCTATCCACTTCTTGCACAATGGCCACTAAGGTCAGTAGCTTTCCTATGACAAATAGGAAAGGATTCATAAGATTATTAATTAATATCCACTTGAGAGTTTGAGTCCTATTTCAAGGGACAAACTTCAATATTCCTCAGTTTATGATTCTTTCTTGTAGCATAATAGACCCTTAAACTATCCACCACAAATAAAACCTTACCTAAGTGAGTAAAGGAATGGAACTATTGTTTAAAATTTAATGTTGTAAGCTGGTTCTTGAGAGAACAAAACAAGTACAATGGACTGGATTATGTTATGAGCCCATTACCACAAAGACTAGGCTACAAAGAGCTGTACCCCAAGTCTCCAACCAATGTCAGCAATTGCTGAGGGCTCCTCTGGAGGATCCTTTTCTCCAAGCCAGCTGAATGCTGTTGCCCTTGATTCCCCCGATTTACATCAGAGAAATCCATGAAGCAGGTGGAAATGATCTCAGGGGCCCTTGGGACTTCCTCTGAGTGATTTTCATGCAAGCCTGGAGAAGCAATGACGCAGAGAAGGGGACTACATCAGTATATTTATTTTAATCACTGAAAAGTTTTCATTTATAATTCATACATATTTAGACTGCTTGCGGTGCCTTATTAAAAAGGATTTTTTTTTTTACCTCTTTATGACCACAGGAAACAGAAACCTCTTAAATGTGGTATAAGAATAAATTGTTACCAAAACAGAAGCTGGTGTCCATTAATTATAGTGCTATCCAACCAGTATTTAGAAAATCTTTGTCATGATGTTATGAAATGAAGAATATATAATTTTTCCATAAGCTAGTACAATTAACAGATTCTCTCTTTTTTTTTTTAACCCAGCAATGTAAAAGTAACTGGCTGATATCTCCTAAATATATTAACTCTTCTCTCAGAAAGTTCTAGCTAACTAGCTACTCAAAGTAGGAAAGTAAATAGTATGGATCAAGAGGGGCACATTAGAGCAAAAAAATTACTTTAATATATGTTTAATGGATGCAAGCATTTATTAATGATTTAGTATGGACCTAGATATGTTGGGAGATTTTCATGTAAAATTTAATTTAAATATTGTTTTTAATTTTTAATGGAAACTTAAATTTTTAATTGAATGTAAAATGTGTAATCTAGGAATATAATTTAAAGGACCATACAGAATACAAGTAGCTGATGTTATTTCTGCCACTAAATTTACCATGTACCCCCAAAGTTCTATGAGGAAATATGCAAAAATATGTTCAGGGTTGAGGTCACATCCTGGAGGATCCCAAATAGGGAGACAGCCAGTAAGAAGTGATGGGCTTTTAAAGGAAGCACAGGAATATAAAAAGTCAGCACGAGGTCAGGGAGCTGGCTAACCTTGGCACCCCTCACTGTCTACCAGAGGATAAGCTCAAGGAGAGACGCTAGGATGACAACCATGAGCCTTAGCACAGAAAGATTTCTCCCTGCAACTTCGGAGAGCTTCAGAGATCTCCTGGAGAATCCACTCCTAGCAGAAGCATGGAAACTCAAGGGTTGTCCTCACAGCAGCCACTGGGCACCATGCCTGGCTGCTCACCAGACAGAGAGAATGAATAGGTTTAGTTGCAGGAGAGTCTGAGAGAAACAGTAGCTCCAGTGCTGTGTGCAGAGAAGAGAGCGGACCCTTGGGAGCCAAAGAGCCTTGTTCCTAAAAGTGAGTAATGAGGGGGAACAGAATTCCCACAAAGGCTGGAGTTCTTGAATCATAGGTGAGTCAGTAAAATGGAGAACAAAGTCCTGTGTTAGTTAACTTGGGTTGTTCTCTCTGAAAGTTAGTGTCACCAGATATTGGGTTAAGAGAATGGGCCCTGAACCTCCAAGTGAAGTTTTTAATCAGTAATACAGATTCAGAGTATTTCCACGTCTTTAAATATCTAAAGCAGAAGTAGAGAATGACTCAGTCTTTGCTCTCATAAAAACTTCCTGTATGACTAGGAAAACATGGCACAAGACCAGAAATGGTAAAGCAATGTTCAAATATAATTTGTTGTTCTTGACAAGGACTGTGGCATATTTTATATGGAAAGAGTTAAATGATCAAACATCTTCCAAATCAAATACAGCAAGACCAAATCCATACTTATGAATGAATGAGGGAGACAGACCATTGCAAACATCCTCAAAATTCTGTACCTGCTCCCTCTATCCTCAGGGTCCTGAGCCAGCCTGCTCAAAGCACAGCTGAAAACTCTCAGGCCAGGGCAAGATGCCAGCACAAAGAGCCATTCCGGAAAGGTGAAAACCCAGATGGTCTCTCAGGCCAGCTACATGTTGGCTAGTGGATTGAGGGTGCTTTTCTTTAGGTTTATGCACGCTTTATTCTGTAATAGATCTCTGTTGACATTTATAATGATGTTTCTGTCCTTTTTACTTTTAACAATCATAGCAAGCGATCTTTCCCTCTAACTTACTTGGGCCATTAAAAGTGGAAGAAGCAGCATGACTCACCAGGCTATGAAATAAGTCCTAAGTCTTCACTCTGCTTCATTTACCAGCTCCCAACCAAATTCACATCCTGTGTCAATTCCATCTAAATGACAGACAGTATTCTTGGAAAATGGTGCCAGTGATGCTCCACTCAGGGCTTTGGTAAGAAACTACTCATTAAGGGGGCCAGTGAGATGGCTCAGCGGCATAAGCGCCTGCCTGGCAAGCGCGAGGTCCTGAGTTCGACTCCCGGTACCCACATATGAAAAAAGGGCCGGTGATATCGCTCAGCGGCATGGGCACCTGCTGGCGTGCGAGGTCCTGAGTTCGACCCCCGGTACCCACCAAAAAAAAAAAAAAGAAACTACTCATTAAAATGATTACATAGCATTTGTCAACTATGAAAACTCTACAAATAAAGGCTGGAATAGCAACAGGAATATAGTTCCTTTTCCTTCTACAGGCGTCCTGGCCCATTGCTTGAGCTCAACATGATACTGATGAGCTTCTGAGGAAGCTCGGTATGGCTGCTGGTGGCCACGGAGCTCCCCTCTACTTTCTGCAAAGACCACACACATTTCAGGGAGCATATTAGCACAGCGGTGTGATGTTCACTGGTAAATGATTACACAGTTCCATCAAGAAACATCAGGACATTTTGACCTTGGGCTTGGCGACAGAATTACTCATCTTTATTTTGGAATGACTTGGTGATATTTATAACACTCAACAGTTTCCTTAGCAAGTCTCACAGAATTGAAACAACTAAAGTCAAGTAAGAAAAAAAGTTTCTTTATGTGATTTAAGAATTGTTAGTTAAATATGCAAGTATAGGCACAAAATACGAAGTGGTAAAAACAATCTGCCTAAGAAATGTGAAATATTCTCATAATGAATGTTAAAAATTTAAATATTCCAGCTTCTAATACTGTACTCAACATTTTTATCCTCCTTAATGCTTTATTTTCTCCCTGCCATGGATTTCTCTAGTTTCTATTGTTGAATGAATAGGCAGGAAGTAAAAATAAACCTTTGCTACTTAGCCGAAACTCTATAAACAACTTCACTGTACTTTGATGCTCAGTGAAGACAGAATTATTTCTTATCTACTGTCTGCTTATTAAATTTAGAAACCAAAATCATCATGCTTTTCTACATGGAGCAAGTGTTTACAATGAAAGTTAAATTAACAGTGAATCATGCAGCCCATGGTATTCTCTGAGCTGTGCGAGCTGACAACAGTTCATGCCAGGTAACAAGCAAAGCCGCACCTCAGTAAGTGGCTGAGTCAGACAGAATACGGAGTCCGAGCAAGCAGCAGTTCTGTCTGGATACCATAGGCGGAGTAAGAGCTTCACTGGAAGAATATTCAAGGACGGAGAATGAACACAAGTGTTAGGAAACCAAGTGGAAACCAAGAGTAGCTGGGCAGCAAGTCCTGCCACAGGCACTGCTGCCCTGAATCTTTCCCAAGTGTTGCCTGGTCTCGGCAAACGTTCTTTCCGAGTCAAAGTGCAGAACAAGAGCGTTTGACAGGCCAAAGCTAAGGAAAGTACCCTTCTCTTGAGATGAAGGCCTTGGTATGTCTCCGTTTCTGTCTCTGTCTCTCTGTCTCACAACGAAGGGAGGGAAGGAGGGGGAGAGGGAGGGAGGGAGGGAGAAACAAATAAAACAGGTGAAGCTCTGCTGTAGTAAAGTATCAAGCTGCCATCAGAAAGGATGCAAATATAATTCTACCAGAGGAAGTATGAGTGAGACATTATCCCTTCCCCTCACTGTGCTCATGAGACTCATTTTTATGATGCTGCTGGAGAAGCATCCATCTCCTCCATCCCTGCAGGTGGCCTGGTCAATTTTATACTTGTATTCTGGTTTTTAATAACAGGTGATGTAGGGCCAGCGAGATGGCTCAACGGCATAAGCACCTGCCTGGCAAGCACAAGGTCCTTTGTTCAACTCCCGGTACCCGCATAAAGAAAAAAAGGACCGGTGATATCACTGAGTGGCACAAGTGCTTGCTGGCAAGTGTGAGGTCCTGAGTTCAACCCCCAGTACCTACATAAAAAAATAAAAAATAACAGGTGATGTAGATTCTATTCTTATTATCAGTATCTAGCAGGTTCCTGGCATTTGAGGGTTGTGTATTTTTGTCTTTTATTCTTAGAGTGAAATATTTATGTGTAGTGCTCTATAATAGTTTATAGTAAGTATGATATTGTGAATATATATATATATATTCACAATATCATACTCATATTCACAAGAATATGAATATATATATATATATAAATATTCATATTCTTGTCCTAAAACCCTTGGAATCTCCTCCAATGTGATGTGTCTTTTTGTATACTAACAAGATTAGTGATGGGTAGAACCTGGTTGTCAGAGGAATCAACCATGTACTTCGTGGGTTGAAACTTTCGGTCCCAATTCTAACCTCTGGGAAGGGGAGAGGAGGTGAGGTTAAATTGAATACTGATGGCCAATGATTTAATCAATCATACCTATGTAATAAAATCTTAAAAATTCAAAAGTACTGGGTTTGAAGGCTTCCTGGTTAGTGAACAATGACAAATCCATGTACCAGAAGAGTGGTGCACCCCAATTCCAAAGGGACAGAATACCTGTGCTTAGGACCCTTCTGAACCCCAACCTATGTATCTCTTCAACTAGCCATTCATTTGTGTGATTTACAGTATCTTTTAACAAATGAGGAACGGGGATGTAACTCAGCGGCACAGCACCTGCCTGGCAAGCACAAGCCCTGAGTTCCATTCCCAGTACCAAAAAAAAAAAAAAAAAGAAAAAAAGACAAAAAACAAAAACAAATGAACAACAGCAACCAAAGTGTTTCCCTGAGTTCCATGAACTACTTTAGAGATCAGTCAAACCTAATAGGGGGTCTTGGAAACCCCCATTTATGTCCAGTTGGTCAACAGTAGAGGTCACAACTTTCAGCTTGCAATTGTCGTTTGAAGTGGGGAGGGATTTTGTGAGACTGAGCCCTTAACATGTGAGGTCTGAGGTTTTTCTCTAAGGTAGACGGTGTCAACATTGAACTGAGTTACAGGGTATCCATCTGGTGAAAACAGTTCTGTTTTTTTTCCTATCTCTTACAAGCTCAGGATTTTACAAAACAAGACACCTAAGGCTCCCAGGCACAAATGTTAATGTGGAAGATTGCGGTCATGAGGTCAGCAGGGAAATCTAGCAGGACACCCCATGGTTCTGCCTCAGTTTGTAGTATCTGAGAAGAGCAGATCCTCTAAATTTTCAGCACGCTTTTACTAATGTCCAAATGCTACTGAAATTCAAGGGGCTTCCTTTGTTGAAGGATTTTTGGGGTTTGGGGTAGGCAGAGAAATGGGCGCTGGGGTAAGGTTGAAATGCTAAAATGAGAGAAGCAAGTAACTCTAAAGCATCTTCTTCCCATTTCACTTGGAAATTACATTGAGAAATGTCTTTCTGGGGAGTAGGTTCTCAAGATAGCATGTAATGAAACAGTCATATGAATGTTACTGGATGTCTATGTGATAATCTATCTAATGGCCAATCTGATGGGCAACATGTGCCAGAGGACAGAGCAAACAGTGTTCTAAAATTGCTCCCCTACAGTTTGCTAAGTTTCTTTATTTCTCATATATGATATATCTCTTAGGTTAAGTTACAGATCAAATTTATTGATTACCCACCATCATCCACATACCTATGTTGGAGATACGTAGTCCTACAGCCTTGTAGTCTGTAGTTCCTTGTAGTTTTCAATACCGACAGTGTCTCTTCTTTGGAGGGAGAGTGAGTATGAATGAGATCTACCCACAGCACAGTATGATTCATCAGGAGAAAGATCACGTCAAGCCACTCTATCTTTGACTTACGAAGATGTTACTCAGGCAAGGGAGGAGGCAGCTCCAGCAAAGCAGGTTTTAGAAAAGCTTTCCTTTAAGGAAAACAATAATTTTCAAGCAAAGGTGCAACAAATTTCTTTGCATTCGATCTCAAAAAAACACCACTGTCCAAATTAAACACTGAGGAACAATAAAAATATTGAGATCATATAAAAAATGTTGTAAGTTGTTCTTTGACTTCCTTGCTCTAGCCCTCACCTCCCATATAGCCTCCTCCTCCTCCACCTTCTTTTCCTATTTCAACAGTAGGCCTAAACCCTTAAGCCTGAACACTTAAGACATACTACCATTCAAGCAAATACATTTATTGTTTTAGTAACACTCCCAAAAAGGCGCTGTTTACTGATCTGTTGCTAATCTCACAATTCTGCATTTTCTATGCCTCTCTAAATGTCAGTATCACTCACCCATATATTCACTCTCCAAAAAATGTTGGGGGGAGAGGAAAGAAAAGTATGGTAGGAAAACAAAAGAGTATTAGGTTGCTTAGAGTGCAGTTTTGTTAACTATTCCTTCTCTCTTTCTCATGCTATCTCTTACCTCTTTCTCAGCTTTTAAAGTAGGGAAAAATTTATATAATTTAAAATACAAAGGCATGCCAGAAAGTAGAGAACAGAGAGTAGGAAAAAGGATTCAGAGAAGCTGAGAGCTGGAAGGGCGCGTGGTAATTATTTAGTTCTATCCTCACATTTCATAGCTGAGAAAACCAAGTCCCCGTGTCTTTAGGGGAGCCCCACAGTAGCAGCCAGTTAGATTCTTTTTTTTTTTTTTTTTGGTGGGTACCAGGGGGTCGACCTCAGGACCTCACGCGCCAACAGGCACCCGTGCCGCTGAGCGATATCACCGGCCCCTTTTTCGTATATGGGTTCCGGGAGTCGAACTCGGGCCCTCGCGCTTGCAAGGCAGGCTCTTACGCTGCTGAGCCATCTCACCGGCCCGAGCCAGTTAGATTCTGAATCAATTAGGTCTCTGCCCACAAGACAGGTTGTAGTTGAAGATACCAAAATATCTTGACATTTATCATAAAAAATACTCAGAGCCAAGGTTTTTGTGATCATGTGTTAAACGTCATAAAGAGAACCCCAAGACATTGACTCTACCTCAGTGGCTGGCAAACTCAAGCAATAAGAGTAATTCAACCACTATGCTTGTACAAGAAATTTAGACAAAAATCAAGCTATTTAAAAAATATATATGAAGCATATTGTAATGGTTAATTTTGTCAGTTTGGCTGGGTTAAGGCATATCCAGGAAGTTATTAAAACATTAAGAGAAGTCATTTTTCTGGAAGAGATCGGCATTTGAATCAGTGGATGAGTAAAGATCAAACTCACCAATGTGGGTCTAAGGCACCCAATCCCTTGAAAACCAGCCATAATACAACAAAAATGTGGAGGAATGGTAAATTCACCCTCTGGCTTCTAAAGCTTGAACGTCCACTTTCTTTTATCATTGGGCATCAGAACTCCTAGCTCTTGGGAGTGACACCCTGGGCTCCCCTGGTTTTCAGGCCTTCAGACTGAATTACAACAGCCAGATTTCCAGCTTCCACACTAAATATCAAGGAAGCCCTTAGCATTCATAACCATGCGAGCCAATTCCCATTATAAATCTTCTAAGTCTCTATATACTATTCTGTTTCTATGGAGAACCCTGTCTAACAGACATACTAAATGGCATGTTCCTGCCTCAATTTCTGTGCCCAGAGATCTAATTAAAGACTACGTTTGTGTACAAAGATCCAGAGAAAATGGAAATGTATCTGTATGATTCATCCAGGAACCCAGATGGCACTGAAGTGTTAGAATACCATGCCAGGCAACTCCAGGACAAGAACAGCCAATATACTTCTAATAGATGAGATGTTGGCCATCACGCATGTGAAGATAGTTACAGACTGACCGGAGCACGTGTATAGAATGTAGGGATCATGTGTATAGAGACACTTATCCTTCTGGAGATGGCCAACCCATTCAAAGGTAATCAGTTATAGCAGAAAATCACCACACAGTGTCAATGAATAGGTCCTCCGTCAAAGCTGACAATGGGAGAAAATCACGGCAGCGGTACAAAGGTTAAAGTTGAAGGGGCTGACACAGTGGTTAGAAATTAGGTGAAGAGGAAGGATGTAATCAAGAGAAGATAAATTGGCTTCATCTTTCATGACAACTACTGAGTGTGGTTGTCTAGAGTCCTGTGTTGAGAAAAATACTAAGTCCAAAATATTACAATCTGGTACAGAGAAGCTGCTTCCATGAAATCTAGATCACAGCATTACCAGCAAGGCTAGAAAGACTAAATATAAAATATGCCTTCTAGGAAGCAGCAGTATGATTTGGACATAATCATGTAACTATGTATCCATCCCTTGACTTGAGAGATGAGTGAACCATTTATCATAATAGGACATTGGCTTGAGGCAGGAGGTACTCAGAGAAATTAGAGGAAGCACACAAATTCAAGGACTTACTTAATGGCATAGGAATGGGTTATATCCATCCAATCACATTTAGTGGTCCTCTAACCTATCTTTCCATCCTCTGGATGGAGGGAGCACTTGGAAAAAGCATATGTATAAAGTATGAGATTTTAAGGAGAAGGTGGCTATTACAAACCAGGGGACAGTATCCAAGTCTAGGGAAAGAGATTCTAGTTAATTTTCTAAAAAACAAAACAGGAAGTATTAATATGCTTCATTGTTTAGCATGGTTCTAAAATGGGAGCTGAGTAACTAGAGTATATCTCAAAATCCACAAAACATAAAACAGCAGACTAGGAAGGATGAAGTAATGTGAAGCTCAGAAACATGGAGGAGTAAGGCAAGATGGATAGAGTACGGCAAAAAAAAAAAAACACCGCCAAAGATCTTGGAACTCAGAGAAGGGGGAAAATGAAGTTAGCACAAGAGCTTCAAAGGAATCTGCAAAGTGATGTGGGCACAGATAAATGGGATCCGCTACTCAATAAGAGGTGTACCATTCCTGCTTCTGCCACATCTCCTTAGTCCTTTAGGTTCCGTCTTTTAAGAGGATGCTATCCCAGTGCATTTAAAGTTAGTCACATTTTAGAGAAATGCCACAAAACTATGGCTTTGAAAATAAGCCACAGGCATATAAATGCTGAGTGGAGCACATTTCCTTTATTCCAATGCCAAACACCTTTTTACTGAATATACTTTAGGAGCAAAGCACAACCGAAGACACTAATATCAATAAAGCCAAGTCTCCAGCCTCAAAGAGTTTGTCAGAAGCCGACAGTGCAGGCTGTGTCTGACAGAGAGAAGACTACAAATGAGACAGCCTGACTTTTAAACCTTTGACCTGAAATGTGTAAACAAATCATCAGGAACATTTTCCCACAACCATGGTCAAGCAACTCTTGGTAATAAACTTAACTGTGCATAAGAACAAAATGGCTAAGTGAAAATTCAGCTGCAAAATTACACAGAAAACACAACTACAAAATACATAAAAAATGAGGAGTCATTATCCTTTGGACCAGTAGGCTCAAATAAAGTGGTACCTTGGTATCCATAAGGACTGCTTCCAGGAACCTGTACAGACACTAAACTCTCTAGATGCATTTGTGACAAATGACAAAATATTTGCATATCACCTACACACATCCTTCCCTGTACTTTATATCATCTTTAGATTATTTATAATACTTAGTGCCTAAAATGCTATGCAAATGGTTGTAATACTGCATTGTTTAGGAATAATGACAATTAAAAAGCATATACATGTTTAGTAGAGATGCATGTATTTTTTCAAATATTTTTGATGCACAATTGCTTGAATCTTTGGCTCTGAAACCTATGGAGCCATCTACATACAGTAATGCCTGGTACATAACAGACATTTAATTAAAATGATTAAATAAATGAATGAAGTCAACAGTCCTTACCTCTGCATTGCTCAGGTCTGATGGATAAGGCAAGTTGGTAAACAGATAATGGAAGACAATTTCTGAAAGGTTGTAATATTGCTGGGTAAAATGTTCTATGGAACAGGAACAAGAGAATGACTAATTCTAAAGAAGGTTTTGGTTTAGAATTCTAGGATGGTGGCCTTTGTGTCTTCGAGATTGCCTAGCATTTCACTGCACATTCAAATAACTTTATCTTACTTTATAATGATGACTCAAATTTCCATGGAGCCAAGCCCAATGGTGAGCTCACAGTAAACACTCAAAGTTAATTAATGTTCTTAAATCTATAAAAATGGGTTTACTTTCCTTTAATGTATAGTATTAAGAAAGTAGAATAAAAAATTGAGATAATGGAGGAAATCTTCAATTCTTGATTCTTGAAAACATCTTCTCTAATTCACAAAAACTGCCCCTTAAATTATTCAGTCTATCCTAATTAACTCTCCAGAGAATTATCTTCAAGGCACAGTTAGTTATTGCTGGAGGCCAAATTCCAAGCTAGCTCTGGGATGTAGGAGGGATACAAAAGTTTCTTTGCACAAGAGGATTTTGGTTACACGGTAACCTTGAGCAAGACAGAAGCCCATAAAATTATCTCATAAAGATGACTGTTGAACATAAGAGCTATACGGAATTTCATATTAGAAGCTGTCACTGACAGCTCCTCAGAAAATATCGCTTACAAAATAAAACTCCAGATAGGGGAGCATGAAGTGTTTTTTTTTTTTTTTTTTTGTGGGTACCGGGGGGTCGACCCCAGGACCTCACGTGCCAGCAGTGATATCACCGGCCCCTTTTTCGTATGTGGGTTCTCGGAGTATAACTCAGGACTTTGTGCTTGCCAGGCAGGCGCTTAGGCCGCTGAGCCATCTCACCGGCCCAAGGATTTTTAAATATTTGAATGGAGACAATAGGCTATTTCCAAGACTAAGTGATTTTTTTATGTTGCCATTGTGGACTGGGAAGTCCTAAAAAAGAAAAGACTCCAGCAACAGATCCCAGCGGAGCCCCCAAGGGAGGTCTAGAGAGATAATGATCCCACCAGTCCACAGGCAGCCATTAAAAGGTTTTCAGCAAGATTAGATTAAAAAAAATTGAGAAGCCAGTCTATGACGCTTGCTTTGGGAGGCGAGGTACCTGGCCCCAGAGAATAGTCAGTGAGCAAAAGAAAACTGGAAAAACCCAGAAAGTCTGAGTGAGGGATGAATGAACAGAATGCAAAGGTGGGGAAGGCAGAGGAGACTCAGTCAAGTATAGGAAATAAGAATTTGAGCTCACCCTGTGGCAGAGAGGAGCTTGGGGCTCAGGGAGTTAGGAGAAGGAACAAGAGCCTAACACTGAAGCTGTCACAAGAACCTCTCCTTGCACTCTGCCATCCCCCTTCACACACATCAATCAGCGTAGCAAACTTGTCATTATTCATCCACTTAGCATTTCTAGCACGTGCACATGAGGCATAGCATCCCTGGAACCTGCTCTACGGACAACAGGAACATACACATAGAGTCATTTTCCAAGCAAGTAACCGGAAAGCGGTCCCTCTTAGAATTCCACCCACTGCACAAAAGAAAACAGGCCAACTTGTATGCAAAGGACCAGTGTGGCGGATGAAATATGCCCACACATTCTTTGTCATCTCCCCTGTGGTATAATAGAAAAGTTTATTTTGCCTTTGTCTTTAATTCCTTTTCTAAGCACACAGTTTCGAAAACCATTGGGGGATTTCTGAGTGATAGTGATATAGAAGATAGAGCATGGCAAAGCTGGCTGGGAAAATGAGCGGGACCTGTCAATCATAAGATCCTAGCGCAACGTGAGGACCCCGCACGTAGAATTTCTTGCAGGCTCTGGATGTGGATGTGGATCGCCTTTACCCACATTTTCTCTTTATTCAGCCCATGTTTGCTGGGCAGAACTGGTTTCTCCCATACCATTTACCCTACACTTTTCAAATAAACATTTGACATCATCTTTGGAATGTCTCATCCAATTCTTTGAGGCAAGAAGAAACTGGAGTACTTTTGATTGGCAAGCCACTTCGAAAGAAACTACCCTATAACAACAGGAGTGCTGTGGTTACTAATAATGACCCCTATATTTCAGCTTATGTTACCAAGGTGACTCAAGAGCAGCCCTTAGATAGTTTCTAGGGAGGCAACGGCCACTCATGGAATTAGAGGGTTGGGTCACAGCCTCCGCCCCAACCCCCAGGGAGGGAAAAGATACTAGAGATTGGGTTAATCATCAATGGCCAATAAGTTGACTTCATCAGGCCGAGACTCAGGAGTCTGGATGAGCTCTGTTGAACGAGGAGCTGCAGGCACTTCCTGATAAAGCAGGAGGGTATGACCCATACTCCAGGGACCAAAACTCCTGTGCTCAGGACTCCTCCAGCTTTCATGCTACCTACGTACCTGGGCATCTGGTTGTTTTTGTGTCTTTTGTAATAAACTGGATTTATTACGTATAACATTTTTCTGAGTTCTGTCAGAAATTACGGAATTATTAAACCTGAGGTGGGGCCAGGGGAACCCCCATATTTGTAGTTAGAGGTGTGGGTAGCTTGGGAGTACTCCACATGTGGCAGGCCACTGAAGTGAATGCAGGCTTGTGGGGCTGGGCCCTGAGCCCATGGCATTTGTGCTAACTCTAGGAAGTTAGTTAGTGTCAGCATTAAACAAAGTTGCAAGATACCCCATTGGTACTGTGGAGTTATTGTTGGAAAAATAGTGGACCCCATCAAGAGGTGAAGTTCATTTCCCCTCCTTTTGAATCTGACCTGGTCCCCAAGATAGCTTAGCTTTTTGAGGAAGCAACAGTGCCACGCCTCAGCCGACTGTGCCTTTTGAAAACCCTGAGCCACACCACCTCAGGAGGTCAGCTGCCCTGCTGGAAAGACCATATCAAGAGAAGAGGCACTGCAAGGCACAGAACCTGACATCCCTAAGGCCAAGCGGAGTTCCCCGAAATCCCAGTCCCAGCCCCTGTCTGACTGCAAGAGAGATGTCAAGTAGCCAGAACTACACAACTGAAGCCAGTGAACTTCTATGACTGCAGTTATGAACAACTAAACATTTTATTCCCAGTACTAGGACTTTAACCCAGGGCCCAGACAAGCATTCTACCACTGAGCAAAAGCCTAGTTCCCTTTTATAAATTCTATGTTGGACAGGGTCTGGTGAGTTGCCAAGGCTGGCCTCAAATTCTAATACTCCTGCCTCACCTTCCCGAACAGAAACATTACAGGCCAGAGCCACCTTACCCAGCTGAGCTGTTTTGAAAGAGTTTGTTACACAGCCATAGACACGAACCACACAAGCAGGCTTAACCATGTGGAACAGGCTAAAAAAGGAATCTTTCATAGCAACATCAAAAATAATTTCAGTTTGTTCATCCATGTGTTTATTCATTTAACAAATATTTATTCAACACTTCTTTGGACCAGACCTTAACTAGGTACTGAGAGCAGAGAAGAAAAAGAATTCTTGCTTTTGGGGATTCCCAACCAAATTATCTCATTCACTTTTTTTCTTGTTTTATTAAGCTATCAACTTTCATCCCCTAGTACATTTCCTTCCTTAGCTTCCCACTTGTGGAGACAAGAGATTTGACTTATGTCTTCTTTCTCCATGAAGTTTTCTCAGACCAACCCGTCTCTGTTTTTCAATTTCTCTAACTGTAAAATAAGACTAAAGGGCAACTTTTTAAAGGATTAGTATGAGGTTAGAGTAGAAAAAAAAAAAATCTTCAAAGACTTTACCTTTTGGGAAAAATTTCCTAAGTAGGTAATAGTTTACTGTCAGTTCTAGAAATTCAGTGAATCATAGTAAAAGCATCAGCAGGGCCGGTGAGATAGCTCAGCGGCATAAGTGCATGCCTGGCAAGCGCGAGGTCCTGAGTTTGACTCCCGGTACCCACAAAAAAAAAAAAAAAAAAAAAGCATCAACAAATACCCATCCCTCCTAGCATTTGTTGGGCGAACAGAAGGTCAGTCGTTCTGCTTGTCCACCCCAGCCAGGGCTGACCTGGGCAGATGCACTCACACACTTTGTGGGACCTGGGGGACAGCAGACAGAGCTTTTCCACTTCCGGCCAACATAACCACATCTTTCTGAGTATCCCTTGACTGATTTCCTACTACCCATCAATTAGCTGTAAATTTCATCAACTGTACCCAGGCTGGCACATCTTTTCATAATCAGAGGTTTATTTAATTAAGCCCTTCATCAGAGACTCCAAGTACCTAAGGGTATTTAATGTTTTGAAAGCATCCAACAATTGAGGTTGGCAGCAAAAGCTCAACACAACCAAATGCTATCGCATTGCCAGTTCCAGCAAGCACAATGAGATGTGTCAGCAATGCTTAATAAAAGTGAATGTTAATGGTGCCTACTGAACAAACACTTAAGTTGAGAACAGAAATGAACATACAGCTACTTATAAATTCTATTTGAGACACTGGCCAATCATCTGCTTAAGTTTGAACAAATATACATAGACTACATTTAGGAAATCAAGCTACTTTGAGCTAGGCTACCATAATTGATAAAATTTGTTTTAATCCTAAATGAGTCTAAGCCTTTAATCTCACTCCTCTTCATAAATACTCTGTAATAAGATACAGTCATAAACATTTGTGTAATTGTGTCTTCAAATAGTCCTGCTTTTGTGTGTGTGCATGTGTAATACACAAAAAGTGGAAAAAGCCCAGCTGCCATTCACTGGGTGGTTAAAATTGGTACATTCATAACGTGGAATCCTACTTGGCATTTAGAAGGAATAAACACTATTGATATGTGCAACAACTCGTTCAAATCTTGAGGCAATTACACTGAGCAAAGAAAAGGCTTTAAAAAATACTATTCTAGGTGAGATAGCTCAGCGGCATAAGCACCTGCCTGGCAAGCGTGAGGTCCTGAGTTCGACCCCCGGTACCCACATAAAAAAAAAAAAAAAAGGCTATTCTAAAAGGTTACATACTACAAGATTCTTCAAATGATAAATTATAGAACATAACAGATTAATAGTCGGCAGGGGTCAGGAGTGGGGGTGTTAAAAAAGGGCGACATAGAGGAACCATTCTGAATCTTTTTTTTTTTTTTTGTGGGTACCGGGGGTCGACCTCAGGACCTCGTGCGCCAGCAGGCGCCCGTGCCGCTGAGCTATATCACCGGCCCTTTTCTTGTATGTGGGATCGGGAAGTCGAACTCGGGTCCTCATGCTTGCCAGGCAGGCGCTTACGCCGCTAAGCCATTTCACCGGCCCCTCCATTCTGCATCTTGACCACATCAGTGTCAATATTCTGGTCAAGATACTGTGCTTTGCACAGTGGTACCACTGGGGGAAGTAGAACAAATGTTAACACTGGAACTCTCAGTAGTATTTCTTACAGCTGCACGTAAATACACAATTACCAAAGTTAACTGTTGGATATAATATTTTTAAAGTTCCGGTTAATTGCAGCCTATAGAATTCTGCTGGTATTTTAAGTAATACTACTTTATTACCTTTTGTATTTTATGAAAAAACAAAACAAAATTTCACAATAAAACACAAAGAGGATACTAGTTAATACACTGTGTATCATTATCTTTAAAACAGTTACTCAAAGTACAAGACATAAGCCAAAAATATTCTTAAAAAGAAGAAACAGATAATACAAAATGTTCTTCTCAGCGAAGATAAACTACCTTATTTTTTAAACCAGTAATGTTCTGCTAGAAAACACTAACCTCCCAAAGTAATCAAACCCAGCTTAAGAATTATCCCTTGTTTTGAAATCATCATTTAAGAAAAAAACTCCAAACAAAAAAATATTAAAATTTATTTTGGTTATAACTAAATGATATAAATCTCATAATTTAAAAATTCAAAATTAAGATTTAGTGTAATAGACAAAATGCTCCTTTACATACTAATTTCAAAGTATAGTAAAGGTGACAATGCCCACATTTTTTTAGTAATATTTCTTTTTTTGTCCTCTATTCTCAAGGTGATTTAATAGGTCAGTGACTTTACAGCCTAAGTAATTTTTTCTCCTATTTTTATTACTTTCCCTATCATTTTAATCTTAAATAACATTCTCAAAAATCCTCACCTATGCACCCCCTAGAGTCCTTGGAGCTCATGGCAAACTCTTTAAAAAAAAAAGTAATTCTTTTAACTTGGGAACTTTTTCACAAAACCCAAAACAAAGGAATTAAACAGTCAGTTTTTTCCCTCCTAAGCAGTGTGTGATCCACTCATGTAGCCCCAGCTTCGTGCCTCTCCAGCTCCCCAGCCATGGGACGGGAGCTTAAATGGAGCAGTGGTGGTGGAGGACTCACTTTACACATTATTTAGCCAGCTAGAAGACAAGTAAGCAGATAGAAGCTGCATCTTCCTTACTGACTCAGGTGCATGAGCCCAGCCAGATCAAGATGTCCCCCTGGCTAGAACAGCCTGGTGGAGCCAGCTACATCCAGGCAGCCACTTCTACTGCCCTTATTTAAAGTTAATGACAAACAAAACCAAGAACTCAAGTGTTTCCTATTTTCTTAGTAAAAATTGCCTAATTTATACCCACGTGAAAGACCTGAAAGTCAGAAGTGTCAGCTGACCAACTACATAATAAGACAAAAATGGTTGAGATGCCTGAAGACTAGGCTGTCCTTTGCAGAAAACAAGCATCCCCACCACCTAACCAAAGTTACTGCCTGAGTAAAGAGAACGCTCGAGAAGAACTGGCAGCTACAACTGGGGACAACAAAACTAATTCCACAACTTCCTGTGCTCTGGAGCCACGGGCTGACAATAAGGGCTTCCTGTAGAGCTGCAGTCTGCACAGACCTCATCTCTGAGGCTTTGTCCCTGTCCTCATATAGCTGTGGGGGGGCGCACATCACCATGCAGTGGTCCCCACAGTAGATCAGCCAATGCCAACTGGCAAAAACTTTTCTGGCAAACCTACCATAAATCTCTAGCCACTACAGACAAATTAGCACGTAGGGAAAATGGAGGCTGCCAGCTCTGAAGAGGAAAGCTAAGAGGAAGAAAGTTTCCTGCTTCTTACTTCTCAGAAGCACATCTGGGAAGCAGTTGTATCTATAGGCTTGGGCAGACCTTTGCCCATTACACTTAAAATGGGGGGTAGAAGGCATGAGGGTGTTGGGCGAGGTAAAGGGTCTACACCAGCACAGGCCCTGGAGAGCACCCTCGCAGTTTTGAATACCCACACCTGATGCAGCAAACTGGTGCATCAGCATCTGTACCGCACTTGTGCAGATGCACAAGGTGCATGATTTTCTGTGGCTGAGGTTGCTGCATCCTGGACAGCTCCACGCAGCACCTGGAGAGGCAGCAAGTTCTTTCTCCAAGTGCTATGAATGACTCAGCCTTGGGTGCCTACAAGGACTTTCCTCTCAGGACATCTGGGGAAAAGGCTGGAGCACTTCCTACTTATATTACAAGCATGTGGAGCCTGGAGGGAGTTGGGAGATTTTATATTTGTTGACTGGTAGAGGAGAACCTTTGAAAAAGATTATGGTAAGGATCTTTGGAAAATGTCAACTGGTGTCTCTCTATTACATGAGACAGCTTCATCTTTATCCCTACTCCTGCCACCTCCCCTTCTCACATCATTTTATAACTTTTGGCCTTTACACTGCTTAATATTGGAGAAGGATGGGGCAAAGGTTGAGGTGCAAATCTTCAGTCTTAATTCAATCCTTAATTTCCAACATCTGTGTTGTCACTGAACTGTTCCACTTACATATATTGAGAAGGGAAAAAGACGTCTTTCTGGAGTAAAAGGTACTAAGGAGAGATAAACAATTTATGACTCAAAAAATTACACAGAACAAAAAATTACCTTCGTGATTCTGTAGCTATAATAATGGCCACTTGCTACAAATGCCTTTTGATTTCCATTTTGAAGAATTCAGACTTTTTTTTTTTTTACTAGAAACAGATTGCTTAAAACCTACAGATTTAAATTATATTTCAAATACCTAGGACGCACTTGCTATTTGAAGGAATTCTATGGGGATCTGTCTTGTACAGGATTCTTGGGAATCCTATTGCAAAGCTCCTAATTGAAATATAGCTTTTCAAATAATAAGTATTTACTTAGAATCACAGGCTCATGTGTTGCCATGCTTTCCTATGTATTGTGTTCATTACTGAGAAAAAACTTTGGTTAAGCCTATCTTTTCCAGTAGTGCTTTGCTGCAAGCTGTACAGGGCGGGTTAAATTGATGAGGTACCTGGGAGTTTATGAGATGAAAAATGCATCTGCAGACACAGTGACATTTTTATAATATCGAAACCTCACACAGAATAAACAACATCATAAAGCCAAGGAGACCATATCAGCAAACAGATTAAATGGCTTTTACTATGAACTGTACAGTAAGTAAAAGTACTAAGTTCCAGGCTCATGCTGTAGGAGACCAGGAAGCGTCTGTTACTTAGTTTCCATTTCAGATTTTAATTAGTACTTCCGCCAGCAGTTTAAAGATACATTTTAAGTGAATGCTATACATTGTGATTTTGTGTATTCTGTCACTTACTGATATACTGGGATCCTTTTGGTTATCATCTAAAGTAATCATGCTCTGGCCCATTTGGGATAAACTTAGTCCTTGAGCAAACTAGAGACAGGAGACATCTGTCACAGCTGGAGTCAATCAGAGGACAGTCTCACTTGGTTTTTCATCTGAGTCTTCTTTCGGAATATTTATTTCTCAATAAAGATATACACCCTTGCTTTAGACAATGTGCTTGGGAAAGGTTTTGTGCAGGACAAAGTTATAAGAACTGTACCCATTAAAATCCTAAATTGGGTCTCTTCTTTAGAGGAATGCTTTTACTAAATTTTAGCATTACAAATAAATAATTCATTTTAAAAAGGTGACTCCTAATTTACCTGATTCTAAGATTGATTTTTTTTTTTTTTTTTTTTTTTTTTTTTTTTGTGGGTACCGGGGGGACGACCTCAGGACCTCGCGCACCAACAGGCACCCGTGCCGCTGAGCGATATCACCGGCCCCTTTTTCGTATGTGGGTTCCGGGAGTCGAACTCGGGCCTTCGCGCTTGCAAGGCAGGCGCTTAAGCCGCTGAGCTGTCTCACCGGCCCCTAAGATTGATTTTTGCCATGCCAGGTTTTCCAAGTGCCAGTCATATTTACTTTATAATGCATGACTATGCTCTATGTTTGATTCCCCCACTAAAATGGGGAAACTGAGGCAGGGACTTGTTTGAGAAGCTATGTGTTCTTATAGAAACAGGAAATAGCTTCCCAATCTATACCAAAGTTTATGACTATGTTTCTTGATTCCTACCAATTGCCCTTCCTGCTTTAGTAACACCCTTTCTTAATTCCTACAGCTTAAGCTATTGAGTACTAGAGGTTTAAACCAAGGAAAACGGATATGATACAATTTTATTTTATTTGCTTATTTAGGTGTTTTGAGACAGGGTCTTGCTATGTTGTTCAGGCTGGTTTTGAATTCACTATACCACCCAGGCTGGCTTTGAACTTTTGGCAATTCTCCTGCCTCAGCCCTCACCAAATGCCAGGAATCCAAGGGTGCGCTACCATGCTCAGCTTAACATAATTTAAAAAATTCATATGATCACAAATTTCAGATCTGGAAGGAAATATTGCTTATCACTTTAAAGATCAGACATTTATAAATGTCTTATTCTCAGTGACACAGTTAACCAGTGGTGTAATTAGGAAATATTTGGCTTTGCATTTCCAATTTAGCTTTTTTCCATATTTAAAGTTTTACCTAATACATAAGATTCTTAGAAAGTGTACATAATGAACAAAAACCCCCAGCCTCATTCAGATTCAGAACAGAGGGTGTGAAATTACAGCCTATAACAAACACAGTATATCCCCACATTTATTTAAAAGCCTAAGCCTGCAATGGGTAGGTCATTTTTGCTAGGGAGAGGTAGAAACATGGGAATCCAAAAAAGCTAGAAAGAAAATACATAGTGGTAAATGCCGACTTTAGGAGCCTTCACACAACCTAGGTTTGAATCTGGCTGTAAAACATACTAATTGAGGCCTTCAGTAGACAAACGTAATCTGAACTCATCTTTCACTTCCACAAACCACTTCTAAGTAGAGCAAGAGGGCCTCTGTGGTTTGTGCCAGGGCCACTATTATTTGGACTACAGATACTTGGACGAATTATCTGAACCCGGGTCCAGGAGATCCTGGTTTAAAAGATGGACTGGTTCAAACTGCAGAGAGGTGATTCCAGTTTGCTTATTGGCTACCTGACTTAGATGCCACTCAGAGAGTTAGGCATGGTAACAGAAGCCGAGAGATCCACAATAATGGAAAGCATTGGCTTTCGCCTTGAGTAAGCAACAATCATTGTTGATCCATTATCTTTTGTACCAAAAAGTACATTCTAGATAAAGATTTCTCAACCATGGCACTGCTGACATTTGGGGCTGGTGATAATTATTTGTTGTGGGGAGCTATCCTGTGCATTGTAGGATGATTAGCAGTAAAATTGGCCTCTACTTATAGATGCCAGGAGCATCTTGTCTCCATTTTTGACAATCAAAAAACATCTCCAGACATTGCAAAGTTATCCCCTGGGTGGTGATGGTGGCAAAAAAGCTCCCAGTAAAGCTCTGCCTTTCTAGACTAAGGCCCTGCTGTGGGTATAAGGAACACAAAGATGATGAAGGTGCAGTGCCAGTCCTTGAACATTCTCTGTTGGCTGAGAGAGTCTGACATGAATATGTGTGGTAGTATAGATGGGCATTGTAGCCCAGCACTCTCCAGGAGACAAGCTGAGTACAAAAGCTCCGGAGGTTGAAAGACTAAGATATCCTTGAAGAGCAGTGAGCCATTCGCTGGAGCTGCCCTGCTGTCTGACGCTCGCATGAGACAGCAGGCAGTAATAAGATCTTACCTCCTCCCATCTTCTCTTGGAATGAGGCTTTGAATATATAGGCCAAATAGTACAGTATGCTGTGTGGCACTGAGTGTGATCCCTGATGAAGTTAAAGTCACGTCCACGTAGGACAGCCTTCAGGTTAACTAGGCTTGCCTGGAGAGTTGGCACTTCCACTAGTGTAGACAGGTCTATGCTGGAAGCCACCGGCATCTTTTCCCCCTGTGCCATTTCCATGGAGCAATACAATGGCTAAGTTTCACAAGACCCTCGGGGCTATGGAGCAGAACACTGCTTATCAGTGGGCTGGCAATACAGGTAAAGCATGGTACAAGTGTGGCTGTGTTCAGCAGTACCGGTGGCATTGAAAATGAAAGACACTGAGTCCAAAGCAGTGCTGTCTGACTTCTCAGCAACAGTGAAATTCTCACGCTAACGGTGCTGTGGGGAGTGGGGAAGGGGGTCAGCTGTGATGCGATGCTGGAGACGAGAATATATCATTCTGAGGGAACTGGCAGGGTGAAGAAGAGCACTGAGTCGCGAATCCTGAGACCTAAGCGCCCACCCCCTAGGCTATCTTACAACTGGCTGTGGGAAAAGGCAATACTCCCTCCAAGAATTTTGAACTCAACTTTTATTAAGATATAATTGTTGTGCAATACAATGAACACATATTAGGTGTTCCATTTGATGAGTTTTGATTATTGAATACAAAAATGTAACCACCCCACTAAACAAGATATGGAAGATTTCCAATACCCCAGAAAGTTCTCTTGTGCTGATTTTGAATCAGTTCTCCTCCCTGCCATCCAGGCAACCCCTTCCTAATTTCCTTCCCCATATTTAATTGAATGTGCTATTGTATATCATATAAATGGAACTTCAAAGTATATTCTTTCATGTTGTGTTTCTTTCACTTAATATTTCAGAGATTCATCTATGCTGTTAAATGTATCAGCAGGTCACTCTTTTTACTATTCAACTCCTGTTGAATAGTATGTCATTGTACAAGTAGAACACAATTGTTTATCTATCCTCCCATTGATACACAGGAGGAGTGGCAACCAGTTTTCAGCTATTATAAATGACTGCTATTAAGATTACTGTACATGTCTTTTTGTAACATATGTTTTCATCTCTTTTGAGTTACCTTTAAAATACCAGGCTGTCCATGATTTTGAGCTTTTTTTGCAGGTACTTTGAGGACTGTTACAAGAGTGAAGAAAGAGGAAACAGCAAATGTATGACATTTCCCATCACATTTCCACCACAAACCACACTTCTCTCTGTTTTATAGATGAGGCATTTGTGAAAGATGTGATCTGAAAGGCTTCCACTGTGTTAAAACAACAATATTTGAAAACCTGCTCAGTAGATAATCTCTAACCCTCCTTTTAGCTCAAAGAATCTACTAATCCTCAAGAATTTCAAGGAAATTATTCCATTGTTTAGACCTAAATTATGTCCTCTAAATGTTCCATGGCAATTGCTTAGTTAAAACCCTGCATTAGATTGAAAATATAGTACAAATCTATCAACAAAGACCTCCATGATTGCTCTCTAAGACTTCTGTTTCCTCCATGGCTCTAATCACAGGAATATATTGTACATATAAAATAAAACAAGCAACACCTAGCTTTGCACCTTGGCCCAACTCTTTCTGCTACCAAAATATACTTGCTGACTTCATCTGCCAGGGTTCCATTTTTAAAACCAGATTGAAGTCCATACCCTTCTAGAAACCATCCTAAATCCATTAGAATTTTTGTGCATGTCCATTGGAACACATGATATCCATGTTTTACATCAAAGCCACTTGTGTCTGTACCTATATCCTCATTTCCAGATTACAAGAGTCCAGGGAAGTCTGTTTCTCTGTGTGTCTGTCTGTCTCTCTGTCTCTCTCTCTATGTATGTATGTGTGTGCCCTTCTTTCTTTCTCCCTTGTTTCATGTCTAACACCAAGAATAATCTTTGTTCACGGAAAGTTCAAATCAATACTTGCTGAATTTGATTTGTGAGTATATATAACTGTTCCCACTTCTTCAAACCAAGTAAAAATCCAGCTGTTCATAGGAAGAGCAAAACCTATAGGAAATTCATAAGCAAATACACGATCAGTTTTATAAACCTTGCTCCTAACGAAACTACCACTAGCACAAAAGGCCCCTTAAAAACTACTGGTGACTTTCTTTTACAATCACTGGGACATAGTTTCCTGTAGCCCAATGACAATCAACAAAAATATCTCCCAATCCTTACACTGCCAGTTTAAGTCCATGGTCTAAATTAACTTCTTTCTTGAACTGTGTTAAAAACTTTGATCTAACTCTCCTTTAGTTATTTTCCAGCTCAAATATTTCCTTCATTAGATGTCACTCTCTCCCTTCCTTGTTACTTCCTGCTCAAGAAAAAAGAAAGAAAAACAACTGGACTTCTCAAACCACCTCCCAAAATCAATCTCATGTCTCTATAGAATTAGTTTGCAGCAAACATATATCCTCCAATTTTTATGTGTCCTGGAAACCTTACAACATAATACAAAAATAGATAATACCTCTTGAGAAAACATGCACTGAAGCAAAGGAATGGACTAACGTCTTTTGGAAGATTCCACTGGAACTATGCTAATAATAAAATTTGGGGAGAGAGTAACTTTTAGAAGAGTATTCTGGATAATCAATTGTCTTGCCAGATAAATAACTCTTGAAGCACCAAAACCACTGCGACATTTTAGCATTTTAAATTCAAGTGTTAACTTAAAAATGTAATATTGTCCTACCTTGTTAGATTATTCTAAGAAGTTAATGTTATCTCAGTGTCTAATGATCTTCGTTAGGAACTCCATTGCCATGCAGGCCTGTCACATAGAGGTTGTCTCAGGGTGACTTAGGCATGGTGGTGTCCTGGGCCCTGATCATCTACTGACCTCAGAGAAAGATTTTTGAATCCTGGGTCTGTTGTTCTGCTCTAAAACTGAGTCTCACCACTGCCTGTAACAAGATGCTTCCTACTTTCCCACTTCTACTCAGACAGCTAGGTGCAATCAAATGGTACCCAAAATGAAAGAAATAACTTTTTTTCTGGAAGGACAGGGAGCCTCCATAAAGGCAGTGGATGTTAATGCTTGTGCAATTCAAATATAAATGGGTGGAAGGCATCTTATTATAAGGAAATGGGTTTTAGCACTTAGATACACCCGACTTTGACTCCAGATAATTAGGAAATGGTCTGTAAAATCAGATAAGGGGGTCATGCTTATATGGTGGTTGGTATTCTTTTCATCTTTTTTTTTTTTTTTTTGTGGGTACTGGGGGTCGACCTCAGGGCCTCGCGCGCCAGCAGGCGCCCCTGCCGCTGAGCGATATCACCGGCCCTTTCTTCGTATGTGGGTTCCAGGAGTCGAACTCGGGCCCTCGCGCTTGCCAGGCAGGCGCTTATGCCACTGAGCCATCTCACCAGTCCCTTTTCATCTTTTTAAGTGTTATCAAAATAGATTTTGACTAAACAGACTAGATGCATGACTTTTCATACCCCCTGATGATTTTCTTGTTTCTCTTTACTTTAATCACTTGTCCCACAAGGTAATCATCCTCTCGCTCAGATATTCAGTGAAAAGACCTTGGGTCACTTGGCCTGTATGACTTGCGATGCTTAATGATTATCAACCAAGTAATTAAACTTACTGGGGAAAAGAGCCTTCAGTAAGATAGGGGGGTTCTGTCTGCCCCAGTCCTCCAGAATTAATTCTTATTTTGTGACTGTAACTTTGTGCATTTAAATATTTTGCATATGAGTTTATTAACTCCCCACAGAGCCCATTTTAATAAATATTCTGCTGAGTAACTCTTGCACCATTTTTTCAGTGTTGAGATAGAGTAATGCTGGCATATTGTGTTCTAGGGCAGATTTCTCATTATTTGGCCTCTTATCCATTTAGCTTGAACCACATTACAAAGAAGACAGGACTAAATGACCTTAGCAGAATCTGACAGCTTATGAAGGCCAATTAGCCAAGTTAGGGTCATAAGATACAAACGACCATACGTTTTGGTGACTGGCCTAGCAATGGCTTTCAGCAGGTAAATACTCAGCTCCACTGTGCAATGACACTTGGCAGCAACCAAGGAGACAGTGATGGGAGAGAAACTAGATCTACAGACCAACTTCATGTTAATGTTGGAGGGTGGCAGTGAAGGGAGGGGGAAGATGAGGCACAAAATAGAACAAGGGCAAAAGCTGGCAAGGCTGGTAGGTGGAGACATGTTTACATCATACATGTTTCTGTGTCTTTTACATACACCCCTCTAAACTCCCTTATACATCTATTATGCCTGAATAAGGGATGAAAAGTTGGGCTGGTGATATAGCTCAGCAGCATAACCGCCTGCCTGGCAAGCATGAGGTCCTGAGTTCAACTCCTGGTACCCGCATATAAAAAAAAAAATAATAATAATAATAATGTAAGGGATGAAAAGGTGAGGACACTGACCATAACACAAACTGGCAGCTGCGTATGCACAACAATCCTCAGGCCTGATTTGTACAAGGGCACAAATCTCCTGTCCTTTACAACAGCCACCTCCTCTCGACGGTGTGTGTACATGTGGCTTAAAGGACTTCAATCTCTTTCCAATTCAGATAGAGGAATAATATTATAATGTTTTCAAGGCGTTTTGGTTAATCGCATTACTGATCCCAATTTTTCAATGTCTTCTGCATCGACACTCTTGTCATAGCCTCACCACAAGCCCCTTGGCTTTGGGCTTGGCCATGTGGCTTGCTTTGGAAAAACAGCATACCAGTTCAAAGCCTAAGCCTGAAAGGAGATATGGAGAGTGTACCCTGCCTAATCCACTGGTCCAAGGAGAATGGGGAACCTGTGTAGTACAGCCATCCCAGCTTTCCTACTGCAGCAGCATGGAGCACAGCAGCTTGGCAGAGCCCAGCCAAACCCCACCAACCCACCGACATATGAGCAACGATGACTGATTACAGTTTGGCAGTGGTTGTTATATAGCATTAGCAAACTATTAGAATGCCAGAGCGCTTTATAAAACAAAAACTCATGCCGAACCCTACAAATCAATCCGATAAAAGCAGCACTACTCAACCTGAAGCAGAATGTAGCCCTTTGAGCTCCCTTGTCCCCAACTCATTATGACAGTTTCTGGGGCACCTCCATATACCGCAGTCTGAAAGCAATTACTTGAATGGTACTCAATCAGAAAACAGTAGTCCTGCATTTGAATCTACTCCATCTCTCTTTAACCACTATGAGTCTCAATTTCCTCCTGTATAAGCAAAAACAAATAATAATATTTGATCAACCTACCTCTGAGGCAGATCAAATCAAAATATGTATAAGCATTCAGGGTAAACCAATGTAAGGTACTATTCCTACCATCACTGCCACCATAATTGCCCACATAGTGGGGTGGGGTGGGGTGGAGTCTTGTCAGTACGTGTGTGCATATCTGTGTTTAGTGGACATGACAGAGTACAAAACTGATAGTTTCCAACAATCCAAATCCAACAATCCTCCTCACTATCTTCAAATGAAATGTGGGACCACACATCATATATATATGGTGCATATATGATATATATATATATATATATATATATATACATATATCATATAGCTAGATATATATAGCTAGAATCAGCTTATCCCTCTGTGTATTTGTTATGCTTAAGGTAAGAAAAATTGGTTTACATAGTTGGGCCTGGGTAAAACAATGCAGGAAAACCCACAGAGGGCAGAAAAAAAAAAGATCTTGAGATCAGACCAATCTGGGTTCAAGTTGAATCTACTTACTAGCTTGGTTGGCAAGTCATTTAGCTTCTGTGACACTCAGTTGTCTTATCTGATGATATTAGCCATGTATAGGACTGTTGGAAGGATTAACTGAAATGTCTATAAAATGATTAGCACAGTTTTAAAGGCCCAATAAACAATTACTGTTGTAATTACCATTGGGTGATTGACTATTTCACACCCATTATTTTGCCCTAAGCTACCGCTATTATTTCTATGACATGACAGACACTCTAATTAAGAGCCTGAGCTTTGAAACTGATGAATGAGGCTTAGAATCCTGCACCACTGCCACTCGGCAGCTTTGTGGCCTTCAGCTTCATGCTGAACCTCTAACCCTTGGTGTAGAAGCCAGGTAGGTTCCTGACCTGGAAGACTTCATAGCCTAGTAGGGAGCATGCACCAAAGCAGATTATTATAACAACCAGCAATGGGTAGCATGAAAGAACACAAACGCAAATGCTACAGGAAGAGACAGGGAGCAACTACCTACCATAGTGTGGCTGGAGAGGATGGGTGCTGCTGCTGGGAAGGCATTCCAGCCCGTCTGTGACTGAGAGCAAAGCACTCCTGCCGATCAACATGGCAAATGCCACCATCTGCCCAATGTGACAAGAACCATCAGAGTAAGTCTCATACATTTTACAGTCCAATTTCTCTAAGACCCCCTCAGCCCTGCCATGGATTCTGGCTTCTCGAGGGGATTATACCAAAGAGCCAAGTGGCCTTGTAGGCAAGTAGGAAAGCAAAACTGAGAAACTGGCAGTAGAGAGCAGTCTACTGACTCTTTTCACATTTTTAGTTAAGAAAAATCCCAGACCTGGATCAACTACCAGATTACTAGTTGAGGCTGCCAGGGCCTGCCAGTTGTTTTTATGGGCATAAAATGATTTAAGCAAATGGTCTGAATATTTCTCTAAGGTTGTCTTTTTGAGAATGGCAACTGAAGCCTCCTCAACAGGCACACCCTGGTGGACACTGCCGCCCCCCGCCATAATACAAGGCCTTCCCAGGGTCTTGATCCATGGACAAAGTAACTTCTGTCAGGAAAAGACATTTTAGCAGCTGCTGTTGGGGATAGTGTGACTAATATATAATTACAATCAAGATTTTTGAGGTCCTATTATGTTCTAGAAGTTTACTAGGCCTTTTAACATGTATATGTGCCTTTGCTGTTCAAATTGCATTATAAAGCTATAAATGTGGATTGAGCATACAATGCACCCTGATCTCCCATTTGAGATTCTGTTGGATTTCTAATACATAAGTGAAAATTATATGGAAACGGTGTGAATCCTACTGAGCACTATCCTAGTCTGGTGCTAGTTACCACTTCCCTTCCATATGAAATGGCCACTCACCAGTTAAATTTGTTTCTGATTGTCCTGGAAGGAAAACAGCAAGAACATCCATCCACTCCCAAGACGGTATCTGTCAGCACTTTGGTGCCTTTTTTCCATGTAAGGAGAGTTGGATGTAATTTACTTTAGCTAAAAAGAATCGATTTCTTCTTACGGTAACTGGTGGAAAAGGAAATGTTACTCAGTGAAGGCAAAAGGGGGCGGAGGGAGGCAGCATGGAGGAAAGGGAAGGTTTACAGATGGTGACAAATCTGAGTTCTCCTCTCAAAGGCTGTGACATCCAAGGTGGTCAGAAGATAGAAGGGAAGATTCAAGAAGGGAAAATTGAGATAGGAGTTTGGATTTGATTTAGGGAACAATGAGAGTATGCCAGTGACTTCTGAGGTGAGGGAAAGTAACCTAGAAAAGAAGAGTTTAAGGGTCTGAGAAGGTTAGTGTGTGATTGATCTGAGAAGGATAAGGGTCAGGCAAGGAGGCAAGTGAGGGGTCTACTGTATGTGAGCAGATCTTGAAAAGATGAAGGCCCAAGGTGCATGTCAAATAAATCAGACACACAAGCTTAAATATTGCATGGTTTCTCTTATATGAGCAACCCAAATTGTAAACAAAGACCAAAATCATAGGTAGATACTGTAATAGGAAGTAGGAAATGGGAAGATCAAGAGATGGGGGAGGGGATGAAAAAAGGAATTAAGATGTGTTATGTACATGTGCCAATTCCACATAAGGAATATAAACATTATGCACTGCAAACATGTACCAATAAAAATTAAAAAAAATTTAAAAAGAGAAAATATGAAGGCCCAAATCAGTTTTCTCATCACCAAGGTAGTATGGGCAATGGCCCTTGTCCCACGGCCTCACGTGATGATTGAGATGATTATCAGAGCCAAAGGCTTATTCTATACCCTACACACCAAAGTAATAGGTTGTAAAAACTCTAAGTAGAAATTTGACACAGAAAATGGTCCAAGAATGTAGTACATGCTGGCACAAGCAAGGAAGGGAAATGATTTACCCTCTGATGCTAATAGCTAAGTAGGGAAGAAAATGGAAAAGGGGAGAAGGAAGGAAACCCAAATGGCTGCCTCCCTCCTTCAAAGCCCACTAGGCAGGTAGGCTCCCTCCCAAGACAATCAATCAAGATATTCCTACCTGTGGTCCCTTCCATTCCCTTCGTGTGTGTGTGTGTGTGTGTGTGTGTTGAGGAACAGACAATAGAGTACACAGACCACAGTGTCAGTAGTGATGAGAAGAGTCTGTTATTTGCTACCAGAACACTTTAAAAATAAAAGAAGGAAGTTCCTATTTCCACAGACCCGCAGTTTATTAGCAGGGTGATTTGAGCGGCACACTCTAAGCGGTAGGAAGTCTCCTCTTGTGTAAACTAGGGATGGTGATAATACCTCCCCAGGTGGTGAGAATTAAATAAGAAATGTATGCAAAGCAGCTGATGGCATCTGGAACATAGCAGGTCACTTGTGAATGGTGAGAGCTATGTGAGCCTGAACAAAAGAATTCTACAGTGAAAGCTGCACTACTGATTTTTTTTTTTTTTTAAGAATGGAGAATTCACAAGACTCAAAAAATAGCAAGCACTCTGTGTTGCAAGTTTTCTTTTTGGCTCACAGATTCATCTTCTTCACACTTAGTGGTGGTGGAACGTCACGATGGAAGAATTCTAGGATTGGCAGTCACAAATATTCAGGCTTTTGGTCTAATTTTCCAAGTCTCTGTGTGGTATTGAGAAAGTCACTTCCCTTTCACTTTCCTAGCCACGTCTCATGTTCTCTGCATGTAATTTGGTCTATGATAGCACCGTAAGGTAGACAAGACAGGTTAGAGTATATTAAATACTTTTAAAGCACTTATGATATAAAGCACCACTTTCTGAAGAAATAAGCATATATCCTGAAAGGAACCTAACTCCACTGATTTTCTTCTGTTCCAGATAACATTTACTTCTTCTGTATTAGCTCCGTCTTAGCCTGAATAAGAAAAAGAGAATAAATTTACCCATCTCTGCTTTAAACTCACTGCATTTTAGAAGCTAGTTGTTTTCATTGCATCTCATAATTACATTCATATTTTCTGTCCTTGCTCCAAAAATGCTATCTTTCTGAAGTCCAAAGATTCATAATCACCATTTTAAAAACTGAGGAATTCTAAGATGGCAGAGGTAGTACCAGTATAGCTGTTTTGAATCTGCCCAAATCTCCACACATAAGCAGAGTGATGAAATAGAAAAACCAAAAGTTCGTGAACAACACTTACAAATAAACAAGATGACAAAATACCCCTAACAAAGATAAAAATATAGGCAGGTAAAGATTAACCACTAGCACCCACATGATTTGCTAGCCACTGGCCCCAGGACAAGTTACCACTCTAGACAGGAACTACTTGGAGAAAAATAAAAATTGAGCAAAGTAGAAATAACAAAGATGAAAAAAAAAGAAAATCCAGATAAAAGAGAACCAGGACATTTCACATAGCAAGTTATTTTTTTTTTAACACTACATGAAAACAATAGAAGAGAGAGCTCAAAAAGCTATGTGAACCAACTTTGAAACCTCAGGAAAATGAACAAGAACAGCAAGAAGACCAGATTCCATACAATATTACTGTAAGAAAAAAACTTGAGGAAAGAGGCACTGAACAACAAACATCTCTACAGAGAGTGAAAGCATACCAGGAAAAATTAGCTTAACATACAATTTCCAAATTTGCCAAAAGAAACTAAGAAAATTGACTACAACTGAAGGAACGATACAAACCAGAACCAGAAAAATGCAGAAACAAGGTGACAGATCTTAGGAGAGAATTAGAACTTTTGGAAATGAAGGTTCAAATAAAAGGAACTTAAGAGTGAATAAAACATTGAATAATCCTTCAGATAAAAAGACGGGGAAAATGGAAAATTCTAAAAAAGCAAAAGAAACAAATAAAGAAAAGTTTCAAGGAAAGTGACAAATTTTGAAGACAGGCAAATGAGTTGCAAGATAAGGATAATAGGAGTGTCTGAGGAAGGAGAACATTTTTTAAAAACCTATAATTCAAAACAACTCTCCCAAATTTATAAAAGTTAGAAACTACATGTTAACATGTATTTAAAAAAGAAACTACAATATGTGAGAAAAATAACAAAGAACTACTAAATACCAAGTTATATGCTAGTAAAATAACAAGATTTGAAAGAAAAAAATTTTTTTTTAATATTTTGTGCTTCTAGGCAAAAAGAGAATGTAAATTGTAAGTAAAAGAAAAGTGAATTATTGTCAGAATTTGACAATGTCTTATGCCCGCCCAGAAGAAGTGATCTCACATACTCAGGGTACTCAAAGAAAGAAAATATAAGTGAAGGACTTTATATCCAGTAAAACTGAACCTCAGGTAAAGAGCACAGACTGTGTTAAAAATGCGAGCACTGGGCCGGTGAGATGGCTCAGCGGCCGACGCGTCTGCCTGGCAGCGCGAGGGCCCGAGTTCGACTCCCCGAACCCACATACGAAAAAGGGGCCGGTGATATCACTCAGCAGCACGGGTGCCTGCTGGCGCACGAGGTCCTGAGGTCGACCCCCGGTACCCACAAAAAAAAAAAAAAAAAAAAAAAAAATGCGAGCACTCGGAGCATATGTATATACACATACATATATATTTATGTATACAGAAACATATAGATACAGGTAGTTCCTATTTTTGTTCATGTAAAAGACTCAGAAAACAGACCAAGTCAGTAGGCATTAGTACCTAGTTTGTGGGTTTTGATATAACTTTCTATTAAAAGAACTGGGAGTTTCTTGGAGAAATGGCTAGCTCTTGATCTGAGACAGGCAATGCACAAGATGAACCGGGAACAAAAAATGGAAAGCATTAAAGAAAGTAAGAAGCCAAACTGAAGAGACTATCAATGGACAAAAACAGGATAATCTGAGCTTCCATAACACTAGTTTTGCCATGGTTTGATGCTCTTTCAATAAATTTAAACAGAGAAATGATTCAGTATCTTAAAAACTGGATAGGGGCCGGTGAGATAGCTCAGCGGCATAAGTGCCTGCCCAGCAAGCGCGAGGTCCTGAGTTCAACTCCTGGAACCCACATAAAGGAAAAAAAGGGCTGGTGATATCGCTCAGCAGCACAAGCGCTTGCTGGCAAGTGCGAGGTCCTGAGGTCAACTCCTGGTACACACATAAAACAACAACAACAACAACAAAAACTGGATAAAGGAGAAAAATGAAATCTATCACTTGGTAGCCATAAAATGATTTAAATTTATTCCACACAACTTTTTCTAGGTAATAAACAATAAAATAATAGACTACCATCATTATATACCTCTCAACTTGTCACCCAGTTCAGGATCTTCAGCAAAGAAATTGTATGGAAAAGAAAGAGACAGTGGGGGAACATGTAGATTGAAGGACAAAGTTGAAAACAACTGTGGAGAAGACTACCATGTCAAGCAATGAGCAGTTCAGTGACAAAAGTATAAAAAAATTTAAGATAGTGGTAATTTTCTGGGCATCAGGGCACATACCTGTAATGCCAGCAATCTAGGAGGCTGGGGTAAGAGGATTGTAAATTTGAGCCCAGTCTAGGCAATTTAGTGACTTAGTGAGACTCTGCCTCAAAATTAAAAAAGAGGGGCTGGGGATAGTTCAGTACAAAGGCCCTGGCTTTAATCCCCAGTACCACAAAAAAAGAAAAGTAAGAAAATTACTGCAAAGCTCAAAACAGTGCTTTATCTTGGAAGGAAGAAGGAGTTTCGATTGGGAAGCAGCACAGAACTCACAGGGACTTCAAAAGTGGCTGGCAAAGTTCTATTTCTTGAACTAGGTGGTGGCCACAAAAGTCTCCACCACAGAACAGTTCACTCTAAGCCAGTGGTTCTCAAAGTCAAGCATGCATGGGATCCTCACAAGGGCCCAGTAGGAAAAATGCTCATCTCCATAGCTTCTGAGTCGGTAATTCTCCAAACATTTACTTCTTCAACAAGTTCTAGGATGCTGCTGCTGCTGCTGCTGCTGATTTGGAAACCATGCTTTGAGAATCTGTGCATCAGGTTAAACTTTTTTGTGTAGCTTTTGAGTCTGTGCTTTATGTTTATAATCAAAAGGTTAAACGAATGGTTGAATAAATGATGGATGGGTAATTGGATGGATGAATGGATAGATGGATGAATCTATGGGTAGACAGGTAGAAAGCTAGGCAGATAGATCAATAGAATTAGGAAAATAAATTATCAATACCATGAGAAGACTGCTTTACCACTTATATATACCTGTTTTCTCCTTATTCATTGATGTGGTATAGAACTGATTTATGTGTTTGTTAGATATCCCACTCTGACCTCTGGGTATTTTTCTCTCAACTATTATTGGAGAGTTTCTCATTGCCAAAAAAGATGCAAGCAATTGGAGCTCACATTGAAGACATCTTATAATTGTGTACTGATAAGGTCAGGCACTATTTTGTTTGGGGTTTTCTCCTCATAGAATGATACTTTATGTGGAAAGCCTACATCTGGATATTTCTCTATAATATTGCACTTTCTTTCTTCTTCTTTTCTTTTTCTTTTTCATTGCAATACTGGCGCTTGAACACAGGGCCTTCAAACTGAACTACATCCCCATCCTTTTTAATTTTGAGACAGGGTCTCACTACATTCCTAAATTTCCCAGGCTGTGTTTGAACTTGCAATCCTCCTGCCTCACCCTTCCAGAGGGCTGGGATTATAGATGTGCTTGTTTCCTTTTCAAAGAACAGCTCACTCTCCTGTATCTTCTAATAGAACTTCTCTCCAGAAGATTGCTATAATTACTTAGTAAAGAAAAAAAAATTCTAGTCATACAAATTATCAATTAAATAAGTGTTTTTAATCTTCTCAGTATTTATTTTTGGGCCAAAATTAAAAGCAAAGTGCACCTGATAACCAAGAACAAAGAATAAAAATGTGGTACGTGATTAAATACCACATCAAACTTTAGTCATTTAAAGTTTAGGGATAGTCGTTAGAAGGAAAAGAGAAAAAAAAAAAAAAAGCAGTAAAGGTAAATAAAATAGCAAATCTAAAATACAATGGAAAGGGCAAATTCCCAGAATTTTAAGAAAATCAAACCTTGGATATGCAAATAGCAAAGGGCCCACACAAGTTCTACCTAATAAATTCAATTCCACAAATGTTTACCCATGAAAAGTAGAAAAATAAATACAATGTGATCCTTGCCCTTAGGATACAAGCCTTGAAAAAAACCTATACCACATTTTTAACTACAAGACAAAATGTGAACGGTGATGTAGGGAAGTTACAAGTAAAATTCACTTCTGTAAAAAAATGAT